>JBBGZY010000399.1:6915000-8322500 GCA_037952925.1 Lithobates clamitans | reverse complement strand
AGTGTATAAAGGAGGGCCTTTCGCGCGTGTCGTACGTACGTTCTGTGCGTCAAATTAGGGGGCGGAGAACATGAGTTCATTTCGAACGTCAGGGGCGGGCGACGCAGGCGGAGTTTCACACATGCGTAGTGTATAAAGGAGGGCCTTTCGCGCGTGTCGTACGTACGTTCTGTGCGTCAAATTAGGGGGCGGAGAACATGAGTTCATTTCGAACGTCAGGGGCGGGCGACGCAGGCGGAGTTTCACACATGCGTAGTGTATAAAGGAGGGCCTTTCGCGCGTGTCGTACGTACGTTCTGTGCGTAGGTGATAGTGGACCAGGACGTTCCAAAACGAAGGTAATTTGAGATATATATATTTTTTGGGGGGGGGTTTATGGTCATGACTTTGTAGCAAGCGGCCTATATGGCTTGATAGATTGATGAGGCCTACATAGGGAGAAGATGATGAGGGGTTAGCAGAAACATATAATAAGTTTTTTTGGTCTTGTGACTTTCTCTTTTCCAGATATAATGAATCCCCTATTGAAGGATCCAGAGTTCCTTACTTCTTTTATTTCAAAGTATCGAGAGATGAGGAATTTGTGGGAGGTGAAACACCCTCTGTATTATGCCAAGCATGTGAGGAAGTCAACGCTGGAGAGACTTCTGTCCTTTGTCCAGGAGACCATCCCGGGAGCAACAATGGAGACAGTGCTCAAGAAAATTGGGGTCTTGAGGAACATGTATAAAAGGGAGCATAGGAAGATCCAGGAATCAAGGAGATCAGGAGCATCAGCAGATGATGTTTATGTACCCAGGCTGTGGTACTACAATCAACTCCGTTTTCTTGATGACCAGAATGAAGCCAGGGCATCACTTTCAACCCTTCCCTCCACCCTTCCCTCCACCCTTCCCTCCACCCCAGCAGAGGCTGATGAGGAGCAAGCTGGGTCTTCCATCCTGGATGAACCGGATATGACCATCTGGAGTCAGGTAAATTATTTTAACAAATATTTACTGTACTAATATTAATGATGTTAACTGGATGTTATAATTGTCTCAAATAATTTAGCACTCCAAATTGTGTATACATATCAAATGATAGTAGTGACTAAATATGTTTGGCACCTGCTTGAAATAATTAGGGTGTCTGATTAGACTCTTTTATTAAAGAGATGTATTCACATTGAATTTGCTAGTCATGAGAAGCAAACTGTGTGTCATTGATGAACCCAAAAAAAGAAACTAAAACTATTGTCCTTTTTTTATACACAGGATGAGTCCATCCAGGAGGAATGTGGGGAAAGTGGCAGGCAGGAGGAGACCGGGCCCATGGACAGCCTGGAGGAGGCCGGATTCACCATCATCCTGGAGGAGGCTGGGCCCAGTGTCAGGCAGGAGGTGGCTGCTCCCAGTGAGGTGGCTGGGCCAAGTGAGGTGGCTGGGCCAAGTGAGGTGGCTGGGCCAAGTGAGGTGGCTGGGCCCAGTAGGAGCCTCACCCAATCCCAAGTGCCTCCCCTCCACCTTCCCAAAAAAAGGGCCAAGAAGGGGATGGTCACACAGGACGCGTCCCTGCGCCTCATGCAACAGGCCACCCGTTTTTTAACAAGCCCCCCCGAAGCGGAAGAAGCCTATGGCTGCTACTTAGCCAGCAGGCTTCTTCAGATGGATTGGGAGCAGCGCCTCATTTGTGAGCGCCTATTTGGGGAAACAATCCATAAGGGGCTGCAGGGCACGCTAACCAAAAACACCCAACTACATGAGGCAGCCCCCCCCCCTCCTCCTCCTCCTCCTCCTCCTCCTCCTCCTGCCACAACTGAAACACCAGAGCCACAGCCTCAAAAGAAGGCTACAGGGAAGGCTACAGGGAAGGCTGCAGGGAAGGCTGCAGGGAAGGCTGCAGGGCAGCGTGGAGGAAAGGCTGCAGGGAAGAGAAGAAAGTGATGACCTGGGTTCAGTCTGGTCTGACAGAAGACGCAGGCTGTTGTAGGACCACAGTCTGGGGACATCTAGATCATCTGCTGGTGCTGTTGATCTCTGGGATTCTTGGACCAGATTGTGCTCCCTCTTATATGGACTCCTCAAGATCCCAATTTTCTTGTACACCGACTTTTTCCAGCGTTGACTTCCTCTTTATTTTATTTTGACCATGAATAAATGGATCTTTTTTGAGTTTAGCAAAAGACTTTTATGTGTTTTCTTTTAAATCATTGATTTTACACACAATGTTAAATTAACAAGGGACAACAATCTCATTGAGTTTTAAAAAAACACACCAAAAATACATTACTAATGTTAAGAATGTTCAAGTGGTAAGTCTTGAAAAAAAAATATATACATAAACAAAAACGGTGCTTTGGGTTAACTTTATCTAAAAATTAAAAAATAATCACTAGAAAAAAAATAAAAAAGAATAATGGGTTCTTTGTGGTAACTTTACAAACCTAAAAAAAAAAAAAAAAAAAAAGGGAAAAAGTATTATTAGTATGGAAACATTGTTTATAAAAAGCATACTATATCATTCATGAGATCAAAGAGAAAAAGAATTTAGAAATCAGTTTGGGAGAACTCTGATTATGAACAGCAAAACACCTTCGTTCTTTAGAGCATTCGTAAAGAAGAAATAAAATGCGCTGCATTCAACGATCACAGATTTTGCAGCGTGATGAATGTGCTACCTACAATACAAACACTAGTTTTACTAGACCGAGTGTTTCCGTTTAGTTTTTGCTTATGAGCATGCGTCGTTTTTTTGTCCGTAGGACTAGCATACAGACGAGCGGACTTCGGGGTCCGTCGTAGTTACGACGTAAAGATTTGAAGCATGTTTCAAATCTAAAGTACGTCGGATTTGAGGCTAAAAAAGTACGTTGAAAGTCCGAAGCAGCCCACACACGATCGGATTACCAGCCAGCTTTAGTCCGTCAGCGTCCGTTGGACTTTTGTAGACGAAAAGTCCGACCGTGTGTACGCGGCATAAGAGACACCAGCAGCAGAAGGATACATATTTGTCACACTTAAATTTTCAATATCAAATAAGAAGAACTTTTCACAGTTTTTGTTTATATATAAATATCCACTTACTTTTGTTTTAAAGCACTTCGTCACTTGAATACCTGCACTAAATTGTAGCACTAAAACGGACTATTTGCACTATTTGGAATTTATATCTTATGAGGTTGCACTGATGTTTTATTGCACATTTTTCGATTGTGGATTTTAGAAGATTTTATTTGATTTATACACCAGGAATTATTTTTATGCACGTATTTTTTATGCAGATTATAGGGTGGTATTAATAATATTTTATATTTGATTAGCATTTATAGAAGATTGTATGAGTTTTCTGAACCACCAGAATTTGTCATTGTATATTCGTGCATGCTAGTTACAGGGTAGCATGTTTACTATTCCAGTATTTATTGCAAATATTTAACCATCACTCTATAAGTAATTAGCAGCGATCATTATAGTATATAAGAGAGATCTCTGATCCTAGCACTAACACCAATCAGTCACCAGTGTCCCACATCATATTATGCACTTTTTTATTTTGGCTTAATATTGCACGAAATTTATTTAAATATTTATGTTACTAAGTGTTTGGAGTGAACACCCTCATTTTGCGGCAATATTAGGATTTATTTCCTATACCACCACCCATTTTTTTATTATTTGGCCACTTCACTATTTATCATCCACCAGCGCGAAGGACAATTTTTAATATATTATGTGGAAAATACTGTTATCCTGGCTGTGAATTATCACCAAAAACAGACACACACCTGGTAGTGATAAACAAATTGATTATATTATCACGGTTTAATGCACATGGAAGCTTACAATACTGTTAAACCACTCTGCAAAGAATTAATACATTAGAAAAAGACAACCTTCAATACTTAGTAACTGTAAATTTAGGAAAGGGCAGTAATCTGCCCATAACACAGACCCTGAGAGGGAGGAGAGAAGATCTATTAACTTCTCAGCTCTTTCCGGGCCACAAACATTATTGAAAGTAACAATACAAAAAAAAAAAGAAATGGGTTAATAGGTACAGTAAGCACAGTTCTGTAACGTTACAGGTCCTGAGTTGAAGGGAACTGGTGTCTTCTGCTAGCAAACGTTGGGGCCCTTTGTAAAGAGAGTAGGTTTAATCAAAAGTGAGACAGTAATCCTATAGGAAATATCGTTAGGTAGTGGTTTGTAAGAACAGAATGGCTAAAAGTGGCAGCTCCGAACAAGCATCCTCTGACAGTAGAAAGGGGAATAGGTGTCTGCATGCAGTGTCTGTACTGTGCTAAGAAAGATGTTGGGTTTACACCCACTCACCAATCCTCTGGGTGATGACACAATGGAAGTCCCAAATGGTGGTTTAGGCTCCTGGCAATGTTGTAAGGCACTGGATAACCTCCTGTTGGCCGATCAGGATGGCTGGTAGCTGAACTGGCAGGGTAATGGGACAACGGACAACAGGAAACCTGGATGGGTCTTGTGATCCCGGAAGCGGTGTGGGTTGTCTCCACTGACTCAGATGGTGCTGAGTTGCTGAGCAGTGTCCATGGGCTGAACGATGGAGGACCGTGTGGGTGACACTGTTCCTGGCTCCTTTATCCTCAGTCTCTTGGCAGCAGTCTTGGGAAAAGCGTGGCTCTCTCTCTCTCAGATGCTGGTAGATAGTGTGGCTCTCTCTCTCTTAGGTGTAGTTCCACCACACAATCCCGTCACCTCACCACTCCTGTCCTCTATCCCTTCTCCTCACAGTAACTCTCCCTAGTAGTCTCAAGAGAAACATGGCTTTCTCTCCCTCTGTTGGGTCACACAGTCCCTGGTGTCAGCGTGTGTCTCTCTCCTCAATCAGATGCTGGTACCTCAGACCACTCTCCTCACTCTCCTCAGACAGCCCTCCTCAGATCCACTGTCAGCACTCTCTCTGTAGTGCTGTGTGGAAAACCTGTCTCTCTCTTTTCTCTCACCTCATTTACCTCAGCACTTCCTAAAAACTCCCCTTTTTCCAAGTGTGCTTTGTGTCTCTGAGTTTTCTGGAAGAACAAGTCAGCATCTCTCTGTCTCTATCTTGTGGCCAAAAGGAGAAATTGCATTACAACATGCCTGCTACATATATATATACGTTGTAAAGTTGGGGGTTGTTTAGCTCAAGTGTAGCGCTTACCAATGAGCGGAGTCCACGCCAGTTGTGCCATTTAAGGACTTTTTAGCCCACTTTTTTAAACAAAAGAAATGAACAGTCAATCCAGAATTCCCACGCAGGGGTTTCAACTTCACAATAAAAATCACGAACGGAAAATACCGAGCTTCTTGGCTTATACTGTAGATACAGTCATGCGGATCAGGCCTTCCACTTCAAGCCTTTGTCTGTTTCCTACAGACCGTTCCCTTGTCAGTTCATATAGGTATCAGCCACTTGCTGCTCTGACCCTCAGGCTTGGGACTCTGGCTTCTTCCAGTGCACACTTGCACTCTCTGGCTTCTCCCAGTGCACACCTGCAGTCTCTGGCTTCTCCTTTGCAAGCCTGGATGCCTTGGAAGGGTGGAGCCCAGAACCATGGTCAGGTGTCTACAAATAGCCCAGCGCACACCTGACCAGTCAGTATGCTGGTGGATCTCAAAACCCAGACCCAGGACTGGGGATTTCATCCCACCCGGATCACTACAAAATCCCAGTGCACACCTGCAGTCTCTGGCTTCTCCTTTGCAAGCCTGGATGCCTCGGAAGGGTGGAGCCCAGAACCATGGTCAGGTGTCTACAAATAGCCCAGCACACACCTGACCAGTCAGTATGCTGGTGGATCTCAAAACCCAGACCCAGGACTGGGGATTTCATCCCACCCGGATCACTACAAAATCCCCGGGCTCTAGGTCCCAAAGTGGACCTTAGTAAATAATGAAGAAACTGGAAAAGCCAGTACTGTTTCTAATACACTTCAGGCGGTGTATATATATATATACAGCCCCGTGTGTGTGTATATATATATATATATATATATATATATATATATATATATATATATATATATATATACATACAGTGGGGCAAAAAAGTATTTAGTCAGCCACCAATTGTGCAAGTTCTCCCACTTAAAAAGATGAGAGAGGCCTGTAATTGTCATCATAGGTATTCCTCAACTATGAGAGACAAAATGTGGAAACAAATTCAGACAATCACATTGTCTGATTGGTGAACGAATTTATTTGCAAATTATGGTGGAAAATAAGTATTTGGTCACCTACAAACAAACAAGATTTCTGGCTCTCACAGACCTGTATCTTCTTCTTTAAGAGGCTCCTCTGTCCTCCAATCATTACCTGTATTAATGGCACCTGTTTGAACTTGTTATCAGTATAAAAGACACCTGTCCACAACCTCAAACAGTCGCACTCAAAACCCCACTATGGTGAAGAGCAAAGAGCTGTCGAAAGTCACCAGAAATAAAATTGTAGACCTGCACCAGGCCAGAAAGACTGAATCTGCAATAGACTAGCAGCTTGGTGTTAAGAAATCAACTGTGGGAGCAATAATTAGAAAATGGAAGACATACAATACCACTGATAATCTCCCTCAATCTGGGGCTCCACGCAAGATCTCACCCCGTGAGGTCAAAATGATTACAAGAACGGTGAGCAAAAATCCCAGAACCACACGGGGAGACCTAGTGAATGACCCGCAGAGAGTTGGGACCAATGTAACAAAGGCTACCATCAGTAACACACTACACCGCCAGGGACTCAGATCCTGAAGTGCCAGACGTGTCCCCCTGCTTAAGCCAGTACATGTCCGGGCCCGTCTGAGGCTTGCTAGAGAGCATTTGGATGATCCAGAAGACAATTGGGAGAATGTCGTGTGGTCAGATGAAACCAAAGTAGAAATGTTTGGTAGAAACAAAACTCGTCGTGTTTGGAGGAGAAAGAATGCTGAGTTGCAATCAAAGAACACCATACCTACTGTGAAGCATGGGGGTGGCAACATCATGTTTTGGAGCTGTTTCTCTGCAAAGGGAACAGGACGACTGATCCATGTACATGAAAGAATGAATGGGGCCATGTATCGTGAGATTTTGAGTGCAAACCTCCTCCAATCAGCAAGGGCATTGAAGATGAAACATGGCTGGGTCTTTCAGCATGACAATGATCCCAAACACACCACCCGGGCATCAAAGGAGGGCTTCGTAAGAAGCATTTCAAGGTCCTAGAGTGGCCTAGCCAGTCTCCAGATCTTAACCCCATAGAAAACCTTTGGAGGGAGTTGAAAGTCCGTGTTGCCCAGTGACAGCCCCAAAACATCTAGAGAAGATCTGCATGGAGGAATGGGCCAACATACCAGCAACAGTGTGTGACAACCTTGTGAAGACTTACAGGAAACGTTTGACCTCTGTCATTGCCAACAAAGGATATATAACAAAGTATTGAGATGAACTTTTGATATTGACCAAATACTTATTTTCCACCATAACTTGCAAATAAATTCTTTCAAAAATCAGACAATGTGATTGTCTGGATTTGTTTCCACATTTTGTCTCTCATAGTTGAGGTATACCCATGATGACAATTAGAGGCCTCTCTCATCTTTTTAAGTGGGAGAACTTGCACAATTGGTGGCTGACTAAATACTTTTTTTCCCCACTGTATATATACCGTATTTATCGGCATATAACACGCACTTTTTTCCCCTGAAAATCAGGGGAAAATCGTGGGTGCGTGTTATAGGCCGATCCCCGCCGATTTCTGTGTCATCGGAGCGATCGCGGCAATTGCCGCGGTCGCCGCCGACATACACAGCCGTGGGTAGATTCAAATATGGCGCCGAGACTGCAGGGAGCCGAGATACACATACCCGAGTGTTCTCTGCTTTTTTCGGCGCCGCTCACAGTCACGCCCAGTCCCGCCCTATGATGGACATAACACAGGTCCAGGAGCGGGACTGGGCGTGACGGCGGCGCCAAAAAAAGCCGAGAACACTCGGGTATGTGTATCTCAGCTCCCTGCAGTCTCGGCGCCATATTTAAATCTACACCGAGTGCACAAAGCTGCACTGACATGGCTGGACTGGGGCAAACCTGCACTAACAAAGCTGCACTGGGGCAAGGCTGCACCTGCACTGGGGCAAAGCTGAACTGACAAGGCTGCACCTGCACTGGGGCAAAGCTGCACTGACAAGGCTGCACTGACAAGGCTGCACTGACAAAGCTGCACTGACAAGGCTGCACTGACAAGGCTGCACTGACAAGACTGCACTGGGGCAAGGCTGCACTGACACTGAAAAGGCTGCAGATGGACAAATAAGGCTGCATTGATGGGCATTTTAATGTAAGTTTTTTTTCCTTAAATTTCCCTCCTAAAAGTTTTTTTTCCTTAAAATTCCCTCCTAAACTTGGGGTGCGTGTTATACGCCGGCGCGTGTTATACGCCGATAAATACGGTATGTAGAATGTGTATGTTAAGTGAAGTAAGTGAAGTACTCAAGCACTGAAATGGGTAAAAGCTAATGTGAGTAAAAGTGTATCAACGATAACAAAATAAAAATATGATGTGTATAAATAGTCAGGTGATAGACTAAAATGTATCAGGCACCTCATAAAAATAATATATAATTATTGATGCGCTCTAATCAACAATACCTTGTGTATGAATAATGATAATGTGAATATCACAAAAACCTACACATTAATGTGATCAATGTGTCAAATATCGAACAATTAGTACCTAAAGGAACCATAAATTAATAACAATTAACACTTGGTGAGTAAATCCTATGTAGGTAATAAATAGTTCAAAAGCCACTGGGAAAAAAGAAAGGATAAGACCTCTTAATAATAGCACTAGTCCCAAAATAAGACAGTTTCTGCAATGAGCAATCATCATCCTTTCAAATACACAGTCATTAATACAAACATCCTGACGGTATTGAACTAACTTTAAGGTGTCACTTTTCATCAGCCAGCACTGTTGAAGGATACCGGAGTGTCACTTGTTACAATTAGGGAAAAATGATAACTTGCGTTTTATCACAGATACGATCATGTAAAGAAGAGGGACAAAATAGATCATTGCGCAGAGATTAAACAAAAAATTGTAGCCAAAAGTACCACACAGATCGGCACACTCACATATCCCGGCATGTGTTAAGGCATGAAAAGGGAGAAAACAGTCAGCCGCTACGAGTGCAGCTCCTCCAAAAGCCGCTACTCTATTATTAAGAGGTCTTATCCTTTCTTTATTCCCAGTGGCTTTTTAACTATTTATTACCTACATAGGATTTACTCACCAAGTGTTAATTGTTATTAATTTAAGGTTCACTTAGGTACTAATTGTTCGGTATTTGACACATTGATCACATTAATGTGTGGGTTTTTGTGATATTCCCAGTATCATTATTCACACACAAGGTATTGTTGATTAGAGCGCATCAATAATATTATATATATATTTATATATATATATATATATATATATATATATATATATATATATATATATATATATATATATATACTCTGCAACCAATGTAGCTTATATCTACAGTGCATTCTGTGCTGTACTGTTTCTAATACACTGTTTCTAATACACTTCAGGCGGTGTACACAGTATCTAATACAGTGTGTGCAGTTTCTATGACACTTCTGGTGGTGTACAGTGCAATTTCTGATACACGCCTGGTGGTGTACACCTTACACAATACAGTGCCGCTGTAGTCCAGTTTCCACTACTTATCTAGTGATGTACACAGTATTTAATACAGTGTGAACAGTTTCTACTACACTTCTGGTGGTGTAAACAGTACACAATACAGTGCAGCCGTAGTACAGTTTCTACTACTTATCTGGTGGTGTACACAGTATCTAATACAGTGTGTACAGTTTCTACTACACTTCTGGTGGTGTACACAATACAGTGCAGCTGTAGTACAGTTTCTAATACAGTGACGGCGGTGTACAGAGTATCTAATACAACGTGTACAATTTCTACTACACTTCTGGCGGTGTACACAGTACACAATACAGTGCAGTCATAGCAGAGTTTCTACTACTTATCTGGTGGTGTACACAGTATCTTAAATCAGTGTGTACAGTTTCTACTACACTTCTGGTGGTGTACACAGTACACAAAACAGTGCAGCCGTAGTACAGTTTTTACTACTTATCTGGTGGTGTACACAGTATCTAATACAGTGTGTACAGTTTCTACTACACTTATGGTGGTGTACACAGTACACAATACAGTGCAGCCGTAGTACAGTTTGTACTACTTTTCTGGTGGTGTACACAGTATCTAATACAGTGTGTACAGTTTCTACTACACTTCTAGTGGTGTACACAGTACACAATACAGTGCAGCCGCAGTAAAATTTCTACTACTTATCTGTTGGTGCACACAGTATCTAATACAGTGTGTACAGTTTTTACTACATTTCTGGTGGTGTACACAATACAGTGAAGCCGTAGTACAGTTTCTAATACAGTGACGGCGGTGTAAACAGTTTCTAATACAGCGTGTATAGTTTCTACTACACTTCTTGTGGTGTACACAGTACACACTACATGCAGCCATAGTACCGTTTCTAATATAGTGTAGGCAGTGTACACAGTATCTAATACAGTGTGTACAGTTTCTACTACACTTCTGGTGGTGTACACAGTACAAAATACAGTGCAGCCATAGTACAGTTTCTACTACTTATCTGGTGGTGAACACAGTATCTAATACAGTGTGTACAGTTTCTACTACATTTCTGGTGGTGTACACAATAAAGTGCAGCTGTAGTACAGTTTCTAATACCGTGCAGGTGGTGTACATAGTATCTAATACAGTGTGTACAGTTTCTACTACACTTTTGGTGGTGTACATAGTGCACAATACAGTGCAGCCGTAGTACAGTTTCTACTACTTTTCTGATGGTGTACATAGTATCTAATACAGTGTGAACAGTTTCTACTACACTTCTGGTGGTGTAAACAGTACACAATACAGTGCAGCCGTAGTACAGTTTCTACTACTTATCTGGTGGTGTACACAGTATCTAATACAGTGTGTACAGTTTCTACTACACTTCTGGTGGTGTACACAATACAGTGCAGCTGTAGTACAGTTTCTAATACAGTGACGGCGGTGTACAGATTATCTAATACAACGTGTACAATTTCTACTACACTTCTGGCGGTGTACACAGTACACAATACAGTGCAGTCATAGCAGAGTTTCTACTACACTTCTGGTGGTGTACACAGTATCTTAAATCAGAGTGTACAGTTTCTACTACACTTCTGGTGGTGTACACAGTACACAAAACAGTGCAGCCGTAGTACAGTTTTTACTACTTATCTGGTGGTGTACACAGTATCTAATACAGTGTGTACAGTTTCTACTACACTTATGGTGGTGTACACAGTACACAATACAGTGCAGCCGTAGTACAGTTTGTACTACTTTTCTGGTGGTGTACACAGTATCTAATACAGTGTGTACAGTTTCTACTACACTTCTAGTGGTGTACACAGTACACAATACAGTGCAGCCGCAGTAAAATTTCTACTACTTATCTGTTGGTGCACACAGTATCTAATACAGTGTGTACAGTTTTTACTACATTTCTGGTGGTGTACACAATACAGTGAAGCCGTAGTACAGTTTCTAATACAGTGACGGCGGTGTAAACAGTTTCTAATACAGCGTGTATAGTTTCTACTACACTTCTTGTGGTGTACACAGTACACACTACATGCAGCCATAGTACCGTTTCTAATACAGTGTAGGCAGTGTACACAGTATCTAATACAGTGTGTACAGTTTCTACTACACTTCTGGTGGTGTACACAGTACAAAATACAGTGCAGCCATAGTACAGTTTCTACTACTTATCTGGTGGTGAACACAGTATCTAATACAGTGTGTACAGTTTCTACTACATTTCTGGTGGTGTACACAATAAAGTGCAGCTGTAGTACAGTTTCTAATACCGTGCAGGTGGTGTACATAGTATCTAATACAGTGTGTACAGTTTCTACTACACTTTTGGTGGTGTACATAGTGCACAATACAGTGCAGCCGTAGTACAGTTTCTACTACTTTTCTGATGGTGTACATAGTATCTAATACAGTGTGTACAGTTTCTACTACACTTCTGGTGGTGTACACAGTACACAATACAGTGCAGCTGTAGTACAGTTTATACTACTTTTCTGGTGGTGTACACGGTATCTTATTCAGTGTGTACAGTTTCTACTAAACTGCTGGTGGTGTACACAGTACACAATACCATGCAGCCGTAGTAAAATTTCTACTACTTATCTGGTGGTGTACACAGTATCTAATACAGTGTGTACAGATTCTACTACATTTATGGTGGTGTACACAATACAGTGAAGCCACAGTACAGTTTCTAATACAGTGCAGGCAGTGTACACAATATCGAGTACAGTGTGCACAGTTCCTACTACACTTCTGGTGGTGTACACAGTACACAATACAGTGCAGCCTTAGTACAATTTCTACTACTTATCTGGTGGTGTACATAGTATCTAATACAGTGTGTACAGTTTCTACTACACTTCTGGTAGTGTACACAGTACACAATACAGTGCAGCCGTTGTACAGTTTCTACTACTTATCTGGTGGTGTACACAGTATCCAATACAGTGTGAACAGTTTCTACTACACTTCTGGTGGTGTACACAGTACACAATACAGTGCAGCCATAGTACAGTTTCTAATACAGTGCAGGGGGTGTACACAGTATCTAATGCAGTGTACAGTTCCTTCTGGTGGTGTACACAGTACACAATACAGTGCAGCCGTAGTACAGTTTCTACTACTTTTCTGGTGGTGTACACACTATCTAATACAGTGTGTGCAGTTTCTACTACACTTTTGGTGGTGTACACAGTACACAATACAGTGCAGCTGTAGTACAGTTTCTACTACTTATCTGGTGGTGTACATAGTATCTAATACAGTGTGTACAGTTTCTACTACACTTCTGGTGGTGTACACAGTACACATTACAGTGCAGCCATAGTACAGTTTCAAATACAGTGCAGGCAGTGTACACAGTATCTAATACAGTGTGTACAGTTTCCATTACACTTCTAGTGGTGTACACAGTACACAATACAGTTCAGCCATAGTACAGTTTCTACTACTTATCTGGTGGTGTACACAGTATCTAATACAGTGTGCACAGTTTCTACTACACTTCTTGTGGTGTACACAGTACACAATACAGTGCAGCCATAGTACAGTTTCAAATACAGTGCAGGCAGTGTACACAGTATCTAATACAGTGTGTACAGTTTCTACTACACTTCTGGTGGTGTACACAGTACACAATACAGTGCAGCCGTAGTACAGTTTCTACTACTTTTCTGGTGGTGTACACAGTATCTAATACAGTGTGTACAGTTTCCATTACACTTCTAGTGGTGTACACAGTACACAATACAGTTCAGCCATAGTACCATTTCTACTACTTATCTGGTGGTGTACACAGTATCTAATACAGTGTGTACAGTTTCTACTACACTTCTGGTGGTGTACACAGTACACAATACAGTTCAGCTGTAGTACAGTTTATACTACTTTTCTGGTGGTGTACATGGTATCTTATACAGTCTGTACAGTTTCTACTACACTTCTGGTGGTGTACACAGTACACAATACAATGCAGCCGTAGTAAAATTTCTACTACTTATCTGGTGGTGCACACAGTATCTAATACAGTGTGTACAGTTTCTACTACATTTCTGGTGATGTACACAATAAAGTGCAGCTGAAGTACAGTTTCTAATACCATGCAGGTGGTGTACATAGTATCTAATACGGTGTGTACAGTCTCTACTACACTTTTGGTGGTGTACACAGTGCACAATACAGTGCAGCCGTAGTACAGTTTCTACTACTTTTCTGGTGGTGTACACAGTATCTAATACAGCGTGTACAGTTTCTACTACACTTCTGGTGGTGTACACAGTACACAATACAGTGCAGCCATAGTACAGTTTCTAATACAGTGCAGGGGGTGCACACAGTATCTAATGCAGTGTGTACAGTTCCTTCTGGTGGTGTACACAGTACACAATACAGTGCAGCTGTAGTACAGTTTCTACTACTTATCTGGTGGTGTACACAGTATCTAATACAGTGTGTACAGTTTCTACTACACTTCTGGTGGTGTACACAGTACACAATACAGTGCAGCCATAGTACAGTTTCAAATACAGTGCAGGCAGTGTACACAGTATCTAATACAGTGTGTACAGTTTCTACTACACTTCTGGTGGTGTACACAGTACACAATACAGTGCAGCCGTAGTACAGTTTCTACTACTTTTCTGGTGGTGTACACAGTATCTAATACAGTGTGTACAGTTTCCATTACACTTCTAGTGGTGTACACAGTACACAATACAGTTCAGCCATAGTACGGTTTCTACTACTTATCTGGTGGTGTACACAGTATCTAATACAGTGTGTACAGTTTCTACTACACTTCTGGTGGTGTACACAGTACACAATAAAGTGCAGCCATAGTACAGTTTCAAATACAGTGCAGGCAGTGTACACAGTATCTAATACAGCGTGTACAGTTTCTACTACACTTCTGGTGGTGTACACAGTACACAATACAGTGCAGCCGTAGTACAGTTACTACTACTTTTCTGGTGGTGTACACAGTATCTAATACAGTGTGTACAGTTTCCATTACACTTCTAGTGGTGTACACAGTACACAATACAGTTCAGCCATAGTACCATTTCTACTACTTATCTGGTGGTGTACACAGTATCTAATACAGTGTGTACAGTTTCTACTACACTTCTGGTGGTGTACACAGTACACAATACAGTTCAGCTGTAGTACAGTTTATACTACTTTTCTGGTGGTGTACATGGTATCTTATACAGTCTGTACAGTTTCTACTACACTGCTGGTGGTGTACACAGTACACAATACCATGCAGCCGTAGTAAAATTTCTACTACTTATCTGGTGGTGTACACAGTATCTAATACAGTGTGTACAGATTCTACTACATTTATGGTGGTGTACACAATACAGTGAAGCCACAGTACAGTTTCTAATACAGTGCAGGCAGTGTACACAATATTGAGTACAGTGTGCACAGTTCCTACTACACTTTTGGTGGTGTACACAGTACACAATACAGTGCAGCCTTAGTACAATTTCTACTACTTATCTGGTGGTGTACATAGTATCTAATACAGTGTGTACAGTTTCTACTACACTTCTGGTAGTGTACACAGTACACAATACAGTGCAGCCGTTGTACAGTTTCTACTACTTATCTGGTGGTGAACACAGTATCTAATACAGTGTGTACAGTTTCTACTACATTTCTGGTGGTGTACACAATAAAGTGCAGCTGTAGTACAGTTTCTAATACCGTGCAGGTGGTGTACATGGTATCTAATACAGTGTGTACAGTTTCTACTACACTTTTGGTGGTGTACATAGTGCACAATACAGTGCAGCCGTAGTACAGTTTCTACTACTTTTCTGATGGTGTACATAGTATCTAATACAGTGTGTACAGTTTCTACTACACTTCTGGTGGTGTACACAGTACACAATACAGTGCAGCTGTAGTACAGTTTATACTACTTTTCTGGTGGTGTACACGGTATCTTATTCAGAGTGTACAGTTTCTACTACACTGCTGGTGGTGTACACAGTACACAATACCATGCAGCTGTAGTAAAATTTCTACTACTTATCTGGTGGTGTACACAGTATCTAATACAGTGTGTACAGATTCTACTACATTTATGGTGGTGTACACAATACAGTGAAGCCACAGTACAGTTTCTAATACAGTGCAGGCAGTGTACACAATATCGAGTACAGTGTGCACAGTTCCTACTACACTTCTGGTGGTGTACACAGTACACAATACAGTGCAGCCTTAGTACAATTTCTACTACTTATCTGGTGGTGTACATAGTATCTAATACAGTGTGTACAGTTTCTACTACACTTCTGGTAGTGTACACAGTACACAATACAGTGCAGCCGTTGTACAGTTTCTACTACTTATCTGGTGGTGTACACAGTATCCAATACAGTGTGAACAGTTTCTACTACACTTCTGGTGGTGTACACAGTACACAATACAGTGCAGCCATAGTACAGTTTCTAATACAGTGCAGGGGGTGTACACAGTATCTAATGCAGTGTACAGTTCCTTCTGGTGGTGTACACAGTACACAATACAGTGCAGCCGTAGTACAGTTTCTACTACTTTTCTGGTGGTGTACACAGTATCTAATACAGTGTGTGCAGTTTCTACTACACTTTTGGTGGTGTACACAGTACACAATACAGTGCAGCTGTAGTACAGTTTCTACTACTTATCTGGTGGTGTACACAGTATCTAATACAGTGTGTACAGTTTCTACTACACTTCTGGTGGTGTACACAGTACACATTACAGTGCAGCCATAGTACAGTTTCAAATACAGTGCAGGCAGTGTACACAGTATCTAATACAGTGTGTACAGTTTCCATTACACTTCTAGTGGTGTACACAGTACACAATACAGTTCAGCCATAGTACAGTTTCTACTACTTATCTGGTGGTGTACACAGTATCTAATACAGTGTGCACAGTTTCTACTACACTTCTTGTCGTGTACACAGTACACAATACAGTGCAGCCATAGTACAGTTTCAAATACAGTGCAGGCAGTGTATACAGTATCTAATACAGTGTGTACAGTTTCTACTACACTTCTGGTGGTGTACACAGTACACAATACAGTGCAGCCGTAGTACAGTTTCTACTACTTTTCTGGTGGTGTACACAGTATCTAATACAGTGTGTACAGTTTCCATTACACTTCTAGTGGTGTACACAGTACACAATACAGTTCAGCCATAGTACCATTTCTACTACTTATCTGGTGGTGTACACAGTATCTAATACAGTGTGTATAGTTTCTACTACACTTCTGGTGGTGTACACAGTACACAATACAGTGTGTGCAGTTTCTACTACACTTTTGGTGGTGTACACAGTACACAATACAGTGCAGCTGTAGTACAGTTTCTACTACTTATCTGGTGGTGTACACAGTATCTAATACAGTGTGTACAGTTTCTACTACACTTCTGGTGGTGTACACAGTACACATTACAGTGCAGCCATAGTACAGTTTCAAATACAGTGCAGGCAGTGTACACAGTATCTAATACAGTGTGTACAGTTTCCATTACACTTCTAGTGGTGTACACAGTACACAATACAGTTCAGCCATAGTACAGTTTCTACTACTTATCTGGTGGTGTACACAGTATCTAATACAGTGTGCACAGTTTCTACTACACTTCTTGTGGTGTACACAGTACACAATACAGTGCAGCCATAGTACAGTTTCAAATACAGTGCAGGCAGTGTACACAGTATCTAATACAGTGTGTACAGTTTCTACTACACTTCTGGTGGTGTACACAGTACACAATACAGTGCAGCCGTAGTACAGTTTCTACTACTTTTCTGGTGGTGTACACAGTATCTAATACAGTGTGTACAGTTTCCATTACACTTCTAGTGGTGTACACAGTACACAATACAGTTCAGCCATAGTACCATTTCTACTACTTATCTGGTGGTGTACACAGTATCTAATACAGTGTGTATAGTTTCTACTACACTTCTGGTGGTGTACACAGTACACAATACAGTTCAGCTGTAGTACAGTTTATACTACTTTTCTGGTGGTGTACATGGTATCTTATACAGTGTGTACAGTTTCTACTACACTTCTGGTGGTGTACACAGTACACAATACAATGCAGCCGTAGTAAAATTTCTACTACTTATCTGGTGGTGCACACAGTATCTAATACAGTGTGTACAGTTTCTACTACATTTCTGGTGATGTACACAATAAAGTGCAGCTGAAGTACAGTTTCTAATACCATGCAGGTGGTGTACATAGTATCTAATACGGTGTGTACAGTTTCTACTTCACTTTTGGTGGTGTACACAGTGCACAATACAGTGCAGCCGTAGTACAGTTTCTACTACTTTTCTGGTGGTGTACACAGTATCTAATACAGCGTGTACAGTTTCTACTACACTTCTGGTGGTGTACACAGTACACAATACAGTGCAGCCATAGTACAGTTTCTAATACAGTGCAGGGGGTGTACACAGTATCTAATGCAGTGTGTACAGTTCCTTCTGGTGGTGTACACAGTACACAATACAGTGCAGCTGTAGTACAGTTTCTACTACTTATCTGGTGGTGTACACAGTATCTAATACAGTGTGTACAGTTTCTACTACACTTCTGGTGGTGTACACAGTACACAATACAGTGCAGCCATAGTACAGTTTCAAATACAGTGCAGGCAGTGTACACAGTATCTAATACAGTGTGTACAGTTTCTACTACACTTCTGGTGGTGTACACAGTACACAATACAGTGCAGCCGTAGTACAGTTTCTACTACTTTTCTGGTGGTGTACACAGTATCTAATACAGTGTGTACAGTTTGCATTACACTTCTAGTGGTGTACACAGTACACAATACAGTTCAGCCATAGTACGGTTTCTACTACTTATCTGGTGGTGTACACAGTATCTAATACAGTGTGTACAGTTTCTACTACACTTCTGGTGGTGTACACAGTACACAATACAGTGCAGCCATAGTACAGTTTCAAATACAGTGCAGGCAGTGTACACAGTATCTAATACAGCGTGTACAGTTTCTACTACACTTCTGGTGGTGTACACAGTACACAATACAGTGCAGCCGTAGTACAGTTACTACTACTTTTCTGGTGGTGTACACAGTATCTAATACAGTGTGTACAGTTTCCATTACACTTCTAGTGGTGTACACAGTACACAATACAGTTCAGCCATAGTACCGTTTCTACTACTTATCTGGTGGTGTACACAGTATCTAATACAGTGTGTACAGTTTCTACTACACTTCTGGTGGTGTACACAGTACACAATACAGTTCAGCTGTAGTACAGTTTATACTACTTTTCTGGTGGTGTACACGGTATCTTATACAGTGTGTACAGTTTCTACTACACTTCTGGTGGTGTACACAGTACACAATACAATGCAGCCGTAGTAAAATTTCTACTACTTATCTGGTGATGCACACAGTATCTAATACAGTGTGTACAGTTTCTACTACATTTCTGGTGATGTACACAATAAAGTGCAGCTGAAGTACAGTTTCTAATACCGTGCAGGTGGTGTACATAGTATCTAATACAGTGTGTACAGTTTCTACTACACTTTTGGTGGTGTACACAGTGCACAATACAGTGCAGCCGTAGTACAGTTTCTACTACTTTTCTGGTGGTGTACACAGTATCTAATACAGCGTGTACAGTTTCTACTACACTTCTGGTGGTGTACACAGTACACAATACAGTGCAGCTGTAGTACAGTTTCTACTACTTATCTGATGGTGTACACAGTATCTAATACAATGTGCACAGTTTCTACTACACTTCTGGTGGTGTACACAGTACACAATACAGTGCAGCCATAGTACAGTTTCGAATACAGTGCGGGCAGTGTACACAGTATCTAATACAGTGTGTACAGTTTCTACTACACTTCTGGTGGTGTACACAGTACACAATACAGTGCAGCTGTAGTACAGTTTCTACTACTTATCTGGTGGTGTACAAAGTATCTAATACAGTGTGTACAGTTTCTACTACACTTCTGGTGGTGTACACAGTACACAATACATTGCAGCCATAGTACAGTTTCTAATTGTCACGGAACTTCCTACACTCCGCTTGAGTGTTTCCGTCAGTATACCACTTCCTCCTAGTCTGGACTCAGATATCAGATGTTCCAACCGCTCATAAGCACAAAAAAAAGGCGACACTTGCTTCACTGCTAACATGGACTATATTTATTTAGATTCAAAATTACAAGACTTTATATGCCGTTGGAACCTCCTCTAACAATACAACTGTAACCTAATTAACATGAGCTAGTTTACTAAATCATTTACCCAGACTAGGTAACTATTCAATACACATTACCATAAACATCAACACAGGGTTAATTAGAACAAACTACAATGTGTGGAATACCCTTAGAACCTGTGGTAAGTCAGACTAGACTGTTCGTCTCCTAGCCAGCCCTGGAGGCTAATGTAATCAGCTCACTCAATTAACAGGTTGAGTTCAGAATCAAACAAACCAATAATAGTCTCTACATACATCCTGGGAGATATTGTGGACACATATTACTGTTACATTTTAAGTAGTCCAAGATATATTTTCTCACTCACCCTGTGCCAGGATAGCACAGGGTGACTTAGACATACGAGGTGTATGGGGAGCTGAAACAAGGGCATCCCCTACTTTCCAAGGGATTCTGAGTTCCACTGGCCCTCCCGTCACACTAATACAGTGCAGGCAGTGTACACAGTATCTAATACAGTGTGTACAGTTTCTACTACACTTCTGGTGGTGTACACAGTACACAATACAGTGCAGCCTTAGTACAGTTTCTAATACTTTTCTGGTGGTGTACACGGTATCTTATACAGTGTGTACAGTTTCTACTACACTTCTGGTGGTGTACACAGCACACAACACAGTGCAGCCATAGTACAGTTTCTAATATAGTGCAGGGGGTGTACACAGTATCTAATACAGTGTGCACAGTTCCTACCGTACAATTTCAACTACGTATCTGGTGGTGCACATAGTATCTAAAACAGTGTGTACAGTTTCTACTACATTTCTGGTGGTGTACACAAAACAGTGAAGCCGTAGTACAGTTTCAAATACAGTGACGGCGATGTACACAGTATCTAATACAGCATGTACAGTTTCTACTACACTTCTGGTGGTGTACTCAGTACACATTACAGTGCAGCCATAGTACAGTTTCTAATACAGTGCAGGGGGTGTACACAGTATCTAATACAGTGTGCACAGTTCCTACTACACTTCGGGTGGTGTACACAGTACACAAAACAGTGCAGCTGTAGTACAATTTCTACTATTTATCTGGTGGTGTGCACAGTATCTAATACAGTGTGTACAGTTTCTACTACACTTCTGCTGGTGTACACAATACAGTACAGCTGTAGTACAGTTTCTAATACAGTGATGACGGTGTACACAGTATCTAATACAGCGTGTACAGTTTCTACTACACTTCTGGTGATGTACACAGTACACAATACAGTGCAGCCATCGTACAGTTACTAATACAGTGCAGGCAGTGTACACAGTATCTAATACAGTGTGTACCGTTTCTACTATACTTCTGGTGGTGTACACAGTACAGTGCAGCTGTAGTACAGTTTCTACTACTTTTCTGGTGGTATACACAGTATCTAATACAGTGTGTACAGTTTCTACTACACTTCTGGTGGTGTACACAGTACACAATACAGTGCAGCTGTAGTACAGTTTCTACTACTTTTCTGGTGGTGTACACAGTATCTAATACAGTGTGCACAGTTCCTACTACACTTCGGGTGGTGTACACAGTACACAAAACAGTGCAGCTGTAGTACAATTTCTACTATTTATCTGGTGGTGTGCACAGTATCTAATACAGTGTGTACAGTTTCTACTACACTTCTGCTGGTGTACACAATACAGTACAGCTGTAGTACAGGCCTCCAGGACTGGCTAGGAGACAAACAGTCTACTCCTACTATAGTTGTTGATGACTAGGCTGAGGAGGGGGGGAGAACACTGTTTATATTGTTAATTGGAATTAGCTCCTACTGTTGTGAAAATGTCCTGTGGTTCTACTTATGATAATGTATAATGTACTGTGTGAAGCTCGGGGACCACAAGTCTGGGCAAAAGGTCATGTCAGATAATTAGCTCATGTTAATTAGGTTAGGTTTTAGTCATTCTGCTGTATATATTTGTGTGAGATCTCAAATAAAGAGTTAGTCCATGTTAGCAGTGAAACAAGCATCGCCTTGTTTTGTGCTTATGAGCGGTTGGAATATCTGATATCTGTATCCAGACTGGGAGGAAGTGGTATACTGACGGAAGCACTCAAGCTGAGTGTGGGACGTTCCGTTACACACAGTATCTAAAACAGTGTGTACAGTTTCTACTACACTTCTGGTGGTGTACACAGTACACAATACAGTGCAACCATAGTAAAGTTTCTACTACTTTTCTGGTGGTATACACTGTATCTAATACAGTGTGTACAGTTTCTACTACACTTCTGGTAGTGCACACAGTGCACAAAACAGTGCAGACGTAGTACAGTTTCTACTACTTATCTGGTGGTGCACACAGTATCTAATACTGTGTACAGTTCTACTACACTTCTGGTGGTGTACACAATACAGTGCAGCCATAGTACAGTTTCTAATACAGTGCAGGGGGTGTACACAGTATCTAATACAGTGTGTACAGTTTCTACTACACTTCTGGTGGTGTACACAGTACACAATACAGTGCAGCCATAGTACAGTTTCTACTACTTATCTGGTGGTGTACACAATATCTAATACAGTGTGTACAGTTTCTACTACACTTCTAGTGGTGTACACAGTACACAATATAGTGCAGCCGTAGTACAATTTCTACTACTTATCTGGTGGTGCACACAGTATATAATACAGTGTGTACAGTTTCTACTACATTTCTGGTGGTGTACACAATACAGTGCAGCCATAGTACAGTTTCTAATACAGTGTAGGCAGTGTACACAGTATCTAAAACAGTGTGTACAGTTTCTACTACATTTCTGGTGGTGTACACAATAAAGTGCAGCTGAAGTACAGTTTCTAATACCGTGCAGGTGGTGTACATAACATCTAATACAGTATGTACAGTTTCTACTACACTTCTAGTGGTGTACACAGTACACAATACAGTTCAGCCGTAGTACAGTTTCTACTACTTATCTGGTGGTGTACACAGTATCTAATACAGTGTGTATAGTTTCTACTTGTCACGGAACGTCCCACACTCCACTTGAGTGCTTCCGTCAGTATACCATTTCCTCCCAGTCTGGACTCAGATATCAGATATTCCAACTTGGGAGCAAGCACAAAACAAGGCGACACTTGCTTAGATGCTAACATGGACTATATTTATTCAGAATCAAAATTACAAGACTTTATATGCCGTTGGAACCTCCTCTAACAATACAACTGTAACCTAATTAACATGAGCTAGTTTACTAAATCATTTACCCAGACTATGTGACTATTCAATACACATTACCATAAACATCAACACAGGGTTAATTAGAACAAACAACAATGTGTGGAATACCCTTAGAACCTGTGGTAAGCCAGACTAGACTCATTTACATTAAACACATTATAGAAGACAACAAGACAGGTAGTTGGAGTTGATGACACCAGCATCTCCTCACAGTATGTGTCCCAACAGTATGAATCAGTCTTATCAGCAGGGGGGCTGCTGGAGGTCTCCCCCCCTCCTCAGCCTTGTCATCAACAAACTATAGTATGAGTAGACTGTTCGTCTCCTAGCCAGTCCTGGAGGCCAATGTGATCAGATCACTCAATTAACATGTTGAGTTCAGAATCAAACAAACCAATAATAGTCTTTACATATATATCCTGGGAGATATTGGGGATAAATATTACTGTCCCATTTTAAGCAATCCAAGACATACCCTCCAAGTCACCATTTCACATATGGCATACACAGGGTCCCCAGAGTCTGTGTGTCCTTGGGGACCAGGACCCGAATCCACAGTAATACCTCCTCAAGGGTCCCCAGGCATACAGCTCACAAAGAGCACCATTCCCCCAAATGCCAGGGCCCATAATTGGTCGGCAAGAGGCTTGCATTCAGTCCCCTTCAAAAGCCTCTATGCCGGGTGAGTCTGTCACACTACTATACTTCTGGTGGTGTACATAGTACACAATACAGTGCAGCTGTAGTAAAGTTTCTACTACTTTTCTGGTAGTGTACATGGTATCTAATACAGTGTGTACAGTTTCTACTACACTTCTGGTGGTGTACACAGTACACAATACAGTGCAGCCGTATTACAGTTTCTAATACAGTACAGGGGGTCTACACAGTATCTGATACAGTGTGCACAGTTCCTACTACACTTCTGGTTGTGTACACGGTACATAAAACAGTGCAGCTGAAGTACAATTTCTACTACTTATCTGGTGGTGTGCACAGTATCTAATACAGAGTGTACAGTTTCTACTACACTTCTAGTGGTGTACACAATACAGTACAGCTGTAGTACAGTTTCTAATACAGTGATGACGGTGTACACAGTATCTAATACAGCGTGTACAGTTTCTACTACACTTCTGGTGGTGTACACAGTACACAATACAGTGCAACCGTAATATATTTTCTTCTACTTTTCTGGTGGTGTACACAGTATCTAATTTGGTGTGTACAGTTTCTACTACACTTCTGGTGGTGTACACAGTACATAATACATTGCAGCTGTAGTACAGTTTCTACTATTTATCTGGTGGTGTACACAGTATCTAATACAGTGTGTACAGTTTCTACTACACTTCTGGTGGTGTACACAATAAAATACAGCTGTAGTACAGTTTCTAATACAGTGACGGCAGTGTACACAGTATCTAATACAGTGTGTACAGTTTCTACTACACTTCTGGTGGTGTACACAGTACACAATACAGTGCAGCCGTAGTACAGTTTCTAATACAGTGCAGGTGGTGTACACAGTATTTAATACAGTGTGTACAGTTTCTACTACACTTCTGGTGGTGTATACAGTACATATTTCAGTGCAGCTGTAGTACAGTTTCTACTACTTTTCTGGTGGTATACACAGCATCTAAAACAGTGTGTACAATTTCTACTACATTTCTGGTGGTGTACACAGTACACAATACAGTGCAGCTGTAGTAAAGTTTCTACTACTTTTCTGGTAGTGTACATGGTATCTAATACAGTGTGTACAGTTTCTACTACACTTCTGGTGGTGTACACAGTACACAATACAGTGCAGCCGTATTACAGTTTCTAATACAGTACAGGGGGTCTACACAGTATCTGATACAGTGTGCACAGTTCCTACTACACTTCTGGTTGTGTACACGGTACATAAAACAGTGCAGCTGAAGTACAATTTCTACTACTTATCTGGTGGTGTGCACAGTATCTAATACAGAGTGTACAGTTTCTACTACACTTCTAGTGGTGTACACAATACAGTACAGCTGTAGTACAGTTTCTAATACAGTGATGACGGTGTACACAGTATCTAATACAGCGTGTACAGTTTCTACTACACTTCTGGTGGTGTACACAGTACACAATACAGTGCAGCCGTAATATATTTTCTTCTACTTTTCTGGTGGTGTACACAGTATCTAATTTGGTGTGTACAGTTTCTACTACACTTCTGGTGGTGTACACAGTACATAATACATTGCAGCTGTAGTACAGTTTCTACTATTTATCTGGTGATGTACACAGTATCTAATACAGTGTGTACAGTTTCTACTACACTTCTGGTGGTGTACACAATAAAATACAGCTGTAGTACAGTTTCTAATACAGTGACGGCAGTGTACACAGTATCTAATACAGTGTGTACAGTTTCTACTACACTTCTGGTGGTGTACACAGTACACAATACAGTGCAGCCGTAGTACAGTTTCTAATACAGTGCAGGTGGTGTACACAGTATTTAATACAGTGTGTACAGTTTCTACTACACTTCTGGTGGTGTATACAGTACATATTACAGTGCAGCTGTAGTACAGTTTCTACTACTTTTCTGGTGGTATACACAGCATCTAAAACAGTGTGTTCAATTTCTACTACATTTCTGGTGGTGTACACAGTACACAATACAGTGCAGACGTAGTACAGTTTCTACTACTTTTCTGGTGGTATACACGGTATCTAAAACAGTGTGTACAGTTTCTACTACACTTCTGGTGGTGTACACAGTACATAATACATTGCAGCTGTAGTACAGTTTCTACTATTTATCTGGTGGTGTACACAGTATCTAGTACAGTGTGTACAGTTTCTACTACACTTCTGGTGGTGTACACAATACAATACAGCTGTAGTACAGTTTCTAATACAGTGACGGCAGTGTACACAGTATCTAATACAGTGTGTACAGTTTCTACTACACTTCTGGTGGTGTACACAGTACACAATACAGTGCAGCCGTAGTACAGTTTCTAATACAGTGCAGGTGGTGTACACAGTATTTAATACAGTGTGTACAGTTTCTACTACACTTCTGGTGGTGTATACAGTACATAATACAGTGCAGCCGTAGTACAGTTTCTACTACTTTTCTGGTGGTATACACAGTATCTAAAACAGTGTGTACAAGTTCTACTACATTTCTGGTGGTGTACACAGTACACAATACAATGCAGACGTAGTACAGTTTCTACTGCTTTTCTGGTGGTATACACGGTATCTAAAACAGTGTGTACAGTTTGTACTACACTTCTGGTGGTGTACACAGTACACAATACAGTGCAGCCGTAGTACAGTTTCTACTACTTTTCTGGTGGTATACACAGTATCTAATACAGTGTGTACAGTTTCCCCCCATGCCATGGGTGCGGAGCAGCCCGAGAAGAAGAGGATAGAAGACGCCACGGAGGAGATGCTGGACGAGAACACCGGAGGAAGAAACAGAAGAACCAGAAGAAGAAGAAGATGAAGGAATAAAGAAGAAAGAAGAAGCATTTAAATAAAGGAATTGTCAAAAACTGTCTCTTGTCATTTTTAACATTTTTGACAGTTTTTTAGTGAAATGGTAGGGGTAAGTACCCCCTTACCATTTTACACAGGGGGGGGGCAGGATCTGGGTGTCCCCTTGTTAAAGGGGGCTTTCAGATTTTGATAAGCCCCCCACCCGCAGACCCCCACAACCACCGGCCAGGGTTGTGGGGATGAGGCCCTTGTCCTCATCAACATGGGGACAAGGTGTTTTGGGGGGCTACCCCAAAGCACCCTGCCAATGTTGAGGGCATGTGGCCTGGTACGGTTCAGGAGGGGGGGGCCGCACTCTCATCCCCCCCTCTTTTCCTGTGGCCTGCCAGGTTGCGTGCTCGGATAAGGGTCTGGTATGGATTTTAGGGGAGACCCCACTTTTTTTTTTTGGGCGCGGGGTTCCCGTTAAAATCCATACCAGACCTGAAGGGTCTAGTATGGAATTTAGGGGGACCCCCACGTCAGTTTTTTTTTAATTTTGTCCGGGGTTCCCCTTAATATCCATACCAGACCTGAAGGGCCTGGTATGGAATTTAGGGGGACCCCCACGTCATTTTTTTTTTAAATTTTGGTTCGGGGTTCCCCTGTGGGGAATTTCCATGCCGTTTTTATCAATGAACTTCTATGTGTATTGTCGGGCGGGCAATGCAATAGCCGCGAGTAGTTTTAAATGGGTTTTTTCCTTCGAAATGTCATTTTGCTGTCAGACTGTTCTAAACACAGGAAACATGTGTCCCTTTACAGGCATACTATAGACACCCCCCAGCTACGAAATTTAAAGGGATATTACACTTTTATTGTTTGACTTTAAGCATTATTAAAATCACTGCTCCTGAAAAAACGGCCGTTTTTAAAACTTTTTTTTGCATTGATCCATGTCCCCTGGGGCAGGACCCAGGTCCCCAAACACTTTTTAGGACAATAACTTGCATATAAGCCTTTAAAATTAGCACTTTTGATTATTCATGTTCGTGTCCCATAGACTTTAACGGTGTTCGCGTGTTCGAACGAACTTTTTTCCTGTTCGCATGTTCTGGTTTGAACCGAACAGGGGGGTGTTCGTCTCATCCCTAGTCTACAGTCAACATTGGTGGTTGTGGACATGGTGCATCCTCTGCAGGGGGCACGCTTGTCCTTTTTTTCTGCTGCTGGCCATGTTATTGAGCCAGAATATGCAGAAGAGTTGGTGGAGTGGATAACAAAGCCGTCCTCATCCTCCTCATCCTCTGTCACCCAGGCTCAGAGTTGTTTGCCTTTCAACGCAACTGCCAAACCGGCCTATTCCACCGGCTCCTTGTCCACAGTCACTCCTTCTGTAGTCCCACCATCATACACGGAGGAGTCCCCAGAATTATTTGACTACAGTGTTGGGTACATGCTGCTGGAGGATGCGCAGCTATTCTAAGGCTCCAATGTTGGTTCCCAGGTTAAGGAAGGGAGTGATGTAAGCCTAGAGAGAGGCCCAAAAAGGACAAAAAACTGGCAGTCATGTTACCCCAGCTGCAGCATACTGCCAAGTTTGCTCCAGCGGCGAGGAGGGCTGGGATAATGAGGTCACTGACTGTACTTGGGTACCTGAGAGAAGAGAGGAGGAGGCACAACTCCAATGAGGCAGGATGTCCTCTAGGGGACAGTGTAAGGGCAGCCACCCTATTGCATCACACCTCAGAGCTCCGCAGGTGCAGGGCCCTGCTGACTTTTAAAAGTTCTTTGGTGTGGGCCTTTTTTGAAACATGTGCAGCAGATCTCACCATTGCTGTTTGCAACCTATGTCTGGAGCGGATCAAGTGTGGCCAGAACAGCAGCTGTCTGGGCACCACACGCTTGACCAGACATATGACGACCTGCCATGCAGTCTGTTGGCAACAGCACTTGAAAGACTCATATCAAAGAAAAAGGCGGACTTCTCCTTGCTTCTCATCTGGGATCTCCAATCCCACTATACCTCCAGTCCTCTCAAAAACCTGCACTGAGAGGAATGGAGGTATAGTAATAGGTGTCCCAAGTACTTGCAGCCAATCTGCTAGCAGTACACCACCATCTGATTTTAGCAGGAAAATTTCCCTACCCCAGTTGCTGAACCGTAAAAAGAAATTCGGTCCCAGCCATCCACATGCTAAGCGTCTACATGCTAGCTTGGCCAAATTGCTAGCACTGCAACTGCTGCCTTTTCAGCTGGTAGACTCTGCCCCCTTTTGTGAACTTGTGGAATGTGCTGTACCTCAGTGGCAGGTTCCAAAACACCATTTCTTTTTACGAAGGCCATTCCGGCTCTCTACCGGCATGTGGAAGGCAATGTTTTGGCCTCGTTGGACAGGGCGGTCAGCAGTAAGGTTCTTATTACCTCTGACTCATGGTCCAGCAGGCATGGGCAGGGACGTTGCCTTTCCTTCACGGCACACTGGGTAACTCTGCTGGCAGCTGGGAAGGATGCAGGACAGGGTTCAGTGTTGTTCCTCTATGGCCTCTTCTGCAGATTTGTCCTCTGAACCAGCGGTGCTCCGTAAGCGTTCAAGGGGCTACGCAAGCAGTCAGGCTAAAAGATGCCATGCAGTGCTTGATTTGGTCTGCATAAGGGACAGGAGCTACACCGGGGCAGAGATTCTGTCAGCTCTGCAGGGGCAGGCTCAGAGGTGGTTGATGCCACGCCAGCTTCAGCCAGGAATGGTTGTATGCGACAAAGGCACCGACCCTACATCCGCCCTCCGGCAGGAACACTTGACTCATGTTCCATGTTTGGCACATTCAGTTAGCTGCAGTGTATTTAATACATACAGTATATACAGTCAGTCTCGTATATATATATCCACTGTATCCAGTTTAGCTAGATCTGACTGCAGTCCGTTCCTGGTGTACTGTTTCTAATATTCTTCAGGCAGGCAGGTGATTCAGTTAGCTGCAGTGTATTTAATATACATATACAGTCAGTCTCGTATATATATATATATATATATCCACTGCATACAGTTTAGCTATATCTCTTTGCAGGCCATTCCTGGTGTACTGTTTCTAATATACTTCTGACAGGCAGGTGATTCAGTGAGCTGCAGTGCATAAAATATATATACAGTCTCCCACATACAGTGGGGACGGAAAGTATTCAGACCCCCTTAAATTTTTCACTCTTTGTTATATTGCAGCCATTTGCTAAAATCATTTAAGTTCACTTTTTTTCCTCATTAATGTACACACAGCACCCCATATTGACAGAAAAACACAGAATTGCTGACATTTTTGCAGATTTATTAAAAAAGAAAAACTTAAATATCACATGGTCCTAAGTACTCAGACCCTTTGCTGTGACACTCATATATTTAACTCAGGTGCTGTCCATTTCTTCTGATCATCCTTGAGATGGTTCTACACCTTTATTTGAGTCCAGCTGTGTTTGATTATACTGATTGGACTTGATTAGGAAAGCCACACACCTGTCTATATAAGACCTTACAGCTCACAGTGCATGTCAGAGCAAATGAGAATCATGAGGTCAAAGGAATTGCCTAAAGAGCTCAGAGACAGAATTGTGGCAAGGCACAGATCTGGCCAAGGTTGCAAAAAATTTCTGCTGCACTTAAGATTCCTAAGAGCACAGTGGCCTCCTTAAATGGAAGATGTTTGGGACGACCAGAACCCTTCCTAGAGCTGGCCGTCTAGCGAAACTGAGCTATCGGGGAAGAAGAGCTTTGGTGAGAGAGGTAAAGAAGAACCCAAAGATCACTGTGGCTGACTTTCAGAGATGCAGTCGGGAGATGGGAAAAAGTTGTAAAAAGTCAACCATCACTGCAGCCCTCCACCAGTTGGGGCTTTATGGCAGAGTGGCCCGACGGAAGCCTTTCCTCAGTGCAAGACACATGAAAGCCTGCATGGAGTTTGCTAGAAAACACCCGAAGGACTCCAAGATGGTGAGAAATAAGATTCTCTGGTCTGATGAGACCAAGATAGAACTTTTTGGCCTTAATTCTAAGTGGTATGTGTGGAGAAAACCAGGTACTGCTCATCACCTGTCCAATACATTCCTAACAGTGAAACATGGTGGTGGCAGACTCATGCTGTGGGGGTGTTTTTAAGTTGCAGGGACAGGACGACTGGTTGCAATCGAGGGAAAGATGAATGCGGCCAAGTACAGGGATATCCTGGATGAAAACCTTCTCCAGAGTGCTCAGGACCGCAGACTGGGGTGAAGGTTTACCTTCTGTGACGGGAGGGCCCGTGGAACTCAGAATCCCTTAGAAAGTAGGGGATGCCCTTGTTTCAGCTCCCCATACACCTCTTATGTCTAAGTCACCCTGTGCTATCCTGGCACAGGGTGAGTGAGAAAATATATCTTGGACTACTTAAAATGGGACAGTAATATTTGTCCACAATATCTCCCAGGATGTATGTAGAGACTATTATTGGTTTGTTTGATTCTGAACTCAACATGTTAATTGTGTGATCTGATCACATTGGCCTCCAGGACTGGCTAGGAGACGAACAGTCTACTCCTACTATAGTTTGTTGATGACTAGGCTGAGGAGGGGGGAGATTGTTGTTTGTATTGTTAATTGTAATTAGTTGCTGCTATTGTGTTTATACTACTGTGTGAAGCTCGGTGACCACAAGTCTGTGTCCTACAGGTCATGTCTCTGAGTCATTTGGTCTGGGTAAGTGATTTAGTAAACTAGCTCATGTAATTAGGTTAATTAGGTTACAGGTGTATTGTTAGAGTAATATGAGCAGGAGGGGGGACCTCCCCTTCTACTGTATATAAGACTGTATTCTGGTTCTAATAAAAATATAGTCCATGTTAGCAGTGAAACAAGTGTCACCTTGTTTTGTGCTTATGAGCGGTTGGAATATCGGATATCTGAGTCCAGACTGGGAGGAAGTGGTATACTTACGGAAACACTCAAGCAGAGTGTGGGTTGTTCCGTGACATTGGTGGCAAGCAGCGGGACACTTCCTGCAGTCTGGGACATCCAAACTTCCACCTGGATCCAAGGTCCGGATAGCAGGAGAGGAGAGGAGAGGTACAGATACCAGCCGCCATGGAGGAGGAATTCAGAAGGAGGTTGTGAGAGATGCAGATACAGCACAGAGGACCAGTATCAGAGCAGGTCCTGCTGGGATGGTGTGATTCTATTCGCTGCAAACTCTGGAAAGAAGCGCTAGCCCGTGAGCAGCGTAACCAGGGAAAAGTTCTCCCCTCCATCCAGGAAAGGTACTGGTCGCAATACGGATTGCGGGTGCGGTTTTTGGGAGAAAAACCGCACAAGGAGCAGACAGCTGAATTAAGCAGGCTGGCCTGGGCAGAGATGAAGCTGGATGAGAGCTACAGAGCCCTCCTGTGGCATGTATCCCAAGCATGTCCCTGGATAGCAGATGACAGCCCAACGGAAGGCTTAAGCTACGGCGGCTTGGGACTGTTGTATGTGGAGCTGACAGGGGACCCTAACTTTGGGAGTTATTTGGAGTGGCAGGTGGACGAAATCATGGATTTCAGAGAAGGGCTACTGAACATTGTGGAAGTGCACTGGGCACACGAAGATTTGGAGTTTCTGGCCATTCAGTAGTGGGAGCTGAAGATCGCCTACAAACGGCTGCTAGACGTTGCTCAGTGCCAGGGCTGGGCTCCCTTTGCCTGGGACTATCAGGAAATACCAAAAGACAACCCTGAAATCCTGGCTGAAGAGTCGGCAATGTGGCAGAGTAATAGTATGCCTTGCCAACCTGCCCCCACAGCTATGGAGGCGGGGGTCTTATGGCGGATGCAGAAAGTGCTGACTGACCTTGATGATCCTGTTTCTGCATGGGATGATCTTGGATGGAGGAATGTGCCTGTCCAGCAGCATGCCAGAGAATCGTCAGTGGAAAATCTGGAGATTGCCATCCCCAAACTTGAAGTGCTGACAACAGGACAGAGCTCTGCTAACCTCTGCCCAGCACTGATAGCATCTTCTGAGCTCCATGGACAGGAGATGGTAAATCTCTATCCCCAGACACCAGTTGCAGAGGCAGGGGATTTGATAGACTTTTCTGCTGAGGAAGAACAACCTGATGAGCCTCCAGCAGAAGAGCTGGTATTGGGGCCAAACTTCACTGTGCTCTGTCCAGCACCAACAGTAGTATCTGTGGAGTTACAAGGAACTTCACCAGTTGAAGCACGGGCAACCGGCAGAGTGCTACCAACCTCTGCCCAGCACCAGCAACAACTACAGAGTTCGAGGGAGGCGGGGCAGTCGGCCTCCCTCCCCAACAGTTAGCCGGAGCAGATGGTGTGGGGTTTCCAGCAGAAGGGCTGGCAACAGGGCCGAGTACTACTGGACTCTGCCCTCAACTAACAGAGGATGGATTTCCTGTGAAGGTGGATGGGACTTCAGTCTCCACCTGTATACCCCAGGTATGCTGGGCAGTCGGCCCAGATCCCCAACAGCATGACAGAGTGAGCCCAGTCACCCTGTCTTCTCTCCAGCGGCAGAAAGGACTCCAGGGAGAAGGGCCAGTCCAGGCCTCTCCCCAGCGGCAGATATGTTCTCTGAGAGAGGCAGAGGTTGGCTGGGTGAGTAATGCTTTGTTTGGAACAATTTATTTGGGGTACTGTGTGGGTACAGGCATTAGAGGACTGGAACTACTGACTAACTTCGGAGTCAACCCATCTGGGGTCTCCTCCTGTGTTGGTCTTCTGCCAAAAGGGGAGAGATCTGACGGGAGGGCCCGTGGAACTCAGAATCCCTTGGTAGGGGATGCCCTTGTTTCAGCTCCCCATACACCTCTTATGTCTAAGTCACCCTGTGCTATCCTGGCACAGGGTGAGTGAGAAAATGTATCTTGGACTACTTAAAATGGGACAGTTATATTTGTCCACAATATCTCCCAGGATGTATGTAGAGACTATTATTGGTTTGTTTGATTCTGAACTCAACATGTTGATTGTGTGAGCTGATCACATTGGCCTCCAGGACTGGCTAGGAGATGAACAGTCTACTCCTACTAGGTTTGTTGATGACTAGGCTGAGGAGGGGGGAGATTATTGTTTGTATTGTTAATTGTAATTAGCTCCTGCTATTATGTTTATACTACTGTGTGAAGCTCAGTGACCACAAGTCTGTGTCCTACAGGTCATGTCTCTGGGTCATTTGGTCTGGGTAAGTGATTTAGTAAACTAGCTCATGTTAATTAGGTTAATCCTTCCCAAAAAGACTTGTGGCTATATTAGATCAAAAGGGTGCTTCTACTAAATACTGAGCAAAGGGTCTGAATACTTAGGACCATGTGATAATTTAGTTTTTCTTTTTTAATGAATCTGCAAAAATGTCAACAATTCTGTGTTTTTCTGTCAATATGGGGTGCTGTGTGTACATTAATGAGGAAAAAAAATGAACTTAAAGATGAAGTCCACCTACATCAACCTTAAAAAAAATATATTAAAAGCCAGCAGCTACAAATACTGCAGCTGCTGACTTTTAATAAATGGCCACTTACCTGTCCCAGGGTCCAGCGATGTTGGCAGCCGATGCCAATAACCCACTCGATTCTCGGCAGCTGCCGCCGCCATCCTAGGTGAGGGAATCAGGAAGTGAAGCGTTGCGGCTTCACTTCCCGGTTCCCTACTGCGCATGCGCGAGTCGTGCTACGCATCGTAACTGGTCCCCGCTATCTCCTGGGAGCTGTGTGTTTCCCAGGAGACAGCGCGGAGGGACAGGAAGAGGCATAGACTCCCGTGGGAGTCTATGCCAAAAGTGGATGCAAATACCTGTCTTAGACAGGTATCTGCACCCCACTGAAAGGTGCCAAATGTGACACCGGAGGGGGGGAGGGTTCAGAAAAGTGGAAGTTCCATTTTTGTGTGGAACTCTGCTTTAAATGATTTTAGAAAATGGCTGCAATATACGGTAACAAAGAGTGAAAAATTTAAGGAGGTCTGAATACTTTCCTTCCCCACTGTATATATATCCAATGCATTCCAGTCTAGCTAAGCCTATATCTGCCTGCAGGCCATTCCCGGTGTACGTTTTCAAATATACTTTCAGGCAGGCAGGTGATTCAGTGAGCTGCAGTGCATAAAATATATATACAGTCTCCTACATATATATATTCACTGCATTCTAGTCTAGCCAAGCCTATATCTGATTGCAGGCCATTCCCGGTGTACGTTTTCAAATACACTTTCAGGCAGGCAGGAGATTCAGTGATCTGCAGTGCATAAAATATATATATAGTTTCCTACATATATATCCACTGCATTCTAGTCTAGCCAAACCTATATCTGACTGCAGATCATTCCTGGTGTACGTTTTCAAATACACTTTCAGGCAGGCAGGCAGGTGATTCAGTGATCTGCAGTACATTAAATATATATATACAGTCTCTTATATATATATATATATATATATATATATATATATATATATATCCACTGCATTCCAGTCTAGCCAAGCCTATATCTGACTGCAGGCCATTCCTGGTGTACTTTTTCAAATATACTTTCTGGCAGGCAGGTGATTCAGTGATCTGCAGTGCATTAAATATATATACAGTCTCCTACATATATATATCCACTGCATTCCAGTCTAGCCAAGCCTCTATCTGACTGCAGGCCATTCCTGGTGTACGCTTTCAAATATACTTTCAGGCAGGCAGGCAGGCAGGCAGTTTATTCAGTGATCTGCAGTGCATAAAATATTTATAAGTCTCCTACATATATATCCACTGCATTCTAGTCTAGCCAAGCCTATATCTGACTGCAGGCCATTCCTTGTGTGCGTTTTCAAATATACTTTCAGGCAGGCAGGTGATTCAGTGAGCTGCAGTGCATAAAATATATATACAGTCTCCTACATATATATATCCACTGCATTCTAGTCTAGCCTATATCTGACTGCAGGCCATTCCTGGTGTACTTTTTCTAGTAAACTTCAGGCGGTGCTTTGCTAATAAAGTTTTGCAGCATGTTTGGAAGGCCACCAAGGAGAGGCAAACACTCACAGGCCACTAAAAGAGGGTAAGCAGGCTCTGTGTCTACAGCCAACAGTGCTGGTCATGGACATGGTGCATCCTCAGCATGTGGCCGTGGGGCATGTTTGTCCTTTTTTTCGGCAGATGCCCGTGTTGATCCACAACATGCAGAAGAGTTGTTAGAGTGGATAACTAAGCTGTCCTCATCCTCCTTATCCTCTGTCACTCAGGCTCAGAGTAGTTTGCCTGCCAATACAGCTGCCAAAGCGGCCTATTCCATCAGCTCAATGTCATCAGTCACTCCTTCCCTATCCCCACCATCATGCACAGAGGAGTCCCCCGAACTATTTGACCGCAGTGTCAGGTACATGCTGCAGGAGGATGCGCAGCTTTTTGAAGGCTCCACTGATGGTACCCAGGTTGAGGAAGGCAGTAACGTGAGCCCAGAGAGAGGGGGTGCCCAAGAAGGACAAGAAACTGGCAGTCATGTTCCCCCAGCTGCAGAATACTGCCAGGTTTGCTCCAGTGACAAGGAGGGAGGGGATGATGAGGTCACTGACACTACGTGCGTGCCTGATAGAAGAGAGGAGGAGGAGGCACATCTCCAAAGAGGCAGGATGCTCTCCAGGGGCCAGCTTAAGGGCAGCCACCCGACTGCATCACACCGCAGAGCTCCGCATGTGCAGGGCACTGCTGACTCCCCGCATATTTTGAAAAGTTCTTTGGTGTGGGCCTTTTTTGATACATGTGCAGCAGATCGCACCATTGCTGTTTACAACATATGTCTGAAGCGTATCAAGCATGGCCAAAACAGCAGGCGCTTGGGCACCACATGCTTGAGCAGATATATGTCGACCTCCCATGCAGTCTGTTGGCAACAGTACTTAAAAGACCCACACCAAAGAACAATGCGGAATTCTCCTTGCTCCTCATCAGCTGGGATCTCCAACCCCACTATACCTTCAGTCCTCTCAGAAACCTGCACTGAGAGGAATGAAGGTGTAGAATTAGGTGTGCCAAGTACTTGCGGGCTATCTGCTATTGCTACACCAACATCCGATTGTAGCAGACATTTCCCTACCCCAGTTGCTAAAGCATCGAAAGAAATTCAGTCCCAGCCATCCACATGCTCAGCAGCTGAATGCTAGCTTGGCTAAAATGCTAGCACTCCAACTGCTGCCTTTTCAGCTGGTAGACTCTGCCCCCTTTCATGAATTTGTGGAATGTGCGGTACCTCAGTGACAGGTTCCCAGACGCCATTTCTTTTCATGGAAGGCCATTCCGGCTCTCTACCGGCATGTGGAAGGCAATGTCTTGGCCTTGTTGGACAGAGCAATCAGCAGTAAGGTGCATATTACCGTTGACTCATGGTCCAGCAGGCATGGACAGGGACGTAACCTTTCTTTCACGGCGCACTGGGTAACTCTGCTGGCAGCTGGGAAGGATGCAGGACAGGGTGCGGTATTGTTGGAGCTTGTTACGCCACCACGCCTCCAAAATGTTAGTAGTGGTGATTCTGTCATGCCTCTCTCCTCCACCCCCTTCTTTTCTTCTTCCTCTATGGCCTCTTCCTCTGCCGATTTGTGCTTGGAACCAGCGGTGCTCGGTAGGCATTTGAGAGGCTACGCAAGCACTCAGGCAAAAAGATGCCATGCGGTGCTTGAGTTGGTCTGCTTAGGGGACAAGAGCCACACTGGGGCAGAGATTCTGTCAGCTCTGCAGGGGAAGACTCATAAGTGGTTGACGCCACACCAGCTTCAGCCAAGGATGGTGGCTTGCGACAATGGCACCAATCTCCTTTCCGCACTCTGACAGGGACACTTGACTCATGTTCCCTGTTTGGCTCACGTCCTTTAGACAAATCCTTAGTCCACAGCCCCAAGGTCTGATCGGTTCCAGCAACCATCGCCAGCGTCTGATTTACATGGTGCAGGAATACCTAGGGGAAAGATCAGACTTGGAGACCTTTCCAACCGAAAATCCACTGGGTTACTGGGTCTTGAGGATGGATCACTGGCCAGAGCTTGCGCAATATGCAATTGAGCTACTGGCCTGTCCTGCATCCAGTGTTCTTTCTGAATGCACATTCAGTGCTGCTGGAGACTTTGTAACCAATCACAGAGTGCGCCTGTCCACACTCAGTTGATCGGCTCATCTTCATAAAAATGAATCAGTCTTGGATCACCAGCTGCCAAGCACCTGATGCTGATGTAACCGATTAATTTTTCTATGAATGTGAGATCCCTTGAAGACTGCCTATGCTGAGTAACTATCCTGTTATGTTAAGTGACTATCCTATTCCTCCTCAATGTTCATGTTGATAGCTTCTAAGAACATTTTTGTTTCAGGGCACCACCACGAGTGCCTAAGGCCCAATTTTTCTGCCCCTGTTTAACAGTGGTGTATCATTATAATGTTTGCTGTAATATTTTGCAGCAGGGCTCGTTCTTGCGCTCAGCTTGAGTATCTGTGAGGGGTTGCAGTGTTGTGGCACCACTACCAGTGCCTAAGGCCCAAATTTTCTGCCCCTGTTTAACAAGGGGGTGTTATTACAATTTTTGATCAAATATTTAACAGGAGGGCTCATTCCTGTGCTCAACTAGAGTATCTGTGAGGGGTTGCAGTGTTGTGAAACCACCACCAGTGCCTAAGGCCCAATTTTTCTGCCCCTTTTTAACAGGGGTATGTATTTACAATATTTGCTCTAATATTTAACAGCAGGGCCATTCCTGCGCTCAACAATAGTATCTGTGAGGCTTTACAGTGTTGTGCCACCACCACCACCACCTCCTAAGGTCCAATTTTCCGCCCCTGTTTAACAGGGGCATGTGATCACAATATTTGCTCTAATATTTCACAGCAGGGCTCGTTCCTGCACTCAGCAACAGAATCTGTGAGGGTTACAGTGTTGTGACACCACCACCACTGCCTAAAACTCAATTTTTCTGCCCCTGTTTAACAGGGGCATGTAATTAGAATTCTTGATATAATATTTCACAGCAGGGCCCATTCCAGCGCCCACCAAGAGTAACTGGGAGGGATAAGAGTGTTCTGGTACCACCAACACCTAAGGCCCAATTTTCTGCAGAGTATATAGGGCAGGCCGTATAGTATATATAGGCGGTCCCCTACTTTCAAACATCTGACTTACAAATGACTCCTACATACAAACAGAGGGAGACAACAGGAAGTGAGAGGAAATCTACCCCTAGAAAGAGAAATTCTCTCCTGTAAGAGTTAATATGGGTAAAAGGTGTCTCCACTGATGCTTTATTACCAATCCTTGTTTCCCTAATAACCCCAAATTTTCAAAATCCAATTGTTATTGGGACAGAAAGTGAGGTGAAATCTTCTGAACAGGGGCACAGACAGCAAAACAAATGTTACAGGGGTGATAACCCTTCCCTATGTTATCCAAAAAGCTTAAAAATAGATTTTTTGGCTAATGCTACACTTACAAAATGTACCCGTTCCAATTACAAAAAATGAAAATATTTCATTTTTATTGTTTTGCTTCAGGCATTATTAAAATCACTGCTCCTGAAAAATGTCAGTTTTTACAACTTTTTTTTGCATTGATACATGTCCCCTGGGGCAGGACCCGGGTCCCCAAACACTTTTTATGGCAATAACTTGCATGTAAGCCTTTAAAATTAGCACTTTTGATTTTTCACCTTTGTGTCCCATAGACTTTAACAGTGTTTTGCCTGTTCACATGTTCTGCTGCGAACCGAACTGGGGGGGGGGGGGGGGGGTTCGGCTCATCACTGCAGTGATGACCGCAGCAGGATTTGATTACCATAAATATTCACAGTAGGAGGACAAATCATGAACCAAACTGACACAATAAGTTAATGTAAAAAAAAGTCTATATTTAAACCTAATGGTGAGTGATATGTGTTTGTTAAGCCGTGTGCATAATCTGGAGTGCCTGTGCATAGGTTTGAGTTCAACAACACCAGCATCTATGCATGATACACCAATTAAGAAAACCATTTATGCAGGCCTTTCCTGAGAGTACTCCTGGTTTCTGTTTCAGATTCTTGCCTCTGTCCTGACACTATTTTTTTGTATTTGTGCCCATCCAGAATTTTGGCTTGTTAACAGTTTGAATTTATAATTATGTATACCTACAGCTCTGTGTTTTTTAATACTGATGTTTACATGTTATCTGCTTTATAAGTGTAATAAATCAGCTTTAAATTTCCTTTTAGCCCTTCTGTCATATTTATTATTACAATTGATTTATACAGCGTCATACCCACAGCATAATTGTTCCCAAAAACACATAGAAACATTTAAATGGCAAAGTAGCCATTTTCAACTTTTTTAATACAGAGGAATCCTTAAAATAATTTTCATGTCTCAGGCAACCCTTGCTTGATACATCTCTAGCTCATGGCACATTTGTGTGGTCAATAGGCTGTGAAAATAATAATACATAATAGAAAAAAGAAAAAGTGTATCTAGCATATTTGACACTCAGAGCAAGTAGTTTTGAACACTCCTCTGCTATAAAAAAAAATCAATAATAATCATTAAATAGAACAAATAATAACAACAATGGCAAGAAAAGAAACACCAACAGTGAAAAATGTACTGCCCCTTACATTGATGATGGAAAAGTGTCTTCTTATAGTCTGTGTAGTGGTCACACACATTAGCGGCCAATGTACTTATGGTCGGAGAAACACACTCTTACATTGCTGACCAGGGGAAAACTGTCCCCTTACATACAGTTAAAAGAATATCAGTGCAATGGTTACTAGAAGTTAGAAACTCCTTATTGCTCAGGGAACCTCTAGCAATCTCTGGAGGATCACCAGGTTTCCACAGAACCCAGTATGAGAAACCCTGATATACGGTAAATGAGACACAATAGAGGTAGCCTGTCTAGATAAGTGCATAGCTCAAGTACAACTTTAGCCAGACTGAGAGCATTTAAATATTTACTTATTCATTACATGTAGTAAATGAGCTCTACCGCAGGCACTGTGGAGTGATTCATTTTCAATGTTTACTACAGAAGCACTTGCACTTTTAGCAGCTCAGCTCATTTTGCTCCCCCCTCACATTTTCTCCCAGAAATGACTTGGCAGCCTATCAGCCTTTTATTCTCTAATGTAAAAACAGAACAGATACACGGGAGGGGGTAGAGTGCCACATCTATTTCACCTTTGTTCCTTCACCCACTATAGGCTGCCTTGCTGTCAGGAATTGCAGTCAGCTTCTTGCTATCTGGAAAGGATCATTTTTACTGAAAGTATTGTCAAATTCAGGGGTTGTACAGTTTCTCACTTCCAGCACTACCAGCAACTTTTGAAATCCTGGCATGCACTAACCCTGTAGAAAATAATGTTTGTCTCTGTCCCTGTCTTTAGCTCATCTTTATTCTATTGTTTTCTATGGCTGGAGGTGGTGCATACATAGAGTCTCAAAGACCGCTGGCAGTATCAGAAAAAAAAACTGCACCAATTCCTACAAAACCCGGGCTGCATAAACTTCACTTCATTCATGTGGGAGGTGTTGCTCTCTTTTTTTTTGGGGGGGGGGGTGTATGAGAAATGGCCCTCCCCAAATAGGATATTGTGCTAAACTGTAGATAAAGTAGTGAGTGCCTCCACTAGTAATCTAAAGAGCTAATTCTAATTTAAAGAACTAGGCTGAAAATTGAAGGGATGAACCTCCAAGGTGACATTCTCTGAAATATTGCCTGTGCCATGCACAACACAGGGAAGACTGGGGGAGGTTAAAGAACTGAATGCATGGCTAAATACCAGGTGCAAGAGGGAAGGATTTAAGTTTCTAGAGCACTGGGCTGACCTTTCATTGGGGCACAACCTATATGCTAAATTGCACCTAAATTGCACCTAAATGGAAGGGTTTTGGTATACTGGGAGAGAGCTTAATGTGAAGGCTGAAAGAGTATTTAAACTAGGATTGAGGGGGAGAGTAAATTAGATTATAATTTGGCACACAGGTCAGTTAGGGGTCAGTTCCTAATGGTTTATGGCGCGGGGAGGGGGGGGGCAGGGGGGAGGGCGGCTGATAAGACGTTTCCCACGTTAAAAACAACCATTGGAAATGGTACTACAAAAAATATGTAAAATAGATGTGTAAAATGTGACAATGATTTAAAGTGTTTGTTCACCAATAGAGTGGGGTGAACAGTTTGGCCCGAGCATCAGTTTGGGCTGAACGTCAGGGATCACACAAATTTGAAGGGTGTTCAGTGGGTGTTCGCCCCACCGAATGCCCTGTAATGCACTGTGCGCTGCACAGTGCATTTTGCGCCCCCCTGATTGGGCAAAGCTTTGCCCAATCAGGGTGCAGTGTAAGCTGGGTATTAGGGAGCTGGGGTCGGGAAGTCATCAGCTGCCAATGGGTTTCCCCGCTGACAGCTGAGTAAAAAAAACATTGCCGGTAAAAAAAAAAAATGGCGTGGGGTCCTCCCCAAAAGCCATACCAGACCCTTATCCGGGCATGCAGCCCAGCAGGTCAGGAAAGGGGGGGTGAGCACATGCCCTCAATATGGGGGGATTGGTGCTTTGGGACAAGGGGGTCTGCTTTCCAAGACAGGCTTGGTTCACACTGATGCGGCCGTGGGTCCCAGCAGGGGGTACAGTGCATCCCTGTACACCAATTCAGGTGTGAATCAGGTCCAAATTTTTGCCTGAATTCGCACCTGAAACAGAGCTAAAACAGAGCCAAAGACGCACAGCACCCTTTTCCAATGCGGACCGTGGTCACCCGGAGCTGTGCTCCATTGAGAGCCGATCACAGATGCGGGGAAACCTGCATCTAATTCACATAAGTGTCAACCCAGCCTTAGACTGGGAGGGAATATTGCCATTGATGAACACAGAACAGAAATAGGAATTCTTCAAAATGACTGTATGCAAACACGCTGCAAAATATAATCCCATTGGCAATACGTTAAAAAAACTAAAATAAAACTTATGTGGCTTACTACCAAAGTTAAAAAAAAGCTATAAATAATTAAAAAAGAGCTTCTAAAAAATATAAAAATGAAGTAACAATAATATAATTTAAACATTGCAAAGAATATAACAGAATATGCAAAAAAAGAAATAGAGGCCACAAAAATTCAAAATGAAAAGCATATTGCAAAAGAGAGTAGGACAAACAAAAAAAAAATCAAATATATTAATAGTACAAACTAGGGCCAAAGAAAAGGCAAAGGAGCATGGGGGAGCATATGTCCGTAATGGGGATGATATTGACACAGCCCCAAATGAACCACCATGTCTCATAGTTGATATGGTCCAGAAATATTTACACAGAATAAAAGTGAATACAGCACATGGACCAGATGGCATACACCCACATGTTCTAAAAGAATTGTGGTCTGTCATGGGGAGCGGGCGTTGGTTGGTGATGGTTGGGATATTGATCCAGAGAGACATCCCAATCAAGCAAACAGACATCCTATTCCAGCAAAGAGACATCGCATTCCTTCAAAGAGACAGCCCCATATAGCAAAGAGACAGTCCCATATAGTAAAGAGATGGCCCAATCCAGCAAAGAGACATTCCCATATAGCAAAGAGACATCCCCATATAGCAAGGAGACATGCCTATCCAGCAAAGAGTCATCCTAATTCGGTACAGAGATGGCCCAATCCAGCAAAGAGACATCACCATATAGCAGAGAGGCATTGCCAGTCCAGCAAAGAGGCATCCTTAGTTCAGCAAAGTGACATCTCCACACCAGCAAAGAGACATCCCTACACCAGCAAAGAGACAGCCCCGTCCAGCAAAGAGACAGCCCCAGTCCAGCAAAGAGACAGCCCCAGTCCAGCAAAGAGACAGCCACAGTCCAGCAAAGAGACAACCCTAGCAAAGCAAAGAGACAGCCCCAGCCCAGCAAACAGACAGCCCCAGTACAGCAAAAAGACATCCCTAGTTCAAGCAAAAGACCACCCCAGACCAGCAGAGAGACATCCCCAGCCAGCAAAGAGACAGCCCCAAACCAGCAGAGACATCCCCATTCAGCAAAGCAACATCCCCAGACCAGCAAAGAGATATCTCTATATAGAAAAAAAACACATCCGCAGTCCAGCAGAGAGACAGCCCCAGTCCAGCAGAAAGACGGCCCCAAATAGGAAAGAGACAGCTCAATCAACAAGGAGACGTCCCCAGTTGGACAAAGAGACAGCTCCAGTGCAGCAAAAAGACAACCAAAGTCCAGCAAAGAAACGTCCCCAACCGAGCAAAGAGACAGCCCCAGCCCAGCAAAAAGACATCCCTAGTCCAGAAAAAAGACCACCCCAGACTAGCAAAGAGACACATCCCTAGTCCAGCAGAGAGACAGCCCCAGTCCAGCAGAGAAACAGCCCCAGTACATCAAAAAGACATCCCCAGTCCAGCAAAAAGACCACCCCAGACCAGCAAAAAGACACATCCCTAGTCCAGCAGACAGACTGCCCCAGTCCAGCAAAGAGACAGCCCTATCCAGCAAAGAGACGGCCCCATATAGCAAAGAGATGGCTCAATGCAGCAAAGAGACATCCCTATATAGCAAAGAAGTAAAGAGATGGGTCAATCCAGCAAAGAGGCATCCCCAGTCCGGCAAAGGGACAGTCTCAGTCCAAAGAGATATCACTATGTAGCAAAGACACATCCCCAGTCCAGCAGAGAGACGGCCCCAGTCCAGGAAAGAGACATGCCCAAATAGCAAAGAGACAACTCAATCCAGCAAAGAGACAGCCCCAGTCCAGCAAAGAGACAGCACCAGCCCTTCAAAGAGACAGCCCCAGACCAGAAGGGATATCCCCATCCATCTAAGAGACATCCTCAGCCCAGCAAAAAGATATCCCTATATAGCAAAGACACACCCCCAGTCCACCAGAGAGACAGCCCCAGTCCAGCAAAAATACATCCCCAATCCAGCAAAGAGATGGCCCCATATATTAAAGAGATGGCCCAATGCAGAAAAGAGACATTCCCAGTCCAGCAAAGAGACAGTCCCAGTACAGCAAAAAGACCACCCCAGATCAGCAAAGAGACATCCCCAGATCAACAATAAGACAGCCCCAGCCCAGCAAAGAGACAGCCCCAGATCAGCAGAGACACCACCATCCAGCAAAGAGAGATCCCTAGACCAGCAAAGAGAAATCCCTATATAGCAAAGACACTTTCCCAGTTCAGCAGAGGGACAGCTCCAGTCCAGCAAATAGATGGCCCCATATAGCAAAGAGATGGCCCAATGCAGCAAAGAGACATTCCCAGTCCAGCAAAGAGACAGCCCCAGTCCAGCAAAGAGACATCCCATATAGCAAAGAGACAGCCCTAGCCCAGCAAAGAGACAGCCTCAGCCCAGCAAAGACAGCTTCAGCCCAGCAAAGAGACAGCCCCAGCCCAACAAAGAGACATTCCTAGTCCAGCAAAAAGACATCCACAGCCCAGCAAATAGATTCCCCCAGATCAGCAAAGAGACATCCCCAGACCAGCAATGAGACATCCACAGACCAGAAGAGACATCCCCATCCAACAAAGAGACATCCCCAGACCAGCAAAGAGACATCCCTATAGAGCAAAGAAACATCCCCAGTCCAGCAAAGAGACAGCACCAGTCCAGCAAAGAGACAGCACCAGTCCAGCAAAGAGACAGCCCCAGTACAGCAAGGAGACAGCCTCAGCCCAGCAAAGAGAAAGCCTCAGCCCACCAAAGAGAAAGCCTAAGCCCAGCAAAGAGATAGCCCTTGTCCAGCAAAGAGACATTCCCAGTCCAGCAAAAAGTCATCCCCAGACCAGCAAAGAGACATCCCAAGATCAGCAAAGAGACATCCCCAGACCAGCAAAGAGACATCCCCATGCCAGCAGAGACAGCTCCAGTTCAGCAAAAATACATTCCTATATAGCAAAGCGACATCTATATATAGCAAAGAGACATTCCCAGTCAAGCAGAGAGGCATTCCCAGACCAGCAAGAGACAGCCCCAGACCAGCAAAGAGACATTCCCAGACAAGCAAGAGACAGCCCCAGACCAGCAGGGAGACACCCCCAGACCAGCAAAGAGACAGACCCAGACCAGCAAAGAGACAGCCCCAGCCCAGCAAAGAGACATTCCTAGTTCAGCAAATAGACATCCCCAGATCAGCAAAGAGACATCCCCAGACCAGCAACGAGACATCCCCACACCAGCAGAGACATCCCCATCCAGCAAAGAGACATCCCCAGACCAGCAAAGAGACATCCCTATAGAGTAAAAAAACACCCCCCAGTCCAGCAAAGAGACGCACCAGTTCAACAAAGAGACAGCCCCAGTCAAGCAAGGAGGCAGCTTAGCCCAGCAAAGAGACAGCCCCAGTCCAGCAAAGAGACATTCCCACTCCAGCAAAAAGACATCCCCAGACCAGCAAAGAGACATCCCCAGACCAGCAGAGAGACATCCCCAGATCAGCAAAGAGACATCCCCAGATCAGCAAAGAGAAATCCCCAGGCCAGCAAAGACAGCCCCAGTCCAGCTAAAATAAATTCCCTTTATAGCAAAGCGACATCTCTATATAGCAAAGAGACATCCCCAGTCAAGAGATTAAGGGGGGATATGATCAACATGTATAAATACATAAATGGTGCATATAGTATACTTAGCATGGAGTTATTCAATCTAAGGTCGTCACAGAGGACTCTTTACGTCTGGAGGAAAAGAGATTTAACCTCCAAATTGGGAAGGGCTTATCAATTTATCAATTGTTTTGAGTCAACATATAGTTTACTGTTTACGGTGTACTTGCAACCTACTGTACTGTATGTTGGGTGGACCAAGCATACCTTTTGCTAAGGAGTAGACAAGCATAGGATATTTATTGTAAAGGGTTCTACTGAACATATTGTCCCCTTCCATTTTTCTCTTTGGCATAACAAGAATATTCAAGACCTAATAGTTTTTGTCATTGAGATAATGCTTACAAGAAAAGGGGAGTTGGGACTTTATATGAAGCAATTGAATAGTGGAGGAGGGATAATAAAAAGTATTTTTATTAACATAGATCTCAAAGCATTAAACCATTGTTCATTTCATGTATATACACATGGAGCGTGCAGAAGCTGAGCAAAATAACTAAGAACAGTACATGCATAACGACACATGATCAGAATAGTAGATGCATAAATAGGTAAAAAAAGGGGGGGCAAGCACGTGCCACAGGCACCATGCCTGCCACTGGCACATGCACCCACATGATATCTGAGTATCTGTAAATTAATATAATAACATCATAGAGTATACTGGTAATGGATATATGAATATCAGTCCGTGTGGAGTGTAACTGCGGCATCAAGTAAAGCTCTACGTGTTTAGTGCGTTTTCCCACTGGTCAGGAGCGGATGCGGCAAGCATTCCTATGGAATATATATAGAAAGATGTAAAAAACTGTACTCTAGAGGAGAAATTTCTCAAAAATATCATTATGAGTATGGATGGTTAACCAACAACACTCACCAACCCGGACAGCAACTGCAGCGTGGGGTAGCTGGCACAGGGCCGGCCGAGAACACAACCCCACACCGGAGCTGAGGCGGCATAGTACAGGGATGCAACATCAGATAGTATAAGAGCGTGCAATAAATGGTTGAATATGTGTATAATTATAACAATAACATATTCTAAGTAATAGTAGTAATTTGATATAAGTGAACCCAGTGTAGCTCCACAAGGGGTGATGATGAAGTAAGAATAGTGCCCAAGAGTATGGGGATATCAGTAGAGTGATGAATGGATACATGAGTCTATAAAAGTGTAAAAAAAACCTGAAAAGATAAGTGACAGGTGGAAAAAATAAAATAAACAAAATGTTTGACACAAACAATGAGCAACAAAAAAATAATATAAACCAAAAAGGAAAAGCCTTACCCTAATGCTGCATCAAAGCACCACCAGCAGATGGACGTAGCTGGTGTGCAATAACCCCAGAGGGAGACTGGTCTAATGAACAGCTCACTACAATGGGGAGTGTACATATATGCCGCCAACGCCACACCAATGAACCAATGGGGGAGAAGGGACTGCACCTGAACCGAGTGAACACTCAGTAACCGGCGTGGAAGCTCCCCCATATAGGGATACAAGATGTTATGGCTGGACGTCGGCGCAATGACGTCATGACTAACGTCATGCGCATGACGTAACTGCCGTCACACAAACAGCGTGACAGACGTGGTGCCGATGCGCAAAGGGGCACTCGCCCGATCCTCCCGAACACACTGCGTGCAAAGGGAGGAGGGGGAGGGTCCACTGGGCGCTTTGCAGCTCCCGTGATGAAGAAAGGACCCCAGCCGCAACCCCGCGCCAACCAATCCACACACAATAGCCCAAGGCAGAGAAAGTGTGACGGACATCTAGGTAGAAGCAGTCCATGTGGGTATATTAAACCAGCATCGGGAATGCTGCATGTGAATAATACTATGTGCAATACTCACAAATATATAAAGAAATTATATATATAACTTCAAAAGGATATATAGATATCGCTGTCAAAAAATGTGATCAAAAATTGCTGGATAAATCAAGTGACATATAGTGAAATGTGGAATACGTCTGTTTGAAAACAAATAACGCTAGCAGTTGAAAATGGACCTCAGCATACAGCAATATTGATTCAAACACACATGATATATTAAGCTCCAGGATGGGTGTAAGCGTTCCTCGAGATAAATCCCACTAATCAGTGATAGCAGACTTCCAGCTCCTCAGCCCAAAGGATTGCATACAGTCACCTGAAAATGCTGCAGTTGTTGCAAGAGGATAAGATAAGACCTGGACTGCAGTCAATGGGATATAGCCTTGGAAACCACGGACATCATATTCCACCCAAAAAAAATAAGGAAAAAGACATAGTATAATACCGTAGGGAAATAGATCAGGTGCGCATGATAGCGCTACTCACAGAATGGACACTGCAAACAGCCATTCAGAATGTATCCGTGATCGCCGCTGTCATAGCATGTGTTCCACAGAGAACAGCATCACTGGTTAGGAACGTGAGTCGGATATTGCGTCGATGCGTTTCGCCCCTCCTCCAGGGCGTCATCAAAGACATAACATCCAGCCCACACATGGTCAAATTTATATGTAACGTCAGACAAACTCCTCCCGAAGAGGAGGAAGTGACAGCCAATCAAGGCTAGTGGATGTATATTAACTACCTCTTCCTGATTCATCATATTCTGTTACTACTTCAATAAACTTTATTAAATGAACGATAGGAACACAACATTCTTGTCATAGAAACGAAAGAGCATTTAAAAAAAGTGTAGATTGCATACAGATATAAATATACAACAAAATTGCTAATAGGTCTCAATATAAATGCCTGAAAATTGTAAAAAAGGGAATATATAAAAAAATATATAGATATATAAAAAATTATATCTATATATATATATATATATATATATATATATATGTATATATATATATATATATATATATGTATATGTATGTGTTTTGATAATTAATTTTGTTTCTTAAAAAATGATAAGATAAAAAAATATTTTTGTGAAAAAATATGTGATGAAAATTATATAACATAAAATAAAAATATATAAATGTAGAAATAAGATAATGAAGGAGTTACCAATTTGATAAAAAGCATTTAAGATCCAGCTCAATGTTGAGGCCATAAGGACTCAACGTACGTGATCTATGGATCCATTATCCATAGATCCATTATCACTATCTTGCAGAAGTAGAGGCCAATGTTCCTTAATCATTTTCTCGAAATCTCGATACTGCTTATTAAAGCCAGTCATAAATGCTACGCCATAATCATATTCACTTTTACCTTTCGGTTTGAATAAATCATTCCTATCCATCTCACCGATCATTTCTTTTGTCCGTTTGAGATCTTCTAACCTATATCCTTTATCATGGAATAGTTCCAGGACCACATTAGCTTGTGAGTTGTAATCATCTTTGTTGCTGCAATTTCTTCTGACCCTAAGCATTTGGCTTTTAGGGATACCTCCCAGCCATCTAGGGTGATGGCAACTTGTTAACGGAATGTAACCATTCCTGTCGACATCTTTAGAGAAGGTACAATTCCATGATAAAGGATATAGGTTAGAGGATCTCAAACGGACAAAAGAAATGAGATGGATAGGAATGATTTATTCAAACTGAAAGGTAAAAGGGAATATGATTATGGCGTAGCATTTATGACTGGCTTTAATAGGCAGTATCGAGATTTCGAGAAAATTATTAAGGAACATTGGCCTCTACTTCTGCAAGATAGTGATCTTAAGACGATCTTGCCAACTCAGCCTAAATTTATGTACACTAAACCACCTACACTTAGGCTCCAACTGGCACACAATGTTATAAACCCCCTGAAGAAAGTATGCACTTTCCAAGATAGTACAGGGTTCTACAGTTGTGGTAGATGTATGATGTGTAGGACCTCTAGACATCGTAAGAAAAAAAATTATCCATTTCAGCTCTTTATCGGAAGGGAGATCTTTTGAGATAAAAATGTTCATCACATGCAGTACGACACATGTCACATACCTTCTGTCTTGTCCGTGCAACCTACAGTATGTGGGGAGGACCACCAGACAGTTAGGTGTTAGGCTTAGGGAGCATGTTAATAGGATTAGGAAAGGATATAGACACCATGGCCTTTCCAACCATTTTAGGTTGTTTCATAATAGAGATCCCAGTGTACTCATGTTCTGTGGGATTGACAGGGTTGAGGAACATTGGTGAGGTTCCAATCTCAGAAAGGCCATTTCCCAGAAAGAAACTCAATGGATCCATAGATTACGTACGTTGAGTCCTTATGGCCTCAACATTGAGCTGGATCTTAATTGCTTTTTATCAAATTGGTAACTCCTTCATTATCTTATTTCTACATTTATATATTTTTATTTTATTTTATATAATTTTCATCACATATTTTTTCACAAAAATATTTTTTTATCTTATGATTTTCTTAAGAAACAAAATTAATTATCCTTTATTGTATGTGCGCATATTTTATTGGTATGCGCACATACATGTGTTTTTTATAGATATATTTTTATATTTTTTTTTCTCAGAAATAAACTATTTTATATCCAGTATATATATATATATATATATATATATATATATATATATATATATATATATATATATATATATATATATATATATATATATATATATATAATTTTTTATATATCTATATATTTTTTATATATTCCATTTTTACAATTTTCAGGCATTTATATTGAAACCTATTAGCAATTTTGTTGTATATTTATATCTGTATGTAATCTACATGATTTTTAAATGCTCTTCTATGACAGGAATGTTGTGTTCCTATTGTTCATTTAATAAAGTTTATTGAAGTAGTAACAGGATATGATGAATAAGGAAGAGGTGGTTAATATACATCCACTAGCCTTGATTGGCTGTCACTTTCTCCTCTTCGGGAGGAGTTTGTCTGATGTTACATATAAATTTGACCATGTGTGGGCTGGATGTTATGTCTTTGATGACGCCCTGGAGGAGGGGCAAAACGCGTCGACGCAATATCCGGCTCACGTTCCTAACCAGTGACGCTGTTTCTTGTTCTCTGTGGAACGCATGCTATGACAGCGACGATCACGGATACATTCTGACTGCCTTCTTGCAGCCTCCACTCTGTGAGTAGCGCTATCATGCGCACCTGATCTATTTCCCTATGGTATTATACTATGGCTTTTTGCTTATATTTTTTTGGGTGGAATATGATGTCCGCGGTTTCCAAGGCTATATCCCATTGACTGCAGTCCAGGTCTTATCTTATCCTCTTGCAACAACTGCAGTATTTTCAGGTGTCTGTATGCAATCCTTTGGGCTGAGGAGCTGGAAGTCTGCTATCACTGATTAGTGGGATTTATCTCGAGGAACGCTTACACCCATCCTGGAGCTTATTATATCATGTGTGTTTGAATCAATATTGCTGTATGCTGAGGTCCATTTTCAACTGCTAGCGTTATTTGTTTTCAAACAGACGTATTCCACATTTCACTATATGTCACTTGATTTATCCAGCAATTTTTGATCACATTTTTTACAGCGATATCTATATATCCTTTTGCAGTTATATATATAATTTCTTTATATATTTGCGATGGCAAATATATAGGGGGACACTGCCAATCCCAAATATTCAATTGCTTCCATCCTGGTATCTGAGTACAATAAAGGGGGAATTGGGACTTTAAAACGCGTAGAGCTTTACTTGATGCCGTAGTTACACTCCACATGGACTGATATTCATTTATCCATTACCAGTATACTCTATGATGTTTTTATATTAATTCACAGATATCATGTGGGTGCATATGCCAGCGGCGGGCATGGTGCCTGTGGCACGTGCTTGCCCCCCTTTTTACTTATTTATACATCTACTATTCTGATCATGTGTTGTTATGCATGTACTATTCTTACTTATTTTGCTCAGCTTCTGCGCACTGCATGTGTACAGTATAAACAGAGAAGCCGCAATGAGAAATTAATTTCTAAAATATTGATTAATTCCGGAATGAGTGGGATAAAAATATCCCTAATGAATACATTTTAAAAACTCTGTGTAAATATGATGTAGAAAAATAAATGAAATTAAAGTGAATATATACCAGGAAAACAGAAAAAAATATTTTTGTGTTGTGCTGGTTAAAGTTCAAAGTAATGAATGTCCCAACTTAATAACACTCGGTGACTTGACATAACGAAGTGTATCCCCAACTGATGAATGGCATGCTTACCAGATTGTAAGCCAAATAGACAGGTGGCTTAACCCAGCCTGGGCCTTGGTACGAACCAGTCACAGTAGGATGTAACAGTGATCCGCTTGAACGGCGGGTGTGCGTTGAGTCCACGTTAAAGAATTATCCCAAAAAAATATATAATAACATAGCGTAATACTGACACAAAAAATTGTTAAATAAAAATAAAGATAAGAGTAGCACATTGTGAGGTATAGAAAAGTGCATATAAACCACCCATAAACCACCCAGTGGTGAAAATTTCCAATCACCAACACCATACAGAGAGCCTCCTTACCAAATGGCAGTTAATTAGTGCAAAATCCCAACAGATATGTGAAACATCAGCCAGTGAAGAAATCGATAGGTGCACCAACACCACGCAGAGGGCCTGCTTACCAGATGGCAGACTCAAAAAGCAGGTAACTTAACGACCGGATAGATTCCAGCTGGATAAGATGAGACTATTGGAGGGATGGAGCGACCTTACAGCTTTGAACCGAAGACTCCATAACTCACACGATGAATGTAGAACCAATCCCAAAAGGAATGAAATAGTGCCAATAGCGTAATAACGTTTATACTAATTTATTTATATTAAAAAAGAACTTACAAACGAACTTACAACAGTGGGTACAACGATAGTAGGTAATAGGTAAAATGAAGCCGGCCGGCAACAAACAAAACTCCTGTCCTCCTCAATGGGGTGACGTGGTGACGTCAGCACGTACCGTCCAGACGCGTTTCGTCATAGAATGACGGTTTCAATGGGGAACGGGCAGCGTGCTGAACAACCACCATAAATAGACACACCAATCCTCACTTTGAGTCCCGCAGAGAGAGTTACAAAGCGCCATCTTAAGTGTGGGCGCAACCTTTAAATGTTGATATAAATTAGGAAGAGTTAGAAAGAAGTATCTCCATTCTAATTTAGGTTAAAAAGTATATCACAAACGGCTATTAAAAATATATATTACATATATAAGGGCCAAAAATAAATTGGCTAAAAAAATAATAATAATAATGATAATATTATTAGAAAAACAAAAAATAATTGGAACATTGTTCTAAATAGATGGCTGCTATCATCGGTTATCAGATTGGTAACAGTAGATATAATCTATGTTATCATAGCAGTCAAAATAGGGGACAAACCAATTTTCCATAATGGACAATCAATTATAATTGTATATAATCACCAATTAGGCCATACACAATGAAAGATTATTTATAAAATCAGTAAAATTAATTGAACTAATAAAAATACATTTTGCTAGTGAATAGGTTGGTATATTGAGTGGTGAATGGCAAAACCATAAAGGAACCACTAAAAAATCACCTTGAATAACCCTCCTGCAAGGCTCAAAGCAAGTGTGGAAAAAAAACTGAAAAAATAAAAACTAAGAATTGTCAATGAAAGCATTAACGTTCACTTCTATATTCAATCCATAGGGCACATATGTTCTAATTCTACGGATCCAAGACATTTCAAGCTTGGAAATTTCTCACACCATAGAGATCCCCCGCCAATTAGGTCTATATTTATCAATCCCTAAAAAAAGGGTGTTGGAGGGGTGTACTATTGTGTACTAAACGGTAATGTTTTGACACCGAATGATTTCCAAATCCGGATATAATATTGGTAATATGCTCATTGAGCCTAACTTGGAGAGGGCGTTTGGTCTGCCCAATATACTGCAGGCCACACGGGCATTGCAACAAATATACCACACCCACAGTGGAACAGGTAATGAATGGGGTGATGGTGTGCGTCTCACGTGTACTCGTAGATTCAAAAGTTTGGGTTCTTCTATGTGTACAGCTATTTAGGGAGCACACACGACACCTCCTACATTGAAAAAATCCTGTTAACTGATCAAAAAAGGTTACTTTCACCACTGGAGGATCCAAAATGTTAGAGGCCACTCTATTCCTAAGTGAAGGAGCCACTCTAAACACTATCTGTGGTCTAGCTGGCAAAACTTTATTCATTGTCATTATTGACAATATGCCAGTGTTTAGAAACAATCTGTTTTATTTTCTTATGCTGGATAGAGTATGTGGTAATGAAGGGTACTCCTAAATCATGGCCTGGATTATTAGTCCAGGGTTTATCCCAGAGTAACAATTCCCTGTCCATCCCCTGCACTTCATTAAGAAAAGGCAACAAAGCGTTCATGGTATACCCTTTTTCAAGAAATCTACCAGTAAGCGCGTTAGCCTGTGTTAAAAATACCCGTGAGTCAGAGCAATTCCTACGTAATCTCATGTATTGGCTCTTTAGCATTGAATTGAGCCAAGGGCGGTGATGGCAACTATCCAATGAGATGTAGGAATTGCGATCGGTGGTTTTGAAAAAAGTGGATGTGGACAAAACACCCTCCTCAATGGTCAAAGTCAGGTCCAGAAAGTGTATCTGAGTCTGACTCATCTCGAAATTAAGGTGAATACCACGATCATTCAAGTTTAGAGAGGACATAAACTCATTTAATTCTTGGCCATCGCCATCCCATAGGAGGAGGATGTCATCGATATACTTAGCCCACAGGATGAGATGGGAACTCCTGTGGGCATAGATGACATCCTCCTCCCACTTGGCCAAGAACAAATTGGCCAAGCTGGGGGCATATTTAGCCCCCATGGCCATTCCTCGACTTTGGCGAAAAAATTGGTTGGAAAACCAAAAATAATTATGGGAAGTGCATATTCGAGAAGATCCATAGTAAAAGATATCTGACGTATAGGGAGCCCTGAATCCCTAACAAGAAAACCTCTTACCGCATCCAAACCTAGACCATGAGGAATTACAGTGTATAGGGAGGTGACATCAGCGGTCACCATCCATACACCTGACTATATGTTGATTCCTGAAAGGAGATTAATCACCTGTCGTGTGTCTTTAATATACAACAGCATGTTTTGGACTAACGGATGTAGGTAAAAATCAATATATATGCCCACCCGGGACGTGATTGAATCTATGCCACTCACAATGGGGCGTCCCGGGGGGCAGATAGGGTTCTTGTGAACCTTGGGCAAATAATAAATGGTAGGTGTCCTGGGAGCCCTAGGAACCAAAAATAAACTTTCTCTTTTATTCAAAATGCCCACTGAGAGGCCCTTAGATATAATTTTTTCTAATTCTTTTAGATAACTAATTTTTGGGTCTGAGGGGAGAGGGGTATAGGTATCAGTAAGGATCCTGTCCATCTCTGCCATATAATCCCTGCGATCAAGAACCACAATCCCACCCCTCTTATCTGCGGGACGAATAACCATATCCTTATTTTTGCACAAAGAGTCTAAACCTTCTTGAATCATTTTGGAATTTCTAGCTCGTTTAATCTCTAATGATTCAAGATCCCTCAAAATAACGTCCCTGAAAACCTTCAATGAAGAAGCAAGGACGCCAGGGAGATTAAATAAGGATGCGTTAGCTAATCCTGAGTGTACACATTCATCAGAGTTGGAACAATTTCTAGTAATGGGTTTGCCAATCTTTTAATATTGAGCTTGCGCACACATTTATGTACATCCATGTATGGAACTTATCGAGGCTCCTAGGGGGCACAAACTTAAGGCCCTTATCTAAGACTGCCTTTTCTGAATCAGTAAGTATCTGTGTGCTCAAATTAAAAATTCCTTGACCTGTTACAATCTGGCTCTTTTTTGCTGATTGCAAGCGCCTCCCCCCTCTAGTTCCTCGCTTTTTTCTACCGGCCTTTTTATTCCCTGATTGGGTTTGGAAAGCCCCCAAGTACCCTGTCCACTAGGGGTCGAGGTAATACGCTTAGGTGTATTCTCAATATGAGGATGGTGTAATACAGGGGAACCGTACTCTATTCTGTTGGTATTCATGCACACCGGTTAAGTCATGACTCTCATCAAAGGCATTTCTATCCCTCAAAGGGAAAAAAATTGTTATTTGTGGGTATATTATACTCCCAACCAGCATCATAAGAACCTTGATAAGATGGTCTATGGAAGGAGTCATAATTTTGGCTAAACCTCCACCACTCAGGGTAATCACCATTCTGACCCCGACCTCTGTTAGTGTTTTGATAACCCCGTCCTCTTGGTGCTGAATAATGTCCACCTCTCCAAGGAGGGGTTGTTTGGCGAAACCCACCACCCTGCACATAATTCAACCTAGGGGGACCAAAATTATGTGGGTGGTTGGGTGGGGCATTATTGAATATATTAATTTACAGATGCACAGATATCATGTGGGTGCATGTGCCACGGGCGGGCATGGTGCCTGTGGCACGTGCTTGCCCCCCTTTTTACTTATTTATACATCTACTATTCTGATCATGTGTTGTTATGCATGTACTGTTCTTACTTATTTTGCTCAGCTTCTGCACGCTCCATGTGTATATACATGAAATGAACAATGGTTTAATGCTTTGAGATCTATGTTAATAAAAATACTTTATATTAACTTTATATTAACCCTCCTCCACTATTCAATTGCTTCATATAAAGTCCCAACTCCCCTTTTCTTGTATTCATTACCGGGATGGAGGCACCTTTGGGTGCTTCATTTAAAGTCCCAATTCCCCCTTTATTGTATTGAGATAATGCTTAGTTCACTAACAGAAAATGAGTTTAATCAATTGTGTCAGCAGGAAACGTACTTGATACACAAGTTGGATACTTTAACCCCTAGAGGGTAAACGAAGACTTGGATACAGGCGGCCCCTGGGTTACAAACAAGATAAGTTCTGTAGGCTTGTTCTTAAATTGAATTTGTAAGTTGGAACAGGTACATTTTTTAAGTTTAATTCCAGACAAAAAATAATTCTGTTCATAATTCTGTTCAGAAGATTGCACCTAACTTTCTGTCCCTGTGACAAAATCAGAGACTGCCTGTATACATAAGATTGCATAAAGCCATTTTCTTCTCCTCCCCTTGCCTTCCCCCCTCCTTTATTCAGTTTTTTTAGTATTACAGTGTATAAATACATACGCCATTCAAAATTTGGATGCATTTTTAGATTAAATAATGTATGAGTTTATAAATGCAAATACGTAAACATGCTGATTATTTATTTATTTCAATTGTGGATATGTAATTTTCATGTAATCAATAATGTATTTAATTTTACTTTATTATTTATTTATTATATTTCATTTTTAAGTTTCTTAGTCAGTTTTATTATATTGTCTTGACAGCCCAGCAATTTGGCATTTTCTGACTATTGAGTGTGCTTCACACCCCTCCCCTTCCCGTTCCTTTCTTTCTTTTTTTGTGCATCCACCAGATAATTCCAAGTCTTATGAAGCAGCACTAGTAAACATATTTTTGGGACATTAAGCAATAAGTCTCATATTGTTATATGCTTTCGCATTATTCATTTACATTTACTTTTATTGTTCAAAGTCAATATACTGTTTATGGCGCCGCCACATTTTTTTTTATAAGATCATGTGGCTCCATTTTCTGTCTCTCTTTTCACTTACTCCTGGGTTTTCAAAGTCTCTCTGCATGACAGGAAGTGTTAATACGTAGTTATACATAACACTGTGATATAAACAGCTAGAGGGTTGAGGGTTGCGGATCCCTACACATGGTTCCATGTACAAATTTGTTGTGGAGTGTCAGGGGAGATAAATGAGTGAAGATTTATTGAGGTTCACATATCTTTTAACAAGCTAGACTCATGGGCAAAGCTGAGGTTCACTCTAATGGGTGAATTTATTAAAAAAAAATGTTTTAGAGCTGTGTTAATGGCAGCAAAATTGAAGGTTACTGGGCTATTTTCTCTCTAGGTCAGATGTTCTTCATTCATAAGATTAGTGTGAATCAGGAAAAAAAACACATTATTGCCACTAGACGGAACTGACAATCATAATAAATAAGTATTTATTTATTATGATCATCAGTTCCATCTCATGGCCATAAGTCAGTATTTTTCAGATTCTTATGAATGAAAAACATCTCACCAAGAGAGGAAACTACCTAGTAACATTTGATCTTGCCGGCATTTGCACACAACAAATATACCATACATTCAGTTCCACAGGATGAATAGCTCTGCAATTTTGTTTTATAAATACACCCCTATGTTTTTTAGTTCATTAGAGGAAAATGTTAAGCGTAAGGGGCAGCCTAAAGATTAGAAAGGCACGGGAAATGGGGGACCCTCTTTTAATACGTGTTTGTTCTAAAGTTAAAGAACCCAAGCTGAGAAGTACCAGGTCCTTGGCACTGAAAATCAGCTTAAAATTACTTCATTTAGAAGGATTAAGCTTGAGATCTAGCCCTAGGTTAGGAAACAGTAGAGGTGACGGTTACTAACAGATTTTTGGCATGCCAACCCAACTTCAATGTGGTACACAGATCAGGTAGATAGCAAATTTCCTAGGGCCAGTTCGCACCACATGCAGTCCAGTGCAATTTGTTTCTGCATCAAAAATGCATGGATAATAGGTTATATGGTTTTCAATGGCATAGTTCACACCATGCAGTCAGTTCCAGGGCTTTCCAGTTACAGAAAAAAAAAATAGAACATGCTGCATTTTTCCTGCACTGGACTGTACTGAAACACAGTAAAACGCAACAAAAAATGCACTGGAATGCACTGAAATGCATCAAAATGCACCCCAGTACAGTGAGAAAAAAAAGGAAAAAAGACGAAAAAAGCATCCGGAACGGATCTGGAGTGCGTTTTTGTGGTGTGAACCAGCGCTAAATATTTTTTATCCAGCTTAATTTCATTTTTTAATGAAGAAAAGCCTTGGGGTAATTAAGGTATATGACATTTTTATTGTGTAGAAATCTGTAGAGATAAAGTGACCCTCTCCCTTAAGGTCACTTAACTCCCCCTTCCTCAATAGCATATATAGTTATAAATATCAAAGTGCAAATATTTATCACTCTTAAGCACCATACACTCTATCAGATTTTCTGCTGATTTTTGTCTTCAGATTTACCAAAACCATGTAGTGCAAGCGCCTGCCTTATTGCATACAAATTGAAACTCCTAAGGTTTGACCTCATATTATATGGTTTTGGTCAATCTGAAGGAAAAAATCTGCAGAAAATCTGATAGTGTGTATGGGGCTTAACAGAACAAAAATCATGCTTATCAAAAACATTTATGAAATAAATATAACATAAAATTTAAATGATAAATATAACAATAACAGAAATCTGGTAGAAAAGAACTCACCAGATAATCATTCCTCCCAAAGTGTGTTATGCCCAACCATGAAAGTGGGAGGCATGATTATCTGATGAGTTCTTTTATATTGGGAGAGGGATCACCTGTGCACACGAGGAGGTGTTTTTTGTTGATTTGGAAGGTATCCTAAATAAGGAAGACTGGAAATATAGAGAGCAGTACTTGGTGGATGTTATCAGCACAAGTGACACTGGGTGGACTTTGTGTTATTGTTATATTCATCATTACATGTTATTTTTATTTCACAAATGTTTTTGATGGACAAGATTTTTTGTATATCACAGCACTACTGTAATGCCCCGTACACACGGTCGGACATTGATCGGACATTCTGACAACAAAATCCTAGGATTTTTTCCGACGGATGTTGGCTCAAACTTGTCTTGCATACACACGGTCACACAAGGTTGTCGGAAAATCCGATCATTCTGAACACGGTGACGTAAAACACGTACGTCGGGACTATAAACGGGGCAGTAGCCAATAGCTTTCATCTCTTTATTTATTCTGAGCATGTGTGCCACTTTGTGCGTCGGATTTGTGTACACACGATCGGAAATTCCGACAACGTATTTTGTTGTCGGAAAATTTTATAGCCTGCTCTCAAACTTTGTGTGTCGGAAAATCGGATGAAAAATGTGTGATGGAGCCTACACATGGTCGGAATTTCCGACAACAAGGTCCTATCACACATTTTCCATCGGAAAATCCGACCGTATGTACGGGGCATTAGAGTGATAAATGTTTGCACTTTGATATTTTTGGTTTACTGATATAATTTAAGGTGGCAGCAGTGAAAACGATTTAATTATATAATTTCTGGTGTATTGATTAACATAGATAATCATTGAAACACATACAGTAGATGAAGAGTCGATTAGCATGGAGATTATTTCCATTTATTACCCTTTATATTTTACCTTTCCTTTGCTCCCATGCTGAACCATTAAAGGGGTTGTAAAGGTAAAAATTTTTTCACCTTAATGCATTCTATGCATTAAGGTGAAAAAACTTTTGACAGTACCGCCGCCCCCAGCCCCCCCGTTTTACTTACCTGACGCCTCGAATCTTCGCTCCTCGTCCTCGTCAGCTTCATTGCAGCTCAGCCTGGTCGCTGATTGGCTGCAGTGGATGGATTGAAAGCAGCGCAGCCATTGGCTCGCGCTGCTGTCAATCACATCCGATGACGCGGCGCGCCGGGGGGCGGGGCCGAGTGATACAGCGAGCGGCTATAGCCGCCGGCTGTATCACGGGAGCGCGCCCGCAAGCACTCACCACCGTGCGAGGGAGCTCGCATGAAGGTGGTAAATGCTTGCGGGGAGGAGCTGAAACAGCCGCCGAGGGACCCCAGAAGACCAGGTTCGGGGCCACTCTGTGCAGAACGAGCTGCACAGTGAAGGTAAGTATAACATGTTTGTTATTTAAAAAAAAAAAAAAAAACAACTTTACAACCCCTTTAAGCTGTCAAGAGCAAAATAAATTACCCAGTACTTCCAAGTATGAGAGACAGGGTAGGTACTGTACTGCATGATTGGCCTAGTTCTGCAACATGTTGACAGGTTAAATTGGAGTCTACAATGCACTTAATTCGTCCAGATACAAACAGAGCATTAGCATCTTTTCCCACATCTCATTTTTTTACTGTACTATTTTTTGCTGTTGCATTATTTTGCGAAGTCGGCTTAGGATTTTTTGGGAGAGTACCTTGGGCGGGATAGTATGATTATATTTTGATTAATCAAAAGAACATGAATGTACTTTCATAATAATATATCAAAATACGCAGAGCAAGACATCTGAAGGTTTCTTCTTTCCCAGAAATAAAATACAGAACTTATTTATAATTAGGCTAATTTTCCTTTAAAGGAGTTTTATAGTTGCAACAGCATTCCTAACCATTGAGCAATGTTGTACATATTGCAGCCATATGATGTGAAAGTACTAAGATCTTCTATCATCTTTCAAAATAACAGTTTCAAAGCTGATGCAATTTGAATGCTTTCTTTCTTTGTGAGGTAGAAGATTGAATTCTGCAAATTTATATGATATCGCCAAGAGAACTGTTTAGCATTACAGGGACTTTTTATATAGATAACAGTGAAACAAAAATAAGTTTACATTAAAATACAAATGTGAAGTAAAATGGCAGTGTTGACATAAACGTTTCAGAGCTTTAATCAATTGTTCTATTGTACCTATGGAATATTCTGTGTCTTTCCCACTTTCCGGTTTATATGTGCCTCTTGTATAGGGATGTAGGCAAAAGGTGTTGTCAAAGCCAGATGATCCACAATGCAGTCTAGGCTCTATACATGTATATAGGAATATAAAAGGACCTGTTAGGGCTCTATACATGTGTATAGGAGTGTAAAAGAACGTGCCATGGCTCAATACATGTAAGTAGGAATATAAAGAGGACATGTCATGGCTCTATACATGTATGTAGGAGTATAAAAGGACCTGTGCTTGGCCAGCAGCTGCGATGTCCGCCAGCCACTCGTGATCGCTCCACAAAGATCCAGAACAGGGATCTGACAATGTAAACAGACAGACAGACAGATTCCCATTCTGACAGGGGAGGAGAGACAGATCTGCTGTTCCTAGTGATTAGGAACAGAGATCTCTCTCCCCCTCCAATTAGTCCCCCCCCCCCGTTAGAAACACCTCCCAGGGAACACATTTAACCCCTTCTCTGCCAGTCACATTTACACAGTAATCAGTGCATTTTTATAGCACAGATCGCTGTATAAATGTCAATGGTCTCAAAAATGTGTAAAAAATGTCCGATCTGTTCACCGCAATGTCGCAGTCCCACTAAAAATCGCAGATCATCACCAGTACTAGTAAAAAAAAAAAAATGGCATAAATCTATCCCCTATTTTGTAGACGCTATAACTTTTGCACAAACTAATCAATCTACTCTAATTGCGTTTTTTTAACAAAAATATGTAGAAGAATACATATTGGCCTAAACTGATGAAGAAATTAGTTTTTTTTTTGGATATTTATTATAGCAAAAAGTCAAAATTGTTGGTCTTTTTTTGTTTATAGTGCACAAATTAAAAGCCACAGAAGTGATCAAATACCACCAAAAGGAAGCTCTATTTGTGGGAAAAAAAGGACGTTAGGGTACAACATCGCACGACCGTGCAATTGTCAGTAAATGCAATGCAGTACCGTATCACAAAAAAGAATGATTGAAGTCCATTATTTCTATTAATACATTGTTATATAAAATGAAATAGTTCAACTCACCATAATGCAGAATCAGTGGGAGCCCTGAGCGTGTCACTTGCCACCATCACCTGCCTTCAGATGCAGATTGTCACTTGCTGCGTCACCTGCCATGCGTTGCAGGTTGTCACTTGCCACAACGGCACCTGCCACACATTGCAGATTGTCACTTGCCACATCACCTGTCACACGTTGCAAATTGTCACTTGCCATGTCACCTGCCACACATTGCGGATTGTCACTTGCCACAACATCACCTGCCACACGTTGCGGATTGTCATTTGCCACATCACCTGCCACACGTTGCAGATTGTCACTTGCCATGTTACCTGCCACGCGTTGCAGATTGTCACTTGCCACAACGTCACCTGCCACACATTGCGGATTGTCACTTGCCATGTCACCTGCCACGCGTTGCAGATCATCACTTGCCACGCCACCTGCCACACGTTGCAGATTGTCACTTACCATGTCACTTGCCACATGTTGCGGATTGTCACTTGCCACATCACTTGCCACGTTACCAGCCACACATTGCAGATTCTCACTTGCCACAACGTCACCTACCACACATTGCGGATTGTCACTTGCCACGTCACCTGCCACATGCTGTGAATTGTCACTTGCCACGTCACCTGCCACACACTGTGGATTGTCACTTGCCACGTCACCTGCCACACATTGCAGATTGTCACTTGCCACAATGTCACCTGCCACACATTGCAGATTGTCACTTGCCACGACATCACCTACCACACATTTCAGATTGTCACTTGCCATGACGTCACCTACCACACATTGTGGATTGTCACTTGATGTGTCCCAGAGTGAAGGCAGGCAGCAGAGAGATGATGTAATCTCTCTGCTGCCCGTGGCTGCACAGTGAGGGCGGAACTGCAGTGATGCAGGGCGGGGGGTGAGAGATGATGTCATCTCTCTGCTCCCCCACCCACCGGCCCACTAATTGGCCAGCAAGCCCACTCACCTGCCGACTGGCCTGCCCTCTCACCTGCCGAACCACCCACCGGCCCGCTCGCCCGCTGACTGGTCCCCCCTGTGTTCTGCCCACACGCTCCTGTCACCTCGGCACCGGGCTCCTTCACAGTAGGATAAGCAGCGGAGCGGGAGGAAAGGGATGGCTGGTGGCAATTTGCCACCCCCCAAAAGTGCCGCTTGGGACCGATGGTACCACCGGGTCCCATGGTAGGGCCAGCCCTGTTGCACCCCCTGGATTTCTGAAACTCCCCTCAGTGATATCTGTATCAGAAATGGATGCTGTGCATCGTTAATTCACATGGGGCAGGGAAGGAGGTCGAGCAGGATGCACAGCCTCATTAATCTGCACAGCATTGCCAGCCGGCAGGCCCACACCATGAAAACGTATAACATTAATCCAGGATGGACATTTAGAAGAGAACAGGAGTCCTTTTTTATAAAAAACAAAGTCTGCCATATATAAATTGAGTCAGAGGTTTTGCATGCTGGGGTACTGAGTGTTTTTACAGATTACATTTTTTTAATGTATTTTATTCAAATGGAAAGGCTATCCCTGCTCTGTTGAAGCAAATACAGACAGGGATACAAATGAAACTGGACCTAGGCCTAAACACCACTTTGTCCCTATGTAAAAATTTTAAAATTGGTTCCCTGCAAGCCACTGGCCTTGTAGAAATGATGATGGCTATCAGAAGTTCCTTTGGTGTTATCTGCATATAGTTTCCTGATGTAAAACAGCTTTATGATTTGGCCTCAACTGCATCCCTGGGCTAACCTGACAACATGGAGGATGGTATTGATAGCAAAGCAAAAAAGGTGAATACTCAAAAAAAACAACTGTGAAAAAAATGGGAAGTATAACAGAGTTGTAAAGCAGACCAATTAAGAGACTTGTCTTATTAAAACTATCAAATGAAACGTTTTTGTCCAGTATTGAGTTTTTAAAAGTTGACCAATAGAATTGAAAATAAATTGATGTACAGTTGATCAATAAAAATCCAAATATGGATGATTTAATACCAGTTAAGAAGACAATGAAAGGACTGCTAGGAAGCAGCAACATGGAAGAGTCAGATAATTACAATAAAACTGTCTATAATCCATTACCTCGCAGCACAAAACTGGTGACTCCGGACACATCGGCTTACAAAGCCTGCCCTCCACAGCCTGCGGGCACCCCTCCATCCCCTTTGTGGCATCCCCAGGGATTGCAGCATGCACTGCTTTGTTGTCCATGGTGGCTCCAGTGCGGTGACAGATGCCCGCCCGGAGCCTGCACTCCCAGCCACACACACAGCCAATATGGCTGACAGAATGGAAACAGGCGAGGCCGCAAATCCAGCAATACCTGCAGACATCACGCCCACCCTCCCTGATGAGCAGTACAGCAGAATGGTCCAGGCTGTGGCTGACCTCCTGTCTCCGACCATCACTGCAGGGGTAGACAGAGCTATTGTAGTTGGGATCACACAACTTGAAAAGTAGCTGGGAGACCATGCCAAATGGCTGTCCGAGTTGGAACACCTCCTATCCGACCTGGAGGATGAGGTGCAGAATTCTCAGGCAAGTGATCAGCATTATACCCAAACGCAGCAATATATATTAGAGAAACTTGATGATCTTGCAAACCATTACTGCCGGAATAGCTTGGCTTCCCTCAAATGACTTACGCTCCCCCCCGCCCGCCATTGTCTGCTATCTCAACTTCTCAGATAGAGTGGCCATATTGAGATCCTTTTGCAATGCCGAATCTCTCCAATTGAATGGCCATAAACTGCTCCTATTTGCGGACTACTCTCAAGAGGTATTCCTTAGGCAGAAGGCCTTTCAACCTGTCTCTGCTGTGCTTTTCCAGAAAGGCATGAAGTTCACGTTGGCCTACCCTGCCGTTCTTCATCTTACTGATGCAGCTGGTGAATAAAAGTCTTTCCATGCACCAGGAGGTGACAAAATACTTGCAAACATAGCTACATTTCTCAATGGAACCCCACCCATAATCTGTGTCTTCTCGCCCTCCTGATCCACAGGGACCAACACAGCCGGAGGAAAGATCCTCCAAAGAGGCCTCGATATTCCTACAACCCAGGTCACAATAAGCCTCATTGATATGCTTGCTGGCTATCTCTCCCATACAGTGATGTATGCGTCTGACCACTATTGACTATTTTATCTTATTTATTTATAACTTATTTATTTATAACTTTTGGTTCGCAGTAGTTTACACCTGTGAGATGCTATCAGGAGAGGGTGACAACAAAGTCTGTGTTTTAATGACCAAGCAGAGACTGTCCACATGGGAATGGGTCCTTTTCGATATTTATACCCCAAACTCCCCCTCTAAACAATTCTTTCAACTCTGTCTTCGCATCTAGCCCCATTCCTCCACCTCCCCCTTCTAGTGGGTCTTGTGGGACTATGTGGCTACTAATTCCGGGCATATAGCTGATCCCTATCTTTTCTGGGAGGCTGGGAAGGCCGTGCTACGTGGCAAAATCATTGCCTTTTTTGCCGGCTACAGAAAAAATTTTACTAAACAGTATTATGCAGCAAGAAATACTCTCTGTATTACCCAAATACGTCTTTCACTGCAGAACTCCCCAGTGCACAGAAAAGCTTGGAGTGAAGCCAAATGTCAATTTGATTTATGGGCAGATGTGCAGGAGTGGATCCCACCAGTCATTCCTGGACCTTCAATATCACAAATTTGGTAATAAGGCCGGGAAGCTGCTGAACCGCCTGAGCAGGGGACACCATATTCCCGCCCACATTTCTGCCCTAAAGGATGCTCATGGTAGGCTCACTTTGTCCCCTAAGGACATTAACCATATTTTATAATGATTTTATGCTAATCTGTATGGTCCAGACCACCTCCACGTGGCTGTGGAGCAGGCTTCTCTGGATTAGGTCCCCCTCCCATTGGTTGACCACACACTTCTAGCCCAGCTCAATATTCCAATTACCGCCACAAATGTGACATCTGCAATTGCATTCTGGGCCCTGACGGGTATACGTTGGATTTCTATAAGTTGTTGGCTCTCACTGTTGCCCTGATCCTAGCTTCGGCTTATCAGTCAATTCTCGATGGGGGACAGTACCTCCCTTTGGGCTGTCAAGCCCATATCAAATTAATTTCCACGAAAGGCAAAGACCCTACAGAGCCAGACTTATACCGTCCGATATCCCTGGTAAACCATCACTCTAAGATTATTGCCAACAGGTTAGCATTAATCATCCCACTCTGATATACCCACTCTGATTTCACCCTAGGGTGCTCGGTCACCTCCAATATACAGAACGTCCTTACTGTTTTGGAGCACATAAAGGTTAACCCCTCCAGTGACCTAGCTATCATCACTCTGGATGCCGAGAAGGCTTTTGACAATGTTAGTTTTCACTGGCTGTGGATAGTTCTTCAGAGATTCAGCTTTTCTGTCTCCTTCCTAAAGTTAATTTCCACCATATATTCTGCCCCATTAGCAAATGTGATAACTGCAGGCCACATTTCTAATAGTATCCACCTCCACAAAGGAATCAGACATGGGTGACCCTTATCTCCACTATTATTTAACCTAGCTCTTGAGCCCCTGTCACGTTACCTTCTATTTCATTCTCACCTTCTTGGAGTTATGGTGGGTTATCACGAGTTATGCACAGCTTTATTCCCTGACGATATACTAATATTTACTTTTGACCCCCAGCTGGACATGCTCCATATACAGGTGATCTTCACCCAGTTTCAGGCTTGTTCAGGATAAACATCTTACCATTGTACCACCCCCGCCAGGACAGTCAACTCAATCTTCCCCACATTACTTACCTTGGGATCAAAAGAGACAATCTGCCCTCCTCGCTATACCATCTTAATTACCCCTGGTTATTTCCAAAATTATTGGGAAGCTGGATGCATGGGTGGATCTTCCCCTCACTTTTTTCGGGAGGTGTCACCTGTTCAAAATGGTTAGTTTTCCTAAACTCCTCTACCCCCTTCAAACTATCCCTCTACTACTGCTACACAAAGATCTCCAGAAACTCCATAAGTCTCTCACCGTTTTTTTTATGGCGTGGCCGTTGCCCCGTATCTCTCTCCAAAAACTTTACTTCCTAAGGCGCGAAGTGGTGGAGTTAATAACTTGTCTTGTCTCCTAACTGTGGGTTCAGATTGGAAAATTCAGGCTTCTAGATACTCCAACTTCGACTTTAGAGCTTTGCCCTATCCTCAACTTATGACCCAGTATAATCTTCCTGCACACCACTACATTCACGCTCAGCAAGCAATCAATTTTGTAGTCAGTCTATGCCCTGCAAGAGACGAAAGATTTCGCACCTCTCTACTGGATGCCTTCCTAGACTATTAACAACACAAGATCTCTGATATTTATAAACCCTTGAACTCTCGCCTTATCAAAAATCAATACACCCTGGCTCAACCTCCTCCTGGAACAAAGACCTCCACTCCACAGAAGCAGTAAATTGTATACTAACCAGCTACAATACCACTTGTGCTTTTATCACCACTGAGTTCTGGTGGGAACAGCCATTTAAAAGCATGCACTGTGCCTACATTCCATCTCGATGTCCACGCCCTCTACGAATCAGCAGCAGTGCCCTTGGTGTGGAGTACATAGACCGTTCCTGTACCACAGACTGTGGCTCTGTCCTCATGTCTCTTGCTTTTGGGACCAACTGGAGAACTTTGCCACCATGGTCACAGGCTACCAACCACACAAAGAACCTTTCCCTCTGCTATCTGGATTTCCAGACTGCCCTTCCTTAGGCCTACTAAAAGTACAGATAGTGACTATCCAACGTAACAAAGCCTGGCTCACCACCTGCTTTATGGCCACAAGGAGGGCCATCCTCAAGCAGTGGACTTCTGCCACTCCTCTGACTATTACTGATGTGAAAGCAGATCTACTAGGCCTTCTATGCAAATAAAAAAATAAATGTGGTCCTATCTCATCATGATCATTCACCATGCTTCCACAACAAATGGGACCAATACAGTGGCGTTACGTCTATTAAGGGTGCATTGGTGCCGCCCCTCTCTCTAGCCACCCCCTCTATGTAAAATAGATAGATCCATGCATTTCATGAATATATTTATGGCCGCTGTAGCCACCCCCTATTCAGGCTTTCGGACCCTTTTTGGACGTCGGGCGCCTGAATTGCAGAGGTGGGGGTGTTTTTTTGAAGCACCTGTATAGAGCCATAAGCTCTAATAGGCTTCAAAAAAGGTGAACTGTGAGCGCAAAGCATTGCACTCGCAGTCCACCCAGGTGTGTTAGCAAAGAAAATTAATATTCGCTTTTCTAACATTGAACCGCCCCTCCGTCAATCAGGTGGCACAGATCTAATACCGGTCACCTGATTGGCTGAAGGCAGAGGCGATCCCATTGGCCGCCTAACAGAAAGAAGAGATGCAGGGAGGACACAGGAGTCATTGCCTGACCCATGCTACGCGTCCCACAGATTGCCGCCATCACCTGCTGCCTGATGTGCCACCACGATGGGGTAAGTGCCAGGTAGATAGTGGGCAGGTAGACAGTGGGCAGGCAGACGAGCGTGCGGGGGGGCACAGTGGCTGCATATTATGGGCACAGAGGCTGCATATGATAGGCACAGTTGGCTACATTTGTTGGGCACACAGGCTGCATATGATGGGCACAGTTGGTTGCATTTGCTGGGCACAGTGGCTGCATATGATGGGCACAGTTGGCTGCATTTGCTGGGCACAGTGGTTGCATATGATGGGCACAGAGGGTGCATATGATGGGCACAATTGGCTGAATATGATGGGCACAGTTGGCTGCATATGATGGGCACAGTTGGCTGCATATGATGGGCATAATTGACTGCATATGCTGGGCACAGTTGGCTGCATATGATGGGCCCAGTGGTTGCATATGATGGGCACAGTTGGCTGCTTTTGCTGGGCACAGTTGGCTGCATATGATGGGCACAGTGGCTGCATATGATGGGCACAGTGGCTGCATATGATGGGCACAGTTGGCTGCATATGATTGGCACAGTGGCTCCATTTGATGGCACAGTGGGTGCAATTGATGTTTTTGTTTCAGTATTTTTCAGAACTTTTCAGTTTGTTTGTGCCCCCCCAAAACATTTTGAGCACCAGCCACCACTGGACCAATACATTACCAAGGTACTGCCAGCTTCAGACATATCTACACTAGGGATGAGCTTCGAGTTCGAGTCGAACTCATGTTCGACTCGAACATTGGCTGTTCGCAAGTTCGCCGAACAGCGAACAATTTGGGGTGTTCGCGGCAAATTCGAATGCCGCGGAACACCCTTTAAAAGTCTATGGGAGAAATCAAAAGTGCTAATTTTAAAGGCTAATATGCAAGTTATTGTCATAAAAAGTGTTTGGGGACCTGGGTCCTGCCCCAGGGGACATGGATCAATGCAAAAAAATTTTTTAAAAACGGCCGTTTTTTCAGGAGCAGTGATTTTAATAATGCTTAAAGTCAAACAATAAAAGTGTAATATCCCTTTAAATTTCGTACCTGGGGGGTGTCTATAGTATGCCTGTAAAGGGGCGCATGTTTCCTGTGTTTAGAACAGTCTGACAGCAAAATGACATTTTGAAGGAAAAAACTCATTTAAAACTACCGCGGCTATTGCATTGCCGACAATACACATAGAAGTCACGGGGAATGCCACAGGGAAGTCCCGTCATGTCCCGTGCGTCAGAGGGGGGCGGGGTCACCGGGCGGCCCCGCCCCCCGTTATTTAAGAACTGTCAGACGAGGAGCGCCGTCACACAGCGGGAGCCTCCCTCCATGCCAGCATGGGTGCGGAGCGGCCCGGAGAAGAAAATGAAGAAGAGAAGAAGAGAAGGAAAGAAGAAGAGAAGAAGATGAAGAAGATGAAGAGAAGAGCGGGAGCCTCCCCCCATGCCATGGGTGTGGAGCGGCCCGAGGAGAAGAAGATAGAAGACGCTGCGGAGGAGATGCTGGACGAGAACGCCGGAGGAAGAACCAGAAGAGCCAGAAGAACCAGAAGAACCAGAAGATGAAGGAAGATAGAAGAAAGAAGAAGTATTTAAATAAAGGAATTGTCAAAAACTGTCTCTTGTCATTTTTAACATTTTTGACAGTTTTTTAGTGAAATGGTAGGGGTACTTTTGTACCCCCTTACCATTTCACACAGGGGGGGGCCGGGATCTGGGGGTCCCCTTGTTAAAGGGGGCTTCCAGATTCCGATAAGCCCCCTGCCCGCAGACCCCCACAACCACCGGCCAGGGTTGTGGGGATGAGGCCCTTGTCCTCATCAACATGGTGACAAGGTGTTTTGGGGGCTACCCCAAAGCACCCTCCCAATGTTGAGGGCATGTGGCCTGGTACGGTTCAGGAGGGGGGGCGCACTCTCGTCCCCCCCTCTTTTCCTGCGGCCTGCCAGGTTGCGTGCTCGGATAAGGGTCTGGTATGGATTTTTGGGGGGACCCCACGCCGTTTTTTTTTTTTTTTTTTGTCGCGGGGTTCCCCTTAAAATCCATACCAGACCTGAAGGGTCTGGTATAGAATTTAGGGGGAACCCCACATCATTTTTTTTTTAAATTTTGGCCGGGGTTCCCCTTAATATCCATACCAGACCTGAAGGGCCTGGTATGGAATTTAGGGGGACTCCCACATCATTTTTTTTTTTTAATTTTGGTTCGGGGTTCCCCTTTGGGGAATTCCCATGCCGTTTTTATCAATGACTTCTATGTGTATTGTCGGCAATGCAATAGCCGCGGGTAGTTTTAAATGGCTTTTTTCCTTCAAAATGTCATTTTGCTGTCAGACTGTTCTAAACACAGGAAACATGCGCCCCTTTACAGGCATACTATAGACACCCCCCAGGTACGAAATTTAAAGGGATATTACACTTTTATTGTTTGACTTTAAGCATTATTAAAATCACTGCTCCTAAAAAAATGGCCGTTTTTAAAATTTTTTTTTGCATTGATCCATGTCCCCTGGGGCAGGACCCAGGTCCCCAAACACTTTTTATGACAATAACTTGCATATTAGCCTTTAAAATTAGCACTTTTGATTATTCATGTTCGTGTCCCATAGACTTTAACGGTGTTCGCGTGTTCGAACGAACTTTTTTCCTGTTCGCATGTTCTGGTGCAAACCGAACAGGGGGGTGTTCGGCTCATCCCTAATCTACACTATATTTTCAAAAGTATTGGGACAACTGCCTTTACACACACATGAACTTTAATAGCATCCCAGACTTAAGCCTCGTACACGCAGTACGATTGTTAGCCAACCGAGTGTCTGATTTTTGTCAAAACGGTGTGTGCCAGGATCTTGCATACTAACGTTACACAAGTTGTCAGTCAACAACACGAACGTAGTGATGTACTAGACATACTACGAGACTATAAAGAGGACGTTAATTTCTGAAGCGCCACCCTTTGGGCTCCTTCTGCTAATTTCGTGTTAGTAGAAGTTTGGTGAGTGTTGATTTGTGCTTTTCAGTTAGTTTCTGAATGTCTGTTCGTCAACCAGCCATGTTGTATAATCTGAGGAGAGGACATGTGATTATTGGGCTAGGAGTTACTGCTTTGACCCAGGTCTAGTCCAGGAACAGGAGGAGTTCTTGGACCAAAAATTGGTTGCTTAATCGTGACCAATTATGTCATATGCCATTGCTGTGGGATCTCCAGGAGAATAATCCAGATGAATTTTGGAATTATCTCTGGATGTTGGACCCCTGCTTTCACCAACTCTTGGCATTGGTGGCCCCCTATATTAAGAAGCAGGACACATGTATGAGGCTTTCCATCACTCCAGAGCAAAGGCTCATAGCCACCTTGCGGTACTTGGCGACGGGGAGAAGTCTCTAGGACTTCAAGTTTACTACTGGGATCTCCCCCCAGGCTCTGCAAGTCATTATTCCAGAGACCTGCTCAGCCATCATTCAAGTCCTGCAGAAGGACTATATTCGGGTAGGTTTTTACCTTTAAGATCACATTCTATATATTTATGTTTTCTAATGTATTTTATTAATTTTTTAATTACATAATTATCAATATTGTAATTTGCTGTGAAAGTCATCTTTGTCCTCATGCATGCTGTAAGCTTTTCCTGCTCCTTTTTTGGCCTACATGCTTATTTTCCTTCACTAACCTCCCCAGCATACTATTCTGGGCCCATACACACCTAGCCTGGTAACTTTACAATGTTTTTTGTCAGCTATATTTTGGAGCTTACCCTAAACAACCCCTAAAATGTGTACAAATGTTATTGTTGCCCTCAAATTCAGGCAGAGTGCAATAGACCATTTTTTTGGGCCACTCATTTTGAACCCTCCCCCAAAATGCTAAGTCAGTAAATACTCTTATCTGCTGACTTTGCAAAACCCATACATACTATCCCTCTTGTGTGTTCAAATTTTTTTTAATTCCCCAAACCATGTAGTGCAAGGGCCTGCCTGATTACCTACAAATTAAAACTTATTACGTTTTTGTCTCCTATTATATTGATTGTTTAAATCAAAATGTCAAAATGTGCTGCGATTTGGACATTATGTATCCAGCTTTTTAGATTATGACACTTCTTACCTGTCCACTGGGCTGCCAATAGTGCAAGTAAGGAGGGGCTGGCCAAAGTATCACTGATTATTTATGCAAACAGCTCTCGTGGAAGTGGAGAGGGTTACCTGTCCAAAACATATACCCATTACCCCCCCTAAAATTTGTCTAATGGGCCACCAGAGGGGGGGAGGAATCAGATAAGTTGACCTTCCACTTTTGTCTTTAACCACTTAACAACCGGCCCATAGCCAAATGAAGGCTACAGAGGACCCGGCGCATCACAGATCCCGGTAAATGGCCGCTAATCACGGCCGTTTACCATGTGATTGCTACGTCAAATGACGGAGCGATCACATGTAAACAAACCGGCGTCATCTTATACTCTGCAATACCCCCAATACTCTGCAATACTCTGTAATACCCCCAATACTCTGCAATACTCTGCAATACCCCACAATACTCTGCAATGCCCTGCAATACCCTGCAATACTCTGCAATACCCTGCAATACCCCGCAATACTCTGCAATACCCTGCAATATTCTGCCATACCCAGCCATACCCAGCCATACTAAGTTGATTTCCTGGAGCAGTGACCTGTGATATACATCCTAACAGAGACCCAGTGGCTGGGGGACACAGCCACTTGCGTGCATGATCTCTGTGACAGGAGATTTATGGATCTGGTAAGTGGCTGATTTATTTGAGGTGGAGGAACTCCCTACAACATCACGCTCCCTAGGGAGATAATCTTTGCATGCCTCACACCACTTGAAGGAAGGTGTCTTTCTCCCTCTATCAGAAAAGTTTTTGTACCCACAAGGACTCTTTTTCCTGATTATATGGACTCATTATAATTTTTCTGGTTACTGAATTCCTATTCACCATCATTTAAAATTTTAATTTGTGTGATTCAAGTTTCCTAGTAATTAATATTTATCTCTTATTCATTTGTATTTTATTTACGCATGAGTGTTACAGGGTTGGTCGTATCAATTAATTATGATCACGTTCATTTATTAGCAGCACAGCCTATCGTTTGTATAGTTATTGAGGTGGGGGTTGTCTCACATTTAAGGCTGCAGCAGCACCTAGTTTTTTCAGTTTTTTCCTTTTTTTTGTTTTTCACTAAACACACTTATGTCCCGTACACACGGTCGGACTTTGTTCGGACATTCCGACAACAAAATCCTAGGATTTTTTCCGACGGATGTTGGCTCAAACTTGTCTTGCATACACATGGTCACACAAAGTTGTCGGAAAATCCGATCGTTCTGAACGCGGTGACGTAAAACACATACGTCGGGACTATAAATGGGACAGTGGCCAATAGCTTTCATCTCTTTATTTATTCTGAGCATGCGTGGCACTTTGTCCGTCCCAGGCCAAACCAAGGGGTCAAAAGGCCGGTGGAAAACAAAGAGGAACCAGAGGGGAGAGGAGAGCACAGTCAAAAAAAATCAAGGAAGTAATTAGTGACGGGATCTTTAATCTAAGCTCTCAAACCCTTACTGGTGCTGAGACCTCTCTGCTGAGTAAGGGTTTGAAATTTGCACCTCCTAAGAAGTTAAATAAATTTCAAACCTATATGGACATACATAGATTTGTTCGCAAGATAAATATTAAACGACATTTTGCGATCAGTCAAACAATCCATACTACAAATGAACAGCAACATATCCAACATTCGGGGTTGTCGAATGCTTCAACATTCAACCCCCCCGGAACCCTAGCTTCCTCACTGAGAGTATTCAGGGACGTTCTCATACGGGATTTGGAACTTATAAAAAACCCCAATCCCCGTATGGATAAGACCCTCGAGGAAGAGCTGGATTCGCTCTGTAATAAAAAAAAACATAGTGATCCGCCCAGCGGACAAGGGCGGGGGCATTGTCATTTTGGATAGAGACGCATACCTTTTGGAAATGCAGAATATCCTAGGGGATCAGGACACTTATGTCCGATTACCAGGCAACCCCACTCGGGATTACAAGAAGACACTAATACCCATAGTCGACAAAGGCTTTCGGATGGGTATTTTAAATGAGAAAGAAAAACTTTTTCTCATTCCGAAAGCCCCGCGAGTTCCCATTTTGTATTGTTTACCCAAGATTCACAAAAGCCTGACTTGCCCCCCGGGACATCCCATTGTTAGTGGGATTCTATTGGCAGATCATTTCCTCCAACCACTGGTGCATAAAATGCCCTCATATGTGAAAGACACAGGACATATAATTAATTTATTGTCTGAACAGAGGCCCAATGATCGGACACTATTGGTGACTGCGGATGTCACATCCCTATACACCATTATCCCTCACCATCTGGGAGTGGCCGCGGTGGAATACTATCTGAAAAAATTCTCCACCCTACATGAACAACAACAGGCATATATTGTTGAATTACTTGAATACGCAGCTGGCCATAATTATTTTTGGTTTAGTCATCAATTCTATTGACAACAACGTGGCGTAGCCATGGGGGCAAAATATGCCCCTAGTTTAGCCAACCTATTTATGGCCAAGTGGGAGGAGGACATCATCTATAAGGACCGGAGCCCTTATCTTAAGTTTTGGGCCAGGTATATAGATGATGTCCTCCTCCTATGGAACGGGTCCGTCTCCCAACTTGAAAATTTCTTTTCCTCAATTAATGACAACAATAGGGGGATAAGGTTTGTCCATGAAAACAGCTATGAAAGGATCAATTTCCTTGATCTCACTATCTCTAAAGAAGGAGGTATGTTTAAAACAATTTCTTTTTTTAAGAAAACGGATCTGAACTCCTTCATTCCCATCGGGAGTTGCCACCACGATCCATGGCTTAAATCCATTCCTAAAAGCCAGTTCACTAGAATGAGGCGTAATTGCACTGACATCAGGGACTACAGGATACAGGCTGATATCATATCCAAGAGATTGGAGGAGAAAGGATATGATAAAGAATTTCTGGTTAAAACTAAACAACAAGTGGAAACCATTGATAGAGCCTCCCTGTTGAATGAGGCACCCAAAGATAACTCGGGGGGACCATCATTACTGTTCATCACGGGTTTTTCCACACAACATTACCAGATCACAAAGATCTTGCGAAAACACTGGCACCTTTTAGAAAACGATAGGGTTATCAAAACAATTTTGCCCAACAAACCACAAATTGTATTTAGGGGGGTCCTCTCGTTACGGGACAGAATTGCCCCTAATGTAGTGGACCCGCCTACCCAAATGATATCCTTTTTCCAGAACTTATCTGGTTACCATCAATGTCGAAGGTGCCAGATTTGCTCACTTAATAAGAGTAAACAGAGGAAAACAGAGTCTTTTACATCCTTCAGTACATCCAGGGTCCATAGAATAGAGCCTTTTGTCACATGTAGTACAAAAGGGGTGGTGTATTTATTGCAATGCCCATGTGGGTTGCAATATATAGGCCGGACAAAACGTCCCATGCAGGTCCATCTATGAGAACATATCACAAATATTAAAAATGGATATCAATACCATTCGGTATCAAAACATTATGCGTTACATCACAATCGGAACCCTGCTAATACTTTATTTTTGGGGATAGACAGGTACAGTGCTCACTGGAGGGGTGGATCTCTGGTCAGGGAACTGTCCAGATTGGAAATGGCTTGGATCCATCGCGTCCGGTGTTACACCCCCCATGGTTTAAACATCGATACCGATGTAAATGCTTTAATCGATAATGGTTAGATATTTAAGTTTAGGGCCTTGTTCTGAGATCAAGGTGTCCAGAGGTGGGTGGACAATGTATGGGCTAGTCCTCCCCATATTCTCAGCCCTGGATGGATATTTAGTTTTTTTAGTCTGTTAAATAACCAACACATTGATTGGATATTTCCAATATCCCTATTGGTATATTAGCTCACCAGGGAATAAGGTGTATGGGTTGCACCCCACCAGGAGATTTAGTCCACCTATTGAATATGGAGGTTAAATAATACTCTTTTTTATCAAGAGGCACGATTCTTAAAGAATGTGACCAATGTAGCAATTCATCGGTACATGCTTTGGTCAGTATGGATAACCAATGCTCTCTGCACGTATTTAGACTCGAGAAAGTGAGTTTTTATATTTAAAGGGATTTTTTTGATAACCAATTTTAATTTAAAAAAAAATTTTATATATATTTTTTCATACATCTATTTACATTTAGGTTCCAAAGGTTTTTGAGTAGTATTTTTTCTTTAAATCTTACTTTATATGCCTTGCACGGATTGACAGCAGTTCACTGTGAAATAGCAGCAGAGATGGTGTGACCCCCGTATCTACACTGTCTTATATCTTATGAAAATGGGTTACTCTATGTGAGGATTTTTGATCTCAAAGGGTTAAATTATAAGATTTTTTTAATGTGAGCAAAAAACAACATTAGGCCACTAGGATACCCCTATACGCTTTAGATCTGATGCTCACGTTTTATACTTTAATGTTTTTTATTCTATTAATTAGTCTCAGATGTGGCATATTCCGATCTGAGTCTTTCAGCTCTATTAGTATCCAGGATATCAATATGGTCTGTATGCTGTTGGCAACAATGTATTGAATAGGCTCACCAGACGGACATTTTTCCTGCCCTGGCATAAATAACATTCTAATCAATGACACACAGGTCCCGGTTGCCCAATTCAAGAATGGCAGCGGTGGCCTCGGACGCCTTGATCTCAGAGGGGGGCGTTCCCTTGTTAGTGATTATACCCATATAGGTGGTGTGTCAGCACGCCGCCCGTACCCCAGGAAGATAACAGATTTGTCAAAACGGCGTAGGGAGGAGCGGCGTGCTGACGTCACCACCACACCACGCTGATCCCGGAAGGAACGGGCAGCAGCTGAGAGCTGGCCGGCGCATATTGATTTTAGAGGCGATTTTTTACCTGCACACACTGTAAGTGCATTTCTTAAATTTAATTTAATAAAACGTTTTACTGTATCACGCTATGGAGCATTTTCTTTTCATGTATATCTGTGGAATGGGAGCAGTAACACCTCTACTAAGTTGATTTCCTGGAGCGGTGACCTGTGATATACATCCTAACAGAGACCCAGTGGCTGGGGGACACAGCCACTTGCGTGTATGATCTATGTGACAGGAGATCTATGGATCTGGTAAGGGGCTGATTTATTTAAGGTGGAGGAACTCCCTACAACATCACGCTCCCTAGGGAGATAATCTTTGCATTCCTCACACCACTTGAAGGAAGGTGTCTTTCTCCCTCTATCAGAAAAGTTTTTGTACCCACAAGGACTCTTTTTCCTGATTATATGGACTCAATATAATTTTTCTGGTTACTGAATTCCTATTCACCATCATTTAATATTTTAATTTGTGTAATTCAAGTTACCTAGTAATTAATATTTATCTCTTATTCATTTGTATTTTATTTACGCATGAGTGTTACAGGGTTGGTCGTATCAATTAATTATGATCACGTTCATTTATTAGCAGCGCAGCCTATCGTTTGCATACCCAGCCATACCCTGCAATACTCGGTGATACCCAGCCATACTCTGCCATACCCAGCCATACCCAGCCATGCTCAGCCATACTCGGCAATACCCTGCCATACTCTGCAATACCCCGCCATACTCTGCAATACTCTGCAATACTCTGCCATACCCCGCAATACTCTGCCATACTCTGCAATACTCTTTGATACCCAGCCATACTCTGCAATACTCTGTGATACCCAGCCATACTCTGCCATACCCAGTCATACTCAGCGATACCCTGCAATACCCTGCCATACTCAGCCATACCCTGCCATACTCAGCCATACCCAGCCATACCCAGCCATGCTCAGCCATACTCGGCTGTACTCGCCTCTGCATGTGGCCAGGCTGTGGAAGTCTCACACATGTGGTATCGCCGTACTCAGGAGGAGTAGGAGAATCTATTTTGGGGGGTCATTTTTGGTATTTACATGCTATGTGTTAGAAATATTGTATAAATGGACAACTTTGTGTTAAAAAAAATGCGTTTTAACCACTTCCCACCCGCCGGCCGTGATACGACGTCCTTGACTTTGTGCGGGGATATCTAAATGTTGGGTGCAGCTACAGGCATCATTCAGATATCAGCTTTTTCAGCCAGCGATTCCCTACACCATAAGAATGATCATAGCGGCTGTTCCACTGCTTGATCATTCTTATGGGAGGCGAGAGGGGATGTCCCCCCTCCTGCCGCCCTCCGGTGCTTCTACTGACTCATCGCTACGATCAAATCCAGGATCTTTTTTTATCATTTCAGGCTCCTCAGCCTAGAGGTGAGATGTGGGGTCTTATTAACCCCATATCTCACTGTAAATAGGACCTGTCATGCCATATTCCTATTACAAGGGATGTTTACATTCTTTGTAATAGGAATAAAAGTGATCAAAAATTTTTTTTTTGTAAAAAAGCATCAAACTTAAATAAATAAAGTAAAATGAACAATAAAAAAAAAATGTTTTAAAGCGCCCCTGTCCCTGTGCGCTCGCATGCAGAAGCGAACGCATACGTAAGTCCTGCCCACATATGCAAATGGTGCTCAAACCACACATGTGAGTAATTGCTGCGATCGGTAGAGTGAGAGCAATAATTTTGGCCCTAGACCTCCTCTGTAACTCAAAACATGTAACCAGTAAAAAATTTTAAAGCGTCGCCTATGGGGATTTTTACGTAGCAAAGTTTGGCGTTATTCCACAAGCGTGTGCAATTTTGAAAGGTGACATGTTGGGTATCTATTTACTCGGAATAACTTCATCTTTCACATTATGCAAAAGCATTGGGCTAAATTTACTGTTTTGGTTTTCTTTTAAGCACAAAACGCGTTCGAAAAATTGCTGCGCAAATACCATGCAAGATAAAAAGTTGTAATGACTGCCATTGTATTCTCTAGGGTCTTTTCTAAAAAAACATATATAATGTTTTGGGGTTCTATGTCATTTTCTAGCAGATAAATGATGATTTTTACATTTAGGAGAGAAATATCAGAAATGGCCTGGGTGCTCCAGAACGCCTGAAGGTGCTCCCTGCATGTTGGGTCTCTGTATGTGGCCAAGCTGTGTTAAAGTCTCACACATGTGGTATCGCCATACTCAGGAGTAATAGCAGAAATGTGTTTTGGGGTGTAATTTGTGGTATGCATATGCTGTGTGTGAGAAATAACCTGCTAATATGACAATTTTTGTGAAAAAAACGAAAAAAAAACAACTTGATTTTGCAAAGAATTGTGGGAAAAAATTACAAATTCAAAAAACTCCCCATGCATCTTTCTAAATACCTTGGAATGTCTTCTTTCCAAAAAGGGGTCATTTGGGGGGTATTTGTACTTTTCTGGCATGTTAGGGTCTCAAGAAATTAGATAGGCCATCAGTACTTCAGGTGTGATTAATTTTCAGATATTGGCACCATAGCTTTTGGACTCTATAACTTTCACAAAGACCAAATAATATCCACCAATTTGGGTTATTTTTACCAAAGATATGTAGCGGTATAAATTTTGGCCAAAATATATGAAGAAAAATTACTAATTTGCAAAATTTTATAACAGAAACGAAGAAAAATGCATTTTTTTTACAGATTTTTTGGTCTTTTTTCTTTTATAGTGCAAAAAATAAAGAACCCAGCGGTGATTAAATACCACCAAAAGAAAGCTCTATTTGTGTGAAAAAAAGGACAAAAATTTCATATAGATACAGTGTTACATGACTGAGTAATTGTCATTCAAAATGTGAGAGCACCAAAAGCTGAAAATTGGTCTGGTTATTAAGGGGGTTTAAGTGCCCAGTGGTCAAGTGGTTAAATTCTCATTTAAGTGTATCCTTTTGTTGGCTAAGCATGTTTGTGTCAAATCTGATTGCAATGTTATGTGCAGAAGTAGCAATTTATTTTTTATTTTTTTAATCCATAGTTTCCTTCCAACCCAAAGCAATGGCAGGACGTTGCAGTCCAGTTCCATCAGCAGTGGGATTTTCCCAACTGTGGTGGTGCTATTGATGGCAAGCATGTCCGGATTTTACCACCAGCCAACTCTGGCTCCTAATATTCTAACTATAAGGGCTTTTGCAGCATAGTCATGCTAGCTGTAGTGTCTGCCAACTACGAGTTCTTGTATTTGGATGTTGGGAAGAATGGCCGCAACTCTGACGGAGGAGTGATTATGCCGACAGAGTTCTACAAGTGACTCCAGAATGGCACCTTAAACTTGCCACCTGCTGGGGAGAATGTTGAGGGCCTCAATTTTGTTTTCGTGGCAGATGAAGCCTTTGCTCTGGGGGAACATCTGATGAAGCCATTTCCTATGAGGAACCTAACCCCAGAGCAGAGAATCTTCAATTACAGGCTCTCTCGTGCCAGAAGAGTGGTCAAAAACCCCTTTGGCATCCTATCGAGTCATTTCAGGCTGTTTTTGACTCCAACCAACCTGGCACTTTACAAGATAAACCATGTGGCCCTGTGCTGCTGTATCCTACATCATTTTTTAAGGAGGAATGCTACCAGCTACCTAGCCTCACTGCCAAGTGAAGTGGACCCTGCAGTGACAGGCCCAGCTGAAGAGGCTGCAGCTCATTCGTCTGTGGGTATGCTGACGGCTATTGAAAATGTCTGTGCTGTATTTCCATCACAAATTGCCCGAGATTTACGTCAGAAATACCTTGAATATTTTGTGGGTAGAGGGGCAGTGGCTTGGCAGCAAATTGTAGCTGATCATTTCTAATATTTTTTGGAGATCATAAACTCCTATTTCATTTGAACTACTCTTGTTTCTGTTTCTTATATGTCTAATATGTTCCCAAATGGGCTTTATTTTGGCCACTTGCTCCAATAGTGCAAATGTACCTTCATTTCTACATGAGGTGACAATATCTTCTTCAGCTAACTATTATGGTGTGCTGTGGGTCTGCTACACACACAATGTTTTGGTTCTTAATCGATCTAATGCATGAAGTTCCAAAACATTACACCTTTACAACTCCTTTAATTTTTTGTAAGCCTAAAAATTGCAGGAGTTGCCCACATTTAAGAGCACATTGTCACTGTAACTACAACAGCTTACAAAATATAATAAAAGTGGTATAGCATAATCAAACATAAAGACTATAATATCCCACTAAACAGCGCTAGTGTTGAACAGAGATAAACATGCATGCGGCCAACAACACATGAAAAAAAGTGCTTTTTGTAAAAAGCGGTGATAGATTCAGAGTGTAGTTCAGACAGTGTCCACCGGGTGTTTGTAATGCTGATTCTCAGTGTGCACCTTCCACCAGTCAATCAGATCCCACCATGTGATGACACACTCTCCTCAGGGGGTTAAACTCACCAGAACTGGGTAGTATTTAAGCCTTCAAGGACAAAAACAACCAAGTCATACACTACTGCAACCACCACTTCGGAGGATTCTCAGATGATCAGGGACCGAAATTAAATCAACAACAAAAGAAACAAAAGGTACATAGGGTAATCCTGTTTATTGAGAATAGATCCCGTCACATCACACATAAAAGACCCCCCTTCAATATAGGTTCGTACATTATCATTGCAATCAACTAAGCACATCAAAAGGCGTTTACTTCACCGCAGTAGATAAGCCACCGGCTCAGCTGTCCAGGAGCCGCTATCCACTTCCTGGTTCTCGGTGGAGCGCAAACGTCACTTCCAGCGTCGTGTAAGCCACGCCCTGACGTGTTTCGTCATATCCTGACTTCGACAGAGGGCGTGGCTACACGACAAACACACAGGCTTAAATTGTACCACCTCCACCTCCTCAGCCAATCACAGTGTAAACGACGTGACGGCTGGTGCACGTCGTCCGCCGAGGTAAACAAAGGCGGCTTAATACAGGAGGGGAAGAGGGACATTTCGCCATACTGCACTTATTATAGCATACAAACAAACTATGTATATCCATACACCCACTAGCCAAATAGGCTAGAATCTGGGTGTATACATAGCCACTACATGTTTTTATTTTATTATGTTATATTATTCTTCATGGGGCTAAAACTTATATATATGTGCAAAATACCGCATATTAAACACACAAGTGCAACACTGTAAAATACAACATATGCAGTCTGCTAAATATCAGCGCCAACTTCATTAACGTATATTGAATGGATTATTGCATATAAAACATCCCTGATTCAATATAATCCCCTCATTTATACATTACTCTGTAAAAAAATATAGTATTAAACAGGGAATAAGATTATTGTCATAATCATATTTTCAATAAAAGACCTATTAAAAAATATTTTTTCACAAGATAATTAATACTCATTGCTGCAGTGAAAAAATTAATCATTAAAATCCAATACATTAATTACAGTCACAAAAATAACTAAAACAGCTGCATAGAACATACTTCCACATAGCTAGAGACAGCAAATGTGTAAACTCTAAATAAATATAAATTTTCCAATATAGATAAGAGGAAGCAGCATATATTCACAAAGGAGGAATAGAGCAGAACCAGTATAAAACAATATAAAAATATCCATATAAAAATGCTCCATATAGAAAAATAATTCATATAAAACAATGATTCACATAGAAAATGATTCATATAAAGAGCGATTCATATAAAGAGTGATTCACATAAGAAAATAAATTGAGAAGGTCAGTAGTCGCTTATGAAGCAGTTAATGTCAAGATCCACATTCAGTCCTTTAGGCGATAACATGTCTGCCAGAAAGATCCATTGGGTCTCTCTCCTAGATAGATCGCGGACAAGGTTTGAGCCCCTCCATTTTGGTTTTAAGTGGTCAACGCCCCAAAATTTGAGGCCTGAAGGATCCTGATTATGCTTTAATTTGAAGTGGAGCGAAACATGGTGGTCTTTAAAGCCTATTTTTATATTTGTTATATGCTCTGCAATCCTGACTCTTAAAAGCCTCTTGGTGCATCCTATATAAATGAGCCCACATGGACATTGCAGAGCACATACCACAAAGGGAGTATTACAAGTAATGAACTCATTGATGGCAAATTCTTTGTTATTCGATGTGGATATGAAACTTTCCAGAGCCCTCATTGGTCTATCAACTTCCCTACATGCGCGACACCTCCTACAACTAAAAAAGCTTTTTCTATCCCAAAAAGTGGGGGGCCTAGATGGAGGGTCCAACACCTTCCACACTATTTTGTCCGCAATGCTCTGGGACCTTCTATAGATAAACTTAGGCCTACCTGGAAGAACCGTATGCAAAACTTTGTCCATACGCAAAATGTGCCAATGGGCATTAAAGATGTCTTCCACCTCCTTGTATTGGGAGTGGAACCCGGAGATGAAGCTCCATTCATGATTATCCATATTCTGAACCACTGGCCCTTCTTCTAAAAAAGAATCTCTGGGTTGCACAGCCAACTCCTGAATAATGGATTCCAGTGCTTCCTCACGACAACCCTTTTCCATAAACCTTTTCTTTTTAGTCTGGGCTTGCAGTAAAAAATCAACTTCTTCCGAACAGTTCCTTTTTACTCTGGTGAGTTGTCCCTTATTTTTTAACCACTTAGGGTGATATACACTATCAACGGGTAGGTAACTGTTGGAGTCTGTAGGTTTAAAATAGACCCCGGTTCCCAACTTATTCCCTTGCCTGAAGATACTCACATCCAGAAAATGATTATCACTCTGACTAAACTCACTAGTCAGTCTGATATTGTTGGTATTAGAATTCAGCTCCTTCAAGAATTCTTGTAAACTCTCACTTGACCCTTCCCGGATAAAAAACAGGTCGTCAATATACCTTTTGTATAGCAAAAGCTGGGTGCGAGTGGTAGAAAAAATCACTTTATCCTCCCACTCCCCCATAAACAAATTTGCTATACTCAGGGCAAATTTGGCCCCCATAGCGACGCCTCTACACTGGGAAAAGAAATGGCCATCAAACCAAAAGAAATTATGGCTTAAACAAAAATCAAGGGCATTACTGATGAAAACGTTTTGGTTATGTGGTAAATCCTCACGTTGGCATAAAGCCCAGTTAAGAGCTAGAAGGGCATCATCATGTTGAATGCATGGGATGCCACATCTGCAGTGACCAAAAAAAGCTCTTGTTTCCCCATTAGATCAACCTGTTTTAAAATCTGTAGGAGACTCCTAGTGTCCCTAAGATATGCCTTGGTTTTTGTCACGCTTCCTTGCAGAAAATGATCCAAGTATTGGCCCATCCGGGACGTGATGGTGCCAATACCGTTTACTATTGGCCTCCCGGGGGGGATTATTCAGATCCTTATGTATCTTAGGGAGGGTATAAATTGTAGGGATTCTACTACTACTCGGCACAAGAAATCTTCTTTCTCTATTGGACAAGACACCAGTTGCATAGCCCATTTCCACGAGATTCCTAAGATCTTTCTCATATTGCGCAATAGGGTCCTTCGCTAGTTTCACATACGTGTTACCCTCATTTAGCATCTCAGTAAGTTGGTTATGATAAAAATCCTTGTTTAAAATCACTACCCCACCCCCTTATGACTATCTCCTTCCTCTTTTCAAGAGTGGACAGCTTACAAAATACACTGGTATTGAGCAATGAAATAATAAGCCATACATTGTTTAGTAAAAAAACATTTTACTCAAAACACATTCACATGTTAAACTAAGAAACTGCACTATATGAGATCAAATCTAAGATGTAATTTCACAATTGGTGGGCAATCCTTTCTTTGTATTATGAAGCATAAAAGGTGGTGAGTCAGCACGCTGCCCGTGCCCCTGGACGACGTCAGTTTTGACAAAACGGCATAGGGAGAGCGGCATGCTGACGCCACCAATACAGCATGTAGTCCCGGAAGCAACAGGTGTTCGTTTGAGAGAGCCGTCCAGCTCGGATGTTTGTCAGATGCTATCCTTTTTCGTTTTCTATGTAAGTGCAATAATTTTATTAACATTAAAGAAGTCTACAGTTTTACACTATGGGAGTTCTTTTCTTTTCTCACTTGGTTGATAGCTGACTGAGAGATACTTGGGAAAGACTGGAGAGAAGGAGAAGTGGTATCTAATCGGTTTATTAAGAGACTATGGCTGGGTCATAAGCCAAAAAGCGGAATTGATCTCCTGATAAGAGGTCTGGGTAGCTGGTAAGAGGCTGTGATTTCCCAGGTAGAAGGACTTTCCTATCTTACATCACTATTTTCTATGGTGTTTTTAAAGTTTGATGTCACTATTTTATATGAAGGAGAGACTCTCTTATATTGTGACCAGTAATCGATCAACAGCAATACCAGCTCACTTCTCTTTAAAATTAACAACTCCCACATGTATTTTTTATTACTCCAAGATGTGATTTCTTTTTATGATGCGATTATTTGCAACATTGTAGAGATAGAGTACTGTGAAGTATAGTGAATATATTTAGATAATTGTATTCTTTTATTTAAGTCATGCAGCACCAATTGTGAAATTACATCTTAGATTTGATCTCATATAGCGCAGTTTCTTAGTTTAACATTTTGTTAATTGTGGGTATCTCACATTTTAAACTGCAGCAAGATCCCAGTAATTATATCTCCTAGAATAGACTGATGATCATAACCTTGTCTCGCCTGGAAATATTTTTCAGACAGGGCTGTATTTTTTACATTTATTATATATTCACATGTTTGTCTTAAGGTTTTAAAACAAACCAACATCTTGGTGTATAACATATATCTTTCTCCTTTTTTGTGGCTAAACAGGCATGTTCTAAACCATTAGATACACATCCGAAACCCAGTAACTTACAAAGTTCGAGTTTGGTAAAGTGAAGGCCAAACGAGACATTAGTATCCCAAGACTGTGTGGATGTTGCTTTCCTCAGATAGGGTGATCTCACCCCTCTAAAAGCCAAAATTTGAAGCCACGTACACGTAGAGGCCTACCAATTAAATGTCCCTTATGATCCCATGCCTAAAATGGGTGTAGTTACAAACATCTATTTTTCGAAACCCCCAAAACACACAGTGTGTCAACATGTGCTATCTCCCATCACGGGACGCGTTTCGGGGGTGCAACCCCTTCCTCAGAGCTACTTTAGCTATAAGGAAGGAGTTGCACCCCAAAAAGGGTACATTGATACCCTGTGATGGGAGATAGCACATGTTGACACACTGTGTGTTTTGGGGTTTTTGAAAAATAGATGTATGGAACTACACACATTTAGGCATGGGATCATGGGGAAATGGTTATTATACAGGATTTATATAGTGCCAACAGTTTGCGCAGTGCTTTACAACATGAGGGCAGACAGTGCACTTACAATACAAATCAATACAGGAGGGATCAATAATGTTAAGGCCCAATTTGGGGGCACCTTAAAATGTGGGGGTTTAGATTCTAAAAACACATAAACATTACAATTCACATTAGTTAGTGCAGTGTTTCCCAACTCTCCTTCTCAAGATTAGGGATGAGCTTCATGTTCGAGTCGAACACATGTTCGACTCGAACATTGTGTGTTTGGTCGTTCGCCGAATTACAAACGATATGGGCCATTCGCGACAAATTCGAGTGGCGCGTCACGGCCCATAATTCACTGCGGCATGGCAGTGCATTGCTGGCTGATGATTGGCCAAGCATGCACTATGACCCGCATGCTTGGCCAATCACAGCGCTGTGTGTACAGAGAGCCATAATTGGCCAAAGCCAAGGAGGCTTTGGCCAATTATGGCTCAGGGGGTTTAGTACATGCCCCACACTATATAAGGCCGCCTCTGTGGTGGCCTTGTGTAGTGTGTTGCGGTGGAGACTGGAGAGAGATAGATAGACAGAGAGACAGTGTCATTTAATTTAAGTTAGATAGAGTAGGCAGGTCAAGTCAGTTAGCTGCACAGTGTATTGTGTATATATATGCAACCCAGGTGTATATATATATATATATACACTGTATTCAGTTTAGCTAGATCCTGTTCTTCTATTTCTAATATACTGACAGGCAGGCAGGTGTTTTTACAGTATTTCCAGTTAGTGTACTGTGTACCCTACACAGTTGCACCTACAGTATAGCGACCTGAAGCTAGGTGCTTGTGTAGGCTCTTGACGTATTTACAGTTACTGTACAGTTTACCCTGCACAGTTGCACCTACAGTATAGCTACCTGAAGCCAGGTGATTGTGTAGGCTCTTGATGTATTTCCAGTTACTGTACTGTGTACCCTGCACAGTTGCACCTACAGTATAGCTGCCTGAAGCCAGGTGCTTGTGTAGGCTCTTGAAGTATTTTAAGTTACTGTACTGTGTACCCTGCACAGTTGCACCTACAGTATAGCTACCTGAAGCCAGGTGCTTGTGTAGGCTCTTGAAGTATTTCCAGTTACTGTACTGTGTACCCTGCACAGTTGCACCTACAGTATAGCTGCCTGAAGCCAGGTGCTTGTGTAGGCTCTTGAAGTATTTTAAGTTACTGTACTGTGTACCCTGCACAGTTGCACCTACAGTATAGCTGCCTGAAGCCAGGTGCTTGTGTAGGCTCTTGAAGTATTTCAAGTTACTGTACTGTGTACCCTGCACAGTTGCACCTACAGTATAGCTACCTGAAGCCAGGTGCTTATGTAGGCTCTTGAGGTATTTCCAGTTACTGTGCTGTATACCCTGCACAGTTGCACCTACAGTATTGCTACCTGAAGCCAGGTGCTTGTGTAGGCTCTTGACGTATTTCCAGTTACTGTACTGTGTACCCTGCACAGTTGCACCTACAGTACAGCTACCTGAAGCCAGGTGCTTGTGTAGGCTCTTGAAGTATTTCCAGTTACTGTACTGTGTACCCTGCACAATTGCACCTACAGTATAGCTACCTGATTCTGCTAGCTGCAGTATAATCGGTATATATATTCATCCCAGTTTTGTGCAGCTACATCTCACTGCAGGCCAATAGTATGTCTGGAAGGCCAACAAGGAGAGGCAGACAGTCACAAGCCAATAAAAGAGGGCAAGCAGGCTCTGTGTCTAGAGGCAACAGTGCAGGTCGTGGACACGGTGCATCCTCATCAGCACGTTGCCGTGGGACTCGTTCTGCCTTTTTTTCGGCAGCTGGCCGTGTTGAGCCGCAACATGCGGAAGACTTGGACGAGTGGATGACCAAGCCGTCCTCATCCTTCTCATCCTCTCTCACCCAGGCTCAAGGTACTTTGTCTGGCAAAGCAGCTGCCAACGCTGCCTCTTCCCTCGACTCAATGGCATCAGTGACTCCTTCCCTAGCCCCACCATGTCCTCCTGAGGAGTCCACCGAACTGTTTGACCACAGTGTTGGGTATATGCTTCAGGAGGATGTCCAGCGTTTTGAAGGCACTAATGATGGTACTCAGCTAGAGAAAGGCAGTAACGTGAGCCCAGACAGAGGGTGTGCCCAAGAAGAACAGCAATCTGGCAGTCATGTTCCCCCGGCTGCAGCATACAGCCAGGTTTGCTCCAGTGATGAGGAGGGCGGGGATGATGAGGTCACTGACTCCACATGGGTGCCTGATAGGAGAGAGGAGAAGGAGGCGCATCTCCAACGAGGCAGGATGCCCTCCAGGGGCCAGCCTAAATACAGCACACTGACTGCATCACACTGCAGAGCTCTGCATGTGCAGGTCACTGCTGTCTCTGCGCAGTATTCCAAAAGTTCTTTGATGTGGGCCTTTTTTGAGACGAGTGCATCAGATCGCACTGCTGTTGTTTGCAACATATGTCTCAAGCGTATCTCGCGTTGCCAAAACATCTCCCGCTTGGGCACCACATGCTCAACCAGACATATGTTGACTTGCCATGCAGTTCGTTGGCAAGCGTACCTAAAAGACCCACACCAAAGAACAAAGAGGACCTCTCCTTGCTCCTCATCAGCTGGGATCTCCAACCCACTATACCTTCAGTCCTCTCTGAAACCTGCACTGAGAGGAATGAAGGTGTAGAATTAGGTGTGTCACAGCAAGTATTGCGGGCAATCTGCTATCGGTACACCGGCGTCAGATTGTACCAGGCAAATTTCCCTGCCCCAGCTGCTGCACCGCAGAAAGAATTTCGCTCCCAGCCATCCACATGCCCAGCGGTTGAATGCTAGCTTGACAAAATTGCTAGCACTTCAACTGCTACCTTTTCAGTTGGTAGACTCTGCCCCCTTCCATGAGTTTGTGGAATGTGCGGTTCCTCAGTGGCAGATTCCCAAACGCCACTTTTTCTCACGGAAGGCAATTCTGGCTCTCTACCGGCATGTGGAAAGCAATGTCTTGGCCTCGCTGGACAGGGCGGTCAGTGGTAAGGTGCATATTACCGCTGACTCATGGTCCAGTAGGCATGGACAGGGACGTTACCTAAGTTTCACGGCGCATTGGATGACTCTGCTGGCAGCTGGGAAGGATACAGGACAAGGTGCAGTAGTGTTGGAGGTTGTTCCGTCACCACGCCTCCAAAATGCCACTACTGGTGATTCTGACACACCTCTCTCCTCCACCCCCTCCTCTTCTTCTTCCTCCATGGCCTCTTCCTGTGCTTTGTACTCGGAACCAGCGGTGCTCCATAGGCGTTCAAGGGGCTACGCAAGTAGGCAGGCCAAAAGATGCCATGCGGTGCTTGAGCTGGTGTGCTTGGAGGACAGGAGCCACACTAGGGCAGAGATTTAGTCAGCTTTGCAGGGGCAGGTTCAGAGGTGGTTGACGCCATGCCAAATTAAGCCAGGAATGGTGGTTTGTGACAATGGCACCAACCTCCTCTCCGCCCTCCGACAGGGACAACTGACCCATGTGCCCTGTTTGGCTCAAGCCCTTAACTTGGTGGTGCAGCAGTTCTTGAGCAGGTACCGGGCTTACAGGATGTCCGGAGGCAGGCCAGGAAAGTCTGTGTGCATTTCCACCGGTCATATAATGCCAGTGCTCGGCTGGCAGACCTCCAGCAGTGAGCAGTGACAGTGCATGCATCAGTGACACTGTCCCCCTTGTCCACCTGTTTGAGCACATGCTGCGTAGAATAATGGACAGGGCACTTGAGGCAGAACAGAGGCAGGAAGAGGAGGACTTCCTTAGCTCTCAAGGCCCTGCCTGCTGATCACACAGGAAGAGGAGGAGGATTGTGCCAGCATGGAGGTGGAGTCTGGCACTCAGCATTAGCAGCAGTCTTTAAGGGATCATTTACAATCCCAAGAAACACATGGACTTGTACGTGGCTGGGAGGAGGTGGCTGCGGATCATTTCATACTTAGTGACCCAGAGGACTCTGGACTGAATGCCTCAGGAAAGCTACGCTGCATGGCCTCCCTGATCCTGCAAAGCCTGTGGAAGGATCCTCGTATTCGTGGTATCAAGGAGAGGGATCGTTACTGGCTGGCAACCCTCCTAAATCAGGAAATCATATATAGTTATGAAATACAGTAAAACCTTGGTTTGAGAGTAACTTGGTTTGAGAGTGTTTTGCAGGACAAGCAAAATTTTTTAATAAAATGTGACTTGATATACAAGCGATGTCTTGATATACAAGTAGCTTCATGAGTATAAAAGAGAAGAGAGGCGCCTCTAAGTGTAGCAATATGGTTACATTTAATGAAGGTACAATATTTAGCAACATACATGGTTGATGATTAAAAGAGGCACATCTAAGTATGCAAGAATCCGGGGTAAAGCTGTCCACATAGACCATCCTCCTCATCGCCATTGACGTCATGCCTTCCACTCTGCACTCCACGAACGCTTCAAGTCTCGCTTTCAGATCACTCTACTGCAGGGTAGTCTTCCCGGCCACCATTGCAGACTGACAGCGGTGAGAGCGGCCGGTGCGGGGAACGGACTATGTGGACAGCTTTACCCCAGATGCCTTCATACTTAGATATGCCTCTTTGGATCATCCACCATGTGAGTTTCTAAATGTTGTACCTTCATTAAATGTAACCATATTGTTACACTAAGAGGCGCCTCTCTTCTCTTTTATACTCTATAGCTCCTGCTGGATTTTGCTTCTTTTGCTTCACAAATGGCTGCCTCCCCTTGTGGATAGACATTTTATAGTTACACAACCTGGTCACATTGCTATAATCTTTTTATACGGACTATAAACTGAAGGACTTATGAAAAAATGGTTGTGGAACAAATCATTTGAGTTTTCATTATTTCGCTTTGATATACAAGTGCTTTGGATTACAAGCATATTTCTGGAACGAATTATGCTCGCAATCCAAGGTTTTACTGTAAATCAACACATTAATATATAAAATTAAATAATATTTTATTGAGCAATCATACTAAATTTGGGTTAGAACACTCCTTATATATATTAAAACTATCCCAAATTGCAAATATAGTGCCCCAACATACAGTAGCTCACAAAAATGAGTACACCCCTCACATTTTTGTAAATATTTTATTATATCTTTTTATGTGACAACACTGAAGAAATGACACTTTGCTACAGTGTAAAGCAGTGAGTGTACAGCTTGTATAACAGTGTAAATTTGCAGTCCCCTCAGTATAACTCAACACACAGCCATTAATGTCTAAACCTCTCACAGCAAAAGTGAGTACACCCCTAAGTGAAAATGTCCAAATTGGGCCTAAAGTGTCAATATTTTGCGTGGCCACCATTATTTTGCAGCACTGCCTTAACCCCCTTGGGCATGGAGTTTATCACAGGTTGCCACTGGAGTCCTCTTCCTCTCCATGATGACATTACAGAGCCGGTGGATGTTAGAGACCTTGCACTCCTCCACCTTCCATTTGAGGATGTCCCACAGATGCTCAATAGGGTTTAGGTCTGAAGACATGCTTGGCCAGTCCATCACCTTTACCCTCAGCTTCTTTAGCAAGACAGTGGTCATCTTTGAGGTGTGTTTGGGGTCGCTATTATGTTAGAATACTGCCCTGCGGCCCAGTCTCCAAAGGGAGGGGATCATGCTCTGCTTCAGTATGTCATAGTACATGTTGGCATTCATGGTTCCCTCAATATACTGTAGCACCCCAGTGCCGGCAGCACTCATACAGCCCCAGACTATGACACTACCACCACAATGCTTGACTGCAGGCAAGACACACTTGTCTTTGTACTCCTCACCTGGTTTCCGCCACACATGCTTGACACCATCTGAACCAAATAAGTTTATCTTGGTCTCATCAGACCACAGAACATGGTTCCAGTAATCCATGTCCTTAGTCTGCTTGTCTTCAGCAAACTGTTTGTGGGCTTTCTAATGCATCATCTTTAGAAAAGGCTTCCTTCTGGGACGACAGCCATGCAGACCAATTTGATGCAGTGTGCGGCGTATGGTCTGAGCACTGGCAGGCTGACCCCCCCCAACCCTTCAACCTCTGCAGCAATGCTGGCAGCACTCATACGTCTATTTCCCAAAGACAACCTCTAGATATAATCCTGAACATGTGCACTGAACTTCTTTGGTCGACCATGGGGAGGCCTGTTCTGAGTGGAACCTGTCCTGTTAAACCGCTGTATGGTCTTGGCCACCATGCTGCAGCTCAGTTTCAGGGTCTTGTCTATTTTCCTTTAGCCTAGGCCATCTTTACGTAGAGCAACAATTCTTTTCTTCAGATCCTCAGAGAGTTCTTTGCCATGAGGTGCCATGTTGAACTTCCAGGGACCAGTATGAAAGAGTGAGAGCGATAACACACCTGCTCCCCATTCACACCTGAGACCTTGTAACACAAATGAGTCACATGACACCGGGGAGGGAAAATGGCTAATTGGGCCCAATTTGAACATTTTCACTTAGGGGTGTACTCACTTTTGTTGCCAGCGGTTTAGACATTAATGGCTGTGTGTTGAGTTATTTTCAGGGGACCGCAAATTTACACTGTTATACAAGCTGTACACTCACTGCTTTACATTGTAGCAAAGTGTAATTTATTCAGTGTTGTCCCATGAAAAGATCTAATAAATTATTTACAAAAATGTGAGGGGTGTACTCACTTTTGTGAGATACTTTAGTAGTGTTGCATCAACATGCTTCACGGAAGCCCCTTCATCAGGACATGGGCGCAATCTGTAGGTTTCAGTATATTACGATACATGTCTACAAACATGAATAAACATAACAAAAATATACTTAATTTTATATATATATATATATATATATATATATATATATATATATATATATATATATATATAATATATTTTTATGGTTGAAGCCCTATGGCCGATACGGGTATGAACAAGATAGACTTACCATAAAAGACTTACAACATGAAATGAACCTGAAGTGTGCCTTGGTCTGATGGATGGTATGCCAAATAAGGGGGCATACCCAAGATTAGAAATGAATATTTTGTGAAGAGAAATGAATTTGAGAAATGCCCTGAAAAAGGGGATGGGAGGGTGGGTATCGCGCACAGGAAACCGACAAAGACCACAGGCGAGCGGGCTGGTTAAATACCCTCCGGGCTCCTCCCATAAATTCAGGCCACCATACTGGCCTTCTTACTTATGGTTGAAGCCCTATGGACGATACGGATATGAACAAGATAGCCTTACCATAAAAGACCTACAACGTGAAATGGACCTGAAGTGTGCCTTGGTCTGATAGACGGTATGCCAAATAAGAGGGCAAAAACATTCAGGTAGGGGTGTAGTATTATTAGTTTTCAGTGTTATCCATTGAGCAAGTTTGGTGAATGCTTCTGCCATTTCTACCTGAGGATTGGGGATGTACCGCGAAGCAGGCAGACTTCCACCTGCCTAGTGTTTAAATTACATGAACTGGGACCTCATGCCGAGATGCGGTAGAGGCTGCTCCAATACGGAAAGAGTGATCGGAGTACTGACTGTGGTTGAGATGTAGGTTGCGAAGAAGAATCCTCACATGTTAGACGAACTGTCAGGCACTCAAGGGTTTGGTCGGAAAAGGTAGTAGGGGACTACAGTTTGACTGTTACGGTAGGAGTGACAGTAGGCGGTCGAGTATGGTTCCGGACACCAGACATTGTTTGTTTTATAGGGGTGAATGTCTACCCTGGAGCCTGATTACTGGGTTTCAGATACTGGGAGGTGTAGGATGAAATGATCTTGGTAGCGAGCCAGGTGACGTCTACGCAAAACTTGGCCGGCGGTGTGGCTGTGAGTAAACTCACTGGCCGCAAGAACCCGTAGTAAGCTAGGTAGATGGCCGCTTGCACGACCAGGCTGGGGAGAAGGCCAAATGGTGAACTAGCAAGGATAATAGACATGTCCTGGACAATGGCATTTGTTATGAGCAGATGTTTGGCCTTGCTCATGGATTGTCGTTTTGGATGCCGTGTAAGACGGCTCGGATCATAAGGGATGCGACTAAAGATGGTTTTGGGGGATCTGGTAAGGCCAGAAGGTGCTGGACACCGGCTAAGTATATTTTAGGGGCATCTCTGGAGGCCATGGTCCTGTAAACCAATGGTGGCCAAAAATTGCAGCGAAGCCTGTGGAGGCTGCGGCATCCGTCACTACCTGGGGTGATAGGGGCGATATTGGCGGTATAAACATTGATATACCGTTCCACGTTGAATGGAACCCTCCGACATTGATAGGTCCGCTAGTGCCGCAGTGTCTAAATAAGGATCTGATTGGGGTCCTGTGTCTGGGAGCGTTAGACCAGGAGGCGTAACCAAAAGATCGACCCTAGGGAATGACCCGTATTGCGGAGTTGAGCATTCTCAAGAGAGAATGAAGCTGCTTCTTAGTACTCCCCCGTGTATGGGTGAAGTCTTGGAGAACTGACATGATGGGGTTCAGCCTGTCAAGGGGGAGGCTGGCCTGCATTGAGTTGTTAGTACGAAAGGGGTTAATGTAGACCTCGGGTCCCGATTGTTGAGTTTCGGTGACCGCAAGCTGAAGGACGTAATGGTTTTAAAAGCGAGTCAGGTGGTGTCTATATAGTACCTGGCTGCCAGTGCCACTAAAGATGAATTCGCTAGGTCGTAGAAACCGTAAAGGGCCACTTGGATGACTAGACTGGGGAACGTGCGAGGATTTTTGATATGTCCCTTAAGATGCCAGTTGTGATGGGCAAGCGTTTGCCGTTGGCTATGGGCTGATGCTTCTGGATGCCACGTAGAAGAGGTCTTACTGTATGGGCCATAAACACCGATGGCTCTCCGGGATCCAGTAAGGATAGGAAATGTTGGATGCTGGCTAGGTATAGCCCGATAGTGTTACGAGAAGAAGCCAGCTGCTTGTGGCAATACGATACCTGGTGCTGGACGGAAGCTGAACTTAACTGTCCTAAGTGAGAAATGACAGACAGGAAATGGTGAGTCTCTCGTGTGAAAATGGAGACAAGTGGCCAATTAAGTGCCGCTGAAAATGATGTGTGGCTGTTTGTGTGCCACTGGGAATGTACTTGCAATGATTGCAAGAAGTTATGTTAAGTTGCGTGCCTTGCAACGATTGCAAGAATTGTGCTTAAATGTGTGCTTGCAATCATTGCAAGAGAGTTTATGTCACTGGAGATGTGTTTGTAGTGACTTGTAGTGACTGTGAGAAGTTCATATTACTGCATGTGCTTGTGAAGACTGCAAGAGTTGTGCTTGAATGTGTGTTTGCAACGATTGTAAAGAGTTATGTTTGGATGCGTGCTTGCGACGATTGCAAGAAGTTATGTTTGGATGCGTGTTTGCAATGATTGCAAGAAGTTTATGCTTGGATGAGTGCTTGCAACGATTGCAAGAAGTTATGCTTGGATGCATGCTTGCAATGATTGCAGGGAGTTAATGTTTGGATAGGTGCTTGCAACGATTGCAAGAAGTTGTGATTGGAAATGTGCTTGCAACGGTTGCAAGATGTTATGCTTGGATGCGTGCTTGCAACAAATGCAAGAAATTATGCTTGGCTGCATGCTTGCAATGTTTGCAAGAAGTTATGCTTGGACGCGTGCTTGCAACGATTGCAAGAAGTTGTGATTTGATGTGAGCTTGCAATGATTGCAATAGTTATGCTTGGATGCGTGCTTGCAACGATTGCAAGAAGTTTGTGCTGGCAACGATTGCGGGGAGTTATGCTTGGTTGCGTGCTTGCAACGATTGCAAGAAGTTGTAATTGGATGCATGTTTGCAATGATTGTAAGAAGTTGTGCTTGGATGTGTATGGAATGAATGCGATATGGATCTGTTGTAAGTATGAAATGAATCCTATACAAATCGGTTTGAAATGAAATGAAATGAATCTACTACGAACAGAGTGTATGAATTTAGTCCGATATGAATCGGACTATGGAGAGTATGAAATGGATCTGATACAAATCGCTGTGCCGCCGACATGATTGGATTCGACTCGGGCTGTAGCGTGTATGGAATGATACCGATATGTATCTTTTGTAAATTGTATGTAATGAAACCAACATGAATCGGATTATGCGACTATAAGGGGAAGTAGCAGTGAGGCAAAGGTTTTAACAAATGAATCAAGACCATGACTGAACTTCGAAGGAAGACAGGGTGTGGGGTTTTTTTTTTGTATCGTAGAGGTGTCAGAGATTGAACATCTGTGGAGCCGTGTTTAAGAAAATGGAAATGCATGAAGGATTTGATATGAAGTGACTGCCGGACCTGGGAGGAATGACAAGGAACATGCGAACGATACCTGTAGGGCTGAAATGATGGGTGTGAATCGATGCGTTGTCGGTTTCAGTGGATCCGACTTAAGCGACAAGTGTGTGAAATTAAATGAGTGAAATGTTTTGCCATAATATAGGCATGGACCAGTATGCCGCGACTGTGACAAACAACGAGTCGGACTGTGGAGCACAGAATGAAATGAGGCCCAGCCAACTGGGGTGCGCCAGGATGAATCGGTGCATCGCGGATGCCACTGGATTCGAATCGGAGCGCGATACATGACAGTGAAATGAAATGGATGCTACTGGACTCGAATAAGGGCGTGGTATGTGCCAGTGAAATGAGTGAAATGATAAAATGAATGAAGTGATTTGCCATGACAGAGGCACGAATCAGTGTGCTGCGACTGCGACAAACAACAAGTCGAACTGTGGAGCACGGAATGAAATGAGGCCAAGCCAACTGGGGCACACCGGGATGAAACGATGCATCGCGGATGCCACTGGATTCGAATCGGAGCGCGATACGTGACAGTGAAATGAAATGTTTGCCATGACAGAGGCACGAATTGGTTGTGCCGCGACTGCGACTGACAACGAACCGGACTCTGGAGCATGTACTGAAATGAGGCCAAAACAACAGGGGCACACCGGAGCGGATTGGTGCATCTAGGATGCTACTGGATTTGAATCGGGGCGTGGTACGTGACAGTGAAATGATTCCCATGACAGAGGCACGAATCGGTGCATCACGGATGCGACTAGATTCTAATCGGAGCACGGTACATGACAGTGAAATGATTGAAATGATAAGCCATAATAGAGGCATGAATCGGTGTGCCACAATTGCGTCTGACAATGAACCGGACTGTGGAGCATGGCATTAAACATGAGACAACAACAACTGGACGCAACTGGATTCGAATCAGAGTGAGGTACATAAAAATGAATGAAATTTTTTTATTTTCAGAAATTATAGAGGCACGAATTGGTGGCTGAGTGCTGCGGCTATGTGCAGGGTTTTAACGTATGACTCGTAAGTTCCGTATCGGAGTTTGGGCGACACATGATATCTAGCAAATAGTGATGCATGAAATGAAGAAATGTCAACAAAACCCTACCTGCGGCAGCCGAGCGAGACACGTTTGTATGAAAAACTACGAACAGGAATAGAAGCCTCTCAGAAACTGCATACAGGAACCGAAAGCTGCTGAAATTTCAGGTGGGTTACCTTCTTTTTTTTAATTCTTACTCCAATCACAGCACCATCAGGGTGGACTCCCAATCTTCCACCATAGATTAATAAAGAAAAACGTGGATCGATGCTTGATGCAAAAATATCCTTTACTTGAAAGTTTCCTTGTCAAAAGAAGTTTATTGAGTATACAATATTATAAAGATACATAAAGTAAGTTTACAAGGATCTATAAAGTAAGCTCATTGTTTTACAGTAGGGTTTATATAGGTAAATATCATGAAATTTCAAATATTAAACATTGGGTTCACGTAAACCTAAATTAAAGATATATATCATTTCCTTAGTTACTTTTGTAGGTATTTAAATGATTTATACCTACTATACACATTGTTTACAGGTAGAGTGTATATAGGTCAAATAAATTCTGATAATGAGCTTTAATCGTAAGGTGGAGAAAAGGAAAGAGAAAGAAGAAAAAGGGTAGAAAGGCAGAGGTATGGTCCACAAGGTTGTCCCGCTCGTCAGTTTATTATTCTTTTTAGTTCTCTTTGAAGCCTTAGAATGGGTGTCTCTGTAAGTCATTTAATCTGTTACCATGGCAACAGGACAGAGTCATTGAAATTTGACAGGAACTGTTGTTTTATCCAAGGATGCCAAAGTTTTTCAAATTTTGGAATTTGATTTTGATCGATGGCTACCATCTTAGCATGGGACATTGTATTATTCATTCTGTGAATTGTTTCTGCTAGTACCAATGTAGGAGATTTCCATGCCTTGGCCACTGTTTGTTTTGCAGCCGTTATTAGTTGGATCATAAGTTTGAATTGAGAGAGTGTTAACCATTCCGGTTTTAGATTAAGTAAAGTTATATATGGATCTGGTTGTATTATTTTTTTTAAATATTTTAGATGCAATCACGAAGACTTCCTTCCAGAAGGTTTGGATTATTGGGCACGTCCACCATATGTGTAAATGTGTGCCTATTTCTGGGCATCCTCGAAAACAAAGAGCTGAGGTATTAGGTGAATATTTTGCCACTCTAGCGGGTACAAGGTACCAGCGAGTTAGGACTTTATAATTTGTCTCCAGTGCTAAGATGTTGGGTGAAGATGACTTAGATGTGAGCCATATGTTAGACCAGTCCGTGTCTTCTAAAGTTCGTCCCAGGTCCTCCTCCCACCTCTGAACGTAAGAGGGTCTATTAAGATTTACTACTCCATATAATTGATTATAAAGTGATGAAATTGTACCTTTAGCAAATGCATCTTTTGTACAGATTGATTCAAAAATGGATAATTGGGATAATGGTGTATCCCCCTTTAGGAATGGTGTATAGAAATTTTTGATTTGGAGATATCTAAATATCTCAGAGTTTGGTAGATCATATTTTTCTCTAAGCGATGAGAATGAAAGGAATGATTTAGATGCTATGAAGTCATTTAGTGTCTGAATGCCTGATGTTGTCCAAGCTTTAAAAGAATTTGGGTAGATCCATGCCGGATAAAAGGCCGGATTTCTGATAAAAGAAAGGAGAGGATTGTGTGGAGATTGTAACTGATATTTGGTTTTTAGTTTATCCCAGAGAGATAAGAAGTGTTTAGTTATTTAGAATAAATTGATAAATGAATACAATCCATCAAGTGTTACAGAATATTAATGATAATTAGACACAGAAAATCTGTTAAAAGTAAGTAAAAATAAAAAAGTGACTAAATAATGAAAGTCCCAAATGAAATTGAGTATTGAATAAAAAAAAAAAGGTGACTAAATATGGAATGAAGATGGTCAAAAAGCAAACAGTCCTTGGAGCCAAGGCAGATATAATTGGTGATCGTAGACGTTAAACGACAAACACCCAGTGAGGAATCCTCCACCTAATAAGGTGTGCGCTTACCAGAGGTAAGCTGTGAGTCAGCTTACTAATGGACATCCACTCAGGGGAAATCAGCTCCTCAAGTCTCCTCACAGGAAAGGGGCAGACAGGATCTCTCAGTGCAATAGATTCAATCCGCATATCGGGAGGATCCAGAAGGATAAAACATATTCTCCATAGTGTAAAACTGTATAACCATTTATTTAAGTAAAAGGATGATCACACTTACATGTAAAATCACGATATTAGGCACATAGGATATAAAATTTGGGTAGAATAGTCATTTTGATTGCATTAATCTTCCCTATCCAGGATAAAGGAAGTTGCAACCATTGTTTTATTAGATTTGTGATCTGTCTTAATACAGGAGGATAATTGGTTGAGAATGAGATGCTGTTAAATGAATTCCAAGATATGGGATTGATTTTTCTGCCCATGTGAATGGGAGTGCAGCCCTAGCCGGGATCAATTCCATGTTTGTGAGCGAAATATTAAGCACTAGGCATTTCTTAGGATTAATCATAAGGCCGGATAGGGCTGCAAATCCATCAAGAGCTGGTATTAAGTTAGGACCAGAGACCTGTGGTGATGATAGAAAAAGTAATATATCGTCTGCAAATATACATAATTTGTGTGTAATACCTCCTACTTCAATGCCAGTTATAGTTTGGTTTGTTCTGATGTATTGGGCCATGGGTTCGAGTATAAGGGCAAATAATAAGGGAGATAATGGGCAACCCTGTCGGGTACCTCTTTCAATATTAAAGGCATCAGATTTGTATCCAGCATATTTTATATAGGCTTTGGGTTTATTATATAATGCTTTGATCCATGTTAAAAAGTGGGGTCCAAAACCCCATTTTTGTAATGAATATTGCATATATTGCCAGGATACTGTGTCAAATGCCCTCTTAATATCGAGAGATAGAAAACATAAAGGGATTTTCCGTTTTTCAGCAATATGTGCCAATAACACTGCCCTGCGTATATTATCGCCTGCCTGTCTATTTGGCATGAAGCCTACTTGATCTCTATGTATTAATTTTCCTATAATGCTATTGAGGCGTTTTGCTATTATTTTTGCTAATAATTTAATATCAAGGTTTAACAGAGAGATAGGCCGATAATTCACACAGGAAGTATCATCAGAAAGGGGTTTTGGGATCATACAAACAATTGCCATTAGTGTTTCTTGCCGAAAAGAATGTCCTTCTAGAAGTTTGTTAAAAGTTTCAGTGAGAATGGGAGAGAGTATTTCTGAGAATGTTTTATAGTATAAAGCCGAGTAGCCGTCTGGGCCTGGTCTTTTGTTAAGTTTTAGGTCTTTTATGGCGTTAGCAACTTCATCTATAGTTATAGGCTCATCCAAACTGCTTTTTTGATTCTGAGACAACTCAGGTAAGGATATTTTTGAGAAGAAGGATTCAGCCTTTGTAGGATTACATTCATTGTTTGTCTTGTATAAAGTTGCGAGATGTGAGTGAAATGTATGGACTATTTTAACTGGATTACAAGTATAAACATTTTTTGATAATTTCAAACATATTGGTTTGAAAGATTTGTTAGTTGAATTTAATGCCCGAGCCAAATATGTACCTGGTTTGTTTGTATTCATGTAGAAATTGTGTTTGGAGCGTTTGAGGAATTTATCAACTGACTCAGTGAGTAATAGATCGTATTCCAATCTAGATTTTTCCAGATGAGATTTTGTACTCTGAGATGGATTATTTTGGAATGATATGTAGGCTGCATTAAAATTGAGTTCTATTTTTTTTGCCATTTGTCTTTGTATTGTACCACGCAAGACTGTCTTATGAGCTTCCCACAGTGTTATTGGGGAGATGTCTGTTGTATTATTAATTGATATGTATTCCTTTAAAGCTTGTTCAATGGCCATCTGATGTAGTGGGTGTTTGAGCATTATGTCCGGTAAGTACCACGTTGGGTCATGCGCTTTTGGTATGGCTGAGGCTATAGTAGTTTATACTGCATTATGGTCAGACCACGGAATCGGAATTATATCTGATGCAATAATTTCTGGTATCATTCCTATTGTTAGAAAAATATGATCTATTCTGGTGAAGGTTTGATGAGGGTGCGAGAAATAAGTGAATTTCTTTTTCATTGGGTTACTTTCTCTCCACAAATCTACCAGATTGTATTTGGAAAGAAGTTGAGAAAAAGGTAATCTAGAGGTTATTTTGGATGGTGTAAAAGGTGATTTATCTAGAAATGGGAGGAGGACCTGGTTCGAATCCCGCACATTATCACTGTTCCTATTTTGTGTGTATTAATCACTTGTAATATATGTGAGAAGAATGGTGTAGGTTGTTTGTTAGGAGCGTAGTAGGAAATCACAGTGATTGCTGTATCCATTATATAACCCATGAGTATCAGGTATCTACCTTCTGGATCTTTAATTTCTGATGATAAGGTGAATGGTGTGGATCGGTGAAATGCAATTAGAGTTCCCCTTTGTTTGGTACAGGCAGAAGCCGTGTAAATTTGTTGATAAAAAGGAGAAATATATTTTGGAGTAGAATCTTTGGTGAAGTGTGTTTCTTGGAGGCATACTATGTGAGCCTTCTTGTTATGGAAAGTACGGAAGGCTTTGGTCCTTTTTTGAGGGACATTTATTCCCTGAACATTCAGGGAAAGTAAATTCAGTGGTGCCATGGCAACAGATCAAATAGTTCTGACTTACTTTTTGTTATGCAGAGCTGACTGCGCAGATCAACCTGTGTGGACTGAAGAGATGAAAAGATAGAAAAGAAACCAGTGAATTCTGGAGTAAAGAGTAAACAAAAAACATATGAGATTAGATGATACATTGTATAAATTATTTTTTGCAAGTAATCACAATTTACCCGTGAAAGAGAATAAATATCTCTCTCAGGGGAATAAGTGCCTTCGTCACACTCCCACATAATATGGTTGGGAGAATGAGGAGGGCTAATGGGGGTACACGGATCTTCCACTTACAGGAGAGAAGTGCTATGTCAAAAGACATCAAAATGATGATTCATTAATTGGAGTGCAGAATATGGTTTTTGTTGAAATTATTTATTCCAGGGTGGTTGTATATGGTTAGTCTTGCCCTAGGCTAAATAATTCAGTTAGAAAGGTACTGTTAATAACTTTGGTATTGATGAAGATAGTTTGAATTATTTTGGGATTTTAACCCTTTTAGAGTAAACAATTACATATTTTATTCATATGTAACTGTTTAGATATGTTAACTCATAAAATTGAGGTTGTATTGCTTCAGATTAGAATAAACAAAAACATAGTTCTAGGAACTAGTTAGGTAATAATATATTTGTTTTAAGAAAAGAAAGAAAAAGCTTCCATTACTTCTGGATTATTGAACATATTTGTCCTAAAAAGTAATACATCTATTGTTATTACCTGAAAATATATAACTGAACAAGAATTTCCTTATTTCACTTATATATTCTAAGGCTATATGAATCAGAAGTAATAAGAAATATAACTGGAATGTAACATGATCCCACACAGTGTGTGACTATCAGAATGCAGTTACATTCAGTTATAAATACAGGTTTTTTATAGAGAACCATCTCTTAGTATAATAAATGAAGAGATATCAGGAATTAGGATGTCAGTCCATTGAATCTTCTTGGTCCATGGATGATGTGGCATAATGGCCTCTTTTGTGAGAATGATGATTCCCATTTTGTTCTGGAATTTTCTGGGTGCTGCCTGAAGGTGAAGATGATGCCATTCTTCTGCGTGTGAGAGTTGCTGCTTGTGGGTTCTGTCAGATTTAATTTTAAAAGGGTTTGTTGTAGTTCATCTGCTGATCTGCTTCTGTAAATTGTACCTTGGTAGTTAAATCTGACTGAAAAGGGGAAGCCCCATTGATACATAATGTTGTGGCGTTGCAGTTCCATTAGTTGGGGTTTCATGGATCGTCTTTTAGTAATAGTAAGTTGGGATAGGTCAGCAAAAAATTGATAATTGTGTCCTTGAAAATTAAGTTCCTTTTTTTCTCTTGCAGCAATTAGTATTTGTTCTTTCGTTCTGTAATAATGAAATTTTGTGATTATATCACGTGGGGGTCCATCTTTCTTTTTGGCTGTGAGGGCTCTGTGTACTCTGTCCAGTTCTAAACGTTCAATAGGGTTATCTGGCTTTAGTTCTTGTAACAGAGCAGTAATAGTAGATTGCAGGTCTGTCACAGTTTCAGGTATTCCCCTTATGCGCAAGTTTGAACGTCTGGCTCTATTTTCATAATCTTCAAGCTTAGTTTGAAGTATTAAATTCTCTTCTTTTAATTGTTCCAATTCTGTTATATTTTCTTGGGTTGTAATTTCAATTTCATCCATTTTTTTTTCTAAGGCTGCGGTGCGGTTTCCCAGCTCTCTTGTTTCTTTGGTTAGGTTTTTTGTTATTTGGTCTGAGGTTTGTTTTAAAGCCTTATGAAGCATCTTTTCAAATTGTAATAATATTACTGGGGATGCTGAGGAGGCTTGTGGAGAAGTTTGTGAGAGGATTTGTTCTGTATCTGACTCAAATGGAGAGTCTTGCTGTGACATTTTCTGTCTGTGAGAGCGCCCTGATGCTGTATATTGTGAGGTGACTGGAGCTGCTTTAGTTGCAGTGAGTGCCTGTGAGCTCTTTGTGAGGTGATTTTTATTTCTGCCACGGCTTCCTCCCAGTACCATATTTCCTGCCCAAACTTTCACCGTTTGTTCCCTGGGGCAAAAAGGTTCAAATGGATACCTTTTGAGCCTGCAGGCTCCGCTTTGTCCTTCTCTTCTCTCCTCAGCGGTGCGGAGCTCTAACAATGCATGTCTGCTCCACTAGACTCCGCCCATCTCCCCTCTACTTGAAAGTTTCAATCATACAAACATTGAAAGTGCAGACGTGCAAGCCACTGCACAGTATCGAGCGTGAGTCGCTCTTCATCAGGCTTCTCTGGCTGTGTGTGGAGAGCCCAACATCATTACCTTCTTTTATCCACACCCAGAATATCATCACACATGTGTCAAATCAAACAATTAACAATACTAATTGCCCAAATTTAAATAATTAACCCATATAGCAATGTCTGGTAAAAGACCATACATTTCTATACTGCAAAAATATTTACACATACTATCGTCCTGCCATGTGTCATCTTCTACTAAATTTTTGTCCAGGAGTATATAACCTCTCTCATCACTACAATGTTTCTATCTATGCCTTAATTAATCAATAATCATTACAATTCATTGGTATTCTTAATAACGTCTCAGATTTCGTAATACATTCCAGCTGTTGTTTCTGTTAACATGTTTCCCCAACGGGAATTCACTCCACTGAGTCTGAAAAGGATATAATATGCAAATCACAAATAGAATTATTATACTACCCTGTATCCAAATCCTATAAAAACAGATATAAATCATAATCCTTATTCATCCCATCTGGATAAAGAGACTGTAGTCTGTTAATCCACCAAACTTCACGTTTCCTCAGTCTTAGAATCCTATCCCCCCCCTCTTTTATCACAAGGAATTTCCTCCAGTACCATAAATCGCAAATCGGTGTCCCATCTCAGAAAAGTGACGTGACACAGGGAGACCTGACTGTGGGTGTCGAATCGTGCTGCGATGCTGTGCAATACGATCCTTTATTTTCTGGGTAGTCTCACCTACATAAAGGAGATTGCATGGGCATATGAGGATGTAGATTACATATGACGACTGGCATGTATAGGAGCCATTCACTGTTATTCTATTCTTAGTTGTAGGGTGAATAAAATGATTTCCTTTGAGCATTAGGTTACATTGGATACAATTTACACATGGGTAACAACCCTTTCTTTTCTTACCCAGAAAAGTTGTTTTCTCTTCCTGGGTATCAGGTCTAAATTAAGATCGTACCAAAGAATCGCGCAGTTCTATTGCGTCGATAAGCCTTAATGGGGATTTGCTGAAATTCTTCTATCTGTGGATATGATCGTCTCAAAATTGACCAATGTCTCCTCACTAAATTGAAAATCTTGTCACTGTAACTATTGTATTGAAAAACAAATGGAATCCTAGGTTTATTTGATCAATATTTTTATAATTACAAGTGCTGATTGGCTTTGAAATCTTATTCAGTTCCTGTCTAATCAAACCATCCGGATAGCCCCGCTCTTTAAATTTACAACACATTTCATCCAATCTGCTGTCCCTTATCGTAGTATCACTCACAATCCGCATTACTCTGAGAAGTTGGCTTCTAATAATGGAGCCAAATACATGGGGGGGGGGTGATAACTATCAAACCTTAGGAGTTGGTTCCTATCTGTGGGTTTAGTATATATATCTGTTTCAATCCGTCCCTGTTTAATATAAGCTCGTACGTCCAAGAAGGGAACCGAACCACCACCAATTTGCATTTTAAATTGAATGTTGGGAGAAAAAGCTGTTAATGATTTCATCAAAGGCTTTAAGCGATTCAATGTTGCCCCGCCATATAGCAAAAATATCATCTATATAGCGCCACTAGGTGGCGCAGTACTTCCGAAAACTTTCATTAACAAAAATGTATTTTTGTTCAAAATCATACATGAATGATCATGCATATGGCGGGGCAACATTGGAGCCCATAGCAACTCCAGTCAACTGTATATAGTACTGATCCCTGAAAAGAAAATATTGTTATGCAAAACTACATTAAATAATTTTTCAAAAAAAGAAATCTGGGCTTCCGAGTACTCATGACAGTCTCTGATCAATTTGATTGCTGCTTCAATACCTGCCTTATACGGAATCGATGTATATAAGCTTGTTACATCCCAAGTTACAAGGATAAGGTCATCATGAATCTGTAGTAGATCCCTAAATTTAGATAGAAAGTCACCAGAGTCCTTGATGTAAGATGGAGTATTTCTCAGGTGATAGTACCTTATCCAATAATTTAGCCGTAGGGACCAAAATAGAATCTCTCCCCGATACAATCGGGCATCCTGGTGGGGAATGATTATCTTTGTGGATCTTTGGTAGTATATATAGAACGGGGATACAGGTATGTGACGGTAACAAAAATTCAAATAGGTCTTGTGAAATTAACCCTTCCTTGACTGCTGGTTTCACAATACTCTCTAGAATCTTTCTAATACTCCATGTAGGGTCTGAATGTAGGGGTTTATATACCGTGTGATCGTCCAATTGACGTTTGATCTCATTCTCATATGCCTGGGGGTCCATGATAACCACCGAACCCCCTTTGTCCGTGGGTTTGCAAACAATGTCATTCCGTTAAGTTAATTCCCGTAAAGCTAATCTTTCTTAAGGGGAAAGATTATATATATATTACAGACAAAGGCTCCCTCTGAGGGACTATGTGACTTTCTTATGGAGGAAGGTGAATCTCAATAACAGTTAGAATTGTATACGTTTCCATCCCCACCCCCATTATAAAAACAGATTTTTAAAAACTCCCCTTACAAAATACACCAATTTATTCTTAAGACCATCTCTAGGTAACATACACATGAAAAATAATTTAACTGAACACTTAAAGGCACTAGCAACTAAAACCTCTAATTATGTGGGGGTCTTGTGAGCCAAAGATGGACTGATGCCTCTGTGAGGTGAAACAAATATAGATAAACTGCAAACACTAACCACGTTTCATTGCGTGCATAAACCAAAAAATATAAATAAACGTGCCTGCGCTGAAAAAACATATATATCCCAACAGTTGGGAGGTGCATATATAGTGTAAAACTATACTACAAAATTTCAATACAAAAAAAAAAAAATGCTAGTAATATATAAATTATAGAATGAATACAATCCTTATATAAAAGTATCCCATAAAGTGCAACATGCAAAAAAAAGCAATATATATATGTGGTTATAAATATAGGATCAAAGTGCAAAATCAAGTGTCCACATTTAAAAAGTTCAATTCATTGATATCAACACATAAAGTGCAAGTAGTGTCCACAAAACACAGTGTTCCTCATGCTCCTCCTTAATGGTGTTCACAATCCAGCATGCTTCAGTGCTCTCCTGTGACCCCCCACTTGTGCTTGCGCTCACCTCTGAGCGTGTGACACGGTAATTAAACAGTGTCTAAACACGCATTGGAGCCACCCCTTGGGCTCATACAGGGTATGCTGGTATAAACTCCACCACTCTCAGATGTCATCAGATAGTCTCACATACAAGAAAGAAAAAGCTCCATAGTGTGATACAGTAGGGATTTATTTAAAATATATTAAAACTTCCCTCCAGAAGGGTACTCACAATATGTAGGTGCGTGAGTGCACCAATCTTTCCAGAGAGTGTTTGTATAAAACAAGTGTTTGTATGGCGTGCGGTGTGTTGTTCCTCATCTACCTCTGTTTTTGACAGCTCCGTCCTACCCCTCCCCGACGCGTATTGGGCACAGGGATCACGTGCCTTCTTCTGGGGGATCTAATTAATCTAATCTAATAACTAAAACCTCTGACAAGGGGGCAATATAGTTATCATGACCACTGAGTCACATAGTGATCTGTGCCAGAAAAATATTGATAATACACCCTGTTCCAAATTATTATGCACATTCTATTTCAGTGTCACAAAGATTAAATATTTTGTTTTTCAGTTTAACTCATGGATGGCATTGTGTCTCAGGGCTCTTTTGATCACTGAAAACAATCTTGGACACCTGTGATAATTAGATTACCAGGTGAGCCCAATTAAAGGAAAAACTAAAGGCGGGTGTTCCCCATTATTAAGCAGAGCACCATTTTCAAGCAATATGGGGAAGAAAAAGGATCTCTCTGCTGCCAAAAAGAGTAAAATAATTCAATGCCTTGGACGAGGTATGAAAACTAAAACTTAAGCGTGATCATCGCACTATTAAGAGATTTGTTGCTGATTCAGAGCACATATGGGTTTTGTGCAGATAAAGGCACATTGAGGAAGATTTCTGCCAGATCCATGCATTGGATCAAGAGAGCAGCTGCTAAAACACCATTACATAGCAGCAAACAGATATTTGATGCTGCTGGTGCCTCTGGAGTCCCAGGGACATCAAGGTGTAGAGTCCTCCAGAGTCTTGCAACTGTGCATAAACCTTCCATTCGGTCATCATTAACCATTGCTCACAAGCAGAAACAGCTGCATTGGGCAGAAAAATACATGAAGACTAATTTTCAAACAGTCCTGTTCACTCACTGATGAGTGCCGTGCAACCCTGGATGGTCCAGATGGATGGAGTAGTGGATGGTTGGTGGATGGCCACCCTATTCCAACAAGGCTGCGTCAGCAAGGCAGTGGTGGAATCATCTTCATGCATGACAATGCATCATCTCATGCTGCAAAGAATACCTGTGCATCAATGGCTGCTATGGGGATAAAAGGAGAAAAAGTCATGGTGTGGCCTCCATCCTCCCCTGACCTCATTCCTATTGAGAACCTGCATCCTCAAGCAAAAGATCTATGAGGTGGGAGGCAGTTTACATCCAAACAGCAGCTCTGGGAGGCTATTCTGACATCTTGCAAACAAATTCAAGCAGAAACTGTCCAAAAAACTCACTAGTTCAATGGATGCAAGACTTGTGAAGCTGCTATGTGGATATCCAGAGACGCCTCTGATGATATCCACATAGGATGAAACATGTCAGGCTGGTCAATGCAAGTACGCTGAGAACCGCGGATTGTTCCTGTTTTCTGTGATGATTTTTACTTCATACCTGTAAGTAGACTACAATAAACTACTACTGTTTTACCTTACGGGCTTCACTATTTGTTGCTTTCTGTTTGCTGGTTTGTTCCTGCTGATGACTGCACCAACCTGTCCATCGTTAATACGAGTCCTGAGCTTTCTGATATGTGGTGACCTGATTGTTTCCATGCTGTGCCTGCCCATGATGGAGTGTGCCATTTGGATTTGCTGCTGACCCTCTGCAATATATGAGTACATCGCCTATTTTTTATATCTTTCTGGTAAGCAGACTGATAGCACGTGGGTGTGGTGTGCTTTCCTTTTACACACTGAAGCTTGGTGGAGGTTTCACATCATCTTTTATTGCTGATTGAGTTCTATGGACTATTATCATTATTTGGACATTTATTTTATTTTAGCGCTGCATTTGGACTTTTATACTTATGTTTGATGCAATCTACAAACTATGCTAGCTGCTTTTTGTGTTCTTTTCAGTTAGCGCAGATATTTACTTGTTTTTTCACCATGCAATGCTGTACCCAAACGAAATTTGCGTTCTTTTCTTCCCACAAATAGTGCTTTCTTTTGATGTTATTTGATCACCTCTGCAGTTTTTATTTTTTGCGCTATAAACGGAAAAAGACCGAAAATTTTGAAAAAAATGATATTTTCTACTTTTTGTTATAAAAAAAATCCAATAAACTCAATTTTAGTCATACATTTAGGCCAAAATGTATTCGGCCACATGTCTTTGGTAAAAAAAAATGTCAATAAGTGTATATTTATTAGTTTGCGCAAAAGTTATAGCTTCTACAAACTAGGGTACATTTTCTGGAATTTACACAGCTTTTAGTTTATGACTGCCTATGTCATTTCTTGAGGTGCTAAAATGGCAGGGCAGTACAACCCCCCCCCCCCAATGACCCCGTTTTGGAAAGTAGACACCCCAAGGAAATTGCTGAGAGGCATGTTGAGCCCATTGAATATTATTTTTTTTTGCCCCAAGTGATTGAATAATGACAAAAAAAAAATTACAAAAAGTTGTCACTAAATGATATATTGCTCACACAGGCCATGGGCATATGTGGAATTGCACCCCAAAATACATTCAGCTGCTTCTCCCGAGTACGGGGATACCACATGTGTGGGACTTTTTGGGAGCCTAGCCGCGTACGGGGCCCCGAAAACCAATCACCGCCTTCAGAATTTCTAAGGGCGTAAATTTTTGATTTCACACTTCCCTACCTATCACAGTTTTGAAGGCCATAAAATGCCCAGATGGCACAACCCCCCCCCCAAATGACCCAATTTTGGAAAGTAGACACCCCAAGCTATTTGCTGAGAGGCATGGTGAGTATTTTTCAGCTCTCATTTGTTTTTGAAAATGAAGAAAGACAAGAAAAAAACATTTTTTTTTCTTTTTTCAATTTTCAAAACTTTGTGACAAAAAGTGAGGTCTGCAAAATACTCACTATACCTCTCAGCAAATAGCTTGGCGTGTCTACTTTCCAAAATAGGGTCATTTGGGGGGGGTTTGTGCCACCTGGGCATTCCATGGCCTCCGAAACTGTGATAGGCAGTGAAGAGTGAAATAAAAAATTTACTCCCTTAGAAAACCTGAAGGCGGTGCTTGGTTTTCGGGGTCCCGTACGCGGCTAGGCTCCCAAAAAGTCTCAAACATGTGGTATCCCCGTACTCAGGTGAAGCAACAGAATGTATTTTGGGATGTAATTTCACATATTTCCATGGCATGTTTGAGCAATATATCATTTAGTGACAACTTTGTGCAAAAAATAAATTTGTCTTTTTCCCGCAACTTGTGTCACAATATAAAATATTCCATGGACTCGACATGCCTCTCAGCAAATAGCTTGGGGTGTCTACTTTCCAAAATGGGGTCATTTGGGGGGGTTTGAACTGTCCTGGCATTTTATGCACAACATTTAGAAGCTTATGTCACACATCACCCACTCTTCTAACCACTTGAAGACAAAGCCCTTTCTGACACTTTTTGTTTACATGAAAAAATTATTTTTTTTGCAAGAAAATTACTTTGAACCCCCAAACATTATATATTTTTTTAAAGCAAATGCCCTACAGATTAAAATGGTGGGTGTGTAATTTTTTTTTTTTCACACAGTATTTGCGCAGTGATTTTTCAAACGCATTTTTTGGGGAAAAAAACACACTTTTTAAAAATTGAATGCACTAAAACATACTATATTGCCCAAATGTTTGATGAAATAAAAAAGATGATCTTAGGCCGAGTACATGGATACCAAACATGACATGCTTTAAAATTGCGCACAAACGTGCAGTGGTGACAAAATAAATACATTTTTAAAAGCCTTTAAAAGCCTTTACAGGTTACCAATTTAGATTTACAGAGGAGGTCTACTGCTAAAATTACTGCCCTCGATCTGACCTTCGCGGTGATACCTCACATGCATCGTGAAATTGCTGTTTACATTTGACGCCAGACAGACGCTTGCGTTCGCCTTAGTGCGAGAGCAGGGGGGGGACAGGGGTGCTTTTTTTAATTTTTTTTGCTTTTTTATCTTATTTTTAAACTGTTCCTTTCATTTTTTTTTTAAATCATTTTTATTGTTATCTCAGGGAATGTAAATATCCCCTATGATGGCAATAGGTAGTGACAGGTACTCTTTTTTGAAAAAATTAGGGTCTATTAGACCCTAGATCTCTCCTCTGCCCTCAAAGCATCTGACCACACCAAGATCGGTGTGATAAAATGCCTTCCCAATTTCCCAATGGCGCTGTTTACATTCGGCGAAATCTAAGTCATGAAATGCTTGTAGCTTCCGATTTCTTAGGCCATAGAGATGTTTGGAGCCACTCTGATCAGCTCTATGGTCAGCTGGCTGAATCACCGGCTGCATTCTCAGGTTCCCTGTTGGGAAAAACATGGAAGACGGTGGGGGGGTATTACCTCCCACTGCTTGTAAAAGCAGTCTAGAGGCTAATTAGCCGCTAGGATTGCTTTTACATGAAAGCCGACCGCTGGCTGAAAAGAATGATACCAAGATGATACCTAAACCTGCAGGCATCATTCTGGTATAACCACTCAAAGTCCAGCAACATACCAGTACGTTGCTGGTCCTTGTTGGGCATATATTGTAATCTTTTTTTTTCATGCAGCCTGTGGGCTGAACGAAAAAAAAAGATTGATCGGTGGGTATGCCCACCTTTAGAAAACCTCCCTTCATCCACCCACTTCTAATGATGGGCATACATGCACCTTTTATATATGCCAAAGCAGGGGGGCATCCTCCCGCAAAAGGTAGGAGCAAATCACTCCTCCGTCCCTGCTGCCCCCATGCTTCGGCATATATCACCTGTAATTTTTGTAACTGTAACTGGTTCCAGGTTTGGGTCTCTCAAAATGCGATGGCATCTTGGGAGACCCTGTGAAAGTGTGCCTAATCTGTGCAATGCTGTACCCTACGCTAATACTCAACTAGTGAATGGTAGCGTTCAAAACATTCACCAATGCAAAGACCAGGATTGTCAGGACAGGAGGGACAATAATAGCGGGTGTCACGCCTATATCTGCACTTGCTGAAGACACGACATCTTTTTTGGGGGGTTTGTTGGGTAGGGGTACTCGGGAGGACATAAAGAAAATGCCTCTCATGCAGCCGACTGCATTTGGTTGGGGATGTGAATGGGGGAAGTACGGGTGCTGCAGAAGTGGTGGGTTCCCAATTAGGATTGGCGAATGCAGCAGGAAGGGCACTATGGGCATGACGGGCCTGTGTTTGTCTTCTTCTTGGTGGCAGCGGGACACTACTTGTGCTTGCCACCTCACCAGCTAGAACTGCACTTATGGGACTCGCCACGTCACCACGTGTTACTGCAGTGCTGGTTTGACTACGATCGGGGTGTACTAGGCCGCTGATGCTTGTCAGTTCAACAAAACGCTACCAAAAAAACTGTTAGCGATCGCAGGGATCAGGCCTGACTCTGCGAACGCTGCAGTTATGCGTTTAGTGTTTTGTAAGTGACAGTGATCGATCGATACTGCACTTGGGTGGGCTGGGCTGGGCCGGGAGAAGGGGCAAAACGTAGGTGCTAGCAGGTATCTGGGCTGATTCCACTAACACTGCGTTTTTGGGAACCCTAAACTGCTGGGGACACTATGATAGATCTGATCGGATCAGATATTGATCCGTTCAGATACTATACCACTAAGGGAGGTGTACGGTGCGTGCGTGTTAGCGCTACTGGCACTAACCTGACGCTGCCTGGGGCTGGTGCTTGCCAGTTCACCAAAATGCTACCAAAAAACTGTTAGCGATCGCCGGGATCAGGCCTGACTCTGCGAACGCTGCAGTTATGCGTTTAGTGTTTTGCAAGTGACAGTGATCGATCAATACTGCACTTGGGTGGGCTGGGGGGAGGGGCAAAACGCAGGTGCTAGCAGGTATCTGGGCTGATCCCGCTAACACTGCGTTTTTGGGAACCCTAAACTGCTGGGCACGCTAATATAGATCTGATCGGATCAGAATTTGATCCGTTCAGATACTATATCACTAAGGGAGGTGTATGCTGCGTAGGTGGGTGTTAGCGCTACTGGCGCTAACCCGACGCTGCCTGGGGCGACGCATACCCTATCTGACCCTAAAACCCAAGTTATATAACCGCCGGGCGATCAGGGGGCTAAACCTTTATTCGGTAATAAACGGTGGGTGCCCTGACACTATAAAAAATAAACTAACTAACCAGCGTTACCTGTAACAGTTATAAGGTGATCACTGGTGAAAGGGTTAACTAGGGGGCAATCAAGGGGTTAAAACATTTATTAGGTAGCATATGGGGGTCCATGACGCTATAAAACACTGACGGCGAACCTATATATTTACCTCCCTAACTAGCGTCACCAGTGACACTAATACAGCGATCAGAAAAACGATCGCTTAGTAACACTGGCAACGGGGGGTGATAAAGGGGTTCAAACTTTATTAGGGGGGTTAGGGGGGTACCCTAGACCTAAAGGGGTCTAATACTAACTGCCCTACCACACTAACTGTCACAAACTGACACCAATGCAGTTTTCAGAAAAAAAAAAAAAAAAACTGCTTGGTGTCAGTGTGACGGGGGGGGGGGGGGGGGTGATTGGGCGGTGATCAGGGGGGCATCGGGGGGTGATGGGGGGTGTAATTTTTTACACTCACTCGGATGTCTTCTCTCCTCGGCGCCGGAATGGAAAAAACCGAGCCGAGGAGCGATGACATCACTTTCTCTGCCTCTGTTTACTATACAGAGGCAGAGGAAGATTCTCATTGGCTGGGAGAGATCGCGGGGGGGGGCTACGAATGGATGGTCTCCCCCTCACCTCTGATCACTCCCAGACAGAAGCCGACCGCCTCAGGCACCGGGGGGGGGTCCGATCGGACCCCCCGCCTGCGGGAGGCAGATGACGTACAGGTACGTGATTCTGCCTGCCCGTGCCATTCTGCCGATGTATATTGTCGTGAGGCGGTCGGCAACTGGTTAAGTACAGTAAAACTTTGGATTGCAAGCATAATTAGTTAGAAACGTGCTTGTAATCCAAAGCACTCGTATATCAAAGCAAATTTCTCTATAAGAAATAATGGAAACTCAGATGTTTCGTTCCACAACCAATTATTCATATAAAAATTATTACAGCAATACAAAATACAGTAGGTGGCTGTGCCCTCTCATTCACCCCTTCTGGAACTGCCTGAAGAGCTCGGAGACAGAATTCTGGCAAGGCACAGATCTGGCCAAGGTTACAAAAAATTTCTGCTGCACTTAAGGTTCCTAAGAGCACAGTGGCCTCCATAATTCTTAAATGGAAGATGTTTGGGACAATGACCCTAAGCACACAGCTAAAATAACAAAGGAGAGGCTTCACAACAACTCTGTGACTGTTCTTGAATGGCCCAGCCAAAGCCCTGACTTAAACCCAATTGAGCATCTCTGGAGAGACCTAAAAATGGCTGTCCACCAACGCTTACCATCCAACCTGACAGAACTGGAGAGGATCTGCAAGGAGGAATGGCAGAGGATCCCCAAATCCAGGTGTGAAAAACTTGCAACATCTTTCCCAAAAAGACTCATGGCTGTATTAGATCAAAAGGGTGCTTCTACTAAATACTGAGCAAAGGGTCTGAAGACTTAGGACCATGTGATATTTCAGTTTTTTTTTTTTTAATAAATCTGCAAAAATGTCAACAATTCTGTGTTTTTCTGTCAATATGGGGTGCTGTGTGTACATTAATGAGGAAAAAAATTAACTTAAATGATTTTAGCAAATGGCTACAATATAACAAAGAGTGAACAATTTAAGGGGGTCTGAATACTTTCCGTCCCCACTGTACTTGAAGCCAGTGTCATATTGTGGTTGTTTCTAAAGCTTGGGTATAAGTATTTTTGCAGCGTTCAGTAAATGGGGAGTGATGGATTTTTTATATCGACCTACTGGTTCACCCGTACAGTAGAACAACACAACCCAAGGGTCAAGGGAACAGGAACAGAATACACTGTATTACGTTAATCCAGTGTAATAAAGATGACCAGAACGGGTGAATGAGAGGGCACAGCCACCTACTGTATTTTGTATTGCTGCCTCCCACCTCCTACTCCACTTAAGTCCTAACCCCCACCCACTCCCCACTTATCCCCCTTTATCCTCCTCTTTCTCTATCCTTTTCTTTTCCTTTAACCCTTTGCATTATGTTACTGGTGTGTGAGAATGCCACTTTGGCCAAGTTAAAGTTTTATGATATGTACATCCGTTCCTTTACTAACTATGTTATGCTATGGAACACATGTTCCATTGACGTAATGTTTCTATTACACTTTTCAATAAAAACATATTGAAAAAAAATACAAAATACAGTATAAATTAAAAATAAAACAAATTAACCTGCACTTTGCCTTTGAAAAAAATTGTGGCAAATGTGAGGGAGATGAGAGAGAGGAGAGGAGCAGGAGGGTTATTGTGTAGGACGTCTATCACTAACGGATCACTTCTATCTGTTGGGTCACTGGAATATTTTTCTTTTTGTGTGACTTTAAAGAGGAACTACCGTCTGCTCACATAATTTGTAATAAAAACATCTTTGCCATTCTGAAGCTTCCCTCCAACCACTTTGCATATTATTTTCTATATACTTTGATTCTGTACTTACCAAATGTGCTGCAGAAATCTTGCTCCACTAAGTCTGGCTGCAACCATTTTAACTGTGGGCAGCTGAAGCTGCTGCCTGTTCACTTCCTGGATTTACACAGACACACAGAGACACACCTCTAGCTCTGCAGCCCTGCAGCTCTCATTGGCCCTCTTAGCTCCATTCCCGGCGAACTCTCACAAGAGTGAGAGAGAGAGCTGTACATGATGTCATAAGCCTAGGCTTTTTTACCAGACAAGAAACAGGAAGTGGGCTGTATAAGGTATTTAATGTCAGAAAAAGTTCCGCTTTAACATGGAACCTATCCAATGACACTTGCTTCCGTCTCACGTTTTTTGCGAAAATGTGACATTACATTGTTGGTAAACAGATTCATTGTTCGCACTGCTACAGTCTTATTCAGGTGGTGCTTTTCTACAAAATTTTGCACTGCTTCCCACATTTTACACATCTCGCTAATCTCATTTAAAGTGAAGGATTCCTCTGCCTTTTTATCCTACTCTTCAGATGGGATCTCCTCTATAACCTCTTTTCACTGTCACTTGCGATGCAGATCCATCAGTTCATCGGTGGTCAGCTCCTTGCCATGTTCCTCCACCAGCTCTTGAATGTCATCCTCATTCACCTCCAGTCCCACAGTCTTCCCCAAGAAAAAGGAAAGCAGCCCTGGGACTTTAAATGAGGTGGGAGAGATTGGGACACTTCCACAATAGGTGCAATAAAATGTTTTATTGATCACAGAATGCTGTGTAGAACACATGGGAACAGCAATAAATGTGCGTTACCCGGCATAGTGGCCTAGTTCCAAGCATACGTAAAAAACAACTACAATTCATAGCACTTGATATATACATCCATAAAAAACACTGTACACAAGTGCACATACATGATATAAATTGGTAAAGTACATAATACATAATACACATGCATAAAATGAAGCAGTGTGTGACCAGCTTCAGGTACCCAACAATATGGGCGTACACGTAGCATCGATGGTACCCTACGCGCTTTGCAAGACTTTTCTCGCTCATCAGGGGCCGATGCATGATTCATGTGTCTATAACAAAAATGTTGGAAATAATGAAAATATATAAGTGACTAAATAAATCGGGGTAAGGGTGAGTTGGCAAGGGAGGTCAATGAAACAACGACCTCATACTTATCACTGGGCTGGAGCAGGTCACCAAAACGCTGGGTGTCACAAATGGCGGCATTAAACAATGCCGGTCCGGGGGCTGAGGGGACGTGGCAACCAGAAGCCATCCATACATGACGCTGGGGGTGGAGCTTCTGTGGCCGCTGTGGTATATCTTGACGCTCGGCGCAGCTGCAGCTTGCATTTGTGCTCTGTTGGTCTGCTGTTATGATCAGAGGTCTCCCACCTCATTTAAAGTCCCAGGGCTGCTTTCCTTTTTCTTGTTGCATTTAGGGATGGAGGTGTTAGAGTGGTTTCTCCAGACCATTATCCCCTTTTCACAGTCTTCCCCAAGGACACAATTTCATTGACAACTGGTGGCTCCTGTTCCTGAGCAAACCCCTCAAAACCAAGAACACAATAAGACCACAGTTTTCCCCAAGCAGAATTAAGGGTTCTCTTGGTGACTTCATCCCAGGCCTCATGAATGATTTTAAAACTATTCACGATGTAGAAGTGATTTTTTCCAAAACTTTCGGAGGCTAAGGTTTGTTCTTTTGGTAGCCTTGAAGCATAACTGAAAAACTACTTTGGTGTAAAGCTTTTTAAAATTGGAAATGAACTGCTGATCAATGGGCAGAAGTAGTGGAGTGGTGTTGGGAGGAAGGAACTTACCCTTAATGAACTTAACCTTAATTCCTCCAGTAAGTTATTCCAAAGGCCTGGAGGATGAGCAGGAGCATTATCCATTAGCAGCAAGACTTTGAGTGGCAGATTATTTTCTAAAAGGGATTTCTTCACTGTAGTACTGTAGTACTGAAGACCTCGTTGATCCACTTGAACCACTTCATTCCGTTGAACAAGATACAAGTGACCCAAACCCTGCTGTTGGACCTCCACATAACTTTTAATTGGTTCTTCTGCACCTTGTATTTCTTGAAGGCTTGTGGATTCTCAGAATGATACACAAACAGGGGCTTGATTTTGAAATCCCCGCTTGCTTTAGCACACAGCATTAGGGTAAGACGGTCTTTCATGGGCTTGTGACCGGGCATTGCATTCTCTTCTGCTGTAATGTAGGTCCTCTTTGGCATCTTTTTCCAAAAAAGCCCCATCTCATCACAGTTAAAAACTTGCTGTGGCAGGTAACACTAGGAAACCATGAGCTTTTGGAACTCGGCAGTGAACGCCTTAGTTGCCATATGCCCCGTACACACGGTCAGATTTTCTGATGGAAAATGTGCGATCGGAGCGTGTTGTCAGACATTCCGACCGTGTGTGGGCTCCATTGGACATTTTCCATTGGATTTTCCGACACACAAAGTTTGAGAGCAGGCTATAAAATTTTCCGACAACAAAATCCGATCGCGTCAATTCTGACCATGTGTGGCCAGTTCTGACGAACAAAGTGCCACGCATGCTCAGAAGAAATTCCAAGACGGAACAGCTCGGTCTGGTAAAATGAGCATTCGGAATGGATACAGCACTTTCGTCACGCTGCAATGTTTTAAATAGTTTAATACAGCGCACTCTGTTCATTTTTATAATGTGAGAAGAATGAAGTAGTTTTGTTGCTCATATTCACACAGACTTCTCACAAACTTATTTCTTTATTATTTATCTGGATTCCCTCAATATATTTTGATTTGTCACATCTGACCAATTTTTTTTTTGGTTGTTTTTAATTTTTTAGAATTTTTTTCATGGCTGTTTTTTTTTTATTATTTGAAAAAGGTTTTACACATTGTCTGGCATATTGATAGCCCCCCTACCCGCAAAGTATTCAAGGTATCTTAGCCAGACATCACGGGCACTCAGGGGGGGTAAGCCAGGACGGCCACTTTCAAGCGCTGTCAGGGTTGGTTCATTTTGAATTCTGGCCTCAGGCCCAACTGAGCCAGCATAGTTGGCAGAATGTTGCCGTAAAAAGTTGTGTAGAACACAGCATGCCAGGATAATGTGATTCAGTTTGTACTCCGCCATATGTATGGGTGTAAGAAATAGGCGGAACCGGCTGGCCATGATTCCAAATGTGTTCTCCACCACTCTTCTGGCTCTGGCCAGCCAGTAATTAAAAACCCTCTGTTCCGGGGTGAGGGTCCTCATCGGGAATGGTCGCATAAGATGGCCCCCCAGCGCAAAAGCTTCATCCGCAACAAAGACGAATGGGAGTCCTTCCACATTGTCTTCTGGAGGTGGCAAGTCCAAGCTGCCATTCTGGAGACGCCTGTAGAACTCCATCTGGGCGATTACTCCACCATCGGACATCCGGCCATTCTTCCCCACGTCCACATACAGAAATTCTTAAGTAGCCGACACCACCACTAACATCACAATACTATTGAACCCCTTATAATTATAATAGTATGACCCCGAGTTGGGTGTTGGGATGATGTGGACGTGTTTCCCATCAATTGCCCCTCCGCAGTTAGGAAAGTTCCACCACTGGGCAAAGTGGGAGGCCACAGTCTGCCATTCCTGTGGCGTGGAAGGAAACTGTGGAGTAAAAAAAAAAAGAAATTAGTCTTTTTGCACATAAACATGGAAAGCAGATTAGACACAAGCATTCTTGGCAAACATCAAGATACCATTTATTTATGGGAATTTTTAAAGACCAAAGTATAAGGTCCACCTATCAGATTCCCCCCCATGGGCCATTTCTAACATTATAGGGGGGGGGACTCTTGGACAGGTAACCCTCTCCACTTCATTGAGAGATGAATGCCTAAATAATGGGTATTACTTTGAACAGACCCTCCTTAGTTACACTATTGGCAGCCCACTGGACAAGTAAGAAGTGTCATAATACAAAGATAATGATCCCCAGAGCCTGGGGGAGATGCCTGTCGAGAACTTGAGGTCCTGCAGGCTTCTCCCCGTCGCCAAGTACCGCAAGGGTGGCGATGAGCCTCTGCTCCGGAGTGATGGCTTGCATCATGCAGGTATCCTGCCTGCTGATATAGGGGGTCAGCAAAGCCAACAAACGGTGAAATACGGGGTCCGTCATCCGGAGAAAGTTCCTGAAATTATCAGGATAATTCTCACGGATCTCACGGAGCAAAGGTATGTGACAGAACTGGTCACGCTGAAGCAACCAATTCTTGGTCCATGAACTCCTCCCCACCCTGTTTATGGACTGGACTTGTTCATGGACTGAACCCCAAGCCCCCGCACAGCATGAACTCTATGAGGAGTACGTATACGCAACATGGCTAGAAAACGGTTGGCTGCTCAGAACGAAGTAACAGAACACACTGAAGAACAGCAAGGCCTGTGAAGAGCGACCTGAAAAACAGTAACGAACGAACAAGAACAGAATGACAAGAGTCACGCGTCACTTGCTGCACGCACTGAAGAGCAGATACAAACCCACAAGCAAAAACTGAACAGCAGAAAACGATCTGAAAACCACGAGTCTGAAAAAGCGCGAATCGCCTCTCACCAAACTTTTACTAACACGAGATTAGAAAAAGGAGCCCAAAGGGTGCCGCGCTTGGTTCTGAACTGGCCTTTTCTAGTCTCTTCGTAGGTGGTGTACGTCACCGCGTTCTTAGCGATCGGAAATTCCGACAACTTTGTGCAACCGTGTGTACACAAAACAAGTTTGAGCCAACATCCGTCGGAAAAAAATCCATGGATTTTGTTGTCAGAATGTCCGATCAATGTACAGGGCATTAGTGTGTGAACTTGCGGCCTCTCCGTACCACACAACACTGTGGATGCCACTTCTCCTCTTAAAGGTATCAAACCATCCCCTGCTTGCCTTGAAGCCTTCTTCGTTTCCTTGCGACGTATCTGGCAGTTTACTTACAAGGTCGGCGTACAAGGCCTTTGCCTTCTCGCAGATAATGTTCTCAGACACAGTATTACCTGCTAGCTGCTTCTCGTTTATTCAGACGAGAAGCAACTTTTCTACATCTTCCAGATTATTTGGCCTTTGCTTTGATATTCTTGTGACTTCTTTTGCTGCATCTAGCCTCGTTAGTTCTTCTCTCTTCTTTAATATTGTGCAAATCGCTGACGTAAACTTGTTATAAAATCTTGCAATGTCGGCCATTACCATACCTCGTTCCTGCTTCTTGATAATTTTCGTTTAACTTACACTCTAATCATCTCCTTCTTACCACCTTCCTTTTTAACCTTTATTATAGCCCTTATTGCAGTATAGATGTTGACTATATGAGTGAGGCACACCGATTGAGACCAGGAGATTACCCACAATCCCACAATGAGAAAGATAGAGATGAACCATCGGCTCAGTTTTGACGTAAAGCTCGGCAGACAAAGCATACCTACTACTCGTATTGTAAGGACTCATTCAATTATCAAGTTAAAATTTAAAAAAAATCATGCTCATCTTGTAAAACACTCGCAAGCCAAGTTACTCGCAATCCAATGTTTTACTGTACTCTAAACTCACTCTGAGCTTAATTAGGTGTTCCTTCTGCCCTGCATCCATCGATTGCACTAAAAAATAACTTTTTTTTACATCATGACAAAGATAAAAATGAATATATTGTTAAAAAAGTACAATAATACAATATTATTATTCATTAATCATAATGGGGTTGATTTACTAAAGGCAAATAGACTGTGCACTTTGCAAAGTACAGTTGCTCCAGAGCGTAGTAAATTAGGTAATGCTTCACTTTGAAAAGAGTACCAAATCATATGCAAGGAAAATAAAAAAACTGCATTTTTGCTTGCACATGATTGGATGATAGAAGTCAGCAGAGCTTTTGCTTATTTACTAAGCTCTGGAGAAACTGCACTTTACAAAGTGCACAGTCTTTTTGCCAGTGGCAGTGCATCCATAAGGGCGTTACTATTGTAATTCCAAAATTCGGATACATCCCAAGTCCGGAGTAACGAAAAATGCATACAAATTTCAATTCGGAAAAAAACAAACCGCACATGTCTATATATTACCATTATTACATCACAGACACATTAAAGGGGTTGTAAACCCTTGAGGTTTCTATGCATTAAGGTGAAAAACCTCCTTTGATACAGCAGCCACCAGAGCCCCCTTATACTTACCTGAACCCGGTCTTTCCAGTGACAGGGACCAGCACACCAGCTCCAGCTGGTGTCTCGGGTCCTGATTGGATTGATTGATAGCAGCACAGCCATTGGCTCCCGCTGCTGTCAATCAAATCCAATGATGCAGGAGGCGGGGCGGGACCGAGTCCTGCTGTCTGTGTAAATAGACACAGCAGCAGGACATGGGAGTGCACCCTCACTAGTGCCCTGAGGGAGAGCGGCTGAGAGACCCTTGAAGAGAAGGATTAGGGCCACTTTCTGCAAAACCAACTGCAGAGTAAGTATGACATGTTTGGATTTTTTTGTTTCTTTTTGAAACGAACATTTATATATACTTTAAGATCCAGAGTTCATCCTCCACCCAGAGGTGGGGATGTTTACAAAATATTTTTGCAAATTGAAAAGATGGATTTATAAGTTACGTGTGACACAAAAACCTCTTTTAAACAATTATATTAGTTCTGCCTTGTTCATAAACTAGGTAGGAATAGGGGCACTTAAGGGTGGATTTACTAACACTGGAGAGTGTAAAATCTGGCACAGCGCTGCATAAAAACCAATTGGATTTCAGTTTTTTTTGTCAAAGTTTAATTGAAAAAGCTGAAGTTAGAAGCCGATTGGCTACCATGCACAAATGCAGCAGATTTTGCACTCTTCAGTTTTAGTAAATTAACCCCTTAGTCTCATTTAGAATATTGTATGCAATATGTAATATATGATTCGGCCAGGCTATAGGCTTCAGGCACTTTTTAAATCAATTTATGTTGGTTATAACCTTTATTTATTTATGTTCTGCTTTGCCTGGTTCTTGCTTTTTGTTATGTGCTGGTTGGATTTTATTATTTTTTGTTGTTGTCTTCTTTTCTTGTTTCTTTGGTTTCAATGTGGTTTGTGGAGGATTTCTGTTGTTCTTCCCCGGCCTGTGCCCCTGCATCCTTTTAGGTGTTTTCGCCTTACTTCCTCTTTCCTTTTTTTGGGGGCACCTTGAATAAGGAGGGAGTGTACACGTGACACTTTCCTAACTGTCATTATGACCGCCACATGGGCCATGTCCCCTTCCGTCCCTGGTGTACGTATTGCTGGCTTGTTCTAGTTTTCATGTCACTTCCTGTGGGAGACACGTTTCTGTCATATGTCAACCTGAGACGGATTTCCAATGGGCCGCGTTGAATGTGAAGTCTCTCCCTGGTTGCGGCATTCATTAGGAAGCTGTTTTAGTGCCCATTTGGCAGCATGGGCGGCGGTGAGACTCCTATGGAGGTGTATGTGGAGACATGATTTCTGAGTCCATTGTTAGTGCTCAGCTGTAATTGGGGTGCAGATCTGCAATATACACACTATATTTTACCAGTTGGTGAGTAAAGGATCCCTAATTTTCTGTACAGATGTTCTCAGGCTTTGATGCTTGTCTATCCACTAGAATTTAGTTGTCTCTTTATTGTAAGATATACATTGTCTGTCCATCTATAGGATTTGAGGGAGCTCCTTTCCTGTCACCTTTATAGGCCCTTTCTCATAGTATCATAATTTTGAATACTATCATAATTATGCTGGTGATTACTCTTCTAGTTTTATTTACCTTTCAGTAGTGTGGGGTGTTGTGGAGTGACACATGCTTAAAAGTATCACAATCCAAGGAAAAAATATATATATATATATATTGCAGCTTACCAGTTTTTAGATGTGAAGGCTGCATTTTTTTAGGCCACATTTAACTTTCAATCACAGTTTCTGTAGATACAATAATACATGTTCATCCTGTCATAAATCCAGTGTAAGCTGTATTCCTGTGTGCTGAACCTGTGCCTGTCTGCTATCTCCAGTGCCAGTCTGCTTCTGTCTCCTGCTCACTGGTGTACATCCAGCACTCCTGCTCTGCTGCGGTCTACTGACATTCTGCCCCTGCTTGATCCTGAGAGTCCATCCAGCCCTGCTGCTAGCAAGACCAATAGGCACTCATGCCACTCTGCATTCCTGCGCTACCTGTCTGCTCTATCAGGGTCTCTGAGTCAGAGGTGTAAGAGAGGTCTTCCTCAATGTGTCAGGCTCATCCACCAGGTACGTGACGGTAACTTATAACGTCAGGTTGCCAAGAAGTATCCCGAAGTCAGAGAAAAAATTCTAGCTAGGCTCAGGATTACCACAGGCGCCCAAGTGCAATGCATTTTTAGGGAATATGATCAAGGGAAGCCAAGGTCCAAGATGTATGATTTGTTCTACTTTATGAACAAGTGGTTGCAACCAGGTACTCAACCCTGATCAGATTGTAGAGTGAGTGATCTGTTAAATCAGTGGCACAGTTAAATCAGTGCCTTGCTGACTATGATACAGCATCCCATTTGGAATACAGACTCCAATAGTGTGGATAACCTGGTGTACCTTGTGAAGGACCTTACTGCTACCAAAGACAGTCCCTTAAATCTGCCGTCCATGTCGATAACCCCTGGAAACAGAAAAAAATCAACATTTAGAAAGATTGTTCCTTGTTATCCAAGGGGTGAAGAGGCTGCCAAGGAGAAAGGTGAGACACACATGTGTGCCAAATATGAAGGGCCTCCTAGCCCAAAAGGAGTCTCTTCTTTAAAGAGACATGACTTATTAGGTGCTAGAGATGTCAAGGCCTGGGAGATGTGGTTTCCTTTTTCCCAGTATTGTAGGAACTTTGTAATGTGACTTGGGGAGGCATGTGTCAATATTTGCCAGACCTGTACAAATTGTTTATTAGATAAAAAACCTTTTGGGATTCCCTCCATTTTAATTTCTGGTCTTGCTACAGAAGTAAAGGTTTACTCATTAGTTTCACTTGTTGCCAAGAATAAAAAAAATAAAGTTTCCTTATGGTTTTAACTTTCCAATTGATAATCATGTAACATAGCTAATATAAAAAAGAGTGGAACTTATATTATCTTTTACATGTGGTTTAACACACAATGATCTCTATTTTAAAAATTTCCTTTAAAAAGACACACATTTTGATATTCTACTCTGAAACCCATTCATTGCTCAATTTCTGTCATCGTGTTCACTCCTCTTTATTTATAACTTTTCTCCAATATGTTTTAGTAATCAACACACTCCTTTTCAATTACAGTCCTGGCTGAGAAGGGAGTGAAACACTGCAGTAAGCAATTTCCACACTTTGTTCATTCCCTCTCTCTTGGACCTGCTAGTAAATTCTCTGCACAGCTAAAGAGGACAGAGCTTAAGTCTTTTGTTAATGTGCGGACATGATGATGTCATTTGGCCCCTGTCCAATGTTCTGCTGCCCACTTATCCATGGGAAAATGTTGCTCGTATGAAGGTGGCCCTGTATTCATTCAACATGATGAAATAATTCTAGCAATGCTCTTTAAGTTCTTTGGCATAGGAATCTGCTTACAAAGAACACTTGCAGCAAGAAAATTACTAGTGATGTTTTTACAACGAACTGAAAAGTGTAATCATTTTCTGGATAGGAAATAAAATAGATGTTACTTTTGTGAGATCTTGAGTAATGAACGAGAATGACTTCCGATGGAAGAGATGTACTTTTAATGAGTGTGCTATCTTCCAAGTGAATGAGTCAAATTCTCTGAGTATAGTTACCACATTTTACTTATGGTGGAGGATGTTTATGTAAGACTTATGTTACAGTACTTGGTGGCAGTCAGTCTAGGGATGTAAAATGCAATACTCACAGTATCAATTATTTTAGTCTTTTACATAATTGTAACAAATGTTGTGGAAATTTTCAGAGAATGTTTAAGAAAATCTCCAGTCTAATTAAAAATTATTGCAAATATGGGGCTAACAGTGATAAAGGTAAAAATGTTCCTGAGTCCATGGTATTACTGTGAGGAACAAATGTCTTTGCACCCGTTGTGCGAGTGGGAGGAAAAACTGTCTCTGCATCTTTGGTGTGACTGGAATTAATAAAGTTCCTGCATCAGAGGTGTCGCTGAAAGGAAAAATAATGAGCCTGTGTTGGTGCTGTCACCAAAAGGGAAACTGTCCCTGCTTTGGTGGTGTTAATCAGAGGAAGGCTCACTGGAAGAAAAATATCTGTGTGTCTATAGTGTGACTGGAAGGAAAAAAATGTCCCTGCATCGGTAGTGACACTGGAAGAAAAAATGTCCCAGCATCTGTGGTGTCACTGGAAGCAAAATGTCCCTGTGTCTGTGGTATGAATGGAAGGAAAAAATATTCCTGCATCCATGATGTCAGTGGAAGGAGGATGTCCCTGCACCTGTGGTGGGACAGGAAAAAGATACTGTCCCTGCATCAGTGGTGTCACTTCAGAAAAAAAAGCCCCTGTGTCTGTGGTGTGAGTGGAAGGAAAAAAATGCCCCTGCATCAGTTGGGTCACTGGAAAAAATAAATCCTTGTGTCTGTAGTGTGACTGGAAGGAAAAAATGTCCTGCATCCATGGCATCACTGGATGGAAAATGCCCCTGCATCTGTGGTGTGACTGGAAGGAATAATGTCCCTATGTCAGTTGTATCACTGAAAGGAAAAATGTCCATGCATCTGTGGTGTTGCTGAAAGGAAAAAAATGTCCCTCCATCAGTGGTGTCACTGAAAGGAAAAACTGTCCTTGCATCAGTGCTGTCAGTCTGCAGAGAGCTCACCAGTCACTGAAATAAATAGTTTCCTTGTGTTTGTGGTGTGAATGGAAGGAAAACATGTCCCTGCATCTGTGGTATCACTGGAACCAAGAATGTCCCTACGTCTATGGTGGAAGTGGAAGGAATAATGCCCCTGCATCAGTGGTGTCACTGGAAGAAATAATGTGCCTGCATCGGTAGTTACATAGTTACAAAGTTAGTCAGGTTGAAAAAAGACACAAGTCCATCCAGTTCAACCATAAAAAACAAAAACAAAACAAAAAAAAATCGTACAATCCAATATACCCAATACTATACCCACAATTGATCCAGAGGAAGGCAAAAAACCCCAGCAGAGCACGCTCCAATTTGCTACAGCAGGGGAAAAAATTCCTTCCTGATCCCCCAAGAGGCAATCAGATGTTCCCTGGATCAAATTTACCTATAGATGTTAGTACCAAGTTATATTATGAGATTACCAGGTCCAACAGAGCTTCATTCCTAGTTGGGGCCTCAAAAAACTGGACCATAAAATTGTCCTGTACTAGGTTTATAAATTTTTGCCCTTTAACTGTCCCAGCAGTGCCATTACTCCAGTCAATTTCTGGGTAGTTAAAATCCCCCATTATTATCACCGTCCCAGCCCTTGCAGCCCTTTCTATCTGTGCAAGGAGCTGAGTCTCTACCTCCTCGTTAACATTGGGTGGTCTATAACAAATTCCAATGATTACCTTTGAACTACTCACATCTATATGCAGTTCCACCCATAATGCTTCAGACTCATCACACTCTCCATCATACAGGTCCTCTTTCACACTTGCTTTGAGATCACTTCTCACATAGAGACAGACCCCGACACCTTTCCTTTTTACCCTGTCTCTCCGAAAGAGTGCATAGCCAGGAATATTAATAGCCCAGTCATGTGAGGATTGAAGCCAAATTTCAGCAATACCGATTACATCATAGTTCACCTCATGCACCAGAGCTTCCAACTCACCTATTTTGCTTGGCAGACTTCTGGCATTGGTGAACAAACACTTTAATGCATTATTACAGTTTGGTCTGGTGTTTTTCATATAATTTTTAGTAGTACAAATGGCACTACAGTTTCCAATGTCTGTTTGCAACATGGGAAATTTCTGGACACCTGCCATAACCCTCCCCCCATCTGTCCCCATTCCACCCTCCATTAATGTCTGACCCCTAACTGACCTGTCTTATTGATGTAATTCTAGTTCACCCTCCCCCTCAATCCTAGTTTAAATACTCCTCCAGCCTTCCTATAAACGTCTCCCCCAGCACAGCAGACCCCCTTCCATTCAAGTGCAAACCGTCTTTAGCATATAGGTTGCACCCCAATGAAAAGTCAGCCCAGTGCTCTAGAAACCCAAATCCCTCCTCCCTACACCAGGTCTTGAACCATGCATTCAGCTCTCTAATCACCCACTGCCTTTCCTGTGTTGCGCATGGCACAGGCAATATTTCAGAGAATATCACCTTGGAGGTCCTTCCCTTCAACTTTCAGCCTAGTTCTTTAAATTGATTCTTGAAGCGGTTGTATACCCGCAAAAAAATTTTTTTCTCTACCCCTGTAAAGCAAAAGGCATAATGAGCTAGTATGCACCGCATACTAGCTCATTATGAAATACTTACCTTAGAACGAGGCGTCGGTATCTTACCTGGTCCACGCCGAGGGAGCTGTCATGTTGCCTCGGTGTGTCTTCCAGGTATCGCGGTTCCAGCGCTGTGAGTGGCTGAAACCGCAATGTCGTCACTCCCGCGCATGCGCGTGGGAGATTTCTTACTCGGCAAGGTCCTTCAGCCGAGAATCCCCCGTGCGCATGCGCCGCTGCAGTCAGCCGCTCATCGCAAGGGGAATATCTCCTAAACCGTAAAGGTTTAGGAGATATTTTTTTTTACCTACAGGTAAGCCTTATTATAGGCTTACCTGTAGGTAAAAGTAAATAAAATGACTATACAACCACTTTAAGGAGCCTCCACCTTCCATGTAAACTGTCATTGGTTCCAACATGGACCAAGACAGCTGGGTCATGCCCAGCCCCTACCAGTAATTTATCCACCCGGTCCACCACATGCCGAAACCTAGCACCAGGGAGACAGCAAACCATTAGGTTGAGGCGATTCTGGCGACAAATTATTCTATCAGTCCTTCTGATTATAGAATCCCCTATAACCACCAACTGTCTAGGCCTACCTGCACTCCCCTCACCACCTCTACTAGATGGGCTGCTCTCCCAGCTGTTAGGGGTAGCAGTGACATCTAGGGCTGCCACCTCTGTGTTTGCCACCTCCACATCTTCACCCAACTTTGCAAATTTGTTTTGATGCACAAACACAGGACTGGACTTCCTATTCTGCGAGCCCCTTCCACTCCCTCTAACTACATTACCTATCTTCCTATCTGATAATCCTGACTTGCCCCTCCACCCTCCACATCAACCCTACTGACCACTTGCTCAGCAAGCAGAGGACCCCCTTCAAGGTTGTCCTTTCTGCCCAGTGTTGCAAATTGCTCCTCCAGATCTCTAATGCGAGCTTCCAGAAGGGCAACCTGCTCACATCTGTCACAGCGGTATCCATCCTGGAGCTGTTGCACCAATTTTGCATACATGTGGCACACTGTGCACTGAGCAAAACCTTCAACCCTGCTAGCACTCATTTCCCAGTTACAATACAATTACTTAAGGGAAGTTTAAGATGTTACTTACAGATTAGAAGACTTCTGTTTCAACTCCTGGTTTTTAACTCTCCACTTAAGTTCAAAATTCCACTTGTGTTCACAAAATCCACATGCAAGCCACCATCAGCTGGGAGCAAGCTCCAGGGGAGTTTGTATAGACACTTTTATACACCTGGAAACAATTAACCACTCCCCTTAATTAGCAGGGACAAAAAAAAAAAAAGGGTGTTTAAAAAGTGTCATAACTGAAAGGAAATAAATACCCCTTCATCTGTGCTATCACAAGGGAAAAAAAATGTTTTAGACACCACTGTATCAGTGGTGTCTTCTGAGGAAAGCAAAAAATGTCCTTGCATCTGTGGTGGAAGTGAAAGGAAAACATGTCCCTGAATCTGTGGTGTCACTGTAAGAAAAAATGTCCCTCTGTCTGTGGTGGGTAGGGATGAGCTTCGAGTTCGAGTCCAACTCATGTTCGACTCGAACATCGGCTGTTCACCAGTTCTCCGAACAGCGAACAATTTGGGGTGTTCGCTGCAAATTCGAAAGCCGCAGAACACCCTTTAAAAGTCTATGGGAGAAATCAAAAGTGCTAATTTTAAAGGCTTACATGCATGGTATTGTCATAAAAAGTGTTTGGGGACCTGGGTCCTGCCCCAGGGGACAAGGATCAATGCAAAAAAAGTTTTAAAAACGGCCGTTTTTTTGGGAGCAGTGATTTTAATAATGTTTAAAGTGAAACAATAAAAGTGTAATATTCCTTTAAATTTCGTACTTGGGGGGTGTCTATAGTATGCCTGTAAAGGGGCGCATGTTTCCTGTGTTTAGAACAGTCTAACAGCAAAATGACATTTCAAAGGAAAAAAAGTCATTTAAAACTACTCGCGGCTATTAATAAATTGCCGGTCCGACAATACACATAAAAGTTAATTGATAAAAACGGCATGAGAATTCCCCACAGGGGAACCCCGAACCAAAATTTTAAAAAAATGATGTGGGGGGTTCCCCTAAATTCCATACCAGGCCCTTCTGGTCTGGTATGGATATTAAGGGGAACCCCAGCCAAAATTTAAAAGAAAAATGGCGTGGGGTCCCCCTCAAAATCTATACAAGACCCCTCAGTTCTGGTATGGATTTTAAGGGGAACCCCGCACCAAAATTTAAAAAAAAAATGGCATGGGGTCCCCCCAAAAATCCATACCAGACCCTTATCCGAGCACGCAACCTGGCAGGCCGCAGGAAAAGAGGGTGGACGAGAGAGCGCCCCCCTCCTGAACCGTACCAGGCCACATGCCCTCAACACTGGGAGGGTGCTTTGGGGTAGCCCCCCAAAACACCTTGTCCCCATGTTGATGGGGACAAGGGCCTCATCCCCACAACCCTTGCCCGGTGGTTGTGGGGGTCTGCGGGCGGGGGGCTTATCGGAATCTGGAAGCCCCCTTTAACAAGGGGACCCCCAGATCACGACCCTCCCCCCTGTGTGAAATGGTAAGGGGGGTACAAAAGTACCCCTACCATTTCACAAAAAAACTGTCAAAAATGTTAAAAATTACAAGAGAGTTTTTGACAATTCCTTTATTTAAATGCTTCTTCTTTCTTCTATTTTCTTTCTTCTATCTTCTATCTTCTATCTTCCTTAGGTTTCTTCCTCCATCTTCTTCTTCTGGTTCTTCCTCCGGTGTTCTCGTCCGGCATCTTTCTCCGCGGCGTCGGCGTCTTCTTCCCTTCTTCTCCTCGGGCCGCTCCGCATCCATGATGGCATGGAGGGAGGTTCCTGCTGTGTGACGCTTCTCCTCTTCTGACGGTTCTTAAATAACGGGGGCGGGGCCACCCTGTGACCCCGCCCCCCTCTGACGTACAGGGACTTGACAGGGACTTCCCTGTGGCATTCACCATGACATCAGAGGGGGCGGGGTTACGTAACGGGTGACCTGGCCCCCTCATTATTTAAGAACCGTCAGAAGAGGAGAAGCGTCACACAGCGGGAGCCTCCCTCCATGCCATCATTGATGCAGAGCGGCCCGCGGAGAAGAAGGGATGAAGACGCCGACGCAGCAGAGGAAGATGCCGGACGAGAACACTGGAGGAAGAACCAGAAGAACCAGAAGAACCAGAAGAAGAAGAAGATGGAGGAAGAAACCGAAGGAAGATAGACGGCTTTCAGATTCCAATAAGCCCCCCGCCCGCAGACCCCCACAACCACCAGGCAAGGGTTGTGGGGATGAGGCCCTTGTCCCCATCAACATGGGGACAAGGTGTTTTGGGGGGCTACCCCAAAGCACCCTCCCAATGTTGAGGGCATGTGGCCTGGAACGGTTCAGGAGGGGGGGCGCTCTCTCGTCCCCCTCTTTTCCTGCGGCCTGCCAGGTTGCATGCTCGGATAAGGGTCTGGTATGGATTTTTGGGGGGACCCCACGCCATTTTTTTTTATTTTGGCACGGGGTTCCCCTTAAAATCCATACCAGACCTGAAGGATCTGGAATAGATTTTGAGGGGAACCCCACACCATTTTTTTTTAAATTTTGGCTGGGGTTCCCCTTAATATCCATACCAGACCTGAAGGGCCTGGTATGGAATTTAGGGGGACCCCCACATCATTTTTTTTTTCATTTTGGTTCGGGGTTCCCCTGTGGGGAATTGCCATGCCGTTTTTATCAATGAACTTTTATGTGTATTGTCGAACCGGCAATTTATTAATAACCACGAGTAGTTTTAAATGACTTTTTTTCCTTTGAAATGTCATTTTGCTGTCAGACTGTTCTAAACACGGGAAACATGCGCCCCTTTACAGGCATACTATAGACACTCCCCAGGTATGAAATTTAAAGGGATATTACACTTTTATTGTTGCACTTTAAGCATTATTAAAATCACTGCTCCCAAAAAAACGGCAGTTTTTAAAACTTTTTTTGCATTGATCCATGTCCCCTGGGGCAGGACCCAGGTCCCCAAACACTTTTTATGACAATAACTTGCATATAAGCCTTTAAAATTAGCACTTTTGATTATTCATGTTCGTGTCCCATAGACTTTAACGGTGTTCGTGTGTTCGAACAAATTTTTTGCGTGTTCGCAAGTTCTGGTGCGAACCGAACAGGGGGGTGTTCGGCTCATCCCTAGTGGTGGGACTGGTAGGAATAATGTCCCTGCATTAGTGGTGTCACTGAAAGGAAAAAACTGTCTCTGGATCAATGGAAAAAGTTATGGAAGTTATGGAAGAAAACTGTCCCTGCATCAATGGTGGCACTGGAAGGAATAATGTCCCTGTGTCAGTGCTGTCACTAAAAGGAACAAAAATGTCCCTGAGTTGGTGGTGTAACTGAAAGGAAAAAATGTCCCTCTTCGGTGGTGTCAGTTTGAGGAAAGCTCAGGAGCGCATATCATCTAAGGCACAGGGTTCAGAAGTGCATATTTCACAGGGTACAGGGATTACCAGTGCATATATGGCAGGGAGCAGGGCTCCAGAGTTTGCATCATGTAGTGATCTGGAATTTGTATCTTGCAGTGATCAGGAGTACATATCATGAAGGACGCAGGAGTGTGTATTGTGAAGAGTGCAGGGACAAGTATTGCACAAGGTGCAGGGCTCAGGAGTGAATATTGCACAGAGTGAATGGGCAGGTATTGCACAGGGTGCATGGCTCAGGATGGGATATTGCACAGGGAGTGGGTAAAGCAGCAGTACAGAGCTCTACCCACAGCCCTCCAGTACAGAACTTGCCCCCACAACCTCCCGGTACAGAGCCCTCCCCTCAATCCCCCCACTACAAAGTTCTGAAACCAGTACAGAGCTCTTCCCTCATCTCTACCACTACAAAGCTCTTTCCACCTCTCCACTCTTCCCTTGGAAGAGTAGTGCAGCTTCTGTATTTACAACAAGTGACAGCGGCAGGCACAGGGCCAGTGTCAGAGGTGGCATTACAGAATACTGCTGCCTTCAGACCAAAAAAAAGAGTGACATTGCAGTTACTCATGTCAGTAAGATGCAGGGAGAAGTGAGTGGCTGAAACTCTCAGTGCACCCTTCTCTACGAAGAGATGCTTATGGCTTAGGCACATGCCTCTTTTCCCTATCCCTTGTCCCTGCCCTGCACAAGGCCAAGTACCAAGCAACAGCACTGTCACTTGAATAACATGCTCCCCCATAGCCAAAAACACCCAGTATTTTCTTCATTCCTATTGCCTGAATGGAGCATTGGGGAAGCAAGGGAAAAAAAAGTATATATTTCTGGGGAGGTAGGACATTAAAGTGTATGTATAGCAAAAACCTATTAGTTGATAGAGTAAGAAAGGCTTAGAACCTTTGTCAAATTTGTATTGCTGTATCTGAGAAAGACTTTGGGAAGCTTAAGGTATTCAAGAAACGTTACAGTAGTAGACAAAAATAGAAATAAGAAAAAACTGTATATCTCCTCACAAAAAAGAAAATCAAAAGATATTCCATATGATGAGAACACAGGCCCGTTAACAATTAAAAACCATTAAAAAAGTCACACTGGACTTCTATTGTAACATTAGCTTTCTATCGCCATTTTATTGTAACTATTACATTAATGTGGTCCTAAAGCTATTTAAAAAATGAATAAAAATAAGTCATCTACGTACTTGCTCTGTGCAATGGATTTGTACAAAGCAGCCACAAATTGACTCTTCTAGGGTCCTCCGCCAGTGCTGTCTGCTCCTCCCCCCCTGTGTCTCCCTGCAGCATCACCACCCCCCCTGCTCCCTTCTCACAGAATTTGATTTATAGTATCGGGAGCCAATGGCAGTGTCTGGGCAAAGCAGCTGTCAGCACATGTTGGGTCTTCCCTTGTTGTTTCCAGAGTGCGGGCCACTATCTGAGAGTGCAAGAACACACAGCTTCATCCTAAGCTCCAATCACTGTGGTGGGCACTGTGCTAGCTGGCTCTGGAGTACTGACCTCCCAGTGAGGTGGCCCCACCCTCCTGTACAGCCATTCTCATGGAACTTCTTCTGCCATATGAGCACCCAGACCAGGATTCATCATGCCTTTCCTCTCTGGAGCCTGTTCAGGGAGCCCTGCTGATTAATTGGGCTACCAGCTGCAGCCAACCTCCTTATGAGAGATACATTATCCCTAGAGAACCTGCAAGTAATTGCATTTGTACTAGACTGAACTGTACTGTAATGTTTAAGCTACAGTGATTCTCCCTTATACTTTGATCTAAAGAAATCAGTTTTTTTATACTGTGCTGCCACCCATGGCCCTTAATGAAAAACTCCTCCTAAGCAGCCCCAGTTACTACAATAGTTGCATTGCCTGTTATTCTTTGTTACATGCATATTGTGTACCCCTTTGCTATTTTGTTTACATTGTAATTTATCCTGAATTGTATCAGTAAATATTAATTTGCACATTTGCTGTTTGGTTTAAACCTCCCCATCAAGAGCTCATACTCCTCATGAATGTCAGCTCCTGCCATGGATTTCAAACCACTGCTGTACTCATGCAGCTCCTGCCTTCAGAAGTGGTTCAGCTTGTTGCCAGGACACTCACAGTGGTCTGGTGAGGTACAGCGCTAGTCAGAATCTGTAATGGGGTGTACACATGGTCGGACTTTTCGACTGGACTGGTCTGACGAATGCCGATGGCCTAAATCCGGCGAACAATCCGATCGTGTGTGGGCTTCACCGGACCTTCAGCGGACTTTTCCAGTCGCAAATCTGACGGACTTTAGATTTGGAACATGCTTCAAATCTTTACGTCGTAAGTCCACCGGACCCAGAAATCCGCTTGTCTGTATGCTAGTCTGATGGACAAAAACCGACGCTAGGGCAGCTATTGGCTACTGGCTATCAACTTCCTTATTTTAGTCCGGTGTAAGTCATCACGTACGAATCCGTCGGACTTTGGTGTGATCGTGTGTAGGCAAGTCCGGTCGTTAGAAAGTCCATTGAAAGTCCGCCAAAAGTCCGCCAAAAGTCAGTCGAAAGTCTGTCAGACAGGCTGTCGGACTTTTGTAGCTGAAAAGTCTGACCGTGTGTACACGGCATAAGACTCTTCTACTCTGACTCCCCCAGGGACACCAGTGGCAGAATTTGTCCATATAGATAAGATTGCCCCAAAGTAGGACACATAGAGTTCTGAGAGCTCTACCACTGCCGATACATAGCAAACATAAATATCACTAAGTGTTCACCCGAAATGGACCTAGATTGCACAGAAGAACAGATACCACTGCTCTTACAGCTGATCTCTAAGGAACTGGCACCTCTCAGTTAAATGCAGTAAGGTGATTATTGGAGAAGTGATCAGAGGTGTCTTCACAGGGGGATCATGACTGGGCTGCAGCAATGGGATCAAGTACAAGATACCTCAGGAGAGAGTCCTCTCATCCAGGAGAGATACCAAAGCATTCCTCCTCACTTCTGCAAAGAAGTCTAGCAGATTCCACAACCGATCATGCAACAAAGGGTAATTGATGAGATTCAGGACCTCTATTGTCTTAGTGAGAAAGAAAAATGGCACACTCTCCCTTTGTGTGGATTATAGCAATCTGGATACTATCACTATGAGGGATCCTACCCACTTACTTCAATTGAGACATTCCTTGCCACTCTAAGGCAGTCCAAAAACTTTTCCAGGCTTTATCTTGGCAGGTCAACCAAAGAAAGCTTAAATTACCTCAATAGGGTTGTATTAAAAAGTATTTCCATTGAGCCGAGCAACATTCCAACAACCTTCCAAAGAATGATGGAGCACTGTCTTTGGCACATGAACCTAGATAGTATTCTGATTTATCAAGATGATGTAGTGGTGTTCTCATCCACCATCACAGAACATATCGCCCACCTACAAGCTTTCTTAGTCCTGTTGCACCAGTATGAGCTGAAATTTAAATCCAAGAAATGCCATACTAAAGCAAGACATACTTACCTACCCTGAGAATGTCAAATCCATACAACAGTGGAAGCCCCCCATGACCGTGGGTGAAGTCAGGGCTTTGCTAAGACTGGGAGAATATTACTGATTCTACCCCACACATGGGTATGCATGGGGAAGGACATGGGGTAGGACAGAAGGTTGGCCACATGAAGATGGAATGGGGACAAGAAAAGTAGGAGGTATTTTACCTTTCAAAGTGGCAGTGTCAGGGCTGGGTTTCAGCCCTTCCTTCTCTGAGCTGGCTGCTCAGCTGTCAGCTATTTGCCAGCTCCTACCTCTCCACAGTGACTCACCTGTTGATGATATCCTGCTCGTCAGTCCTGCCTACTTAAGCCGTCCATCCCAGATGATCTCTGCCTTCGCCTGGGTTCCTGTTAAAGACTTGCTTGGCTGACATTCCTTCTGGCTCCAGATCCTGCTTGCTGTTCCACTATGCTGTTCCCTGTCTTTCTGACTTTCTGGCTTGTCTGACTATCTGTTCCGGTTACTGAACTTTGGCTATGTTTTGACTACATTTGTTCTATTTACTTTATTATTAAACAAGTGTGATTTAACTGTACTTCTGTCTCAGTCCGATTTATGGTTTCTGAGAGTAGGCGAAGGCCATGAATTCAGAAGATGCAGTAAATCCATTTGTTGGTAATATTTTTTCCAGATTGGATGAGCAGGATCACTGCATGGATCAGTTTGCCATGGCGTTACAAGCACTCACCTGGAATCTCTCACTGTGGCTGCTCCGGTACAACTTGTGTTGCAGGCCGTCCCTGCTGCTGCTCAAGTCTCTGTGCCTGCACCCGCCTCGAGTATTACCTCTATAAGAGGTATGTCTGGTTCGGCCCCGCTTCCCCATCGATTTGGGGGCAATCCAGTCCAATGCTGAGGGTTTGAGATACTGCCCCAGGCATTTCCAACGGACAGAAGCAAAGTAGGTTTCATGATATCTTTGCTTTCTGAGAGAGCCCTGGCCTGGGCAAACCCTATATGAGAGACGCAAAAACCTGTTGTCTTGAGTTACCCTAAGTTTGTGGATTCTTTTAAAAGGGTATTTGACGTTCCCGCACACTCCGCTCCTGCTGCCAAGTGCCTCATGTCCATCAAACAGAGTACGAGAACTGTTGCCGATTACGCCATTGAATTCTGTACTCTGGCAGCAGAGGTTGCTTGGAACAATGAGGCCCTTGTGGCTGCTTTTTCTCATGGTCTCTTGGATACCATCAAGGATGAGATAGCAGCCCAAGATATACCCACTGAGCTGGAGAAGTTGATCACGTTTGCCATCCTCATTGTCTCCAGACTCAGAGAAAGACTCTCTTTTAAGGAGCACTTGTGGAAGCCTCCTGTACATTTGTCTCCGAGCTTTACAGTCCCACCCTTGCCTCCCTCACCTCCCATGCCTCCTGGTACCAAGTCGGTGAGTGAAAATGAACCCATGCACTTCACGTGTCTCTCTGTGGATGAGAGAACCCTTAGGAGGAGGGAGAGATTTGCCTTTATTGTGGCTAGGCAGGTCACTTTTTGAAGTATTGTCCTACCTGTCCAGGGAACGCCGAACCTTGAGGTCCTGTCATGGACAGACCTTAGGTGGCGTTGTTTCATCCCCAGTTATCAAGAAGGATAAGCCCTTGGTTTTGGTTACCTTTTCTTGGGCTGAGTCATCCGTCGAGATACAGGATCTAATCGACTCTGGGGCTGCAGGCCTGTTTATTGATGCTGCCTTTGTATCGAAGCACTCGATTCTGCTGCAGCTGCATGACACTCAACTTGCCATTGGGGCTCTTGATAGGAGACCTCTACAGCCTGCCTATGTGACTTATGAGACTGTTCCATTGTCCATGGCCATAGGGGCTCTTCACCATGAGAAATTCCAATTCCAAGTTATTTCCTCACCCAAGTTTCCGCTGGTTATTGGTTGTAATTGGTTACAAAGGAACAACCCCTCTTTTGATTGGCTCCATGCTGAGGTTCTCTCCTGGTCGCCACAATGCAGTAATACATGCTTCCAGGTAGCCAAGGTCCTGAGCACCTCTTCACTCTTCTCCCTGCCGGAGGAGTACTGCGATTTTAGCGATGTCTTTAACAAAGGTCAAGCCGGTAGGTTGCCTCCACACTGGTCGTATGATTGCGCAATTGACCTTCAACCTGGTGCCATACCCCCTCGTGGCTGGGTTTACCCTTTGTTGGTCTTGGAGGATAAGGCCATGGAGGAGTATGTTGCAGACGCACTTTCTCAAGGTTTCATCCGCAAATTCTCGTCTCCTGCTGTTGCTGGTTCCTTCTTTGTGAAGAAGAGGAGTGGTGAACTGAGACCTTGTATTGATTATAGGGGTCTCAATCATTTCATGATTAAGAATGCTTATCCAATTCTGTTGATTACGGAGTTATTTGACTGCCTCAAGGGAGCATCGGTTTTCATGAAGCTTGATTTGAGAGGGGCATACAATCTCATGAGGATTAAGAAGGGTGACGATTGGAAAACTGCATTTAATACCAGAATAGGCCATTATGAGTACCTCGTAATGCCTTTTGACCTTTGTAATGCCCCGGCAGCTTTCCAGGAATTAATTAACAATGTCCTCTGAGATTTGTTGCAGTTATGTGTGGTGGTTTATCTCGACGATATCCTCATATTTACCAAGTCCCTGGAGAGCCACCACACAGATGTCTGTCGTGTGTTTCAGAAACTAAGAGAGAACAATCTCTATTGTAAATTGGAGAAGTGTGAATTCCATTGTGAACAGGTTAAATTCCTGGGTTATGTCATTTTCACTGCTGGTTTTTCGATGGACCCCGAGAAACTTTCAGCAGTCCTACAGTGTCCCAGACCCGTGGGTTTACGTCCTCTGCAGCGTTTTCTTGGCTTTGCCAACTATTACCGGAAGTTTATTTGTAACTTCTCGTCTCTGGTCAAGCCCCTGACTGATATGACCAGAAAGGACAGTACCCCACAGAGTTGGTCTCTGGAGTCCATTAAGCCCTTTGAAAGTCTCAAGGCTGCCTTTGTTCCTGCTCCTGTGTTGGCACATCCTGATCCTACCTTACCTTTTATCCTTGAGGTTGATGCTTCTGAGACTGGAGTTGGCGCCCTTCTGTCTCAACATCCTACCTCTGACAGCGCTATGCATCCTTGTTGCTACTTTTCAAAGAAATTGTCAACTGCAGAGTGCAATTATCAGATTGGTGACAGAGAGCTGTTAGAGATCGTGACGTCACGCCTGGTGTATAGTGGCAGCAGCGGCCGCAGTAGGGAGAGGCGGGGAGTGAGGCTCAGCTTAGGGTGATCACCGGCTCTACTGCTGGCCTGGACTCAGTACCGTGTCCGCTCCTCTGTGACCGAGGCTGCATGGGAAGAACGAGCTTCTCCTGAGAGGACCGGGACAGGGCTTCAAGTCGTCCGTGGAGACACCGGGATCCTGATGCTTATATCCCTAGGGGTTCTTTTTGCTGGAAGGGTGCCTCATCTCTTTGGATAATAGGATCTTCTGACTGCTGTGTTCCTTCCCAGTGACAATATCAAGGAGATAACCATCCCCTAGGGGATACACGTGAGTTTGACCCCTGCTCTGCAGAGGTCCACGTTCTCTGGTAAGCGCAATTGAAAACTGCATGCAAGATTTTCTTTTCTCTGGCCATTGAAAGTTTTATGTGGACCTGCCTGTATTGACCATTGGGGACTTTATTTATTGCGCTGCACTTACTCTCTTTTTCATTTTAGAGATCATTTTAGCCCTGAAAGAATGGAGACAGGTACCACTGTGCCGGTTCTCATTCTTACTGACCATAAGAATCTCACATTCTTGTCTGAGGATAAGCGCCTCTCTCCCAGAAGGGTGCGATGGGCTCTTTTCTTGTCAAGTTTCAATTACATTGCCTCATTCTTACCTGGTACTAAGGATGTAAGGGCTGACGTTCTGTCACGACAATTTTCCTCCACTTCCAAGATGGAGTCGGTTCCAGTTCCTGCGATTCCTCCTGATCGTATTCTGGCTATGGTTCGCACCAGTCTCGCTTCTCCTTTGGGTGACAAAATTCTTGTTGCTCAGGTCCATGCTCCTCCTGAGAAACCTTGTGACCGCTGCTTTGTCCCAGAGTCTCCCTACTGCCGTGCTCTAGACTTACCATTCTCCCAAGGCTGCTGGCCACCCTGGGAGGAATCAACATTTTTGGGCCATATCCAAACAATTCTGGTGGCCTAGTCTATGTGCTGATGTAACCGCCTTTGTAGCTGCCTGCTCCATGTGTGCTCAGAGTAAGACTCCACGACACCTTCCAGTGTGCCTCCTACAACCCATACCCAATGGAGAGAGGCCCTGGACCCACCTGTCTATGGATTTCTTTGTGGAGTTACTCAACTCCCAGGGCAACACAGTTATCCTTATGGTGGTTGACTGGTTCTCGAAAATGCCTCATTGTTGTCCACTTCTAAAGAACTGGCTTCCATTTTGCTCGGGAGATCTTTTGCTTACATGGGCTACCCAAGGTGATTGTCTTGGACAGGGGTAGTCAGTTAGTGTCCCGGTTCTGGCAAGCCTTTTGTGCACAGTTTGGAATTCAGCTTGCTTTCTCCTCTGCTTATCACCCGCAGTCTAATGGGGCCACAGAATGAGCCAATCAGTCCTTGGAGCAATTTCTACGTTGCTATATTTCTGACCATGATAACAACTGGTCAGACATATTACCGTGGGCAGACTTTGCTCACAACCTACCAGGTTGGGGACAAGGTCTGGCTGTCATCTTGCAACCTCCGTCTTCATGTTCCCTCTCTGAAATTCGCACCTCGGTTTTTTGGGCCTTTCCGTATTCTTCACAGAATTAACCCAGTGGCTTACTCATTAGTCCTTCCTTCTAATATCCATATCTCTAATTTATTTCATGTCTCCTTATTAAAACCTTTGGTCTGCAACCGCTTTACCACCTCGGTGCCTCGTCCTCACCCTGTACAGGTTGAGAACCATGGGAAGTATGAAGTACAGTCCATTGTTGACTCCCGTAGGTTCCGTGGGCACATACGGTATCTGGTGCAATGGAAAGGGTACGTTTGGGGGAATGCTTTTGGGTCTCATCCTCTGACATACATGCCCCTGTCCATCTCACCTTGGTCAACATCACAGAGACTATCTCCTGCATTCTTGTTAAAGACTTGCTTGGCTGACGTTCCTTCTGGCTCCAGATCCTGCTTGCTATTCCACTATGCTGTTCCCTGGCTTCCTGACTTTCTGACTTCTCTGACTATCCGTTCCGGTTACCGAACTTTGGCTATGTTTGGACTACGTTTGTTCTATTTACTTTTATTATTAAACAAGTGTGATTTAACTGTACTTCTGTCTTGATCTGATTCATGGTTTCTGACAGGCAGCTGATGTCAGTCCCTGTACTGTCCTTTGCTCTCTTCTCCCCCGCCCCCTCTAGAGGATCATTTCCTACACCAGTCACAGCCTACAAGCAACTAAGAGAAATCCTGTGAACTAAAGTTCTTTTAAACTGGGGTCTCTCGCATTGTTGTGGGCAGCCTCTGAATGCTTTACAGAGTACTTCACAAGAGCCAAGTTTAAGGTCTGGATGGATAAAAATCCATTGGTACATCTCTGTACAGATAAACTTGGTGCCCTAGAGCAACAATAGGTAGCAGCCTGGTAAAGTGTAAATTCTTCTTACACTATCACTTCACAAACAACCAGGCAGGGGGCACCCTGCTCTAATACTCTCTAGACGTCGATGAGAAGTAAGCCTTAACCACCTCAATACTGGGCACTTTCACCCCCTTCCTGCCCAAGCCATTTTTCAGCTTTCAGCGCTGTTGCACTTTGAATGACAATTGTGTGGTCATGCAACACTGCACCCTAATGAAATTTTTATAATTTTTTCCCCACAAATAGAGCTTTCCTTTGGTGGTATTTTATCACCTCTGCATTTTTTGTTTATTGCGCTATAAACAAAAGAAGAGGGACAAGTTTGAAAAAACACAATATTTTTTACTTTTTGCTATAATAAATATCCAATGTTTTTTTTTAATAAATTTTTTCCTCAGTTTAGGCCGATATGTATATTTCTACATATTTTTGGTAAAAAAAATCGCAATAAGCGCATATTGATTGGTTTGCGCAAAAGTTATAGCGTCTACAAAATAGGGGATAGATTTATAGCAATTTTATTTATTTATTTTACTAGTAAAGGCGGCGATCATCGATTTTTATTGTGACTGCGATATTGCAGCGGACATATTGGACACTTTTGATACATTTTTGGGACCATTCACATTTATACAGCGATCCATGCTATAAAAATGCACTGATTATTGTGTAAATGTGACTGGCAGGGTAGGGGTTAACACAAGGGGGTGATCGAGGGGTTAATGTGTGTCCTAGGGCAGTGATTCTAACTGTGGGGGGAGTGGACTGACTGGGGGAAGTGACCGATCGGTGTCCCTATGTACAAGGGACACACCATCAGTCTCCTCTCCTCTTTCAGGATGTGGATCTGTGTGTTTACACACACAGATCCACGGTCCTGCTCTGTTACCCGGCAATCGCGGGTGCCTGGCGGACATCGCGGCCGCCGGGCACGCGCATCGGGTCCCGAGCAATGCGGCGCGCGGGCCCCCTAGTGGTTTGGGAGGGCGATCACGTCATATGACGTCCTCCCAGAACAACAGCTGCCTCGTCCCGCCGTCATATGACAGTGGGCTGGCAGCTAGTGGTTAAACAAACTTCATCCATATACCATAAGAGTATAAATATAGTTGCCCACTGTAGAGATAATACAGTTACGTCAGTGGCCCAGAGTCTAGGATTATGCTGATAAATTGCCTTCCCATCCCGAGAGACTGCATACTGTACTGCAGAATATTGTTTCCTCATGTCTTATCGGTGACATGCGGTCAAGGGCCCAATCCCTCTCTGTGGCAGAAAGAATCCACATGGAAGCACAGCTTTTGGCTGTCCACAAGGTGACAAGCTATGTGTATAGGTAATTTCTAGCTACAAAAATTCAAGCAAGTCTGTCAGCACTGTGTGATTTTTTCACTGTCTAAGGGGGCTGAGGACCCGGTATCACCCTGCATATGTCCATCCCACTAGAAGTATTGACTGTTGACTCCCTTACTCTCAACATGTCAAAAGACAGTTACCATCATGTACTCGTTATGGTGGACAACTTTACAAAATTTGTGGTAGCAGTGCTGTCCCATGGCCAGATTGCCAAGACCATTACCATAATGGTGTGGAAGCCAAAGGAGATACATTCAGAACAGGGAACCTGCTGCTTTCAAAAGTGGTGTCACTCTCTTGGCATTAAAAAGACATGCACTATCCCATACCACCTGCAAAGCAACAGGGTAAGCAAGAAATTCAGTGAAACTTTGATACACTATTGTGTTTAAAATATTATTAAAATAAGATTGGTATGTTGGTAAAGGAATATGAATAGCTGCCCCTAATATCCTCTCCCACCACTGCGCCAAAGAAAAAATATTGTGTGCTCAAAATAATATCTGATGAAAAGCTGCCACTTAAATAAAAATGTGTAAAATATCCAAAATCGCAACCTATAACTATAATAGAAAAATAGCAGGAGATAGTGGCGCTAATGGGTATGATATATAACTGTGAATCAGAGAGTGCTAAAACAATGACTCTATAGTTATAAATAATGGTGAAATAAATAAAAGGAAAACACCCAGTGGCAAGTGAAAAACAGTGTCTATATAATAATATAGTCCATAAATGTAAGTTGGAAAAAATAAAATGAGGACTTCAATCTTTTTGTACTCTTAATCTTCTAATCTTCCACCACACCAACGTGTTAGTGACACCTAAAGAGAGCACTCACCAGCTTGTGTTGCCTCCCACTCTCGTGTTTGGCAAAAAATGCAGTTGAACCACACCTGGGTTGCAAACGATGATCCGTGACTCAAATCAGAAAAGCTCCATATATGAAAAACAAATGAATAAAGTGCTCCACGAAACTCCTCGGCAAGCGGCGTCTCACGTCAGTGCGATAGATTGCCACGTAGCCACGCCCCGACATGTTTCGTCACTCTGAATTCCTCATGGGAGTGACGAAACATGTCGGGGGCGTGGCTACACGGCAATCTATCGCACTGACGTGAGATGCCACTTGCTGAGGAGTTTACACCGATACCAGTTAGCAGGACCATAGAGAGTGGGGTGAGAGATACAACACAGGCTTACACCTCAGGTCCGCCATGACCACAGTGCACCGCTGAGCCATTATTTGTTTTGCTTGCTGTGGATTCACTTTTAAGGCTCACATTTTTCGTTTTAAATGTGAGTGGAAACATTGAAGTGTGTTTGATGTGATTTTATTAAACTGGTTGAAACGTTATCACGCTATGTGGAGCACTTTATTCATTTGTTTTTCACATATGGAGCTTTTCTGATTTGAGTCACGGATCATTGTTTGCAACCCAGGTGTGGTTCAACTGCAGTTTTTGCCAAACACGAGAGTGGGAGGCAACATAAGCTGGTGAGTGCGCTCTTCAGAAGGAGAGGTGTCACTAACACGCTGGTGTGGTGAAAGATTAGAAGATTAAGAGTACAAGAAGATTGAAGTCTTCATTTTATTTTTGCCAACTTACATTTATGGCCTATATTATTATATAGACACTGTTTTTCACTTGTCACTGGGTGTTTTACATTGATTTATTTCACCATTATTTATAACTATAGAGTCATTGTTTTAGAACTCTCTGATTCACAGTTATATATCATACCCATTAGCGCCACTATCTCCTCCCATTTTTCTATTAAAGTTATAGGTTGCGATTTTGGATATTAAAATAAGATTACACATAAACTCTGATACAGCTGTTGAGATGTCTTGCTCACAATATACAAAGGTGATGGACCCTCTACTTACTGGAGTGGTCTGGAAATACTACCACACAGTGTATTCCACAGCAGGTAGCACACTCAATCATATGTTCGCTTGCACTCTCAGGGAGCCCATTGACCTTTGGGGTGATGTCCCCACTGAAGAACTGGAGCATATGAAGTCCTTTATTTGGAGGCAGTTGAAGAATCGGGAACATCACACCCTGTTAGACAACCTGGAGAGAGAGTTCTAGTTTGGCGCAAGATGTGCAGCAGTAAGGCAAATTACAAACACTGTGGGAAAAAGTCCCTGGATTTGTCCTACAGCAACCTATTCCAGGTGTTCCAGTTTATGACATCCAGGAGGAGGGTACTCAAGATAAGCCAAGATTCCTACCTCACAGGATCTTCAAGTCTATTGAGAATCATGGAGGGGCTGATAAAAGGTGGCATGAAGAAGCTAATCTTCTGAGTCACAGGTATATAGACCCTTGGCAGTTCAGTGATAACTGCCCTCTGCCATTACCTCCAAAACCTACAGGAGTAGCTCTGGACCTAATGATACCACACAGCCAGAAGGTCATCCAGTTCACGTTCTTGTTAGTGATGAGCCAAATGCACCTGGGTTTAATTTGGGGCCAAAAATGTCCCAAAAATGTCAATCACACATCGATTGATGCAGATTCTTGTCAAACATGATGAATGGTCGACCGGCAGAAAGAAAACACCTACTGACCCACTGACACATCCACTCCTAATGCTACATTCTCTGTAAATGAAAGCTCTGGGCCATCACTGATAAATGTACACAAAGGGGCGGAGTTTCCTGGGTGACACCATATTTGGTCAATGATGTCACAGGAATACCTGTGTTTGGAGGGTCAGCTGGCGCCGTTCATCATGATTAATGAGGACCTGCCTGGCTGGACAACATGACTGTTGATGGATTTACAATGTGCAACATTTTTGAGGGTTTTCTATTTTTTAATGAAGAGCTTTTTAAACGTGTGCATTTATTTATGTTGAGGGCACATTGCCTGGTATAGTTTAAGTATGCGCACCCCCCTTTAACACCCCCAGGCTGCATGCTTTTTTCTTGTGTGGCATTCCCGCTTGAAATCCATACCAGTGGGCCTTCCCAATCTGCTTTAGTACTTCCAAGCAGCCCAACTGGGCAAATTTCAGCGGTTTATTCACGCTGGGAACAACTCGACTGGATACACATTGAGAGGCAGGCGGTCCCCCTCCACACACTGGACTATCTCCTCTGGAGCTCTAAGAAACTAAGACCTCCAATCTTATCCCCAACACTTTCACACTCATTCGCTCTTTGGGACGGCTTGAGAAGCAATAATGAACTGACCTCCCCCACAGAACTGCTGAAACACATGTTCCAAAATCCAGCATTCTCCCCGGGCCTTAACATAAAAGCCTTCCAGTGGTGGCTCGACAAAGGGCTGTACAAAATAAGGCACTTCCTTAGACCGCTGGGCCCACTCTCTAAAGCATTCTGTGTTAGTAACCTAGAAATACCAGTATCAGAATTCTTCAGATTTGCTCAGATCTCAAACTTCTTACACAAAAAGTGCAAAACACTCCCAAACGGTCCCCAAATAACTGCATATGAAATATGGTGTGGCCAAGCAAATGAGCAGAGGGGGGGAATCTCTGTGATTTATAAAGCACTGTCCTCAGCAAGATCCAAGGCACCTTACATGCTAGTCTGGGAAGAAGACCAGTCCCAACACTGGAAACTTGACACAGACATTTTTCCCAATCTTACAAAGGCATCCTCAATTCCTGCCTCATGGAAGCTACTGTAAAAGTGCTAACTAGATGGTACCTAGTCCCTTCGAAGCTAGCCAAAATATTTCCATCGGCATCACACCTCTGTTTTCGGGGATGCGATCTAAGAGGTGATATGCTCCATATTTGATGGACATGCCCCAGAATACGTTAGTTCTGGCACAAGATTTTCTCATGGATCAGCAAAATTACCACAATCTCTGTCCAGATGTCCCCCCTCATAGCGCTCCTTAACTTCCCAGTGAAGGAGGCCTCCAAGAATACACAACGCCTCATTTACTTTATCATCCTAGAAGCCAAGCTTACACTGGCCAAAGCTTGGAAACAACCATCTGTCTCAACACTCCTAGCTAAAAGAAAGATATCCTGGATTATGAACTAGGAAAAAATGGCAAGTGTAATCCTGGATCGCTCGGACAAGTTCAAACACACATGGGAACCATGGGCAACCTTTGTGGGAGTTACCTTTTGCAATGACCTTGAGAGAAACACCGACTCTCTCACTCCCCCCCAGTCGACTCCTACTCGCCTTCTCCTAATCCTATTTCGTCTTTTTCTTTCACCTTCTTTCTCTTTCTCTCTCATCTTTCTGTTAGTCCTTGGGCTTCGACCTTCACTCAAATGGGCCTAACCAAGGCAAAGGTCAGACATCATCCAGGTGTTATTCATGACATAAGTTACTATGTATATCAGCTTCCAAATATTCTAAAATCCAGATATCTGTTCCTATTTTTTTCATTAGTATGGACGCTGTAGACTCTCTTGTATTAGACTTGAAATATATCTTATGCACAGAGGCCAACGGTCATGTTTAACTGTTTAACCTTTTAAGGTTTGGGGCCCTACTAGAGTTTTTCACAAAAATGAACAACTCTAATGCCGTGTACACACAAGCGGACTTTACGGCGGACTTTGCCCGGCGGACTTTTCGACGTACTTTCCGACGGACTTTCTGAATGAACGGACTTGCCTACACACAATCCACCAAAGTCCGTCGAATTCGTACGTGATGACGTACGACCGGACTAAAACAAGGAAGTTCATAGCCAGTAGCCAATAGCTGCCCTAGCGTGGCTTTTTGTCCGTCGAACTAGCATACAGACGGCGGACTTTTCGACCGGACTCGATTTCAACGGATAAATTTTAAACAAGTTTCAAATCTAAGTCCGTCCAACTTTTGAGCAAACAAAGTCCGCTGGAGCCCACACACATCGAATTGTCCGACGAAATCCAGTCCGCCGGGCAAAGTCCGCCGTAAAGTCCGCTCGTGTGTACGCGGCATTACATTCTCTTCGGGCGAGGGGTGTTGGGGGCTCTGCCACAGTATGATCAATATTGGGGCGGAGTAGCCTTCCCCACCCTCCCCCCTTACCATTCCACAAGTCTGTGTCAATTTTTGCTGGACACTAAGAGCACATTGGATATTCGGTCACTCTGATTGATTCACATTGTAGGCTTTGTTTGACATGTAAATAAAATGATTGTATGACCCTTCTGTACTTATATGTTCTACATACGGCCTTGTTGGTCGAATCAGGGCTACAGACCCTCATTATATCTTTGTTTCCTGATGTCTTTCATTCATTTTGAAAATAAAAATATATTGAGACGAAATCCATACCAGATCCAAAAGGTCTGGCATGGAATTTGGGTGTAAACCCCACTTTCTTGCTTATGATCTTTCTTTTTCAAATTTTGTAAATTCCTTTACAGAGGACAGCTGAATGACTGGGCTGGATTTACTCACTGGTTGTTAGGAGCAGTTGTTAGCAGTAATACCTCTGCTAAGGTATTCACTTCCGACAGCAGCCAGATGTGGCCAAACACCCATTCAGTTTGGCAATTTGCTGAGCCTCACAACAAGCAAAATTTGGTGCAAACATGGGTTCAGGCTGAACAGTCAGCTCATCCCTAGTCCTTGTCAGTAGTCCCACTGCAGAGCCCTTTATCCCATCTACTAATGCGACTGAAGACAAAGATGCATCACCCCATGTCCCCAAAGGTAGCTATGAGACTCAACTTCTGTTGTGCTCCCATATGTCTCATATTATTGACCCTCCTGAGCATTTCACTCAAGGAAACATCTTATGGTATGTAAACTTGCCCAGGACCACAACATTCAGGTAGGAGGGAGTGTAGCAGAGTGACTCTTTTCTCACTGGTGTGCACTGGCTCCACTCCTCACATTCTGCTGAGCTCTTATCACCCCCAGGACTACTGGACATGCTTAGTGGCTATAAATTCAACCTCTTCCTGGTCTCAGATGCTCAGAGAGACAATCTCTGATGGAACAGCAGTGGGACACCGACAGCTGTCAAAAAGTGTTGCGTCCCCCTTCTTTGTTCCTGGAATGTGGTCAGCTGGATAAGAGCACAAGAGGACACAGCTTCATCTTAAGCACCAGTCACTGTGGTGCATACTATGCTATTTGGTTCAGTAGTACTGTCTTTACAGTGGGGTGGCCTTGATTTTTAGCTGCCTTCCCTGGTACTTCTTCTTCTACCACATAGACTTACAGACTAGAGACTCCATCTGTCTTTCCTTTGTGCAGCTTTGTTTGGAGATCCCTGCAGCCAAGCATCTTGGCTACCAGCTGCTACCGCTTACTATTTAAACCAGACTGATTCTCCCTCATAGAAATCTGTTGTTCTGTATGGTACTGCCACCTAGCTAGGGGGAAACTACTTGTAGCCAGCCCCAACTTTTGTTGAATTGCCTATTATTCTTTGTATGCCTATTGCATACACCTTTACCGTTTTGTTTGCATTGCCAATTTATCTTGAATTCATTCAGTAAACATCAGGTTGCAAATTAGTGTTTGTATGATCATTTGGCTAATACATCTATATTACCGCACTGGGGAGCAAACCTTCAAAGAATCCTCAAAGACTTTGCAAGCTGTGAGTTTTTTTACGGAATCACGCTATGTGCCCTCCTGTTTTATTCTTCTTTTTTATAAACATTTGACCTGTTTGGGTTCCTTAACCCTTTATCATCGGAAGTCTTTCTGGTCCCCTGGAACTCGTGTCTTCTGTGGCAGCTGTCTTCCAGGTCCATTATTATTCAAGCTTGATTGACCCAGTGGGTATATACCCATCTGGGTTCAATCCGTCCGGTAAGCCTTTAAGAATATATGGTGACGGATCTTCTATCAATTTGCTTCACCAAAGTCACATTTTTAAATAGCATATATCACTTCACCTTCTGGATCACTACTACTAATTACTTTTGAACAATAATAATGAGATTGTGATTGATATTGTTTATGCCATCAAGAAAACTTTTTTAATGAAGTGATCATCATTCTTTGTCCATTTATTTTTACTTTTATTAACATATTGTTCAGCACCGGTTTATTTTTCATATGATTTTTGCACAGTCACTGTATATGTATATTTGACATTATTCTCAGTAGGTATCTGAGACTTTTAGCGCTGCACTTTTTATTGAATGTTACACTTTGCATAATTGATCCCCTGCTGTGCTGGCTGCTTTTACTGTATTAAAGGGACAGCGCGGTATATATATATACTTTTTCTTATTTCAGATAATACAATCAAATTTTTATTGAAAGATAAAACCTGCAGTTGATGCCTGCTCAAACGCTCATATACTTTCCTGATACTTGTCAATTTCTACCAAAAACATACCCTAAGTCTATATTTTGAAATGTTTAGGAATAACCTGGGATGCTCACCATAGACTTCAGTAGAATTTGCCACAAAGCTTAGGTTTGCCAAATGTTAAACCAGATGCAACAAACCCTAGGTGAATCAAACTTTAGCAGATTTGCATATCACTAGTTCTAACAATGATCCCAAAAGAAAACATTTTTTTGGCTTTAAATACAGTATTATATGAATGTTTTGTTGTTCTTCAAGTTGCTCAGTAAAGTTAATCCGTTTTCATTCAAGCTCTTGTGCACTCATTTCCAAAGTATTAGATTCTTACAGTTTTACTGACTAAGGCACATTCAAATTAAAGTCAGTAATAATAACAGATAAAACATTCTTATATTATTTGTATTTTTCTTAGGAATCTTTGTTGTGATCTGAACCATAGAAGGAAAAAGCCATTCATAGTTCAATCCTTTTTGCGAGCACTTAGACTTCTTTTTTGTACCCTTTTGTCTCTACTAGATAAAAATCATTAGTCAGTGAGCTTGTTCTTTTACAAGTCTGTGATATACAGTATATCATATATTCATAGAAATGCTCTGAAATGACCCAAGAGAGAAGGACACAAAACTGCAGGATGTCTTTATAGGAACCAAAGACTTCAAAGTGAATTGTTGCATATCGGATACTTTGGAATATTCTAATAGCATTAATGTTTTTGTCATGCATCGTTTTATGTGTCTGTTTCATCTTTTAATAAGGTCAAGTGTAATTTAGTCTTCGGGCAGCCGGGATCCTTCAAAATCAAAAGAGCTGTCAGGCTGAAAGGAAAGCAATCTGGAAAACAGCTTAATTAGGAAGCATGCGAGCTTTGAAACATATGTCAGTGAAATGGAATGCTATGTAAACAGCAAACGTTGTGCTAATCAGTGTCAGCTAATATCTCTGGCTACATGCAATCAGAAGGTCAGTGGATATCCCAACAAACATTTTTGCAGGAAAAACAGTAATATCATAAAATGCAAATTAAGTGTGTTTGTTTCAGCAGCAACAGGTGTATATATACACGGTATATATATATATATATATACTTTGCAAAAAAAACATGCAAATCCTTTTTACATTTCAAAAAAATCTAACAACAAAGAGGACCTACCCCATTTTGGTTGCCTTGGAGGCTCAGTCGTGCAACCCAAGACAAATGTATTTCTTTTTATGGATAGATATCATAAAACATGAACTTTCAGGGATAATGATAAATAAAAAAACTCATAAGTCTATTGATAGAAAAACAAAATTGCAATCATTGCGTCTGCTTATTTTGCACCTCTGCATTATTGCCTGGACTTAAAAAAATGAATGAAAATAATAAAAATTCCAATAAGGCTGTTCATATCTGTGCGTTATGTTGCACTTGTGTGGTGAAAAATGAAACATGTCCAATTTTACAAGCAATTACCTGCATTTTTTGTCTCATTGAAGTCCATGAAAACACATGAAAATGCACAAAAAGCACATGAAAACACCTAAAAAGGCATGTAAACCACATGTAAGATGCACTAAAAAATGCATGGTAAAGAATGTAAACAAAACATAAAGAAAAATGCATGACAGTGGAAGCAGAGAAATGTGAATGGGCCTATTTGTTGTAGATTCAATCAACTAGTGTTGTTTGATGTCCACAAGCTGCTGTCCTTACTTCTGCCTCTATATCCATCAAATTGAGGGGGGCGGGGGTATGGGATTAGTCACTTATAGAAGATAGCTTGAAAGGAAAATCAGATTGTTTGTGTTTTTAATTCAGCTCACAGGAACTGACACAATATTTCTGGCAAGATCAGCATTTTCTGTAGTTTCTCTAAATGTTCTTAGTCTGAAAAAATAAACCTAATACAGCCACCAAATTGAAGAACTAGTAAGCTGCAATTTATTTTCAAACTTGTTTTTGATTTCTAATATGCTTTGCATTTTATAAAAAGGTTTTACTGCTTTAATTGCTGTTATTACATTTTTACTAATCGCAGTTATACTTTGCAAAACAAATTTTTTGCGAAAAAATGGAAATACACGTTGGCAGCTAATAAAAGTGTCACATGATATATCACTATTTGTTTTTACCTTGACAGTGTATATTCTGATTATGGGAAAATAATTCTGTTGTATGGTTATTATCTTAAATTGTTTTACATTGCAAGGAAAGGAGAACGCTGAACAGACAGACAAGCAAGGTTTATTAATATTTCATACGGTATTGTATAAAAAAGATTATTGATTCATTTCTGCTACTGTGTTGTAAAAGATCAAAGTATATTACAATTATATTGTCAGGCAAGCGCTTGGTATAAACAAAACAAAGAAATACACACACTTATTGTAGGCGGAGTAATGATAAACATTCAGTTATTCAAGACAGTATAGGAAGGTTGTAGCTAGCTATCTAACAGTCAGAAAATGATTAATAAATTGTTTTCCTTTTGCTAATAGATAACGTGGAAGCCCAGGCTTTTCATAACTACGCTTAAACCTACTCCCATCCCCCTCCTAATTACTATTCTAATTACCCTGTGAAAGGAAGATGCTTACACTTACCTATCCTGAGGGCACTCCTGTCCAGTCACATGATCCCCCCAGTGACCCGCTTCAGGGAAGAGGAGAGATCACCGACAACGGCTGCAATGCTTATGCGGTGATGTCACGCATAGGCTTTCTATGAGACATCTGTTGTCAGCTGTCCTTCCTCTCCCCTGAAGCCCCCACTGAGACCCAAGCACATGACTGAACCAGAACTCCCTGAGAATAGATGAGTATAAACATCTTCCTATCACAGAATAGTTAGAATAGGAAGTAGGAGGGGGTGGAAGCAGGTTTAAGTGTAGTTAAGAAAAGCGTAGACATCCATTTCAACCACTTGCCCTCCAGAGGATTTACCCACTTCATGACCAGGCCATTTTTTGTGATACAGAACTGTTAATTTAACTGACGATTGCGCGGTCCCCGTGACACTGTACCCAAATAAAGTTTATGTCATTTTTTTCCCACAAATAGAGCTTTCTTTTGGTGGTATTTGCTCACCTCTGCAGTTTTTATTTTTTGGGTTATAAACGAAAAAAGTGAACAATTTTGAAAAAAACCAACAATATTTTTTACTTTCTGCTATAAAACATATCCAATAAAAAAAATCTAATTTCTTCATAGGCCAATATGTATTCTGCTACAAATTTTTGATACAAAAATCCCAATAAGCGTATATTGATTGGTTTGCGCAAACATTATAGAGTCTACAAATTATGGGATTTTTTTCTTTTTTTACTAGTAATGGCGGCAATCAGTGACTTATAGCGGGACTGTGATATTGCAGCGGACAAACAGACACTAACTGACACTTTTGACACTTTCTGGGGACTAGTGACATTAATACAGTGATCCGTGCTAAAAAATATGCACTGTCACTGTACTAATGACACTGGCTGGGAAGGGGTTAACATTAGGGGCGATCAAAGGGTTAATTGTGTGCCTAGATAGTGATTTTGTGTACTGGAGGAGGTGGTTTTACTAGGGGAAGGCATGGATCTGTGCCCCTGCTTTGCAGGAACACAGGATCCATGCCTTCTCTCCTGTCATAATTGAAGATCTGCCTTGTTTACATAGGTTCTCCCTCTGTACCGAAGGATCGGTGGGTGCCGACAGACATTGAGACCCCGATACCCTTCGATCAACTCCCGCTGTGTATAATCAAAGCGGGAGCTGGCTGCCATCGGCGCGCATGCATGCCCCCTATTTGGAAGATTCAGAGGTACGTGATCTTGCGCAGCAGTGTCACTTTGCCGCCGTATATGTAAGTTATACAGTCAGCAAATGCTTAAAGCAGTATTGAATCCAAAATCAAAATGATGTGGTGGCATTAGTTTTCTTTTTTGGCTTTGTTTCCTCTGTTTTCACCTGGTAATCTGGCCAGTAACACAACAGGAACAAGTTTTAGTTCAGACTGAACCTTAGCAGTTCAGGCATTAGGATTAATGCACAAATATTTACCCATTTAGTGGGAGCTGCATGTAATGTATAATAGCAGTATTACTACAACTATTATATATGAAAGCTTTCCATTGTCAATGTTGGTAAGGACATTGGCGGGTTCAGGCACTGCCTAGTCCTTAACAACTAGTGATGTCACTGGCCCCATTCACTCCTATGAAATCTCCAGCCATGTAAGCAAAGGGACAGGAATAGTTAAAAAACAAAAAAAAACATCATGGGATTTGGCTGTATGCTCAGATAAGGGTCTGGTATAGAATTTAAGCGTGAGCCCCATGCAAAAAAAAATGAAGGCCCCCCCCAAAAATTCACACCAGATCCGCACCAGACCGAGCGTGCAGCCTGGCAGGTCAGGAAAGGGCAGGACCAGCATGCACTCCCCAACCTAAGCCACGTGTTCTCAATAAGGGGCGGGTACCTTGCCAGGGGGGAGCCATTGCCAAAGCAACTTGTCCCCATGTTGATGAGGACAAGGGCCTCCCACAAGCCTCTCTCAGTGGTTGTGAGAATAGCAATAATACATAGTACCCCCACTTATTCAACAAAAAATATAAATTGTAAATAAACACTCATACACAGTTTTTGACAGGTTCTTTAATTTAAAAAAGGATGCAAATCCATGTCAATCAAAATTCTTGTTGCCTGCCATAGGAAAAAAAAACTGCCAACCGCAGACACACGTCTGCTTTCATTGCTTCACTCTTGCCAAATGACAGGTCCAGCGGAAGACAACTGTTATAAACAAAGAAGAAGGTATCCTGGGTGACATCAATGACATACTGTATATGACATGACCATGTATGGTCGATGATGTCACTGGGTTCCCATAATTGACCAAAAATGATCAAGTCCACATATAGTTAATGAAGTCACCTAGGAGACCCTGTCTCTTTGTTTATAACCACTTTCAATCTCCAGGCTTGTCGTTCAGTGGGAATAAAGTGATGGGAACCAGCCATATGTTGGTGGTTGGAAGGTTTTTTTCTTGGCCAGTAGGCATCATGATTGACAAGTATCTACATTGCTGCATGACAAAATTAATGATTTAGTTTATTAAAAGACTTGTCAAATGCTGTGATTGTCTTAATTTACTCTTTACATTTTTTTTTTTTGTAAATGGTTAGCGGTACTATGTACCCTTTACTCATGCACATAGGTAGGTGGTATCTTGATGCCCCCTTATTGTTAAAGGGAGTTTTACAGATTCTGATAAGCCCCTGTCCGCAGACTCCCACAACCACTGGGCCAAGGTTGTGGGGAAGAAGCCCTCAAAGAGCCCTCGTTAACATGTGGATAGGGAAATTCAACCATTTGGAAAATTATATTTTTGAAATGAAATATATGAATTCATTTTGTAATAGTGCTCTTTAAGTCTGGGAAAAAAGCTTTTTAGGGTTATAAAACAATATCTCAAGCTTTGAACATCTCACAAAGCACTGTTCAATCCATCATCCAAAAATGGAAAGAGTATGGCATAACTGCAAACCTACCAAGACATGGTCATCCACCTAAACTGACAAGCTGGGCAAGGAGAGCATTAATCAGAGAAGCAGCCAAGAGACCCGTGGTAACTCTAGAGGAGCTGCAGAGATCCACAGCTCAGGTGGGAGAATCTGTCCACAGGACAACTGTTAGTCGTGCACTCCACAAATCTGGCCTTTATGGAAGAGTGGCAAGAAGAAGACCATTGCTGAAAGAAAGCCATGAGAAGTCTTGTTTGCAGTTCGGGAGAAGCCATGTGGGGGACACAGCAAACATGTGGAAGAAGGTGCTCTGGTCACATGAGACCGAAATTGAACTTTTTGGCCTAAAAGCAAAACACTATGTGTGGCAGAAGACTAACACTGCACATCACCCTAAACACACCATCCCCATCGTGAAACATGGTGGTGCCAGCATCATGTTGTGGGGATGTTTTTCTTCAGTAGGGGCAGGGAAGCTGGTCAGAGTTGATGGGAAGATGGATGGAGCCAAATACAGGGCAATCTTAGAAGAAAACCTGTTAGAATCTGCAAAAGACTGGGGCGGAGGTTCACCTTGCAGCAGGACAATAACCCGAAACATAAAGCCAAAGTTACAATGGAAGGGTTTAGATCAAAGCATATTCATGTGTTAGAATGGCCCAAAGTGCAGACCTAAATCTAATTGAGGATCTGTGACAATACTTTAAAATTGCTGTTCACAGAAGCTCTCCAGCCAATCTGACAGAGCTTGAGCTATTATGCAAAAAACAATGGCCAAAAATGTCACTCTCTAGATGTGCAAAGCTGGCAGAGACATCCCCAAAAAGATTTGCAGTGAAAGGTGGTTCTACAAAGTATTGACTCAGGTGGGCTGAATACAAATGCACCCTTTTCCTTCCACTTCACAATTATGTGCCACTTTGTATTGGTTCAAAACATAAAATCCAATTAAAATACATTTACCTTTTTGGGTGTAACATGATAAAATGTGGAAAATTTCAAGGTATGAACACCTTTTCAAGGCACTGTGTATGCCAGTTTATCCTGAGGAAGTGGGCTTTACCCTGTGAAACACGTTGGAGATGATTATATGAGAATTTCCCTATGAACAACTTGGGATATGACTATCAACTGCTGGCATAATATGTATCTGCAAGCATTTTTAATAGTACCTCAATGTTTGTTTGTATTATCATTTTTTTTTACCTATAAAGTCCTATTAGTTTTTTGCATTAGGGATTGGCCTGTTTTTCAGTATAGTATACTTGCTGGAGCTTGGCAGCTTCAAATAAATGACAAGTTCAAATGCTTGTAAACATTGAAAGAAAAAGCAAATAGAACCAGGTCCTTATTACTGGTCATTTAAACTTTCAAACCATAAGATGGTACATTAAAGCTAGTAGTTTTAGCAAAGGACATACAATGCTGTGAAAACGTATTTGCCCCCTTTCTGATTTTTTTCTTTATGCATATTTGTCACACTTAAATGACTCACATCATCAAAATGTTATTAATACACAAAGATAACCCAAGAAAATACAAAATACAGTTTTTAACCCCTTCCCGACTGGCACACGCCGATGTACGTCGGCAGAATGGCACGGCTGGGCAAATGGACTTATAGGTACGTCCATTTGAATTTCCCGCCGTGCCATTGCGTGCGCGCCGCTGGCGGCGTGCGCGTCGGCCGGGAGCTCTGTGAGTCGGGTCGCAGGTGCCGCGGACTCTATTGCCGCGGGGATACCCACGATCGCCTCACGGAGAGGACGAACAGGGAGATGCTGATGTAAACAGCATCTCCCCGTTCTGCCTAGTGACAAGTGTCACTGATCTCTGCTCCCTGTCATCAGGAGCAGTGATCAGTGTAGTGACACTGCTTGCCCATCCCCCCTACAGTTAGTAATCACTCCCTAGTACTGACTTAACCCCTCCCCGCCCCCTAGTGGTTAACCCCTTCACTGCCAGTCACATTTACACAGGAATCAGTGCATTTTTAAAGCACTGATTGCTGTATAAATGAAAATGGTCCCAAAAATGTGTCAAAAATGTCCAACATGTCCGCCATAATGTCACAGTCACAATAAAAATCGCTGATCACCGCCATTTCTAGTAAAAAAAAAAAATTATTAATAAAAATGCCATAAAACTATCCCCTATTTTGTAAACGCTATAACTTTTGCGCAAACCAATCAATAAACGCTTATTGAGATTTTTTTTACCAAAAATATGTAGAAGAATATGATCGGCCTAAACTGAGGAAAAAAAATGTTTTTTTTATATATTTTTGGGGATATTTATTATAGCAAAATGTAAAAAATAATGCGTTTTTTTCAAAATTGTCGCTCTTATTTTGTTTCTAGCGCAAAAAATAAAAACGCAGAGGTGATCAAATACCACCAAAAGAAAGCTCTATGAGTGGGGAAAAAAGGATGTCAATTTTGTTTGGGAGACACGTCGCATGACAACGCAATTGTCAGTTAAAGCGACGCAGTGCCGAATCGCAAAAAACGCTCTGGTCAGGTAGGGGGTAAAATCTGGGGCTGAAGCGGTTAAATGATGGTTTCATTTATTAAGGCAAAAAAGCTGTCCAAACCTGCCTGGCTTTATGTGAAAAAGTAACTGCCCCTAAATCTAATAACTTGTTATGCCACTCTTGGCTCTTGGCAGCAACAACTGCAATAAAGCATTTGCGATAACTGGCAATGAGTCTTTCACATTGCTGTGGAGCAATTTTGGCCCACTCTTCTTTGCAGAATTGTTTTATTTTAGCCACATTGAAGGGTTTACCAGCATGAACAGCCTGTGTAAGGTACAGCATCACAATTGGATTTAAGTACGGGCTTTGACTAGGCCACTCCAAAATCTACATTTTGCTTTGTTTGAACCATTTGGAGGTGGACTTGCCGTTGTGCTTCGGATCATTGTCCTGCTGCATAACCCAAGTGCACTTGAGCTTGAGGTCACGAACTGATGGCCCGGCATTCTCCTTTAGGATTTTCTGATAGAGCTCAGAATTCATGGTTCCATCAATTATGGTAAATCGTCCAGGTTCTGAAGCTGCAAAGCAGCCCCAGACCATCACGCTACCACCACCATGTCTGACTGTTGGTATGATGTTCTTGTTATGAAATGCTGTATTAGTATTATGCCAGATGTAACAGGACACACACCTTCCAAAAAGTTAAATTTTTATCTCATCAGTCTACAGAATATTTGTCTAAAAGTCTTGGGGATAATCAAGATATTTTTTTGGTAAATGTGAGACGAGCCTTTGTGTTCTTTTTGGTCAGCAGTGGCTTTGGCCTTGGACCTTCATTTTGTTGCGAATTAAAATGCGGACAAATTTCCGAATTAGAATAGAAAAGAATATATACTTTTTCTATTCTATTCCTTTATTTTCTATTCTATTTTATTCTTTTTGGAAATTGGAAAACTATTTGAATTAGAAAACTATTTGAAAACTTTTCGAATTTGAAAACTATTCAAAATTGATTCGAAAACTTTTCAAATCGATTTGAAAAAGAGTATATGAAACAAATCCTGAAAACTAATTAAACGAATGAAACTAATTTAACTAAATGAATCTATGTAAATAACAAAGCGAAACGAAATGAAACAAAACAAATTTTTTTGTTCTGCACATGTCTAGCCGATAATGGCTCTCCCTGTGTTTCACTGGCCTTAGAAATGGCTTTGAAACCCTTCCTAGACCGACACATGTTTGTTTCTAATCTGTTCTTGACATTTTTTAGATTGTGGTATGATGTGTGGCTTTTTGTGATCTGTTAGCGTGATTCACTTTGTCAGACAGCTATGTGATGTCTTGATTCAACAGGTCTCGCAGTAATCCGGCCTGGGTATGGCAAGTGAAATTTAACTCAGCTTTCCAAAAAATTGTGGTTAATCACAGTACTTTTTCACATAGCGCCAGGCAGGTTTGAACAGCTTTTTTCCATAAATAAATTATTATTATTATTATTGTTATACAGGATTTATATAGCGCCGACAGTTTACGCAGCGCTTTACAACATTAGGGCAGACAATACAAGTACAATACAATTCAATACAGGAGGAATTAGAGGGCCCTGCTCGTTAGAGCTTACAATCTAGGAGGGAGGGTCAAGTTATACAAATGGGGAATTGCTGTGGGGGATGAGCTAATGGAGAAAATAGTGCAGGTATTAGATGGAGGCAGGATAGGCTTCTCTGAAGAGGAAGGTTTTCAGGGATCGCCTAAAAGTGGATAAATTTGGAGACAGTCTGACAGATTGGGGTAGGGAATTCCAGAGGATGGGCGAGGCTCGGGAGAAGTCCCGGAGGCGGATATGGGAGGAGGTGATGAGGGAGCTAGAGAGCAGGAGGTCTTGGGAGGAACGGAGAATAAATAAATAAATAAATGAAATAATAATTAAAAAACTGCATCTTGGATTTACTTGGGTTCTCTTTGTGTAACATCAAAATTAGTTTGATGATCTGAATCATTTAAGTGTGAGAAATATGCAAAAAAAAAAAAAAATCAGGACGGGGGCAAATACTTTTTCACAGCACTGTAGATTTTTATCCACATTACAAGACAATTATTAGTAGTGGCAGAAACAACTACAGCAGAAGCTCTGCTAGGTGTGGTGATTTCCAATAGGCTATATAACACATCAAAAGCGCAGTTCCAGGAACATTTGTGCAGCTGTAAGTACAATATAAATTAGTCTTCAATACAATATTTGAACAAAGGGGCTGAAAAAAACATTGATTTTATAAAAGCAAAGTTTAAACAATGTAGACACTTGGTGGTCTTTTTATAACTTTTTTTTTTTTCACACAAGAGTCACACAACTTTACACATTCCAATTAAATCCAATTTAAAAATTGTGTGAACCTTAGGTGAAAATTGTGATAATTTTTTATCCTCTCTTTGAAGATTTTTTTAACCACTTCCCAACCAGCCGCCACAGTTATACTGCGGCAGGTTGGCACAGCTGCGCGAGCCGTCGTAGCTGTACATCGGATCTTTAAGATGCTGTAGCAGGCGCGCAGCGTGTCCCTGAAGCCGATGTGTGTGCCCGGCGGGCGCAATGACTGCCGGGCACCCGCGATCGCATGTGACAGAGCGAGAACCAGGATCTGTGTGTGTAAACACACAAATCCTGGTTCTGTCAGGGGAGAGGAGAGAGATTGTGTGTTCCTACTAAGTAGGAACATTTAAAAAATTGCATTAAAAAAAATTCACAACAATTAAAAACTGTTTTTATATAATGTATAAAAAAAAGCTTTGTCATGTTTTGTGTATGAATTCCATTGAAGATACTCTCAGGTGGGTTCTAGGGATGGTGTAGTAAGAAATTAGCACAAAAGGGTACTTTTATACTATAATGCATTCACAGCATTATCCCTGTCCCAAAGTGCTTACTTGCAGTCCCTTGTCACCGTTTTCAGCAATATAGAATCTGTGGCATTCCTTGGATTTCATGGTTTCAGAGGGGAGGTGAAGGTAGAGGAGTTAGTGGTTTCTCTTTACTAGATAGCTAGTTAAACGAGACACCTGCGATTTGGAGAGGACAATATAATGAGAGGAGTTCCAAGGAAGAATACTACACATTTTATTTAAGTCTTAACTTCTATAATGGAAATAAATATATATATATACTGTATATAGGATGTGGCGAGGGTACCCAGTTTCACTGTGTGTATTAGTACCTTCAGCCTGGTTTTTGCAAAGAAAGGCATGCTGATTGCACACCTGTGTGCTGGGTTTATATTTCCTTCAGAAAGAGAGCTCAGGGCTCACACTTGGAGACAACTGCACCCTGCAGGCAGCAGGCCTGGTCTAGGAGTCGAGAGAGTTCCAGGTGGAGATGGCTCCACGAGAGAAGGACAGGAGGTCCCTAGGAGTCTAAGGCTGCAGGTGGCAGTCTGAGCGTGTATGTCTGCAGGAGGCAGATGTGGCCTGCGACTGAGCAGCACCAAGCTGACCAAATAAGCTCCAGGAGGGAGTTTGGTTAAGCAACAGTGAGTAAGCCATTAGGCTGAAGTTTGTGTTATGCAGTGATAGTGGAACCCCCTGCAAGGGAAGATTGCTGTTGTTTGTGTAGCACTAACTCTCGGTGGAGCTGCTGGTTTAAAGCGGGCTTGTTACCTTCACTCTCGATACCTCTGTTTCACCGGCACCGTGTCTAGGGTTCCGTTGAGTTTACCTCTGGACGATATAAGCACCAAACACTCGAGTAGGTTTTCCAATGCTTTAATGAACAAATAAAGGAAGTAGCAGGAAAGAGGCAGAAGGAAAGCTGCAGGGAAGCACAAATACCTTTCCTTAGTATTCTACAGAACATTCTTAGTAATTGAACACTTGTAGTTGAATACACTCCCCCTTGTGGGATTCAATCTTCACCCGCCTGGATAGACCTCTCTCACTTGTCTAGCAGCCAGTACGTAGCACGAACAAAAGACACACAGACTTGTTTGGAATAAAACCCATACGATTCTCTGCCACAGGATGTATTGGCTTGCAAAGAATATCAGACACAGTACTTGAACCTTTAAGCCAGCCCGGCAGTACTATGCGATAAAACTACTTCAGGATACGTCCTCCAACTGAGTCACCAGGCCCCTCTCCAGACCAGCACTCTGCATGATCCTTCCATGACGGGTCCTCCCCTGGGATCTCCTCGGTTGTCCAGCTTCTTCACTCAAGATAGACAGCTCAGGACCGCTCCTCTGCTGCTGTGGTAGGCCCCAGACAAGCTCCTGGGCCCACCCACACGCCGCAGCGACGTGGGCCTCCGGACCAGAGGACCATGAGGTGGTACTCTTAAAGCATACCTGTCGACCAGGAGGGCCAGCAGGTGGCTGGAAAACAAACCCCAGAACATGGCGTCTGTCCCATAAATACCCTCTCCCAGAATGCAACTCGGAGGACCACCTCCACCAAGTTATCTCCGGGAAAGAGGAGCACTCATACGCTTCAACACGTTACTTTTCCAACACTGGCCCATGGTGACAACGACACCCACTGGCACAGTGTGGAACTACACGCAACGTCAGCCAAGCTGGAACAGAGGCCATGCCCTAAAAAAATACAGTCTGCACTGACCAGTGTTCCTGAAAAAGCATACGCCACTTGAGCATAATCACCACAGATCTTCACAAGGGTTTAATATCACTTTAAACAAACATTTAAACATTATTATTAAAGATTAACATTTTTACCATACAATGGTAAATCACAACATCTATCATCAAAATACAACAAGAAAAGAACAATCCAAAATGTATAAACAAATCTCTTGTTCAATATTTTTATTGAAATTTTGCATAAGAAAAAACAAAGTATATCAGATAATGTATCAAGGGATATATATATGAACAATAGAGACATATCTATATGGCCTTTACAAAAACAAATCTCACAGGCGAGGTGAAATCAGAGGTAAATAAAATTTTAAATTAGTCAATAAATTGTGAATCAAAATATGAATCTATATTTATATATGAAATATATAAAGTATGCCTCCAGACCACCTATCCACCCCGCTTGGGCTCAAACTGTGGATAGATGGGGGCATGGATAATCAAAAATGAAATTAATATTACAAATAGCAATTAATCCATATAGTACACCTGAGAGAAGATGAAAGAAATTTAAATGAAGAACGGAAAAAAGGAGTGATACTCTCATTACAAATTATTGACTATATTTAACTATCGGAGGAGAAAAATTATGAAAGTCTAATATGCAGAAAGACATTACTCATTGATAATGAGATATGAGTCACTTAAGTAAATTGTAAAAATATCCCATAATTATCAATCGCTTAATAAATAATAAAGGAAAAGATAGTAGAGAAGGAAGAGAAAAGAATATGAGATTTATACGGGCATTTTAATCATAGTGCTGAATATTAAATAAAATTACATAGGTTTGCCCTAGAAATTAAAGAGATCTTAAGAGAAATAGGTAGTGGGGGCGCATGCGCGGAGTCTAGCGCAGCGGACATGTCCTGCTAGAGCTCCGCTCCGTGAAAAGGGAGAACCGCTGTATAAAGGCAGCCCGCCGACTTTTTTCACTTAAAAGACGAGACATCATTCTCCTGAGAGGTGAGAGGAAACTTTGAAACCAAAATGGTACTAGGGGGAACCAGGAATAAGTATAAAAATGCCCCCAGTGGAGGTACACAGGCAAAGACTGCAGTGAAATTGGCGCCAGTCTCCTCAGTCTCCTCAGCCTCAGGCACAATCACCTCAGAGCACAGGAGAAAGACAAAGCTGTCACAGCAAATCTCCTCAGATGAATCTGACACAGAATTGTTTCTGTCACAAAAATCTTCACAAGAACCAGCAGCAACTCCAAACCTTATTAAACAATTTGAGAAAATGCTCCACAAAGCATTAAAGATTACCTCAGAACAAATAACCAATAATCTTACTAAAGAAATCAGAGAACTGGGAAACCGTACAGCGGCGCTGGAAATTAAAACTGAAGAACTAGAAAACACAACACAGGAATTTATGACTGAAATAGATCTTCTTAAAGATGAAAATATAATCTTACAAAACAAGTTGGAAGATTATGAAAATCGCGCAAGAAGGTCAAATTTGCGTTTCAGAGGCATTCCTGAATCGATCGTTGATCTATCTTCTACAATAACAGCCCTATGCCAAGAATTGCAACCAGGAATACCGATCGAAAGGTTGGAAATGGATAGGGTACACAGAGCTCTCATGCCTAAAAAAACAGATGGACCCCCTCGAGACATCATAGCAAAGTTCCATTTTTATCGAACGAAAGAACAACTTTTATTTGCAGCCAGAGAGAAAAAAAACCTAACCTTTCAAGGTCACAATTTTCAGATTTTCGCAGATCTCTCTCAAGTTACCATCTCTAAAAGACGTGCTATGAAAATGCATCTGCTGGAACTGCAAAGAAACAATATCACATACCAATGGGGTTTTCCATTCTCCATACGTTTTACCTACCAAGGAAACAGGCATATTTGTAGATCTCCGAACGAACTACAACAGGCTCTACAAGACCTTAATTTGATTGATGGAACATCTGCAATCAATACCTCACGAAGACGAACAGCATCTGCTTCTTCACTACCAGCTTCTTCCCCAGCTACAGGAAAAAACGGTAACCAGCACGTTCACAAGAGAGGCCGTTATGCATCCCCTCCACAAGACCAAGATGTAGATCCAATGGACTGAAAAACTATTTTTCCAGGAACATGAATTTACACACATAAAATATGGAATCAGCTAAGAAGACATGCTCTCAATGAATACACAGCATTTTGGATGCATTCACAATGCAATTCTTACTTGAATTCACATTCCATACTTGTATTCTAATAAATAGAATACAATGTGGATAAGGGTAAATCCCAGATTCAAGTAACAATTATATATGCTTAACATAATCATCTGTGAACATGAATCTTTTCAGTTCTATATTTAATCCCAAAACATGAAACCAGGGGTTTTTTTTGTATTTTTTTTGTTGTTCTTTTTTCCTCTTTTCCTAAATGGAATGGTTTAAATGGCTATCCTTATCTATTGTATGTAATATTGTGCTCCACACTATTATAATCAAATAAATAAGGAACCTCAGTCTTGTCAGGAGAAATATAATTATATTTCTTAGATATATTGCTATATAGCTTATATACACATTTTTTATTTATTTGTTCTTTTTTTTTTAGGAAAGAAATAAATAAATAAATAAATAAAAAAGAAAAAAAGGGAAAACTAAGTTTTTTTTATACATATCCAGAAGCTATAGCCCATACTATTATTCTAAAACGAAATATAAGATGAGTTAGATTAGTTTTTGTTTTGTTTTTTTTCTTTTTTCAGATATCATCTGAGTTTGTTGAATATTACCTTACGAGAACACCATTCCTATAAGTTCCATACTTACTTCATATTTTGAAACTAAGTAGATTTTTCTTTTTCCCTAACCAGATTGGTTAAAACACCTTTCATATTTATCAGTTGCAACTTTGAGTTTAACACTAATATTATCAAAAGAAGACCTAGTCATGACTGAAATGATACAAACTTATTTCTATAATTGATACTTTTAGGTAAATTACTGAAACAAAGTTTAGTAGAAACCTAAACACTAAACACAAGACGTATTTTTTTTTTCTTGTCTTTTCCTTTTTATATACATATATATATATTATTATCTTTTCTCCTCTTTTTCCAGACTAGATAATTTATTCTACTTAAATAACAGAGAATTTAAATAATCTTTATTTTATAAATGTTAAGTTTTTCTTCAAAACAATGATAATATAGATATGTTTCGTTCTAAGCCTTAAGGGCTACAAGTTAACATCCTAGCGATGTTATTTTTCCTTTTTACATTATCACAAAGTGGTTCTCCTGCTCACGGAAGTTCCGTGCGCCTCACCTAGTCTTCCTCGGACCCCCCCGCTTAATATGGGGAGACCTGACGAAGGCCTTCGACCCCCTGTTGAGAGGTTTCACCCCTCATCACGGGCAAATCCTGAACACCTTAGTATTTTATTCTTAAGCTTATGTAATGTAATCTTACCTGTTTTCTTCTTCTTCCTTAAACCAGATCACACAAGATTCTTTTTTCTTCTTTCCTTTTTCAAGTCCGTATGGGTTGAGTCGAGAGTTCTCCAAACCAGAATAATTGGTAAGTGTTGCCTACTGACTCAGTTACCATGGCTCCTTTAAACATCTTATCCCTCAATGTGCAGGGACTCAATGTGCCACAAAAACGTACTAAAGCGTTTAGATCATTCCAAACACAAAAGGCACACATTGTGTGTATTCAAGAGACACATTTTACGATAAACTCAACACCTAAATTTTTTAGTTCATCCTATCCACAAGTATTTACTGCCTCGGCCAATACCAAAAAACGCGGAACTCTAGTGGCATTCCACCGCTCCACCCCAATCACAGTCCACTCCGAAATTAAAGACCCGGAAGGACGATACTTAATCCTGACAGGAAGCATTTTAGATACAGAAGTAACTGTGGTTTCCTATTATGCTCCAAACAAACAACCAATTCCATTTTTAACACATCTCTTGCAAGTAGTTAATGCACATAAAATGGGAACAATCATAGTATGTGGTGATACCAACCAGGTTCTCCTCCCATTTCTGGACAAATCTCCATATATGCCACCTCGAAACCAATCTAAAGTATCCCTCTCTCAACTTCTTTCGAAACACAATCTAGTTGATTCATGGAGGGAGAGTAACCCAACCAAAAGAAATTACACATATTTTTCTCACCCCCACCAAACATTTAGCCGTATAGACCATATTTTTCTTACCACAGGAATGATCCCAGAAATTTTATCATCAAACATAATCCCCATTCCATGGTCTGATCACAACGCAGTCCTAACCACTATTGCATCCACTATACCCAAAACTCAGGATAAAACATGGTATCTACCAGAATTATTACTCAAACAACCTATATATAGAAACAAAATTGAGCATGCATTGAAAGAGTATTTCATACTCAACAAAGGTCCAGAAATTTCCCCAATAACACTTTGGGAAGCTCATAAACCGGTGTTGAGAGGAATATTTCAACAACAGATTGGTATACTCAAAAGAGAACGTAGAAATCTTGCACGAAAATTAGAAACACAATTTAATTCCCACTTCATAGCCTTCCAAAACAATCCTAACCCAATTAATAAAAGTGAATTGGAGAAGGCACGCCTGGAATATGACCTTTTTCTAACAGAATCAACTGATAAAATACTACGCCGTTCCAGACATGCCTTCTATATGAAATCGAATAAACCAGGCACATACTTGGCACGTGCACTCAAAACAACTAATAAATCCTTTAAACCAATTAAGCTGAAGATATCTAAAAATATATACACTAGCAATCCCCTTAAAATTGTCCATAAATTTCGTTCTCACCTTAAAACACTATACACTGAATCAAATTCGTTTAATTTAAACGAAGCAGATTCCTTTTTCTCCAAAATTAATTTACCGGGATTATCTGATTCACAAAAAGCGCAATTGGATGAACCTATCAAGGTAGAAGATGTAGCTAAAATCATCAAAGAATTAAAAATTAATAAAAGACCAGGACCTGATGGTTTTTCAGCATTATATTATCGTACCTTCTCAGACTCTATTTCCCCCATATTAACAGAAACATTTAATGCACTACTTGAAAACAATTCATTTAGACAGGAATCTCTAACGGCGATCATATGCATGATTCCTAAGCCTCATGCAGATGACACATCATGTACTAACTACCGTCCTATCTCGATGCTTAATATAGACATCAAAATCCTGGCAAAAATCTTAGCGTCCCGTCTTGGTGGCTTCATTGGTACTCTTATAAATCGTGATCAGGTTGGCTTTATGCCAACTCGCCAAGCAGGCGATAATGTAAGACGTGCAGTTCTTTTAGCACAAATTGCCAAGACCCGACGCATTCCCTCCTGTTTTCTTTCACTGGATATTCAAAAAGCCTTTGATTCCATATCATGGCCATATTTGCATTATATGTTACAAAAATGGGGTTTTGGCCCGAATTTTATAAACTGGATCAAAGCTTTATATAATAAGCCCAAGGCATACGTTAAATATGCAGGGTATAAATCTGAGGCCTTTAACATTGAGAGGGGCACTAGACAGGGGTGCCCGCTTTCACCCCTGTTGTTTGCCCTGCTCATAGAACCTCTTGCTCAACGAATTAGATCAGAACCAACCATAACTGGAATTGAGATAGGAGGATTTCACCACAAACTCTGTCTATTTGCGGATGACATCCTCTTGTTTCTTTCATCACCGCAAATTTCAGGCCCCAATTTGATGCCAATACTTGATGACTTTGCTGCATTTTCGGGCCTTTTCATTAATTCTAAAAAATGTATAGCATTAAACATATCCCTCTCATCACTGGAATTGACGTCAGCTAAAAACGGTCTCCCATTTACTTGGGCAGATAAATCTATACCTTATCTAGGAATACATCTAACTGCATCTTATTTGGATCTTTTTTCAGCTAACTATCCTCCAATGGTCAAAAATATAACAAATATGCTGAAATCCTGGAATCACCTCCCTCTTTCTTGGTTTGGAAAAATTAACACAATAAAAATGACAATCTTACCCAAACTATTATATCTTTTCAGAGTTTTACCTATCCCAATCCCTGCCTATTATCTAAGAATAATACAAAGAAAAGCAAATTCATTTATTTGGGGCTCCTCTAAACCTCGTACGAACCTGCATACATTATATCTCCCTAAGTTAAATGGGGGTATAGGATGCCCCAATTTTGCCTCTTACTATAGAGCGGCCCATATAGCAACTTTAACTAAATATCATGCACAACACGAATCCCCTCTATGGGTGTCAATTGAAGCTGCAGAATGTGATCCCCTATCAATCGCAAATCTGCTCTGGCTTTCACCAAGAGATCGTAGAGGAATAGGTAACCCAATCACCAAGCATTTTGTCTCCATGTGGGACAAATACAAACTCAGAAATCAACTACAATCATTACATAACCCTCTATTATCTTTCTATAAAAACCCCGCATTCTACCCCGCATGGATCTCACCTAGATCTTTCAAAGCGTGGATTACTTATAATGTACTAAACTTGCACAAATTTGTAAATTCTTCATCCTTTATTCCATTCCCATCCCTCTGCGATAAATATGGATTACCTCAATCGGAGTTATTTAGATATCTTCAGATTAAAAATTTCTTTATGCCTCTCTTAACCACAAATTCTCCACTGACTCAATTCTCTGAATTTGAAAAATTTTGTAAAAATAATCCTCATGCTAAAGGCATGATTTCGGTCCTTTATGCTCAATTAGTAAACCAACCCGAAACGGAGAAACCATTGTATGTACAGAAATGGGAGGGAGATTTAGAACAAACTCTGGAAACAACAGAATGGAATCAAATTTGGTTAACAACCAAATCGGCTTCCCCAAACATAATAGCAATAGAGGCTAATTATAAAGTTTTAATACGATGGTACCTTGTACCGGTTAGAATAGCGAAATATGTGCATAATTACTCGACAGAGTGTTATCGTGGATGCTTGGACCCAGGTACTCACTTTCATATTTGGTGGTCATGCCCCAAAGCACAAATTTTTTGGAAAGCTATCTTTACTATTGCATCTAAAATGTTAGGAATACCCATCACCCCAGATCCTGCAATGGCTCTCATTAACCGAAAACCAGAATTTTTAACACATAACCAATTTAAACTACTCATCCAACTATTTACAGCGGCGAAACAAACACTGGCAAGAGCCTGGAGATCTCCCTCATTGATAGTGGAAGAGGTAGTAAATCGAATGAACGTCACCATGACTCAAGCTAAAATGGTAGCCATCGAAAATGACTCGTTTGTCAAATTTGATAAAATATGGCAACCATGGATTAGCAACTACTTGCCTTCAACTTTTAACAAAGAAGTTTTACTACCATGGTAACTGACCCAGTGAACTAATGCATTATATAGTCCTTAGTGACTGTGATGGACCTTGCCTCGGCTCAACCCTGCGGACTCTTCTTTCTATTCTTTCTAGTACTTCCTCTTTCTATCCCTCCTTTCTTCTCTACTCATTCCTTTTTTTTCTTTTTTGTTGTTTTATTTGGAAGCTCATACTAATCATAAAACATAATCCCTCTTACATCCAGCACCACTTGTATGTATTATTAACACCATAAGAAGTTATAATTCATTATATAATCTACATTGTTTAAATATGTATTTTTGAGCTTCATTTCCTTTATTGCATAACTTGTACTCACTGTAATGTCAAATACTTCATTGTATGTACAATAAAACCTTTTTGACAAGGAAGAGAAATAGGTAGTAAGGTAAAAGGAAAAAAGAAGAAATGAAAGAATCCCCCGGAGTGGTGTCCCGGCTCCCAACATAGATAAGCAATAATACATCAATATTACAGGAATTTTAATAGGGTAACATCAATGACTGGTCGAAATCGGAAGAAAAGAAGTGCTTAACCCAAGGCTGCCAAATCCTACTGAATTTATTAATATTATTGTCTTTGATAGCTGTCATTTTTGCGAAAATGAGGGCCTTGTTCGTTCTATGTTTGACTTCTTCCACAATCAGTGTATTAGACTTCCATGCTTTGGCTATAGTTTGTTTAGCTGCAGTATTGACTTGAATAAGCAATTTGAATTGATTACAGGTTATGTTGTCTGGTTTTAGATTGAGGAGTGCAATGGCTGGATCTAGTGTTATAGGAATTTCTAAAGCTTTAGATGCCATGGCAAATACTTTTTTCCAGAATTCTTGCGCAATCGGGCATTGCCACCATATGTGCACGTGGGTACCTGGTGAGGAATAACCTCGGAAGCAATTATTAGGATATGAAGGAGTAAATTTAGCAATCCTAGCTGGTACTAGATACCAACGCGCCAAAACTTTGAAGTTAGTTTCAAGAGCAAAGCAATTAGGGGATGAGGATTTGGTAGCCATCCATATGTTAGACCAGTCATCGATGGTGAACGTCCGTCCTAAATCTGTTGCCCATTTAGCAGTATAAGGCGGAAGTATATCATTAGGAGTATTAATGAGATTTTGATAAATGAGTGAAATAATCCCTCTAACATGTGGGTCACTCATACAAATATGCTCAAATTGAGACAATTGATTAAGCATGGTACCGGTCCTAAGGAAAGGCGTATAAAAATTTTTGATTTGTAAATAACGAAATATTTCATTACAAGGTAATTCATTGTTATCACATAAAGTAGAGAATGTTTGAAATTTATCGTTAGAGACTAGCTTATATAATCTGACCAAGTTTGTAGAGGACCAAGCTGAAAATGACTTTGGAAATTTCCAAGCAGGATAAAAAGCTGGGTTCCCTAGAAAAGAAAGAAGGGGATTGTGCATAGATTGAAGCATATGGATTTTACTAAACTTATCCCAAATAGTTAATGAATGTTTTGTAATGGGGTTAAATAGATGAGATCTATCTCTAGGTTGCATCCATAACAAATTGGCTACAGATATGGGGTCGCTATCAATAGATTCAATAGCTACCCAAAGGGGTATTTCTTCCCTAGAATGGTATTTAGTTAAAATTGAAATTTGTGCAGCATGGTAATAAGAGGAAAAGTTTGGTAACCCCAGGCCCCCACATATTTTGCTAAGGTACAGAGTGGATTTAGATATACGGGGTTTAATGTTACCCCAGATGAACGACAACACTTTACTTTGTGTAATTCTAAAGAAATATGATGGTATAGAAATCGGAAGTACCCTAAATAGGTATAAAAATTTCGGTAATAACGTCACCTTTATAGTATTTATCCGTCCCAACCATGACAATGGGATAGAGGACCATTGTTTCATGAGGCCTGTGGTTTGTTTCAATAGAGGTAGATAATTAACTGCAAAAAGATCAGAAAGTGAGGATGTGAGGTATACTCCTAAGTATGGTAATTTATGAGAGACCCAATTGAATGGTAAGGAAATTTGAGCCTGTTGAAGCTCTGATAGTGATAAAGATATATTTAGCGCATTTGATTTAACGGGGTTTACAAAGAGCCCGGAAATATGTGCAAATTTATCGAGTACGTTAAGAAGATTAGGGGCGGAAATATGGGGATGTGATAAAAAAATAAGAATATCGTCAGCAAAAAGACAAAGCTTATGTTGATAACCACCCAATTCAATACCTTTGATGTCTGGATTAGATCTGATTAGTTGTGCTAGAGGTTCTATAAGCAGAGCGAAAAGCAACGGGGATAGGGGGCAGCCTTGTCTCGTGCCTCTTCTAATATCGAACACTGTCGATTTGTATCGGGCATATTTAATATAAGCCCTCGGATTGTTATAAAGAGAGGAAACCCAAGTCAGAAAATGTATTCCGAAACCCCATTTTTGAAGCATATACTGCATATAAGGCCAGGTGACTGAATCAAATGCTTTTTTGATGTCTAAAGATAAGAGGCAGGTTGGGATGCGTCTGGATTTAGCTGCATGGATGAGTAAAAGGGATCTTCTTATATTATCTCCTGCTTGTCTCTTGGGCATAAAACCCGTTTGGTCCCTGTGTATGAGTTGACCTATAGTATTGTTCAATCTAGATGCCAATATCTTAGCAAGCAACTTAATATCCAAATTGAGTAGAGATATAGGGCGATGATTAGTCCAAGAGGTAGTATCTGAACGGGGTTTGGGAATCATAACTATAATAGATTTTAATGTCTCAGATTGAAATAAGTGTCCCGCTAAGATAGAATTGAAGGCTCTAGTCAAGACTGGAGTTAGGATGTGTTCAAAATTTTTATAATATGATGCCGAAAACCCGTCGGGGCCCGGTCTTTTATGAAGTTTCAAACTTTTTATAGCATTCTGAACTTCAATATTTGTGATAGGACACTCAAGTCTCTCTCGTTGTTCAATAGCTAGAGTAGGGAGTTTGATATTGGAGAAAAGAGTATCTGCATTGGTTTGATTAAAATCATGAGTATAGGAATACACTTTAGCTAAATTAGATCGAAATATTTCTAATATTTTAATTGGATTACTAGTGTATGCATCACTTGACGTTTTCAGTCGTATAGGGGTCCGTATTTGCTCTATTGATTTCAAATTTCTTGCCAAGGAGGTGGTGGGTTTGTTGGCATTAAGGTATTGAATGTGTTGTCGTTTACGTATAAGTTTGTCTGCTGAGTCAGTTAAAAATAAATCTAGATCAAGACGCGCTTTGTCTAGGTTAGTATTATTAATGGCATTCGGGTATGATTGAAAGGCGGAATGACAAGAGTTAAAGTTATCTTCCAATTTTGCAAACAAAAGTTTACGTTCTCTTTTGAGGTTTGTAGCTTGTTGTATTAGTCTACCACGAATAACCACTTTGTGAGCTTCCCACAACGTGGTGTCAGAAGTATCTCCGGTATCATTGGAGGAAAAATAATCCTTTAGTGCAATTTCAATTTCACTACGACGGGAAGGGTGAGTTAATGTGGAGTCATTAATACACCAATTAGTATCATGGGATCTGGGTATAGTAGATGCAATGGATGTGCATATCGCACAATGATCTGTCCATGTAAAGGGTAGAATGTTTGAAGATAAAATTTCAGGGGTCATGCTATAAGGGATTAGGATATGGTCTATGCGTGAGAATGATTTATGTGGGTAGGAATAATGCGTAAAACGTCTACTAGTAGGGTTAAGCTCTCGCCATGTATCCACCAAACCATGTTTAGTAAGTAGATGTTGAAGGGTTACATTAGTAGACCTATTGATGGGTGCCGGCGGAGACTTATCTAAGAAGGGGAAAACTGTTGTATTCGAGTCTCCACATAAAACTACAGTGCCAAATTTGTGGGTTTCTACAATTTGGAAAAGATGGGACAAAAAGGATTCTGGTCTCTTATTTGGTGCATAATATGATACTATTGTGACAGCCATATCCAATATATATCCTGTGAGAAGTAAGTATCTTCCCTCCGGATCTTTTAGTTGAGTTAAAAGGGTAAATGGCATAGAACGATGAAATCCAATAAGAGTCCCTCGTTGTTTAACTGTGGTTGAGGCGGTATAAAATTGTGGATAAGAGGGGGAAAGAAATTTAGGAGTAGCTTTATCTGTAAAGTGAGTTTCCTGCAGACAAATAATGTGTGCCTTCTTGGCTGAGAAAGATCTCATTGCTTTTGTGCGTTTATGCGGAATATTAAATCCTTGAACATTCAAGGATAGAATATTTATCGGGGCCATAATAGAACAAAGATGACTATCACACCATATGGATTACAATTAATAACTAGAGTCAAGGACACCACCCCGAGAGAAAGAAAAGGAAAAGAAAGGACAGAATAGGAGAGAATAATTAGCAATCGAGTAACCCCAATATGATAACATATTAAGCATAAAGAAAAGCAAAATGCTAGGGTAAGGGAGCAACTTAGAGGAGTAATCAAAAAACTCCAAGAGGCTCCAAAACCATCCGCAGACTCCCACATAATAGCAGCGAGAATCTGAGGATGGAGAGGGGGGCAACAAGAAATTCCGAAAGGACGAACTTCGCCGGAGAACCACAGCTCCATTAAAATATACTACTATAACTTATAATATTAGACGCAATCTTAGGCAGACTAAATTATTTAAATCGCTACCGGCCTTAAGATTGTTAATTTATATAATAATCGTGGCAAGAAATAAATAAATAAATAAATAAGTAAAAAAAAAAAAAAAAAAAAAATATTATACATATAATAATAAAAATTGAATAAATAAATTAAAAAAAAATAAGTAAATAAATAGATAAATAAATAAATAAATAAATTTATATATATATTATAAATACACACATACATACACACATACATATACATACATATACATATATATATACATATACATATACATACGCATATACGTACATACATACATACACCTACACATAATTACACACATACACATACACATATACATACACCTACACATACACACAAATACATACACATATACATAATAAATAAATTAAAAAATAAATAAAAAAAAAAAAAAAGATAATATATATATATATATATATATATATATATATATATATATATATATATATATATATATATATATATATATATATATATATATATATATATATATAAAAAATATATATATATATATATATATGCAAACATATATACATTCATACACTTATGTATACATGCATATATGGACATACGCATACACTTTATTAACAGATAGGATATTAAGTGCTGGTCATATCCAAGTACCAAAGTGTAATCAAAAAAATTATTAGTAAAAAGCTGTAAAAAAAAAAAAAAAAAAGGGGGGAAAAACAAAAATATATTTTCACAAAAAAAAATTATGGATGGCATAGACATTAAAAACAAAATTTAGACTGGAAGTCCAAAAACCTGAAACCTTGGTATTGTGAATAGTGGGTTCACTGAAATAGGTTATAAAATAATACTGAAGAGTCAAATAGAAAACATTCTTTAACAGATATATATATGAAAAAAAACATATATATCAGTCCATTGAGTCTTCATTATTAGGGGAAGAGTTGTCAAAACGGCCTCGCTTATGTAGATGTTGACGCGAAGAGGTGGAAGAGTTATGTACTCCTGTTGCATTTTGCTGAGGTGAACCTGAGGCTGACCTTCTGCGTGGTAAATCTTTAGGTGAATCCTGGTCCTTTAGGCCTAACTCAATCAAGGCTGACTGCAATTCCTCTGAAGAGCGACATATATATTTAGTTTCTAAATGTGTAAATCTGAGCGAAAAAGGAAAACCCCAATGATAAGTAATTTGATGACGTTGAAGTACTTGTAACTGGGGTTTAAGTGCACGTCTTTTTGCCACTGTAATAGGAGAAAGGTCTGCAAGAAGCTGATATACATGACCTTGAAAGGTGAGAGAATCCTTTCTTCTGGCTGCTGCAAGCAATTGTTCTTTAGTGCGATAATAATGCATTTTAGCAATTATGTCCCTAGGAGGGCCATTTATTCTACGTTGAGCTAAAGCTCTATGCACTCTATCCATTTCTAATCTCTCTATTGGAATACCAGGTTGTAGTTCTTGAAATAGTGCAGTAATAGTGGCTTGAACATCAAGGACATTCTCAGGGATACCTCTAATCCGCAAGTTAGCCCTACGATCCCTATTCTCCTGGTCCTCTAAACGTGACTGTAATACAGCATTTTCTTCTTTCAGGTTCATAAATTCTGATTTATGTTGCTGTGTTTGACTTTCCAGATCATCCATCCTTATTTCTAACTCAGCTGTTCTTTGCCCCAGGTCTCTAATTTCCCTTGTTAATTTATCTGTTATGTGGTCTGACGTCTGTTTCAGGGCTTTTTGTAATATTCGCTCAAATTTTTTAAATAAATCCGTTTGTAATGCTGTTTGTGAGTCTCCTATGTCTGTATCAGACTCTCCAGAAAAATCTATGGTGCTTGTATTGAGTTTCAGTGGCTTGGCAGTATGTGAGGTGCTGGGCTGTGAGGTAACTGCCGCCGCCATCTTGGATAGCTGACGGGCTGGTGTTTCCTTAATGTTACCAGACTTAATTTTAGATTTGGTGCCTTTCAAAACCATTCTAATAGTACCTGAGTGCTTTACAGGTAAGTGCCAGGTGGTTTTGATGCTTTTCGGCGTCTCTGGGACCTGTAGTCCTCCGGCGAAAACGGCCCTGGAGCGGAGCTCTAAGCAGGCATATCTAACCTCTCAGGCATCCGCGCATGCGCCATATAAACAAATCTCACACCATATCATATCTTAACTGGCTGTAGTTATTGAGGATATTGAGTTACAGGGATCTTAAATATCTGGGTCTTTCCAGAAACTCTTCTGGTCATCCTTGGCCTTTTCTGATTATTTAGTCCTGCTTCAATGATTCATATTTCCAGTTTGCAGCAAGCCTGGAAAGTTTTAGTAACTTCCACAACCACAAAATTCCTATATCATATAATTATATATACAGTATCTCACAAAAGTGAGTACACCCCTCACATTTTTGTAAATATTTTATTATATCTTTTATAGATATTATAATCTAAAAATATAGAAAAGGATATCACATAGGAGTTTACAAAAAATATATACTACGGAAGAGAGGCGTGGTACGCACTCCTGGAACGCACGCCGGTCGGCCATTTTGGCTGAAACCGGAAGTGATTATTTTTCATACGTGGAGCTGTTTCCCATAATGAAAGGCATATTTTCTATATATATCGGAGTGGCTACAGTGGGGGAAACCCCCCTGATGACGTCTTTGAGGACGAAACGCGTCGGGCAGGACCCCATTGTCGCCACTTTTTCTCAAACAGCGCTGTTTTAAGTTTTGGATCTACATGTGAGTGTACATCTATTTTACTTCAAATAAATACTTTTTGTTTTTTGGATTTACACTCTGTGGCCCTTCTTTTCTTTTCCTATCCTTCCACATCAATTTCTGGTCCGCGGAATGTTGCTTTGAGGGGTTCGCTTACGGAACACCCCACCACTTCCTTAAGATCTACATGACCTCCCACATCCGGGAGATTGCGTACACCTCTCAAGTTCCTGGCATTATCTGGATGAATACAACAAACCCGTGAGACCGCATCCTTCTCGGAGTATATACAGCCACTTACCACCTAAGCCTTGTCCGACCCAATCCAGCGTATGCCCCATTGGGTCCACCTCATCCGGTAAGCCTCCTCAACTCTTGGTGGTAGTGAGCGGATTTTTAATTATTCAATATTCTGTTTCAATATATTGCCATACAGACTATGTATCTTTAATGTTCACATGAGGACTACATGCTCAAAGCAGATACAATTGATCCTTCTTACTGCTTATTGATTTGTTTACAGTTGTATATGACATTGCTTAGCGCCACACTTTTTTTATTGTTTTGCTATTTTACACTTTGTTGGTCGTGTTGGCTGCTTCTGTGTCTCTCTTTTTAGGGTAGCCCAGAATTATTTCATATATCTAGAGTTTTACAATGCCTCATGGGATGTGTAGTTCTGCAACAGCTGGAGGGCCGTAGTTTGAGGATCCCTGTTTTACATTGTAGCAAAGTGTAATTTCCTCAGTGTTGTCACATGAAAAGATATAATAAAATATTTACAAAAATGTGAGGGGTGCACTCACTATTTGAGATACAATATATATTGTATAATATATATTTTTTTGTAACACATACAATTTTTGTGAGAATTTTTTGTTCCCTACTCTCCAAAAATCATATACAGCATTACTGCTATATTCTTGTGATGTTATAAGTAAAGACAATGTCATGTAAAAAATGCTATGCTCCACAAGGTTTATAAACAACTTTCTTTATTCATGTATGGACAGGACAAAAACAAATATTTTTAAATTTCTTTTCAGGTTAACACTGCAGAAGAATATATAAAATTGACCATTTTCTGTTAGCAGGTGGCAAGTGATTTAGAAAGGTTGCAGAAAGCTGGTTTAATCTTATGTTGATTACACATACACACAGCTGAATGATTTAGAGGAGGGATACCCAACTCTACCACTGCTAGCAGAGATGGAGTAATGAGATTTTCTACCGCTTGAAGCAGTTAACAAGTACAGAACTAGTGCTGGTCATTCTTATTGATTAATACAGCATATTCTCCATACAAAGTAACAGACAGCACCCTGTAAAAATCATTTATAAGCGGAAGTTTGTATGCAAATTATGTAAAAGGATACACCACTTTATAAATCTGGAGATGTTTAGAAGAAATTTAAAATTCAATTTAGCAAAAAGTGTTCTGTACAGTACTTTAACCTAAGTCATTTTATTTTCTTACATTCTCTTTTAACTGGGTCAGATGAAAGAAATATGTATTCTGCCCTTGCTGCCCTTCCCCATTAAAATTGCTAGTTGCCTGGCCTGTTACCATCTGATAGCTTCAATTACAATCAATGACTTTTTAGTTGATGACCCGTCAAAATAAGTAGATAAATTATTTAGATTAGAGTTGTTGCACCAGGAGAGAGGACTAACCAAGGACCCTTCCAGAACATTGCATCCCTGTTTTGTAAAGGTTGTGTCCAACTCACTGATGACAAACTTAATTGGGGTTAGTCAACTGACAAAGCAGGACTCTCTGTATCCACCCCTAACATAGGTATCTGTAGTGTGCCCAACAGAGTGACTGGCAGGTGCAGTCATACAGATGACCCTGGCAAGGCTGCTAGGGAACACATCTTCTTCTTCCCTCACTCAAGCCAATCGACATTAAAAACCCTGTAGCACTTGATGCAAAAACCTGAAAAATGCCATTTGTTAGAATAGTGTGCTCTCCTGTTTAGTGTGGTAAGTTTTTAATAGGAAAGCAGAGGGACTGGCAAGAACACCAGGGATTTTACATAAAGAAAGTAATACAAAGAGAACAGGAGACTTTTTCATAAAAGTACTTGGTACAGCAGGATTATATCAGGAATCTGAAATGTTGGGGTAACAAATGCTTTAAGCTAACATTGGGACGTGGCACTTTTCTATATTCTTAGTAAATGAGTGTCCACACTACCACCTGGGGGTATATCGTTCTAATTTGAATCCCTAAATGAGCTTTAGCTCTGCAAGACAAAACAGGGCAAGGCTGCTAGGGAACACATCTTCTTCCCTCACTCAAGCCACTCGACAATAAAAACCCTATAGCACTTGATGCAAAAACCCAAAAAATGCCATTTGTTAGAATGGTGGGGCTTTCACAAAGGGATACAAAGTAAAAACAAAATAAAGTAAAACAAAATACAACAAGTCTGCTAGGGAATCCATCCCTACAAGAACATCCCTAAGTCAAGGACAGTAGATAAAAATACAGATTAGATAAATGAATAAAAATTAATAAAAAACAAACATTTAAGGTTAATTTTTTAGTTTACTCAAAATGGGCTCTAATGAATAAAAGCAAAAATCATTGGGCCACAGTCTATGGACTTTATGTCCACTGCAGACTCAGTTGGGGGACCTTTCTATGCAGTGACAGAGTTATACAGACTGTAATGGAGGAATTGGCTTTTACAAGGTCTTTGCGTATATCTTTCTTGTCGGACCCCCAGGTTTCTATAGATGTGATTTTGGTTGCTTATGCACAACCTCTGGAGTATTGGTTGTATTGATGGCAAGCTGGAAGTAAACAAATGGAACCTAATTAAGGGGGGCTATAAATAATTGGACAGACCTGACAATAATTTCTGCCCTAAGTTGATATATGGGACTTTTTGTGGGTTCACTTCTTCTTGTGGCATGCCATCATTGGAACACTCCCTCTAGCTCAGCCTTTTTGCAACCAGAGTGCCCAGGCACCTTGGGGCGCCTTGAGGTATCTTCGGGGGTGCCTCTGCAAAATCCCTGGAAATAGACCAAAAATTGTATACAAGACAGTGAGTGGAACCCCTTTCAGAGGGTGCCTTGACTGAAAAAAGGTTGAGAAACACTGCTCTAGCTGATGTTGTTTGTAGCATTTCTTCCTGTGCACCTTTTTCTCCTGAAGAAGCAGAACAATGTGAAACATGTCAAGCTTTATGTGAATGGGTAGTGGTACCCTCTGCTATCTGTTATTTACAGGATAATAATTGTCTATCTCTAAATAGGATGATATTGTAATCTTCTGTTTGTGTGGGACATAATCCTATAATCCTATAAGTCCCTAATCGACATAAGAGTACACAAAGTTACATGTGTTTTGTATTTTAACCAGCTTTTTTTTTATTTGTTTTAATTGTAAAAAATAAAGATTTACAATTTTGGAAAAAAGATATTCATCTGGTGCCCATAAAGTCAATAGACTGCAGTCCAATGATTTCTGTTTGTATTCAAACAATCACCTTGAAATACAACCCATTCAGTTTGAAATACTGTAGCAATGAAAGGTAAAACATTTGTGCATAGATATAAAAAAAAAACATTATAAATACCTTTTTATCCTTTTTTTTTATAAGTGATCACCTTCCCTCTGTTCTCAGCTGCATAAGAGCTGGGGGGAGAAGAAGCAGCTTCCCAGTGAATGGCTATGTGGGTGGGGGGGGGGGGGGCGTCAGGACAAACCTGTACATTGGAGAAGAGCAGGATGAGTTCCAAGCACAGCTAAGGAATTGACCATGGTGTGCTCTCCTGTTTAGTGTGGTCAGTTTTTAATAGGAAAGCAGAGGGACTGGCAGGAACACCAGGGATTTCACATAAAGAAAGCAATACAAGTGATTTTATTACACTACTATGGAGTAAATTTAAGACCATGTGCTGTTTTTGAAGCTAAGCCTCCCCTATTGATATGAACCAGTCACACTAGTTTAAGTCAGGTTATAGGATATGATGTACAGGAAGTATGGGAGGGGGGGTGATTTTGGACTTTTAAACAGGCATGTGGCCAGACAAAGGACAGAGTTGTTCTTGCAGACAAAGAAGCAAGCCTTGTACTTGAAACAGAAGTTTTGACTTGGACTCTGAGCAAAGAACCATAAAGGAGATTCCATCTCCAAGTTGTACATGCTTATTTGCTAGTAGGGATGGGCAAACGGTCCGGCCCGAGCATGAGTTTGGGCCAAACATTGGCTGTTCGCACGTTCAGCGAACAACCAAATTATCAGGGCGTTAGACCATTTGTTCGGCCCGCCGAACAACCACAATGCACTGCGCCACTGAACAGAGCACTGTCCGAGTCATGATTGGACACGGTCATGATATCCAATCATGGCTCATTGATGTTAGTCCCGCCCCACACTATAAAAGTATTCTTTTAATAGCGGTAATTTTCAGTGTGATATCGGCATGGAGATAGAACAGGGCTCTGTTCAGTGCTATTACACAGTTAGTGTGCTATAGTGTAAAGTATCAGTTTAGTGTGAATCTAGGGATGTGATCTTGGCTATCACTGGTGCGACCCTGGTAATTCCGCCACTGGTCAGTGTGAGTGTAGTGTGACCATCATTCATCTTTACATTAGTGTGAATGTAGGGATAGTTCAGTCAGTGTGAGTGTAGTGTGACCACCATTCATCTTTACATTAGTGTGAATGTAGGGATAGTTCAGTCAGTGTGAGTGTAGTGACCATTTTACACAGTATATTTCATTGCGTTACTGCAAGTTTAACTGCACATATTTCAGTGTGTTACGTGCTGTTTAACGCAATACATTTCTGTGCGTTACGGCACGCTTAACACAGTATATTTCAGTGCACTATTGCAAGTTTAACACAGTACAGTTCAGTGCATTACTGCAAGTATAACAGAAATATTTCAGGTTGTTATCTTACATTTACAGCAGTACAGTTCGGTGCATTACGTGCCATTTAACGCAGTACATTTCTGTGCGTTAGTGCACCCTCAACGCAGTATATTTCAGTGCGTTATCTTCCATTTGACACAGTATAATATAGTGTATCAGTGTAGTGTGTCTGTGTCACCAAACACCCCTTTCAACTGATTAAAGTGCATCCACATCTATATTACATTGTGTTAATAAGCAACCCCCACTCCCCATCATGTCTGGGAGGACAACAAGGAGAGGCAGATGTTCCCATGGAACTGTGAGGAGGCCATCAGTATATCTGTCCACAGGCAAAGGTGGAGGTGGTCAGTCCTCAGGCAGAACATCATTTCCTCTCTTTAGTGATGATGCCCATGCAATCCAGCCACAGCATGCAGAGGAGGTGGTGGACTGGCTTACAAAACCATCCTCATCTTCCTTATCCTCCGTCACCCAAGCAGAGATTGGTGCACAGTCCACTGCAGCTGCCAAAGTGGCTAAACCTGCCTCCTTGTGCACAGCTATTCCTGCCATAGCTCCAGCATCAGGCATGGAGGAGTAAGCTGAGTTATTTGAACACAGCATCAGCCACTTGCTCCTTGACGATGCAAAACCATTACTTGATTCAGATGTTGGTTCTGAGGTTGAGGTTGAGGAAGGCAGGAACATGAGCCTAGCCTACAGAGAAGGGAGAACACTGATACACAAATTGGCAGTCATGTTCCTCCAGCCGCAGGGTGAGGCACAACCCCAATGAGGCAGCCATCATGGAAGAGTAGAGAGCAGCCACCCTATTCCATTACATGTGCAGCTGATCGCACTGTTGCAATTTGCAAACTTTGTCTCAAGCATATCAAGCGTGGTAAAAACACCAGCCATTTTGGCACCACATGCTTGACAAGGCATTTAACCTCCCACCACAGCCATTGGTAAAACCATCTGAAAGCCACATAAAAGGTCCGCAAATCTGTTCCTCCTCCTTACTCACCTCAGTCTGCCCCTGCTATACCTCATGACCTCTCAGCAACCTCCACTAACAGGGATGATGGTATAGCGCAGGGTGTCTCAGGTCCTTGTAGCACATCTGCCAGCAGCACACCACCAGCTGTATACTATAGCTGGCAAATTTCTCTGCCCCATCTGCTGCAGCGGAAAAGAGAATACAGTCACTGCCACCCACATGCCCAGTGTATAAATGCAATAGGGGGGATTAAATACGATGAGTGTTGGTGAGGGAGAGATGGGATGAGTGGCAGCAGTGGGGGGTGGGATCAGTGACAGCAGTGGTGGTAGGGGGATGGGATCAGTGGCAGCGGTGAGGGGGGATGGGATCAGTGGCAAGGGTTGTGGTTGGTGGGGGTGGGATGAGTGGTAGGGGGGATTGAATACGATGAGTGGCAGAGGTGGTGGGGGGAATGTGATCAGTGGCAAGGGTGATGGTTGGAGGAGGGTGGGATGCAATGAGTGGTAGTAGAAGGGGGGATTGGATGGAATCAGTGGCAGCGGTGGTGGGAGGATGGGATCCGTGGCGAGGGTGGTGGTTGGGGGGGTGGGATGGGATGAGTGGTGAGGAAGGGAATGGTGTCAGTGGCAAGGATGGGATCAGTGGCAGTGCTGGTCATGGTGGGGTGGATCAGTGGCAGCAGTGGTTGTGGTGGTGTGGGGGGGTTCAGGGTATCAGTGGAAATAGTGGTGGTCATGGTGTGGGGGGTATCAGTGACAGTAGTGGTAGTGTGGGGATCAGTAGCAGTAGTGGTGGTGGTGGTGGTGTGGGGGGTATCAGTGGCAGTAGTGGTGGTGTGGGGATCAGTGGCACTAGTGATGGTGTGGGGATCAGTGGCAGTAGTGGTGGTGTGGGGATCAGTGGCAGTAGTGGTGGTGGTGTGAGGGGGTATCAGTGGCAGTAGTGGTGGTGTGGGGATCAGTGGCAGTAGTGGTGGTGTGGGTGTTATCAGTGGCAGTAGTGGTGGTGGTGTGGGGGGTGTCAGTGGCAGTAGTGGTGGTGTGGGGATCAGTGGCAGTAGTGGTGGTGGTGGTGTGGGAGGTATCAGTGGCAGTAGTGGTGGTGGTGGTGTGGGGGGTATCAGTGGCAGTAGTGGCGATGTGGGGGGGGTATCAGTGGCAGTAGTGGTGGTGTGGGGGGTATTAGTGGCGGTAGTGGTGGTGGTGGTGTGGGGGGTATCAGTGGCAGTAGTGGTGGTGTGGGGATCAGTGGCAGTAGTGGTGGTGTGGGGGGGTGTATCAGTGGCAGTAGTGGTGGTGTGGGGATCAGTGGCAGTAGTGGTGGTGGTGTGGGGGGATATCAGTGGCATTAGTGGTGGTGGTGGTGTGGGGGGGTATCAGTGGCAGTAGTGGTGGTGTGGGGATCAGTGGCAGTAGTGGTGGTGTGGGGGGTTATCAGTGGCAGCAGTGGTGTGGGGGGGGATTAGTGCAGTAGTGGTGGTGTGGGAATCAGTGGCAGTGTTGATATAGAGGGATGGGTGCCACTTACTTGCAGATCACTTGGTTCCCCCTCCTTGCTGGGTCTTGCTTGGGTGAGCAGAGAGGATGGGCGGGGCCCGTGAGTGCAGGCAGAGCTGGAGAAGATGGGCGGAGTGGGCGGGGACTGTGCCCGTGAGTGCAGGCAGAGAAGATGGGCGAAGCGAGCGGGGGCTGTGCCCCTGAGTGCGGGATCAGAGGATGAGTGAAGAGGATGGGCGGAGCCTGTGTAGTGTGCCCGTGAGTGCACTCGGGGAGGATGGGCGGAGCGGCCGGAGAGGATGGGTGGAGCGGCCGGAGAGGATGGGCGGAGCGGACTCCCGTGAATGACTGTAGTGTACACCGTGAGTGTACACTACTGTACTATCTCCCAGGCGGAGGTGGGCCCCCTACAGTGGTGGAACCCGAGGGCCCCTGTCGCAAATGTGACTGGTGCGACCCTGGTAATTCTGCCACTGGTCAGTGTGAGTGTAGTGTGACCATCATTCATCTTTACATTAGTGTGAATGTAGGGATAGTTCAGTCAGTGTGAGTGTAGTGTGACCACCATTCATCTTTACATTAGTGTGAATGTAGGGATAGTTCAGTCAGTGTGAGTGTAGTGACCATTTTACACAGTATATTTCATTGCGTTACTGCAAGTTTAACTGCACATATTTCAGTGTGTTACGTGCTGTTTAACGCAATACATTTCTGTGCGTTACGGCACGCTTAACACAGTATATTTCAGTGCGCTATTGCAAGTTTAACACAGTACAGTTCAGTGCATTACTGCAAGTATAACAGAAATATTTCAGGTTGTTATCTTACATTTACAGCAGTACAGTTCGGTGCATTACGTGCCATTTAACGCAGTACATTTCTGTGCGTTAGTGCACCCTCAACGCAGTATATTTCAGTGCGTTATCTTCCATTTGACACAGTATAATATAGTGTATCAGTGTAGTGTGTCTGTGTCACCAAACACCCCTTTCAACTGATTAAAGTGCATCCACATCTATATTACATTGTGTTAATAAGCAACCCCCACTCCCCATCATGTCTGGGAGGACAACAAGGAGAGGCAGATGTTCCCATGGAACTGTGAGGAGGCCATCAGTATATCTGTCCACAGGCAAAGGTGGAGGTGGTCAGTCCTCAGGCAGAACATCATTTCCTCTCTTTAGTGATGATGCCCATGCAATCCAGCCACAGCATGCAGAGGAGGTGGTGGACTGGCTTACAAAACCATCCTCATCTTCCTTATCCTCCGTCACCCAAGCAGAGATTGGTGCACAGTCCACTGCAGCTGCCAAAGTGGCTAAACCTGCCTCCTTGTGCACAGCTATTCCTGCCATAGCTCCAGCATCAGGCATGGAGGAGTAAGCTGAGTTATTTGAACACAGCATCAGCCACTTGCTCCTTGACGATGCAAAACCATTACTTGATTCAGATGTTGGTTCTGAGGTTGAGGTTGAGGAAGGCAGGAACATGAGCCTAGCCTACAGAGAAGGGAGAACACTGATACACAAATTGGCAGTCATGTTCCTCCAGCCGCAGGGTGAGGCACAACCCCAATGAGGCAGCCATCATGGAAGAGTAGAGAGCAGCCACCCTATTCCATTACATGTGCAGCTGATCGCACTGTTGCAATTTGCAAACTTTGTCTCAAGCATATCAAGCGTGGTAAAAACACCAGCCATTTTGGCACCACATGCTTGACAAGGCATTTAACCTCCCACCACAGCCATTGGTAAAACCATCTGAAAGCCACATAAAAGGTCCGCAAATCTGTTCCTCCTCCTTAATCACCTCAGTCTGCCCCTGCTATACCTCATGACCTCTCAGCAACCTCCACTAACAGGGATGATGGTATAGCGCAGGGTGTCTCAGGTCCTTGTAGCACATCTGCCAGCAGCACACCACCAGCTGTATACTATAGCTGGCAAATTTCTCTGCCCCATCTGCTGCAGCGGAAAAGAGAATACAGTCACTGCCACCCACATGCCCAGTGTATAAATGCAAGCTTGTCAAATCTGCTGGCTCTCCATCTTCTGCCTTTCCATCTGGTGGATTCTGCCCCCTTCCGTGAATTTGCAGAATGTGCAAATGGATAAATCCATGGGAAAAACCAAGCTTAACTTACCACCAGCCCACAGACAACCAAATAACCTGTCTAACAGTATGTGTTAAAAGCAGGGGTTTAGTCTGTACACATTTGCAAATGCATGCGTAAGCCACAAAGCCTCGCCAAGGCACCCCGGTATCTGTGGTAAAATATAAGTGTCCCCACAGTGGAGGCACATGCATTGTGATGGATAGGTGAGAGCAGGTGGACTGAAGGGGAGCCACCCCTTCTTAAAAGTGCAGGGGCACACTGAACACCCAGTATGTAGCACAATGGCAGCAAAGGAGTCAGTGCATTGCCTGACCAAAAAACACGACAGTGATACAAAAAACGCCACTTGCTCACACCTATAGCTGGCTATCGCAGTAAGAAGCATTGGAAGGCTAACAACAGGTACAAACAAGGCCATGGATAAATCCATGGAAAAAACTAAGCTTAACTTACCACCAGCCCGCAGACAACCAAATAACCTGTCTAACAGTATGCGTTAAAAGCAGGGATTTAGTCTGCACACATTTGCAAATGCATGCGTAAGCTGCAGGCTGGTGGTAAGTTAAGCTTGTTTTTTTCCATGGATTTATCCATGGCCTTGTTTGCACCTGTTGCTAGCCTTCCAATGCTTCTTACTACAATAGCCAGCTATAGGTATAAGCAAGTGGCGTTTTTTTGTATCACTGTCGTGTTTTTTGGTCAGGCAACGCACTGACACCATTGCTGCCATTGTGCTACATTCTGGGTGTTCACTGTGCCCCTGAACCTTTAAGAAGAGATGGCTCCCCTTCAGTCCACCTGCTCTCACCTATCCTTCAGAATGCATGTGCCTCCACTGTGGGGGCACTTATAATTTAGTGTTAGGTACCACAGATACCGGGGTGCCTTGACGAAGCTCTGTGGCCTACGCATGCATTTGCAAATGTGTGCAGACTAAACCCTTGCTTTTAACACATACTGTTACACAGGTTATTTGGTTGTCTATGGGCTGGTGGTAAGTTAAGCTTGGTTTTGAGGCACACAGGCTCCGAGCATCTCCAGCGTGGGCAGCGCACATTGGCTAGAGTGGGTCAACCTTCGGCTGTCGTCTCCTCTTCCACAAGAGCGAGCGGAGCACAGCTGGGGAGAGGGGAGGGCAACTGGATGAGAGTCATAGTCAAATCGCTTTAGGAGGGAGCGAGACCCGGTACACTCCCACATGCTCTAGCTGTGGCCGCGCGCCATTGCTAGGCTCCTCCCTCGGCCTACATTTATTTTTTCACTTTAAGCATCAATGAATCACTGCTCATTTAAAAATGACATTTTTTACAAAGTTTTTTTTCAATGATACATGTCCTCCAGGGCAGTACCCAGACCCCCACAACCATTCTATGCCCAATTACTTGCATATAAGCCTTCAAAATGGGCAGTTTAAAATTTTCATATTCGGGTCCCATAGACTTCAATGGGGTTCGTTATTCGGTTCTGAACTTTCGTGATGTTTGACCTGGGGGTCGTTCGACTCATCCCTATGTGCTAGGAAGATAGTCAGCTTGTGCATGTTGTAGGCATATTTTGATATACTTTGCATGCTATGAATTGTGTTTTCTGCAGTTGTATGTGCAGTTTTTTTTCTGTTTAGTAAAAGCATTAATACACCACAGAGGTCTAAACTTCCTTGGCTTTTACTGCAAGAACCTTTAATAGACACCAAGCAAAACATCATCTCTGGAGGCCACTTGTGTAGAGGCATGTGGAGAAACATCACTGCCTCTAACTGTTCCCTACCTGATGTGCCCCTCTTAAATGATCCTGGGCCTCTCTACCTCACACTCAACATCTAAAATGAGAAATTCCTCTGCATGACCAAGATCCCCCCCCTGAAGGAAGAGAATTATCATGTGTTGAAATATCACTGCTGACTCCTCCATGACAGTTTATTGGGTTTTTGAGAAATTGGAGAAGAAGAGGAGGAGGAAAGGGGGTACAAATGTAACAACTAGATGTTCTGTGTCTAGGAGGAGGAAGAATTTTCCACATGCTCTTCAGCCCCAGGGTTATTGACTCTTCTCAGCCTTAGCCTGACTCTGGGTGTTAAGGAAGTTTGAACAGGGTACAAAAGTGGGCAATTAAATAATAATAATAAAAAAAAATATTGCAAACTTTGAAAACTGGGTTTGCTTAGCTTGGGGAACATGGTAGATAAACATTGATCTATTTAATGGGTATACTTGCATCTAAGGTCAATGGATAAATTTGGCAAATTAGATTTTTGTCCCAAATACTGTGCAAAAGGACAAGAGAACATTAGATGCATATGGAGAAAAAATACTTTACTATCGGTTCACCAGCTAGGTGCCCCAGTCCAGAAGTAGCCTCTATCAGGTCCAGCAAGTGTTGTTCCCCTGGACCATGTGTATGCAAAATACTGAAGAGTTAAAGGCTGGAGGCTGGGACTGGAATCAGTCTCTGTGAGCCAGTTTCTGAATCTACATGTGAGTCTTTTTATGTCACAAACATGAGACATGAAACAAAAATAGTGCTGGATATAACCTCAGAAATGACTGCAGGAAAGTGTATGCTACTTACAAGGAATCTTTCTCACTACAGTGCATGAACTTTAAAACTGTGCAGTACAGTATATTCTGTATGTTGCCTATTCCAAGACTCTCACTTGTGACACAGGATTATCACGTGTGCAGAAGTATTAAAGTGGTATTAAACTCTGCTTAATTTTTTTTTAATGGGTCTCCAGGAGGTTTATTCCATAATATGCTAGTATGTACAGCATATTAGTCCTGCGCTGTCAGCACTTGGGTACTTTGATTATCCTCTGGTCTTCCTTCTGGGTTCACTTAGTTCAGCTGCTTGAATGGCCACCTGGCTGGGGTGACATCACTCGTGAGCATGCACATGGAAAGCACTTCATCACACCAGGTGCCCTAAATGTGCTCTGAGCTGCCCATGTGCAGCTCAGTGTATATTACCACTGATAGGCCCGGTAGAAAAATCTATGACAGAGGAGACTAATAAGGTCTTTTCTGTCATTAAAACCTTGTCTGTCAGCGTTTAAAAAAAAAAAAAAAAAGAGTTTATTGCAGCTTTAGGACATGTACGTAGCAAGTAGGCTCAGACTTAATTTGAACATCCCCATTGGAATTACTCCCACTATTAGGCACAATCTGGCTACTACCACCCTTTGAGGTGTCAAACATAGCACTGTTAGCCCCATATTTGGCCATGAAGCCAATATTAGACTTATGCTTCTTGCACCACTATTAGATCCTACCTTTTACCCTGTCACAATCTCAGGATTACTAACTTTAAAAAAGTTCCAAAGCACTGTATGTGTAGAAAAAGATATTTAATTATTGAGATATTATGTGTCATAGGATCATAATATAATGTACGTTATGAGCATTGTATAATGTGTAGGCCTGCCACCATCAAACAATGCCCTGAAAAGAGCAATAATGCCACGCTTACTCACAGTATTCCACACTCACTACCTGCAGTGGAGCACTATGTGAACTGCTATAGAGTGGGCCCCAGCTCCCATTTCCTAAGATGGGCCCCAGCTAATGCAGGTGGTAAGTAAAAAAGTAAAAAAGATGTTAATTGAATTCAATTGTGAATTTTAATACAACATAATAATAACTACTTTTTTCATCAAGACTACACTGCACTGTGCTTTCAGGAAGTATTTTCTGTCCAAGAGGCAAAATTGAGCATATTTGAAAAAGTGGGGTTTGCATTTGGTACCTAACATCCTGCAAGAAGGTAAACTTGATGACCATTTGTCTTTGTTTCATCTTAGTTAAAGTAGATTTAAAGCCAATTACTAAAATATCATATAAGCCATAATATTAAAAGTTGATTTCAATCTGTAACTTTCATGAAAATAATTCCTGATGATCCTTCCATGAGGTTCCAGGTACTTATTCTCATGGGTTGACAGCTGTCTTCCAGTTGTGCTTCTGTGTTGGGATCCTGTCACTTGGGCCCCTGGTAAGCACTACAATCGGCTGTGCTGGACACATTGTGCAGTAATGGCCCACCATTTTTACTATCATGAAGCCAGTCCACAATAAGGTGCAGAAAACTTTGGGCCATTGCACGTAGACAGAAATTGGCTGAAAAAGGGCTAGAGAAGATCAGCAGCCCTTAGATGCAAGATAAAGATGAAAAAGGTGGCAAAACATGGCACCAGTTTATGATATATAGAGCTTTAGCAAACTAAACACTATCCAGCTAGGGTTGAGATCTACTTTAACTATGTTACTAAGGGGGTTATTTACTAAAGGCAACTCCACTTTGCACTACAAGTGCACTTGGAAGTGCAGTCGCTGTAGATCTGAGGGGAAGATCTGAAATGAGGGGAAGCTCTACTGATTTTATCATCCAATCATGAGCAAGCTAAAATGTTGTTTTTTATTTTCCTTGCATGTCCTTCTAAGATCTACAGCAAATGCACTTGAAAGTGCACTTGTAGTGCAAAGTGGATTTGCCTTTAGTAAATAACCCCCTATGCGTAGCAAATTGTCTGCTTGCAACCTGGAGTGAGCAATATTAAATCTTTCAGTTTTAGAGTTTGTCAGCTGATAGTGGAGTGAGGTGTATGTGTGAGGTGTGAGGAATGGAGTTTGAGTGCAATATAGTATATTCAATTAATTTGTGAAACATGTATTTCCCCAATATTTTTGACGTTAAGTATAAGCAATATACTGTGTGTGTGTGTATATATATATATATATATATATATATATATATATATATATCTTAATCATACTATGATCTCTCTTTACTTTCCTTCAGTGAGCAGAAAGCCCTCTGCTTCTCTGAGGGGCAGACATCTGACTGTTACACTTCTTTTAACTCAAGGAACAGTGAAGAGACAGTATCCTGCACACTGGACAGATGTAAAAGGGATAGAGAAAGGTTCCAGCATGCTGTCTTTAAAGGCAGAACAAAGCAAAGCAAGATCAGAGAGAGCAAAGGGAACGTTGTGACACTAAGACAATTAATTACTCCTGGATGTGACGATGAGAGCTGCACTGTATGTTGGAAGAAACAGCAAGGGGTACTTGGATAAAGAGCAGAGAAAAGAAGAATAGCTTATCATCTTACTGAACTGCTCAGCAGGTTTACCATTTGAAGAACAGCCCTCTGTAAAAAGAACTAAAACTAGTAATGTGTTTAATAGGTTAAAATAATGGGTAAAGCATTTTATAGGAAGTAATTTATAATCATCATTATGCACATAATGCACAAACTTCAGACCTCTACGTTAAAGAACATCAATTAGCAGCATTTTAAAATTATTTATAGGAACACTGTTTCTGTAGGGCACATAGCTGACAACAACATGATTTCCTAAATGTAAATTTAATTTGAAACTGCAATAATCACCCTGGTAATCTAGCAAATATGGCAAATGCAAAAGAAGCTGGTGTTTCAGAGCTTATATAGAAACATAGAAAAGTGACAACAGAAAAGTAGTCCATCGAGTCTACCCCTTTTGTTAAACCTAGCAGAGCTATAATATTCATTAACTGCACTGGGGAGAAGTTCAAAATATGCATAGGTATACACTGTACACAAACAATGTTTTTCTACTTTGCAGCTATTGTATTGTGCATTTTTACTGTACGGTATGATGTTATCCCCTTGGTTTTGTAGATTAACTTTGAAGCATTTTAAATTAATATTGCATTAAAATATAATTAAAAAGCCAATAATCACACTGGCAGTCTGACAGTTATGGCAAATATACAGTACGAGAGGCAGGTGCTTCAGTGCTGTGAGTTATTAAATGTTAGTCTACTTTACAAGGTTTAAAAAAGACACATGTTCATTCAGTTCAACCTTCTGTGTGTGTGTAATTTTTATTCTATAATTCTCTTCAATTTCCATAAACCTATATATTCGGCAGTCTAATGAAGACATCTAAACTTTTTGAACTTATTGAAACTCTGAACAAGTACTACTTTTTTTTTGGGGGGGGGGTCCATATTTTTACTGCTCTAACAGTAAAGAACCCTTTCTGCAATCTAAGGTTAAACCTCCTTTATTCTAACCTCAAATTGTGGGCGCATGTCCTTTTTAGGGACCTTAGAGTTAACAGTTTATCACAGTTACTAGAGTTGCCTTTGGGATATGTGTACATTGTAATTATGTAGTTCCATTTAGGTGTCTCATCTCCAGAGTGAATAACTGTGATTTATATAATCGATCTTCATAATTGAGGTCCTCTATCAAAATGTATTTCCCTACATAATTTTTTTTTTAACTTGTTTTTTTTAAAGGTTTGATAACAGTAGGCATACATTACATTCACAAAGCAATATTGTAGTCCTAGGTACAGATCAAGAATATTCAACAAGAGCACATTTCTGACAATACAGGGAAAATAAACAAGAGACATTCATCTTACAACCAAATTAAAGATAAGTATGAGATATCACAATGGTCATCCAAACATTAAATAAAGTTGGGTCAACTGGAAAGTTGGCATTACATTATTCAATTATCAGTCTTGAGATATCATGGTTTCATCTGTCACATGGCAGAAATGTTATTAAAGTGGTAGTGAACCGCTGCAATAAAAAAAAAAAACTGAAAAAAATTTTCCCCTGCAAAATAATAGCATAATGTGCTACTAGTATGCATAGCATATTATGAAATACCTACTTTAAAACAAAACTCTCCAGCGGCGTGCTATCACCGCTGAGAGGGATTTCATCTTCCCCCGATCTTCCTTCCGGGTTCGTGGACTCCAGCTGTGTGAGTGGCCGGAGCCGCAATCTAAGGTTGATGGCCCTTAGTTACAGCACAATACTCTGAAGGTCCGGCACAGTATGGAGGACCTTTCGAGTGTATGTACGTGTGAGGTCACCGGCTGCATTCAGGGTGATAATCTCCTAAATGGTGCATGTTTAGGAGATATTCCTTTTACCTACAGGTAAGCCTTATTATAGGCCTACCTGTAGGTAAAAATAATAAAGTGGACTTTACTACCGCTTTAATGCATATGGCAATTATTAAAAATTAAAAATTAAAAATTGTGTCACCGGCGCAAAAATGTATCAAAAATAGTAATAAAATAAAATTAAATAAAATTCAAAATACCTAATACTGGGGTTGTGATATTTTTCACTTGATAATTAACACTCTATATTGACCTATTGACAGGTTGCACTTTAAAGTTTATAGTTTTGTTATTAAGGTTTGCATACAAGGTATAGGCACCGTATCAGTGGTAATATTGCGCTAGCACTTTTTGGATCAGCGCAGTTACGTTTTCAAATATATATGGCAATTATTGAGCAGAAAGCAGGGACTTCCTAAGTCAGAGATCAAGGAAAGAAGGGAGTTGCTAGTATCCTGGGTATGCAGCCAGGGTGCCTAAATCTTATACAATTTCCCCAGACAGCCCCTTGCTTTATATGTTAATTTATATAGTGGCAGATTTTGATTAACTAATCTCTTCCACATACCGATATGTAGAGGTGCAGTGTGAGTCCACTGCAAAACTTTTGTTTTCCTGGCATCATATAATAAATGCCAAAGAAATTGTTTGGTCCTAGCAGTGAAATCTAGCCCTTTCATGACTAAGCCTATTTTTGAAATTTGGTGTTTACAAGTTAAAATCCATATTTTTTGCTAGAAAATTACTTAGAGCCCCCAAACATTATATATATATTTTTAGCAGAGAATCTAGAGAATAAAATGGTGATTGTTGCAATATTTTATGTCACACTGTATTTGTGCAGCTGTGTTTTAAACGCAACTTTTTGGGAAAAGGGACACTCTCATGAATTAAAAAAAAAACAACAGTAAAGTTACCCCAATTTTTGTGTATAGTGTAAAAGATGATGTTACACCAAGTAAATAGATACCAAACATGTCACGCTTTATAATTGCACGCACTCGTGGAATGGCGACAAACTACGGTACCTAAAAATCTCCATAGGCGACGCTTTAAATTTTTTTACGTTTACCAGGTTAGAGTTACAGAGGAGGTCTAGTGCTAGAATTATTGCTCTCACTCTGACGATCGCGGCAATACCTCACATGTGTGATTTGATTTGAACACCGTTCACATATGCCGGTGCGACTTCCGTATGCGTTTTCTTTGCTGCGCGAGCTCGCAGGGACAAGGGCGCTTTAAAAAATTTTTTTTTCTTATTTATTTTAATTATTTTTATATTTATAAATTGTGTTTAAAAAAAAATGATCACTTTTATTACTGTCACAAGGAATGTAAACATCACTTGTGACAGTAATAGGTGGTGACAGGTACTCTTTATGGAGGGAAGGGTTTTGTGGGGCCATGGTTAAGTTCCAGCACCTATTGTTTGAGAAAAAAAGCCCTGACTATGATCATATGTGGCTGATCTAAAATGCAAGATATTGTAGTATCCCTGCATTAGGCATGTTTTACTGGTTTTAAAGTTGTGCTGTATTACTATAAACAGAGAATAACTTGGATTAATGTTGATTTGGTTTATATTAGGATTTCTTGGTGAAGATTTAACGTATATTTGAACATATTCTCATATAGGAGGTTTTTGCAAGTGAGATCCATGAGAGTGGCCATTTTGTATTGTACACAGATGTGGACAGGTGTGCCCTAAATGCCAGGGCTGCTCTTCCTGATCAGTCTATAATTGAATTATAAAAGATCATACAAACACCCAGCTGAAACTGACATCTGATGCAGTCAGAAGACATACAGTGACAGAGCTGTAGAAATAAAAGAAAGCGCAAATGCACTCTGGCTCAAACAACCAGAGGAAAGCAAGTTGTCACCTTTCTTGCCACACATTGCTATAGACAATATTGCTATAGGCAAGGAAGAGTGTTGTGATTCATGTTAGTCTTGGCTCTTAACTGAGTCTTATGCCGCGTACACACGGTCAGATTTTCCGATGGGAAATGTTCGATGTGAGCTTGTTGTCGGAAAGTCTGACCGTGTGTATGCTCCATCAAACATTTGCTGTTGGACTTTCCCCCAACAAATGTTTGATAGCAGGTTCTCAAATTTTCAGGTAACAAAACTTTGTTGTCGGAAAATCCAATCGTGTGTACACAAGTCCGCGCACAAAAGTTCACACATGCTCAGAATCAAGTACGAGCCGGAAGTGCTCAGTCTTGTAAAACTAGCGTTTGTAATGGAGATAGCACATTTGTCACGCGGCAAATTTTGAAATCTCTCAATGCAGCGCATTCTCTTCTTTATAATGCTAGAATAATAAATTTTTTTATTACTGCTGATATTCACAGAGTTCTGACAAATGGATTTTTTATTATTTCTCGTGACCTCATGAATAATCTTTGTTTTTTTTTCTCGTGATCTCCAGAATAATACATATATTTTTTATATTGATTTCCATTTTTTTTTTCTTGTGATCTCCATAATATTTTTTTATTTTTTCTAGTGATCTCCATAAGATTTTTTGTTGTTTTGTGTGTAAAGTTACCACAATACCACTATCATCTTGTATTTTTTAACCTCAAAGAAATACAACTATGTTGGTGTCCCTTGTTAATTTGACACTGTATTTGTGAAATGTACCTGCCTACTCACAAACAAACTGTCACTTGCCAGAGATATGGCAGCTCCTTGTACATGTCCAGAAATTTGGGCAGGAGGTTCGGGTCAGTGAATTTATCCACCATTTTAGCTGCAACACACAACACGAGACAAACCCTAATGTCAGGCTAAACTCTCCTAATCTTCTCCCAATATAGGCCTCAATCTCTAAAGCAGTATAGGCCACTAACCACTGATGCCCCAAGTTACAATTGTACCTTCGTTTGAACGATTGGTGCTTATGATCCTCTGTCCTCCACTCACAGATCGTACATACGACGCCCACGTGTTATGCTTTATATACACTGCGCATGCATGAAACTCCGTCCCTGTCCTTCTTTCTAGTGTATTCCCCACCTCTTCTCTTTTGGGGCAGTGGGAGAGCACATGGCGGAGACACAGCAGGTGCCTGCAGAGAGCAGCAACGACGAAAGCCCGGAGCAAGGCAGTTCCACATCCAGGAGGAGATATAAGGTCTCAAATATGTCCTTTGTAGAGATGGTGGACATCTTGAAGAGGACAGACTATGATGGGAAGCATGGACCTTACCCAAACCCAAATGTGACAAAGGCCAAGATCATGACTAAACTTGTGAGAAGTCTGCACAGGAATTTTGGGGCACGACGATCCAAGGAGCAATTGAGGAAACGCTGGTCAGACACTGAAATTGAGGGAGCACGTTCAGTATAGAAGGATCAGGAAAGTGCTTCAAAAAAGTATTTGTCGTGTGTTCATATTATTATTATTGCTTTAGTGCTTATTCTTTATTACAAATTTTGTACAAATTAATCCACATAATTTAACATTTTGTATACTTACACAATTCTTCATATATTTACATTTACACTTACATTCTCTCCTGTCAGTCACTCCATTCTCACTCCTCCACTCTCTCCACATCCAATGTAAAACATGATCTATTCCACTTTGCCCATATATTCTCAAATCTCTGCAGATTACCCCTTTGTTCATACATTATTCTTTCATATGGTAAAACCTGATTTACTGCTCTCACCCACTGGATCACTGTCGGTGGGTTCGGCTGAATCCATTTCTCTACTATTTGTTTTCTTGTGAGAAATAATACTTCCTGCAGTAACATCCTATTATGTCTGCTACTACCTCTCTTCTCCCTTCGTACTCCCAACAAACAGAGTTCAAGAGTGGCCATCATTGGTTCATTTAACACTTTTCCTATTTTCCTGATCACCTGTTGCCAGTATCTTTCTATATTGCCACAATACCACATTACATGGAGGAAGTCCGCCCCTTCTTGCCCACATCTTGTGCAATTTGGTTCAGTCATTCTCCCCATTTTATACAACCTATTTGGGGCCAGGTAAGTCTGATATACAATATTTAACTGAATTATCCTGATATTCATTGCTGGGGATACTTTCAAATGGGAGGAGCAGACTTCATCCCATTCCTGATCACTCATGTCTGGGATAGCTATCCATTTGCTTGCCATTTATTCCTTATTTCCATTGGTTCCCCTCCTATTTTACTCTGTAGCAGATGTGAATAAAGTTTGGCTACTAGTCCTTTTGGTCCCTGCGATCTCAAAATACCTATAAGAGGATATTTAGATATTTTTAATTCCTTTCCTCTAAACTGTATCTGTAGCACTTGTCTGAGCTGAAGATATCTATAAAACTGTTTACTTGATAAATTATATCGTTTACATAAATTTTCGTAGGGTACTATTATATTTCTATCGTACACCTGACCAATACTAATCACCTCATTCTGTTTCCAGAATTTGCTATCCTCAAATTTTTCCAGTTGCTCAAATGCTGGATTATTCCACAAAGCAGTTTCTGGTGGGATATCAGAAAATCCCGTTTGTTTTTTTGCTTCCTTCCAGACTGCTCTGGCTAGCTTTAGCAGGGGAATTCTTACTCCCACCCTCCTCAGGTCCTTTATTTCTAGTCCTACAAAGAAATCTTCTACTTGCATCTTGCTTAATAAATACTCCTCAATTCTTGTTTTTTGCTCCTGTCCTACCCAGGATCTTAAATGCTTCAGTTGCCCAGCCAGATAATATAAATATAGGTCCGGCAAAGCCAACCCTACTGCTTATTAAGTTTTAATTTGCTTCTACCATATGCCCAAATAAACCTAGTTATCTGTGAATTCAGGTCTTTAAATATCTGTTTTGGTATTTTTACCGGGGAATGTGCAAAAAGATACAGGCACTTGGGCAATATGATATAGTAATCAGCTGAATTCTACCCGCCATTGATATTGGTAGTTTTATCCATATTGCCAATTTTCTCTTGACATATTCTACCAGGGGGAGTATATTAACTTTCAGGGCTTCCTCAGGATCTAATGTTTATTCCTAAGTATTTAAATGCTTCAACTATTTTTAATGGGGTCTGGGCTCTCATTCCATTTCCTGGTCCAAGCAGCATCATTGCTGATTTCTGCAAGTTTATTTTGAGTCCTGAAAATATCCCATATGTTTCTATTATTTTCATTGCCTCCCTCAGGGAGGTATGCACGTCCCCCATGTATAATATGATGTCATCAGCATATAAACCTATGTGTTCTATTTTTTCCCCCACTTTAATCCCTTTGTACTTTTTTGATTGTCTATTTGCCAGTACCTCAATTGCCAAGGCAAATAGCTGGGGGGACAATGGACACCCCTGTCTTGTTCCCCTGTATAGTTTCATTGTAGAAGATAGTGTCCCATTTATTAGTAGGTTTGAACATGGTTGTTTGTAAATTATTAATAAACAGAAAAGTGCAGCGCTACAGCATATAGGATCTTGACAAGAGTGGGATCCTATTATGTGACTTTGACATAAATTGATGAACAAAAGGTCAGATATAAAAAATCAAATGATAAACAAACAGCATATGTTACAAATACATGTGGAAGAAGTCCAAAGCAGGGATATTCAATCCATAGGTAGATATAAAGCACCCATCCAAGAGAAATGTGAAGGAAAAAACGTCAGTAGATGATCCACCATGAAGTGAGTATATAGATTCTGCTTACCGGACGGCGATGACTGCTATTACGGCAGTCTCGCCCAGCATAGGGATTAGGGTCTCCCAAAAACCAAAGGGGCAATACAGGACCAGCAGCTTTAACTGTCAGTCGTTACCGGAAACATAAAACAAAATACTCCCATAGCGTAAAACCATATGATAAAAGGGGGGTTTATTAAAATAAGTGGAATCGCACGTACAATATTGTAGAGAACAGTCAAACGAAAAACAGCGGTGTCTCCGTGTGCCGCGAAATCACTTCCTATACTCGTAAGCCCATCCAAGAACATGATGACGTCACCGTCGTAGGCTTCTCCCTTGTAAATTATTCTTACCCATTTTCTGAATTTTTCCCCAAATCCATTTTTTTCAATACTATCTGTAAGAATTCCCATTCTACGGAGTCAAATGCCCTGGCCGTATCCAACGAAGCCAAGGCACTTGACTCTGGAATAAACTCCCTCATCTGTACCATAAAATGGGTTCTTCTGATATTGATTGAGGTAGATTTCCCTGGCATAAATCCAGTTTGGTCATCTGAGACAATGGATAAGATTACTTCATTAAGCCTTTTGGCAAGTATTTTTGCCAAGATTTTGTAATCTATATTCAATAATGAAATTGGTCTATATGACGCACATTCAGCTCTATCTTTATCGGGTTTACGTATCAATATAATTGTTGCCTCGTACATAGTGGGTGACATTTCTCCCTGAAGAAATATCTCTCTATACATTTTGGTTAGGGCTGGTGCCATAATCTCCACGTATGGCTGGTACATTTCCAGCGGTATACCATCCGGTCCTGGTGATTTACCCTTCCCCATAGAGAAGATAGCTTCTCGTACTTCCTCTTCCTCAATATCTCTCTCCAGCTCCACCTTTTGCTCTTCTGTCAATTTGAGGAAGTCTAATGCCGCGTACACATGAGCGGACTTTACGGCAGACTTTGCCCGGCGGACGGGATTTCGTCGGACAATTCGATTGTGTGTGGGCTCCAGCGGACTTTGTTTGCTCAAAAGTTGGACGGACTTAGGTTTAAAACATGTTTTAAATCTATCAGACGGACTCTTCTTTCTAGCGGACAAAGCGGTCGTCTGTGTGCTAGTCCGACGGACTCAAACTGAGGCATGCTCTGAAGCAATTACAAGACGGAAGCGCTCGGTCTGGTAAAACTAGCCTTCGTATTGAAGCTAGCACATTCCTCTTCTGTGATCTTTTAATACAGCGCTTTTTTTTTCTTTATAATGCGAGAGGAATGAAGTTGTTTTGGTGCTTTATATTCACACAGAGTTCTCACAAACTACTTTCTTCATGATTTATCCTCATGCCATAACTAATATGATGTTTTTTAAAAGTCAGATCTCCATAAATAAAGTATTAAATTAGATTTTGGACTCATCTTTTTTTTTTTTACATTTAAACACTATTTTACAATGTGTGCTAAATTATACAAAATGTTTTTTTTTTATATTTTATTTTTGTAGTTTCAAGTTACCACAATAGCCCTAATATTTTGTGTTGTTTTAATGAACCTTAATGAGGTTGGTGTTCCTCGTTATTCAGACATAGGGGGGTTTATTTTCCAAAGGCAAAAAATAATTTTTCACTACAAGTGCAAATTGTACTTGCAATTGCACAGAAAGAGCATTTGGAAGTGCATTCGCTGTGGATCCGAGGGGCACATGCAAGGAACCACAAAGAAAAAAAACCTTTTTCTTGCACATGATTGTATGATAAAATCAGCAGAGCTTCCCCTCATTTCAGCTCTTCCCCTCAGATTTACAGCGACTGCACTTCCAACAAGTGCACTTGCAGTGCGATTTCTAAAGTGCACTTTTCACTAGTACTTTGCACACACATAGGGGTTGATTTACTAAAGGGAAAAAGACTGTGCACTTTGCAAAGTTTGCCCTCTGCAAGAGCAGTTGCTCCAGAGCTTAGTAAATGAGCAGAAGCTCTGCTGACTTCCATCATTCAATTATGTGCAAGCAAAAATGCTGTTTTTTGAAGTTTCCTTGCACAGGATTGGGTACTCTTTGCTAAGTCAAGCCTTACCTCATTTACTAAGCTCTGGAGCAATTGCACTTGCAGAGGGCAACTGCACTCTGCAAAGTGCACAGTCTTTTAGTAAATCAAACCCATAGTCTTTTTGACCTATACCTGCCTACTCCCAAACAAAATGTCGTTTTGGAATCAAAACACATTCTCAATAATGTAAGGTAACTAAAAAATCCATTTATTTTGGTTAAAAAAAAATTAGGAAGGCATCACTGGAGACACTTTTGGAATCAGTGAAGCCTTTCGTCCCCCAGGACACACATCAAGTTTTAGGACAAGAAAATTGATCTCTTGCGACTAGGGAGCACAGGGAGCATAGTCAGACCAGACAGAAGCCAGGCAATCACTTTCGACTCTTCCATGGAGCCTTCCCTGCACGCTTCTCTGCAGCTTTCCCTCCACGCTTCTCTGCAGCCTTCTTTGGAGGCTGTGCCTCTGGTGGTGTACTTGGGGCAGGAGGAGGAGGAGGAGGAGGAGGAGGAGTGGCTTTATCTGGTAGATAGGTTGTAGCAGTAAGCTGCCCTCTCAAGCCCTTCTGATAGGCCTGCAAAATCAGACCCTCACAGAGGAGGCGTTGCACCTTTTCCAGTTCCAGCAATCTGCTGGCCATATATGTCCCATACGCCTCCTCTGCATTGGGTGGTGTGCTGAGGATTTGGCTGGCTTCACGAATGAGGGCTAGGGATTCCTCCTCAGTTTGGGTCATTCTTCTGGGCCTTTTGGTGAGAATGCGGAGGGGAGGCACCTGACACTCCGTGCGGCTTCTACTCGGCCCAGCCACAGCCTCCTCCTCTCTCCTACTGGGCAAGGCATCCTCCTCTCTCCCACTGGGCAAGGCCTCCTCCTGGCTGAGGTCATCCTGTGTCAAAAAAAGGGACATAGTTGTAATTTTGTGTTACACAATCACACACAATTTTCAGCTCATGACTTGCAAATGTAATTCTAAACAAATAGTAAAGGCTATCTATTTGACCCCACCATTATTCCAGCTGATCAACAATATCTGAAGTACATAGACGTGTGCACAGGGTGTGCCAGGTGTGCCTGGGCACATCCTAATCGCCTTGTTTGGTGCATATTCCCCCGTTTAGACCACTGATATTTCATCTAAAAAAAAAATGTTACCAAATAAACTATTTAAAAAAAAAATCTAATAAAACTACTGACACTGTCCACTGCCCTACTGACACCATCAGTACATATACACATGTATATCTATTAGAGCTTTGGGGTGCACACCCTAATGCAAGAGGCTGCGCACACCTATGCTGAAGTATATTTTTGGCCACTACTGTCTAGTGATATGTCTACATATTAATATTTGTGATGAAGTCAGTTTTTATGAAGCACTTAAAAATTTGAGACGTTAACATCATTAAGATTAACACAATCACAAATTCCACAAAAAAGGATACCTGGCTGAAGCTGGGCGCATCCACTTCATCAAGGATGAAAGGGCCCAGTTCTTCCTGGGACTCCTCAGCTGGGGTAGAGGTGGATGGAAGGCTGGAGGGAAGATTAGGGGGAAGGCTGAAGGGAAGGGTGGGGGGAAGGGTGGGGGGAAGGGTCGAAAGTGATTGCCTGGCTTCTGTCTGGTCATCCAGGAATCGCATTTTGTGGTAGTACCACAGCTTGGGTATATAAACTTGGTTGGCTGCTGCTCCGGATCGGAGCGACTCCTGGATATTATTATGTTCCCGCTTGTACATGTTTCGCAAGATACCAATTTTCTTGTCAACAAACTTTAAGTCTGCCTGGGGGACTCGAGTCTTCACAAATTCTAAAAGTGTGCCCAGTGTTGCCTTCCTTACATCTCTATTGTAATATAGTGGGTGTTTAACCTCCCACAGGTTTTTTTTTTCCTGATATAAATCTATAAATCTGGACAAAAAATCAGCCTCCTTAAAGGGATTCATTTTTGCTGAAAGACAAGACACAAGATCAAAACTGTAATGTCAGTCAGAACTCCCAGGATTATTTTTGGAAGAATCTAGGGGACACATACACACACACACACACACCAAACACATTCACCAAACACACACACACCCACGTTTAATCTTACCTTCGTTTCTGATGCTCGCTACTTCCGCACGGACATACGTAGGCCACCGTAATAGCTTTATTTACACTGCGCATGTGTCATGCTCCGCCTGCGTCGCCTGCCCCTGACGTTCTTTAGTACGATTTGTCCCCGCCCCTTAACTCTTCGTTGCGCAGTGGGAGTATATAGAGAAAGATGGCGGAGAGATTAACTGGAAGTAGCGCGGAGGAAAGCCCGGAGCCACAACCATCCACATCCAGGGGGAGATATAAGGCCACCAACATGGCTTTTGAAGAGATGGTGGAGATGGTGTCCATATTGAGAAGGGAGGACTATGATGGGAAAAAAGGACTGTACACACGACCGAATATGCGTAAGGACAAAATAATGGCCTCAGTTGTCACCGCTCTAGAAGCTAAATTTGGCACTAAACGGTCTAAAGAACAATTGAGGAAGCGGTGGTCTGACATCAAAAGTAGGAAGCCAGAACAATATTGGCGAATAAAGAAGCTGCTTAAAAAAAGTAAGTACTTGTTGTGTGTTCCTAGTGAGATACTTAACTTGCATGCTGATCCATATTTTTTTCGTTTATACAGCATCGTTCGTAAAGACCGTTCTTTGTAAAATACATATGATACTAAGAAAATGACGTTAATTTTTCACCAAATACGATGTTACAGGGTTGGACATACATTTAGGTCTTGATAATTTGTCGTATTCCCCAAATTTGGTGATGTGGTGTAGAGGACAGGACACAGCAGCTGTTTCCACATCTGGACTCACGAGCACTAGTGTACTATGTGACCATAAAGAAATTTTTGAGGGGTAATACACATAGGAGATGATTGAGGTGTCTGCATCTGTGAAACTTGCATGAAAATGTGTATTGTTTATAATTGTTGTTCAGAGGGAATTTTAATCCTGTCTTCTAAATTTTTGTGGACAAAAAAGGGCAATTGTCCACAACTCATAACCAACGTTTCATATTAATTTTAAAACTCAAAAATATCACTGTGTTTTAACTATACCTTTTATTTAATTATCATAGGGGAGAAAAGACTCAGACAACAGTCCAAGGATCCCAGGACTGCCCCAAGTCACCAGCCTGAAGCTGAAGATACCCCAAGCCCCAGCCCAAGACCACGCCCACCCAACGAGCTAGAGGAAGGAGAGGTGGAGGAAGCGAGCTTTCAACCCCACCAAGTGATTGACTGACACCCCAGCTTAAGGTAATCTATTTAGGCGTGCATATTTTAACCCATTTTTTTCGACACATTTTAGGTGAGGTTCTGGTTGTGGAAGGCCAAGCGGCAGAGCCATTCAGCACAGACAGTGCACAAAGACTTATTGGCCAGATAATGTTGTGGAATGGCCAAATAGATCGAATGCGTGACCAAATTGACAGCATGAAGATTCGGCTGGACACCATGCAACAGGAAATGAAGAACATGATTGATGTTTTGGGCAGAATATAATAACGTTTTGCCTAAAAACATCAATCATGTTCTTCATTTCATTGTCAAGTTTGTTTTTTGTTACAATTTTGAAGTTTTAGCATTAAAAAAATACAATTTGCAGATGCACACGGTGTGTCATCATGTGCTATCTTCCATCAGGGGATATCAATGTACTTGTTTTGTGTTTGCAACCCCTTCATCCTAAAAATGTTATTTTGTGAGAGGAACAAAGGGATTGCACACACAAAACACGTACATTGCTCTCCCATGATAGGAGATAGCACATGTTGACGTGAACCTTTTTTAATACCCAATTTTGAGCATCTTCAAATTTTAGCCTTTACACGGGTGATATCACCAGCACCGTTATTCACACATGTTGAACTTTGTTCTTTTTTTTTATGTATGTTTTTAAAAACACTGTTGTTAATTGTAATTTTGTAACCAAGGTCTATTTTTTTTAAATATGCCTTAAATAACCAAAAAAAGAAAATGTTTTTCCAAAAAAAAAAGAAAAAAAAAGAAAAACAAAAAAATGCACTTTTCAATGTGCACACAGTAAAATGTTTTAACTACTACAATGTGTGTGGCTCATTATTTATCAATAAGATGTTTTGCTAATCTTTGTGTGGTTACAGTGACAAAGGGCCTTATTAAATAAAGGGAAATGCACTTGCCACTACTACAAGTGCACTAGGAGACAGACAAAACTAAATGCAAACAAGAATAAAAACAAGATATTTGAGCCAAAAATTTATTTTATTTATTTTTTAAAGAAATAAGAGCTCTTCTTGAATAGCAATGGCCCCCCGACCATTAAAATAATTTACATATCGGTCACGCACTTGACGTGCGGATTGGGGGGCCAAGCCAATACGGCCAATTTCCAGGCCTGTGAGAGTTTGGTCAACTCCAAGTCCGGCCTCAGGCCCACCAGAGGTCATATATGTAGTGGAATGTCTTCTTAAAAAATTATGGAGTATGCAGCAAGCCAGTATGACATGATTTAGTTTATAGTCCGCCAGATTTATGGCCGAGAGGAACAAATGGAATCGGCTGGCCAGAATCCCAAAGGCATTCTCCACAACTCTTCTTGCTCTGGCCAGCCGGTAATTGAATACCCTCCTCTCAGGGGTGAGTGTCCTTTGGGGGAACGGCCTCATCAAGTGCTCGCCGAGAGCAAACACTTCATCAGCAATAAAAACTGAGGGGAGTCCATCCACATTCTGGTCATCAGGTGGCAATCCCAGGCCACCAGTCTGGAGACGCTGGCTCAGCTCGGTCTGTGCGAAGACTCCTCCGTCAGACATCAGGCCGTTCTTCCCCACATCCACAAACAGGAAGTTCAAATGTGCCGAGACCACCGCCATCAAAACTACACTATGGAACCCCTTATAGTTATAGAAATAAGACCCCAAATGGGGTGGTGGCACAATGCGGACATGCTTCCCATCAATCGCCCCGACACAGTTGGGAAAGTCCCAATGGTCAGCGAACTGGGAGGCCACAGTCTGCCATTCCTGTGTACTGGAAGGAAACTGTGGAGTGAAACAAAAAAAAAAAAGATAAGTACTTTTAAACATAACTTGGTTATCAGATTACACAAAAACATTCTTGAACAACAGCAGTCGAACATTATTAATATTTTTTTTGTTAGTTTAATTATAAAAAACATAAGGCCCACTTATAAGATTACTCACCCCCTCTGATGGCCCATTGATCAATTTTAATGTGGGGGGAGGGGTTCTAATTAGGGTCAAAAACACACCTGACAGTTTCAAACATTTGAGGGGGTGGGGGAGGGGTACTAATTTGGTTAATAAACACACCTGACAGTTTCAAACATTTGAGGGGGTGGGGGAGGGGTTCTAATTAGGGACAAAAACACACCTGACAGTTTCAAACATTTGAGGGGGTGGGGGAGGGGTACTAATTTGGTTAATAAACACACCTGACAGTTTCAAACATTTGAGGGGGTGGGGGAGGGGTACTAATTTGGTTAATAAACACAACTGACAGTTTCAAACATTTGAGGGGGTGGGGGAGGGGTTCCAATTAGGGACAAAAACACACCTGACAGGTTCAAACATTTGAGGGGGTGGGGGAGGGGTACTAATTTGGTTAATAAACACACCTGACAGTTTCAAACATTTGAGGGGGTGGGGAGGGGTTCTAATTAGGAACAAAAACACACCTGACAGTTTCAAACATTTGAGGGGGTGGGGGAGGGGTACTAATTTGGTTAATAAACACACCTGACAGTTTCAAACATTTGAGGGTGTAGGAGGGGTTCTAATTAGGGACAAAAACACACCAGACAGTTTCAAACATTTGAGGGGGTGGGGGAGGGGTTCTAATTAGGGACAAAAACACACATGACCGTTTCAAACATTTGAGGGGGTGGGGGAGGGATACTAATTTGGTTAATAAACACACCTGACAGTTTTAAACATTTGAGGGGGTGGGGGAGGGGTTCTAATTAGGGACAAAAACACACCTGACAGTTTCAAACATTTGAGGGGGTGGGGGAGGGGTACTAAATTGGTTAATAAACACACCTGACAGTTTCAAACATTCGAGGGGGTGGGGGAGGGGTACTAATTTGGTTAATAAACACACATGACAGTTTCAAACATTTGAGGGGGTGGGGGAGGGGTACTAATTTGGTTAATAAACACACATGACAGTTTCAAACAATTGAGGGGGTGGGGGAGGGGTTCTAACTAGGGTCAAAAACACACCTGACAGTTTCAAACATTTGAGGGGGTGGGGGAGGGTCAAACAGTACAATGGAGCTGACAATATACATTGTTCAAGGGACTATAGGCTAGAGATATAAATGGGCCCAGGATTGCATAGTGGGGAGGTTATTGAAGGTAAATATGCATGAAGGGCAAAAAAGGATTAATGTAAAAAAAAAAAAGGCATGCATGAAGATAAAGGGGACATTCACAGCATATTCCAAGCATGGTAATTAGGTAACGAGGACAATTAGACAATACATTATCAAAAATTGAATACATATCATGTAATGTTAAAGGATAAAACTTACCTTCATATAGTCCTTATGCAGGATCTGAATAATGGCAGAACAGGTCTCTGGGATTATGATCCCCAGAGCCTGGGGGGAGATGCCTGTTGAGAACTTCAAGTCCTGAAGACTTCTCCCAGTCACCAAGTAACGTAAAATGGCAACTAGCCTCTGCTCCGCAGTGATGGCTTGCCTCATGCAGGTATCCTGCCTGCTGATATAGGGGGTCAGCATAGCCAGCAGACGTTCAAAAACGGGGTCCGTCATCTGGAGATAATTCCTGAAATCCTCAGGATTATTCTTACGGATCTCACGGAGCAAAGGCATATGCGAGAATTGGTCACGCTGGCGCAACCAATTCTTCATCCATGAACTCCTCTTTGCCCTGTTCATGGACTGGACTCGGGTCAAAGTATTAACCCCAACACCAAGTCCCCACGCAGCACGAACTCGAGAACGAGTAAGTCCACGCGACATGGCTTCAAAATGGTCGGCTGGTCAAACAAACAAACTTATAACAAACGCACTGAAGAACAGCAAGGCCTTTGAAGAACGACCTGAAAATCAGGAACGAGCGGACCAGAACGGCCTGCTGGGCAGGTTACGAACTGACCAACACACACTGAAAAGCAGATACAAACCTCACAAGCACAAACTGAACCACAGAAAACGATCGAAATAAGCTGAAGTGTGAAAAGCGCGAATCGTCTCTAACCAAACTTCTACTAACACGAGATAAACACGAGATTAGCAGAAGGAGCCCAAAGGGTGCCGTAATGGGACTTGAACTTCCTTTTTATAGTCCCGTCGTACGTGCTGTATGTCACCGCGTTCAAAACCAGCGGACTTTTGGAGTGATCGTGTGTGTCCAAGTCCGTCCGTTTTTAAGTCCGGCGCACCTAGCGGACAAAGTCCGGCGAAAAGTCCGCCGAGTAAAGTCTGATGTAAAGTCCGCTCGTGTGTACGCGGCATCAGTCTCCCAAATATTCCTCTATCTCCTCTCCTGTACGGGACAATGTTGATGTATACATATTAACATAATATTTTTGGAAGCTCATGAGTATCTCCTCTAATGTGTTTACCATCTCCCCTTTCTCATTTCTCACTTCTGAAATCGCCAGTGATGGAATCTGTTGTTTTATCAAGAAGTTCAGTATCCTATTAGCTTGGTGTCTTTGCTCAAAATTTTTTCGTTTTTGCTGAAATTTCTTACGTTTAGCATTAATTATCAATTGGTTCTTAAAGTGGCGCGCTAATCCTGCCCATCTTATCTGGTTTATATTTGAAGGTTTGGTTATGAACTCAGTTTCTGCTCGTGCACACTCCTGCTCCAATTCCTCTTCTTCCTGTCTATTGGTTCGTTTTATATATGATATTGTAGATCTTGTTATACCTCTTATAAATGCCTTAAAGCTATCCCACAACATGCCCCCCATTTTCCTATCTCCATCTATTTCCAGCTTCTCCGGTATTCTATCGTTTAGACCAATCTGGGTTAACCATCGAGATTGAATCCTATAGCCCGGACATCTTCCTTTATTCCCTATTTTTAACTCAAAGGTCAACCCAGAGTGGTCAGACACTCCCCTAGGCCTATAAGTGGCGGATTGCACAATTGGGAGTATCTTCTCATTCCCCAGAGCCAAGTCTATTCTAGACATGCAACCTCTCCCTGGTGCATGCCACGAATAAGACCTAGCTTCTGGGTTTCTAATCCTCCAAAGATCAGCCCATCCAACTTCTTTTATACATTTTTCCAACATCCTGGACCCTACTATTCCTTTCTGATTATTCCTTCCAAACCTATCCATTTTTGGATTTAAACACATAATAAAATCTCCCATACACGCAACATATGCCTCTGGATACTCTGCCATAAATAACATTGCTTCCCTCAATACTGCCATCGTAGCAGGTGGAGGATTATTTATTCCCATAATTACAAATGGCAGTGAGTGCATCAGGGCAAAGATAAAGACATATCTCCCCTCCGGGTCCCTCCTTACCCTGATGCACTCCCATGTCACCGCTCAATGCACCATGAGGGAAACCCCTCTTGAATATGTTGTGTGACATGCATGACTCGACCACTGTATCCAAGGCTTTTTTAAATAGTCCTGTCTTTCTTAAGGCCTCTTTCACACGGGGCAGATCAGTCATGATCCGCCCCGTGAACATCCGCTTGCTCAGCGGGGATAGCTCCGCCGATCCCCGCTGAGCAGGAAGATGACAGGTGCATCGCTGCACACTGTGCAGCGACGGACCTGTCAGAGCGCCGCTCTCCCCTATGGGGGGATCGGATGATGACGGTCCGTAGTGTCCGTCGTCATCCGATCCGATCCGAAAACGGAGGAAAAAGTAGGTTTTTCCTCCGTTACACTTTTCGGATCGGAGCGGGTCGGATGTCAGCGGACATGTCACCGCTGACATCCGACGCTCCATAGGGATGAATGTATGTCCGTTTTTCATCCGAAAACGGATGGATGAAAAACGGACATACGGATCATCCGTGTGAAAGAGGCCTTAGTCATGTGAGTTTCTTGAATGCAAATTATTTTGGCTTGCACCTTACTAATTTCTGTAAAAACCTGTGTTCGTTTTAATTGCGTACCCATACCTCTCACATTCCATGACAAAAAGGTATACTGATTACTCATATTACTCATATTTATTGTTTTTTGTTTTACCCTTCTTTTCACCAGGAATCCTAAATCTCATTATTTCCCCCGTGACCTTTCCCCTTCCTACATGCCCCTCCCTCCTACCCCATCCATTCATCCAATCATCTTCATTCATCCATTTAAAATTTTTTAGGGCATTACCGACATAGTGCATTTTGCCCTTATATAAGTAATTTGTATCGATTTTAGCCTATCTACTCCTCGACCCCCCCTCTTATTCTTAAGAAGGAGTTTGAGGACAGGGAAGAAGAAGAAACTAACAAAAAAAAAAAAAAAGTCACCAAGCCCCCCATTTGTTTGCACTCCCATATCCCTTCCTATCCATGTGAATATTTCATATGCACCTCTCCCCTCCTACCCACTGCTATGCGCTTCCCTATATCTCCTGTGTTAGCTGTATATCCTCGCGTGCCATCCATATTACATTTTAATCCCCCTCTTGTGTTACTTCTCAACTCTTAACCCCCCTCTTCTCTCCCCCTACCCCTTATCTCCCCTTATTCATAATCTACCCCCCCTCCCCCCAAATCTCCCCCCAACACTCCATTCTTCAGTGTTATGTATACTTGTATTCATGCTTTTAATCTTTAGTGTACATACCTCCCCTTCCCCCTCTTTCTCACTCCACTCATGTGTTCTCTATCCTTTAAACTTCATTCGCCCCGTGCTTCACCCGTGCTCCCAAAAAGAAAAAAAAAATGAGTCTCATCAATCAAAAAAAAAAAAACCCACCGCAAATCAAATACCCCTCCAAAAAAAAAAAAAAGAGAGGAATAGGGTGAGAGGGCACCCCCCCGGGGGCCCACATACCTAGCAGGGGCCCCCAGGGGGAGTCCACCCATCCATCCATCCATCCAAAAAAAAAAAAACTTTTCATTCACATCAAGGGAAACACAAAAAAAAAGGAAAAATTCTTTATTCATACCAAAAAAAACCCAACAAACAAAAAAAAACACAACGCCTCCTCCTCCCACCTCCCCCCCTTCCCTCATGATCAAAACAAAATCATAGACCCCCAATAGCGTCTATACTTTGGGGGTTTCCCTCTGCCCCCTATTTTCCCTTCTTTTAATGAGGTAATAATTTAACAGTCCGCATCCAGTCTTTGGCTTGTTCCGCTGTACTGAAATACATAGTCTTTCCTCCTTCCTCCGCTCTCAACCGTGCTGGGTACGCCATAGAATATTCGATTCCTGCCTCTCTCATTCTCCGTTTTACCTCATAAAAAGTAGCCCTTTGCTTTTGTAGCTCTAGGGAGAAGTCTGGGAATATTGACACTTTACTATTCTCATAATAAACCTCTCCCTTTTGTCTTGCTTTCCGCAAAATCGCATCTCTGTCTCTGCAGTTCAATAATCGCTCCAGCAAAGGTCTAGGAGGGAGCCCTGGCTTTGGTACTGCTGCCAGCACCCTGTGTGCTCTTTCCACTGCAAATGCTGTTGAGACCTCCATATCTGGAAATACATTTTTCAACCATTTTTCTATAAAGTCTCCAGGGTTAAACCCCTCCACTTTCTCCGGTAAACCGACTATTCTTAAATTATTGCTGCGCATGCGATTCTCAAAATCGTCTGTTTTTTGTTGCCATGTAACAATCTGCTTTTCTGCTGATAATATTGTTTGGGCATAGGGTAACTACATCTTCCAATATAAATATCCTATTTTCCACTTCTGCCATCCTATCTCTCATGCTCTGCATGTCATGTCTGATCAGTCATTTTTAATTTCATCCATTTTACCTGTCAGGGCTGCATTGCTTGAGTGGATGGCCTCCATTAATTGTGAATTCATCTGCTCCAGTGTCAGCTTAGGCGGCTTCTCCCGCTCTTCTGTCTTCTCAGGCAGCGGCTGGGGTATGCTGGGCTTCTGGATCTCCAGAGCTGATGTTCCGCCGCTCTGTGTCTGTGAGGGGCTTCGCCCGCCGTCTTGCCTGTCAGATCATGCAAACACCTTAAGGCGATCCGCCGCCGTCTGCTTGTTGCTCATCTCGCCGCCAAGAGTGTCTGTTTTCCGGGTTATGGGTCTCGGTAGCAGGGACTACACAGGATCCTGACGGAGGCTCAGAAGGCTGATCTCAGAACTAAGTATAAAATTGATGCGCTTTAAATAAATAGCAGCATATTGTGCACTATTTATTTAAAGCGCATCAATTTTATACTTAGTACTATTTGTTTGGTTATCTGATCACCCTATATTGATAGCAGCTTTAATTTACTGATTTTTTCATAGCACTAACTATATTGGTATATATATATTTTTAAGCACAATTTATTTATATCACACATATCTATCCACATCAGCGCTTGGTTTTTATTCATTTTTTTAGCACTGATCTCAGAACTCCCGCTAATCACATCCGCCCATGTCAGCGGAAGTCACGCCCCCCCACACCGTAGGTTGCGACAGAAGTATAGTTAAATCACACTTGTTTAATAATAATAATAATAATAATAAGGTAAACAGAGTAAGCATAGTCAAAACAAGCCAGAGTTCAGTAACCGGATCAGGTAGTCAGCCAAGCAAATGTCAGAGAGCCAGACTGTACTAAATGTAGTAGTACAGCAAGCAGGATCAGGAGCCAGAAGGAATGTCAGCCTAGCATATCTTCAACAGGAACGCAGGAGAAAGTCTCTGTGATGTTGACAAAGGTGAAGGCAGAGATCAAGTGAACTGGACGGCTTTAAGTAGGCAGGACTGACGAGCAGAATCAACAACAGCTGGGTAACTGTGGAGATTGATAGGAGCTGGCAATTAAGAGACAGATGAGCAGCCAGCTCAGAGAAGGAAGGGCTGAGCCCAGCCCTGACAGTTGTACAGTTCAAAATGGCAAGTTTGAGGTTCGTGGGCACAGTAATCATTCGCAGTAAACATTGTTCGTTCGACCACTAATACGACGTTTTTGGCAGCTGCAGGTTAACTACATTTGTTCATGCCTATTTGTATTAAAATAAGTTTAGTACATTGTTGTCTAGATGTGTTTGTAACTATAATGAAATGCAAACTTGATTCAGTGTAAGGAGAGGACAGCTTTTTACACATCTGGACGCAGGAGCACTAGTGTGGGACACCAGAACAACCTTTTATGGTGTCCCACACAGGTGCTCCAGTGGATACTAGGGGTCCCTTCATGTGTGAAAATTGCACAAAACAGGTAAGTATTCCAGCTTTTGAAAGGGAAAAAATCATGTCTTCAGCTTGGAACTCTGCCAAAACAGACAATTGGATGACACTTCCAAGCAATGTTTCATATTACTATTTCTCACCTCAAATATCTGTCTGCTAAGTATACCTTTTTTGTATTCACATAGTGGAGAAAAGAATCGGGACATATGAGGACACCACGAACCCCACACCTAGTGAAGAAGGGGAACAACTCAGCACACAACCTGAGGATGTGGATTTTGAGTTTCAGGAAGTGGTCGAAATGGTGATTACAACAGGTCAGTGTCTGAGACCACAGCTTCAGGTAATAGATGTATGCCTGCATATTAATAATACATGGTGTTTTTTTATTTTTTATTTTCAGGTGATATGGATGTTGTGGAAGAAGAAACTCACTTCAACAGTGCAAGTGCACAAGTCCTCATCAGCGAAATAATGGTGTGCAATCGGGATTTAGAGAAGGTCAAGGAAAACATCAATGATGTTGAAAAAAGACTGACCAACATCATTGATGTTTTAGCCAAAATCTAAAAACAAAAAAAATATTAAATGTTGTCGTTATTGTTTATATTTTTATAAAAAAAATAATTTTTATTTATTTTTATTTAAATTTAAAAGTAATTGCAAAGCCAAATTTTGAAGATGCACACAGTGTGTCAACATGTGCTATCTGCCATCATGGGATATCAATGTACGCATTTTGTGGGTGCAACCCCTTCCTCGCAACTAAAGAGATGAGAGGAAGGGGTTGTACCCCCAAAACACGTCCATTGATCCCCCATGATGGGATCTAGCACATGTTGACACACTGTGGCTTATTTCAAAAAAACCAAACCACTTTGATCTACAAGTGCAATGCAAGTGCACTTGTAGGGCAAAGTGGATTGTCCTTTCTGAAATAAGGCCCAGTGTGTCAACATGTGCTAGCTCACATCATGTGGGATCAATGGATGTGTTTCGGGGGTGCAACTCCTTCCTCTCATCTACTTTAGTTGTGAGGAAGGGGTTGCACCCCCAAAATGTGTACATTGATATCCCATGAAGGCAGATAGCACATGTTGACACACTGTGTGTTTTGTGGCTTTATCAAAATAGATACACATACTAAGACATGGGATTGATAGGGTAAATGGAATAACTATTTATTTATCAAACATTTAGTTATGATTATCAAAACATGTATTCTGATTAAGCAGAGGTACTTTTTACAAATGTTTAGAAGTCATATGAGTTAACAGTTGTTTTGCTGATCAAATGCCATTCACACCTTCAGCTGTGTAAAGTTCTATCTCTGGCTTTCCCACAGAACTTGGGAAGTGACGTGTATATGTGAAATGACCATTTGCATAGCAATGAATATCACCAAAGAGTTGAATGGTACTTCAAAAGAGTTCTATTCAAGGTGCCACCGCCTGTAGAATGTATAAATTGTACTGAGGCTCTCAGCCATTTCAGAACAATCATATTGAATGTCACCATGTACTTACTGTATTGTTCTCCCTGCCTATAGCTAAAACTATGGGCTTGTATATTAAATACATCATCTATAATTTGGCTTCAGCAGTCAACGTTATTGAAAGTCCTTAAGTTCTGGGCTTTCCCTATCAGGATCATGATGGAAATCCACATTCTGAGTCCCAATTTGTGTGCATCTTCAAAATTTGGCTTTTACAGGGGTGAGATCACCCTATCTGATGAAGGCAAGATCAACACAATTTTCACATACTAATGTCTTGTATGGCCTTCACTTTATCAAAGTTGAACCTTGTAGGTTCCTGAGTTGGGGATGTGGATGTTATGTTTTTAAACATGCCTGTTTGTCCACAAAAAAGGCTATATCTACTGTCAAACATACACCAAAGGTGTTGGCTTGTTTAAAAACCCTTTTATAATGCACATGTGAATGTGCTTGGAGTAAAATGTTTTATACTCAACAATGTGTGGCTTCTTCTTTAAATGCTCAATACCATTTTTGGAGTAAGTTGTTGTAGTTACAGGGACAATGGGGGGGATTTATTAAAGGCAAATCCACTTTGCTGGATTTGCCTTTAGTAAATAACCGCTACTGTGCAGTAAAATTTGCCAAAATAAGGCCATTTTAGGGACTACAAGCAATTAATTCAGAGAGTTTAAAAGGATGATTTTTTTTTATCATTAATGCATTACATACATTAAAAACAAAAACATTGTGTGTGTGTAGCAGACCCATAGCACAACAGAACATAATAGTTAGCTGAAGAAGAGATTGTCACCTCATGTATCAAATATGTTATGTTTGCACTATTGATGAGATTTGCCAAAAATAAAAGGCCATTGGAGAACCTAGGAGACAGATAAGAAACACAAGCAGTAAACCAAATGAAATATGAGTTCAGTTTTTCACAAGAAGTTTATTTTAAATACTGTATTTATCGGCGTATAACACGCACCGGCGTATAACACGTACCCCAATTTAGGAGGGAATTTTAAGGAAAAAAAAACTTTTAGGAGGGAAGTTGAAGGGAAAAAACTTACATTTAAATGCCCATCATTGCAGCCTTCTCAGTGCAGCCTTGCCCCAGTGCAGCCATGTCAGTGCAGCCTTGTCAGTGCAGCCTTGTCAGTGCAGCCTTCCCCAGTGCAGCCATGTCAGTGCAGCCTTGTCAGTGCAGCCATGTCAGTGCAGCCTTGTCAGTGCAGCCTTGTCAGTGCAGCCATGTCAGTGCAGCCTTGTCAGTGCAGCCATGTCAGTGCAGCCTTGTCAGTGCAGCCTTGTCAGTGCAGCCATGTCAGTGCAGCCTTCCCCAGTGCAGCCTTCCCCAGTGCAGCCTTGTCAGTGCAGCCTTCCCCAGTGCAGCCTTGTCAGTGCAACCTTCCCCAGTGCAGCCTTGCCCCAGTGCAGCCTTCGATCCCCTGTCCCTGCTTCCTGGGCTTCAAAATCGCTGACCGCGATTTGAAAATGGCGCCGAAATACACAGAGCCGGTCCTCGGCTCTTTCCGGCGGCTCTCGTTCACTTTCGGCTCCACTCGTAGTCCCGAGCGGAGCTATGAGTAGGTTCGGATAGCTCCGCTCGGGACTACGAGTGGAGCCGAAAGTAAACGTGAGCCGCCGGAAAGAGCCGAGGACCGGCACTGTGTATTTCGGCGCTGGCGGCGCCATTTTCAAATCGCGGTCAGCGATTTTGAAATTTTGACAGCTCGGGATCGCAGGGTATCAGCGTATAACACGCACCTGCGACTTTCCCCTGATTTTAAAGGGAAAAAAGTGCGTGTTATACGGCGATAAATACGGTAGCTTTTAAACATTATCTGGCATATCAATTGCTCCCCTACCCATGAAATACTGAAGATATCTTTGCCGTACTTCATGGGCGCTTTGGGGGGGAAAGCCAGGATGGCCAGCTTCAAGAGCTGATCTCTTCCATTGAGCTGACCTCAGTCGCAACTGAGGCCAGATAGTTGGCTGCATTTTTTTTCAAAAAATTATGCAAAATGCAGCAGCACAGAATAATATGGTTAAGTTTGTATTCGGCCATATTTATTGATGTTAGGAATAGCTGGAACCGGCTGGTCATTATGCCAAAGGCATTTTCCACCACTATGGCCAGGCAGTAGTTAAAAACCCTCCAGTCCGGGGTGATGGTTCTCATTGGGAATGACCACATCAGATTGTCCCCCAGCGCAAATGCCTCATCTGCAGAAAACACAAATGGGAGGCCCCCTACGTTGTCTGCTGGAGGTGGCAAACCCAAGCTGCCAGTCTGGAGATGCCTGTAGAATTCAGTCTTGGCGATGACTCCTCCATCCGCCATTCTTCCCCACGTCCAGATACAAAAATTCATACGTCACCGACACCACCACCAACAACATGTATACTACTGTACCCCTTGTAGTTATAGTAGTACTACCCCGAGTTGGGGGGTGGGACAACTCAGATGCGTTTCCCATTTATCGCACCACCGCAGTTGGGAAAGTCCCACTGCTGTGCGAATTGGGAGGCCACAGTCTGCCATTCCTGTGGGTTGGAAGGAAACTGTGGCGTCAAATAAGAAAAAAAAAATAGTACTTTTGCACATAACATTGCAAGCAGATTAGACACAAACATTCTTGGCCAACATAAGTATAACATTTATTTAAATGAGTATTTAAAGTCAAAAGTATAAGGTACACTTATCAGATTCCTCACCCCCTCTGATGGCCCATTGTAAAAATGTATGGGGGGAGATGTTTTGGACGGGTAACCCTCTCCACTTCATTGAGAGCTGAATGCATAAATAATGTGTGTTACTTTGGCCAGCCCACTGGACAGGTAAGAAGTGTCATAATAAAAAAATATGAATACACACTGTCCAAATTGAAGCACATTTTTACATTCTTCAATTAACTATCAAGATAATAGGAGAACAAAACTTTAAACAGTACCATCTGAAAGTATTCAGGCAGACCCTTGCACTACATACTTTGGTGAATTCATCCATAAATCTGACCACAAAAGAGGTAGGTATAGTGTGTATGGGTTTGGCAAAGTCAGCAGATAGAGGATTGGTATCGGATGACTTAGCGGTTGGGGGGGAGGGAGGGTTCCAAATGAGTTTTGGCCCCATAAAAAAAGCCTCTTGCACTCTGCCTGAATATAAGGACAACAATAACATTTGTACACATTTTAGGGGGTGTTTAGGGTAAGCACTACAATGGAGCTGGCAAAATACATTGTTAAGGGACTAGGCTAGGTGTATATGGGCCCAGGATAGCATGCTGGGGAGGTTAGTGAAGGCAAATATGCATGAAGGACAAAAAAGGAGCAATAAAAGCTTACAGCATGTATGAGGACAAAGAGGACATTCACAGCATATTACAATCATGGTAATTATGGAATGATGAATTAAATACAATACATTAGCAAACATTAAATACATAGAAAGGATAAAACTTACCTTAATATAGTCCTTCTGCAGGACTTGAATTATGGCAGAACGGGTCTCTGGAATAATGATTCCCAGAGCCTGGGGGGAGATCCCAGTCGTAAACCTAATATCCTGGAGACTTTTTCCCGTCGCCAAGTACCGCAAGGTGGCGATGAGCCTTTGCTCAGGAGTGATGGCTTGCCATATGCAGGTGTCCTGCTTGATAATATAGGGGGTAAGCCAACAGACGGTGAAAAATGGGGTCTGTCATCCGGAGATAATTCCCTTAAATCATCAGGATTATTCTCCTGGAGCTCCCGCAGCAAAGGCATGTGAGAGAATTGGTCACGATTAAGTAACCAATTCTTGGTCCATGAACTCCTCCTCACCCTGTTCATGGACTGGACTTGGGTCAAAGCAAGAACTCCAACACCAAGCCCAACAATGGCACAAGCTCTCCAACGAGAATGTAATGACAACATGGTTAGAAAACGGTCGGCTGGTCAGAACAAACTAACAGAATGCACTGAAAATCAGGAAGGATCTTAGAAGAACGAGCTGAAAATCAGAGACGAGTGGACAAGAATGTACTGAAAACAGAAGCGAACTATAAAAAGAATGCACCGAAAGACAGGAACGAACTGACAACACACACTGAAGAACAGATACGAACCCACAAGCAAAAACTGAAAAGCAGAAACAAACTGAAAAGCACGAGGCTGAAAAGCGCGAATCATCTCTCACCAAACTTCTACTAACACGAGATAAACACAAGATTAGCAGAAGGAGCCCAAAGGGTGGCACACTGGCTATTGAACTTCCTTTTTATATGCTCGTCGTACGTGTTGTACGTCACCGCCTTCTCACGCTCGTAATTGTTGGCCAACATTTGTGTGACCATGTGTATGCAAGACAAATTTTAGCCAACAACCTTCGACCAAAAATCCATGGTTTTCATGTGTACGGGGCATTAGAATATCTCAGGATGATTCTTTTTCCTTGAATATCTTCTGTACTTGTAAGGGTCTCTTATTGGGTGCCTGTTTGCGCAATGCTGAATCTGGTCCCACCATGCTTCTTCTTGGATGGGATAGTCACCTACCTGTAGTTTGGAGATACTCCATCATATTGTGCCACTCTTTTCCTGGCCTGAGTCCCATTCTCTTATATATTCCTAGCCTGAGCTCTGTCACCCAGAATAGAACAATGTCAGTCCAAAAACCTTTTCAACGCTTTACTGCAACATTCGTGTAAATCACATTAGCACAATGACAATTCTTCACAGGACATTAAACAGATCATGACTTCCTGACAGCAGCCTCTAGCGCTGAACACCATACCTCACTATATGACATTGACTACCTGATAGTGGTCCCTTTAGCGCAGAGCACACAGGACCTGCTAGACAAGGGTCAGGGCTGGCAAGATTTCTCATTCTATTCTCAGTACATCCTCCTCTAGATAACCTGGTGGTTCTTTCTGTAGCAGTGGATAGGGTATATCATGCTGGTCAGGGGTGTCCTGTTCTTATACCCCTTCTTACTCAGGCCCCACCCATAGCTTACATATAAAGGGGCACTAACTCCACCCACTACATCACCGCAAGGAAGGGCAACAAATAAAGGATAATTAAACCTGCCAACATACTTACTTAATGCTTTTAATATGTGGCACACCAGGCAAATGGGAAGAGTCTTCCTTGCAACTGGAGGGCAGCAAACATTTGGCCCCCTACTATGCGGATAGCAGATGGATGCCTAAAAGAAGGCCTAAAAATGGTGTCCTCCTCAAAACATACACACCTGACTGTGGTGCTTAAGATGATGAGGGTGGCCTGTTGCACAATTCCCATACAAGCATTCTTGATGGAGCAGACAGGGTCAGCTAGGGAAGTGGAAGGATGCAGGTGCCAGGAAGGTGGTACAGTGAACTTGAACTTGGAGATAATGAGATTGCATGAGCAGAAGCAAGGAATCAGGGCACAAGCCAAGTTTGGTAGCAGCCAGGAAGGTAGGAACAGGCAAGGGTTGGCAACGTGTTGGCAATGTGTTGGCAGTGAGGCACAAGATCAGTAGGCATAATCTTGGTCAAAAGTCCAGACCAGGGTCGGTAGCACAAATCAGTAGCAGACATAACAGGCAAGGGTAATCCAAAGAGAAATGTCAGAGTGCCAAGAAATGTCAGAGTAGCAAGATCAACAGGTTTTCAGGCGCACAGTGCACGGGGATCAGAGCTGAAGACAAGATTGCCAGGCACCAGGATCTGTGTATAAGCCTGTGCATGCATATGTATGCTGTGCCACGTGTTTAAGCATGAGCATGAACATTCTCTTCCTTGCACGTCTTGTTAAGGTCATAAGCTCAGGAGTATGTGCATGTTCCTGCACTATGCGAGTTTCATGACAAAACACCTGTTGCTTAAGGGTTTTAGGCTTATATTAGCATAGTAGTGGTAGGGCACTTGTTACCAGCTGCAGAACTTACACTACTACAAAAACCCACAAAGAATAAGATCCTGAGAGTGCAAATAGTTTTTTGGAGGGAATCGCTTCTAGTGTTGCTGAAGGTCTTATTAGCTGCTTGTATACTAGAGGTCCTGTGAACCCAGCCCACTAGCTAAGAGAAGGTTTTCCCTCAGCCTAAAATAACAGACATCCCAATCCAGTCTACAGTCATCGGATGTATGCAGTTATACTTGTCTGTGCCCAATATTTTCATCTTTCAGTGATACCCCACTAAATACTTGAGGTTGAACAGCCATTGCATTCATCAAGTTCCTTCTACAATAGCAGACTGTACCTGGTTTAAGTGATAGGAGTTACAGACTGATAGAGATGGACTTGTGCAGCACAGTTGTGGACATCTTTAGGCAGTGATCTTCCATGGCTTTTACCCAGAGGGACTTCCATAGGACTCCAGGAATAACACTTCAGAGGGGAGGGGGGCTCAGGATTTAGGAGAGGGGGAGCAGTGGGATTACGGGGCTAGGAGTTGGGTGGTGGTTGGGTATTTGGGAGAGCGTGGAAGCAAGTGTGGGGGGGTGAGGAGGGGGAGGGGCGGTGACCTATGGGTATGGGGACATGATCACTGGCATGCTTATTATATATGAATATTTATCTCGAGTTCAATAAAGGTATGCATTAGCCTTGGTAGGTTTCTCCTTTGTGGTTGTTTTGTGCAGAACTCACACTACCCCTACCTGCATTGTAAAACACTGCATTTTAACATAGACTAACCATATTTAAAACATTATCTCCAATAAAATTACATATTTATTTTCATTGTTTTCTTTTTGAGGGGTTAAAGGAGAAGTATGGTTAAAGCTATTTTGGCCCTACTTCTCTTATGGAACATGGGAGTGCAGTTTATTCTGCACACCTGTGACAAGTGTTTAGCCAACAGCAGGCTAAATCTCGCTGTCAGCTGACATCACAGAGTCAGTCCAGGCCCTGGATTGATCCACCCAGATGCCTGGAACTGTAGCTGGCTAAGCTCCATCCCCTCCTCAGCCCAGTGCTCCAGTGAACACTGGAGGGGCAGAGAAGAGAGCCGGTGAATGATAGTCATCAGCTCTCTACAAACTGAAGGCAATGGTCTTTGATCGGTCAGTTCTCAGTCTTAGTAGTGGCAAGAGGCAGATGCCGCATCGGACCAATGCTGCATCCACCTAGGTGATTATAAAAAAAAAACTCCACAACCCCATACTTCTCTTTTAACCAGTTCACACCGGCATATAGAAAAATGTTGGATGGGCGGGACTTTGTCGATCCTGGTGAATGTCATATGAAGTCCTCCAAGATTACGTTGCACTGTGGCACGATTTATCACCACACTAATTAGTGTATCAGCTCTCTGCCGGTACCATGTCACCGCTGTGACCAATCACAGCAAATTACATGACAGTTGCTTCCTTTCATGCCATCCATTGCGTACAATTGTGTTGCAAGCTGTGATTGGTCAATGTGATCACATGATGGGTTGTGGTCAATCACAACCCATCTGTACCATGTGATTAGCTCTGGCCAATTTGCAGCTAATCACAACAAAACAAACTGAATGAATTGATTTAATTTGGTAAAATGCTTGCTTATAGAAATGAAATTCACTGCTATAAGCAATCATAAAAAGTGTAAAAAAAAAAAACATTCCTGATCACTTCCTTTAGAGTAGTTGAATGTTACTATGGTAACATTATATTGCTCTGGTCACAGTGTGTTTAAAAAAAATTGTGAAAAATACATTTAAAAAAATAAATAAAATAAAAATGAATAACATTTATTTTTTCCGTACTGTCACCAGCCAGTGTCCCTGATCACCGCCACACCAGTTATATGATGATGCTATACTGCTCTGGTAACAGTATGTAAAAAAAAAAAAAGTGACACAAAGTTACAACTTCAAAAAACTCACCCTGCCTCTTATGCCCTGTACACATGAGCGGAATGTCCGACAGAAAAAGTCAGACGGAAGCTTTTCATCATCTATTCCGATCGTGTGTAGGCCTCATTAGACTTCATTTTTTGAAAATTCTGACAGACCTAGAAATGGAACATATTCTAAATATTTCCGACTGAACCAATTCCTATCGTGAAAACCGATCGTCTGTATGCTCTTCCGATGGACCAAAAACGACGCATGCTGTGAAGCAAGTACGAGACAGAAGCTATTAGCAACTGGCTATTGAACTTCCTTTTTCTAGTCCCGTCGTACTTGTTGTACATCACCGCGTTCTGGACGGTCGGACTTTGGTCGGACTTTGGGTTGACCATGTGTAGGCAAGATGGCTTAAATGGAGAAACCTTCGGAGTTTATTCCGACGGCTAAACCGGTCGTGTGTACGCGGCATAACTGAATACCTCGGATTGTCTGCTTTCCAAAAAGGGTCATTTGGTGGATATTTGTACTGTCCTGACATTTTTTGGGTTTCAGGAAATGAGATATATAGATACAGACTACATAATTAACACTGATTTGGTTATTTTCAACAAAGAAATGTAACAGAATACATGTTGGCCTAAATTTATTCAGAACAATTATTTATTTGCAAAATTTTTATAACTGAAAAGAAGAATGTGTTTTTTTTTTCAAACTTTTCATCTTTTTTTCTTTTATTTAGCAAAAAATAATAAACCCAGTGGTGATTAAATATCACCAAATGAAAGCTCTAGCTGTGTGAACAAAATGATAAAAATCTAGTTTGGGTAGTGTTGGATGACCATGCAATTGTCATTCAAAGTATGACAGTACTGAAAGCTGAAACTTGGCCTGTGTAGGAAGGGGGTAAAAGTGCCCGGTATTGAAGTAGTTAAATAATAGTAATATAATGAGAGAAGGGGTTGCCTCTCAGCATTCTGAAACTTCTCCACCCTACATCCAAGCTGGTAGAACACTCCTAATCTTTTACGGAAAACTCATATAAAATTATTAGACTTAACTTAGTTTTAAAAAGGCAATATGTAATTAATGGACAAACAAATGCAAGGTTTTTAAAAATATGAATGTTATAAAAAAATATGAACATGTTATAATACAAGCATTACAAGCTGATATTTTCTTACATATATGCATTTATAATAAATACCAATATTTAAAAACTATAGGCTCAGTTCACAAACCCAAAAGATAAAGATAACATTTCTTATTAAGAAAAAAAAAGACAGTCCAGTTTTTAAAATTACTATCACATGGCTGAAAATAAAGATTATTTTTCTTGTGTGAAGATTTGTAAAGATTTGAGTGAAAATTTGTAAATGGAGCCTATATATTTTTAACAACCATATCTTACTTAAATGTACTTAAATGTACAGTAACGATTAATAATAATGTTGTCAGTTGAACAGATGTAATGAAATGATGCAGGGGAAAATTAAACTAGTTGAAGTAGAACCAGTAGCAACTATAACATTTTTTAAATTAAAGGTTTGGGTCACCTTTACAAAAGAAAAGCAATTTACAATTAGGAAGCTTGCAGATGTTAATGCTTGCCCCATCATCACAGGAGAGAGCTCTCTCTACAATTCAAAATCCTATGCATCTGTGGTTCTAATGATTGACACCAGTGCTGAGCTTCAGAGCTGGGATAGTGACAGAGTGTAGGAATGTGCATGTACATATACTGTACATACTGCAGAGATATATTGAGGCCTTTTTCTTTTTAATTTGGACTGACATACCCTTTAAAGACTAAGTTCACCATTCAAAAAAAATCAAATAAATAAATGCACATAGTTTTGCGGATCCTGCAGAGCACTGCACCCACGATCAGCAGATCACATGTGCAATGTCAGGCTCCTGCACAGTTTTAATCTAACTTTGTGTCTGTATCCCCAAACAGGCTTTCAGTTATGAAACTAGAGGAGGACTGAATGCGCTGAGCAGTGTGCTTGCAGTCCATTCAAACTACAAGTATATCTGCTGTGGTGTTTTTTTCATTCACATGAGTCTGTAAATGGATGACGCGATCACACAGTCATGCTGTTTATAAAAAGTTTTAGCAGGTGCTGGGAGAGGCTCCCCCGCCTGCTGTCATGGAGAGGGGAGTGCTGGAAGAGGGAGGTGGGTACATAGGAGCATGTTACACCCTAAAGGTGAACTGAAGTCATGTTACTATGATTATTTGGCTTATTTGGTATAGATAATCAGGGGCTAGAGCTTGCATGAATCTATCTATGGTCGCCGCTGACACCCCCTATTCAGGTGTCTGGCCCCTTTTCTAGGGCCGGGCACCTGAATTACAGCGGCGGGGGTGTTTTTTGGAAGCACCTGATTAGAGCCAAAAAGATGAACAGCGGGCGCAATGCTGTGCATTTGCTGTTCACTCAGCTGTGTGTTAGCAAAGCAAAGGAATTCACTTTGCTAACACTGAACCACCTCTCAGCCAATCAGGTGCTTGGGTCTGTTAACTGATTGGCTGAAACGTCAGGTGCTGTGATTGGACGCCTGATACAGAGGACAGAAGAAGACATCGAGGAGCGCGCAGGACACCGCCGCTGACCGGCTGCAAGACAGGTAAGTGTCGGGCGATGCACACTGGCAGCATTTGATGGGGCACAGTAGTGGCAATTGATGGGCACACTGCCAGCATTTGATGGGGCACAGTAGCAGCAATTGATGGGCACACTGGCAGCAATTGATGGGTACACTGGCAGCAATTGATGGGTACAGTGGCTGCGTTTGATGGCACAGTGGCTGCGTTTGATGGCACAGTGGCTGTGTTTGATGGATACAGTGGCTGCTTTGATGGCACAGTGGCAGCAATTGATGGGCACAGTAGCTGTGTTTAATGGCACAATGGCTGCAATTGATGTTTTTTTTTCAGCTTGTTTGCACCCCCCAAAAAATTTTGAGCACCAGCCGCCACTGACCATGACATGGCATATTTGATTTTTTTTATGTGTATGCTTTTAACCCATAATACACAGAAACTGCAGCGCCGCATGGAAGGTTGTTCAGAATTCAAAAAATTACAGCATACAAAATCACTGGTAAGAGTTACAGACTATGCAGTGCTTTTTCAATTCAAACATGAATATGTTTTTTACAAATCTTAGGCCTTGTTCACACAGGTTTCAGCTTGTATGAAAGAACTTTGTCCAGCAAACATTTCAAAGTTTTCCAAAGTTTTCAGCAACGTTTAGGCAGCTTTATTTTAAATTGTAACTGCTGGCTTAAAGCAGAACTGAAGGCATTTTACAAAAACTTTTGAGCAGGCAGGCTATTTATTGTAGAAGAAAAAGTTGGATTCATTTTTCTAAAACTGGAGAGTGCAAAATCTGTTGCAGCTCTGCAAAGAAACCAATCAGGTTATAGTTTTTTTGTCAAAGCTTAATTGAACAAGCTGAAGTTAGAAGCTGATTGGCTACCATGCACAGCTGCACCAAATGTTGCACTCTCCAGTTTTAGTAAACCATCCCCAATGTCTCTTCTGCAATAAAATATATCTTCCTGCTTGTTCTCAGTCTTCTGCAGCATGTAAAGTGAGCTGTACATGTGCAGCTCAGATTACATTGCTGGCACAGTCCCTGTGTGCTGAGATGACCGACTTCAGTGTATGTACAGGAGTAGCGTCACCCTGCACTGGTCCATTGCTATGGCTATTTTGATGATTTTTTTAATATCATAAATATATGGAATGATGCATTTTGGTTACCATGTATTGTTTTTAGAAGCTAAGCTTCCCCTATTCATATTCTAAGGAACTAATTTGACTGGTACATTGATCTCATGCAACAGAATGTGAAGTTGGCATGAAGTAGGGGTAGGGAAAAAAGGACTTGAGCTCAGCCATGTACTGAAGACAAATGCCACGTACACACGACCGGACTTTACGGCATACTTAGTTTGGCGGACCGGAGTCCGCCGCACAATCCGATCGTGTGTAGGCTTCCGCTGACTTTTTTTTCCCAAAAGTCCGCCGGACCTAGAAATGAAACATGTTTCAAATCTTTCCGTCGTAAGTCCGCTGGACTCAGTTCCTGACGGAAAGCCCGTTCGTCTGTATGCTGGTCTAGATACGACACAAGGGCAGGGTACTGCATCTCGCGCTCGCTGCAAACAATTTTTCTATTGTGGCGAGCGCGGGGCATACCAGGCCCTTAGGTCTGGTATGGATTTTAAGGGGAACCTCCTTTAAGGGAGGGTCTCTGCAAAATCCATACTAGACCCTTATCCGAGCACGCAGCCCTGCCGGTCAGGAAAGGGGGTGGGGACAAGCGAGCGGGCCCCCCCTCCTGAACCGTACCAGGCCGCATGCCCTCAACATGGGGGGCTGGGTGCTTTGGGGGAGTGGACCCATGTTGATGAGGACAAGAGCCTCTTCCCGACAACCCTGGCTGTTTGGTTGTCGGGGTCTGTGGGCGGGGGGCTTATCGGAATCCGGGAGCCCCCTTTAATAAGAGGGCCCCAAGATCCCGGCCCCCCACCCTATGTGAATGAGTATGGGGTACATGGTACCCCTACCCATTCACCTGGGGGAAAAGTGTCAATAAAAAAACCACACTGCACAGGTTTTTAAAGTAATTTATTAGACAGCTCCGGGGGGTCTTCTTCCAGCTTCGGGGGTCTCTCTGGTTCTTCTCCGCGCTCTCCGGGTCTTCTGTCGGGCTCCTCCGCTATCTTCTGCTCTTTTGCCGCTCCTTTGCTAGCAGGGGCCCGGACTTCTGCCTTCTTCTCTTCTTCTCTTCTTCTCTTCTTGCGATGTTGACACTCTCTCCGGCTGGTATGCTCTCTGAGCGCTCCGATGTGACTTATATAGGCGGTGACCCTGCCCCCTTATGCCGTCACAGTCCCTGGGCATGCAGAGCCTGTGACGGCATAAGGGGGTGGGGTCACCGGGTGATGTTAACCACGCCCCCATAAAACGTCACAGTCCCAGCATGCCCAGAGACTGTTACGGCATAAGGGGGCGGGGTCACCGCCTATATAAGTCACATCGGAGCGCTCAGCGAGCATATCAGCCGGAGAGAGCGTCGTGTCAACATCGCAAGACGAGAAGAAGAGAAGAAGGCAGAAGGCAGGAGTCCGGGCCCCTGCTAGCAAAAGAGCAGCAAAAGAGCAGAAGATAGCGGAGGAGCCCGGCAGAAGACCAGGAGAGCGCGGAGAAGAACCAGAGATACCCCCGAAGCTGGAAGAAGACCCCCGGAGCTGTCTAATAAATTACTTTTAAAACCTGTGCAGTGTGTTTTTTTTATTGACACTTTTTCCCTAGGTGAATGGGTAGGGGTACCATGTACCCCATACTCATTCACATAGGGTGGGGGGTCGGGATCTGGGGGCCCCCTTAATAAGGATGGCTCCCGGATTCCGATAAGCCGCAGACCCCGACAACCAATGGCCAGGGTTGTCAGGAAGAGGCCCTTGTCCTCATCAACATTGGGACAAGGTGCTTTGGGGTGGGGGGCCCGCAGGGTACCCCCCTCCCCCAAAGCACCCACCCCCCATGTTGAGGGCATGCGGCCTGGTACGGTTCAGGAGGGGGGGTGCTCGCTCGTTCCCACCCCCTTTCCTGACCGGCCAGGCTGCATGCTCGGATCGGGGTCTGGTATGGATTTTTGGGGGGACCCCACACAGTTTTTTCGGCATAAGGGGTTCGCAGGGTGTCAACCTCGCCGATAAAAGCAGCGAGATTGACTTCCTTTTCTCGTCCCGTCGTACCCGAGTCATGTTCAAAATGAACGGACTTGGCTGTGTGTGGGCAAGTCCGTTCATTCTGAAAGTCCGCCGTAACTCCGGCGAAAGTCCGTCAGGAAGACCGGTGGACCTAGTCTGCCGGAAAGTCCGGTCGTGTGTAGGCAAGTCCGTCCGTTCAGAAAATCCAGCGGGAAGAACATCGGACCTAGTTTCCCAGAAAGTCCAGTCGTGTGTACGCGGCAAAAGAGAAGTAGTTTTGGAGGACTCTAATTAGCAAGGAGTTTTGGAAGAGATCCTGGAAAGAAAGAGGATAACTCTATTAGGAAAGACTAAAAATATGAACTTTACCTGTGTCACGCAGACATCCCTGCAAAAACTCATTTCAGGGAGGTGGCAAACTCATTTCAGGGAGGTGACGCGGTGACGTGCCATTGAACCCCCCCCAATTAAATGCCTGATCAGTACCAATTAAAGTTTGCCGTTTTTGACATACATAGGCATTTTGTGTCTCTTATTTTTCTTTCTTTACTAGTAAGTGTGAAAGCATGAGTGCTTTTACACTTGAGCGGTGCGCCTGCAACACGGTAAAAAAAAGTCCTGCAAGCATCATCTTTGCAGCGCTGTAGGAGTGGTGTATACACTGCTCCTAAAGCGTACTGTATACACAGAGGAATCTGCTAGGACTGACATTGTAACATCAAATATTATAAAGACTTTTGGCATAATCCACAGAAAACTTCTATTTGCAATATACATTAGCAAACAGTGGCATACCTTAGGTATAGGACATGAAGAACAGTCAGCCTCGGGTAGAGCAAACTGGGGATGTTCTAACATCACATTCCAATTCACCTGCATATACAAATAGCCCCCGGTGGCAGGAAGGGAGAAATGCACATCTAGAGGGAAGCCAGGGGTGCTGTCTATTTGATAACACTGGGAAGGGAAGCGGCAGTGTGTCAGCTCAGTAATGTTCCGCCGCTCGGACTGATCTGCCTTTCTGAGTGACAGCCTCAGCCGGGAGATCACCTGACGCTCGCAGGTGTCCGTGAGCCGGCATCCAAATGCGGGAGTCTCACGCGATTTGCGGGAGACTTGAGATGTCTGTGTCACGTACCTGTTTGGTGAGCCTGACGTGCAGAGGAAGGCCTCTCATACAGCTCCAGCTCGAGGGCCACTGATGGTGAGACAGCAGTCGCTGGAGCACGGAGGTGTAAGAGCGCCTAGAATCAGTCCAGTAGTCTTTGCGAGTAGTAGCCAGGAACCCACAGGAAGGAAGCCAGGATTGGCTGATAGCAGGCAGATGAGACAGCAGACAGGCTGTCAGGGCTTGGCTGATGACAGACTGTGAATGCACAACAGGAAGCAGGAGCCTGAAGATGCTGAGCTGGACTGAAGAAGCTGTAGCAGGCTGGAGGAGCTGGAAGCAGGGTCAGACGAGCCGGGTCAGTAACGGGCGGGCAGATCAGGCATAAACAACAGGCAGGGTCACAGGCAGAGTTGGCAACAGATGCAGGATCAACAGGAGCAGCAGGCAGAGATAAAATCCGGGGTGAAACCAGGGATCAGAGAAGGTAGCAGACTGGAATGGTCAGGAGCAAGTCGGGTCAGGACCAGAAGTCAAACACAGGAATCAGGAACATACACAAACATTGTAGACCAAGCAGCAATTACCCAGTACTGATGCTCTGTTTAAATAGGCCGCATAGCGCCAGTCTTTGTGACAGGTTTGCGTACACGCGCTCGCATTTGCACATTGCGCATTCGCATTCATCGCATGCATCCTGTAACTGTTCTGCTCGTTCTTTGTTGGCGCATACGCATATGTGTATGTCTGGAAACAGCAGCTGTACTATGCTGACGCCTTTCCTGACATTGCCCCCTCCTTACAAACAGCCTACGGATGCCCAGCTGGCTCTTCTTCTGCAGGTGATTGCGAAAGAAATTATGAACCCATAGCATGTACATTCTGCTCTGGCTCCAAGGAGTTCTCTGGCCCATAACCCTTCCATTTGGTCAGGTATTACACTTGACCACTTCTCTTTCTGCAGTCCACAATTGCCTCAACCTCATCGATGATTACAGTTTCAGGTGGTCCCCATCGATGATTACAGTTTCAGGTGGTCCAGATTCAGAAAGGTTTCTGGCACTGCAGGCTTTAATAACGACATGTGAAACAATGGATGTATCCTAAAAGATTCTGGCAATGACAGTTCATAAGAAAAATCATTAATTCTCCTTCTCACTGGAAATGGCCCCACAAATTTAGGAGCTAGCTTCTTTGAAGGACATGCCAGTTTTAGATCTGGTCCCCTGGTTGCAGGATCAGCTCCCCCTTCTTCTTTTATCAAACGCCCGCTTGTTATCCTCCTGTGCTTTGGTCACAGCCTCCTGCAACAACTTGTTGTTGCGACTGAAAAAATCCAAGGTGCTTTGGTTGGCTGGAACCGAGGCACATATACAAACTGTTGTAATTCCTACACCGTTCACCAGATTTGGATGTAAATACCCTCAAATTAAAGCTGAACGTCTGCAGTTAAAGGACATCTTGTTTGTTTCATTTCAAATCCATTGTGGTGGTGTATAGAGCCAAAAAGATTAGAATTATGTCAATGTCCCAATATTTATGGACCTGACTGTATGGAATAAAAACCTTGAAAAGAAGAGTGCCCATCGGGCCTAGCGAGGTTTCAGACGTTCACCAGTCCTTAGATATTCAAGGTTTTTGTATTCTGAATAGATCAGTATTGGGTGAGCTGCCCATTCTAACAGATATCTCCATTCCTTAAGGGCAGCTTTTACTGCAAGAAGTTCCCAATCTCCCACGTCATAGGTCCCCTCTGCAGGGGCAAGTTTCCTTGAGAAGAAAACTACCGGATGAATCAAATTCCTGAGAGCTTAACGCTAGGACAGAACCACCCCGATTGCACTCTCAGAAGCATTTACTTTCAGGATATAAGGTAGTATTGGATCTGGATGACTTAGTACAGGGCGGATGTAAACAGTCTCTTAAGCATCTCAAAGGCAGCCTGAGCCTCAGGAGACCGGAAACGAACACCCTGATGATAGCCAAAAAGCTCTTAATAAATCTGCGGTAAAAATTAGCAAACCCCACGAACCTCTGGATCCCTTTCTTATCTGTGGGTGCTGGCCAAGTCAGGATTGCGGAGACTTTTTGCGGATCCAGGCTTGGCATAGAGTCCACGTTGGTGGAGACCGCAGAGGACAGCCTTAACCGTCCCCGGTGGATTTCAAGGGAAGCAGAGAATACGAGCATGTCATCCAAGTATGCAATGACAAAGATATCCATATATATACATATATTTGGGGTTGTTAGACCAGTTCTTGGGTCAGACTGTCATATCCATATTCCTAAGAAATTGATTGAAACAAAATTTGACAGAGCACCACTCTCCCATAAGGTGATTGGACTTTCATGGATATGTCACTGTCTCTGAGGTAAGCACATACACAGTGAATAATAATAAAATATAAATTTATTACAAAATATACGGAGCATAAAAATTCTTTGACAGTAACATTAGGCCATATAAGGCATTGACCAAAAATGATACTCAGTACATGTAAAAGCTTGAAAGATGCTTGTGTGTACAGTAAGCAGACGTGTTTCGCAGAATCCTTATCTGCTTCTGCTGGGCAGCTCAACATGCATCTAGATCATTATTCAATTTGCAAAAACATCATTAAGATAACATTAGTATCATTTACAATTAATTTGCTCATAATATACATATGGAACTTAGTAACATCAATACAACATTAATTTAAGTGCTCACACAAAATTCTATGACATTGACTTTGTGCAAACAGCAGCATCAAAAAGAACGAACGAACGAACCCTCATCTGGTAATTGATCAGTGATGTCAGAGTCACCGAACTGGTCTGGTGGGCATCGGATCATATCCAGGGCAAAATGGTTATAAACCAATAGTTATCTACAATACCAGACATTTATATTCAGATGCAAAATCCTTTACATCATCATATGTAGAAGGATCTAAACAGACTACATTAAATGCTATGTGACAAGAATTTGGGAAGAGGGGGGGGGTGGGGAAAAAAGGGAAGGAAGAGGAAAGAGGAAAAGGAAAAGGAAGAAGGGGAAAAGGAGGAAGGGGAAAAGGAGGGAAGGGAAAGGGAGGGGAGGGAGAAGGGGCAATAAGCCAACCGGTGAATATATCCATATACACAAAACAGTATATCCTCATTAAACCTACCTAAAACTACCCTAGTTAGTGGCCAGGAGCAGCTAACCAGACATGTATATCCCCCAAAAACCTCAGGCATAACAGGATGGAAACATCCAAAGAGCATGACCCATATCTATCCCGAAGTATCACTTGGCTGAGCCCAGTAAATAATAAATAGACATGTGCAGGATGAAAAAATTTGTTTCGTTTCGATCTGTTATTTAACTAAATTTGTTTAGTTAACTCTGTTGTATTCGTTACATTCGTTTTCGGAATTTGTTTTGTTTCGTATTCTAATTCGAAAAATTTTGCCAGCATTCTAAAAAATTCGACCGCATTCGAAAAACTATCAAATTCGAACAAATTCTACCACATTCGAAAAAACCTATCAAATTCGAAAAAATTCTACTGCATTCGAAAAAAAACTAACCGAATTTGAAAAAGTAAACTATATATAACCATTTTGTGAAATTCGAAATTCGTATAGAATTATATTAAATTCCAATAGAAAAGATTAGAAAAGAATAGAAAATGTAAAAGAATAGCATACAAAAACAATAGAACAGAATAAAAAAATATATAATATATTCTAATCTAAACTTTACTATTAAAATTCAAAATTTATTCTGTACCAAATTCCAATTTCGGAAGATGGTTATATATATATTTTATTTTTCTCTATTCTGTTCCATTGTTTTTCTATGCTATTCTTTTCTATTCTATTCTAAACTTTTCTATTCGAATTTGAATTCATTCTATGCGAAATTCGAATTTCGGAAGATGGCTTCTGAAATTCAAATTTCGCATAGAATGAATTCGAATTTGAATAGAAAAGATTAGAATAGAAAATAATAGAAAAAAATAGACTAGAAAAACAATAGAACAGAATAAAATATATATATACATATACATATATATATATATATATATATATATATATATATATATTAGAAGAAAATATTATATATATATATATATATATATATTAGAAGAAAATATTATATATATATATATATATATATATATATATATATATATATATATATATATATATATATAATATTTTATTCTATTGTTTTTCTATGCTATTCTGCTATTCTTTTCTAATATTTTCTATTCAAATTTGATTTCAGTCTATATGAAATTTGAATTTCGGAATATATATATATATATATATATATATATATATATATATATATATATATATATATATATATATTTATTTTTATTTTATTTTTTTCTCTATTCCGTTCCATTGTTTTCTATGCAATTCTTTTCTATTCTATTCTAAACTTTTCTATTTGAATTTGAATTCATTCCATATGAAATTTCGTATAGAATGAACTGGAATTTGAATAGAAAAGATTAGAATAGAAAATAATAGAAAAGAATAGACTAGACAAACAATAGAAGAGAACAGAATAAAATATAATATAAAATATATATTTTATTTTATTCTGTTCTATTGTTTTTCTTGTCTATTCTTTTCTACTCTATTCTAATCTTTTCTATTCAAATTCAAATTCATTTTATACGATATTTGAATTTCAGAAGATAGTTTTATTTATATATATATATATATATATATATATATATATATTTTTTTTTTTTTCCTATTCTGTTCTATTGTTTTTCTATTTTTTTGTATTCTATTCTAATCTTTTCTATTTGAATTCGAATTCATGCTATACAAAATTCGAATTTTGGAAGATGTTATATACATATATATATATATATATATATATATATATATATATATATATATATATATATATATATATATATATATATATATATATAATATGATATTTTTTCTATGCTGGTCTATTGCTTTTCTATGCTATTCTTTTCTATTATTTTCTATTCTAATCTTTTCTATTTGAATGCAAATTCATTCTATACGAAATTCGAATTTTCGAAAATGGTTATACAGAAATAGAATTAAATCAAATTTTAATAGAAAAGACTAGAACAGAAAAACAATAGAACAGAATAGAAAAAGAATAATTATATATATATATATATATATATATATATATATACATATATATATATATTTTTTTTTTCTATTCTGTTCTAAACTTTTCTATTTCAATTTCGGAAGATGGTTTATATATATATATATATATATAATACATTTTTTCTATTCTGTTCTATTGTGTTCTATTCTAGTCTTTTCTATTAGAATTCGATATCATTCTATTTCTATATAACCATTTTCCGAAATTCGAATTTCGTATAGAATTCAAATAGAAAAGATTAGAATAAAATAGAAAAGAATAGAAAAACAATAGACCAGCATAGAAAAAATATTATATATACATATATATATATATATATATATATATATATATATATATATATATATATATATATATATATATAAAACATCTTCCAAAATTTGAATTTTGTATAGAATGAATTCGAATTCAAATAGAAAAGATTAGAATAGCATAGAAAATAATAGAAAAACAATAGAACGGAATATATATATATACCGATACTTTTTTTCAAGTACTCGCCGATACCGATTACCGATACTTTTTTTTTAATGTCACGTGACAGTGTTTTTTTTATTTATTTTTTTTAGGGGGGGTGAATGGTGTCTGTGTGTTTTTTTTTTATTTACATTTATTATTTTTTACAATAATATTTTTTTTATTCTTTATTGCAATATGTGTTTTTTTTTTAATCAGCCCTGTTAGGGGGCTTTGGTGAGATATCAGGGGTCTTAACAGACCTCTGATATCTCCCCTTTGAGACAGAGAAAGAGACAGAGGATAGAGATTCCCCAGTCCATTTCTCTGCAGCCTCAGCTGCACTGAGAATGAATGGAGAGAAGACAGCGGCTCCTCTCCATTCAAAAACTGACACATCGTAATCACAGGAGATTACAATGTTTCAGTTATGTGAATGGACAGATTCAGCTGACTCTGTCCATTCACACAGCAGAGAGGGACAGCAGAACGGAGGGGATAGATAAGGAGAGGGGGACAGCGGAACGCCGGAATGGATGGGGACAGCGGAGGGGGACAGAGCAACGGAGGGGGACAGAGCAACGGAGGGGGACAGAGCAACAGAGGAGGACAGAGCAATGGAGGAGGACAGCGGAGGGGGACAGAGCAATGGAGGGGGACAGAGCAATGGAGGGGGACAGAGCAACGGAGGGGGACAGAGCAACGGAGGGGGACAGAGGATGCGGTGACAGTCAGCGGTGATCGCGTGTGGGGGAGTTACAAGCACCGATCACCGCTGTATGTCACTAAGCAGCTGAAAGCCGTGGGGGGAGAAGCTTGTAACTCCCCCACACGCCGATCACTGCTGACTGTATAGGTATCAGGGGAAGCATCGGGAGCATTTGCCCGAGTACAAGTACTTGGGCAAATGCTCGGTATCGGTGCCGATACCGATATTAGTATCGGTATCGGGACAACCCTTATATATATATATTTTTTTTTCTATGCTATTCTTTTCTATTCTATTCTATAATTTTCTTTTCGAATTTGAATTCATTCTATACGAAATTCGAATTTCGGAAGATGGCTTCTGAAATTCGAATTTTATATAGAATGAATTTGAATTTGAATAGAAAGGATTAGAATAGAAAATAATAGAAAAGAATAGACTAGAAAACAATATGGAATGAAATAGAATGAAATTGAATTCTAATAGAAAAGACTAGAATAGAAAAAAACAATAGAACAGAATAGAAAAAAATATTTTATACATATATAACCATCTTCCGAAATTGGAATTTGGTACAGAATGAATTCGAATTCGAATAGAAAAGATTAGAATAGAATATATTATATTTTTTTCTATTCTGTTCTATTGTTTTTCTATGCTATTCTGTTCTATTGTATGTATTGTATTGTATATTATATTATTATTTTCTATTCTATTCTAATCTTTTATTTTTGAATTCATTCTGTACCAAATTCCAATTTCGGAAGATGATTTTATATATATATATATATATATATTTATATATATATAATTTTTTTTCTATTCTGTTCTATTATTTTTTCTATTCTAGTCTTTTTTATTAGAATTCGATTTCATTCTATTTCTGCATAACCATTTTCCGAAATTCGAATTTTGTATAGAGTGAATTTGCATTTAAATAGAAAAGATTAGAATAAAATAGAAAAGAATAGCACAGAAAAACAATAGACCAGCATAGAAAAAATATTTTATATATATATATATATATATATATATATATACATCTTCCGAAATTCGAATTTCATACAGAATGAATTATGAATTCAAATAGAAAAGATTAGAATAGAAAATAATATAAAAACAATAGAACAGAAAAAATTATATATATATATATATATATATATATATATATATATATATATATATATATATATATAATATATCATTTTTTCTGTTCTATTGTTTTATATTATTTTCTATTCTAATCTTTTCTATTTGAATTCATATATATTCATATATATATATATATATATATATACATACATACATACATACATACATACATACATACAAAAAATTTGAATCGAATTCGAAACAAGTAGAAAAAGATTTTCCAAAAAATACAATAAGATAGAATATAAAATAATAAAGCAATAGAATATGAATATATATATATATATATATATATATATATATATATATATATATATATATATATATATATATATTCTATTGCTTTATTATTTTATATTCTATCTTATTGTATTTTTTGGAAAATCTTTTTCTACTTGTTTCGAATTCGATTCGAATTTTTTTCAGATTCGTTTAAATTCGCTACTTTTGTAATTTGGAAATTCAGATGCGTACGAATTTCCGAATAATGAAAAATTTGTTCGAATTTCGATTCGGAACGAAACGGAATGCACATGTCTAATAATAAATCTGAAACATAGAGTGGCCATAACAATACAACAAAACACTAGGTACTCTGTTGCCCACTAAGGAGCAGCAGGATTTCCTAACTTCCTGATTTCCTGATTTCCTAAGTATCTAAACATAACTAGTTACCTGGGTAAAGCAGAGACAACCTGCATGGTTGTGTGTAGATTTAGAGATGCAGATACCCCTCAGTCTCAGATCTGTGCCTCACCATCACCGTGGTATGCATCTGACTGACTATCCCTGTCACTTCCGCCTTTATAGATACGATCCCGCCGGAAATGACTGAACTGGAAACGGCTCACCGACATCTTATTCGGCGTGGGTGCCCCTGTAAGAGCGCATGCGCCAAGCCTCCATCGTGTCATAGACTGCGAGAAAGAGACTGCATGCACAGCGCCTTCCGTCTGCCTTAAGATGTTTAAGGCAGACAGATAATGAGGATAAGGAAGCCTCCTCATCCACCAGGGGCATCCGAATGCCACACCACATAACCACACCAGACAAGGGTCAGCTCACCCCCACTAACGCCAAAGAATTGCAAAGAGTCAACAACAGAACAAATAATATACTGAAAAACATATCTCACAAGAAAGAAAAACACACAAATAATAAATTTACAACAGTTACATTAATAATTGTTTATTTACAGACATGGGAATTCCCATGTCGCCTGATCAAACGTGCAGCAAAAGCAGATCCTAGTAATCCCTCTAGGAGTTATTACACCTACAAGAATGGTTTGAAAGTAAGTGCCATGTTCATTCCTGGGGGACTAGTTGCCTTTTGATTATAGATCCATTTAGCCTCCTGTTGCAAGATCTTTTTATTGAAATCACCTCCCTGTGCTTGCTGGGGAATTACTTCTATTGCCGCGTAAACACGGTCGGACTTTTCGACCGGACTGGTCCGACGGACGCCGACGGACCAAATCCGGCGGACAATCCGATCGTGTATGGGCTTCACCGGACTTTTCCAGTCGCAAATCTGACAGACTTTAGATTTAGAACTTGCTTCAAATCTTTACGTTGTAACTCCGCCGGACTCAGAAATCTGCTCGTCTGTATGCTAGTCTGACAGACAAAAACCGACGCTAGGGCAGCTATGGCTACTGGCTATAAACTTCCTTATTTTAGTCCAGTGTACGTCATCACGTACAAATCCATCGGACTTTGGTGTGATCGTGTGTAGGCAAGTCTGTTCGTTAGAAAGTCCATCGGAAGTCCCTCAAAAGTCCATTGGAAAGTCTGTCAGACCAGTCCGGTTGAAAAGTCCAACCATGTGTACGCGGCTTTAAGCAAAAAATAAAATAACTGAGGAGTCATAGCTGTGATTGAGACCTACATGCTTACAAATTGGTGTATACAAAAGGCCAACATCGAGATAATACAGATGGTCCTGTATTCTTCTAACAAAGGTGCGTTTAATCTTCCCGATATAAAATGCACCACAAATGCAGGTAGCCAAATATACCACTCCTATAGTGCGGCATATGTCCTGGATTTGAGATATTCACCTCTAGGTAATGGGCAGACATCACCCTCCCTAATCCAAGGACATTGTCCAGAGCTGTCGCATCTATAGGTGCCCTTACCGTCCACTGCTCCCTCCAGTACTTCTGGCGGTAAGTAATGGCAGTGTACCAGGCTTGTCCTTAACAGAACGGGATCTCCTATAGATTCCGAGATCTCTGGACGTCTTGATACATATTTAGAGATTATAGGGTCCTCTGCAAAGAAGTGCCTGGTGGACTAGTAATGCATGAACTTGGTCCTGGTGGGCACTAAAGGTGGTTATTAGTTTGGTGGTAGAATAATTACTCTGGGCCCTAGATTTGAAGGTTAGTTGTTCTCGTTGATTAATCCTTGCCCTCTGGTATGCCTTTTTCAGAACTTTTTTGCTATAACTCCTAGTTAGAAGTCGCCAAAAAAGGCCTTTGGCTTCAATTTTGAAATCCTCCTTTCTGGCACAGTTTTGACACAGCCTGAGATACTGACTGAATGGAATACTGCGTACCAGAGAGTGAGGATGGACACTGGAGTAATGTAGAATAGTGTTACCGGCAGTTTCTTTAAGGTATAAAGTGCTATGTATAGATCCATCAGGGTTGAGAAACAGTCGCAAATCCAAAAAAGGATGCTGTACGCATCCGACTGCATGTTAAATTTTTAATTAAATTCATTGGCAGAGATGAATGTCAAAAATTCCAAAAGCTCGTTCATAGTCCCTGTCCAGATGACCAGCACGTCATTGATGTACCTCCGCCATAACAAAATATGGTGGGGGTAGATCGACGTACAGTCACCCGCAAACAGGGATCTCTCCCACCCCCCCAGGTACATGTTGGCATACGATGAGGCACAAGAAATCCATTGAACAGGAAGATGTTGGATGTCAAGATATGTTTCAACAGTGTTGTAACAAAGTTGCACAATAGCCAGTTGTTTCTGTCCTGTTCCCTCAGGAACCCTGAAACAACCTCAATCCCTTTTCCATGAGGGATAATGGAGTATAGGGCCTTGATGTCAATAGCCACTAAAATTGCTCCAGGTGGAGCAGTTTGGCCTTCAATTACTTTTAACAACTCCAAAGTATCTTTTAGATACCATGGAACCCCATGACATGGGGTTTTAATTGGCTGCCTACATATTTGCTCGCTGTTTCTGTATGGCAACCAATTCCCGAAACTATCGGTTGTCCAGGGGTTTTTTAGATTCTTATGGACCTTTGGGAGGGCATAGTATGTAGATGTAATGGGTCATTTCACTTCAAGATATTCAAGAAGATCCTTGTCAATAAGGCATTGTTGATATACCAGGACAATAATACTGAGATCTAAAGTTATACTGAGATCTAAAGTCAATAAGAAAATCCTCCTCCCATGATCCTGTTTGCCCTCGATCCTTATCAAAAATATATTCATAAGTTAGGTTTCTTGCAAATAAATACAGATCTTTAACCAATTCAAACTTATTAATCTTTTGGAGGGGGCAAAAAATTAGGCCTAGCTTGAGTACCTTTGTTTCAATTGTGGACAGAGGGTAGGAGGATTACCTTCATCTAATCCTGATGGTTCTGCTGGTTCTGCATCTGTTTGATCACAAATGGGTCTATCTTCCCCATTCGTCTCTGTACCATAGGAGTTTGAGGGGTATGAGCAAGGCCTAAAGGGGCTACACCTAGGTTAGTATTTGGCTTGGTTTGATTAGCTTTAGGGGTTGCTCCTTGTTCTTTATATGTGCTTGGGTTAGCATTAGTTTCATCCCCAAATATCGACATTAGTGTTGTGCCCATCACTGATTCACCACGTGTAACTACTGGTGTCCCCATACTACCCCCATGTTTTAATCCTGGAGGGGGTGCCTGAGGTGAAACAATACGCTTCTTATTTGTACCGCCCTGTGTGTCATACCCACCACCATTTACCTCTTCTATTATTAGAACCCTTTCTGCCATCTATATGCATAGCCCCCTGAGAAGGCGAGTTTATACTTGTAAAATTTTTGATCCTTTTTTATCACTAAATTTTTGTTATAATTTTCCAGATGTACCAATCTTGTTCCCTCTTTTTATAGTCAGGATTTTGAACAAATTGACTTCCACTGGCATGTAATGTCTTAATGTCCCTGTATAAAAACGTAGAAAGGGAAATGGCACTGTACTTACTGACAAAACTATGTGTATGTAACTATTAATGGTGTGTTCACCCCCAAATAAACATATATATGTATAAACATATACATATAATCATATACATGAGGTGTACAAACTGTGTATCAATAGTAGAAACCAAGTACTCCCTAGCACGTGAAAAAGTGACATGTGCTTAAATTAATAATTTTACCTTTTGCAATAATATGCAAAAGGTAAAAAGATAAAAAATGTAAACATCTAGAATATGTATGTGAAGGTGTGTATAATGAGATACAGTCAATGAATAAATAGCATCAGCTCATGTGAATAATGCCTATCAAACAACACTGGTATAAATTGCAAACATATGAGCTAAATAAGCTACTGTTAATGATATCCAATAAATTATATAATTTATATACACTAGTAGAAACCAAGTACTCCCTATCCCTGTCCAAGTCTGCCAAGTCTTTCTTGTGTTTATCCCTCAACATTTCCATCATTGTTGCAGAGCATTGTGTCAAATTTCTTTCCCATTTTTCAGAAAATATGGCATCAGTCACATCAAATGATGGAAAGATTTGTACTCGCAAACCTGGTGGATTCACTCCCTCTCTCCAATACCGATCAGAAAATCGCACATGCCACCCAAGATTAGAATTTGTCTCCATTAGTTTTTTAAGTTTTAGGAAAAAGACATCAAGTCCTACTTCTGCCTGTACCTGTGGGGTGCAGGTTTTCTGGATGGAATCCAGAAAATGTTCCCAACTAGGACCAAAGAACTGCGACATTGCCAATCACTAAGTAAATCGCATCAATTAAATCCAAAAGCAAAAAGTAACAGAAAGAATGATAGATAATAAAACGCAGAGGAGAGATATGTATACTAAACTAATAAAAACCTCATACTAGAAATGGTCCAACAGAGGGAAAGGGGCTTTACACCCCAAAACAATTGAATATATATATTTGGAATTGTTAGACCAGTTCTAGGGGCAGACTGTCATATCCACATCCCTAAGAAATCGATTGAAACAAAATTTGAGAGAGCACCACTGTCCCATAGGGTGATGGGACTTTCACGGACTTGTCACTGTCTCTGAGGTAAGCACATACACAGTGAATTATAAAATAAAACTTTATTACAAAATATAGAGAGCATAAAAAATTCTTTGACAGAAACATTAGGCCATATAAAGCATTGAACAAGAATGATACTCAATCCATGTAAAAGCTTGAAAGATACTTGTGTATACAGTAAGCCAACACGATTCACAGAATCCTTATCTGCTTCTTCTGGGCAGCTCAACATGCATCTAGATCATTATTCAAATTGCAAAAACATCATAAGGATAACATGAGTATCATTTAAAATTAATTTGTTCATCATATACATATGGAACTTAGTAATATTAATATAAGTGCTCACCAAATTTTATGGCATTGACTCTGTGCAAACTGCAGCATCAAAAAGAATGAACGGATCCTCATCCAGTAATTGATCAGTGATGACAGAGTCACCGAACTGGTCTGGTGGGCATCGGATCATATCCAGGGTAAAATGGTTATAAACCAATAGTTATCTACAATACCAGGCATATACAAATATATTCAGATGCAAAATCCTTTACATCAGTGATGGCGAACCTTGGCACCCCAGATATTTTGGAACTACATTTCCCATGATGCTCATCTACACTGCAGAGTACATGAGCATCATGGGAAACGTAGTTCCAAAACATCTGGGGTGCCAAGGTTCGCCATCACTGCTTTACATCATCATATATGTAGAAGCATCAAAACAGAATACATCTACACTAAATGCTATATGACAAGAATGTGGGAAGGGGGGGGGGGGTAAAAAAGGGAAGGAAGAGGAACGAGGAAAAGGAAAAGGAAAGGATTGAGTATGATTCTTGGTCAATGCTTTATATGGCCTAATGTTACTGTCAAATAATTTTTATGCTCTGTAAATTTTGTAATAAATTTATATTTTATTATTATTCCCTGTGACAGAGACAGTGACATATCCGTGAAAGTCCCATCACCTTATGGCAGAGTGGTGCTCTCTCAAAAGATATCCAGATAGTCTTTAAAAATGTCATTGATGTGAACCACTCCACAACTTCTACACATGCACAAAGTACCCGCAACATGGTATCTCCACAATGTACTCAGCCCTCAGTGACAAATGGCCTTACTCTCAACTCACATCCCTCTCAAAATGGGCAGAAGAACTAAATATTACTGTCACCCCCGACATGTGGACACGTGCCTTTAAACACACCTTTACAGCTTCCCACTGCTCTAATCACTGGGAATCATACCAGAAAACAATACTCAGGTGGTATCTTACACCCTGCTTTCTCTCCAATTTTCAATGCGAAATGGAGAGACTAGTTGCTAGAAAAAAGTATGTTTTTACAAAAAGTTTTTGTATGAGTGGTCATCCTGGCTTACACATCCAAAATGTATTGTAACTACCTAATGTTCTCGCAACTTCCTCCCATTTCCATATCTCCTCTTTATTTTCTTATCCTTCTCCATAATACGATATAGCAAAACCGCCTAACTAGTTGGTGCCCCCTCCTACCCCCACCGCGTCTGGAGTCTATACTGTTGTATACTTTGCATAATTCACCTCTGTTTAGTCTACATTTTGTAAGAATGGTTATGCATCAATAAAACCTTCTTTATTTCTGGTTCAACTTGCTCCAGTCGAAACGTCTGACATGCTGTAATAAACATATTCCTTGTTCACTATATTGAAGATATTAATAAAGAAATATGGAATTTAATAAAAATGTTGTTGATGAAATGTTGAAATGTGGCTGGTGCATTACACAGACTGAATGGCATGATGAGGTACTCGTAATGGCCAAACCGGGTACGGAAGGCAGTCTTCCACTCACCCCCCTCCCATATGCGGATGAGATTGTAAGCTCCACTTAAGTCTAACTTTGTGAAGATGGTAGCAGAACGAAGTGAAGTAGAAGGGCGGATGAACCCTTTCTGAAGGTTCTCATTGATGTATTCTCATTGACGTATTCCTTCAGAGTTCCTAATTCCCTTTAGAAAAGTGGGAAGATCCGGCCAAACTGAATTTCGGCCCTCGGAAGAAGCTCAGTGGGGCAGCCATAAGCTCTGTGTGGGGGAAGGGTGTCTGCTCCCCGTTTACTGAAAAAATCCAGGTATTCGTGATAAGCCCCAGGCATCCTTTGGCAGAGTTCAGCATCAATGTCCATACATAGCAAGGTAGAGGGTGACACAGCGGGTTCTGACAAGCAGTGCTCCTGGCAGTATGATGACTGGTACTTGATACTATCAGACTTTCAATCAATCTGCGGATTATGGGCATGTAGCAATGGTAGGCCCAAAATGACAGGAAACAGGGGTGAGGAACTGTGTCTAGATGTAAGAGTTTCTTATGATTGGTAGGGGTGATAGCCAGCAAAGGTGGAGTCTCTTTCGTCAGCTAAACTACGTAAATGTCTCTCCATCTCCTCAGCAAATCAGACACCCCTGTCAGCCAACTCAGCTCATATTGCCTGTCTCCTTCAAGCTTCCAGGAAGAAGTGTGTCGGTAACAGCAATTATTAACTATGGGGCTTGCAGTTGCTTCATCGATATGGCTTTTGCAGCTCAACAATGTATTCCTCCCCAGCCTAAGAAACAGGGACTTACCGTATTCCTGGCTGATGGGTCTTGTGTAAAATCTGGACTATTGAGGAAAGAGACTTTACCTTTGCTGGCTAACACCCCTACCAATCATAAGAAACTCTTACATCTAGACACTGTGTCCTCACCCCTGTTTCCTGTAATTTTGGGCCTACCATTGCTACATGCCCATAATCCGCAGATTTATTGAAAGTCTGGTAGTATCAAGTACCAGTCATTATACTGACAGGAGCACTTTTGTCAGAACCTGGTGTGTCCCCCTCTACCTTGCTATGTATGGACTGGTGCACTGTCTTTCAGACAGTCTGCTTGTGGGATGGCCAATATCTCCTCTACAATTGTGTCCAAATGCTGAGGGTTATAGCCTTTCTCCACAAATCTTCCCTTCGGACTAAACTACAAAATCATTTACAGTTGAACAATTTGTCTTTATTTGACCTTTAGGGATATTCTTCAGCCAGAAGGGATGGTGGCCACTCTGTATTAGCAGAAAGCTATTGCGCTCAGTTGGCTTAAAGTACACTTTGGTCTCTAATTTATCATTATGTCTATAAATATTGATATATATAGATATATCTAGAAAATTGATTTGATCTTTACTCCACTGACTAGTCAATCTAATATTATTTCCATTACTATTCAGATACTCCAAATAACTGATTAGGGAAATTTCTGATCCTGCCCATATAAAAATCAGATTATTAATGTATCATCTGTAAAAAAGCAATGCATCTCTTTTCTCTCCAAAAACATATTTATCCTCCCACTCTCCCATAAAAAGGTTAGCTATACTGGGTGCAAATTTCGTGCCTATAGCCACCCCTCTCTTCTGGGAGAAAAATGTATTGTTTAACCAAACGTAATTGTAGGAGAGGCAAAAATTCAGAGCATCACCTAAGAATACTTTCCGGCTAAGGGGAAATTCCTCTCTCTGACTTAACGCCCAATAAAGAGCTAATAAAGCTAATAAAGCGTCATTGTGTTGAATCACTGTATATAACGAAGACACGTCAGCTGTGACAAAAGAAAAATAATTGCATGTGATTTATATTTATATGGATTGTTATTAACATTTAGGCTTCATAGCGCTGAGATAGTGGAAGGAGGCTCATTTTCAACTTTTTTATATATAAGTTTGTTTGTATAGCATTTTTTGTTTCATAAAGCACATTAATATTGATACACTATGGGTGTTTTTTATGCTTCCTTGCTTTACTGCAAAGTGACCTTAAAGCGGGGGTCCACCTATCTATCCTTTTTTTTTTTTTTTTGAGTTCATTCACAAACTTTTCTTCTCAGCATTACATACTGACATATTGTGTGTAATATGTCCGCCTGTGTCAGATTTCGTCTGAAAGAATAACTTATATTATTCACTGCAGGCGGTTTCCATCTTCATTGTGGGCATTTGAAGCCCACAAGCATTTATTTCCTGGATGTGGTGAATGCTGTGCTCCCAGCATTCACTGCTCGTTCCCGCACATGCTCAGTGGCATCCTGGGAAGCCTGAGACTAGCTCCCAGGAGTCTGGGAGAGGCTAGAAACACGCCTACTCCCACGGGAGGAGAACTAGGAAGTGCAAAGAAGAATAGAAAAATAAAAGGTAATTACGGCGATTTAAATTTTTTTATACGGCATGTCAGCATCTAGGCAAGGAAGAGAATACATACAGATATTGTTCAAAATGTGGGTGGAACTCCGCTTTAAAAGACACAAAGCAAAACGATTGGGGGGTCGTGGTGGGATCTGTGCTAAAAATCAATTGAAGCAGACCTGTGTCCGCTACTGTTTTCTGTTGCTTGTGCTAAAAAAAATGCTGTGCAAGCTCTTTAGGAAAAGTAAGGCTGCAGAGGTTTCTCATATGCACTAGGAGGCATGCAACCTACCTGCCTGGGCCAGAGACAGTTAGTGGATGCCTGTTGCAAAGGAGCTTTCTAGGTATGCTTTTCTTTTGAACAAAACTTGGGGTGATGGAGTTTCGGACTTTTCCTCAGATTTTAGTTTTAAAAGTTTTGGATTCAGTATGGAAGAGATAGCAGTAGCTGTGTTTGGTTGGCACTTCTTTCGTGCTTTACATACAGAATCTGAAATGAGGAAAAAGGCAGAGGTAAAATGAGACTTACTGATAGAGCAACTTGCAGTGGCGAGTGTTTGCAAGACAAGGGAAGGGATGTAGAAAGTAGGGCACTCAAAGTCAAATCTGCTGTGGCTTTGAAGTGTGTTCAAACTAGACATGTGCATTTTTGACCGAATGCATTTTCGTCCGAATTTCATATATTTTCCTTATCGTTTTAACAAACGATAACGAAAGTGCAGAATCCGAAAAACGAAAGATCCAACATAAACAAATGCTTTATTTTCGTTTTTGTTGCGACAACAGTTAAATATGGATTGGAGATTCGACATGATGCTGACAATAACAATCTGTGTCCATCGAACTTGTGGACCGAATGTGCCTAACCTTAGCTCTATTAGTCCAAAATTATTCTACATAGAGAGAAAAGATTCGACATAGAGATAAAAGATTTGACATAGAGAGAAAAGATCACTGCTGGAATTGGGTGGGGGAAGTAAAATAAAAATAATGATGATGATGATGAATGTTATTGGCTGATTGTACCCAAAGAGGAGGAGCAGTAAAATAGCTAGAACTAAGTACACACGTACAGCCAACTTGCTTTCACTTACGATTGCAAGCAGAGAGAGACACACACACTGAATCATTTCAGAAGACAGTCAATCTTAGCTGGTCCGTTTGTCAGAGAACCTGAATTATTTAGTAATTAAGCATAAGCACAGAAGCAGAACAATAGTGAAGCAAGCTACAGTTCAACTTAACTTTTTCATAATAATCTGCTGCTATTGTGTTAGTGTTGTGAACTTGATAGTGATACTAGTGTTGCTAGTGTTGTAATAGCCTCAGAGGCTGCCCGTGTTGTGGGGGGGGGGATTTATTATTATAGATTCTATATTATAGATTGAGACTCTATATAGATTCTATACCCTATCTTGTTACCTGTCTGATCAGTGATCACTATCACCAGTCCATTTTCTGTTTGAACTATATACATTCAACATGAACGACGAAGATTCGACAAAGCAGCGAAAAACATACAAACGTTGAATCTTTGGCTTATGGTGTCTGTCAAAAGTTCTAAGAAGATTTAACGGAGCAGCTAAACTATAAGGCGTCGTACAATTTAGCTGCTCCATCGAATCTTCTTTGAACATTAGACAGACACCATAAGCCTTCAATGACAGATTCAACCTTAATTAATTTGGATTTTCGGACGAATGCAATTTTTAACGAAAAACGGAATAAATAAAAACGAATTTCGGGAGCAACTAAATACATTTAGTTTTCGGACGAAAACGAAATTCTGAAACAAAATATTTCAGTGTGCACATGTCTAGTTCAAACCACTGCAGGCAACGCTAAAGATTTGAATGAGTGGTGTAGAGCCCTCATGCATGAATCTAATGATACCCTAACAAAAGACAAAGACCCAAAGCCTGTAAGTGTAAGTAGGACATGTGCTGCAGTTACTTTCCATAAACGGGAAGCTGTGAATCTGATCAACTCAAATAGAGATGGCCAAGTTGGATCAGATAATAGAAAGGCAATACCTTTCCATAAAAATGCTACAAGACAACAATAGACACTCTACAATGGTTTTGGAGTCAGAAATGGGCAGATAGAGAAATGTGAGCAGTGAGCTATGTGTTTCGGCACAGTTAGAAGAAACGTATAATCTGCTTTAAGTATGGACTGTCAGTCACAGGCGCTCTGCTCCGTCCCTCCAGCGGTCACTGGAGCCCTGGAATGTGGAGAGGGCAGGAGGGGCTGGCTCAGGCTCTCAGCCTGAGTCTCCAGAAATCTAATTTTTTCTTCACTCTTTCCAGAAGTTCCACCCAGTTTTTTCTGTTACTGCAGTTTTCTGAGAACCAGATTTCTAAAATTTTTACTTCTGTCACTACAGGTATTTTTATGTTGGGTTCTACATAGAAATTTCCAACCAAGAAAACTCCAGATTTATCAAGGTTTATTTTGAATCCTAATCCACTGCAAAACCAGGCCACAATTCTTATAGCTCTTTTTAAGCTTCTTGAATTTTTAACAATGAGGGTAACATCATCCATATAGGCGATTGTTTTTATTTGTTTACCTTCACTTCCAGGAACAAAGAAGCCTTCAACAACTTTGTCTTTTCGGACTGCACACAACAGCGGCTCAATAGCACAAATAAAAAGAATTGGTGAAAGCGGGCATCCTTGTTTCACCCGGCTCAGAAGACTGACTTTCTCGGATAAAAAAACATTAACTGAAATTTGACTGAAGGCATCTATATATAAACTTTGTATTTGTTTTACCAACTTCTCTGGACATCCCATTCTTTTAAGAACTTGAAATAAAAAATCGTAAGAAACTCTATCATAGGCCTTCTCAAAATCAAGAGTTGTTAAGGCAATTTTTTGACATCTATCACCGACATCCCAAATAATATCTCTTACCAAAAGTAAAGATTCTGTGATAACTCTTCCTGGCACGGCACAGGTCTGGTCTTCTTCAATAATTGAACTTATACATTGCTTCATTCTATTTGCCAAATCTTTAGCACAGATCTTGTAGTCGCTATTCAGGAGTGTTATTGGCCTCCAATTTTTAATTAATTCTTTGTCTCCTTTTTTCTTTTTTATAGATCAATACAATTACTCCTTCACTCCAGAAGGTTGGTATTTTGAGGTTATTAGCAACTTTTATGATAAGTTCCACCAGGTGATCTTTTAATATGTCCCAAAAGAATTTGTAAAATTCGATAGGTAAACCATCTTTCCCAGGGGTTTTGTTTCCATCAAAACTATGAATAACTGAAAATATTTCTTCTTGATCAAAATCCTGTAACAAAAAATCTTGCTCAAGTTTATTCAGAGCCTTATCCATATTCTCCAAAAAAAATTCTGTCAGAGATTCATTCGTCTCTTTCCTACAAAATAAATCTTCATAAAAAATTTGACTTTTTCCAACTTTCCTTCAGTTGTGGATTCTCCTTCCATTTTCTTGATTTTGTGTTTTTTATTAACAAATTTCTTAAAAAAATATTTAGAACATTTTTCGTTCTCTTCCAAATCTTTTACCATGGCATTAAATATTATTTGTTTACCTCTTTCTTCCAGAACTCTTTTAATCCCTTCTTTTGTTCTTTCTATTTCAGCATCCAACTCCACGCCTTCCTTGGAGAGCCAAAAGAGAACTTGCAACCTGACATTCAGACATACAAATCTTTTTTCTTTTGGACTTCTTCTTTACTTTTTTTAATGAAGAAATTCATAAAGACCTTTTTTCCTTTATCCCACCACAAAAAAAATCATCATATTTTCTTTTTTCTTTTCTCCATTTTTTATACACATTTTCAAATTCTTTTCTTATTTCTCCATCTTTTATTAAAGACGTGTTGAGTTTCCAATATGGAGCTTTTTTACTTGTTCCACCTTCCATTTCTAGTTCACACCAGATCAACTTATGATCTGATAAACATGCATCTTCGGTGTCATATTTTTTTGCAAAAATATTTTCTGAAATAAAAATATAGTCAATTCTCGATTCTGATTGTTTGTTTTTCCATGTCTATTCCTTTTTAGGATCGGATCCACAAGCTTTCCAGACCTCTTTGATATTCACCGACGATATCACATCTTTTAAAAGTGTAACAGAACTGTAATTTTTTTGATCACCATCGATGGAACAATTAAAATCACCTCCAATGATTATTGGTTCTATTCCCCAAATAAATATGGTTGTATAGAATTTCAAATAATTATTTTCTTTCTTCTTTTATATTTGAAGCATAAATACTAAACACTTTTATTTTTTGATCTCCTTTTTGTATTTTTACCATTAAGAGCCTTCCAGATTAAAGGTCTTCCACACCTACTATCTCCCATTCAGCAGAGGTAAGTACTCCAACACCTACGCACTTGCTGTCATTTCCTCCAGAGAATTCAGCGTTACCCTTCCAATGCTTCTTAATATTTTCATAACATAATCTTTTTTCTAAATTGCATTCTTGCACAAATATTATATCTGCTTTTTGTAAATCCAAGAAGTCATAGAATGTCGCCCTCATTCTAGGGCTCCTCAGACTCCTTACATTTAAAGATGCGACTTTAATCATTTACAAAGCCGACAAATAGCAGGGCTTACCCCTTCGCCCTGATCCATATCAGATGGATACTCTTTAATCAATACATTTTCATCCTCAACTTCACTAGAGGAAATGTCCCCCAGGATGTCTTCTTCTTTTTTACGGCTTTTCTTTTCTTTTGCTTTAATTTCTTCTTCTATTTCATCCTCCCTTTCTTCTGGGGTTCTTTCCAAAGATCTTTCATCTACTTGCAGGTTCCTCCACCCCATCTCTTGTCTCCACTACAATAGTTTCTTCTTGAATTTCCATTTCTTTTTCTTCCACCTTATCCTCAGGTCTCCTATTCTCCTCCGTTTATTCTACCACCTGAGTTTCTTCCCTAGGCTTCTCCTGTTGTTCTTGAGCTAACCCCAGGATCTCTTCTTGGTTCTCTTTTTTTCTTCTTCACCTCTTCTTTCTTCTTCTTTTCTTCTTCTTGCTTTGGGCAATCTTTTTTTGTGAAGTTCTCCTGTACACTCCTCACATTTCATACAGCCACCATTTTCATGACCATATTGTCCACATTTTTTGCAGAAAGTCAGCATCCCAGAGAAGAAAAGGTAGCCTCTGCTCCGATTTATGAACAACAGGTGGTGGTCTAACCACGTCTCCGTCCGCATTTTTTTTAAAGGAAACTAAAAATCTTCCCTTCCCGTTCAAACTCCAAAAGAGGTTCGGCCATTCCCCTTAAAGGTCACTTTCTCACAGTACCTATAAAGGAAATTCTCTACATCCATCGGCGAGATGAACGGGTTATACATGTGTACTGTGACTAATTTTGTCTCAAACTGAAACAGAGGAATCACGTTTATGCCCTCCAAGATAGGGTTATCCCTTCTGGACCTATACAAAGAATAGGCTTTTTCACATGCACCGTGACTTTCCAGCGTCACATCTGCCGTGCCGCTAGGAAAAAAGTCCTGAACACAAAAATACTCTTCAAACGAAATCTCCATAATTGGACCAAAAACATGCTTGTAAAGGAAACGTAAATCTTTCTCACCCTGATGTTGTGGAGCGATGATAAAATTGTATCCTTCATCCCAAACGAAGCAGAAGGATCCTTTTGGTCATCTTCAGCGCTTTCTCCTCCTTTACTCAAATCTGCCATTTTCACCAGGTTGAAATCCAAAGCAAAATCCAGAAACAAAATCCAAAACGAATATGCAAATCCAATATGCAAATCACCGAAATTCCTCGCCGTAAGTTAGCTATGGGAATAGCTCATTTGAAGCCTGCCTCACTTTCCGGCTCTCCTCCAATTGCAGCAACAACATGCAAATTGAAGGCCGAAGGTACAGCTTTCAGACTCACCCCCAAAATCAGCAGTGAACTAGGTTCAAAGGCCAAGGGCACAGTCGTCGGGCTCTTCCGGATAGCCAATTGGTAAGACTAGTTTACACTTGATCTTAGCCAAAAGGCAGAGAAAATACATAGTTTTACTGCAAACATATACACACACAAATGTATTATAAAACTCTCTGTATTTTTCTCATCAACCCTAATGCAGCCAGGTGATGAGTAGCTCGCTGTGACATTGATGCAAATGGCATCCTTACCAGGATGGAGGTGGTGACACAAAGGTGTCCTCCTCCTGTTACTCCTCACCAGCTCCTCACCAGCTGGTCTTCAATTGGAACCCTCACATAGCATTGACCGTTTGTTGATATTTAGGAGACACCAGATATCCACTTGCTTGAACACTGAATTTGACAAAACTGGGTATCTGATGATCTATGGAAAAACCCCGTCTACCAAGGGAGTTGGCAACAGCTGGTTGTAGGCTGACCATTATGTTTGATTTGATTGAGAGTTTGGCTGTAGTTCTCTTCCTGAAGAAGTGGGCTACGACCCGTGAAACACATTTGCGTCAAAGTCACAGCAAGCTACTCATCACCTAGCTGCAGTAGGATTGATGATAAAAAGCAGAGAGTATTATAATACATTTGTGTGTATATGTTTGCGGTAAAACTATGTATCCCTATGCCATGTTTACATGCTTTTAACGTTTGTACAATAAGAAAACTTTTGATATTTTATTCAAGTGGTACGGTCAAAGCCCTTAATTTAGTTTGTAGGGATTTTTTTTGTGCATTTTGCGGTAATTTATTAAGAACGAAAAGTCAGTCTTACGGTCTTATTTATTTATTTTTTTAGGGGAGGGGGCAATTGAGAATTCTCTGCTTAAAGGCTCCTGGTGTTAAAGTTCATCTGCCGATCACTTTCAAAGAGTGTTGCAGAGCGGTTTGCAGAGCAGCAAACATGAGAGTAAAAGTTCTAGCACAAGAGCTCCTGGTTAACTCTAAACTGATGAGCTGTAAAGGCTTTTAAGCATCACCTATGGAGATTTTTAGGTATCACAGTTTTTTGCCATATCACAAGCGCACATAATTTTAAGACGTGGCATGTTTGGTATCTGTTTACCCAACACAACCTCATTTTTTATATATTACCAAAAAATGAGTATTATATTGTGTGTGTGTCAGCACTAAAATTAATTTCATTATATTTTTTCCTAAAATAAAAAGTGTAGCGCTATATATTATATAGATATATAAATCAAAAACCCCAATCCATAAGTGCATACAAACAGTAAGTAAAAACCTATCACACCTTGTATGACCATAAATATGGATTGCACAATAAAGTAACACTGTGTTATTCAGCAAAACAGTATAAAGTGAAACAGTAAATGGTAAGTCTTAATTGACATATATAAACAATAACTTATAATTGAAAAACCGTGAGGGTTCAGCAAATCTAACACCTTAAATTATGCGAAAAAAAAGTCCTGAAACATAAAAGTCCACAATATAAATTGTAGGGAAAATGTGAAAAGAGAACCACCACCAAAAGTCTATGGAGGTTACACGCTGAAAGTGGTGGAACTGTAACTCCCAGGTTCACAAGTAGACTAAATTCACCAAATCTGGCAGGTAAGTAGGCAATGAAGGAACCACAAGTGAACAGAGGGTCTAAATTGGTGTCGGGGCCATCACCGGAGACATCAAGAGGCTTACCGGAACTTAATGACTTGAAAAGACATACGTCATACAAGTCAGAAAGGCTTATTGACCAACCGGTCTGGACGATGTATCTTTTCAAATGTCGTCAGCATACAGCAGGAAGGGGGGTAAGAGCACAACTTCCACATCCATAGGCATTCCGACATAGGCCAAACGGGTATTCATATGCCATGCGAGGAGTAAAAAAACTCACATAGCATGATAACGTTTAAACACTGGTTTATTAGAATAATTTAAAATAGACTCACATGTTAGAAGATCAGAAACAGCTCAAATATCACATAGCGGTAATCGTGAGGGGTCCACCCGACATGTTTCAGCTAAGGAGCCGTCATCTGGGGTGTGGAACCCCCCCACCTCACCGCTTTATAAACAAATGATGACCCCCACTGGGAGTGTCATAATACCGGAAGTGCAATAAATTGATATCACTTCCGGTTCTGAGGGATCTTAAATTGATTATTATGCTCCCACATGCACAGGGCCAAAGAAACAGGTATTGATCACCAATAAAAAACAAATTCCAAGAAAATCCCGAAAGAATACAATATAAAATACACAGTGGCTTGGTCTGCAAATCCGGAAGTGTTCCGAATGCAAACCAAGCCTCACTATCAGTATGACCAGACGTCACTTTCAACATGGGCATAGCGGCGCCGCTGCGCTCCACCCACACGGCCAAGCCTCGCTCCCTTGCAGCGCGATAACATCATTCCCGCGCACCCAGTGCGGCGTCAATGTGCTGCACACCGCAAGCCAAGCCTCGCTCTTATACAGCGCAGCCACATCACATCTCATACAGAGAATGCGATGCCGCTGCGCTCCAATGTACTGGACCAAGCCTCAATCTGAGGGCGGTCTCAGATTCCTGGAATGTCAGCAGAGATGAGCGCATAAATCAAAATTATAAAAATATAAAAAAATATATATATAAAAATATGTAAAAAAATATATTAAAAATGCACATCTCACTCAAGACCATCCTGGTAGTTGGCCAAAATAAGCAACATAATTGTGCCAATCTTTGCCACAAATTAAAAATAAACTCGTTGTGGTCTATAAAAGGATGTTAACCCAACAATTATTGATGATTGTATATGGGATCATATATAAGGGTCTTAGATCAACACTACCAGTAGGGAGCATCAATCCTATTCACACCATAAATGATAGTAGAACATGCAATAATACATATGCTAAAAGTATTAATAGTCAACTTATTAGTACAAAAAAAGAGATCATAACAATACTTAGGCTTAATTAAAAAAGAGATCATAACAGTTCTTAGGCTTGATTAATAAAAGAATTGATGTCCCATTCCACGTTAATACCCTGCGGAAAACGGGACCCCAACTCATAAATCCAATACGTCTCCAACCGGGAGATGCCTCTAAGGATCGACCCCCCCCCGCCAAGGGGCAACATACCTATCAATAATGAGAAACTGTGCCCACAGGGTTTCGATCATGAAATTCCCTGTAGTGCCGAGGGACAGTGTGTTTATTACTACCTGCTTTGATAAGATTTATATGTTCCGAAACTCATGTCGTGAAAGATCTGATGGTCCGGCCCACATATTGTTTGCCACATGGGCAAGTCAGAAGATATACTATTCCTGTAGTGGCACAAGTGCAAAATTGTTTGATCTTATATGTATGACCGGTTACAGTAGAGGAGAAGCTATGGCTTGCCTTCCTACCGCAGATATTCAACTGGCATACTAAGCACTTTTTGCAAGGATAAAATCAAATCCAGTCATGTAAAAAGGATGGTTTACATGGAGAATTAATGACGTTGGGTGCCAATTTATTCCGAAGTGATGGAACACCTTTAAAAACCACCTTAGGGGTTTTGGGCAACAAAGGGCCCAAAATCTTATCTGTTTTCAAAACATCCCAGTGGTGTTCCAAAATTTTTTTAACATGCTTATGCTGAATGGAAAAAGACGTCAGACCATTTAAAATCATCATTTGACTTTTGACTTTTATCCTCCAATAATGACTGGCGGTCAGTAGCGCAAGCATTCTCAATCTCCATATCCAAGTCGGAAGGGTTATAGCCCTTTTCTGGGAACCTTTCTTTTAGGGTGTTAGCCTGAACCTTGAAAGTATCAAGATCAGTGCAGTTCCTACGCAATCGCAGGAACTGGCTTCTAGGGACTGATCTGATCCAGGATCTATGATGGCAACTATCAGTGGGTATATACCCGTTCCTATCCGTAGATTTAAAATAGGTACTAAATGTGAATTTATGTTCCCTTCTCTCAATGACAAGGTCCAAAAAATGGACTGAAGCTGTACTTGCCTCAAAAGACTAGGCAATACCCCTATCATTGTTATTAAGGGTCTCAACAAAGTCAGCTAAGCCCTCATGGCTACCAGTCCATAGGAAGAGGATGTCGTCTATGTACCGGGCCCACAACAGAAGGTGTGGGTTCTCCACGGCATAGATGACATCCTCCTCCCACTTGGCAATGAACAGATTGGCCAAGCTGGGAGCAAATTTTGCTCCCATTGACACCCCTTTATGTTGTCGATAGAATTTTCCATCGAACCAGAAGTAATTGTGTTGTGTGGCAAACTCGATCAAATCAACAATAAAGCCTATCTGGGGTAGGGAAAGGGAGGCATCCCTATTCAGAAAGCATTGTACCGCATCCATACCCTTACAGTGCGGAATGCAGGTATAAAGGGGTGCCACGTCGCAGTGGCCATAATAAGATCACCAGAATAGGAAACATTCGATAGTAGTCTAATCACATCCTTAGTATCTTTCAAGTAGGACGGCATCTTACGTACAGATGGCTGTAGGAAAAAATCTATGTATTTCCCGATTTTAGAAGTGACCGAGTCAATACCACTAATTATAGGCAGACCTGGGGGGTGAAGGGGGTCCTTATGGACCTTGGGCAGGTAGTAAATAACGGGAATACGTGGGGCAAGAGGAACTAAAAATGATCTCTCCTTCTTATTTAAAATACAAGAATCAAAACCCTTAGATACTAGTTTTTGCAATTCCTTTTTATACTCATATGTGGGATTATTGGATAATTCTATATAGGTCTCACGATCTCCCAAAATGCGGTACATTTCATCCATATAGTCTGATTTATTCAATAAAACAATGCCACCGCCTTTATCGGCGGGGCGAATGACCAGATTTTTGTTATCACATAAAGTTTTTAAGCCCAATGAGGGTAAAGAGTTATGAAATTTATGCTTGTTATGAAATTTATGCTTAAGTGGGATGTTAGCTAGGTCCCTCAGCACTAAATCCCTAAACAGGTTAATAGTTGGTGGGAGTTGTGTTGGGGGACTAAAAAGAGAGGGATTGGATAAGCCTGAGTGAACCGTACCAGACGTTGCCGCCCTGGCCACATTCCTAGTGGGATTCGAAATGATATACCTCTGAACGTTGATTTTTCTAATAAACTTTTGAATGTCGATAAACGTGTCCAACTTATTAAGTTTGCACGGGGGGCGAATTTAAGACCTTTATTCAAGATAATTTTCTCTTCCTGAGTAAGAGTCGTATCACTCAGGTTAAATACCCCCTGACATGTTAAGTTCGTTTTCTTTTTTCGTCTCTGGATCCTCCTCCCTCCTCTGGACTCTCTCTTGTTTCCGGACCTCTTTTTTTGCTTTGAGGGTCCTCGTGAAAGCCCTGAGTGGTCCGTGAGCCAGAGTAAGGTTTCCCAGCATTAGGGAATGGGTAGACATTCTTATTATAATGATCACGTAAAGGGGAATACCTATTGTATATAGAAACCGAGGGGTGTTTATAGTAGGGTGGATTAGGGTAATATGAATGATGGCAAGAATCTCGATGGCGTACCGGGGAACCCCGGTGATAGGAGTTCTCCCGTTCATAATATTGATATTCGCCATAGCTGTGATGATTACCCTATTTCCACCTCTACCTCTACTTCTAGAGAAATGACCTCTTCCCCTTTGTTGGTTTTTGGGGGTATGCATACTTGGAAGTCGACCCCTATGTGAAGGGGGACCTCCGCCATAAGACCGTCCTTTATCAACAAAGGATTTTGGGCATAAAGGGTGCTTAATGGGAGGAACCAAAGTACCTTGACTCTGAGGTGAGGTAGAAAGAAATCCTGGATAGCCGCACTCTGGGATAAGGACATCTTTATTTCAATAAAATCCAAACATACAGTCAATGGCAGAGACGTACAGGGTGGAGTATTTTTTGTGTTTCTTGTTTTTTTGTTCCTTATCCTCCTTTACGAGATATGCTTGCAAATTGGAGGACAGAGTATTATATTCAACTGAATTTTTATAGGCAAGTAACTTGTCCTTCAATTCCTTAATCTCCCAATCTAAAGTCGAAAGACGAATACGTTTCCTAGTGATAAGGAAACCAAGGAATTTAATGCCAGCATCGTTGAAATATGTAAACCAAGAGTCCAGTTCAGCTTCCCCCTGTTGGGGATGAACATCCTATCTAAGACTCCGTGGGATCATACCTTCTGATACGTATTGCTCCAGAAAGGCTAGATCCCATTGAAGATGGAGTTCAGAGACCATAACATTCTTCAGCCTCATGAACAACCCACCAATTTCTGTATCATTAGAAGTGGCCACGAATACACCCTCAGTATTAACTACTCTGGATGCACGATAGTCAAAGACATCCATGTTAAATGGAGTAATATATGCATCAGCTGTACTAGGTGTCTGCTAAGTAATACGAACAATGGAGAGATACGTACAGCGCTGCGCTAAGACAAGAAGGAGCAATAAGATAGCAGCTAACACACCTATAGACTCAAGGCAAAAGATAACAACTAAAAAAAAAGGGTAGCGCTATATATTATATAGATATATAAATCAAAAACCCCAATCCATAAGTGCATACAAACAGTAAGTAAAAACCTATCACATCTTGTATGACCATAAATATGGATTGCACAATAAAGTAACACTGTGTTATTCAGCAAAACAGTATAAAGTGAAACAGTAAATGGTAAGTCTTAATTGACACATATAAACAATAACTTATAATTGAAAAACCGTGAGGGTTCAGCAAATCTAACACCTTAAATTATGCGAAAAAAAGTCCTGAAACATAAAAGTCCACAATATAAATTGTAGGGAAAATGTGAAAAGAGAACCACCACCAAAAGTCTATGGAGGTTACACGCTGAAAGTGGTGGAACTGTAACTCCCAGGTTCACAAGTAGACTAAATTCACCAAATCTGGCAGGTAAGTAGGCAATGAAGGAACCACAAGTGAACAGAGGGTCTAAATTGGTGCCGGGGCCATCACCGGAGACATCAAGAGGCTTACTGGAACTTAATGACTTGAAAAGACATATGTCATACAAGTCAGAAAGGCTTATTGACCAACCGGTCTGGACGATGTATCTTTTCAAATGTCGTCAGCATACAGCAGGAAGGGGGGTACCAGCACAACTTCCACATCCATAGGCATTCCGACATAGGCCAAACGGGTATTCATATGCCATGCGAGGAGTAAAAAAACTCACATAGCGTGATAACGTTTAAACACTGGTTTATTAAAATAATTTAAAATAGACTCACATGTTAGAAGATCAGAAACAGCTCAAATATCACATAGCGGTAATCGTGAGGGGTCCACCCGACATGTTTCAGCTAAGGAGCCGTCATCTGGGGTGTGGAACCCCCCCACCTCACCGCTTTATAAACAAATGATGACCCCCACTGGGAGTGTCATAATATCAGAAGTGCAATAAATTGATATCACTTCCGGTTCTTATATTTTTTCCTGAAAATTAGCATTTAATAAACAGTTGCACAAATGTCATGTGACATAAAAATTTGCAACTATCTTTTTGTTCTACAAGGCTTCTTCTTTTAGATAAAATATTTAATGTCCTGAGGAATATAAGGCAATGCCTCAATCTAAAAAGTATACAAAAATAGAAGTGGGTACCATCATCCTTGAACTTGGAATGATGAAAAATGGGTGTGTCAGGGGCTACTCCAAAAATTGCCCCACGACAACAAAAATCTCGGTACCCAGGGATTTAGACAAGGTAAATTTAAAAGTATTAATTTATTGAAGAAGGACAAAAATGAAGGATATTGGATACAACAATATATAAAATGGTTATTGCATACTGTTACAAATGATACAAACAGAAAACAGGTAGACCCCACAAGAGAAAGGATGTAGGTCCAAAAGTAATCCTCTACATGTTTTGCAACAGAGGTTGCTTTTTCAGGAGGAGTTGACCATAAACATCTATAAAGAAATACAATCTTATAGTTATAAAATCACAAATAATAGAAAACAGAGAATACAGTTTACATAAATACAAGTAATCTGATAATTTTGGAGTGTTATAATCAGGCATGGCTTACCAATGGGAACCCATAAAAGGGGTACCAGATGGCACAGTTTGATGCACCCTGAACGGGTAATCCCCCCGCGCCAAACACGGGAAGAACTAACAGGTGCAATAACTGAAATCAAAAATATATGCAAAAATACATATAAGAAATATGCAAGTGTGGGTTTATATAGTCTGTAAACGGAGAGAACAGGGAAGGCAGTAGGAGCGAGAGGGAAAGTAGGGGGGAGGGAATAAAGGGGGGGTAGGGGAGGAAGGGAGAGGAGGAGGGAAGAGGGCTAGGGAAGGAAACATTGATCCATTTAAGGACTAACCCACCCAAATAGATGGCATGTAGATAGTGAAGCACCTGGGGATCAGGAGCAAGACTCAGGAGACGACCATGTTTTAAGGAAGGGCAGGCAGGCTGTTTATACAAAACGATATCCAGTGGTCAGAAGAGGCCAATAAGTAGGTCCCCTGCAGCCATTGGGCTGAAAAAAGAAATGCAATAAATATGTGCAGAGAAGGGGAACTCCAGTTCACACCAGCAGCAGCGGCCACATAGTATAACAAGAGGCCGCAAAGAGTATCAAGCAGCTCCCCATATTGGAAACGTAGGCCGCACTATCAGCGGTCAAACAAGCCAGTCCTACCTTGAAATGTCTGTATTGGAGCCTGTCCTCAGGTGGCAGCCATCTGAATAAGGGCCGCCATAAGCATCCTTTTAACAGCTTCAGCCCCGGAAGATTTTACCCCCTTCCTGACCAGAGCACTTTTTGCGAATCGGCACTGCATCGATCTAACTGACAATTGAGCGGTCGTGTGACATTGCACCCAAATAAAATTTGGGTTCTTTTTTTTCCCACAAATAGAGCTTTCTTTTGGTGGTATTTGATCACCTCTGTGGTTTTTATTTTTTGCGATATAAACAAAAAAAGCGACAATTTTGAAAAAAAACACATTACTTTTTACTTTTTGCTGTAATAAATATCCCCCAAAAATATATTAATTTTTTTTTTCCTCAGTTTAGGCCGATATGTATTCTTATGTATACATATTTTTGGTAAAAAAAATTGCAATAAGCGTATATTTATTTGTGCAAAAGTTATAGCGCCTACAAAAGAGGGGTTTGTTTTATTTTTTTTTTAGTAATTTTTTTTTTTTACTATGGCGGCGATCTGTGATTTTTATCAGGATTGCGACATTATGGCGGACACATCAGACAATTTTGACACATTTTTGGGACCATTGGTATTAACACAGCAATCAATGCTATAGAAAATGCATTGATTACTGTAAAAATGTCACTGGAGGTGAAGGGGTTAACACTAGGGGGCAATCAAGGATTAATGTGTTCCCTAGTTTGTTTTCTAACTGAAGGGAGGAGGGGACTGTGCAGGGGAGATGACAGATCGCTGTTCATACTCTGTACTCTGTATGAACAGATGATCTGTCTGTTCTCCCCTCCGAGAACCAGAAACTATGTTTACACACACAGATCCCAGTTCTCCGTGTGCCCCGAGCGATCGTGGGAGCCCGGCGGTGATCGTGACCGCCGGGCACTCGCATCGGCTCGGAGGGGGGCAAGCGGGGGCGCACAGGTGTGCCCCCTAGTGGCCACAGGGTGAAGCGACATTACATAACGTTGTTTCGCCCAGCCGTGCCATTCTGCCACAGTACAACTATGGCAGATGGTCGGCAAATGGTTAAAGAGCCTCCAACCAGGTACACACCAATGTGCTGGCTGACGCTGCTGCCTGACGTCGCCGGGTCAGTCTCGCCCACAGTGCCTCCGCGCACGCGTGTGTCACTCACGGAAGAAGGGCCACTGCGCGTACGCACAATGCGAACGCACATGACCCTCACAGGGGACAGTGCAAGGCCGTCTTCGAGGGAAGAAGGGGAGGACAATCCAAGGATTGGAGGCCCACCTCCTAATGGAGAGACACATGTCCGCCGCTAGGGGAGTTAACGCCTCAGGCTGCTGTAAATCCCATTGCAAAGCATATCTGACAAAAAGGGTTTAACCACTTGACCACTGGGCACCTAAACCCCCTTCCTAACCAGACCAATTTTCAGCTTTCGGTGCTCTCACACTTTGAATGACAAATACTCAGTCCTGCAACACTGTACCCATATGAAATTTTTGTCCTTTTTTTCACACAAATAAGCTTTCTTTTGGTGGTATTTAATCACCGCTGGGTCTTATATTTTTTGCGCTATAAATCAAAAAAGACTGAAAATTCGGTAAAAAAATTCTTTGTTTCTGTTAAAATTTATTGTGAATATATAATGGTATTATGAATGATAAACCGCCCTTCAAACAAAAAATACCTCCACCGCGCCCCCTAAAATCCAAAATCTATAAATGAACAAAATAAATAAATAAACTACGTGGTGAAATTACTCCCCACAAATAGTGTAGAGACGCCCCTTTAAATTGAAATATATATACTAAATATTTGATCCAAGGTGCCTGTAACTACCACAAACAACCTACAGGCATCCAGGAAAAAATAAGAGGCGCTTTATTTGTCATTTGTCATTTGGACGGGCACAGAATCACTGTTAATCATGTTTATTGAACGTCTAAACACCAACCAGTTTAACTTACGTTTTACATTTACCTATGATTACAATCATATCTCTTTTCTCAAGGTTTTAAAAAACGCCACCTCCCAAATAGCAACGGACCTCTATCGGAAACCCACGGCGGGTAACACGCTGCTCCACGCCTCTAGTTCTCATCCCTGCCCTCTGATATGCAGTGTTCCATATGCCCAATATCTCAGGCTGCGTCAGAACTGCACAGTGGATAGGGATTTCTATGTCCAAGCGGCTGCTCTTTGTGAGCTCCTTCTAGCACGGGGATATACCCGCACCAACCTCAGGAAGGCCTACAATAGGGCATTTGCACGAACAAGATCATCTTTACTTTATGGCCCCCCTCGTGTTAAACCACCCCAAACAGTTAAAATAGTCACTAAATTCTCTACTAATCACAATCAACTAAGTACATTACTGTCAGAAAATTGGCATCTGTTAACAGATCACCATGTTCTGGGCAAATATGTAAGGCCCAACCCTGAATTGGTTTTTCATAGAGCAACCACATTGAGGGACAGACTTACCAGCAGCCATTATCGGGTGAATCCATGCAAGATGGGGGGTCCCCGCGTACTTTCACGTTGCCCTTGGATTCAGGAAGGCTCAACTTTCATTCTTCCCAATGGGGAAACTTTTTCTCCCCCCCAACATGCTAATTGTGTCACGAGGGGAGTTGTTTACCTAATGGTTTGTGCCTGAAATGTGTTCTATGTAGGCAAGGCCATTAGAGAATTAAGGCAAAGAATGGGAGACCATTTATACCATTCCTCCCATGGTAAACTTACCACGGTGGGCCGCTGTATAGGCTTACATCACAGATTTCAACCTGAAGTTGTTAAATTCCTGGTCCTCGAAGTTGTTCCAGAAGACCCTCAGGGGAGTGACTGGGACTGAGCAATCCTGAGATGTGAAACTATCTGGATCAAGCGGCTCAACTCCCTCACACCACCAGGCCTCAATGAAGCCCTCTCATATAAACCTTACCTATGAATGATTTGTTTCTTGATTCCACCTTTTCCTGACCTCTGCTTATGTTCTCTCAGGCCCTTGCTTTTTGTTTTTTGTTTATTGTCATTTGTTTATTTTATTTTTTTTCTGTCCCTTCTGTGTCCTTATCCTATTTTCCTCTCCCTCCCCCTCCTGCCCTCCTCCCCTGCCCTCCTCCCCTTTCATCACACTCACCTTTACCTTTGACAACCATGATGACTGTTGAATGTTAATTGAATCAAGCATATATTCCAAAATATTCTTTATTTTAATTTTAGGATACATTTATAATCGTGTGCGATCCTTTGTGGTGAGATTTTGTGTGCCTTGGACACGGACTGGGAAGCAATTCCTGCTGTGGCCACATTTTTGGCACACACACTGCCTCGCTAATTGTTTTGTTCAATTAAAGTGTTTTGATAAACCACTTGCCGACCGGGCCATAGCCGAAAGACGGCTACAGCGCAGTCAGCTTATTCTGGGTGGGCGTCCATGGGACATCCTCCCAGAATGTTGCTCCCGCGGGCCCCCTGAGGCGCGCACCCAGGAACATCCGTGACCGCCGGGTCCTCTCGGATCATGGTAAATATCCGCTGATAGCGGCCGTATACCACGTGATCGTTCCATCAAATGATCGTTCCTCCCTCCCCTCTCTGTACCGATCGGTACAGTGCGAGGGGAGAGGGGGAGAGATTGCAGCAGTGCTGTGGGCTGGGTGTGTAGTGCCCACAGCGCTGCTCTGTGCAAATAATCTGCAACACTGTGCAATTCTCTGCAACACTCTGCAACACTATGCAATACTCTGCAACACTGTGCAATACTCTGCAACACTTTGCAATACTCTGCCAATACTCTTCAATACTGTGCAATACTCTGCCAATACTCTTCAACACTGTGCAATACTCCGCCAATACTGTGCAATACTGTGCAATACTCTGCCAATACTGTGCAATACTCTGCAACACTGCAATACTCTGCAAAACTCTGCCAATACTCGCCAATACTCTGCCAATACTCGCCAATACTCTGCAATAAATTTTAACATATACTAAATATTTGATCCAAGGTGCCTGTAACTACCACAAACCTCCTACAGGCATCCAGGAAAAAATAAGAGGTGCTTTAACCACTTGCCAACCGCCTCACGCCTATATACGTGAGCAGAGCGGCACGGGCAGGCAAAATCACGTACCTGGTACGTGATTGCCTTCCCGCGGGTGGGGGGTCCGATCGGAGTTGAGAGACGAGGGGGAGGCCATCCGATCGTGGCCCCCCCCTCGCGATCGCTCCCAGCCAATGAGAAACATCCCCTGCCTCTGTATAGTACACAGAGGCAGAGGATGTGATGTCATCTCTCCTCGGCTCGGGAGTTTCCGTTCCAGCGCCGAGGGGAGATGACATGTAAGTAAGTGCACAACACAAACACACACAGTAGAACATGCCAGGCACACTAAACACCCCGATCCCCCCCCGATCGCCCCCCGATTCCCCCCCAATCACCCCCCCCGTCACAAACTGACACCAAGCAGGTTTTTTTATTTATTTATTTATTTATTTATTTTTCTGATTACTGCATAGTGTCAGTTTGTGACAGTTAGCAGTGGTAGGACAGTTAGTATTAGCCCCCTGTAGGTCTAGGGTACCCCCCTAACCCCCCCTATTAAAGTTTTAACCCCTTGATCACCCCCCCCCCCACCAGTGTCGCTAAGCGATCATTTTTCTGATCGCTGTATTAGTGTCGCTGGTGACGCTAGTTAGTGAGGTAAATATTTAGGTTCGCCGTCAGCGTTTTATAGCTTCAGGGACCTCCATATACTACCTAATAAATGTTTTAACCCCTTGATTGCCCCCTAGTTAACCCTTTCACCACTGATCACCGTATAACTGTTACGGGTGACGCTGGTTAGTTCGTTTATTTTTTATAGTGTCAGGGCACCCGCCGTTTATTACCGAATAAAGGTTTAGCCCCCTAATCGCCCGGCGGTGATATGCGTCGCCCCAGGCAGCGTCAGATTAGCGCCAGTACCACTAACACCCACGCACGCAGCATACGCCTCCCTTAGTGGTATAGTATCTGATCGCATCAATATCTGATCCGATCAGATCTATACTAGCGTCCCCAGCAGTTTAGGGTTCCCAAAAATGCAGTGTTAGCGGGATCAGCCCAGATACCTGCTAGCACCTGCGTTTTGCCCCTCCGCCCAGCCTAGCCCAGCCCACCCAAGTGCAGTATCGATCGATCACTGACACTTACAAAACACTGAACGCATAACTGCAGCGTTCGCAGAGTCAGGCCTGATCCCTGCGATCGCTAACAGTTTTTTTGGTAGCGTTTTGGTGAACTGGTAAGCACCAGCCCCAAGCAGCGTCAGGTTAGCGCCAGTACCGCTAACCCCCACGCACGCACCGTACACCTCCCTTAGTGGTATAGTATCTGAACGGATCAATATCTGATCCGATCAGATCTATACTAGCGTCCCCAGCAGTTTAGGGTTTCCAAAAACGCAGTGTTAGCGGGATCAGCCCAGATACCTGCTAGCACCTGCGTTTTGCCCCTCCGCCCGGCCCAGCCCAGCCCAGCCAAGTGCAGTATCGATCGATCACTGTCACTTACAGAACACTAAACGCATAACTGCAGCGTTCGCAGAGTCAGGCCTGATCCCTGCGATCGCTAACAGTTTTTTTGGTAGCGTTTTGGTGAACTGGCAAGCGCCAGCGGCCTAGTACACCCCGGTCGTAGTCAAACCAGCACTGCAGTAACACTTGGTGACGTGGCGAGTCCCATAAGTGCAGTTCAAGCTGGTGAGGTGGCAAGCACAAGTAGTGTCCCGCTGCCACCAAAAAGACAAACACAGGCCCGTCGTGCCCATAATGCCCTTCCTGCTGCATTCGCCAATCCTAATTGGGAACCCACCACTTTTGCAGCGCCCGTACTTCCCCCATTCACATCCCCAACCAAATGCAGTCGGCTGCATGAGAGGCATTTTTATGTCCTCCCGAGTACCCCTACCCAACAAACCCCCCCAAAATAGATGTCGTGTCTGCAGCTAGCGCGGATATAGACGTGACACCCGCTATTATTGTCCCTCCTGTCCTGACAATCCTGGTCTTTGCATTGGTGAATGTTTTGAACGCTACCATTCACTAGTTGAGTATTAGCGTAGGGTACAGCTTTCCACAGACTAGGCACACTTTCACAGGGTCTCCCAAGATGCCATCGCATTTTGAGAGACCCGAACCTGGAACCGTTTACAGTTATAAAAGTTATAAATTTGCAAAAAAAACACAAACAAAAATAAAAAAAAATAGTTGTTGTTTTATTGTTCTCTCTCTCTCTATTCTCTCTCTATTGTTCTGCTCTTTTTTTACTGTATTCTATTCTGCAATGTTTTATTGTTATTATGTTTTATCATGTTTGCTTTTCAGATATGCAATTTTTTATACTTTACCGTTTACTGTGCTTTATTGTTAACCATTTTTTTGTCTTCAGGTACGCCATTCACGACTTTGAGTGGTTATACCAGAATGATGCCTGCAGGTTTAGGTATCATCTTGGTATCATTCTTTTCAGCCAGCGGTCGGCTTTCATGTAAAAGCAATCCTAGTGGCTAATTAGCCTCTAGACTGCATTTACAAGCAGTGGGAGGGAATGCCCCCCCCCCACCGTCTTCCGTGTTTTTCTCTGGCTCTCCTGTCTCAACAGGGAACCTGAGAAAGCAGCCGGTGATTCAGCCAGCTGACCATAGAGCTGATCAGAGACCAGAGTGGCTCCAAACATCTCTATGGCCCAAGAAACCGGAAGCTACAAGCATTTTATGACTTAGATTTCGCCAGATGTAAACAGCGCCATCGGGAAATTGGGAAAGCATTTTATCACACCGATCTTGGTGTGGTCAGATGCTTTGAGGGCAGAGGAGAGATCTAGGGTCTAATAGACCCCAATTTTTTCAAAAAAGAGTACCTGTCACTACCTATTGCTATCATAGGGGATATTTACATTCCCTGAGAGAACAATAAAAATGATTTAAAAAAAAATGAAAGGAACAGTTTAAAAATAAGATAAAAAAGCAAAAAAATAATAAAGAAAAAAAAAAAAAAAAAAAAAAAGCACCCCTGTCCCCCCTGCTCTCGCGCTAAGGCGAACGCAAGCGTCGGTCTGGCGTCAAATGTAAACAGCAATTGTACCATGCATGTGAGGTATCACCGCGAAGGTCAGATCGAGGGCAGTATTTTTAGCAGTAGACCTCCTCTGTAAATCTAAAGTGGTAACCTGTAAAGGCTTTTAAAAGCTTTTAAAAATGTATTAATTTTGTTGCCACTGCACGTTTGTGTGCAATTTTAAAGCATGTCATGTTTGGTATCCATGTACTCGGCTTAAGATCATCTTTTTTATTCCATCAAACATTTGGGCAATATAGTGTGTTTTAGTGCATTCAAATTTAAAAAAGTGTGTTTTTACCACAAAAAATGCGTTTAAAAAATCGCTGCGCAAATACCGTGTCAAAAAAAAAAAATGAAACACCCACTATTTTAATCTGTAGGGCATTTGCTTTAAAAAAATATATAATGTTTGGGGGTTCAAAGTAATTTTCTTGCAAAAAAAAATAATTTTTTCACGTAATCAAAAAGTGTCAGAAAGGGTTTTGTCTTCAAGTGGTTAGAAGAGTGGGTGATGTGTGACATAAGCTTCTAAATGTTGTGCATAAAATGCCAGGACAGTTCAACCCCCCCCCCAAATGACCCCATTTTGGAAAGTAGACACCCCAAGCTATTTGCTGAGAGTCATGTCGAGTCCATGGAATATTTTATATTGTGACACAAGTTGCGGGAAAGAGACAATTTTTTTTTTTTTTTGCACAAAGTTGTCACTAAATTATATATTGCTCAAACATGCCATGGGGATATGTGAAATTACACCCCAAAATACATTCTTCTACTTCTCCTGAGTACGGGGATACCACATGTGTGGGACTTTTTGGGAGCCTAGCCGTGCACGGGACCCCGAAAACCAAGCACCGCCTTCAGGCTTTCTAAGGGCGTAAATTTTTGATTTCACTCTTCACTGCCTATCACAGTTTCAGAGGCCATGGAATGCCCAGGTGGCACAAACCCCCCCCCCCCCCAAATGACCCCATTTTGGAAAGTAGACACCCCAAGCTATTTGCTGAGAGGTATAGTGAGTATTTTGCAGACCTCACTTTTTGTCACAAAGTTTTGAAAATTGAAAAAAGAAACATTTTTTTTTTTTTCTGGTCTTTCTTCATTTTCAAAAACAAATGAGAGCTGCAAGATACTCACCATGCCTCTCAGCAAATAGCTTGGGGTGTCTACTTTCCAAAATGGGGTCATTTGGGGGGGTTTTGTGCCATCTTGGCATTTTATGGCCTTCAAAACTGTGATAGGTAGTGAGGCGTGAAATCAAAAATTTATGCCCTTAGAAATCCTGAAGGCGGTGCTTGGTTTTCGGGGCCCCGTACGCGGCTAGGCTCCCAAAAAGTCCCACACATGTGGTATCCCCATACTCAGGAGAAGCAGCTGACTGTATTTTGGGGTGCAATTCCACATATGCCCATGGCCTGTGTGAGCAATATATCATTTAGTGACAACTTTTTGTAAATTTTTTTTTTTTTTTGTCATTATTCAATCACTTGGGACAAAAAAAATAAATATTCAATGGGTTCAACATACCTCTCAGCAATTTCCTTGGGGTGTCTACTTTCCAAAATGGGTTCATTTGTGGGGGTTTTGTACTGCCCTGCCATTTTAGCACCTCAAGAAATGACATAGGCAGTCATAAACTAAAAGCTGTGTAAATTACAGAAAATGTACCCTAGTTTGTAGACGCTATAACTTTTGCGCAAACCAATAAATATACGCTTATTGACATTTTTTTTACCAAAGACATGTGGCCGAATACATTTTGGCCTAAATGTATGACTAAAATTTAGTTTATTGGATTTTTTTTATAACAAAAAGTAGAAAATATCATTTTTTTTCAAAATTTTCGGTCTTTTTCCATTTATAGCGTAAAAAATAAAAACGGCAGTGCTGTTAGCCACACTGAAGGAGAGGGGACTTGTTTACACGGAGGAACGGAGGACAACCAAGGGAGGGGTGAGATTGGAAGCTCGGCACCAGCACACCTCGGGTCCGCCGTGACCGCTTGTTATATTTGTTATATTTGGTTTCACTGAATTGAGCTTGATGTGATCTGCACTTTACTTTGGCTAAATTTTATCTTTTTAAATGTGAGTTTATTGATAGAAGATTGCAGTGTTTTTAATAAATGTGTGATACTGGTTTACACTATTGGAGCACATATTATTTCTTTCATGTGGACCTTATCTAAAACATTCACTGTGGAACAACGATTGATCCAATTACCCGTGTGTGTGTGGTAAACAAGCGATTATTGCCTTGCATGAAAATGCTGGCAAAAAAAGTCAGTGAGTGTAATTCTTGAGGGAGTGGAAGCACTGTTCACGAGTGGAGAGGTGGAAGAGACACAGTATCACCTTTATCTTTATCAAGATTTAATACTACCTTTTTGGACACTTTTTTTATCACGTGTGATGTCATGTCTTTTTTGGACTGATTTATTTTGAAGATATGGTATTTAATATATTTTTGTGCATGTGCAGCATGGTATGAAGTGATTGCACAAATATATCACTGGAGACGTATTGTTATATATGTTTTGGGTAAAAGTATACTTTGTGTGAGTGTTCAATTACACATTAAGAGGGTCACACCATCACTGTGCTAAAGACACTTGAACACTTAGAGAGTGTGTTTATGCACTTATTTACTTTTCAGTTTGTAGATTTGTTCACAGTATGATCTTATATTGTGTCAGGGTGTAGGACACATGCAGAGGGTCACACCATCACTGTGTTAAAGGCACTTGGACACTTTTTTAAAGCGCCTCTTATTTTCTCCTGGATGCCTGTAGGAGGTTTGTGGTAGTTACAGACACCTTGGATCAAATATTTAGTATATGTTAACATTTATTGCAGAGTATTGGCGAGTATTGTCAGAGTATTGGCGAGTATTGGCAGAGTTTTGCAGAGTATTGCAGTGTTGCAGAGTATTGCACAGTATTGGCAGAGTATTGCACAGTATTGCACAGTATTAGCGGAGTATTGCACAGTGTTGAAGAGTATTGGCAGAGTATTGCACAGTATTGAAGAGTATTGGCAGGGTATTCCAAAGTGTTGCAGAGTATTGCACAGTGTTGCAGAGTATTGCATAGTGTTGCAGAGTGTTGCAGAGTATTGCACAGTGTTGCAGATTATTTGCACAGAGCAGCGCTGTGGGCACTACACACCCAGCCCACAGCACTGCTGCAATCTCTCCCCCTCTCCCCTCGCACTGTACCGATCGGTACAGAGAGGGGAGGGAGGAACGATCATTTGACGGAACGATCACGTGGTAAACGGCCGCTATCAGCGGATATTTACCATGATCCGAGAGGACCCGGCAGTCACGGATGTTCCTGGGTGCGCGCCCCAGGGGGCGCGCGGGAGCAACATTCTGGGAGGACGTCCCATGGACGCCCACCCAGAATAAGCTGACTGCGATGTAGCCGTCTTTCGGCTATGGCCCGGTCGGCAAGTGGTTAATCAAAACACTTTAATTGAACAAAACAATTAGCGAGGCAGTGTGTGTGCCAAAAATGTGGCCACAGCAGGAATTGCTTCCCAGTCCGTGCCCAAGGCACACAAAATCTCACCACAAAGGATCGCACACGATTATTAATGTATCCTAAAATTAAAATAAAGAATATTTTGGAATATATGCTTGATTCAATTAACATTCAACAGTCATCATGGTTGTCAAAGGTAAAGGTGAGTGTGATGAAAGGGGAGGAGGGCAGGGGAGGAGGGCAGAAGGGGGAGGGAGAGGAAAATAGGATAAGGACACAGAAGGGACAGAAAAAAAATAAAATAAACAAATGACAATAAACAAAAAACAAAAAGCAAGGGCCTGAGAGAACATAACCAGAGGTCAGGAAAAGGTGGAATCAAGAAACAAATCGTTCATAGGTAAGGTTTATATGAGAGGGCTTCATTGAGGCCTGGTGGTGTGAGGGAGTTGAGCCGCTTGATCCAGATAGTTTCACATCTCAGGATTGCTCAGTCCCAGTCACTCCCCTGAGGGTCTTCTGGAACAACTTTGAGGACCAGGAATTTAACAACTTCAGGTTGAAATCTGTGATGTAAGCCTATACAGCGGCCCACCGTGGTAAGTTTACCATGGGAGGAATGGTATAAAGGGTCTCCCATTCTTTGCCTTAATTCTCTAATGGCCTTGCCTACATAGAACAAATTGCAGGCACAAACCATTAGGTAAACAACTCCCCTCGTGACACAATTAGCATGTTGGGGGGGAGAAAAAGTTTCCCCATTGGGAAGAATGAAAGTTGAGCCTTCCTGAATCCAAGGGCAACGTGAAAGTGCGCGGGGACCCCCCATCTTGCATGGATTCACCCTATAAAGGCTGCTGGTAAGTCTGTCCCTCAATGTGGTTGCTCTATGAAAAACCAATTCAGGGTTGGGCCTTACATATTTGCCCAGAACATGGTGATCTGTTAACAGATGCCAATGTTCTGACAGTAATGTACTTAGTTGATTGTGATTAGTGGAGAATTTAGTGACTATTTTAACTGTTTGGGGTGGTTTAACACGAGGTGGGGCCATAAAGTAAGGATGATCTGGTTCGTGCAAATGCCCTATTGTAGGCCTTCCTGAGGTTGGTGCGGGTATATCCCCGTGCTAGAAGGAGCTCACAAAGAGCAGCCGCTTGGACATAGAAATCCCTATCCACTGTGCAGTTCTGACGCAGCCTGAGATATTGGGCATATGGAACACTGCATATCAGAGGGCAGGGATGAGAACTAGAGGCGTGGAGCAGCGTGTTACCCGCCGTGGGTTTCCGATAGAGGTCTGTTGCTATTTGGGAGGTGGCGTTTTTTAAAACCTTGAGAAAAGAGATATGATTGTAATCATAGGTAAATGTAAAACGTAAGTTAAACTGGTTGGTGTTTAGACGTTCAATAAACTTGATTAACAGTGATTCTGTGCCCGTCCAAATGACAAATAAATCATCAATGAACCTGTACCAACAGAGTACATGGTCCAAAAACTATTGTAGGGATTCATCCCCGAAAATTGATCTCTCCCATTCCCCAAGTAAAGATTGGCATAGGAAGGTGCACAGGAGGTGCCCATAGCCACCCCCTGTGTTTGTAAGTAGATATAATCCATATATGTAAAATAGTTTTTGGTCAGGATAAACTGTAATAGTAACAAAATGAATTGGGTAAAGGGCCCTGTATTATGATCCTGCTCCATTAAGAAGGTACCAGCCCTCCGGACACCCTGCCCATGAGGGATGCTCGAGTAAAGAGCCTCAACATCTATAGCCACCAGGACCAGAACATGCAGCATTAGAAATGTGTTTACAAATGTACTTGCATTTTCTGTAAGGGACCCTATGCTCGATACTATGGGTCTCCCAGGTGGTACCTTAAGGTTTTTATGAGTTTTGCGTAGCATGTAAAACGTCGGTAGCTGTGGAGTTTGACTATTGATAAACCTGAGAGTGTCCTCATCAATGAGGCCTTCCCAAAATGCTCCAATGCACAAACTCCAAAATTCTGCAATGAATTGTTGTATCAGAGTATGATTAATGGGTGTATACCAAATTGTGTTGTGCAGGACATCCAAGAACATAGTTTGGTATTGATTATGTGTCATAAGGACTATATTCCTGTCCTTATCGGAATTTTTAATTACCAGATCTGTGTGTTTCTGAAGTTTGATCAGTACCTGGGTTTGTTTTTTAGTTAAATTGGAGGGTAGATGGGGTCATTGTGTTTTTTTAAGAGACTTAATCGATGCATGAAGAAAGGCCCATACAGATGGACAGATCATCAGATCTGGAAATGTGTGGGACTTGGGTTTGAATTTACCAGTGTTCCTATTGGTCTCCTCACTAGGAGACTTGGAAACTGGGGTGCCCTGAAGACTCTTGGGTGAGTTGGCAGAAGCTGCAGAGCAGGGTACATCTGTCGCCCCCTCTTCGTAAAGAAGCATCAAGTCACGTAGCGCTCTAAATTCTTGCATTGAAAAATGTTTAGTTCTTTCAGCTAGTTCCTTTTCCAAATTGAGTCTTTGCCTGTTCTTATTAAAGATGAATCTAAAGGTGAGGTTGCGGGCGAAGAGATAGAGGTCTTTGATGGTTTCAAAAATGTTGATAGGTTCAGAAGGGCAAAAGCCCAAACCCAACTGTAAAACCCTCTCCTCTTCAGAGGTCAAAGTCAAAGGTTTAAGATGAATAATATTAAGGATTTGGGGGGTGTTGGTGGTTACTAAAGAAGTAGATTTTGAGATGTACTTGGCATTGGAGTTTTTAGAACGAATGCATCCAGATTGCCCTGTCGAGTGGATTCTGGTGTCGTCGGGACTAAAAAATAAGAGTTGGGAAAGTGTGTTTTAGTGTTGGATTGAACCATTTTTGGGATAATACTTTGTAAAGTTTGGTGTAGTACACCACTTGTTGGGGCTTGTGACCCCAAGGGTGTAGGTTGTGATGGCTTATGTGATTTGTTTTTTACCCCTTTTTGGAGTTCTTCGCAGGGTGCCCATCACCAGTGAGTGATCTCTTACACAGTATACCCAGTGCACATGCTTGCATAAAACCTGTGAGGAGAGATACAGAGGAGTCAGATTCAGTTAAGTCCATGAGGTTAGTCGTCTCTTGTGGTGAACGTGTCCGTATATTTTTCCTTCTAGTAGGCAACTTGCACTTATGGGCATATCCTTCTGAAAAGGCAAGTTTGCCTTGGACAAATTTGCCTTGTTTTTTAACAATGATTTCTTTGTTGAGTGCCTCTAGGCATTCATTTACCTCTTTCCATTTGACAGGAAAGGTAGTAGAATCCATAACGTTGGGTAATTGTACATTTAAATGCTCAATTTCACCATCCAGTACCGCCATATCAGCGTAGTACTGGGAAGTTAACTGTGTTCAATGTTACATTTTGTAAGGACGTGTTCCCAAGATTTATTAAAGTCAAGGGATGGGTCTTTGATGGTTGGAAATACTAGGATACAGAGGCCTAGAGGACACACTTTCTCTTTAATGTACAGTTCAAAATATTGGGTATGCCACTGGAGATGGGACTTCCTTTTGAGGAGGTTAAACATCCTATACAGGAAGACTTTAGTATCATCTTCAGTTTTATGGTCTGTCAGGCAGCTTGCTTGAATGGTAGACATAAATCCCACCCATGCTGTACCGAGAATGTCCATGGCAAGGGTGGTGTTACTGGGATTTAGATAATCTTATTGCCAAAAATGAAGATATGTGTGCAAAAATGAAAAAATTTGCTCTAGAGCCCAATCGTTTAAAAGAACATTGTAGCTTATATGATCACCCAGAACATACAGGAGTCAAAAGGGATTTTTTTTCTCCCATGTAAGGGGTTTCTTTTGCCCTTTTCTGGACAAAGGTTTTAAGAGTTGCTGAGAATACTAAGTTTGCATTTTTTCCTATATTATTCTATAAATATCAAGAGGTGGAATGTGTTGTTATGGTTATTTTAGTGATTTTTTTCATATCATAAATATATGGAATGATGCAGTTTGGTTACCATACTGTATATTGTTTTTAGAAAGCTGGCTTTTCCTATTCATATGCAAATGAACCCATTTGAATGGTTCATTGAGGTCATGCAACAGGAAGTGATGTTGGCAGGAAGTAGGGGTAGGGAACAAAGAACTTGAACTCAACCATGTTCAGAAGACAAGATGAAGTAGTTTTGGAGGACTCAGAGAAATAATGAGTTTTGGAAGAGATCCTGTATAGAAGGAATCCAACTCCATCATAAAGAAAGACTAAAAATAGAAACTTTACCTGGAGATGACACTAAATCTACAATCCAAGTTAAGGAACTTTTAACGTATCCCTATCACATACATTGCCAATGTTCATTTAGTGTGAAGGATAGATAGCTTGTGCATGTGTATATTATATGCATATTTTGGGATACTCAGTATAGTTAGGTACACGAAAACTCTTTTTACAGATCTCCATACTAAAACATGCAATATTAGTGTGGTAATCTTTGTTGCTGATATATTGTTTTCTTACAAGGGCAATGCCCCCCACCAGAACGCACTGATCAGTTATTGGCTGCAAGGGCTGATTGGATGCTGGTTTTCCAGCATGCTCGTTCGACAGAAACCAGTGGTGAGACTAGCTTCTCTGACTTCTGTCGAACAGGGAGCTGTACACACGGGCTGAAATGCGGAAGGTTCCTGCCGAACCTACCATTTTTTGATTGATTTTCACCCCCTGTGTACCCAGCCTTAGTCGTATATTGTTTTCCTAAAATGTGTTTGTATGCATAGCATTTTTTGTTTTGTTTAGTTAAGCACATTAATATTAATACACTACAGATGTTTTTTTATGCTTCCTTGCTTTATTGCAAAGTGACCTTAAAAGACACAAAGCAAAACAACCGGCTAATTATGATGCCTGAAGACCGGCACCCAAGGAAAAGATGCCAGCGTTGGCATGGAACTCTCATGGACTACGGACTATTAGAAAAGAGGTACCGTATATACTCGAGTATAAGTCGAGTTTTTCAGCACATTTTTTTGTGCTGAAAGTGCCCCCCCTGGACTTATACTCGAGTCAAGCACTTGATATAACTTGGAGACCCTGTCCCCTTGTGAGGTCACAGACCTGGGCATGATGGGCCAGTGACAACACAAGGGGCGGGGTCTCAAATTATAAAAGAACTGTCAGACACCAGAACTGGCAGAATCGCAGGAGCCAGCATTGGAGGAGCAGCATTTTTTTCCAATAGGTTGGCGGCATTCACATGGGGTGGCGGGATCTGGGGGGCCCCCTTGTTAAAGGGGTTACCAGATTCCGATAAGCCCCCCACCTGCAGACTCCCACAACCACAGCCCAAGGTTGTGGGAAGAGGCCCTTGTCCTCATCAACATGGGGACAAGGTGCTTTGGGGTGCCCCAAAGCACCCACCCTCCATGTTGAGGGCATGTGGCCTGGTATGGTTCAGGAGGGGGGGCGCTTGATCACCCCCCCTTTCCTGACCTGCCAGGCTGCATGCTCCGATAAGGGTCGGGTATGGATTTTGGGGGGACTCTACAATGTTTTTTTTTTTTTTATTGGCCTGGTATGAATTGGGGGGGCCAAACAGTTTTTTTAAATAAATTTGTGGTGAGGTTTCCTCCTTACCAGAACCAAAATAATTGTTTTGATTGGTCAAAGTTCAAGTCACACTCATCTCAAAGTCAGATCAAAATCAGATCCTGTTCATTAAAGTCTCATGGAAGTCGGATCGAAGTCGTAGGGAAAAGTCGGATCGAAAGTTGTGCGACTTTCGTGTTGCACCAGTGTGAACATGGCCTAAAAAAATATGAGCAACTAGATTTCAGTTTTGGATTGATGTCTCATAACTAGGGATGAGCCGAACACCCCCCGGTTTGGTTCACAGCAGAACATGTGAACAGGCAAAAAATTTGTTCGAATACGCAAACACAGTTAAAGTCTATGGGACACAAACATGAATAATCAAAATTGCTAATTTTAAAGGCTTATATGCAAGTTATTGTCATAAAAAGTGTTTGGGGACCTGGGCCCTGCCCCAGGGGACATGTATCAATGCAAAAAAAGTTTTCAAAAACGGAAGCAGTGATTTTAATAATGCTTAAAGTGAAACAATAAAAGTGAAATATTCCTTTATATTTTGTACCTGGGGGGTGTCTATAGTATGCCTGTAAAGTGGCGCATGTTTCCCGTGTTTAGAACAGTCCGAGAGCAAAATGACATTTCTAAAGGAAAAAAAGTCATTTAAAACTACTCGCGGCTATAATGAATTGTCGGTTCCGACAATACAGATAAAAGAAGTCATTTAAAAAAACGGCATGGGATCCCCCCAGTCCATTATCAGTCCCTTTGGGTCTGGTATGAATATTAAGGGGAACCCCAAACCAAAATTAAAAAAAATTACGTGGGGGTCCCCCCAAATTCCATACCAGGACCTTCAGGTCTGGTATGGATATTAAGGGGAACCCCGTGCCAAAATTAAAAAAAAATGGCATGGGGGTCCCCCTCAAAATCCATACCAGAACCTTCAGGTCTGGTATGGATTTTAAGGGGAACCCAGCGCCAAAATTTTTTAACAAACGGCGTGGGGATCCCCCAAAAAATCCATACCAGACCCTTATCCGAGCATGCAACCTGGCAGGCCGCAGGAAAAGATGGGAGGATGGGAGAGCGCCCCCCCTCCTGAACTGTACCAGGCCACATGCCCTCAACATGAGGAGGGTGCCTTGGGGTAGCCCCCAAAGCACCTTGTCCCCATATTGTTGGGGACAAGGGCCTCATCCCTACAACCCTTGCCCGGTGGTTGTGGGGGTCTGTGGGTGGGGGGCTTATCAGAATCTGGAAGTCCCCTTTAACAAGGGGACCCTCGATCCCAGCCTCCCTCCTGTGTGAAATGGTAACAGGGTACAATTGTACCCCTACCATTTTACAAAAAAAGTGTCAAAATGGTAAAAATGACAAGATACAGCTTGGGACAAGTCCTTCATTAAAAAAATTTAAAAAATGTCCCACAAAGTCTTCTTCTTCTACTCTTGGTCTGCCAATGGACCTAAAAAGAAAAAAAACCGCGACCGACCTGCCTCCATGGGAGGCACCCGCCGTATGACGCGTCTTCGCTTTGACAGTTCTTTTATAACTGAGGGCGGGGCCACACCGTGACGTTCCCGGGTGACCCCGCCCCCTCTGACACACGGGGACATCCCGTCGGTGTCAGAGGGGGCGGGGCCACCCAGTTATATAAGCCCCCCACCCGCAGACCCCCACAACCACCGGGCAAGGGTTGTGGGGATGAGGCCCTTCTCCTCATCAACATGAGGACAAGGTGCTTTGGGGTACTACCCCAAAGCACCCTCCCTATGTTGAGGGCATGTGGCCTGGTACGGTTTGGGGGGCGCTCTCTCGTCCCCCCTCTTTTCCTGCGGCCTGCCAGGTTGCGTGCTCGGATAAGGGTATAGTATGGATTCTTGAGGGGACCCCCACATCATTTTTTTATTTTGGCACTGGGTTCCCCTTAATATCCATATTAGAAGTGAAGGGCCTGGTATGGAATTTGGGGGGACCTCCATGCAGTTTTTTTTTTTTAATCTTGGTTCGGGGTTCCCCTTAATATTCATACCAGACCCAAAGAGACTCTTAATGGACTGGGGGGATCCCATGTCATTTTTTTCAATGACTTCATTTATCTGTATTGCCGGGACAGGCAATTCATTACAGCCGCGAGTAGGTTTAAATGACTTTTATTCCTTTAGAAATGCCATTTTGCTCTCGGACTGTTCTAAACATGGGAAACATGCACCACTTTACAGACATACTATAGACACCCCCCAGGTACAAAATTTAAAGGAATATTTCACTTTTATTGTTTCACTTTAAGCATTATTAAAATCACTGCTCCCGAAAAAACTGCTGTTTTTAAAACTTTTTTTTGCATTGATACATGTCCCCTGGGGCAGGATCGAGGTCCCCAAACACTTTTTATGACAATACCATGCATATAAGCCTTTAAAATTAGCACTTTTGATTTCTCCCATAGACTTTTAAAGGGTGTTCTGCGGCTTTGGAATTTGCCGCGAACACCCGAACATCAGGCTCATCCCTACTCATAACCAATAAAAATAAGAAACTAGGAGGAACACATGAAAATGTTTCATGTACAGGTAGCTGAGCTGTTTCTAAATATTGGCTTTATCGGTAAAAAATAGCAAGTCGAAGTGAAAAGCTCAGTGAGCAGTAGCCAATAATTTCAATTAACCTAAATTAGATCAGTGGAAGATGAATTGTGATTGGTGCTGTGAGTCACTGCTCTTCAAAATTTGCCTTACTACCAAATAGGTCTCTATATCTGTAGAATACTCCATATTATTTCTGCCTGTTTCTGAAAAAGGCATATATTACTTTTACAAGGTTTAACATACCATATTCCTTTTTTTTTCTCCTACCAAACCCGTCTGACTGGAGTTCCAAAATAGACGACGGATGAAAGACGATGCAACACACAGAGTAAAATGCTAGACGTGTTATTTTATCTTTTCTTATTGGGCAGATTCCCGCCGCTTGCTTTTCTGCCGTATGTTATGGCATCTTTCAATCAACCAACAAAGAGAACCTTTTGAACGCAGCATGTGGTCAGATTGTAACGCTCTTCAAAGTTAGGGGAAAATCAGAAATATTGGCCTATAGGTATTGTCTTTTTCTATACCTGTGGTCTTCATTATGTTTGTAGCTCTAACTGTATAGAAAAGGAAACCAAACTTTCAAAGCATATGGAACAGTATGGTTTATTAGAAGGCAAATCTTTTTATTTTATTCCAGAGCAGATTTCTAAGGAGATGAAACTGCTTTGATGTCTGATTTTTTTCTTCTTCTTCACTGTTGTCCATGTTTATGAATCAAACCCTCCTTGGAAATGTCAGTTAAGAATACATTAATTTGCTTTTAGAACACATTTTGCTATTAAATCACCAGGGGTGCATATTTAGAAAAGGTCCTTCCAGTGGTGAAGCCACCATTAAAATTGAAGCGGTTACAGAGCTATCACATAGTACACATACAGTTGTGTTGTGACAACCTTTTGTAAAGTTTTTATTGTAAATTTTATTTTTGCTTTTTCAGTATACAATTTCTAATTTTAACCTAGGTATGCCATTTAAAAAATAAAAAAAAAGTTAAAATATATATGACCTGTTGGTCGCGATGGTTTAACTGAGTACTAGACAGTTACAGCTCTTTAACCACTTAAGCCCCGGACCATTTGGCTGGCCAAAGACCAGAGCACTTTTTGTGATTCGGCACTGGACGCTTTAACTGACAATTGTGCAGTTGTGCAACGTGGATCCCAAAAAAACTTGACGTCTTTTTTCTCCTACAAATAGAGCTTTCTTTTGGTGGTATTTGATCACCTCTGCGGTTTTTATTTTTTCGCTATAAACAAAAAATAGCGACAATTTTGAAAAAAATGCATTATTTTTTTACTTTTTGCTATAATAAATATCCCCAAAAAATATATAAAAAAACATTTTTTTTCCTCACATTAGGCCGATATGTATTCTTCTACATATTTTTGTTAAAAAAATCGCAATAAGCGCTTATTGATTGGTTTGTGCAAAAGGGAGCGGTGATCAGTGACAGTGTCATTAGGCAGAACGGGGAGATGCTTGTTTATATTAGCATCTCCCCGTTCTTCCTCACCATGAGACGATCGCGGGTATCCCCGTGGACATTGAATCCGCGGGACCTGCGATCATGGTCACGGAACTCCCGGCGGGCGTGCGCGCTCGCGCGCCACCTCTTCAAGGGCCACGTACAGGTACGGTAATCTGCCGCAGTATATCTGCGTGAGGCGGTCGGGAAGCAGTTAATTTTCAGTACACACTTTTACTTCAATGACAATTGCGCAGTCATGCAACACTGTACCCAAACAAAATTTTTACAGTGCTCCACTGACAGGCACTGATGAGGCGGCACTGATGAGGTGGCACACTGATGATGAGGCACTAAAATGCAGCATTGATGGGCACTGAAAGGCGGCACTGATATGCAGCACTGATGGGCACTGATAGGTGGCACTGATGGGCACTGATAGGCGGCATTGATGGGCACTGATAGGCGGCACTGATGAGGAGGCCCTGAAAGGCATTACTGATGGGCACTGATTGGCATCTCTAATGAGCACTGATTGGCATCCCTAGTGGGCTCTAGTGGGTATCCTTGATGGGTCTTCACTGATAATCAATGTGTTGATTATCAGCGCAGACCCCCCCTGTCAGGAGAGCCGCTGATCGGCTCTCCTCTACTCGTGCCATGTCAGCATGAATAGGAAAAGCTGATAAACGGCACTACATTATAGGCTCTTTACTGGGATCGGTGATGTCGTGTGTCAGAGCAACACACCGCACTACCGATCGCCGCATTGCGCGCCCTCAGCTTATCCTGCTGGACATCATATGACACCCAGTCAGGATAATAGAGCCACTCTGCGGTCGTCATTCTGCATACGGCGGGTGGGAAGTGGTTAAAAAAAAAATTTCTATAGATCCCATGCACACATTTTTTGAAGCTGAATTCCAGGTATGGCTATTTTTGCATAGTTACACTTGTCCAGCTTGGACCAATGTAAGTATGTATGTATCATACCTGGCCAATCCCTCTGGAAGATTAAAATCACTGTGCTAGACACCACTACTATAATGATTGCCACTAGCTAGTTTCCAGGCCTCGTGCAGAGGTGCTGTCCTGCTGCTCAGTGAACACAGGAGGTTGCTCACTCTGTACAGGTCCCATTTAGAGTACAGTTTTTTAATAGTACTTTAGTGGAGCATTAAAAATACTAAATTCATGCCTGGGAGGTGCCCTTAACCTGTCTGTGAAGTGGCACACCTGTAAGATGTATACAACCTATTACTGCAAAACTGACATTTACAAATTTTTTAAAAATGCAGTTTAAATCAAATGGCAACTTCCAGCTACTTAATTCTGTTTGTAAACAAAGTGGATGTGGATTCATTTCATTTATATAAAGATGAGGGCCTGATATAGATGTCAATAGGGGACTTTCACAAAAAAACGGTGTGGGTTTCCCCCTAAATTAACATATCAGACCCTTATCCTTGATGACAGTATGTTGTGAATTTTAAGGGGAGTCCCCACACAAAAGAACAAGAAATAAGTGTGGGTTCCCCAAAAATTCTACACCAGACCTGTCTGATGCAGCCTGGCAGGTCAGGAAATAGAGGGTAGAAGCGTGTTCCCATCCCCCTGAACCATACAAGGTCACATGTCCTAAACATAGGGGGAAACTTTGCCAGGGGCAATACTCCTTGTTCCCATTTTGATGAGAACAAGGGCTTCTTCCCCACAACCCAGCCTGGTAGTTGTAGGGGTTTGCAGATGGTGGGGCTTATTGGAATCTGGAAGCCCCCTTTAACAATTGGGGGGCCCAGATACTGCCTCCCCTATGTGAATGAGATCCACATAGATCCTTACAAAGCCATCACATCTGATTCCATCTCTGAATTGCCAAATTACATCTCCCGAACTCTGCTGCTAATATTAAACAAAGGGTGGGGTCTCCCGGGTGATTCATTGACCAAATATGACCATGGACATTTTTTGTCACTTTAATTTGCTATATTTGGACAGTAATGTCAAGCAGTTTACAATGCCAGGGATTTTTGGCCAGTAAATGCGGCTGGGTGATGTCACTGGTTAACAGAAAGGAAGCTGTCATGTATAGTATTGGTAGATATAACACTAATATATATGAATGTCTGTTGGATGAACAGCCAAACTTTGAGCTCATCCCTAATTAAGAACTTGCTAAAGGGAGTCCCCCATGCATTTTGAACTCATTAGAGACTCTCTCTACTCTTATTTACAAGGTGGTATTCCTTGTAGCCATCATCTCTGCCTGATGAGTGTCTGAGTTGAGAGCTGAGGCTCACTCAACCACTCAACCACTTCTGAAGGTGGTTATAAAGTTTGTTTCAGCTCCAGATGGCAGTTTTATGGCTATTGTCTCTTTAAACTTTGTTTCTAATTTAATATTAGGCATGCTTCATCTTTCCCTATTATTTTGCATCCTAACCAAGCTGCTTACATATTGTCCAGCCACAGTACAATATTTGTTGCTATTGGCTCTCATATAATACATTCTAATGTTTATTTTAGCATAAAGCCTGTCTTGTCTCTCCCTGCTATATTGCAGCCTAACCAACATACTTTACAGCCACCAAACAATACTTATGGCTATTGTCTGCCAAGTAATAAACTTAATGCTTTAAATTTTCTACCAAGGCCTTGCGTACTGTCTGCATGCTAGCCATTTTCTACCATACACATACCTGAAGTTTATGTAGCGCTGGTAGATTTCCAATCAACCGCATGTTAGGTAAATTTAGTAAATTGTGTGTTAGGAAGGTTAAAAGTTCACCTCTGTTCCAGCTTGGCTGACGTTGTGGGTGTTTCCGTGCTGACCGGTGGGTGTCGCTATTACCACTGGTCAGGGTTGGAAAGGCAACATGTTGAAGCGAATAGATGCTCTTCTGTCCCGGAGGCACACTCGGTGGAGGTGGTCCTTCGAGTTTCATTCTGGGCGAGGGTATTTATGGGACAGACGCCATATTTTGGGGTTTGTTTTACAGCCACCTGCTGGCCCTCCTGGCCAACAGGTATGCGTTAAGGAGCTACCTTGTGGTCCTCCGATCGGGAGGCCCACGATACAACAGCACAGGGGTGGGTCCAGAGGCTTGTCTGGAGCCTGCCACTGCGGCCGAGGAATGGTTCTGAGCTGTCGGTCCTGTGTGACGAAGCTGGACAACCGAGGAGATCCCAGGGGAGGACCCGTCTTGGAGAGATCACGCCGCGTGCTGGTCTATAGAGGGGCTTGGTGACTCGGTTGGAGGACGTATCCAAAAGTAACTATACAGTATAGCGTTGCCGGCTTGGCTTAAAGGTTCAAGCACTGTGACTGACTTTCACTACAGCAGATCTATACGTCCTGTGGCAGAGGATCATATGGATTTTATTCCCAGACAAGTCTGTGGCAGAGACTTTGATTCGTGCTGCGTACTGGCTGCTAGACCGGTGAGAGAGGCCTATCTAGACGAGCAAGGAGTGTGTCCCATGAGGGGAGCGCATTTCAAATAGTATTTGAATTATACCAAAACCTTTTGCCAAGAGAACCCTTTCAGAGAATATTTGAGTTTCTTCTGCAAGTTTCCTTTCTACCTCTTTCCTGCTACTTCCTAAGTCGTTTGTTTAATAAAGCATTGAAAATGTACTCCAGTGTTGGTGCGTGTGTCGTCCAGAAGTAAACTCAATGGAACCCTAGACCCGGTGCCGGTGAAACAGAGGGAAGCAGAGTGAAGGTAACAGACCCGCTTAAACCAGCAGCTTCACCGAGAGTTTATGCTACACGTGGGAGCGTCATCCGGGATTTGTTGACTGTCAGTTGCTGCAACCCAGTGGAGTGTTTTACAGTGAGTTTACAGAGAGAGCTGGACTTTGAAAGAAAATCTTTTCAGAAAGAGGAAAGGTTACACTGCAGGACTTTGCTTCACACTGGGTGCCAGAGAAAGGCCCGGGAGTTACGTGACTGAAAGAACAAGTGGGAGGAGTTACCCTATTTGCTACCGCGTAAGAAGCGTGGATGTGTTTGGCGCCAGAGGGAAAGAGAGGCCTCGTGATCGTGCTGAGAAGATCAGAGTGTGGCCATGTCTTTTTCGGCGTTGCAATCGGTTGTGGGACCCGGAGTGTTCTCTGCAAGCACCGTGATGAATACTGTGCAATCTGGGACTTTGCTCACGGATACTGGAGTTTGATTGAAGCCGCAGGGGAGGTTTGTCCTGTATACCTCGGGAGATGTTGAGGGATTGGGCATGACCTGCCATCGATGTGAAGGATTGGCCGTGCATCTTCGTCCATTCCGCCAATGTCCACAGTGTGGAGAATACCTGTTTGTGGTGGAGCAGCCTACCATGTCGCCCCGTGCCTATCGGATGGATTGGGTGACAAGTATCGCTACAGTGGAAGCTGCTATTGCTACAGAGAGGGAGCGACGGGCTGCCACTTTGCCTGTTCCTACTGACAATGTTCCAGAAAAAGACATTGTTGCTGTTGTCTCGCCCAGGGACATTACTTTGGTTCCTGAGTCCACTACGCCTGCTCCTGTGGTGCCTGCTCAGAAGAAGGTGGGCTATGTAAAGGCTTCCCGCGGCCGTGGCCGAGGCCTACCCCAGAGGATGCCTGAGCCAGAGCTACCAGAGTCTGAATGGGTAAGCCACTGTTGGGGACTGTAAATAAATATTTTCCAGCTGAAGAATTGAGAGACTCAGAAATAGAATCCATGCCGGATCTTTCTGATTGTCGATGACTTATTTGAAACCATGTCGCAAGAGCTATTGTGGTCACAAAGCGAAGATGTTGCCTCCACAATGACTTTTTCTGAATGGACTGCCATGAATTCTGGAAAGACGTATTGAAAACATATTAAAATATACATTACAAAAATTGCAATCAAACGTCAAAATATGGCCATGCAATAACTTGTGTTCAGAAATCAATTGTGAACAGCCAGCCAGAAGCAGCGGACCTTTCTAGGTCCGCTGCTTCTGGCTGGCTGATCACAATTGATTTCTGAACACAAGTTATTGCATGGTCATATTTTGACGTTTGATTGCAATTTTTGTAATGTATATTTTAATATGTTTTCAATAAAATTTATATTTTTATAATAACTATTGTTGTATTGGCTCACCATAAACAGACACACCATCTCCCCCCAAAAATCCAGTTTTTTACTAGAGAGAGCTCTGTCTCCCTCTTCATATTTGTTTTGTATAAAGCATTAGCTTAATTTTTTTGTGAGTGAAACTTTTAGAACTAGTGTGACTGCTACTTTGTTCAATTTAAGCCGATTACTGCTGAATAGGTATGAGCCCGATGTTCGAGTCGAACATAAGTTCGACTCGAACATCGGGTGTTCGCCTGTTCGACGAATAGCAAACAGTTTGGGGTGTTCGCGGCAAATTGAAAGCACCCTTTAAAAGTCTATGGGAAAAATCAAAAGTGCTAATTTTAAAGGCTTATATGGTATTGTCATAAAAAGTGTTTGGGGACCTGGGTCCTGCCCCAGGGGACATGTATAAATGTAAAAAAAGTTTTAAAAACGGCTGTTTTTTCGAGAGCAGTGATTTTATTAATGCTTAAAGTGAAACGATAAAAGTGAAATATTACTTTAAATTTCATACCTGGGGGATGTCTATAGTATGCCTGTAAAGTGGCACATTTTTCCCGTGTTTAGAACAGTCCCTGCACAAAATGACATTTCTAAAGTAAAAAAAGTCATTTAAAAGTACTCGCAGCTATAATGAATTGTCGGTCCCGGCAATACAGATAAAAGTATTTGAAAAAAATGGCATGGGATTCCCCCAGTCCATTACCAGTCCCTTTGGGTCTGGTATGAATATTAAGGGGAACCCCGAAACAAAATGTAAAAAAAAATTGTGTGGGGGGTCCCCCAAATTCCTTCAGGCCTGGTATGGATATTAAGGGGAACACAGCGCCAACATTTTTTTTAAAAATGGCATGGGGTCCCCCTCAAAATCCATACCAGAACCTTCAGGCCTGGTATGGATTTTTAAGGGGAACCCCGTGCCAAAATTTCCCCTCCCAAAGCACCTTTTCCCCATATTGATGGGGACAAGGGCCTCATCCCCATAACCCTTGCCCGGTGGTTGTGGGGGCCTGCAGGCGGGGGGCTTATCAGAATCTGGAAGCCCCCTTTAACAAGGGGATCCCCAGATCCCAGCCTCCCCCCCATGTGAAATGGTAACGGGGTACAAATATACCCCTACCATTTCACAAAAAAGTGTCAAAATGGTACAAAAGACAAGACATAACTTGGGACAAATCCTTTATTAAAAAATAAAAAAATAAAAATGTCCCACAGAGTCCATTCATCTTCTTCCCTCGCTCCGCTGACGGACCGAAAAAAAAAAAAAAAACAAAGCCTCCATGGGAGGCACCTGCCATATGACGCGTCCGCGCAGATGACAGTTCTTTTATAACTGAGGGCGGGGCCACAGGTTGACGCTCCTGGGTGACCCTGCCACCCTCTGACACATGGGGACTTCCCTATGGCTTTCCCAGGGTGTCAGAGGGGGGGCGGGGCCACCCGGTTACGTAATTATATCTAATTTTTAGGGACTCATTAATGAGGGGAATAGTACCACTGGATTGGTGCAAGGCCAACGTGGTGCCTATATTTAAAAAGGGATCAAAGTCTTTACCAAGTAACTATAAATCTGTTAGTTTAACTTCTATAGTCGGGAAGATACTGGAGCATTTAATAAAAGACCACGTACATGAGTTCTTGCTGGAAAAAACATTTTAAGCAACAGACAGCATGGATTCATGAAAGACAGAAGTTGTCAGACAAACCTGATTTCTTTTCATGAAGAGGTAAGTAAAACCTTGGACAGAGGGGTTGCTGTGGACGTGGTATACTTGGATTTTGCAAAAGCGTTCGATACAGATCTGCACACATGGCTCATGTGTAAGGTAAAGTCTACAAGCTTGGAAATATCAGTTTGTAAATGGATAGAAAACTTGCTAAAAGACAGAATTCAGAGAGTAGTGGTTAATGATTCTTACTCTGAATGGTCTAAGGTTCAGTGGTGTACCCCAAGGTTCAGTGCTGGGACCCTTACTTTTTAATATCTTTAGAAATGATATTGGGTCTGGGATCAAAAGTAACATTTCCGTCTTTGCAGATAACACCAAGCTATGCAGTGGAATAATGTCCTTACAGGATGTCTCCAATTTACAAGCCGACCTCAATGCACTGTCTAATTGGGCGACTATGTGGCAGATGAGGTTTAATGTTGAGAAATGTAAAGTTATGCACTTGGGGGCTAAGAATATGCATGCATCATACATGCTAGGGGAAGTACAACTGGGGGAATCCGTAGTGGAGAAGGATCTGGGGGTTTTGGTAGATCATAAGCTCAATAATAGCATGCAATGCCAAGCTGCGGTTTCCAAAGCGAACAAAGTCCTTTCTTGTTTTAAGAGAGGTATGGACTCCAGAGAGAGAGAGATAATTTTGCCCCTGTTCAAATCATTCGTAAGACCTCATCTGGAATATGCAGTTCAGTTTTGGGCACCAGTTCTCAAAAAGGATATCGGGGAACTGGGGAAAGTGCAGAGAAGGGCAACCAAACTGCTAAGAGGTATGGAGGAGCTCAGCTATGAGGAAAGATTAGAGGAACTGAATTTATTCTCTCTTGAGAGGAGAAGAATAAGGGGGGATATGTTCAACATGTTTAAATATATAAGGGGTCCATATAGTGAACTTGTGTTGAGTTATTCTCTTTACGGTCAACACAGAGGACACGGGGGCACTCTTTATGTCTAGAGGAAAGGAGATTTCATCTCCAAATACGGAAAGGTTTCATCACAGTAAGAGCTGTGAAAATGTGGAATAAACTCCCACCAGAGGAGGTTCTGGCCAGCTCAGCAGATTGCTTTAAGAAAGGCCTGGGTACTTTCATAAATATACATAATATAACTGGGTACTAACATTTATAGGTAAAGTTGATCCAGGGGAAATCCAATTGCCTCTTGGGGGATCAGGAAGGAATTTTTTCCTCTGCTGTAGCTAATTGGAGCATGCTCTGCTGGGGTTTTTTGCCTTCCTCTGGATCAACTGTGGGTATAGAATTGGGTATATTGGATTGTACGATATTTTTTATTTATTTTTTTTATGGTTGAACTGGATGGACTTGTGTCTTTTTTCAACCTGACTAACTATACTATACTAACTATACTATACTTTTGTACCATTTTGACACTTTTTTTGTGAAATGGTAGGGGTACATTTGTACCCCGTTATCATTTTGCACGGGGGGAGGCTGGGGATCTGGGGGTCCCCTTGTTAAAGAGGGCTTCCAGATTCCGATAAGCCCCCTGCCCGCAGACCCCCACAACCTATGGGCAAGGGTTGTGGGGACAAGGTGCTTTGGGGGCTACCCCAAAGCACCCTCCCCATGTTGCCTGGTACGGTTCAGGAGGGGGGGCGCTCTCTCGTCCCCCCATATTTTCCTGGGGCCTGCCAGGTTGCATGCTTGGATAAGGGTCTGGTATGGTTTTTTGGGGGGAACCTCATGCCATTTTTTTTAATTCGTCATGGGGTTCCCCTTAAAATCCATACCAGACCTGAAGGGTCTGGTATGGATTTTGAGGGGGACCCCCACGCCATTTTTTTAAAATTTTGGTTCGGGGTTCCCCTTAATATTCATACCAGACCCAAAGGGCCTGGTAATGGACTGGGGGGATCCCATGCCATTTTTTTAATGACTTCTTTTATCTGTATTGCCGGGACCGACAATTCATTATAGCCACGAGTACTTTTAAATGACTTTCCTGGTGCCTATCTATGGCAGCATACTAGTGATAGAGCTCCGCCTCGACTCCTCCCTCAGGACCAGTGAATAGCATAAATTAAAGGCATAGTCCCTCCCCCAACATTCTCCTTTTTTTCCTCATACCTCTTGTTCTGGTGAAGAGTAGCAGTATGTCCATACCTCTGCAGTCGGCAGCGTCCGCCGGGTTTAGCCTTTCCTGTGCGCAGTCCCTGTTCTTGGGCCGCTCACAGCGCTGATAAGACTGGGAACCCCTCTGTGGATCTGTTGGGGTCTTCTTGCAGAGTTTCCTCACTGGAACGCAATCTGCCACCATATCCTATGATGATGGCGAAGGAGTCGCAAAAGGATCAGCTCCATTCTGCCAGGCTTGTGATTTTTTCTTTTTCACTTTAAAAAAAAAAAAAAAAAGAGAAGCATATGTCTTTCCCCTCCCCTCTTCCCTTTCTGTTTTCCTTCCCTTTTTTCCTTTGAAAGAATATATATGTTTATATATAGGCAATTAAATATGTTTTACTTACTATCTGCCATATCTTCCATGCTGTTGCCCTTCAAAGTTTGCAGTTTTCTTTTTGGTTCTATTGCTGCAGTGCCTTGTTTGTCTGCTGTTTTTTCTTCTTCCCGGCTGGTGGAGACAGCGCGGTTCGGCGTCCCCACCGCCGTACTGCGCATGCGCAATACGGGGGGCGAGAGGGCTGCCTTCGTTAGCAAAGCTTTCTTTGCTTCTCGGCGTCGGCTTTACTGCGCATGCGCGGGCGCATGCGCATTTTTAGTTCTGGAAAAAGGGCCAGTTTTTGCCCTTTTTCGATTCTAAAGTTTAAAAAAAAAAAAAAAAGAAGAGAAAGAGACTGGGGGTTCATGGGATTTTACCCCACCCACCCTTAAGGTATTTAAGGTCAGCTTTGGGGCTAGCAGTCAGAGTTTCCTCAGCTGTGCCCTGCTGGCTTTCTCTGAAACTGCTCTGTGGTAAGTAAAAAAAACAAAAAAAACAGGTAATACGTCTTGAAAAAAAACAACAAAAAAAAAAACCTTTTCTTTTCTTTTTTTCTTGCTATATTTCCGCAGCTGATCCTTTTGCCCAACTCCGCAATGAGCCATTCGTCTCGCAACAAAGATCCTCACACTTCCATTAGGTATGGGACCACCTATACGTGAGTATAAAAAAAAAAAAAAGTGCGCTTGCTGGCCTGACATGATTTTTTTTTTAAATCATAGCCCTGCCCACTCCAAAAGGACCGAAAAATCCTCAAGGCACCACGATGACGACAGCCCAAATCGCAGATCTCGTCTTCACGCCACCGGTCCCGCTCGTCAAGACGTGAGTTCCATTCTTCTCGACATAGATCAAGATCCAGAAGACGGGATCGGTCCCCCTCTCCTAGATCCTATCAGAGGAAGAAGTGCTGGACCTGTGGGGCTAGTCCGCTGCCGAACAAAGTAGTCTGCAAGGACTGTTTCGTGGACTATGCGTCTGGCCGCGAGTTGGAAAACCAACAGGTGGTGGACCTACTCAAAAGAACTATGAAGGACTCCTTCTCTGAGCTTGCGGCCTTGGTCCCTGCCCAGCCAGTCCCGCAGACGTCCCAAGCTCAGGATGTTGAACTTAACCTTCCCGGTCCTTCCGCAGCCAGTACGCCTCTACCTCCGTCAGGCCGACCGGCCAGAGAATCCCCTCCTGAAGACCTCTCGGGGGACTCATCAGATGAGTCAGATCCTTCTGGCTTCAGCCATTCGTTGGTAAAACCATTTATCCAGGCAGTTAGAGCTGTAATATCTTGGGAGGATACTGAAGAACCTCCCCAGGAAGCAAAAAGCTACTTCCCATTCCTTAAAAGGAAACAGGTTTTCTTCCCTTTGATGGGAGAAATTAGTCAAGTCATTCAAAACGAATGGTCAAGAACTGATAAAAAGCTGTCATTGGGCCGTTTCAATAAATTGTATCCCCTTCCGGAGTCGGGAACACAGTCACTGAACTCCATGCCGGTGGTAGACGCATCAGTGGTGTGACTCGCAAAGAATATTACCCTGCCTATGGAAGATTCCGCTTCTTTCAAGGATCCTCTTGACAGAAGAATCGATCTGGACCTCAAGAGGAGCTATTTAGCTGCAGGGGCGGCATGTAAGCCAGCGATCGCCCTCACCTCCGTATCTAATGCCATTAGAGCTTGGACGGATAACATTGAAACAGCTCTACGCCAGGATGTTCCCAAGGAAGACATAATTAAAGCCTTGGAAGAAATTAGATTGTCAGCAGACTTCGTTGGAGTAGCAGCTATAGACACGATTAGGTGTTCAGCAAGATCTATGCTGCACTCAGTAATGGCGAAAAGGGCCTTGTGGTTAAAACCCTGGACGGCGGATTTGGCTTCCAAGCAAAATTGGTGCAAAATCCCGTTCGACGGGAAGGCATTATTTGGAGACAAGATGGATAAAGCCATATCTAGGTTGTCAGGAGGAAAGTCAGGTATGCTTCCCCAAGACAGAAGGATGCGAAGATCCAGAGGGGGTTCTTCCAGGTTCCGCCAGTCAAACCCTAGAGATTTCAGACAATCAAGGCAGTTCAGAGACGGCAAAAGACCCTGGAGGGGCACTCAGGCATCCTTCTTGGGCAGAAAGTCGAAGGCCCCTCCGACTCCACATGAGCAGAAGCAATCTTTTTGACGCCAGATTAGCCCAGACACTCCCGGTGGGAGCCAGACTAAAATTCTTTCTTCCAGTCTGGGCCAGCAAATGCCAGGATTCCTGGGTTCTCTCAACAATCCAATGGGGACACTTTTGGAGTTTCTCTCATCCTCCACCTCAAAATTCGTTCACAAGAACGGAAATTCCATCCTCTCCGCTGAAGGCTCAAGCCCTAAGGCACTTCGTATCATCACTCCAACTTCAGGGAGCAGCTGTGCCGGTTCCTTTGGCGGAGCGCTTCGCAGGCTTCTATTCCACTCTATTTCTGGTCCCATAGAGAACGGTTGGATGGCTGTGATAGATCTAAAAAGGCTCAACAGGCACATACACCCAGAAAGCTTCAAGATGGAGTCTCTACAAACAATTATTCAGGCAGTGCAGCCAACAGATTGGATGATCTCAGTCGACCTGCAGGATGCGTACCTACACGTTCCAATTCTACCTACCTTCCAGAAGTATCTCAGATTTGCAGTAGGACGAATCCACCTGCAGTTTCAAGCCCTGCCCTTCGGCCTGTGCACCTCCCCCAGGGTATTCACCAAGATTCTAATATCCGCTCTGGTTCCCCTGCGGGAGAGGGGTTTGAGGATATACCACTATTTGGACGACATCCTCCTCCTAGCAAGCAGTCCGGGTCAGTTGGTGTATCACCGAGACATTCTTCTCCAGTCCCTGAGAGAACTAGGATGGTTAATAAACTCAGAGAAGAGCCAGCTCGCGCCTACACAGCGGATGATCTATCTAGGCGTGATGTTCAACACCCGGGAGGGGACAGTGTCATTACCATCCCTGAAGATGAGGATTATTATCCAGAAGATGGTCAAAACCATTGCGAGCCGGTACCTAACGGCATCGCAATGCCTGAGCCTCATTGGCACAATGTCTGCCTGTATACCGATGACTCCTTGGGCCCTTTGGCATTTGAGGTATTTTCAGACGGGTTTCTTGGGGCAGTGGAAGAAACAACGACTCTCTCAGACAATTCTGTTGACAGGAGCAATGCGCAGGAGCCTTCAATGATGGACTCTGCCGGAAAACCTCTCCAAACCTCGTCATCTGGGTTCCCTCTCCTGGATCACAGTTACGTCCGACGCAAGCGGACAAGGCTGGGGAGCCCATTGCAGGGAAACCAGGATACAGGGGAGATGGTCCTGTTCCACCCAGGGAGTAGTATCCAACATCCTGGAGATGAGAGCAGCATTCTTGGCACTAACTTCATTGACATCTCAGATCAGAGGCCAGAGAGTACTCTTACACCTGGACAACAGGGCAGCTGTCGCATACCTGCAGAAGCAGGGGGGCACTCGCAGCACATCGCTCCTCAGGGAAGTGGAGCCGATTATGCTCTGGGCAGAGAAGAACATCCTAGACCTCAGGGCGATGTATCTCCCGGGAAGGTTGAACACGGAAGCAGACACGCTGTCAAGGAACTTCTTGGACAACAACGAGTGGGCTCTTCATCCCCAGGTTTTCTGTCAGATTGCCAACCTCTGGGATCCTCTTCAGGTACACCTATTTGCCACTCCGGAGAATGCCAAACTGACCAGATTCTTCTCTCGCCTGCCGGATACGCAAGCCGAGGAAGTAGATGCCCTGTCATGCCCCTGGAGGTTCACCACCGCATATGCCTTTCCCCCCCGGCCATTAATATTCAAGTTCCTCCTGAGACTTCTCAGAGAGACAGTACAGGTATTGGCAGTACTCCCATATTGGCCGAAGAGACCCTGGTTTCCTCTAGCTATGCGCCTCAGTGTGAGCCCTCCAGTCAGGATCCCTCCTTTCCCTCAACTTCTGTCACAGGGCAGTTTAGTTCATCCAAATCCTCAGAAGCTCAATCTTCGAATCTGGAGGTTGAGAGGCGAAGGTTCGAGGCCCTAGGATGCTCCCCAGGGGTCATAACAACCCTCCTAGGAGCTAGGAAGCCAACAACCAATGCTATATATTCCAAAATATGGGACAAGTTCTTGTCATTTGCTACCTCAAATGAGTTTGATCCAATCTGTCCTTCTACATCAGATGTTCTCGGTTTCCTCCAGACAGGACTTGATCTGGGTCTTGGCCTAAGTTCCCTCAAAGTGCAAGTAGCAGCAATTTCTGCCGCAACAAATAAAAGATGAGCAGAAGAGCCCTTAGTAGTCACTTTCCTCAGAGGAGTGTTAAAGATTCGTCCACCTGGCAGACGGTCTTTTCCCAAGTGGGATTTGTCCCTGGTCCTTGAAGTCCTCTCTGACCATCCATTTGCCCCAGTGGAACAACTGTATCACGGGTACTCACCGAGGCCGAGATGCCGAGAGTGGCTTCCCTTGCGGCTGAGCGCACTACACCCCTGGTAGTGGTACAGAGGGTGTAGGGCACAGAGGGGCACGGGTCGCCTGCAGGCAGGAAGCTTCTTGAGAGGAGGACTTCAGTCACGCAGAGATGAGAGCGATGGTGGCTCTGACCCAGAGCTGGAGAAGAAGACCCGGCCGGGGCTCTAACCCGCAAACACAATGGGAGCTGGGATAAGTGCAGGAGATCAGGCACTGAGAACCCAGTAGTGGAGAGTCTAAGATGCAGACCGATGACTTGATACTGGAGACTGGTAGATGAGGAAGTCCTAGAAGCAGGCCGGGGGTCAAACACAGCAGATGGTAAGTAGAGGAATCCTGAAGGCAAGCCAGAGGTAAGGGGTTGGAGATGCCAGCAGAGAAGTCCGTTTAAACAAGCCGGGGTCATACACGAGAAGGCAGGAGAATCCGGAGACAGGCAGAGGGTCAAACACTGGAAGCAGATCGTGGGAAAGTCCTTTAAACAAGCCGAGGTCAAATGCTGGAGAGAGACAAGGTAGGTCAGGCAAATCCGGGTCAAACAGGTAAACAAGAAGCAGGAATCAGGAACGGAACACTGGAAGCTGAAAGACAAACCAGCAATTAAACAGGGCACAAGTCAGTCCTTATATAGGCCAGAAAGGGGGCGTGATGCTGACGAGCGAACGTTTGTACGCCATTACGCCGTTACGCCGTGTAGTGAACCCGTGTGTGCCGCTACTTTGCTAACGCGCATGCGCCGAAGCGCGGCTCCGCCGCGCAAACGCACAGGGACCTTCCGATGTTGACAGGCTCTTTTCTGACAGTGCCCCCCCCCCAAAGGGCAACCTCCGGGTGCCCAATCTGGCCAGTACTCCCGGATATTTCTTGTGGAATGTTTGTATTAACCGTGGGGCGTGTATATTGGAGGAGGGTTCCCAAGAATTATCTTCTGGGGGGTACCCCTTCCACTTGACCAGGTACTGGATATGACCCCCCCTCCTTCTACAGTCCATTATAGCCTCAACCTCGAATTCCTCTTCGCCTTCAATATTAATTGGAGGAGGTGGCAACTCCTCCCTTCCTGGAAAAGAACTGGGAGTTACTGGTTTCAAAAGGGAAGTATGGAAGACAGGATGAATTCTGTAAGAGCTGGGTAAAGAGAGTTCAAAGGCCACTGGGTTCACTACTCTCTTTATCTTGAAGGGACCAATAAACCTTGGGCCTAATTTGCGTGAAGGGCAAGAAAGTTTAAGGTTTGTTGCAGATAGCCAGACTTCATCCCCAATTTTAAAAATTGGGTTGCTCCTCCTCCCCCTGTCATAGTATTTCTTGTAGCTGTCCTGAGCCTTCTTCATAGTTTCCTGAATTATTTGAAAATTGGCTTGAATGGAATTTATTCGGTCTTGCACCGCGGGAACTGATACTTCTGCAAAAGAATTAGGCAAAAAAGAGGGGTGAAATCCATAATTAGCCCAGAAAGGAGTTTGATTGGTTGCTGTATGTATGGAATTGTTATAGGCAAATTCTGCACAGGGGAGGAGTGAAACCCAGTCGTCTTGAGAGCATGAGCAAAAACAGCGCAGGTATTGTTCCAGCGTTTGGTTCGTCCTCTCTGTTTGGCCATTACTTTGAGGATGATATGCTGAGGATAGGCATACCTTGATTCCCAGGGATTTACAAAGGTCTCTCCAAAATTTTGAAGTGAACTGAACTCCTCTGTCGGACACAATGCTAGCGGGTACTCCATGTAGCCTCACCACTTCCTTGATGAATATATCCGCGGTATCTGAGGCAGAGGGTGTGCCCTTCATGGGTAAGAAGTGGGCCATCTTTGAGAGGCGGTCGACTACTACCAGAATGGTGGAGAATCCTTCAGCAGATGGTAGGTCAACGATGAAGTCCATAGCCACTTCCTTCCAGGGTTGCTCTGGAATGGGTAATGGTCTTAATAGACCCCAGGCTTTTGCATTGGATCCCTTGCTGCGCTGGCAAATAATACAAGAGTTTACGTAGTTCTTACAGTCCTGACTCCACCCTGGCCACCAGAAGGAACGATGTATTAGTTCCGAGGTCTTTTGTACCCCAAAATGTCCTGCAAATTTGTTATCATGAAATGTTTTTAGTACCAAGGGTCTTACTTGCGCTGGAACAAATATTTTGTTTTGGGCCCATAGTAGACCATCCTGTTTCCTCAGTGTGGGTACTTCAGGGTTTAAGCATTGGCTGGAGGCCTGTTCAATGGCAGTTCTTAGATCTGGCTGGATTGAACAAAGAAAATTCTGTGAGGATAGAATAGTACCAGGTTCTGCTGGTAGAGAGATTTCTGGGAACATTCGAGATAAGGCGTCCGCTTTCCCATTCTTAGAACCAGGCCGATAGGAAATGTGAAAGTTGAACCTGGAGAAGAACAAAGCCCAGCGGGCTTGCCGGGGTCTGAGGCGTTTTGCTGTTCTAAGGTACTCCAGGTTCTTGTGATCGGTGAAGATCATAATGGGGTGAGAAGCGCCCTCCAAAAGATATCTCCACTCCTCAAGAGCAAATTTGATGGCCAGTAGTTCACGCTCCCCCACGTCATAGTTCCTTTCCGGCGGGGACAGCTTCCGGGAGGCAAATGCCACAGGATGAAGAAGGGCCTTCTGGCCTCGTCTTTGGGATAGAATTGCTCCTAAAGCGGATTCTGAGGCGTCTACTTCCAACACATAGGGAAAGGCGGGGTCTGGATGCAGTAGTACCGGGGCAGAAGTAAATAGATTCTTCAGTTTATCAAATGCTTCCTGAGTTTCTGAGGACCACTGGAATCGACTTTGCTGGCGAGTCAGTTGGGTTATGGGAGAAATGATCGATGAAAATCCTTTTATGAACCTGCGATAGAAGTTGGCGAAGCCCACGAATCGTTGGACCCCCTTTTTGTCTGTAGGGGCTGGCCATTCTTGGATAGACTTCACCTTCTGAGGATCCATTGAGACCCCTTCAGTGGAAATAATGAACCCTAGGAATTGGACTACTGTTTTTTCGAATTCGCATTTCTCTCCCTTTAGGTAAAGTCCGTGCTTCCTGAGGATCGTGAGTACCTTCTTCACATGGACCTGGTGTTGCTCAATGTTTGTAGAAAAAATCAGGATGTCGTCAAGGTAAACAATCACAAAGTCATCTAAGTATTCACGAAAAATATCATTTACCAGGTGTTGGAATGTAGCTGGGGCATTGCACAAACCGAATGGCATCACTAGATATTCAAAATGTCCGAATCTAGACCTAAAAGCCGTTTTCCACTCATCCCCTGGGCGTATCCGCACCAAGTTGTAGGCGCCCCTTAGGTCAAGTTTAGAAAAAACTCGTGCGGTTCGAAACCGTTGGAACAGTTCTGGGATGAGGGGAAGTGGATAACGGTTCTTGATGGTGATCTTGTTGATCTCCCTGTAGTCCACACAAGGCCTTAAAGTACCATCTTTTTTCTCAACGAAGAAAATCCCTGCTCCAGCCGGGGAAGAGGAAGGACGAATGAATCCCTTTTCAAGGTTTTCGTTGATGTAGGACTTCAGAGCCTCCAACTCCTTTTCTGATAGAGGGAATATCCGACCAAAAGGAATCTCGGAGCCAGGTAAGAGATCAATGGGACAGTCGTATGGTCGGTGAGGGGGCAAACTGTCAGCTCTCTTTTTGTCAAAAATGTCCATGAATTCATGGTAGGCTGCAGGGACGTGCTGAAGGTGTTCAGGGACTGGCTGGACAGTTAGACAGGAAGCTGTGCAGACAGGACCAGAGGTGAAGCAGTGCTGGGAACAGTAAGCCGAAGAGAAGGAGATCTTCTTCTCCCTCCAATTGATATGGGGGTCGTGAGCTTGCAGCCATGGAAGTCCCAGGATGATAGGGAACATGGGGGAGCAGATGATGTCAAAGCACAGAAATTCTTGATGTCCTGAATCTGTGATGGTGAGAATGGGTTTCGTTTCTTGGGTAACAGGCCCGGAACAGGGGGATGATCCATCGGCCAGGTGGATTTGGAGCCTTTGTCTTTTATTTTGCAGAGGGATGCGTAAACTTCGAGATAGGGATGTATCCAGGAAGCAGCTGCAGGCGCCAGAATCAATAATGGCTGGTAGCCGGATCTCCTCGTCTGCCACCTGTAGGGAGACAGGAAGGACAAGATGGGTTGTACTTGAACCATTGACTTGAAAGTTCATAGCTGTTTGTAATTGGGACTTACTGGGTCTTATAGGACAGTTGCGCAAAAAGTGGCCTGACCCTCCACAGTATAGGCAGAGATTGGCCTCCCGCCGGCGTTGTTTCTCATCAGGTGTAAGTGGAGCCCGGATCAGTCCCAGTTGCATTGGCTCGCTCTCCAAGGTAGAGGAGGAAGGGACTGCAGGGAGAGGATGACCTGTGGGGACCCTGGGTAGCATCCATGTAGGCCGAGGAGATTGAAGACGTTCAGAACGTCGTTCCCGTAGGCGTCGGTCAAGTTTTATGGCTAGCTGGATCAATTCTTCCAGAGTGGAAGGAGAATCAACACGTGCCAATTCGTCTTTGAGAGTCTCTGAGAGCCCCTGGCGGTACTGGTATTTGAGAGCCGCCTCATTCCATCCAGTGTCCCCTGACCATCTCCGAAATTCGACCGTATAGTCCTCCACCGGTCTTTTTCCCTGGACTAAGGTGTGTAAGATGGACTCGGCCGTGGCTAAGCGTTGGGGATCATCATATAATCTTCCCATAGATTCAAAGAAGGTTTCCACGGAGTTTAGTAAGGGGCTCTTCTGCTCCAGGAGGTTATGAGCCCAAGCTTGGGGTTCTTCGGACAACAGGGAAATGATGAACCCAACTTTTACTGTCTCAGAACTGAAAGTCTTAGGTTGGAGAGCCAGGTATAACAAGCAGGTGTTTTTAAATGCTCTAAACCTCTTCCGATTTCCGGAAAATCGTTCGGGTGTGGGCACCCTAGGTTCTGGGAGAGTCATAGCAACTGCAGGAGCTGTGCTGGAGTGATCTTGTGAAGAGCTGGCCCCACTGGGGGATGTGGAAGTTGCATCCCCGGGAGATAAGATTAGGTGCTGGAGACGACCTTCTAGTTGGAAATAGCCATCTTGTAGCCTCTGGACTGCTTGCGTAAGGGTCGTTACCTGCTGGCATAGAGCTTCGAGAGGGGAACCCACTCTGTCGGCCTCAGACATCTGGCTGGTTTGTACTATCACGGGTACTCACCGAGGCCGAGATGCCGAGAGTGGCTTCCCTTGCGGCTGAGCGCACTACACCCCTGGTAGTGGTACAGAGGGTGTAGGGCACAGAGGGGCACGGGTCGCCTGCAGGCAGGAAGCTTCTTGAGAGGAGGACTTCAGTCACGCAGAGATGAGAGCGATGGTGGCTCTGACCCAGAGCTGGAGAAGAAGACCCGGCCGGGGCTCTAACCCGCAAACACAATGGGAGCTGGGATAAGTGCAGGAGATCAGGCACTGAGAACCCAGTAGTGGAGAGTCTAAGATGCAGACCGATGACTTGATACTGGAGACTGGTAGATGAGGAAGTCCTAGAAGCAGGCCGGGGGTCAAACACAGCAGATGGTAAGTAGAGGAATCCTGAAGGCAAGCCAGAGGTAAGGGGTTGGAGATGTCAGCAGAGAAGTCCGTTTAAACAAGCCGGGGTCATACACGAGAAGGCAGGAGAATCCGGAGACAGGCAGAGGGTCAAACACTGGAAGCAGATCGTGGGAAAGTCCTTTAAACAAGCCGAGGTCAAATGCTGGAGAGAGACAAGGTAGGTCAGGCAAATCCGGGTCAAACAGGTAAACAAGAAGCAGGAATCAGGAACGGAACACTGGAAGCTGAAAGACAAACCAGCAATTAAACAGGGCACAAGTCAGTCCTTATATAGGCCAGAAAGGGGGCGTGATGCTGACGAGCGAACGTTTGTACGCCGTTACGCCGTTACGCCGTGTAGTGAACCCGTGTGTGCCGCTACTTTGCTAACGCGCATGCGCCGAAGCGCGGCTCCGCCGCGCAAACGCACAGGGACCTTCCGATGTTGACAGGCTCTTTTCTGACAAACTGGAAATATGGAACCTAACACTAAAGACGGTTTTCCTGCTAGCCATTACATCTGGTAGAAGGATCTCAGAACTCCACTCTTTAGGAATAGGTGATGACCACATCTCTTTCTTCCACGACAGAGTGGAACTTCGTCCCCTTCGGGGATTCACACCTAAGGTCACTACTCCAAGCCACCTTTTGGAGCCCTGGGCACTACCAATATTTGCTGAAGCAGATTCAGGATCATGTCACGAATTGGACATATCCAGAGCGCTCAGAGCCTACCTAGAGGCCACTAGATCCTTCAGGAACTCGGAAAGACACTTGATTGTTCCATTCGGTAAATACAGGGGCAAAGAAGCTTCCATCAGAACTCTGGCATCTTGGGTGGTAAAGCTAATCCAGAAGGCTTACAAGATGAAGAATATGGAGCCTCCATCCCGAGTGAATGCTCATTCTACAAGGGCAGTCTCAACCTCCTGGGCAGCAAGGGCTATTGTTTCATTAGAGACGGTGTGCAGGGCCGCCACCTGGTCTTCTCGCAATACTTTCCTCAGACACTACCGTATTGATCCAGGAGCTCTCACAACAGTAGAGTTCGGGAGGAGGGCAGTTCAGGCTGCAATGTCCCATTCTAATTAAACATTTATTGTTAAGCATTATCCCACCCGTGTCAGCTAGTTATTTATCACTAGTATGCTGCCATGGAGGCACCAGGAAAACGGAAAATTGTATCATACTTACCGTAATTTTCCTTTCCTGGTGCCTATCCATGGCAGCATACGCTCCCACCCTCGGTATTCTATTTTACGGAGAATGTTGGGGAGGGACTATGCCTTTAATTTATGCTATTCACTGGTCCTGAGGGAGGAGTCGAGGCGGAGCTCTATCACTAGTATGCTGCCATGGATAGGCACCAGGAAAGGAAAATTACGGTAAGTATGATACAATTTTCCGTTTTTTTTCCTTTACAAATGTCATTTTGTGCAGGGACTGTTCTAAACACGGGAAAAATGCACCAATTTACAGGCATACTATAGACACCCCCCAGGTACAAAATGTAAAGGAATATTTTACTTTTATTGTTTCACTTTAAGCATTATTAAAATCACTGCTCCCGAAAAAACGTCCGTTTTTAAAACTTTTTTGCATTGATACATGTCCCCTGGGGTAGGACCCAGGTCCCCAAACACTTTTTATGACAATAACTTGCATATAAGCTTTTAAAATGAGTACTTTTGATTATTCATGTTCTTGTCCCATTGACTTTAACGGTGTTCGTGTGTTCTAACAAATTTTTTGCCTGTTCCCATGTTCTGCTGCGAACCGAAGCGAGGGGTGTTTGGCTCATCCCTACCGCTGAATAAAAAAATCAGATGTCAACCAAAACTACCTGAAAAAGCTTTCATTTCGAGTTGAAATGAATTAAATTTGGATGGTTCTGTTGTATTTAACCACTTGCTTACAGGACACTTAAACCCCCTTCCTGCCCAGATCAATTTTCAGCTTTCAGTGCTGTCACACTTTGAATGACAATTGCGCGGTCATTTTTTTCCCACAAACAGAGCTTTCTTTTGGTGATATTTAATCACTGCTGGGTTTTTTATTTCTTGTTAAAAAAACGAAAAAAGACCGAAAATTTTGAAAAAAAACAAAACAGTTTTTTATTTTGTTATAAAATTTTGCAAACAGGTAATTTTTCTCCTTCATTGTTGTACGTTGATGAGGCTGCACTGATGGGCACTGATAGGCTACACTGATGGGCACTGATAGGCTGCACTGATGGGCACTGATAAGGTGGCACTGGTGGACACTGATGAGGCAGCACTGGTGGGCACTGATAGGTGGCACTGATGGGTGGCACTGATGGGTGGCGCTGAAAGGCATTGATAGATGGCACTAAAGGGCACTGATAGGTGGCACTGATAGGTGGCAGTGATGGGCACTGGTAGGTGATACAGATAGGCAGCACTGCTAGGTGGCACTGATGATGAGGCACTGATTGGCACCACTGGTGGGGATTGATAGGTGGCACTAATATGTATTGGAGGGCACTGACTGTTTACATTTACTGTGGTAGGGCAGCCACTCTGTGCCAAATCACGTACCTAGTACGTGATCTGACACTTCTGATCACACACAGCGGGATCCCAGCGGCTGGTAGCGCAGACTTGATGTCCCCCGGCACCCGCCAATTACACAGTACACAAGTGAAGCAAGAAGAAAATTGTTGCTCTGAACCACTAAATCTAAAGCTGTTAACACTAAAACCAACAAAGTCCGAGTGAAATAAATAAACAAAAGTGTAACACTAAATATACCAAAGTGGAACACCACATATAAGGTGGACCAAGGTATATAAATCAATACAAATAGTGACTATAAGTGCTGTAACACAAAATAAGAGTAGTGTAATATTCAAAAACCTCATGCGGGTAGAAAAAACAGTAATAAGTTGTAACTATAACATAAAAAAGTCCAAACACTGAAACAAGAAGTATAGGTGAACAGTTCACCTACACAGTACACAGGCAGAACGACAATCTGCCTATGTAAACAAGGCAGATTGCCATTCTGTCAGAAGGAAAGGTATTGATCCTGTGTTTCTGCAAAGCAGGAACACAGATCTTTGCCTTCTCCTGGTCAAAGCACCTCCCATACAGTGAGTAAGCACGGGCTAGGCACACAGTTAACCCTTTGATTGCCTCTAATGTTAACCTTTACCCAGCCAGTGCCATTAGTACAGTGACAGTGCATATTTTTTAGCACTGATCACTTTATGCGTGTCACTGGTCTCCAAAAAGTGTCAAAAGTGTCAGCTACATTTGTCTGCCGCAATATCGCAGTCCTGCTATACGTCCCTGATCGCCACCATTACTAGTAAAATATAAAATAAAAATAGCCCAATTGAGATTGATTGAATTGATATATTGATTGGTATTGATAGCAACCAATATATGCTAACAAAAATAGAAAGAAATCCTGCGAGCCACCACTGTCTAGATGCTTAAAGTAGTTTAAATAACCCAAAGACTAAGGGTATTAAGCCTGTCACATGTATCCTGAAAGATAAATAAATTATCTAAAAGCTGCTAGTGTTACAACACGTCACATATATCGTGCAAAGATAAATACATTAATTGAATACGCTGCGCTAAAAATTAAATATAGATTGTAGTGTATACTAAAACTATGTAAAATTAACCAAATTAATATAACTAATAAATGGATATGATATACACACAAAACCAATTTAAAGTGCCTTGTGCATAACTGTGTTTAAAACCATAAACATAAACAAATAATATATAGAAAAAGTGCTCCTGTGCAATATATAGTGTCCAAATATGTCGTAAATGACCGTGCTGAAAATAAACAACACTGCAGGGGATATGTGATTCAGATCATAAGACAAAGTACTCATGTGCATATAAATCGCATCCAAATCGCATCCAACTGCGTCTCTAGTAACGTGATAAAAGTTTGTGTAATTCGTGAACAATAAAAAGACATGCTGGGGTGCCCCCCTTAGTTAGTAAACGCTCACCTTAGAGCGTGCGACTTTGCGATTAAGCTAAGTCAAATTACGCATGTGAACCACCTCTGCGCTTTTTAAAATGTCAGGCTCCTGGGGTCCTCAGCATAGTTATCCGGGATATGTGAAAGGAAAAACTCAATAGTGCAATGACGTTTTAAACTATTTATTTTACTAAAGCAAAGATCCCCATCTGGGGTACTCACGTATATATCAGGTGCGTCAGTACACCATTCTATGATGAATATGTAGCAGATTATACCAGGGTGGTATCGGGATGATACAAGCGTCCTCTTTAGCTTGCAAGATATCTTGTTGTGCCGTCCTGACCCCTCCCCAACTAGTGTAGATACAGGGATAGCGTATCTACTTCAGGGGGAAATATTTCCTGATTTCGTATACTCCACAATCTATATAATTTTTAGCGCAGTGTATTCAATCAATGTAATCATTATATACTCATTGGGATTTTTTTACCAAAAATATGTAACAGAATGCATATTGGCCTAAATTAATGAAGAAATTAGATTTTTTAATATTTTTTTTTTATTGGGTATGTGTAGCACTGGTAGATTTAGTAAATTGCTTGTTAGGGGAAGTTAGATTTGCCTCTGTTCCAGCTTGGCTGACGTTGCATGTGTTTCCATACTGGGCCGGTAGGTGTCGTTGTTACTATCGGCTAGTGTTGGAAAGGCAACATGTCAAAGCGTATGGATGCTCTTCTGTCCCAGAGACAACTCGGTGGAGGTGGTCCTCCGAGGGGGATTCTGGGAGAGGGTATTTATGGGACAGACGCCATGTTTTAGGGTCATTTCACAGCCACTTGCTGGCCCTCCTGGCTGACAGGTATGCGTTAGAGTGCTACCTCGTGGTCCTCCGTTGCGGAGGCCCACGTCGCTGCGGCACATGGGTGGACCCAGAAGCTTGTCTGGAGCCTACCACAGCAGCTGAGGAATGGTCCTGAGCTGTCTATCCAGAGTGAAGAAGCTGGACAACCGAGGAGATCCCAGGGGGGACCCGTCAAGGAAGGATCATGCAGAGTGCTGGTCTGGAGAGGGGCCTGGTGACTTTGTTGGAGGACGTATCCTAAAGTAACTTTACAGCATAGTGTTGCCGGGTTTGGCTTAAAGGTTCAAGCACTATGACTGACATTCACCACAAAAACCAATACATCCTGTGGCAGAGGATCGTACAGGTTTATTCCAAGCAAGTCTGTGGCAGAGACTTTTGTTTGTGCTACGTACTAGCTGCTAGGCAAGTGAGAGAGGCCTATCAAGGCGAGCAAAGAGTGTGTCCCACGAGGGGAGCGCATTCTATTGTAATATTCAACTCTGAAGGACATTTGTCAAGAATCCTACAGAAAGGTATTTGAGCTTTCCCTGCAGTTTCCCTTCTGCCTCTTTCCTGCTATTTCCTTCGTTAATGGTTCAATAAAGCTATGAAAATGTACTCAAGTGTTGGTGCTTGTATCGTCCGGAGGTAAACTCAACGGAACCCTAGACCCGGTGTCGGTGAAACAGAGGGAAGGAGAGTGAAGGTAACAAGCCCGCTTAAACCAGCATCTCCGCCGAGAGTTATTGGTACATATGTTTTATAGCAGAAAGTATAGCATATTGTTTGTTTTTCAACATTGTCGGTCCTTTTTTTGTTTATAACGCAAAAAACTAAAAACCACAGAGGTGATCAAATATCACCAAAAGAAAGCTCTATTTGTGGGAAAAAAGGTACAAAAATGTTATTCGGGTACAGTGTCACACGACTGCGCATTTGTCAGTTAAAGTAACGCGGTGCCGTATTGCAAAAAATGGCTTGGTCATGAAGGGGTGTAAATCTTCTGGAGGTGGTAAAATAGTCCATTTCTCCACTGTACTGTATTTTAATTTTTTTATTTTTTTTTTGCTACTGTATGTTACATGTCCCCCAGGCAGTGCCCACCTCTTCACATGTTTTTTTTAAATAGCTTTGTAAAATTAGCCTTGAAGAAGACCAGCCTCAAGATTTCAAAAGCAGAATTGGACAAGCCCCCTGCAAACTTTCTTCCACTCTGCTTTTTATAGAACATCAGCACCTGCCCTTCACATCCCCACCGTTGGCCACTCAGCGGGTTTTGAGTTTGCTGCCTGTCATGACAGAGCAATATTGATGGATATAAAGCAGAACAGAGAAAGTGCATGAAAACAATCACTTCAGTCTATTCTACTACGCTACAGCCCTTCTTATTAATTTGAACAACCTAAGGTAAACTGTCATAAGAAGCCCTAGAATGTGTATAACTGTTTTTCTATTTTTCACAAGAAGCTGGCCCTAGAAACTGATAAGGAAACAAAATGTTATAGCATTTCTTTAAAAAGTTTGGTTGTGCTCTAAAACAAGCAAAGTTACTGTAGCTCCAGACACCTACTTAAGGGAACTCTCAAACATTGCAAGCATTCACTTCTCTTCTGTATATTTTTGGTAAGTTTTTACTATTTTCTTTGGGATTTTTTTTAGCTTAGTTGTTAATGATTACAATATAGTACAGTATATGATACTAACATGTTCTTTGAGAAAGCTTAGTGTGGCTTACACAATTTTTAGGTGAGCAGACCATATTGTAATTACCTTGTGTCTAATTGTTAGTATAGACAAAATATCTTCAAAATAAATGACTACATAAAATATTTTATGAAAGGCTAGACAGTTACAGTTCCTTAAAAAAGTATTCATACCCCTTGACATTTTCCACATTTTGTCATGTTACAACCAAAAACATAAATGTATTTTATTGAGATTTTATGTTAAAAGATCATCACAAAGTGGCACATAATTAAGAAGTGGAAGGAACATGATAAATGGTTTTCAAATTTTTTTACAAATAAATATCTGTAAAGTGTGTCGTGCATTTGTATTCAGCCACCCTGATTCAATACTTTGTAGAACCACCTTTTGCTGCAATTACAGCTACAAGTCTTTTTGGGGATGTCTCTACCATTGTTTCACATCTAGAGAATAAAATGTGTGCCCATTCTTCTATTCAAATTAGCTCAAGCTCTGTCAGATTGGATGAAGAGTGTCTGTGAACAGCAATTTTCAAGTCTTGCCACAGATTCTCAATTGGATTTTGGTCTGGACGTTGACTGGGCCATTGTAACATATGAATATGCTTTGATTTAAACCATTACAATGTAGCTCTGGCTGTATGTTTAGGGTCGTTGTCATGCTGGAAGGTGAATCTCCGTCCCAGTCTCAAGTCTTTTGCAGACTCTTATGCCCCATACACACGGTCGGATTTTCCGATGGAAAATGTCCGATCGGAGAGTGTTGTTGGAAATTCCGACCGTCTGTGGGCTCCATCGGACATTTTCCATCGGATTTTCCGACACACAAAGTTGGAGAGCAGGAGATAAAATTTTCCGACAACAAAATCCGTTGTCGGAAATTCCGATCGTGTGTACACAAATCCGACGGACAAAGTGCCACGCATGCTCAGAATAAATAAAGAGATGAAAGCTATTGGCCACTGCCCCGTTTATAGTCCCGACGTACATGTTTTACGTCACCGCGTTTAGAATTTTCCGACAACTTTGTGCGACCGTGTGTAGACAAAACAAGTTTGAGCCAACATCCGTCGGAAAAAATCTGAGGATTTTGTTGTCGGAATGTCCGAACAAAGTCCGACCGTGTGTACGGGGCATAACAGGTTTTCTTCTAATATTGCCCTGTATTTGGCTCCATCCATCTTCCCATCAACTCTGACCAGCTTCCCTGTCCCTGCTGAAGAAAAGCATCCCTACAACATGATGCTGCCACTACCATGTTTCACAGTGGGGATGGTGTGTTCAGGGTGATGTGCGGTGTTAGTTTTCCGCCACACATAGAGTTTTGCTTTTAGGCCAAAAAGTTTATATTTGTTCTCACCTGACCAGAGCACCTTCTTCCACATTTGCTGTGTCCCCCACATGGCTTGTCGCAAACTGCAAACAGGACTTATTATGGCTTTCTGTGAATATCTGCAGCTCCTCCAGAGTTACCATGGGCCTCTTGGCTGCTTCTCTGATTTATGCTCTCCTTGCCTGGCCTGTCAGTTTAGGTGCACGGCCATGTCTTGGTAGGCTTGCAGTTGTACCGTACTCTTTCCATTTTCAGATGATGGATTGAACAGTGCTCCCTAACATGCTCAAAGCTTGGGATATTGTTGTATAACCTAACCCTGCTTTAAACTTCACCACAACTTTATCTCTGACCCGTCTGGGGTGTTCTTTGCCCTTCACGATGCTGTTTGTTCACTAAGGTTCACTAACAAACCTTGGAGGGCTTCACAGAACAGCTGTAATTATACTGAGGTGAAATTACAAACAGGTGGACTCTAATTTACTAATTGGGTGACTCCTAAAGGCAATTGATTCCACTAGATTTTAATTAGAGTTATCAGAGTAAAGGGGGCTGAATACAGCGTGCAGCCACACTTTTCACATATTTATTTGTAAAAAAAATTGAAACCATTTATCATTTTCCTTTCACTTCACAATTATGTGCTACTGTGTGTTGGTCTATCACATAAAATCCCAATAAAATACATTTATGTTCTGGTTGTAACATGACAAACTGTGGAAAATTTCAAGGGGGTACGGATAGCTTCCATACAATCCAAGGAAAAACTTACATTCTTATCTGTCATTACTAACAATTGCTGTGATTGTCATTTGTTGAACTGTAAGGAAAAGTCTTAGCGCAAGGCCACTTTAATAAAATGGTTTACATAAAAACATATGACAATTTCTAAAAATAATATCAGTTCAGTGTAATAATAACAAATGTAATTTGTTAGTTTATGCTTCATACAAATATGTTTAAGTTTAATTAAATATTTTTCTGCAATAAGGAGTATGTTCAGTGTAAATAATCTTGTACTGTATATTGTTCTGAGAGCACTGACTTTCAAATTAGCCTGCTTTTCAAAACAGAGTCAGAGCACATCAAAAATGTAGTTAAAATGTAAATGTGAAGTAAATAGTTCTATATTAAATGCCTCATTCTACATGTATTTTCCATCAAATCATCTTTTTAAGCTCTTTCATTCTAATGCCTGGAAGATGTGATATTAAAAATGATTGCTTTGACGTGGCTAAGGGGCTCCAGGATTAACAAAAAGAGAAAGGACATAATAAAACATTCAGAAGACCTATTTCAGAGGAATTATGCCTTGCTTTGAAACTTGTCCAAGGTTGGAGTGCATTGAAACTTGTTGGCGTACATGCAAATGAACAGCTTGGAAACTACTGTGCAGAAATGAAGTTAAGTGAAAATTACATAAAGAGAGTTCAAACAAGTTGCCAAACATACTACCAGGCAATTAGGTGAAGTAAATATTTTAAATAATAATTTTTAATCTATTGGCATTAGTAGAATAGAAATCTTTTAATGGGGAAGGGAATTGTGGTCGAGGCCAATTAATATGTATTTCCACAATGTGCAATATCTAATACAGCTGGGCTTGTTCAACAAGGGCAATGCACAAAATGCATTATATAATTGCAGCCAAGCACCAAACAGCTTTCATTGATATGACTTCTATAAACAAAAATCTGATTGTTATGGTCCAATTAGCATTGCATATAATCATTGCTCTTTGCACAGCTCTTTTCACAGTGAGCAGGGGATCTTCTCTGGGTTTGGTTCACGAGACAATCATCAAAACCATTGTCAGAAAACTGTCAAAACTTAAAGTGTGACTAAATTCAATTTTTTTCAATTAAAATAACAAACATGTTATACTTACCTGCTCTGTGCAGTGGTATTGCTCCGAGCGGCCCCGATCCACCTCTTCTGAGGCCCCCGGTAGCGATCTTAGCTCCTCCTCTTCTTCTGCGGGACTACCATAGCCAGCCACTGGCTAAGGGGAGAGGTAGTCCCCATGCTCGCAACCTGTGTGTCTATGGAGCCATGCTCTAGAGACTTACATAGCGGGACTTAAACCTGGCCCCCACTTCCTCTGATTGACAGCAGCAATAGACAATGGCTTTTGCTGCTGCTCGAATGCAGTGTAAAGAGGAAGTAAGGGGAGAAAAGATGCAGGCCTGCACAGCGCTGATCTCTTCTCCCCTCTCTTCCCCTTCACACAGGGAGGGGGGGGGGGCACAGTGACACTGAAAACATTTTTTTCCTTAATGCAAGCAACGCATTAAGGTAGAAAACGTTTTTAGGTTTAGTAACACTTTAAATCTGTATGCCATTGAAGTCATGTGAAGTTGGGCAATGCCATTGGAGGATATGTACCAATGCAAAAAAAATGTATATACTGTACAGCAGGGAAAGGATCCACCTTTACGGCTTCGAGGGCAATATGAGAAATACAAACATTCTTTACATTTTATGTTTGGAGATACCTTAAACTGTATTTAGTGTTATAGAACCATATTATTCTCACAGACATCATCAGAGACACTGTATTCTGCGAATTTGTGTAATTGATTTTCACTGTTACATTATTGCTTGGCTTAAAGTCAGCAGCTGTGCCTCAATCTGATTCATTACAGTTTTTTTTTAGATAGTTCTGGCTGACAGCTGATTTTTTTCCAGTGGTAATGCACTTGAAATAAATAGTGAAAGCTACAGGAAAATTTACTCTTAACAAAAAAAGTTTAAAGCTCTCAACTTGACAACTTGTACAAATTGGCCAGTGGTACAACAGTTTAATAGGATAATATAGAATGTGAGCTTTTTTTCACAGTACCACACTGCATTGCCTTAAAGTGGCTGTAAAGGCAGAAGTTTTTTATATTAATGCATTCTATGAATTAAGATAAAAAGTCTTCTGTGTGCAGCAGCCACCCCAGCACCCCCTTAGACTTACCTGAGCCCCATCTCTACACAGCGATGTCCACGAGTGCTTCAGCCGTCCGTGACTCTCCCTCCTAATTGGCTGAGACACAGCAGTGCTGCCATTGCCTTCCTGCTTCTGTCAAAGCCAGTTAGCTATTCAGGAGAGAGAGGGGGCGGGGCTGAACCAGGGCTCCATGTCTGAATGGACACATGGAGCTGCAGCTTGGCTCGGGTGCCCCCCAAAGCAAGTGGCACTCAAAATGGGGGAGGGGCCAGGAGAGCCAAAGAGGGACCCGATAAGAGGAGGATCTTGGCTGCCCTGTGCAAAACCACTACTCAGAGCAGGTAAGTATAGCAGGTTTATTTTTTTTGTAGAAAAAAAGAGACTTTACAAACAGTATATGATATTATAATATAAATTACACTAATTCCAAAAACATTAAAAATATGGACTTCAGCTATGTGTTTGTTAGAAAATTGTCTAGCATCAGAGCAAGCACTTTAGTAGGTATCAAGTAGAAAGAGCTCTGCAGTGAAGGCCTTTTTTACAATTCTTCTGCTGACAGCACCATTGTGGTCTGCAGCATCTGTCTATTAGCCATGGTAAAAGTACCAGCGATTTGGGTACCACATGCATGAGCAAAAACATGACTGCACCACAGGGCTTGGTGGGGGCAACACCTCAGCAACAAGTCAGCAGCAAAAGATATGAACATTTCCTTAAGGGTGCATATCTGACTGAAACTTTCTTTTATAGTACTGCTTATGTTCCATTTTCCTCCTCCTCCTAAAAGGCACATAGCAGCCACTTTTAGAGTGCTACTAATGATCCCTTTTACAGTGCAGCCTGTGTCACCAATGCAGCCTGTGTCCCAGTGCAGCCTGTGTCCCCAGTGCAGCCTGTGTCCCCAGTGCAGCCTGTGCCACCAATGCAGCCTGTGTCCCCAATGCAGCCTGTGTCCCCAGTGCAGTCTGTGTCCCCAATGCAGCCTGTGTCCCCAATGCAGCCTGTGTCCCCAATGCAGCCTGTGTCCCCAGTGCAGCCTGTGTCCCCAGTGCAGCTTGTGTCCCCAATGCAGCATTGGAGCAGCCAGGGAGAAAGAAGAAGCAACAGAGGATGAATGCTTCTCCACAGGAATGCACCCCACTTGCAATAAAACGCTACTCATCAAGCCTCTTCGGCGGCCAGCAGTGAGCAAACGAGGATTTCTTCTGTTGGTGAGACAATGGAGGTTATTTACGAAAAGCAAATTGCACTTGAAATTGCACCGAAAGTGCACTTGGAAGTGCAGTCCCTGTAGATCCGAGGGGGATATGCAAGGAAAATAAAAAACAGCATTTTAGCTTGCACATGATTGGATGATAAAATCAGCAGAGCTTCACCTCATTTCAGATCTACCCCTCAGATTTACAGCGACTGCACTTCCAAGTGCATTTTCAGTGCAATTTCAAGTGCACTTTGCACTTGTAGTTTGCATTTGTAGTGCAAAGTGGATTTATCTTTCGTAAATAATCCCCAATGTCTAGTGTTAATGTCTCTGAGTCTCATGTTAATATCTCTGAGTTGCAAGAAATTGTTTATTCACTATCTAGTACAGCCCTCAAAAATTCCACTCACCTGCTCGCATTTTGCGAGTGGATTTTGAGGGCTGGCGAGTGTGGGGTACCTGGGAGCAGGGGAGAGAGGCGAGCACCACCGGCAGCCTGGGTTGTATGGGAGCTGTTCTCTTAGGGGAAGAGAGAGGAGAGCTGCTGCCGTCTGGTTGATCAGAGCGCCGGGGAAAATAACAGCTTTCATTTCAATAGCTGTGTGTTCCCCGCTGCATGCCGTCATATACAGCCCCTCCTCTTTGTCCGGGGGGAACTTTGATAGACAGATCACTAGTCCCAGGATTGGACGGGTGATCTGTCTATCAAAGTGCCCGGATAAAGAGGGGGCTGTATATGACGGCGTGCAGCGGGGAACACACAGCTATTGAAATGAAAGCTGTTATGTTCCCCGGCGCTCTGATCAACCAGATGGTGGCGGCTCTCCTCTCTCTTCCCCTACACAGGTAGGCTGCATTGGGGACGCAGGCTGCATGAGGGACACAGGCTACATTGGGGACACAGGCTGCACTGGGGACACAGGCTGCATGAGGGACACAGGCTGCATTGGGGACACAGGCTGCATGGGGGACATAGGCTGCATTGGGGACACAGGCTGCATTTCATGGGACACAGGCTGCATTTCATGTGACAGTGAGGCTGCATTTGATGGGACAGTGAGGCTGCATTTGATGGGACAGTGGGGCAGCATTTGAATGGACACAGGCTGCATTTGATGGGACAGTGAGGCTGCATTTGATGGGACACAGGCTGCATTTGATGGGACACAGGCTGCATTTGATGGGACACAGGCTGCATTTGATGGGAGAGTGAGGCTGCATTTGATGGGACACAGGCTGTATTTGATGGGACAGTGAGGCTGCATTTGATGGGACATAGGCTGTATTTGATGGGACACAGGCTGCATTTGATAGGGCACAGGCTGAATTTGATGGGACAGTGAGGCTGCATTTGATGGGACACAGGCTGTATTTGATGGGACAGTGAGGCTGCATTTGATGGGACAGTGAGGCTGCATTTGATGCAACACAGGCTTAATTTGATGGGACAGTGAGGCTGCATTTGATGATACAGTGAGGCTGCATTTGATGGGACACAGGCTGCATTTAATGGGACACGGACTGCATTTGATGTGACAGTGAGGCTGCATTTGATGGGACAGTGAGGCTGCATTTGATGGGACAGTGAGGCTGCATTTGATGGGACACAGGCTGTATTTGATGGGACAGTGAGGCTGCATTTGATGGGACATAGGCTGTATTTGATGGGGCACAGGCTGAATTTGATGGGGCACAGGCTGAATTTGATGGGACAAAGGCTGCATTTGATGGGACAAAGGCTTCATTTGATGGGACACAGGTTGCATTTCATGGGACAGTGAGGCTGCATTTGATGGGACACAGGCTGCATTTGATGGGACACAGGCTGCATTTCATGGGACAGTGAGGCTGCATTTGATGGGACACAGGCTGCATTTGATGGGACACGGACTGCATTTGATGGGACAGTAAGGCTGCATTTGATGGTACACAGGCTGCATTTGATGTGACACAGTGAGGCTGCATTTGATGTGACACAGTGAGGCTGCATTTGATATGACACAGTGAGGCTGCATTTGATGGGACAGTGAGACTGCATTTGATGGGACAGTGAGGCTGCATTTGATGGGACACAGGCTGCATTTGATGGGACAGTGAGGCTGCATTTGATGATACAGTGAAGCTGCATTTGATGGGACACAGGCTGCATTTGATGGGACACAGGCTGCATTTGATGGGACACAGGTTGCATTTGATGGGACACAGGCTGTATTTGATGGGACAGTGAGGCTGCATGACAGTGAGACTGCATTTGATGGGACACAGGCTGCATTTGATGGGGCACAGGCTGCATTTGATGGGACACAGTAAGGCTGCATTTGATGGGACAGTGAGGCTGCATTTGATGGGACACAGGCTGTATTTGATGGGACAGTGAGGCTGCATTTGATGGGACAGTGAGGCTGCATTTGATGCAACACAGGCTTAATTTGATGGGACAGTGAGGCTGCATTTGATGATACAGTGAGGCTGCATTTGATGGGACACAGACTGCATTTGATGGGACAGTGAGGCTGCATTTGATGGGACACAGGCTGCATTTGATGGGACAGTGAGGCTGCATTTGATGGGACACAGGCTGCATTTGATGGGACAGTGAGGCTCATTTGATGGGACAGTGAGGCTACATTTGATAGGACAGTGATGCCGCATTTGATGGGACACAGGCTGCATTTGATGGGACACAGGCTGCATTTGTTGGTGCACAGGCTGCATTTGATGGGACACAGGCTGCATTTGATGGGACACAGTGAGGCTGAATTTGATGGGACAGTGAGGCTGCATTTGATGCAACACAGGCTTAATTTGATGGGACAGTGAGGCTGCATTTGATGATACAGTGAGGCTGCATTTGATGGGACAAAGGCTGCATTTGATGGGACACAGGCTGCATTTGATGGGACACAGGCTGCATTTGATGGGACACAGGTTGCATTTGATGGGACACAGGCTGTATTTGATGGGACAGTGAGGCTGCATGACAGTGAGACTGCATTTGATGGGACACAGGCTGCATTTGATGGGGCACAGGCTGCATTTGATGGGACACAGTAAGGCTGCATTTGATGGGACAGTGAGGCTGCATTTGATGGGACACAGGCTGTATTTGATGGGACAGTGAGGCTGCATTTGATGGGACAGTGAGGCTGCATTTGATGCAACACAGGCTTAATTTGATGGGACAGTGAGGCTGCATTTGATGATACAGTGAGGCTGCATTTGATGGGACACAGACTGCATTTGATGGGACAGTGAGGCTGCATTTGATGGGACACAGGCTGCATTTGATGGGACAGTGAGGCTGCATTTGATGGGACACAGGCTGCATTTGATGGGACAGTGAGGCTCATTTGATGGGACAGTGAGGCTACATTTGATAGGACAGTGATGCCGCATTTGATGGGACACAGGCTGCATTTGATGGGACACAGGCTGCATTTGTTGGTGCACAGGCTGCATTTGATGGGACACAGGCTGCATTTGATGGGACACAGTGAGGCTGAATTTGATGGGACAGTGAGGCTGCATTTGATGCAACACAGGCTTAATTTGATGGGACAGTGAGGCTGCATTTGATGATACAGTGAGGCTGCATTTGATGGGACAAAGGCTGCATTTGATGGGACACAGGCTGCATTTGATGGGACACAGGCTGTATTTGATGGGACAGTGAGGCTGCATTTGATGGGACAGTGAGGCTGCATTTGATGCAACACAGGCTTAATTTGATGGGACAGTGAGGCTGCATTTGATGATACAGTGAGGCTGCATTTGATGCAACACAGGCTTAATTTGATGGGACAGTGAGGCTGCAATTGATGATACAGTGAGGCTGCATTTGATGGGACAGTGAGGCTGCATTTGATGGGACACAGACTGCATTTGATGGGACAGTGAGGCTGCATTTGATGGGACACAGGCTGCATTTGATGGGACAGTGAGGCTGCATTTGATGGGACACAGGCTGCATTTGATGGGACAGTGAGGCTCATTTGATGGGACAGTGAGGCTACATTTGATAGGACAGTGATGCCGCATTTGATGGGACACAGGCTGCATTTGATGGGACACAGGCTGCATTTGTTGGTGCACAGGCTGCATTTGATGGGACACAGGCTGCATTTGATGGGACACAGTGAGGCTGCATTTGATGGGACAGTGAGGCTGAATTTGATGGGACAGTGAGGCTCATTTGATGGGACAGTTAGGCTGCATTTGATGGGACAGTGATCCTGCATTTGATGGGACACAGGCCGCATTTGATGGGACAGTGAGGCTGCATTTGATGGGACAGTGAGGCTGCATTTGATGGGACACAGGCTGCATTTGATGGGACACAGGCTGCATTTGATGGGACAGTGAGGCTGAATTTGATGGGACAGTGAAGCTGCATTTAATAGGCACATGCTCCATTTGATGGGACAGTGAGGCCGAATTTGATGGGACAGTGAGGCTGCATTTGATGGGACACAGGCTGAATTTGGTGGGACACAGTGAGGCTGCATTTGATGGGACAGTGAGGCTGCAGTTGATGGAACAGTGAGGCTGCATTTGATGGGGCACAGGCTGAATTTGATGGGACAAAGGCTGCATTTGCTGGGACAAAGGCTGCATTTGATGGGACACAGGTTGCATTTCATGGGACAGTGAGGCTGCATTTGATGGGACACAGGCTGCATTTGATGGGACAGTGAGGCTGCATTTGATGGGACACAGGCTGCATTTGATGGGACACGGACTGCATTTGATGGGACAGTGAGGCTGCATTTGATGTGACACAGTGAGACTGCATTTGATGTGACACAGTGAGGCTGCATTTGATGTGACACAGCGAGGCTGCATTTGATATGACACAGTGAGGCTGCATTTGATGGGACAGTGAGACTGCATTTGATGGGACAGTGAGGCTGCATTTGATGGGACACAGGCTGCATTTGATGGGACAGTGAGGCTGCATTTGATGATACAGTGAAGCTGCATTTGATGGGACACAGGCTGCATTTGATGGGACACAGGCTGCATTTGATGGGACACAGGTTGCATTTGATGGGACACAGGCTGTATTTGATGGGACAGTGAGGTTGCATGACAGTGAGACTGCATTTGATGGGACACAGGCTGCATTTGATGGGGCACAGGCTGCATTTGATGGGACACAGTGAGGCTGCATTTGATGGGACAGTGAGGCTGCATTTGATGGGACACAGGCTGCATTTGATGGGACACAGGCTGTATTTGATGGGACAGTGAGGCTGCATTTGATGGGACAGTGAGGCTGCATTTGATGCAACACAGGCTTAATTTGATGGGACAGTGAGGCTGCATTTGATGATACAGTGAGGCTGCATTTGATGGGACACAGGCTGTATTTGATGGGACAGTGAGGCTGCATTTGATGGGACAGTGAGACTGCATTTGATGCAACACAGGCTTAATTTGATGGGACAGTGAGGCTGCATTTGATGATACAGTGAGGCTGCATTTGATGGGACAAAGGCTGCATTTGATGGGACACAGGCTGCATTTGATGGGACACAGGCTGTATTTGATGGGACAGTGAGGCTGCATTTGATGGGACAGTGAGGCTGCATTTGATGCAACACAGGCCTAATTTGATGGGACAGTGAGGCTGCATTTGATGATACAGTGAGGCTGCATTTGATGGGACAGTGAGGCTGCATTTGATGGGACACAGACTGCATTTGATGGGACAGTGAGGCTGCATTTGATGGGACACAGGCTGCATTTGATGGGACACAGGCTGTATTTGATGGGACAGTGAGGCTGCATTTGATGGGACAGTGAGGCTGCATTTGATGCAACACAGGCCTAATTTGATGGGACAGTGAGGCTGCATTTGATGATACAGTGAGGCTGCATTTGATGGGACAGTGAGGCTGCATTTGATGGGACACAGACTGCATTTGATGGGACAGTGAGGCTGCATTTGATGGGACACAGGCTGCATTTGATGGGACAGTGAGGCTGCATTTGATGGGACACAGGCTGCATTTGATGGAACAGTGAGGCTCATTTGATGGGACAGTGAGGCTACATTTGATAGGACAGTGATGCCGCATTTGATGGGACACAGGCTGCATTTGATGGGACACAGGCTGCATTTGTTGGTGCACAGGCTGCATTTGATGGGACACAGGCTGCATTTGATGGGACACAGTGAGGCTCATTTGATGGGACAGTTAGGCTGCATTTGATGGGACAGTGATCCTGCATTTGATGGGACACAGGCTGCATTTGATGGGACAGTGAGGCTCATTTGATTGGACAGTGAGGCTCATTTGATTGGACAGTGAGGCTGCATTTGATGGGACACAGGCTGCATTTGATGAAACAAAGGCTGCATTTGATGGGACAGTGAGGCTGAATTTGATGGGACAGTGAAGCTGCATTTAATAGGCACATGCTCCATTTGATGGGACAGTGAGGCCGAATTTGATGAGACATTGAGGCTGCATTTGATGGGACACAGGCTGAATTTGGTGGGACACAGTGAGGCTGCATTTGATGGGACAGTGAGGCTGCATTTGATGGGACAGTGAGGCTGCAGTTGATGGAACAGTGAGGCTGCATTTGATGGGACACGGGCTGCTTTTGATGGGACAGTGAGGCTGCATTTGATGGGACAGTGAGGCTGCATTTGATGGGACACAGGCTGCATTTGATGAGACAATGAGGCTGTATTTGATGGGACATAGGCTGCATTTGATTGGACAGTGAGGCTGCATTTGATGGGACAGTGAGGCTGTATTTGAGGGGACAATGCTGCATTTGATGCGACAGTGAGGCTGCATTTGATGGGACAGTGAGGCTGCATTTGATGCAACACAGGCTTAATTTGATGGGACAGTGAGGCTGCATTTGATGATACAGTGAGGCTGCATTTGATGCAACACAGGCTTAATTTGATGGGACAGTGAGGCTGCAATTGATGATACAGTGAGGCTGCATTTGATGGGACAGTGAGGCTGCATTTGATGGGACACAGACTGCATTTGATGGAACAGTGAGGCTGCATTTGATGGGACACAGGCTGCATTTGATGGGACAGTGAGGCTGCATTTGATGGGACACAGGCTGCATTTGATGGGACAGTGAGGCTCATTTGATGGGACAGTGAGGCTACATTTGATAGGACAGTGATGCCGCATTTGATGGGACACAGGCTGCATTTGATGGGACACAGGCTGCATTTGTTGGTGCACAGGCTGCATTTGATGGGACACAGGCTGCATTTGATGGGACACAGTGAGGCTGCATTTGATGGGACAGTGAGGCTGAATTTGATGGGACAGTGAGGCTGAATTTGATGGGACAGTGAGGCTCATTTGATGGGACAGTTAGGCTGCATTTGATGGGACAGTGATCCTGCATTTGATGGGACACAGGCCGCATTTGATGGGACAGTGAGGCTGCATTTGATGGGACAGTGAGGCTGCATTTGATGGGACACAGGCTGCATTTGATGGGACACAGGCTGCATTTGATGGGACAGTGAGGCTGAATTTGATGGGACAGTGAAGCTGCATTTAATAGGCACATGCTCCATTTGATGGGACAGTGAGGCCGAATTTGATGGGACAGTGAGGCTGCATTTGATGGGACACAGGCTGAATTTGGTGGGACACAGTGAGGCTGCATTTGATGGGACAGTGAGGCTGCAGTTGATGGAACAGTGAGGCTGCATTTGATGGGGCACAGGCTGAATTTGATGGGACAAAGGCTGCATTTGCTGGGACAAAGGCTGCATTTGATGGGACACAGGTTGCATTTCATGGGACAGTGAGGCTACATTTGATGGGACACAGGCTGCATTTGATGGGACAGTGAGGCTGCATTTGATGGGACACAGGCTGCATTTGATGGGACACGGACTGCATTTGATGGGACAGTGAGGCTGCATTTGATGTGACACAGTGAGACTGCATTTGATGTGACACAGTGAGGCTGCATTTGATGTGACACAGCGAGGCTGCATTTGATATGACACAGTGAGGCTGCATTTGATGGGACAGTGAGACTGCATTTGATGGGACAGTGAGGCTGCATTTGATGGGACACAGGCTGCATTTGATGGGACAGTGAGGCTGCATTTGATGATACAGTGAAGCTGCATTTGATGGGACACAGGCTGCATTTGATGGGACACAGGCTGCATTTGATGGGACACAGGTTGCATTTGATGGGACACAGGCTGTATTTGATGGGACAGTGAGGTTGCATGACAGTGAGACTGCATTTGATGGGACACAGGCTGCATTTGATGGGGCACAGGCTGCATTTGATGGGACACAGTGAGGCTGCATTTGATGGGACAGTGAGGCTGCATTTGATGGGACACAGGCTGCATTTGATGGGACACAGGCTGTATTTGATGGGACAGTGAGGCTGCATTTGATGGGACAGTGAGGCTGCATTTGATGCAACACAGGCTTAATTTGATGGGACAGTGAGGCTGCATTTGATGATATAGTGAGGCTGCATTTGATGGGACACAGGCTGTATTTGATGGGACAGTGAGGCTGCATTTGATGGGACAGTGAGACTGCATTTGATGCAACACAGGCTTAATTTGATGGGACAGTGAGGCTGCATTTGATGATACAGTGAGGCTGCATTTGATGGGACAAAGGCTGCATTTGATGGGACACAGGCTGCATTTGATGGGACACAGGCTGTATTTGATGGGACAGTGAGGCTGCATTTGATGGGACAGTGAGGCTGCATTTAATGCAACACAGGCCTAATTTGATGGGACAGTGAGGCTGCATTTGATGATACAGTGAGGCTGCATTTGATGGGACAGTGAGGCTGCATTTGATGGGACACAGACTGCATTTGATGGGACAGTGAGGCTGCATTTGATGGGACACAGGCTGCATTTGATGGGACAGTGAGGCTGCATTTGATGGGACACAGGCTGCATTTGATGGAACAGTGAGGCTCATTTGATGGGACAGTGAGGCTACATTTGATAGGACAGTGATGCCGCATTTGATGGGACACAGGCTGCATTTGATGGGACACAGGCTGCATTTGTTGGTGCACAGGCTGCATTTGATGGGACACAGGCTGCATTTGATGGGACACAGTGAGGCTCATTTGATGGGACAGTTAGGCTGCATTTGATGGGACAGTGATCCTGCATTTGATGGGACACAGGCTGCATTTGATGGGACAGTGAGGCTCATTTGATTGGACAGTGAGGCTCATTTTATTGGACAGTGAGGCTGCATTTGATGGGACAAAGGCTGCATTTGATGGAACAAAGGCTGCATTTGATGGGACAGTGAGGCTGAATTTGATGGGACAGTGAAGCTGCATTTAATAGGCACATGCTCCATTTGATGGGACAGTGAGGCCGAATTTGATGAGACATTGAGGCTGCATTTGATGGGACACAGGCTGAATTTGGTGGGACACAGTGAGGCTGCATTTGATGGGACAGTGAGGCTGCATTTGATGGGACAGTGAGGCTGCAGTTGATGGAACAGTGAGGCTGCATTTGATGGGACACGGGCTGCTTTTGATGGGACAGTGAGGCTGCATTTGATGGGACAGTGAGGCTGCATTTGATGGGGCACAGGCTGCATTTGATGAGACAATGAGGCTGTATTTGATGGGACATAGGCTGCATTTGATTGGACAGTGAGGCTGCATTTGATGGGACAGTGAGGCAGTATTTGAGGGGACAATGCTGCATTTGATGGGACAGTGAGGCTGCATTTGATGGGACAGTGAGGCTGCATTTGATGGGACACAGGCTGCATTTGATGAGACAGTGAGGCTGTATTTGATGGGACATAGGCTGCATTTGATGGGACAGTGAGGCTGTATTTGATGGGACACATGCTGCATTTGATGGGACAGTGAGGCTGCATTTGATGGGACAGTGAGGCTGCATTTGATGGGACAGTGAGGCTGCATTTTATGGGACAGTGAGGCTGCAGTTGATGGAACAGTGAGGCTGCATTTGATGGGACAGTGAGGCTGTATTTGATCGGACACATGCTCCATTTGATGGGACAGTGAGGCCGAATTTGATGGGACAGTGAGGCTGCATTTGATAGGACACAGGCTGAATTTGGTGGGACACAGTGAGGCTGCATTTCATGTGACACAGTGAGGCTGCATTTGATATGACACAGTGAGGCTGCATTTGATGGGACAGTGAGACTGCATTTGATGGGACAGTGAGGCTGCATTTGATGGGACACAGGCTGCATTTGATGGGACAGTGAGGCTGCATTTGATGGTACACAGGCTGCATTTGATGTGACACAGTGAGGCTGCATTTGATGTGACACAGTGAGGCTGCATTTGATATGACACAGTGAGGCTGCATTTGATGGGACAGTGAGACTGCATTTGATGGGACAGTGAGGCTGCATTTGATGGGACACAGGCTGCATTTGATGGGACAGTGAGGCTACATTTGATGATACAGTGAAGCTGCATTTGATGGGACACAGGCTGCATTTGATGGGACACAGGCTGCATTTGATGGGACACAGGCTGCATTTGATGGGACACAGGTTGCATTTGATGGGACACAGGCTGTATTTGATGGGACAGTGAGGCTGCATGACAGTGAGACTGCATTTGATGGGACACAGGCTGCATTTGATGGGGCACAGGCTGCATTTGATGGGACACAGTAAGGCTGCATTTGATGGGACAGTGAGGCTGCATTTGATGGGACACAGGCTGTATTTGATGGGACAGTGAGGCTGCATTTGATGGGACAGTGAGGCTGCATTTGATGCAACACAGGCTTAATTTGATGGGACAGTGAGGCTGCATTTGATGATACAGTGAGGCTGCATTTGATGGGACACAGGCTGTACTTGATGGGACAGTGAGGCTGCATTTGATGGGACACAGACTGCATTTGATGGGACAGTGAGGCTGCATTTGATGGGACACAGGCTGCATTTGATGGGACAGTGAGGCTGCATTTGATGGGACACAGGCTGCATTTGATGGGACAGTGAGGCTCATTTGATGGGACAGTGAGGCTACATTTGATAGGACAGTGATGCCGCATTTGATGGGACACAGGCTGCATTTGATGGGACACAGGCTGCATTTGTTGGTGCACAGGCTGCATTTGATGGGACACAGGCTGCATTTGATGGGACACAGTGAGGCTGAATTTGATGGGACAGTGAGGCTGCATTTGATGCAACACAGGCTTAATTTGATGGGACAGTGAGGCTGCATTTGATGATACAGTGAGGCTGCATTTGATGGGACAAAGGCTGCATTTGATGGGACACAGGCTGCATTTGATGGGACACAGGCTGTATTTGATGGGACAGTGAGGCTGCATTTGATGGGACAGTGAGGCTGCATTTGATGCAACACAGGCTTAATTTGATGGGACAGTGAGGCTGCATTTGATGATACAGTGAGGCTGCATTTGATGCAACACAGGCTTAATTTGATGGGACAGTGAGGCTGCATTTGATGATACAGTGAGGCTGCATTTGATGGGACAGTGAGGCTGCAATTGATGGGACACAGACTGCATTTGATGGGACAGTGAGGCTGCATTTGATGGGACACAGGCTGCATTTGATGGGACAGTGAGGCTGCATTTGATGGGACACAGGCTGCATTTGATGGGACAGTGAGGCTCATTTGATGGGACAGTGAGGCTACATTTGATAGGACAGTGATGCCGCATTTGATGGGACACAGGCTGCATTTGATGGGACACTGGCTGCATTTGTTGGTGCACAGGCTGCATTTGATGGGACACAGGCTGCATTTGATGGGACACAGTGAGGCTGCATTTGATGGGACAGTGAGGCTGAATTTGATGGGACAGTGAGGCTCATTTGATGGGACAGTTAGGCTGCATTTGATGGGACAGTGATCCTGCATTTGATGGGACACAGGCCGCATTTGATGGGACAGTGAGGCTGTATTTGATGGGACAGTGAGGCTCATTTGATTGGACAGTGAGGCTGCATTTGATGGGACACAGGCTGCATTTGATGGGACACAGGCTGCATTTGATGGGACAGTGAGGCTGAATTTGATGGGACAGTGAAGCTGCATTTAATAGGCACATGCTCCATTTGATGGGACAGTGAGGCCGAATTTGATGGGACAGTGAGGCTGCATTTGATGGGACACAGGCTGAATTTGGTGGGACACAGTGAGGCTGCATTTGATGGGACAGTGAGGCTGCAGTTGATGGAACAGTGAGGCTGCATTTGATGGGGCACAGGCTGAATTTGATGGGACAAAGGCTGCATTTGATGGGACAAAGGCTGCATTTGATGGGACACAGGTTGCATTTCATGGGACAGTGAGGCTGCATTTGATGGGACACAGGCTGCATTTGATGGGACAGTGAGGCTGCATTTGATGGGACACAGGCTGCATTTGATGGGACACGGACTGCATTTGATGGGACAGTGAGGCTGCATTTGATGGTACACAGGCTGCATTTGATGTGACACAGTGAGGCTGCATTTGATGTGACACAGTGAGGCTGCATTTGATATGACACAGTGAGGCTGCATTTGATGGGACAGTGAGACTGCATTTGATGGGACAGTGAGGCTGCATTTGATGGGACACAGGCTGCATTTGATGGGACAGTGAGGCTGCATTTGATGATACAGTGAAGCTGCATTTGATGGGACACAGGCTGCATTTGATGGGACACAGGCTGCATTTGATGGGACACAGGTTGCATTTGATGGGACACAGGCTGTATTTGATGGGACAGTGAGGTTGCATGACAGTGAGACTGCATTTGATGGGACACAGGCTGCATTTGATGGGGCACAGGCTGCATTTGATGGGACACAGTGAGGCTGCATTTGATGGGACAGTGAGGCTGCATTTGATGGGACACAGGCTGCATTTGATGGGACACAGGCTGTATTTGATGGGACAGTGAGGCTGCATTTGATGGGACAGTGAGGCTGCATTTGATGCAACACAGGCTTAATTTGATGGGACAGTGAGGCTGCATTTGATGATACAGTGAGGCTGCATTTGATGGGACACAGGCTGTATTTGATGGGACAGTGAGGCTGCATTTGATGGGACAGTGAGACTGCATTTGATGCAACACAGGCTTAATTTGATGGGACAATGAGGCTGCATTTGATGATACAGTGAGGCTGCATTTGATGGGACAAAGGCTGCATTTGATGGGACACAGGCTGCATTTGATGGGACACAGGCTGCATTTGATGGGACACAGGCTGTATTTGATGGGACAGTGAGGCTGCATTTGATGGGACAGTGAGGCTGCATTTGATGCAACACAGGCCTAATTTGATGGGACAGTGAGGCTGCATTTGATGATACAGTGAGGCTGCATTTGATGGGACAGTGAGGCTGCATTTGATGGGACACAGACTGCATTTGATGGGACAGTGAGGCTGCATTTGATGGGACACAGGCTGCATTTGATGGGACAGTGAGGCTCATTTGATGGGACAGTGAGGCTACATTTGATAGGACAGTGATGCCGCATTTGATGGGACACAGGCTGCATTTGATGGGACACAGGCTGCATTTGATGGAACACAGTGAGGCTCATTTGATGGGACAGTTAGGCTGCATTTGATGGGACAGTGATACTGCATTTGATGGGACACAGGCTGAATTTGATGGGACAGTGAGGCTGCATTTGATGGGACAGTGAGGCTCATTTGATTGGACAGTGAGGCTGCATTTGATGGGACACAGGCTGCATTTGATGGAACAAAGGCTGCATTTGATGGGACAGTGAGGCTGAATTTGATGGGACAGTGAAGCTGCATTTAATAGGCACATGCTCCATTTGATGGGACAGTGAGGCCGAATTTGATGAGACATTGAGGCTGCATTTGATGGGACACAGGCTGAATTTGGTGGGACACAGTGAGGCTGCATTTGATGGGACAGTGAGGCTGCAGTTGATGGAACAGTGAGGCTGCATTTGATGGGACACGGGCTGCTTTTGATGGGACAGTGAGGCTGCATTTGATGGGACAGTGAGGCTGCATTTGATGGGACACAGGCTGCATTTGATGAGACAATGAGGCTGTATTTGATGGGACATAGGCTTCATTTGATTGGACAGTGAGGCTGCATTTGATGGGACAGTGAGGCTGTATTTGAGGGGACAATGCTGCATTTGATGGGACAGTGAGGCTGCATTTGATGGGACAGTGAGGCTGCATTTGATGGGACACAGGCTGCATTTGATGAGACAGTGAGGCTGTATTTGATGGGACATAGGCTGCATTTGATGGGACAGTGAGGCTGTATTTGATGGGACACATGCTGCATTTGATGGGACAGTGAGGCTGCATTTGATGGGACAGTTAGGCTGCATTTGATGGGACACAGGATGAATTTGGTGGTACACAGTGAGGCTGCATTTTATGGGACAGTGAGGCTGCAGTTGATGGAACAGTGAGGCTGCATTTGATGGGACAGTGAGGCTGTATTTGATCGGACACATGCTCCATTTGATGGGACAGTGAGGCCGAATTTGATGGGACAGTGAGGCTGCATTTGATAGGACACAGGCTGAATTTGGTGGGACACAATGAGGCTGCATTTGATAGGACAGTGAGGCTGCAGTTGATGGAACAGTGAGGCTGCATTTGATGGGACACGGGCTGCTTTTGATGGGACAGTGAGGCTGCATTTGATGGGACAGTGGGGCTGCATTTGATGGGACAGTGAGGCTGCATTTGATGGGACACAGGCTGCATTTGATGAGACAGTGAGGCTGTATTTGATGAGACATAGGCTGCATTTGGTTGGACAGTGAGGCTGCATTTGATGGGACAGTGAGGCTGTGTTTGATGGGACACATGCTGCATTTGATGGAACAGTGAGGCTGCATTTGATGGGACAGTGAGGCTGCATTTGATGGGACACAGGCTGCATTTGATGAGACAGTGAGGCTGTATTTGATGGGACATAGGCTGCATTTGATTGGACAGTGAGGCTGCATTTGATGGGACAGTGAGGCTGTATTTGATGGGACACATGCTGCATTTGATGGGACAGTGAGGCTGCATTTGATGGGACAGTGAGGTTGCATTTGATGGGACACAGGCTGAATTTGGTGGGACACAGTGAGGCTGCATTTGATGGGACAGCAGTGAGGCTGCATTTGATGGGACAGTGAGGCTGCATTTGATGGGACACAGGCTGCATTTTATGGGACAGTGAGGCTGTATTTGATGGGACATAGGCTGCATTTGATGGGACAGTGAGGCTGCATTTGATGGGACAGTGAGGCTGCATTTGATGGGACAGTGAGGCTGTATTTGATGGGACACATGCTGCATTTGATGGGACAGTGAGGCTGCATTTGATGGGACAGTGAGGTTGCATTTGATGGGACACAGGCTGAATTTGGTGGGACACAGTGAGGCTGCATTTGATGGGACAGCAGTGAGGCTGCATTTGATGGGACAGTGAGGCTGCATTTGATGGGACAGTGAGGCTGCATTTGATGGGACACAGGCTGCATTTTATGGGACAGTGAGGCTGTAGTTGTTGGGACTGTGAGGCTGCATTTGATGGGACAGTGAGGCTGCATTTGATGGGACACAGTGAGGCTGCATTTGATGGGACACAGTGAGACCAATATGGCAAGATGTCAGATTCTCCCATAGGTAGGATTTTGAAGGTTAGCAGAGCTTGTAGCCTGTCTAAAAAACCTAAAAAAATGAATAAAAACCAAGCGCTGATGTGGAAAGATATGTGTGATATAAATAAATTGTGCTTAAAAATATATATATATACCAATATAGTTGTAGTCAGAGTCTTCGAGTTTAGAAAGTGATACTCCTAAGCACCAAGGCCTGAGGTGTGCCTTGGCCTGACTGGTCAGTATGCCTGAAAAGAGGGCATACCCTGAATGTAAGAAAAGTAATATGAGTAAGTATGAATATTGGGGAAAACGGGTGGGTGGGAACCCAGAACGCCCACGAGCCCTGACCTGACAGAGGAGGAGGCTTAAATAGCCCTCTCAGACTCCTCCCACAAATGCAGGCTAGCCTTCAGCCAGCCTTTGTACTTGTAGTCAGAGTCTTCGAGTTTAGAAAGTGATACTCCTAAGCACCAAGGCCTGAGGTGTGCCTTGGCCTGACTGGTCAGTATGCCTGAAAAGAGGGCAAAAAGACACTAATTTAGGTGAAAAAGGGAAGGTAAAATCCATCAAGTGGAGTAGTGCGTGCCCAAATGGCAACAGTATATAACTGATAAGTGTCCGTTATGACAGGAGAAACCCCCGACTCGGTGATGAGACAGAACCCCTTGTAGAAACCTGCGAAGCTACCCAGAACCCAACGAAACGTCCCATGAACGCTTGGGCAGAGCCTGGAGCCCGAGACGACCCAGACATGAGAATGAACTACTGTGAATGAGAGGATGCGTGGGGGAAGGGGAGCCATGGCTGTCCCAAGGAGCCCCTGCAAAATGATAGCCGAGAAGATCAAAACTTCGACCAGACCCTGGGAAGTGCTCCGTGAAACCCTCCCCCCAAGCCCTGGCCTACCCATACTGGTATGGGAAAGAGCGAGGGTAAGTGCCAAAAGGACAACTGGCAGGAGTTCAAAAAGTTAAATACCTGAAGGCTGTGATGGAGTAGGTGGTTGAGGCCCAAACCCTAAGGCAATAAGCACTGACGACGTGGAGAAACCATGCCAGACACCGAATGCTGGTCCCACCTGATTTGATCAGGTCGTGCTGCAGCCGAGTCTGAATCCTGAACCGAGGAAGGAGGGCCAGACTCCACACCGGGGAAATAAGTCACATGGCCTGAAACAGTCATACCCCAAAGTGACAGAAAACCCCCCCTACCTGAAACCGTCTGGGGAACGGAAAAAAAGACTGAACTGACGTCCCTGAGCAGTCTTCCAGGCGACATCCTAGACAAGATATCAGGCCCGAGTGTAGAATCCAGAATCATGACGACGTTTGCCCAAACCTACCACTTTAAGGACCAACAAGGGGATGATGGCTGCCGATGCAGCCTAACCTGAGAACATGAACAAGAGAAATGACAGGCAACAATACATGAGAACAGCAATCCCCCTCTGAGCCTACCCAAGTATGAGAACATGAGCAGAAATGTCAAGACCACTGCGCGTGAATGAAGCTGATGGACCACCCTCGTGTAAGTAGTGAGTGAGCCCGAGTAACCTGCTGCGCAGAGACAGGTAATTGACTGAAAACTCAGGGCTGGTGTACCCACAGACCGTGGTGGGTAATCGTACAGGTGTGGTGAATGAACGTGCATCGTATGACGTATGTTATACGGGCGAGAAGATTGTGGTCAACAATCATTAACAAACGAAACCTCAGCCCGTATGGATCTGTAGACGTGACAGATCCTGACATGTGAGCCCTAGCTAACTGACCCAGGTACAAACATGAACAAAGATACAATGAGACATGACAAACAAGGAAGATAGAACCAGCTACCGAAGTATGCCGTGACTGAACAACAACGCCCCTCTGAGAAACGCTGTGACAGGAATGCTGAAACTGAAAGCTGAGGCAGGAACGTGAGAACCGAAACCCTGGGCAGAGCGTAATGACAACTGCAATGACAGAAATCCTGGGGCAAAAACACTATGATAGAACACTGACAGAAACGCAGAGGCAGAAATGCCCTGACCGAAATCCTGGGGCAGAAACGCAGAGGCAGAAATGCCCTGACCGATATCCTGGGGCAGAAACGCAGAGGCAGAAATGCCATGACCGAACTCCTGGGGCAGAAACGCAGAGGCAGAAATGCCATGACCGAACTCCTGGGGCAGAAACGCAGAGGCAGAAATGCCATGACCGAACTCCTGGGGCAGAAACGCAGAGGCAGAAATGCCCTGACCGAAATCCTGGGGCAGAAACGCAGAGGCAGAAATGCCATGACCGAACTCCTGGGGCAGAAACGCAGAGGCAGAAATGCCATGACCGAAATCCTGAGGCCTAAACGCTATGACAGAACGCTAAAGCAGAAATGTAATGACAGAAAACCTGGGGCAGAAACACCAAGACAGAAAAGCTGAGACTGAACGCCAAGCCAGAAATGCTGGGGCAGAATGCCGCCATGACAGAAATCCGGGGCAGAAACGCTGCGATAGAACTCCTGGGCAGAAACGCTATGACAGAAATCTTGGGCAGCCATGCTGTGACCGAAAACCTGGGGCAGAAACGCCTTGACAGAAAATGCCGAGACTGTGCGCTGAGACAGCAATGCGAGGGTAGAACGCTATGACAGAAATGCAGGGGCAGAACGCTATGACAGAAATGCAGGGGCCGAACGCTATGACAGAAATGCAGGGGCCGAACGCTATGACAGAAATGCAGGGGGCCGAACGCTATGACAGAAATGCAGGGGGCCGAACGCTATGACAGAAATGCAGGGGGCCGAACGCTATGACAGAAATGCAGGGGGCCGAACGCTATGACAGAAATGCAGGGGGCCGAACGCTATGACAGAAATGCAGGGGGCCGAACGCTATGACAGAAATGCAGGGGGCCGAACGCTATGACAGAAATGCAGGGGGCCGAACGCTATGACAGAAATGCAGGGGCCGAACGCTATGACAGAAATGCAGGGGCCGAACGCTATGACAGAAATGCAGGGGCCGAACGCTATGACAGAAATGCAGGGGCCGAACGCTATGACAGAAATGCAGGGGCCGAACGCTATGACAGAAATGCAGGGGGCCGAAACGCTATGACAGAAATGCAGGTGGCCGAACGCTATGACAGAAATGCAGGGGCCGAACGCTATGACAGAAATACAGGGCCTGAACGCTGTGACAGAAATGCTGGAGAAGAACGTTGTGACAGAGATGCTGGGGCAGAATGCTAGGACAGAGATGCTGGGGCAGAACGCTAGGACAAAAATCCTGGGGCAGAACGCTAGGACAGAAATCCTGGGGCAGAATGCTAGGACAGAAATCCTGGGGCAGAACGCTAGGACAGAAATCCTGGGGCAGAACGCTAGGACAGAAATCCTGGGGCAGAACGCTAGGACAGAAATCCTGGGGCAGAACGCTAGGACAGAAATCCTGGGGCAGAACGCTAGGACAGAAATCCTGGGGCAGAACGCTAGGACACAAATCCTGGGGCAGAACGCTAGGACAGAAATCCTGGGGCAGAACGCTAGGACAGAAATCCTGGGGCAGAACGCTAAGACAGAAATCCTGGGGCCGAACGCTAAGACAGAAATCCTGGGGCCGAACGCTAAGACAGAAATCCTGGGGCCGAACGCTAAGACAGAAATCCTGGGTCGAACGCTACGACAGAAATCCTGGGGCAGAAATGCTAAGACAAACGCTGAGACCGAAATGCCGGGGTAGTACGCTAAAGATGGAAATGCTGGGGCAGAATACTATGACAGTAATGCTAGGGCCGAACGCTGAGACAGAAATGCTGGACATTGCAACAGAAATGCTGAGGTATAAATGCTGCTAGAAATGCCGGCTGAACATGACAGAAACGCTGGGGCAGAAACGCCATGACAGAAATGCAGGGCTGAATGTGACGACAGACATGCTGGGGCAGAACACCTTGACAGGAATGCAGGGGGAGAATGCTGCGACAGAACTGCTGAGGCAGAAAATGCTATGACCGGAACGCTACGACAGGAGTGCTGTGATAGCAAAACCCCGACACTGAAACGCCTAGATAGAAACGCTATGATGGAAACCTGAGGCTGAAGCGCTACTACAGAAATCCTGGGGCTGAAACACCATGATGAACACTGGTACCTGAAGCGGTGAATGCCCGGGAGGCGTACGGGGGATTCCCCCCCCCATGATGCCCCATGTGAGTACCGGGAAGTGAGCAGGCGGGTGAGCACCCCCCCCCAATCTGAGCCAGGAAGCGTGCATGCGATGCCACCGTGATGCACGGTGTGAGTTCCAGGGAGGTGAGGTAAACAGAATGCAGGGGCCAAATGCTAGGTGAGTGGATAAAGATGGACGAACAGACGCCCCCCCCCCAGGAGAAGCAGGCGGCCCCCCCCCCCCCCCCCCCACGCTGGCAGGATACACAGGGATGAGGGAGAAGTGGGCGGCGCACCCACCCCATGCGGGATTGGGCCCAGCAAAGGTGGAAGATAGACAGATGACCCCCCCCCAAACTGAGCCCTAGGGAAGTGGGTGAAGATGATTGACGGCCACGGCGCCGCCCCCCCCCCCCATGAGCGCCGGGAGAAGCTCGGGCTGCGTGCTGGCCATGTGGAGCTGTGCAGGATGGAAGGACGTACCCCTCGCTCCCCCGGCACGAGCGCCGGGAGAAGCGGACGGGCAGCACCTGACCAGCTGCAGCCGAGGGGAAGGAAGGAGGGTGGTGGAGGACGGATGGATGGACGGCCCCCCTCCCTTCCCCCGGCATACTCGCCGGGAGAAGCGGGCGGGCCGCACTTGACTGGCTGCTGCCGAGGGGAAGGAGGGTGGGTGGAGGATGGACGGCCCCCTCCCTTCCCTCTGCAAGATCACCGAGGAAATCCCGTGGCGCCGTGTACAGCTGGCTAGACATCCCCCCTCCCCTCAATAGCCGGAGAAGCGGTCAGCAGCTCCCCCCCTGAAGCAAGCTGGTAAGGGGAGAGAGGAGCTAGCTGGCAAGAGGCTCCCTCGTGGAGCTGCATGCATGGGGAGAGGAGTCGGCTGGTGATTCGGCTCTCAGGATAAAGGTTTTATGCAAAGCAAGCAAAGAAAAAATAGATCACTGTGCAGTGAACTTACTAGATAGTACATAAGCAAAACAGGGACAAAAGATACACTCACAAACTCCCGGTCTATTAGAAGCATTCAAATAAGCAGATTGCAGTCAGCCGCTGTGGACGAGGTTTCCCATAGAGAAACAGCTGCTGTTAACCTTCAGGTGTATTGCAGCACTGAACGTCCTAAGCTCCTCCAAAAGTGTAAATGCTGAAGTGGGATACAAGAAAAACTAAATATCCTGATACAAACGATCTAACCCAGTGAGCCAATCAATCTGGATTAAGGGAAGGAACTGTTTAATTATTTTTACTTTCTCCCACCATTTATCTCTGCCTGGACATTGTATTTAGAGTGTCATTATTATTTTATTTATACTCACCGTCACATCACCAATTTGAAGATTTATTTTGGCAATTTTAACACATGTATTAGCACCATAATTATTAATTTATTTTATTCACATGTATGCATTTTTTATTCCTGGATTTAAGCTTAGTCGCAGCAGCATATTGTGCACTATTTATTTAAAGCGCATCAATTTTATACTTAGTACTGTCTAAAAAACCTGTTTCTATTAGTAAATCTGTTGCTCCTCCCCTTCACGCCCCTCTCAATCTATAGTTGCAGAGTCTTCCTTTGAGGAGCCAATGACTTGAAATTTTTCCTTTGGGCTTCCACTTAGCCAATTCGGTTACAGAAAAAATGTAGGGGGGTGATTTCATCAATCTGTTGTCATTATTATCTGCATCTAAGGAATTCCTATCTAAATCTGAAAAGAGAATGGAAGACCGCACTGAGGAGGATAGGAGGAGAGCTATCCACAAAACTTTTCAAAATTGCAGGCCTTCTGCATTTATGCGGCAGTATTAGGTGAACAATTTCCTGAGAAATGTTGGGGTTTATTCCAGCACATAGATATAGTTTCAGAAACCTTTTGTCATTTTGGTGGTACGGCAAGGGTTCACTTATGACGAGAATTTCTGACAGAAATTGGCAGTTCACCCTACGTTACGTTGGGGGTCAAAAGACGCGGGCTTATGGTTGAACCTCATGCTGCCACAGAAGCAGCAATTCACGCCTAGAGCAGTGATTAGCTCGCAGAATGCCTTTCGTAAAGGCTTCTGTTTTGTTTTCAAAGAAGGGCAATGCAAATTCTTGTCAAATTGCAGATACAGGCATGAATGCTCTTACTGCAATGGGAACCATCCTGCTAGCAGATGTTTTCGGAAAACATCAGCAAACTCTCTCCCTTCACTATCCTGGGATGCTGGTGGGAAAAGCCATGACTCTAGTGAGCCAAACAAAAATGTTACCTTGGCTAGATCGCTACCCAGATCACTCAATGGCGCATCTATTAATTAATGGCTTCTAAGAAGGCTTCTTGGTCCCCTCCTTCCCAGGGAAAAGTTGCATCTTGGTTAAGAATTTATGTTCTGCTGCAATTTACCCTGAAATCGTTCGGGATAAGATCGCTAAAGAAGTTGTGGAGGGAAGAGTAGCTGGTCCATTCCTTCGCCCACCATTTCCAAATTTTAGGCTTTCTCCCTTGTGCATTGTACCCAAAAAGGAACAGGATAACTTTAGGTTGATTCACCACCTGTCCTATCCAAAGGATACCTCGCTTAATGACAAAGTTTTGGATGTTGAAGCTCCTGTTTCATATGCATCTTTTGACAAAGCACTTGTACTGTTAAGGCGCTTTGGGCAGGGTGCATTGTTAGCGAAGGCAGACAGTAAATCTGCCTTTCGCCTGCTTCCCGTACATCCCCAAGGTTTTGATTCACTGGGTTTTCACTTCCAGGACTATTTTTATTTCTATAAATGCACGCCCATGGGTTTTTCTTTATCATGTTTTTATTTTGAGGCCTTTGCTAAGTTTTTACATTGGGTTCTGGAGTTACATTCCCCTTCGGAGGGTTTTCTACATTATTTAGATGACTTTCTGTTCATTGGTCCAGCAGATTCCCCATATGTCTTGAGTCACTGAATGCATTCTTTCATGTCTGTAAAGCGTTCGGAGTTCCACATGCACAGGAGAAAACGGTTTTCCCAACAACTACTCCTCCTTAATGGAGTTCAGGTTGCTCATAGAAAAGTTACATCGTATGAGAAAAGTGAGTTCTTTGTTTTTGTCTAAGCGTAATGTTAAAAGAAGCCCAATCTTTATTGGGTCTCTTTGCTTTTGCAGCTAGAGTTATTTCAATAGCCAGAATTTTTTCTAGGCGATTCGCATTGGCTAGCAAAGATTTAAAAAACACCTATTCACATGTTCGCATCTCTAAAAGTGTCAAAGAAGATTTAAAGGTTTGGGACTCTTTTCTTTGCAACTTTAATGGGTCAACCATTTGGCAACAAGCTTTTACACAGGACTTTCTTTTACACTGAATTTCTTTACGGATGCTGCGGGTTCATTGGGCTTTGGATATTGCACTTCGCATTGCTTAATAATTATTTCCAGTTTCTGACGACCTTTTACCAGCAGATTAGGGGCACCTCTATGGGTGCAGCATGGGCCCCGGCCTACGCCTGTCTCCATCTGGGACTTTGGGAGGAAGAGGAAGTCTACCCTTCGTCCATGTACCGCAGCCACGTACACACGTGGCTGCGGTACATCGACGATGTCCTTATGATATGGACTGGCACCATACACCTCCACGACTTTATGACACAATTGAACGCTAACCAACGGAATATACGGCTGACGTATAATTTTGATCGGACCAGCCTATCCTTTTTGGACCTATCGATCACGCTTCAAAATGGTCAACTACATACGTGTACATTCCGCAAGGAAACGTCCGCAAACACCCTTCTGTGTGCCAGCAGCCACCATCCACGTTGGCTATTGAATGGCATCCCGTGGGAAAATTCCTGCGAATTAAAAGGAACTGCAATAAGTCTAGTGACTATAGAAGGGAATCCTTAGAACTCTATGCGAGGTATCGCGAACGCGGTTACTCCCATAGGCAAATTAGAAATGCAAGAAAAAAAGCTGCAGCATGGGACAGGGCTAGTCTACTTGAGATGCACCCAACAAACTCCCCTGCCCTTAAACCTGAGGGTGGTGACCAAATCGGGTTAATTACCACCTTCGGACCACAGTGGAGGGAGGTTCGCTCCATCTTGGAGAAACACTGGGGGGTACTGACCAATTCCCCTGGGCTGCTTAATATAGTCGGCACCTCACCCATGTTGGTGGTCCGGAGGGCCAGAAACTTGGGTGATATGCTGGTTAAATCTGAATTCACCAAAAATCCTGACCCTACCTGGCTAGCTAACTACCCACGCAGTAAAGGGATGTTCCCCTGCAATAAATGTCAGATCTGCCCACTAGTACACAGGACAGCTACTTTTTCTGACGCCCTGGGTAAGGAACAGTTTGAAATACGTGATCTAATTAACTGTTCAACACCCAGGGTTGTCTATATGATAACTTGCCCCTGCCCCAAGATTTATGTAGGGAAAACCAAGAGGCCCCTCAAAGTACGCATTGGCGAGCACCTAAGAGAGATCAAGGATAAAGAAAAAATTCCAGAGGAACCACTAGCTAAACATTTTGCTTTAGAGCATGATAGAAGCATCAAGGGCATGCAGGTAAAGGGCATTTATGCCTTGAAGCTATCCAGCCGACGAGGTGACTTCGATCGTGTGCTCCTACAAAAGGAGAAACGGTGGGTGTACCGTTTGAAGTCCCTTGTCCCCCTGTGACTAAACACAGAACTAAACCTGCAGGCCTTTTTAAGCTCCTAAGTGAAATCTGAACATCTCCTGGACCTAGCCACTTATATCATTTAAAATATGGTACTAACCATCCAAAAATAAATAATTTTCTAAAATGCAATACCTTAAATCATAATTAAACATAAAAAAGAATAGACCATGAATTTCTACCTGATTAATATCAGTAAAACATGTGTCATGATCAACGCTCTAATTATACAATTGATATCAAACCTCTACAAAATGACTTTTTAGAGCTGCCCTCAATGTCATGTGAAAATATGTTCCCTGTCTCTACCTTTTGTTTGTTCCCTCTTTTCCCTTGGAAATCAATAGTATGCACTTTTTATATTAATGTATTCCCTCCCAATTCATGCACATCTGTGCTATATGATTTGCAAAGGACTCCACAAAAGTGACGGCTTAGCCATAAACCTTGTGCTTCAGCCGTAACACCCCACACGCTGGCTCGCTGATAGTGATATAAAGGTGTGTGCTGGCTTCACCAATCAAACGTCCAGGAAGAAGCTACGCTACCACGCAACAGCGAAACGTGTTGACATCATCACCGGCACCACGGCTGTTCACCGAGCGGACGGAGTGAGAGGAGCCGCACAGCAGCGAGGCACCATTCAGCATACCATACACACTGACACAGCCTCGTACCGCCCATGCGACCTGCGTCCAGCAAGGACTCTCTATCATACGCAAGGAACGCCAGGACTCCACCAAGGTGATTTACGGCTGATGCCACTGTGCCACTCCGGCAGTCCTCGGGATCTCTTCAGTCCCTTCCAGCATGACCGGAGAACCAGCCTTCAACAATCCCAGCGGAGGGTAAAGTATGAGCAAACTATAATCCACCCATGCCGGGGATATTATACAGCTGCATGCATACTACTGGTCTCCACTTGTGCCATATTGAAGTATCCCATGTTGCACTTCATAGCATTCAATGTACAGCTCTGAAGACCATTCATGAACGGTGAATACTAAGTCTCATACTAAGCAATTCGGACTAATTATCACTGCTCATATTACATGATTGGACTTCATTGTGATTATACTTCTAGCTCCTCATGTTTTCTATAGTGCATTAACCTTACATTTGTATGTTCCACCTCACCCAGGTGATTTTACAATGGATTAATAAACTGTTACCTTTGATATTACCATTCTATGTACTGACCATTAATTGCTAACCTCTTTCCCCTTCTGGTAGTCTATACCGAAGATCCTTTCCCCTTCCCCTGGCCCTCACTCTAGAATTATATATAGTTTATTTTGGTTACAGCAATTACACCTTACAGGTGAATGGTCAGGCACTGGTCAGTAAGTGGACTGATCAAACAACCTATACTCACTTGCTCCTTGTCCCTCCCCTCCTTCCCCCTAGATTTTTCATCATTGGGCTTTGGACCCTTTATGAACAGTCATTGGTGTGCCTCTGAATGGCACTAAAGTTGATTGCATTAAGACATTTTGCATAACATAGTCCTGCTAGAGTTGTTTCCAGTTATAGTTTCAGTAGTGATCTGGAAAGAGAAGTTCATGAACCAGAGAGTAATTTTGAATACGGATAACAAAGGTGTACTCTTTGCTATCAATATGTTATCATCTAAATTTAAAATGGTTATTAAACTGCTACGTTTCTAATGCCCTGTACACACAACCGGTTTTGCCGTCAGAATAAACTCTGAAGGCTTTTCTGACGGAATTCTGCTCAAGCTGTCTTGCATAAACACGGTCACACCAAATTCCGACCTGCAAGAACGCGGTGATGTACAACACGTACGACGGGACAACACATACAACGTCTCGTACTTGCTTCAGAGCATGCATCATTTTTGGTACGTCGGAACAGCATACAGACGAGTGGTTTTTCCCGATAGGAATTTGTTCCGTCGGAAAAATATAGAACATGTTCTCTATCTAAGTCCGTCCGAATATTCGGCGTAAAAAGTCTGTCGGAAATTCCGACCGTGTGTATGGGGCATTAGTGTTGCATTTCATGAAATTTAATATCTGGTTGAAAGCAAGGCACATATCTGGCATACATAATAACATAGCTGACGCTTTATCTCGTTCACAGTTCAAGAGATTCCGGGAATTAGCTCCATTGGCAGATCCGTGCAGCACACCTTGCCCAGACTTCCTCTGGGGCTTGATTTGGGATTGATATCTACTTATCTCAGGAATTCAGTATTACAAAAAACATGGCAGGCATATAGTCTGACCTGGTCCAGATGGTGTTATTTTTGCTCTAACATGCTTATCCACTTCAGCCCCGAAAGAAATTACCCCCTTCCTGACCAGTGTGTTTTTTGTGATTCGGCACTGCGTCGCTTTAACTGACAATTGCGCGGTCGTGCGACGTGGCTCCCAAACAAAATTGATGTCTTTTTTTCCCTACAAATAGAGCTTTCTTTTGGTGGTAGTTGATCACCTCTGCGTTTTTTATTTTTTGCGCTATAAACAAAAAAACAGTGACAATTTTGAAAAAAACGCATTATTTTTTACTTTTTGCTATAATAAATATCCCCAAAAAATATTTAAAAAACATTTTTTTCCCTCAGTTTAGGCCGATATGTATTCTTCTACATATTTTTGGTAAAAAAAATCGCAATAAGCGTTTATTGATTGGTTTGCACAAAAGTTATAGCATTTACAAAATAGAGGATAGTCTTATGGCATATTTATTATTAATTTTTTTTTACTAGTAATGGCGGCAATCACCGATTTTTATCGTGACTGCGACACATCGGACATTTTTGACACATTTTTGGGACTATTGTCATTTATACAGCAATCAGTGCTATACAAGGGGTTAAGTGTGTCCTAGGGATGTGTTACTAACACATCACTGATCTCTTCTCTTAATCACAGGGCGCAGAGATCAGTGACACTGTTACTAGGCAGAACGGGGAGATGCTTGTTTACATTAGCCTCTCCCCGTTCGTCCTCTCCGTGAGTCGATCATGGGTATCCCCGCGGCGATCGAGTCACGGAGCTCCCGGCCGGCGCGCGTACACAATGGCACGGCGGCAAATACAAAGAGACGTACGGGTATGTCCATTTGCCCAGCTGTGCTATTCTACCGACGTACATCGCCGTGCGCCGGTCAGGAACCGGTTAAACTATGGAAGTGAATGCATATATATTGTTAGCATTTGTGTCCTTTCTATTGCAATCAAAGCTTAGTCCTGCCTCAGTGAGTAAGGTTTTAGCAGGTGTTTCATTTTTTCTTAAATTTGCAGGCCTGCCAGCTTTAACTTCCTTCTTTCAGGTCAGCCAGATCCTCAAAGGATTCAGGCAAGCACGCCCTACTCGGGATTCAAGGTGTCCAATTTCGGTTGAATTATTGATTAAACTGCTTTTGGTATTGGAAGTCATTTGTTTTTCTTAATATGAGCTCTTACTTTTTAAAGCGCCCTTTTCAGTTACATTTTTTGGTGCTGTTCGATTGGGGGAGTTTACTGTTCCCAACAGATCTTCTCCTTCATTTTTACTGTTTTCACATGTGTCTCTGGAAGCAGAGTGTGTGAATATATTTATTTGTCGATCAAAAACTTTTGTTTTGGGTAATGGTCAGTGGATCTCTCTGGGTAAATCTCCCAATCCTTTAGTGTGCCCTGTGTCCCATGTGTCTGAGTACATTTCGGTAAGACCATCATCCAGTTCATTTTTTGTCCATCAGGACTTGTACCCTTTGACGAGATATCAGTTTTTAGCTGTGCTATCTTCATGCCTTAAGCACCTTAACCTCTCGAGTTTCCAATTTTCATTGCATTCCTTTAGGATTGGTGCTGCTACTACAGCTAATACATTAGGTTTCTCTTCAGATGTTCTGGATAGTAGGCCATTCCTACGTTTTCTGGGCTGGGAAGCAGGCAGAATCCAGGATTTACTCACGCAATCTAGGTCTGGATGTTAATAACTTTCTAGTTTTAAGGTCAGGCATTAGGGGCCTTAGATGGTGCAATCTTAGGGACCACTTAATTTTTTTTGTCCAGCATTTGGCCTCCACCTCAGGTTATAATTATTCATGTCGGAGGAAAATACATTGGAAAAATTAAAACATGAGAACTGTTATGTGAAATAAAAAGGGATCTTTCTGGCACTGAGCTTTGATTTCCACTAACAGTTTTGGCTTTCTCTGAAGTGATTCCATGGCTCCTTTGGTCTCCTTCCAGTAATTTATTTTATTTAGATAGAATTAGGAGACGCCTGAATAGGACTACCCATAATTTTTTAGTATCTTTGGGTGGTTTATCATTCCGCCACAGCTCGAGGGTTTTGTGCCTGGGTTATTCAGGAATGATCTAGTACATTTGTCCGTAATTGGTATAGACATATTTAATATGGGTCTTCAAAGTTTGATTGAAAGTGCCGCGGTGTTGGGGGACCTCAGCCAGAAGGTTCCCTTGCAGCCTCGGTCGTTGGGGAATAGTCGTCCAGCATTGTCTGGATGGACACTGTGTAATTCTTATGTTAATGTGTTATAGCCGGGATGGCTTCATATTTTATTCTAATTTATCGTTAATACGTTATCAGGTTACCCCTTGAACAACACCGTGGCCTATATGACATTTTCCCAACAAATAAATTGTATTGAATAATCCTTTTGTGCTAGCCCATGACAGGTCCATGCAATATACAGGACTCACATGGGAAAGCTCAAAGGGGAATGCTGTTTCCCTATTAGTCTCCTAACGGGTTGTCATTGGTTACTGCGACAGTTCCCTGAGCAGCAACAGGCAAAGGATTGTAAGAAATTGGCGGGTTGCCAAAGCCCGCAAATCTGGAACAGATAAAAAGGGGAAGTCCGGCCATTATCTGCAGACCCCTTCAGGACAGGACCGAGACTCCCAACCCCCCTCCCATTTTTCTTAAATCAGTCATGGTGTTGTTTAGTGGGGGGATAGTCATCCAGCATTGTCTGGATGAACACTGTGTAATTCTTATGTTAATATATTATAGCTAGGATGGCTTCATATTTTATTCTAATATATCGTTAATACGTTATCAGGTTACCCCTTGAACAACACCATGGCCTATATAACATTTTACCAAACAAATAAATGCTTATAAAAGAAAGAAATGTTTGCTGGTCTTTATTTGTATTAAATAATCCCTTTGTGCTAGCACATGTATGTCCATATAAATATAAGTGTACACCCCCAATGCAGATTTAGGTATTTGGTTTATCAGTTGTCTGGATTGCACACACCATTTAGTAATAGAAGAACAATCGAAGGCTTCCATTCATAATCAAAGGGGTTAAGTATGAGGAAGAGCTATAGACCTCAGGAAAATGGGACCTTAGAAAAAGAGTACAGGCTACAAGAAAATGACACAGACAGTATGATATTTAAACCAGCGTGCTCATAGTTACCAACTGTCCCGGATTTCCCGGGACATTCCCAGGATTTGGATTCTTTTCCCGAGTTTATTGTTTCCCGGGAAATGTCCCGAGAAATCAGTTTTTTCAGGAATTTTCGCCGCCACTGCTTGCTGCCGCTAGAGGTTTTAAGAAGACCAAGAACGGCTGATTGGCTAGACAAAGCTCCTGCGTCGCCGCCCACCCTGCGCCCTGCTCCGCCTCCTACTAGGACACCTGAGGTAAGGAGGAGGCACCACTGGGGACACCTGATGTAAGGGGGGGCACCGCTGGGGACACTTGATATAAGGGGGGCTCCGCTGGGGACACCTGATGTAAGGGGGGCTCCGCTGGGGACACCTGATGTAAGGGGGATCTGCTGGTGACACCTGATGTAAGGGGGCTCCGCTGGGGACATCTGATGTAAGGAGGGCACTGCTGGGGACATCTGATGTAAGGGGGGCTCCGCTGGGGACATCTGATGTAAGGGGGGCTCCGCTGGTGACACCTGATGTAAGGGGGGGCTCCGCTGGGGACACCTGATGTAAGGGGGGCTCCGCTGGGGACACCTGATTTAAGGGGGGCTCCGCTGGGGACACCTGATTTAAGGGGGGCTCCGCTGGGGACACCTGATTTAAGGGGGGCTCCGCTGGGGACATCTGATGTAAGGGGGGCTCCAATGAGGACATCTGATGTAAGGGGGGCTCCGATGGGGACATCTGATGTAAGGGAGGGCTCCGCTAGGGACATCTGATGCAAGGACGGACTCTGCTGGGACACCTGCTGCAAGGTCGGACTCTGCTGGGGGCACCTGATGCAAGGACAGACGGCTGGTGGCAGGCGACGTGGCAGGTGACACGCTCAAGGATCCCACTGATTCGGCATTATGGTGAGCTGAATGATTTCATTTTATATTACAATGTAATAATGGAAATAATGCACTTCAATCATCCTGACACCATAACAACCATGATGCCGGGATGATTGAAGTGCTAACACCAGGTGTTTGGAGTATCTTTATCTGCTGGTTGTTAAACTTTCTAGAATACACATATTTCCATTGTTGTGTAGGATCTGGGCCTGCTGTCCCTCCATCCCTCTCCCCCCCTTTCCCTCTCCATCCCTCATTTATCTCAGACTCTAACCACACCCCCTTTGAGCCATGCCCACTTTAGACATGCCCACTATTTTGTGTAAACCACGCCCATTTTTGACGCGGCACGCTTCGCGCAATGCATTTTTACTTTCCCCCTGTGCAATGCCTACAAACGCATGCTCCTCCCCCTAATTATAATAAGACTCCGCCTACAGCCAAAAAAGTGTCCCTAAAATTTTTTTTTCAATGTTGGCAACTATGCGTGCTGTGCCATCCAATCATTATCCCCCTGAGAAATACTATATTAGGGCCACAACATAAGGCACTGTGAATGTGTTGGGACTGGCTGACAAACCGCATCCCAATATAGGTGTCACAGCCAGAGCATTTGGAAAAACAATAACTGGAACTAAATCAGTGTGACAAAACCCATAAAGGGACAAGCAAATATCAAATGTCTAAACACAAATAGCCAGCACAATGCAACTTCAAAATTCCTTTCCATAAAAGTGGGGACATAACACAACCGGGATCTGGGTGAGAAAAATTAATTGATTAACCTCAGCTCACAGGCCAGGTATAACATCACTCCCCCAGAGAACCGGTGTGTACAAGCCCCCAAAAGTACAGTGTTAGCATGGTGAAAATCACAACTGGGAATGGAAATAGCAAACCCCCTGTGAAATTACAGAACTAAGAGGGGGAGTACTAGTGAGGATGTGTCGCAGCCCACATATCCGAAGCCAGTGTAAAACCCAAGCAGGACATCATGGGCGGCAATACGTCCTCCTAATATCAAAACATAATAAATATAATAAAATAAATAGAATGCATACAGATCATAAACGCCCAAGGCAAAAAGTCTAATACCTGAGATGGAGAATAACTATACCACAATACCCCTACAGGACTGGCAAAGTAATACGTGCCCAAGCCCCCAAAATAGGTACAAAGCAACGCCACACAGCCATTCTGAAAGGAAAAGGCATGAAACAAGCGGGGTAAAGTGGGTGGAGGCAAACTGCAAGAGGTGCATTGATATTCACCGTAGAGGCTAGTAGATAGATCCCCATCAAAGGCTACCCCCCAAAAAGAGGGTACCAAAAATTGTGCCCCCCTCAAAATACTCCACATACTCAAAAAAGACAAAAATAAAACTAAAAAATATATAAAATATGTTGAGGTACCACCACCCTCATGGGAAAGTAACATAAATACTGTGGGTATCAAAAACTGAAGAGGTGTGTCTCGGCTCAAGCATAAAAGGAGAGGTGCACATCACGCACGGCTGAAGAAGCAATTAATATCCCACTCTACATTCATACCGTACGGCGAGTAACACCTCAATTTGTAAATCCAATACATCTTGAGCCACGACACACCCCTGAGGCGGGACTCACCCCTCCAATGCGGGACAAACTTGTCAATAATCAAGAAAGAAGTCCCCGTAGGTTCCCTATCATGACACTCCAGGAAATAGCGAGGAACGATGTGCTCAGTACAGCCATTTTTAATTTTTGCAATGTGTTTGTTCACTCTAGTGGAGAATGCTCTGGTTGTGCGTACAACATATTGTCTCTTGCATGGGCAAGTGATGAGATAAGCGATATGTCGGGTAGCGCATGTAGTGAAATGCTTCATATTGTAATACCGGAAGGGAGGTATATCCCGGAATCGGAAGGTATATAGATTTCTACCTTCAACCTCTGGTCAAAAAAATGCCTTCCTACTTGAAGGATACCAGAGCTGCGATCAATTTAATAGAGAGGGTTGAATATCAGGATGGTCTTCTCCTCGCAACTGCGGATGTATCTACACTCTACACGTCAATCCCCCTAGATCTGGGGCTGGTGGCGGTTGACTTGTTCCTTTCCAGGGATTCAGGTCTACACCTTATACATCGTAATTATGTTATGGAATTACTCAAGTTCGCCACAGAACATAATTACTTTTGGTTCCGCGGAACATTCTACTCCCAAATGAAGGGGGTTGCCATGGGGGCTAAGTACGCCTCCAGCCTGGCTAACTTCTTCATGGCCCTATGGGAGGAGGATGTCGTCTATGCCCACAGACCACCCCAATTGGTTCTGTGGGCTTGATATATAGACGACATCCTCCTCCTGTGGAAAGGTGACCTTAGATCTTTAGAGGAGTATATGGGTTATTTTAACAACAACAACAGAAACATTTCCCTCAGTTTTGAGGCCAGTTCTGAGACTATCCACTTTCTTGATTTAGAGATTTTGGTGGTCAATCAGCAGCTGGTTCTCAAGACGTTCTTTAAACCCATGGATCGCAATGGGTACATCCTGGTAGACAGCTGCCATCACCATCAATGGCTCAGATCTGTTCCTTAAGGGACAGTTTCTTCGTATGCGACAAAACTGCAGTAGCATTCAAGACTTTCAGTCCCAATCTCTGACCCTTAGGGAAAGATTTGTGGAGAGGGGGTACAAACCCTCGGACCTTGATAGTACCATTAGTGAGGTTCAAATGGTGGAGAGGGGTTCACTTTTGGTTGATCGCCCCAGAGCACAGGAAGAAAAACAATTCAAATGGTCTTTCTTTACATCGTTCTCTGTACAGCATAAAGAAATTAAGAGGATACTTGACAGACATTGGAGGGTTTTGAAGATTGACCGGGTGTTGGGCCCTGTCCTGCCTGACCGGGCTGGTGTCATTTTCCATGGCGCACGCTATGTCCGGGGGGAAATTGCACCCAACACTATCGATCCCCCACGTCCAGTCTCTTTTTTTCAGGACTGCAAGGGACATTTCCCTTGCAGAAAGTGCAATGTGTGTTTACACAATGTGAGCGGGAGACGCAAAACTGTAACGTTTCAGTCTACGGTCACTTCTAGGGATTACAATATGAAGCATTTCACTACATGCGCTACCCGACATATCGTTTATCTCATCACTTGCCCGTGCAAGAGACAATATGTCAGACGCACAACTAGAGCGTTCTCAACTAGAGTGAATGAACACATTGCAAAAATTAAAAATGGCTGTACTAAACACAGCGTTCCTCGCCATTACCTGGAGTGTCATGATAGGGACCCTACGGGGACTTCTTTCTTGATTATTGACAAGTTTGTCCCGCATTGGAGGGGTGAGTCCCGCCTCAGGGGTGTGTCGCGGCTCGAGACGTATTGGATTTATGAATTGAGGTGTTACTCGCCTTATGGTATGAATGTAGAGTGGGATATTAATTGCTTCATCATCCGTGCATGATGTGCACCTCTCCTTTTATGCTTGAGCCGAGACACACCTCTTTGGTTTTTGATACCCACAGTATTTATGTTACTTTCCCATGAGGGTGGTGGTACCTCAACATATTTTATATATTGTTTTGTTTTATTTTTGTCTTTTTTGAGTATGTGCTTTGAGGGGGGCACAATTTTCGGTACCCTCTTTTTGGGGGGTAGCCTTTGATGGGGATCTATCTACTAGCCTCTACGGTGAATATCAATGCACCTCTTGCAGTTTGCCTCCACCCACTTTACCCCACTTGTTTCATGCCTTTTCCTTTCAGGATGACTGTGTGGCGTTGCTTTGTACCCATTTTGGGGGTTTGGGCACGTATTACTCCACCAGTCCTGTAGGGGTATTGTGGTATAGTTATTCTCCATCTCAGGTATTAGACTTTTTGCCTTGGGCGTTTATGATCTGTATGCATTCTATTTATTTTATTATATTTATTATGTTTTGATGTTAGGCGGACGTGTTGCCGCCCATGATGTCCTGCTTGGGTTTTACACTGGCTTTGGATATGTGGGCTGCGACACATCCTCACTAGTACTCCCCCTTTTAGTTCTGTAATTTCATAGGGGGTTTGCTATTTCCATTCCCAGTTGTGATTTTCACCATGCTAACACTGTAATTTTGGGGGCTTGTACACACCGGTTCTCTGGGGGAGTGATGTTGTACCTGGCCTGTGTGCTGAGGTTAATCAATTAATTTTTCTCACCCAGATCCCGGTTGTGTTATGTCCCCACTTTTCTAGAAAGAAATTTTGAAGTTGCATTGTGCTGGCTATTTGTGTTTAGACATTTGATATTTGCTTGTCCCTTTATGGGTTTTGTCACACTGATTTAGTTCCAGTTATTGTTTATTCATTATCTTTATTATGTCATTTTTCCAAATGCTCTGGCTGTGACACCTATATTGGGAAGCGGTTTGTCAGCCAGTCCCAACACATTCACAGTGCCTTATGCTGTGCCCTTAATGGGGGCGGAGTCTGGTCACTCGTTTTCAAATGAATGATGGGAGGCAATGATGCCGTGTCCCGGCTGTGCTATCCTCCCTTTACACGTGGGGCTTCGAGTGCGGGCACCCTGTGTGAGGGGTTAAGGTTGCTTGCCGTTGATAGGTGGTGACGTGTCATCCGGTCTTGTCGACCCCGAGATGAGGCTTGGAACACAAGCCGGATATACTTGTCTCTTCCTGCCTGCTCTAAAAAGAGGCTTGGTGATGACGTGTCATCCTGTCTTGCCGGCCCCAAAGAGAAGCTTGGAACACAAGCCGGATGTACTTGTCTCTTCCTGCCTGCTCTAAAACGAGGCTTGAAACACAAGCTATCCTCACCAGCTTAATCTTTACTCGTATTTACATGTATATAGCCTCGTTTTACCTGCAATCTGTTGAACTGTAAACAGTTTGGCCATACCAATGCTGTACCCTCAGTATTATAGATGTTTTATATTTATCATGTTTGTTTTACTTCCGGTTCCGCCATTTTGGGGGCGGATCCACTCATTTACAAATTTTTGTACAGTCTATAAAAAAGAGCAATGTGGGGAGGCTGGTTTATGCCCCTGTTGAAGACTATTCAATCGAAACGCGTAGGGATAGCATTCTTAGCTTCCCACATTGCCATTTTTAACCTGTCTGTGATCACTTTTATCTAATTGGTTTCTATCCAATAAATCCCAATTTTTTTTTACCTACACCATGTGGAGCCTCCTTTTATCTTTTTCCATGGCCCTATTTTGAACTGCTTTCTTTGGACCTTTCCGACCTGGAATTGGAGGACATATGCGGGAGCTGTTCGACTTCCACCTCTATCGGTAACCGCGGCCTGTGGGACATCATCCGGCTGGATATCACGGGAGATCATCCCATTATGCCTATCTGAAGCACTGCTATACGGTATGTGCATCCTACGGATCTGGTAAGGGTATCCATTTATATACATTGGAGATCTGTGTGCTGTGGTATCTGCTGTCGTCTTCCCATTTGAGTGCCCATACGCCTCTTGGCATCTACTGGTATCCTCCGTTTGGAGAAGACACCCTCCTTTACCCCACATGTCATGGACTTACACCATTTGCTGTCTCATTTTTCACTTGGACACTTTGATTAATTAAAGCTGTGCTCACTGCTGGCTTTTCATACCTTTATGTTGTCATATGCACATGTTCAACAAGTACTTTATTTGTTTTTCACATATGTGTCTAGCATATGCTGGATACTCTTAGCGCTGCACTTTGGTTTTTTGTATACTTAGTGGACTTGGTTTGTTTGTGTGTCAGCTGGTTTGGTTACTTTGGTGCATTTTATTATTTTGTTTGGTTTAGCGCAGCTTTTTCTTCATTCCTATAAAAATGTTACAGACTTGTGAATTATAAACTGATTTATTATATTAGGCAAATGAAACATATATCATTACATATTTCATCACACTCACAGTCATGCCCAGACGCTGTATTGTCTCACTGTCTAACAGTTCCACGAAAGCTGGCAAACAAAAGAACCCCCCATAAGACCAGGGCCGTCTTTAAGGTAGGGCAAAAGGGGCAGCTGCCCTGGGCCCTGTCATTGTTGTGGGGCCCAAAGCAGCTGCCTCATACTTGCCAACTATGCCAGTTTAAATTCCCTCATCCCTTGAGGTTTTAGTCCCGTGCTGTGTCCTGATATCTCAGTTTGTTGTTCTGTTACTAATGCTGCCCAGCTCTGCCCTATTGTTGTGTACAGATGACTGACCTGCAGACCCTTTGTTTATATGTAAATACCAGCATTGATATGTAAATAGCAGCATTCATATGTAAATAAGGGTGGGCGGCAGTATTCATATGTAAATAGAGGTGGTTATCATATGTATATCATGCCTCCCTGAGGTCATATCACCATCACCTATTCTGGATGCTGCCCACTGGAGAGATAAAGAGGCATGTTTGAAGGTCCTGCCTACAACTGTGGTCATTAAGCCTACCATCAGCATGTTCTGTAAAGGTAAGCAAATTGGTGGGGGGGGGGGGGTAGTGTGGGGTGTGCAGAGGTAGGCAGAGAGGGAATTACAGTTTGGGATGCACAGGTGAGCAAGGAGTGGATGTATGGAGGTAAGGAAGGTGGGTGCAAAGATGAGCAGAGGAGGCAGGTAGAGTTAAAGGGGAGGGGGATTGAAGTGGAGAGGATGCGGGATGTTTGGGGTGCAGAGGTTAGCATGGGTTTTAGGATTGCAAAGGTGTACTGACAGGGTGGATAAAGACGCAGGCCATGTGTAGGGCAGCCCATTCATTTCAATGGGCTGCTCTATGCGCTATACATGCGGAAGAAAGTCCCAAACCCCTTTTCAAAATCACACGGTGCCAAGGCACATGTCAGCAGATGCGTGAGGGTGTCATTAACAATTAATGGCTCTGCTGTGTATCTGCTAAAGGGCAGCATGTTTCTGTGGTGTCAGGAAAGGGATTTTGCATGCGTTCCCGACACACACAAATGTGAACGCAGACTAAATGTCTCAGTTACATTGGTGGTCAGTGTAAATCTTCTCATTACATTGGTGCTTGGTGTAGAACGCTTTCATTCACACTAGTGGCCAGTGTGAATGCTCCCTTACATTGGTGGTCAGTGTAAATCCCTCCTTACATTGGTGGTTACTGTGAATGCTTCTATTACATTAGTGGTCAGTGTAAACCTCTATTACATTAGTGGTCAGTGTAAACCAGTATTGCATTGGTGGCCAGTGTTGAAACTCCTATTTATATTGGTAGATGGTAAAAAAAATCAGCATTGTCATTGATTTAAACAAGAGCGAAACTGCATGGAGGGAGGGCCCCCAATACATTTTTTGCCCAGGGTCCAATCAATATTAAAGACGGCCCTGCATAAGACAGGTCCCTTAAAGTGATACTAAAGTGAAAAAAAAAAAAACATGTTATACTTACCTGCTCTGTACAAAAGTTTTGAACAGAGAAGCCATGATTCTCCTCTTCTCAGGTCCCCCACTGGTGCTCTGGGCTCCTCCCCACTGCTGATATGCCCCCATAGCAAGTCGCATGCAATGGGCACACTCGTGCGGGCTTGCCCTCCAGACCTGTTCTGTGTGTCTGACACACCATGGTCAGTTCTCTACAGGCCCGGATTTACTCCCTTTGCCGCCCCAAGGCCGGGTCCTTCAATGCCGCCCCCCCCCCCACACACACACACGCACACACACCACGTCCTTTATCGATGACTTCTACAATAGATCAATTAAAAACATATCTCCACACACGAGAACACTGAAAATAACTGGCTTTAATTGTACAGACTAAAAATACTTCAGGGTAAGCGCGCGAGGGGTAAGGATTTTTCGCAGGCAAATTTTCAAGGCAATGGCTGTTGTTAGTGCTTCAATCATCCCCGGCACCATGGTTGTTATGGTGTCAGGATGATTGAAACACATTATTTCTATCATTACATTGTAATATAAACTGAAATAGTTCAACTCACCATAATGCAGAATCATTGGGAGCCCTGAGCGTGTCACTTGCCACCATCTCTTGTCACTTGCCACTATGCCTGCCACCAGATGGGGATATCACTTGTCACACTGCCACCAGATGGGGATGTCACTTGCTACGCTGCCTGCCACCAGATGGGGATGTCACTTGCCACGCTGCCTGCCACCAGATGGGGATATCACTTGCCATGCTGCCTGCCACCAGATGGGGATGTCACTTGCCACGCTGCCTGCCACCAGATGGGGATGTCACTTGCCATGCTGCCTGCCACCAGATGGGGATGTCACTTGCCACCAGATTGGGATGTCACTTGCCACCAGATGAGGATGTCACTTGCCACCAGATGGAGATGTCACTTGCCACGCTGCCTGCCACCAGATGGGGATGTCACTTGCCACCATGCCTGCCACCAGATGGGGATGTCACTTGCCACCAGATTGGGATGTCACTTGCCACCAGATGGGGATGTCACTTACCACCAGATGGGGATGTCACTTGCCACCAGATTGGGATGTCCCTTGCCATGCTGCCTGCCACCAGAAGGAGGAGGGCGAAACAGCGGTGCGGGCAATGAGAGATGTCATCTTTCTCCCCCGCCGCCGCACCGCTGACATTACTTGCTACTCTCAATTTTTTCAAAAATGGCGCCGGGCGCAATCACGCTACTGCGCATGCGCCGCCCGGCCGAGCGCTTACGAGCTTTCCCGAGCCCGGCCGGCTTCGGAACGGCGCATGCGCAGTTTCGTGGTCGGCTCGCGGCCATCTTTTCTATGGGCACTGGTGCCCATAATAGACTGTAATCGGCAGCACGAAAGGGGGGGCGGCCGCGAAGTCGCTGCAGGAGCAGCGCCGCCCCTAGACCACTGCCGCTCCGAGGCCTGGCCTCGGTGGCCTTGTGGCTAATCCGGCCCTGGTTCTCTAGCTATGCTAGCAACTCAGTGTGCTCTCCTCCAATGATCAGACTTATCCTGACATGCCCTTGCTGCACAGCCTTTCACTGGGTAGCTCAGTGTGCTGCTGCTTCTCTTCCCCCCAGCTCTTATGCAGCTCAGAACAGAGGGAATGTAACCACATATAAAAAGGGGAAAAAAGTATTTATAATGTATTTTTATATCTATACAAAAATGTTTTGCCTTTCATTTCTATATAAAAGTGAATGGGTTGTTTTAGAAGGTGATCGTTTACAATCACTTTAAGGAAGCAAAAGATATTTGAAAATAATACACTGATGTGTTATATTTACTTTCAAAATGTCTACTGTAGCCTCCCTGGCGGTTTTCCCGAGTGTGGCACGGGGTTAAATTTCAGCATCATTAGCGATAACCCCGAGTCACACTCAGGATTACATGTCAGGATCCTGGTACGGTATACTTACCTTGTCCCCAGGATCCTGCGATGTCCCCCTGCTGTGTCCGCAGGCTCTGTCCTCCTCCCGAAGCCTCTCTGTGCCGGGCTCTGTTCCCTGCGAGTGTCGCGACGCACGGGGCGGAGCCTGGCGGCAAATTCAGAAAAATGAAAATTGATAACACATACAGTACACTGTATGAAATCATTTCACATCCCTTTTGTCCCCAGTGCTTTGTCCAGTGCCCTGCATGCAGTTTTATTTGATATATACTGTTCTTTCTGCCTGGAAACTGGAGATTGTCCATAGCAACCAAAAAGTGTCCCTTTATGTCAAAAGTGGTTTTAGACCAGCTAGAAAACAGCAATAGTAAATTAGAACACTTGCAGAATTGAGCGATAGTGAATCGGGGGGAAATTTATTTGATTATTATTATATTATTATTTGTTATAATTATTTATATTTATTTATTATACTATAATTTATGATTTTGTGTTTAAAACTTCATCATACCCGGGATATATACTAGACTCTTGGTGGACAGATTTAAATGTGTTATTGCTAAGAATTGCAGGCCTACAATATAAAACGCCAAATTTCTATGCAAAATAATTGTACCGCTTTGAGACACAAAAATCTGAAATAATCATATCGCCAGGGAGGTTAACATGTTATTGTCTTTCTGGATTAAACCATTCTATTGACATTTCAAATCTAAATAATGCAGGGATGTATTTAATCTCTGTGGAAATTTTGTTACTAGTGTATTAGGAGTTATTTGAAATTTCCCAATTCAACCATGGTAAAGATAATCTTTTGTTGGGCATCCTTAAAAATAATGTACCCTAAAAATGTATGGTATTAATTGATATAAGCTTTATAAAATTTGGTAACAGAAAAGTAGACTTAAAGTGTAAGTAAATCCCCCTATCGTTTTCGGCCAAGGAAGTTGTCATCTTTGCCTCTGTTTAATCTACAACCGCCATGATGCTGCACATGTGATCAGTTATGACACCAGCCATTGGATGGTTTGACAGTTTGTTCAAGAGCACAACCAATGGAAGTGTTACATTTCTGGCACGTGTCGGAAATGAAAGTGTTTTATGGATGGGTGTACTTCCGCTTTAAGAAATTAAGAATTTACAACATGCTAATATTGGTGCGACTGCCTCACCATCTGAAACATTAAAACTGAAATGTAAAAGTCAATAGGCTAGAATATTCTAGTAAGGAGGAAATTTAACTTTCTGTGTGCTGCACCCAAGTACAGTCTGAATTGTCACAGGATCTTAGGTTAAAAAAGAAGTATGACCAAAGCCTTCTCTTCTGAGCATCAGAAATGCACTTACATTTAGCTCTCCTGTGACTCATAAGCAGCCGACAGGAGGCCAAAGCCCACAGAGAACTGGCGTCACAGAGCAGCACCTGGCTCTGAAAGGATCCTGACCATATTGTAGGGATTCACTCAGCTCCCTGACTGACATCTCACTGCGGTTCTCAGTGCCCAGCTGAGAGCGGAAGCCAGCTGTGCCTGCCCTGTCTCCAGCTCTGTGCTCCAGTGAGCACTGGAGGGGTAGAGCAGAGAGAGGTGATTGCTCTAAACATCAAGAAGACTGTGAAATGGGTGATCAGCGAACGTGTGACCGTTTAGCTCTCAGGCTTAGAGCCAGGGGGGACAGATTCAGCATCAGAGTGATGCTGTATCATAGGGGTATTTGTTTTGTTTTTTAAGAACCTGTGACAGGAAGCCAGGAAAAACTACTGTTGTGTCCGGATGGGTGATATATTTGTCCCAGATTCAAGCAATATACAGACTGTTTTTCTTTTTGTGACGAGCTTGTTTGGCTGTCATAAACCATGAAATAGACAGAGACAGAAAATGCACACCTTTTGATAAAATAGTACAACTGGTAAACGTAGTCAAAACATAGCCAGGGTTCTGTAGCCCAATCAGGGAGTCAGAACAAGCCAGGAAATCAGGAAGAGACCAGAGATCAGTGTAGTCAGAAGCAGCAGACAGGATCAGTAACCAGAAGGGACATCAGTTAGGCAAGTCTTCAACAGGAACACAGCAGAGAGAGTCTACAGATATATTGACCAAGGAAAGGGTAATTGATTAAATGAACCAGGCAGTTTAAATAGCCAGAAGGGGCTGGCTTTGGGCCTGACTGACAAGCAGGAGATGATCAACAGGTAAGCCACTGTGGAACGATGAGTACTGGCAATTAACCGACAGCTGAGCAACCTGAGCACAGAGAAGGAAGGACTGAAAGCCCAGCCCTGACAATACCCTCTCCTTAATGACCCCTTCCCCTCGGAGGACCACAAGATTTGAGGGGAAAACACTTATGGAAAGCACAGAGGAGGACAGGAGCATGTACGTCTGAGGATGAGACCCAAGAGCGTTCTTCCGCAACGTACCCTTTCCAATGAACCAGGTACTGACTGCATGCACCCATGGAACCTACGGAAGTCAATGATCAATTGTATCTTATATTCCTCATGTTTCTCGACCTGCACTGGGCGAGGACGTGGTACCGAGGTGGTGAAACGGTTGCACACCAAAGGTTTTAATTAGGAGACATGAAAAACATTTGAAATATGCATGTTAGAAGAAAGGTCTAATGCGTAAGCCACTGGGTTGCTCCTATGTAGAATACGGAAAGGCCCAATAAATTGTGGTGCCAGTTTTAGTTAGGGAACACAAAGTCGGAGGTTATGAGATGACAGCCAGACCCTCTCCCCAACCTGGTAGGAAGGCGCTGGTAGGAGTCGGTGGTCAGCATGGAGTCTGTACCTCTCACTGGCACGTCGCAAGGACTCCTGGACCTGCACCCAAGTGGAACAAGATCGTGGAGATGCTCCTCTAATGCAGGAATTTATTGAGGAACAAATATGTCAGGCAACATGGATGGTTGGAAACCATATTTCGCCATAAACGGAGACAATCGGGAAGCGGCATTGACAGCACTATTGTGAGCAAACTCCGCCCAAGGTAGCAGGTCTGACTAGTTCTTATGGTGGTCAGAAGTATAGCAGTGTAGAAACTGCTCCAAGGCTTGGTTGGCTCGTTCCGCAGCCCCATTGGACTGCGGGTGATAGGCAGAGGAAGGAAAGCTTAATACCTAACTGTGCGCAAAAGGCTTGCCAAAATCTGGAGACAAACTGGCTACCCCTGTCAGAGATGATAACCTTGGGTAGCCCATGTAACCGAAAGATCTCCCGAGCAAAAATGTATGCCAGTTCTTTGGATGTGGGCAACTTCTTTAGTGGAATACAATGCAACATTTTCGAGAACCGGTCAACCATCATAAGAATAACTGTGTTGCCTTGGGAGTTGGGTAACTCCACAATAAAATCCATAGACATGTGGGTCTAAGGCCTCTCTCCATTGGGTATGAGTTGTAGGAGGTCCATTGGAAGGTGTCGTGGTGTCTTACTCTGTGCACACACGGACCAATTGGCTACAAAGGCGGTTACATCAGCATGGAGACTAGAATTGTTGAGAAATAGCCCAAATGAGTTGATTCCTCCCTGGGTGGCCAGCCGCCTTGGGAGAATGGTAAGTCTGGAGCAAAGCAGTGCAGACAAAACAGCAGTCACCAGGTTTCTTGGGAGGAGACTGGATCTGAGCGGCAGGAATTTGGTCACCCAAAGGTGAGGTGAGACTGGTGCATACTGTAGCCAGAATGCGATCGGGAGGTATTACAGGAGCAAGCACCAACTCAATCTTGGAAGCAGAGGAAAACTGTAGCGACAATGCATCAGCCCTTACATTCTTACGAATGAGACTATGTAATTGAAGCTTGAGAGTTAATGAACTCCTGAAAAACTGCAGGAGCGTTGCAAAGACCAAACGACATTATGAGGTATTCATAATGTCCTGTCCTGGTATTAAACGCAGTTTTCCATTCGTCGCCCTCCTTAATCCTCACAAGATTGTATGACCCTCTCAGATTGAGCTTCATGAAAACTCCTGCTCCCTTGAGGCGGTCAAATAATTCCGTAATCAACAGAATCGGGTAGGCGTTCTTAATCATGATGCAATTGAGACTCCTATAATCTATACAAGGTCTCAGTTCACCACTCTTCTTTTTCACAAAGAAGAAGACAGCACCAGCAGGAGACAAGGATTTACGGATGAACCCTCGAGAAAGTGCGTCAGCGACATAGTCCTCCGTAGCTTTATCCTCTGAGACAGACAAAGGGTAAACCCGGCCATGGGGAGGCATAGCACCAGGGTGAAGGTGAATTGCGCAATCATACGGCCGGTGTGGAGGCATACTACCGGCTTGACCGTTGTCAAAGACATCTCTAAATTTGTGGTACTCCTCTGACAAAGAGGAGAGGCAAGAGGTGCACAAGCCACTTTCTGAAAACATGTCTTACTGCATTGTGGCGACTAGGAAAGAACCTCAGCACAAAGCCATTTAAAAGAGGGGTTGTGCCTCTGTAACCAAGGATAACCAATAACCACTAGATCAGTGTTTCTCAACTCCAGTCCTCGAAGGCGCACCAACAGGTCATGTTTTCAGGATTTCCACTATTTTGCACAGGTGATTTGATCAGTTTCACTGCCTTAGTAATTACCACAGCTGTTTCATCTGAGGGAAATCCTGAAAACATGACCTGTTGGTGCGCCTTGAGGACTGGAGTTGAGAAACACTGCACTAGATAATGAGGAGAGTAAATTACTTGTAATTGGATTATCCCAGTCACATGGGCAGGCTGCAGAGGTCTCTGTTCAATAGCCTCAATGGCAAGTGGAGTGGCAAGAAGTTGCAGCAGAATTGAGTGCTTAGACACAAAGGCACTGTCTATGAACAGGCCTGCAGCCCCAGAGTCGATTAGAGCCTGTGTATTAATGTACGACTCAGACCACGAAAGGGTAACCAAAACTAGAGGCTTATCCTTCAAGGTAACTGGGGACGTAACAATGCCACCTAAAGTCTGTCCCCTACAAGACCTCAGGTGCAAGCCTTTCCTGGATGGGTAGGACAAGACTTCAAGAAGTGACCTGCCTGACCACAATAAAGGCACAACCTCTCCCTCCTCCTAAAGCCCCTCTTATCCGCAGAGGGACGTGTAAAGCCCAAATGCATGGGTTCTACTTCACTGGCAGACTCTGTACCAGGAAGCATGGGAGGTGAGGGAGGCAAGGGTGGGACTGAAAAGCTCGGAGCCAAATGTACAGGAGGCTTCCGCAAGAGCTCCTTAAAGGAAGGTCTCTCTCAGAGTCTGGAGTTAATGTGAATGGCAAATGTGATCAACTTCTGTAGGTATGAGATCTGTAGGTATGTCTCGGGCTGCTATCTCGTCTTTGATGTTATCTGAGAGATCATGAGAAAAAGCAGCTACGAGGGCCTCACCTCATTGTTCAAAGCGACCTCTGCTGCCAGTATACGGAATTCAATGGTGTAATCGGCAACAGTTCTCGCACTTTGTTTGATGGACATGAGGTTCTTGGCAGCAGAAGTGGAGCGTGCGGGAATGTCAAAAACCTTTTTAAAGGAAGCCACAAATGCTGGGTAACTCAGAACAATGGGTTTTTGCTTCTCCCATAGAGGGTTAGATAGCAAAGAAATGATGAAGCCTACTTTGCTTTTGTCCGTGGGGAATGCCTGGGGCAGCATCCCAAAGTATACATGGTTCAGAAACCCTCTGCATTGAACTAGATTACCCCCAAATTGCTGGGGAAGCAGAGCGGAATCAGACATACCTCTTACAGAGGTAATATTCAAGGTGGATGCCGACACAGAGACTGGATGGCCTGCAACACAGGTTGTACTGGAACAGTCACAGTGGGAGGATCCAGGTAAGCAGAGTGAATCAGGAGCATTTGTAACGCTATGGCAAACTGATCCATGCGGTGCTCCTGCTTATTCAACCTGAAAAAAATATTACCACTAGGTGGATTGCCTGCATCTTCTAAATTTATGGCCTTCGCCTACTGTCAGGAACCATGAAACAAACGGAGACAGAAAATGCAGTAAAAATCACAACTTTTAATAGAATGGTAAAAATGGTACAACTGGTAAACATAGCCAAAACATAGCCAGGGTTCGGTAGCCAAAGCGGGTAGTGAGAACAAGCCAGAAAATCAGGAAGCCAGACATCAGTGTAGTCAGAGGCAGCAGACAGGATCAGGAACACCAGCCAGGCAAGTCTTCAACAGGAACACAGCAGAGAGACTCTAGATGTGTTGACCAAGGCGAAGACAATTGATGAAATGAACCAGGGAGTTTAAATAGCCAAAAGGGCTGGCTTTGGGCTTGACTGATGAGCAGGAGATGATCAACAGGTGAGTCACTGTGAAACGATGAGTACTGGCAATTAACCGACAGCTGAGCAACCTGAGCACAGAGAGGGAAGGGCTGAGAGCCCAGCCCTGTCATTGGCTCACTGAAGGGTTAACAAGCTCTGAGTAATATGGGCTTTATAAAACTCCCAGGCTCCCAGGATGGAGCTGTCTGCTCCATCCTGGAATCAGATCTCTGTGCAGGACACACTGGGGAGTGTGACAAAGGTGGGTCAGACCATGGCCATTCTCACTAACTTGTGGCTGGTCAACCTGACACCACACTGTCAAAGATTCGCAACAATGACACTCTCAGCCTCAACCTGCACAAAGATTTTTCAGCTTGCGTGACCACAATCTAGGTGCCAGCAGACTGAAAGCAATTGTCACTAAGTTTAGTTACCTAAGCAATTAACTCTTTAAACTGCCACCACCATCTATCTACTTAGATAGAGAAGTAGTAACTTTCACAAGATTGGCAATAGCAACTTATTATTTTAGAATAAACATCTGAAACACACACTGTCACCACAGACAGGTATATTCAGAGATTTACACTGCAGTAGCACTCCTCAAGGGACAAGGGATTCTTTGAGTTTGTGTTAGCACATTAGAAACAGTTTTAACAGTTTTCACAATATGGTTTAATAATGAAAAGGTCAAAATGGCGCAAATAAAATATTTACAAAAAAAAGTATTACAAAGAAACAAAGAGATAAAAAGCAACAGCAAGACAAAGGGGTGAAAAATTAAAAACCTTAGAAGACCCGGTTTTAGTGGACTTCATTCAATGAGCAAGGTGATATATTGGCTCTCATAACTTGACAAATCTTCCTTCATTTGATGGTACACGAGAGCTGACCACTTCAGGGGCAGTCCCCTTTTCTTTTTGGTGAGGGAGGTGTTGTCAGAAACTGACCAATCAAGAGGCTGAGAGGTGGCCATGGGGTGTCTCTGTGTTTACGATCATGTCACAGATCCAGTTTTCTATAGGTATTAATATCTCTGAATACCTACAGGTTACAGTTTGCTAACATGCATATTATTCTCCAGCATAGAATTAGATTTGGAATGGATATAAATGACATGTTTTCAGATGTCTGTTTTACCTAGTATAGTTAATGTGTTGAGTATTGTATGAACTGAAGGAGGAGGGAGGGGATTAAAAAGAGGGCCACTGCTGCTATTTACCAACTTGTGTTACAAACTGTCATGGCTGAATTCTGAACAACATGCAATCCCTGCCCTTTCACACAGCTTTGTAAGGGGCCCAGTACACGTTACCATTACAAGGAGCAGCAACTTACTTGTGACAGTCAGGTGCCCGGGCAGCAGTAAGTTGCTCCAGGACAGTTAGTTAGGATCCAATGTTTGTAGATAGTCGCTCAGCTGGGTAAGGATTTATTTTCGGCTTTTGTTTTATTTCGCTGTTTTGATGCCTGTACTTGGTGGACACAGACTTTATAAATAAACCACACTTGTGCTTCCACAAGATCCTGCTGTCTGCTGTTCCTTTTTAACCATGCTGTAAACTCATCTAGGGAATCAAGCACAACCCACTGCTGAACTAATTCCTCACCCAACCTCATACATCTCCTTTAACAATTATACTCCTTTATAATGGGCAGTTTTCACTTAATCTGAAGAGACTAGCTGATAGGGTTGTACTTAGTAATGCTAGCTATGAGTGAGGATGAGCCAGATGTTCGACTCGAACATTGGGTGTTCGCCGAACAGTGAACATTATGCAGAGCTCGTGGCAAATTCGAAAAGCCGCAGAACACCATTAAATTCAAAGTAAGTATATATCTAAGTATAGAGTATATAGTGCAGTCAGTGTAATGTATTTAACGCAGTGCAGAGTATATAGTGCAGTCAGTGTAGTGTATATATCACAGTGCAGCGTATATAGTGCCGTCAGTGTAGTGTATACAACCTCAGTGCAGAGTATATAATAAAGTGTATTGAAGTGGTTAAGGGGAACCCTATGACAGAATTAGGAAAAAAATGGCATGGGGTTCCCCCCCACAAAATCCATACCAGGCCCTTCTGGTCTGGTTTAGATTTTAAGGGGAATGCCAGGCCAAAATGTAAAAAAATAGCATGAAATCCCCCCAAAATCCATACTAGACCCTTATCCGCTCGGCAGCCTGGCAGGTCGGGAAAGGGGGGAATAAGTGAGCGCCCCCCACCCACCTTCGGAACCATGCCAGGCAGCTTGTCCTCATTATGGGGAGGGTGCTTTCTCCCCATGTTGATAATCTGGGTAGATTATCCGGACCTTGCGTTCCATGCTGGCCCCACCTCCCTTTTTTCCTCCCCGCCCCCCTACCCTTTTTCCCTTCCCCCCTTCCCCCTACTTCTCTCCTCCCCTTTCCTTATCCTTCCTCTCTATTCCCTATATCAGTCCATATATATATACCCAGTCCATATATATATTACCCAGATTAATTACCCTCTGCACAAATCCCCCATGTCAGCCGCAGGAGGAGCCATTGGTGGCTGATGTATCTGCATGGTCATAGAGTCATTGGTAAGCAGTTATGCCTGTTTTTGCAGTTTATTTGTACATATTGTATATGTTGTTTGATATACTATATGGGATGTGTATATTTTTCTATGATTGTTTGATCTATACCATTTACCTTATAGATTTATCCTCCTGAAGAAGCAGTCCTTTGATCACTAAACTGTTGAGGATTGCATAAATATGTGAACAAACTCTTTAACCAGTAATCTGTCTGGAAGTCTAGAGGTATTTCATTGCTTTATTGACACACAGTCAATAGGCAATATCAGAAATAGGTACAGACAAAAAGTCAGGGCATGCTGTAGTAAAAAAATGGAGAAAAAAGAATCATGGAAATAACACAAACTTGAGCCTGGAACTGGGAAAATAACCAAATGCTCAGGCAACAAGTGTTGATCTGAGGTCAACAAAATAGTGAGTATGAATGACAAGCTGGGCAGGAACTTATTCTGTAGGCGCTATATAAACCAGAAGATTATTTCCAGCAATACCTATATCCCCCAGTTCTGGAATAATGCATGCTGTAGCAAGGAAAGAGAGAACACGTTAGTAGAACCACAAATAACAGATCTGTTTTTCTGCACATCTTTGGCACAGTTTAGGTCTTAATAAAGGGAGTGAGAGACCAATGGTCTTTATTAGAAAGAAACGACAGCTTTGATAGTGCTGAGGGCCAAAAGCTCGCCCAGACCCAGACATTTTCCATCTACCAGTATTATTTTTTATGTTTTCATTTTTTGTTAAATGATTTTTCAGAATAACATTTTTATCATTTCTACCTATTGTTTTTACTTTTTTTCCTCATAAAGCGGTCTCTACAATTTTCAAACAAATACATCAGGCAGAGAACACAAGGCTGTTACTAAAGCTTTTACAATCAATCAAATCAAAATGTTTTTTATCCAGTTTTACTTTGTTGTAACAATAGCATTGATTGAGGCCAAGAAATTCAAGGCTCATGAACATTTTCTGATTGCCAAAGCAGTCATTACTCCCTTGTTGGACAAAAATGAAGAGTTTGATAAGAATGCGCCAGCTGACATTACTTAAACAACCCAATGCTTGTGGCAGAATCACGTTTTTGTTGTGGAAAAAGAAAGAAAAATATGGTTTTCCTTTTTTTTGAATGCTTTATAAATAGTTATATAATTTTCTATCTTGTTCTGTTAAGTCATACCCACTATTCTCAATTCCTATTAGTAATTGGTTTCTAAATAAAGAACAAAAAAAAGAAGACAGGACAGTGTTAATAAGGGAAAATAGGCCTAGCCAATGTGTGCCTAACTTTTATTTTATCTCTGGAGATAGGGAGTGCAGTGTGAGTGCATTAATGTGAGTTGGTTTAAGTATGCACTGTTTATGCATGACAATTAGTGGTGGCCGGTGCTCAATATTTTGGGGAGGGGCAGTACACTAATGACAGCCCCCACCCCAGGGGAGATGAACGGGCAAGCAGCAATCGACACCCCCCCACTGGAGACAGATGGGAATGCGGCGATCGACCCCCCCATGGGGACAGACAGGGATGCGGTGATCGAACCACCCCCCCTGCAGGAGACAGACAGGAATTCGCAATCAGACCCCCCCACACGGGAGACAGACGTGAATGCGGCGACCAGAGGCCTTACCTTAGGAGGCAGGGGGAAGGAAAAGCGGGCCGTTGCTTCTCCTCCTGGCTGAACAGTAAGTGTGTCCTGAGACACAATTGGCCAGGGAGTCCTAAGACTCCAAGCTTCAAGTTCCAATCTTAAATATGGGGAAAATAACCCCATTTAATAAAAAAAAATAGCTCAGGTGTTAAGGAGCTGGCTATCAATTAGTTTTTGCAGACAAATATTGTTCCCTAAAAGGATTTTTAGGTGTATAGGTTTGTGCACATAGGCAGGGCACGTAGAATAATGTACCCCAGCACTGCAATTCAAATAGCTCAAGCATAGCTTTTTAAAGGAGATGTCAACCCAACCACTAAAATGTTATATAAGGTTTAACATCTGGTGTTACTAATATAGAGATCCTTATTTTGACACGTCTTTGTGTTATTCTGCCTTTGTCTCCACAATCTTCTGACTTCTGCAAATCACCCTGTCAAATGCCTTCTTGAAGCAGGAAATAATCTTCTGTGCTGATGCACATTGCCAAGGAATATTACACTGTTTTTTAAATAAAAGAGCCAGCAACAGTTAGGAAATATGACCTGGGAAACTACACATGTAGCCAGTTATCAGTAACGTACATGTGGACACAGGAACAGGCTGTGAAAAAAATAAATTGCAGTCACTAAAAAAATAGGAAATATTCCCTTTTAAAAACACATATTCAGCCTGTTATAACTGTAGACTGTGCATCTGGAGAGGCTGTTATGAGGCTAAAAAACACACACATCAGCAGAATTAACATATAAAAATGTTTCCCTCTCCTCACCCCCAAATCACTAAGATACACAGCATTTTTCTACCTAAAGGACATACACTAATCTGTCCCTATGCGTTTTATCAGAAACACTCCCTATTCTTTCCCTATCACAGCTACGCACATTGTTGGTATGACTACTGGGAGGCTGGCACATAACAAAGCCCACAATATTGGCCATTCTAAGCCACCTGGCCTAAGTTTAGAGGCCATGAAGTGCAATATTGGTAGTTGGTTGCTGTGGTGGTGAACTCAGTCTTGTCTGAACCCATAGCTCATCCTTAGAACTTACCATCAACCGACATTTCTCAGTTAACTTTGATACTCACAGGTTGATTTGCTCTGAATTTGACCTGAACCTCAGTTCCCTTCAAACATCCTGTCAAATAATTGAAATTAAAAAAAGAATTTCCCTTAAAAAAGTAATCTGCTAATTTGCAAACTCAATTTTCACTTTGAAAAGCAACAACTAAAATTGTGGCACAAACAAATGCTAATGCACCATCCACATGAGTTAGCCCAGTGGCGGCCCGTCCATTTTGGGTGCACGGGCGCCACCCCCTCTCTCCAGCCACCTCCTCTATGACTAATGGATAGATTCATGCATAGCATGAATCTATCCATGACCGCTGCTGCCACCCCCTATTCAGGCATCTTTTCGGGTGCCGGGCGTCTGAATTCCAGTGGCAGGGTTGTTTTTTGAAGCATCTGATTAGAGCCATAGGCTCTAATAGGCTTCAAAAAAGGTGGAATGTGAGCGCAGTGCATTGCGCTCGCAGTCCACCCAGATGTGTTAGAAAAGCGAATTAATATTTGCTTTTCTAACACTGAACCGCCTCTCTGTCAATCAGGTACAGCGGGTCTAATACCCATTACCTGATTGGCTGAAGGCAGAGGCACTCTGATTGGACGCTTATCACAATGGAATAACAGAGGAAGGGGAAGCAAGGTGGACACAGGAGCCATCCCACAGCTTGCCGCCATCACCCGCTGCCTGACTCGCCACTAAGATAGGGTAAGTGCCCGGCAAGCGGGGGCCACAATGGCGGCATTTGATGGTTACAACTGGCGGCATTTGATGGGCATGAGTGGCTGCATATGATGGGCATGAGTGGCTGCATTTGACGGGCACATGTGGCTGCATATGTTGGGCACAAGTGGCTGCATATGATGGGGCACAAGTGGCTGCATATGATGGGCACAGTGGCTACATATGATGGGCACAAGTGGCTGCATATGATGGGCACAAGTGGCTGCGTATGATGGGCACAAGTGGCTGCATATGATGGGCCAAGTGGCTGCATTTGATGGGCACACGTGGCTGCATATGATGGGCATAAGTGGCTGCATATGATGGGCACAGTGGATGCATATGATGGGCACAGTGGCTGCATTTGATGGGCACAATGGGTGAAATTGATGGCACAGTGGCTGCATTTGATGGGTACAATGGGTGCAATTGATGGCAGAGTGGCTAAATTATATGGGCACAATGGCTGCATTTAATGGACACAGTGAGTCTGCAATTGATGGTTTTTTTTTCAGTATTATTCAGTTTGTTTGCTCCCCCCAAACATTTGGAGTACCAGCCACCACTGAGTTAGCCTCTACCCCCCTAGATAAATATGAGGATACCCTTGTGTAGCATAGGTAGTTAAAATAATGTTCATAAGTAGTTCATAAAAATCCCATCCTGAAGAAGCAATCAGCGAAACATGTCAAGCTAATGTGCAATGTATTGTTTTGTTAAAACCTAGTGAAACCTTGAGACCACCATTTTTACTACCATGATTGTGAATGTTGTCTTCAGATTGTTTTAACTTTGCCTAAATAAAATTACATTGTGAAATATTTTTAAACAAATATATTCCTTTAAGACTCTTTTTGGCACCGTAAAAATCCCCGCATTTTCTTTGTTCCAATTACATATATTTGAGATGAGGTGCCTTTCTGAGTGGGTGCTTCACCATTGATCAGACCAACCTTTTGCCTTTTGCCCATAGAAAGGGTGTTGTATTTCAGTGGGCAACTCCATCTGAGACAGGTACAAATCTCTGAAATGACAAGAAAGGAACACAATGGGACACCAGCTAAGTTCAGCATCAATGGGTTTATTACAATTAAGGCCTGAGTTACACCAGTACGCTGTCCGATATCACATGTGATTCCCACCGCACTGCAGTGCAAATCACATGCGATGTCTGTGCGATGCAATTTCAGCCATACAGATAATATGGCTGAATTTGCATTGCATTCGGACCAAACTCGCACAGGACCCTTTTTTTGGTCAGAATCGGATGAACTCCCATGCGATCTGATTCATGTCTGAACTGACAGTTCACACTGCGATATGCAAACTTATTTGGGGGTGTCATTAACTTTCTATTGACACTCCCAGCAGTTTGTATAGTGCAGTGTGAACTGCCTTGCAAGTCAGGTGCGATGCGGGAGTCCGTAGTGGATTTTCAGGGTTTCCGTATCGCACTAGTGTGAACCCAGTCTTAAAATCCAAATGCAAACTCACAGAAATATAATATCAAGGAGCTTATCTTCAGCCACCCTGAATTGGATGGAAGCTGTCCACCGGAAGAACCACTTGTGACAGCAAACAGCGTGTTGTCAGTGAGGAAACCAAGTTCAATGTTCCGGGAAGTGAGGAGAGCCACTGTGGGACACAAAGCAGGATGTGATGTCATACTTGGGGTGGGTTGGTTGCTATGGTAATGCATTTGGGAACTCTGAACATGGATTGAGAAAGAAGTCAATAGGAGTTCCTAAACCCATTGCCACAGCAACCAGCCCGTCCTATGTGTGACATCACATCCTGCCTGGTGTCCCACAGTGGCTCTCCTCACTTCCCGGAACATTGGACTTGGTTTCCTCATTTAAAACATTCTGTTTGCTGCCACAAGCGGCTCTTCCAGTGGACAGCTTCCATCCAATGTGGCATGGCTGCAGATAAGCTCTTGATTTTATATTTCTGTGAGTTTGCATTTGGCTTTTTAGTTGTAATAAACCTATTGATGCTGCACTTAGCTGGTGCCCTCTTGTGTTCCTCCATTTTCAGTTTCCTGGTCACACACTAGTTCCACAACTCAAGAGAGTCCCACTGTATTCAAAAACGTCCCACCTGGGTGGGTACTGGAATATCAGATTCCTATTTCATTCGGATTTGTTGTTCTCTGGTTTTGAATGTGGTTCCTTTCCAGATTGCTTGGCAAGTCCTTCTTTTTCTATAATATATTTTTATTAGCAATATGTCAGTTATGGTAGATTGGACTAAAAAGAACAAAATGCCCCTCACTAAACCTGTAGACCCTGATGAAATAGGTATATAAGAGCAGTTTTACTTGCTAAAGGATGTGTATGTTTTTGCCCATCCAGCAGGGCCGTCTTAATAGCATCATGGGCCACTGGGCAAAGTAATGCTCTGGGGCCTCTACAATGGAGACAGTGCAGGTAAACAGATATAAAGTAGGTAGGAGGCAGACAAGCAGAGCTTCCCCTTTTGGGTGGAGTTTCGCATTAACTACATGAACAATTATTCTGTACAGCAAAGTAACAGTGGGAAAATACTACATACATAAAGTAACAAAGCTGTCCTGTGCATACAATATATCTACTAGATTGATGCCTCCCCAGCACAATGGCCCCTATACACCCCAGATATTCCCCCAGCACTCTGACCCCTCTACACCCCAGATATCCCCCCCAGCACTCTGACCCCTCTACACCCTAGATATTCCCCTCAGCACTGTAACCATATACCATAAGATACCCCTTGTCTTGTGACACCACTACATCCCTGAAACCCCCTACACTGTGGCCTCTCTACATCCCTGATACCTCTAGCACTAGCACTATAGCCACCCAAGCTACCCCAAGCATTGCTACCCCCTATACACCCCAGATTCCCCCTCAGCATTGTTTTCCCGCATACACCCTTGATATCCCCAGCACCATTATTCCATCCATGTAGTACCTCCTTTTCCAGTGGAGATACAGTGCATGCAAACTTTTGGCTCTGTGCCCACCTCCAGCACTGCACTCACCTATACCAATCAAGCAGGCAGAAGGAGGGGCGGAGGAGGGAGCACCCCTACGGGCATTCCAAGTCTTTCGGTGCAAACAGTGCTGGACAGCTGGGCTCACCATGACACCATCCACAATGCTATTTCTGCAGGTGGGCTCTCAGTGCTGACGACTCAGCAGCTCCTACCCCGCAGCCTTCGAGTCCTGAACATTCAAGCTGCATGGGGAGGGGTCAGAGCATCACTGGCGCTCCGGCCCTGCCCCTCCCTGCTGGCTGTGAAATAATAGGTATGGTTCTGCACAGCACAGCGCACCGCTAGCATCCTGCCTCCCCTGTGTACCCATCACTCTCAGTGCCATCATGGGGCCCCCAATTTCAGGGCAGCGTGGGCTCAAGGACCAGCTGCTTTGGGGAAAGTGCAGGGGCCCCCCATGCAGCTGGGGCTCCTGGGCAGTGCCCGGGTGTGCCCTCTCATTAAGACAGCACTGCTATCCAGTACTGAGATGTTCATACTGTAGCTCTGCCCTACAGCACAGCCCTGTTTAGCAGGGGAGGAAACACATTTTTTTCTTCGCTGCAGTTTCACTTTTCACTCCTCACCCCACAAATGCCATGTGACTAGACATTGAAAGGAGAAGCAACACGCTGATGAGCTCATCTCTATGTCACTCTGCTCTCTCCCCATATCAGCATGCTCTTTACACTGCAGCACATCTGCTTGGCTACTTGAACTGTTTCTCCCCCTCTTCAACCTAAACAGTAGACTGCAAGAGGCTGAAACCAAGTTAAGTTTAGGCATTTACACTACTTGCATTAAAAAAATAATGATGTACAAATAGTTACAAAGCTGCAAAGTAATGTCGGCCTTATATATCTGCTTGGAGTTTAGCTTTGAAGGTATCAATGTGTCTTACTTCCATCACTAATCCATGCAAAAAAAGTATTATCTCTCATGCAGTGTGCAAAACATACATGGCTCTACTGTGCTGTATATTTTTTATGTATAAAATAAACTGTATGTGTATAAAGCAGGTTCAATGGCCATAAATGAAAACCCAGTTAGCTGTGAACTCCAATCACATGACAATGCCCTTGCAATTTTCAGTTCAGGGTAAATTAGACTTTAATATACAACATAAATAAGTAAAAATGGAAACAAAAAAAGCATTTTACAAATATAGCAATACAATTATAAATAAACAAAAGGAAACACACAATATAAATATAATAGGCAGATTACTATTGGGATACAAAATACCTATTTGGGATGAAGATATGCACAGTAATGAACAAAACTAAAACTATGTTGCTTCTCTCTACATTGTTTCTAATTAGAATAATTTGCTGCTAAGTATATCTCATTTGCATTTAATGACTCTTGAAAAATGTAGCCCCTTAATTATCAAAGCCTTTGTGTTGTGACTAGGCTCTAAGTATGTTGTGCCAAGTGCCAGAAGAGTCTTGGAATGCTTTCAAAGTAATTGCAGAACATTTTGAATTGACTAGCAAATGAAAAAAAAACAAACTTTGTACAGCCTTGATGTGGAATTAATGGTTCAAAATGAATGCATGTTTTAACTCACAGGATAGCGAAAGAGTTAAGTAGGATTCAATATTTCAACAAATTGGAAGGGTGTGTGAAAGCATGCATCTTGAATGGCGTACATCAAAGTCTCACAGCTGGAAGAAAATCTGTAGATCATGTTTAGAAATAATTTCAGAATAAGATCTTCTGCTGTCTGTGTTCCTTTTTGGGAGATTTTCGCGGTCTTCCTGTCCTAATGACAATGATGTCTTTAAAGGGATTTTTTTTTTTCTAGCCAAGTCTTTTGCTGGCGGAATTCCCGCCAGCAAAAGATTGCGAGCAGGTTTTCAATTTTTCGGTCGGAAAAAGTTCCTTTCCGAAAATGCGATCGTCTGTACAAATTCTGACACTCAAAATTCCTACGCATGCTCGGAAACAATTCCACGCATGCTCTGAAGCATTGAACTTTATTTTCTCGGCTTGATGTACGTCACTGCGTTCTTGACTATCGAAAGTTCAGAGAACTTTTGTGTGACCGTGTGTATGCAAGGCAAGCTTGAGTGGAATTCCGTCTGAAAAACCATCCAAGTTTTTTCCGATGGAAAATCCGCTTGTGTGTACGTGGCATAATCCTACTGGGTATGGAAACAATTTGACTACTTGTGTTATTAATTATGCCATTTCTATTTGTGCTCTGCATATTGAATGCTTTTATAATGCAGGCTGCTAATTGACAGCCAGGTCCAGTGGAACACAACACTACTTCTGACGGTCTTTGAAACAACTGAGCTTTATCAGGTACTATTGCTGCAGTACTTTCAATGTTATGCTTCAAAGTACGATGATGATAATGTTTTTATTACCTGTTAAGATGATAATTATAGAGCTCAATGAAGCTATAAAAACATGAAAGATTAATCTTGTTTTTTTGTCACATATCTTGGTTTTAATAGTGGACATAGGCTGCAGAGGGGCCCTTTATTTCTCATGAATCATTGCTCTAGATACAGTATGTGTGTTACTTCTTGCCGTTGTGCCATCTAGCCAGAGCCTGTCCTCCCCAGGAATTCACAAGGTACTGATATAATATACAGCATATCATTTATCCTTATGTACTATCACTGACACCAATAACTTTAACCACTTCACCCCCGGAAGATTTGGCTGCTGAATGCCCAGGCTATTTTTTGCGATTCAGCACTGCGTCGCTTTAACTGACAATTGCTCGGTCGTGCGACGCTGTACCCAAACAAAATTGACTTCCTTGTTTCCCACAAATAGAGCTTTCTTTTGGTTGTATTGATCACCTCTGCGGTTTTTATTTTTTGCGCTATAAACAAAAAAGAGCGACAATTTTGAAAAAAATACATTATTTTGTACTTTTTGCTATAATAAATATCCCCATTTTTCTTAAAAAAAAAGCTATTTTTTTGCTCAGTTTAGGCCGACATGTATTCTTTTACATATGTTTGGTAAAAAAAAATCGCAATAAGCATATATTGATTGGTTTGTGCAAAAGTTATAACGTCTACAAAATAGGGGACAGATTTGCAGCATTTTTATTATTATTTTTGTTTTTTACTAGTAATGGTGGTGATCTGCGATTTTTTCTATCGTGACTGCAACATTATGGCGGACACATCGGACAATTTTGACACATTTTTGGGACCATTGGTATTTATACAGCGATCAGTGCTATAAAAATGCATTGACTACTGTAAAAATGTCACTGGCAGTGAAGGGGTTAACACTAGGGGCGATCAAGGGGTTAACTGTGTTTCCTGGGAGGTGATTCTAACTGAAGGGGGAGGGGACTGACTAGAGGAAGTGACGGATCGTGGTTCCTAGCTAATAGGGACACACGATCTGTCACTGCTCTCAGAACAAAACACGGATTTGTGTGTTTACACACACACTTCCGTGTTCTGTCCCTCGTGCTCGCAATCACTTGTGGCCGGCGGTCATCACGACCGTCGGTCACGAGCATCAGCACCCCTGCTGTGCAGTGGCCGTGAGCGCGCCTGTTATCCCGATCCCACGAGCTGAAGTATAGCTACGACGGTTCGTGGGATTGAGCCGACCTGCCGCAGTATAATGCGGCAGCTGGTCGGCAAGCGGTTAAAGCCTAACTCTAGCCTGATATATTTTAAAAAATATATAAATTGATCTATCACAAAGTATTACTTATCTCAACCCAGTGGCATAACTACAGGGGTCACACAGTTCGCAATTGCTACCCAGGCCCCATGCCCTGGGGGTCTGTGTGGCTTCCCTGTCTTTTCCTCCTGCAGCCGCTAAAAGCCTACTTCTCCTCATCTCCCTTTTGCGGGCATTCAGCGGCTGGAAAATGAAGGGGATCAGTTCCTCTATATGCTACCCCCGCTGCCTCTCCCATCCAGCTTCATATTCTTTCTGCTGCCCTGGGACCCTGTGGGCTCCCCTCGTCCCCCCACAGTTCTATCGGCTTCCCCCCTCCCTTCTCCTGCTGGGAATGTGTCAGGATGTAAAATGCAAGACCAGCCACTGCTGGTCTTGCATTTTACACTAGGACATAGGAATGCTCACTGCTGGAGATAAGGGGGGCAGAGAGTTGTCTGTCCTGAGAACAAGGGTTAAGGTAAGTAATGCTGTATATTAGATAATCTCCTAAAACAAAGAGCAGTATATTCCTCATATGCTGGGGTGAGGGGAGCGGGTGGTTAACAACAGACAAAGTTGCATGCCACAGCTTTTCAAAATATAAAGAAATAGAATTTTCATTAGATAGACATATGAAAGAGATACAAATAAGACATATAAGTAATCTTTTCTGTGTTAATATTTAAAAAACAATCTTTATATGTAAAAAATGTATATACCTTGAGGCAACCATATTTGCATTTTACATACACAGGCTCTACTTCCTGCTCTGCAATGCTGTACAATGGTTTTATTTTACTGCTCTTCAGAATACAGATCTATGAGTCAGCCAACTTATTGAACACACTAGACTCCCTACATGGTTAAAATCTTATCTCACCAGCTGGTAAATATAGGGGCAGAATGGGTACAAATTAAGTGTTGACTTTCACTATAATAAATCTACAAATCACTATAGTTAATACAACAACAAATATGTTGAAGAGCAAGCAAGTAAACACGCAAAAGTCAAATCCAACAATGTTTATCGAAAATATTTATAATTGAAATACACTCTACTTTTAGGCATTCTTATTCAATTCTGGTCTATGTTCATTTTAGATGGAGACCATGAGGTTCATTTGCTAAAGACAAATAGACTGTTCACTTTGCAAGGGAAGTTGCACTTTGCATGGGTATTTTCACCAGAGCTTAGTGAATGAGGTAAAGCTCTGCTGACATCCATCATGCAATCACGTGCAAGCAAAACATTTTTTATGTCCCCTTGTATGTTATTTTGTATTCTGTTCAAAGTGTAAATTCACCACATCTACTAAAATTCTATTATAAAGTACTACTTCCCTTGCAATGTGAACAGTCTGCTTATCTTTAGTCAACAATTATAATACAGAATACTTTATTAATCCCAAAGGAAAATTGGAAAATTGTTATGACATAGACACACTTAACAAAGACAACACAAGAGCACAACAATAGCAAAAACACAACAAAATTACTAATAACAGCCATGAACACCAAATAAATTAAAACTACACCACAAATAAAACATCCATACAATTAAAATATAACATAGAATACATAACACAGATTAAAATAACAGACAAACTACCAGATACAAATAATACACCACTTTCTCTAACACCACAACAGATAATAACCAAAACAATACCAACATATTATAAAAACAACACAAAATCCTGATCATAAACCAGAATTAAATCTTCATCTCCAGCCCTCACAGAAAATAATTATATATCTTGATTGCCACAGGCAAAAATGATTTCCTGTGTCGCTCTGTGGTGCATTGTGGGAGTAACAATCTGTCACTGATGGTACTTCGTAGACTGACCAGCGCATTGTGGAGTGGGTGGGAGGAGTTGTCCAAGACAGAACATAACTTGAACAGCATTCTCCTGTCCAACACTGTTATGCCGCATACACACTTTCCACACTTTACTTTCGACAACAAATGTTCAATGTGAGCTTGTTGTTGGAAATTCCGACCGTGTGTAGGCTCCATTGGACATTTTCTGTCAGAATTTTCGACAACACAAATTTGAGAGCTGGTTCTTAAATTTTCCGACAAAAAAACTTTATTGTTGGAAATTCCGATCATTGTCTACACAATTCCGACGCACAAAAGTCCACGCATGCTCGGAATCAAGCAGAAGAGCCGCACTGGCTATTGAACTTCATTTTTCTCGGCTCGTCATACGTGTTGTACGTCACCGCATTCTTGGCGAACCGAATTTCCGACAACATTTGTGCGACCGCATGTATGCAAGACAAGTTTGAGACAACATCCGTCGGAAATAAATCCAGGATTTTGTTGTCGGAATGTCCGATAGTGTGTACGCGACATTACTGTGTAAAAAGGTCTCTCCTCCAATCAGGCTATTTTGATCTCATGTTTTTTTTACTATAATATATTATATATCATTAGACCCCTGCACAACAGCCACACTTGTTTTTCCCAATATCTAAAAAACAAAGTTGTAATACTTAGAATTTCCAGAGAGGTGCATGTCTTTAATTACACAATTTGATTATATGATTTCCTAAGGCCTAGGGATTTTTCTTCCTCATCAATGATGTGGAAGAAAAAATGTGGGATGGTTTAAGAGTGGAAAAGAACCCAAGGATTGATTTAATTATGTTACTCATCAGATTCTGCTCAGTAACTGAGAATTTCCTTGCTTTTCTGCTGGCTGTTGTGTGAAATATAAGAAGTTCTGTGGCATGGTGCCTTTGGTGCTTTTGCTTGCTATTGTTGGACAGTATTGCAGGACTGACTGATTCCTGCTGCTTGATCGTTTTGAACTGTTGAGCACATTTCTTATTTACTTTTTAATAAGCAAAGTTTGTAGTGTACTGGAAAATCCTTCTGACCCAGCCAAAGCACAGTCAGTTGTTCCACATTCCCTCTATGGATTGGTTTTTGATTGTGATGTTTGATGTTTTTCATCCCTACATGGAGTACAGGGACATCCATACTGAACAGTGGTCTCTAAACTGCTGCATTACCCTACACTATACATGAATACAATCAACGGTTTTGCGAGATCTACTATTTCCTTAATGTTTTAAACTTTTTTTTTTGCCAAATAACAGTTTTTATTGTAAATTTTAGTGATACAGAATAAAGGATCATAGAAAATCACCAGCATTGTACAGTGTATCCTTACGTATTGTTAAGCATGCGTTTTATATGACTTAGCTGGAAATATTTCCTACAATAAACAGGGAAGTAAGTGTAAGCTTTCCTTCCATTGCTGGTTTGGGTTCCAGTTCTCTTGGCTGGAAAAAATAAAACAAAACCGACAACATTCAAGAATAAAACAGATATTTGTATATAATTGAAAAGAAACATATATTAATGGGGGGTGGGAAGGAGGGGGAGAGAAAGAAGGAAGGGGGTAGAGAGAAAGTGCCATCTAGTTGGTTTTAATACCTGGTCATGGTGGGTCCTCCCGGAGGTGCCACAGCTCCCAGACCCTGTTGTGTGCCTCCAGCCTGTCCTGAATTCTGGCTGTCATCTTTTCCATCAATTCTACGTCTTTGATTCTAGCGTAAAGATCTTCAGCCGAGGGTGGAGTGATGCGTTTCCAGTTTAGGGCTATTAGGCAGCGTGCTGCCGTGAGTATGTGTCGCACTAGTTTTTTGTATGGTCTGCTAATTTTTAATGGCGACAAACCCAGTAGGAAAAATTTCGGTGTCGCTTGGATTTCGGTTTCTAAGAGGCGGGCAAGGAGGTGACTGACCATCTCCCAGTACTGAGCCATCAGTGGGCAGGTCCAATACACATGTAGGAGAGTGCCTTTAGCTTCTTGGCAGCGCCAACATTTATCTGAGCTATTGGGGAAGATTGTATGCAATACGTCTGGAGTCATGTACCAAAAGTAGAGGATTTTGTATGAGTTTTCTTTATATAGCGTACATATCGAACTCTTCGCTGCTTGGTTCCATATTGTCTGCCATTGTGCTAGTGTAAATTCTTCCCCTAAGACCTTCTCCCACTTAAGCATGTAGTAGTGTTTACCGTGTTCCTCTAGGGAGATGGTAGTCAGGATCTTGTATATTCCTGATATGAGTCCCCTCTGTGAATTACCTGCTAGAATGATGGTTTCAAACGGGGATGGAGGTGAGAATTGTAGGTTCGGGGCTATTGTTAGTGCATAATGTCTTATTTGTAGGTATCCATAGAATGCTTGTCTTGGTAACTTATATTTGGTCTGTAGGTCTGAGAAGGGCAGGAGCCTACGGGTTATAGGGTCTACTATACTCCCAAAATGGAACAAACTCCTAGAGGACCAGGGATGAGACATCTGGCGTGTGAGACTATCTGGCACCTTGGGATTACACACAAATGAGGTCAGAGTCGATTTCTCCGAGACTAGTTTATGAGAGTGAGCCAATGTGCGCCAAGTCCTCTTTAACATGGACATGGGGCCCAGTAAGTGCTCTGGGGCTACATCCGCGTCCGCACTCCACAATAGGTTGTTCGGGTGTATTGGAGCTAGCCATAGTTTTTCGATTTCTGTCCATTTATTGTATGATTTTTGTGTAAACCATGACGCCACCGCTCTCAGCTGTGTCGCTTGGTAGTATTTGATTATGTTCGGGAAGGCCAGACCCCCCTCACTGCGCGACGCCATCAACACCGTTTTTGAAATCCTATGTCTTTTATAGTTCCATACATAGTGAAGTAAATCTGTTTGAAGTTTTTTCAGATGTTTGAGTGGTATGGGTATGGGGAGCGTTTGGAACAGATAAAGAAGCTTCGGGAGGATGGTCATTTTTATTGTTGCAATGTTTTAAACTTTATGATTAAAGACAGTTCTAAACAACAAGTGAATTAATTCAGTGAGCTACTAATGATTACCATAAAATATTGCAAAATATTGCACTTTAAATTTGGCCATACATGGATTAAATTTTGGCCTGTTTAGCAGGGACCTCAACTTCTGTACAACAAGCCTGTTGAATAAATTATGTTTGAATAGTGCCAGCAGCGCTGATCGGTGTATTCTGACATTGGGAAAGTCTTCTTCGCTCAGTGGGATTGATTCCCTATCCACCTTTAATGTGTGGATAGGGGAATTAGGTCATTTTTTTTCATTCAACCCGCTGGCTGAGCGAAAAAAAATGTATAATCTATAGGCTGCTTCACACCCATAACCCCAACCCCCCCACACACACACATTGCAAGAGTTAATGATCATTAAGCCAGGGAATAGAAGTTGTAATGCTTACCTTAGTCCTCACTACAGCAGGCTTCCTCCTAAAAAACCTCTTCTGGCCATGATCTCACACTGACATCATCATGTACAATGCAAAACAAATAGACCTGCATTGTACAGGAGGACGCAAGGGCCTGCTCACAACCCAAAGCATTGGAAAGAAGAGGAAACAAGAGCCCGTGGGAGCAAAGAATTAAAATGATTGTGAACCTCAGACTTCAAATATGAACAAAGCATATTCATCTTTAGTGTGTGCTTGTTTCAGTCCAGAGCATGAAATGTCATATCTGTCTGCTGCTTTGTTCCTCTGCTATAAGCATGAGTCACTTCTGATGAATTTTCCTGACACCAGGAGCAAAAACGTGATGGGGAGGGACCTCCAGCTGATTGACAGCCTCAGCTCTGTTCCTGTGGAGTGTTTCAATTCCCTCCATTTAACTCTCAGAGCTCTCCTCACTGATGTAACTTCAGCTCTCCGCCCCTTTTCAGAGCTGAGAGATCCTATATAAATTCTGAACTTTGAATGGATATAGAGGAAATATGGCTGTAGATAAACAGAGGACAAGGGGGCACTCTTTACGCCTAGAGGATAAGAGATTTCATCTCCAAATACGGAAAGGTTGCTACACAGTAAGAGTTGTGAAAATGTGGAATAGACTCCCTCCAGAGGCGGTTCTGGCCAGCTCAGTAGATTGCTTTAAGAATGGCCTGGATTCTTTCCTAAATGTACATAATATAATTGGGTAATGACATTTTTATAGGTAAAGTTGATCCAGGGAAAATCCGAGCACATTTGAGCAAATTGGATCATGCTTTGCTGGGGTTTTTCGACCCCCCCAAAACACTGGGTCACAGTAGAGTCCTCATCAATATGGGGCATCTGGGTTTGTTTGAATGACCAGACAGCCAAGGTTCAGTCTAAACTTACATTCAGACTAAACCTTACGCTCAACCCTACTGGTAAAAATGTCACTGCTAGATGTATCCACCTTAATAGCCGATCTGTGGCTGCAACCCCTCTCTGCAACTACCTTGATTGGCTTCCACTAGCCCAACTTATACAATTTAAAACACTAACAAAAAAAAACAAAAAAAACAACCAAAACACTGCACTCAGCTACATCACCAGCCTGATCTCGAAATATCACCCAAACTGGCCACTCCACTCCCTCACCACTTGCTCCCAAGTTGGCCTCCAGTTGCCCCTCCCATGCTGGGGAACTCCTTGCCCAAATTCTGTCTGGCTATCTCCTACTCTGTCTGCCTCTAGACAATTCACCACAATGTATTTCTATTTTGTTCATCAGCTTTGCCAGAAATGCAAGTAAATGACCACTCTTGTCCTCAGATGCAAAGACATAATGTGCTTGATATAGTGGGGATTTTTTTTTTTTGAGTTTTTGTCACAGTGCCATTTCATATGCTTTCTAAGATTCCTTCCAAATTTGATAATTCTGTGGGAAAGGGTCTGTGACATAGACCGTGGCTTCAGTTTCAGTGACCTTTTGTCCCAATATAGCAAATTTTTACCCATTAGCTTTCTTAGGTTTGGTTACTCACATCATATTGGAACCCCACATTACTGCCTTAAAAGCTTCCATTTAGTGGTCTTGGAAACACCCTGATCATTTTCTGTCCAGTAGTGAGTCATAGCATCTTGACATTTATAAAGCATCATGGGCTCGGTTTTATCAGAAGACAGCGTAGTATATAGGATTAGTTCCAGTGGAGCATGGTCCGACACTGCCTTGAGTAATATATTGAAAGAAGGGGCTTGGGTGGGACTTTGTATGAGGCTAGGTAATAAGATATATATCAAACACCTGTTCATTCTGCCTTTTTGTTCTACTATAGATCTATCCCAATTGCTATTTCTCCTGATGAGTGGACACCTCCATGAAACGCGTAGAGCCCCAGCCTTTTGCTACATCATTGCAATCATGGGATTCTGAGACATAATAACATGAATTTTATCATCAGTTATTATCACTATTAACATAATTATCTTATTATGACTTGGAATGTTTTATTACTATATAGTAATGTATCTATTATTATTATTATTATTGTGAATCATGTAAAATAAACTGTTAAGGTGTTACCATTGTCTATCATGTTATTTTTAATTATTCAATGTATATTTCTTCGGAATTTACCATCATGTGATTGCATATCTTATTACCTAGCCGTGCTTCATACAAATTAATTAGGAAGGTCTGCGCTTAGGACGTGTGAAGGTTGCAGCCTCCCCAAAAAAAACCCCATAAGAGGGCTCTAGAATATAGAAAGAAAGAACATGTGAAGGGGCGAGTGGCGCTACCTATATGTCAAATAGTGCTCTACCAAATCACTCTATAGTGGCTAAGTATTAAAAGACACAGTGTTATTGTGGAACAAATTATAACAAAACAGTTACCAGTTTCTTCTTCATAGTCACATTTATTTAGAATTACCAGTCCCCCCCTTTTCTGCTGGGCATCGAATGCCCGTGCCACCTTCAGTATGTGGGCAGAACCACCCGCCCACTTTGTGTACGTATACAAGAGCATATCAAGAACATGCATAAGGGCTTCCCGAAACACAATCTATCACGCCACTTCGATGAGGTACACCACAGGGACCCTACTGGGCTAATATTTTATGGGATTGACCTCATCAAGGATCACTGGCGAGGAGGAAATAAAACCACCCTAGAATCTCAAAACGAAACAGCTTGGATCTACCGGTTGGGGTCCCTTGCCCCCAAGGGCCTTAACCTGGACACAGACCTCAACTGCTTCATAGCCAATCCCTAATCCTGGTTTATGGTAGTACAATTTCTACTTTAGCTGTTATGCATATCCTCTGTACCACCCCCCTATGCCAACTATGCTGTTTGTGGCGCCCCCCCAATTGGTGGGGGGCTACGGTATATACATTATGTAGGGGTGTGCAGAAGAATCTTTCATGTAGGTGGAGGATCAGATGCCCATCTCACACCCCTCATGTACTGTCTGAGATGTGGCTTAGCCCATAAGCTGTAGTGTGAGGTTTGTATAGAGGGCCCACCACCATGCCTCTCTTCATGCATCAGTGGCAAAACTATAGGGGTCACTGCAGTCGCACTTGCGACTGAGCCCTGCCATTCTGCCACTGTGGGGGGGCCCAAGACCCGGCATCTCTCCCTGCACCTCTGGCTTGCCATTTAGAATGCAGTGGGGGGAGGTGGGAGGCAGCGATCGGCAGCTCTATTGTGCCTGTGGGTCGTGGGATCTCCCTGGAGCTTGTAGTTCTCTCTTCCCGAGTGTCAGTGTATACAGTGGAGAGAAGAGGGGAGGGGCCCCTGACCCGGGCAGGTATCAGTTTCACTTTCAGTGAGTCGCTCTGCTTGAACACTGCTACTGATACATGCCCGGGTAAGAGGCCCCTCCCCTCCACTGTATACACTCAGGAGAAGAACTACAAGCCTCATGGAGATTCCCTGCCTGTGGACACCATAGAGCTGCCGATCGTCGCCTCCCACCTCCACCAGCCAGGTACATGGGGAACTTCTTGAAGGGGGGGTCAGCTGTCTGGAGACCCTGATGTAGGGGGGGCTTTCTGGGGACATTAATGTAAGGAAGGGGCTCTCTGGGGACCCTGATGTATGGGGGGCTCTCTGGGGACCCTGATGTATGGGGGGGCTCTCTGGGGACCCTGATGTATGGGGGGGCTCTCTGGGGACCCTGATGTATGAGGGGGCTCTCTGGGGACCCTGATGTATGGGGGGGCTCTCTGGGGACCCTGATGTATGGGGGGCTCTCTGGGGACCCCGATGTAAGGAGGGGCTCTCTGGGGACCCTGATGTAAGGGGGGCTCTCTGGGGACCCTGATGTAAGGAAGGGCTCTCTGTGGACCCTGATGTAAGGGGGGCTCTCTGGGGACCCTGATGTAAGGAGGGGCTCTCTGGGGACCCTGATTTAAGGGGGGCTCTCTGGGGACCCTGATGTAAGGAGGGGCTCTCTGGGGACCCTGATGTAAGGGGGGGTTTTTTGGGACCCTGATGTTAGGAGGGCTCTCTGGGGTCCCTGATGTAAGGAGGGGCTCTCTGGGGACCCTGGTTTAAGGGGGGCTCTCTTGGGACCCTGATGTAAGGGGGGCTCTCTGGGGACCCTGATGTTAGGGGGGCTCTCTGGGGTCCCTGATGTAAAGAAAGGGCTCTCTGGGGACCCTGATGTAAGGAAAGGGGTCTCTGGGGACACTGATGTAAGGAAAGTGGTCTCTGGGGACACTGATGTAAGGAAAGGGGTCTCTGGGGACCCTGACGTAAGGAGGGGCTCTCTGGGGACCCTGATGTATGGGGGGCTCTCTGGGGACCCTGATGTATGGGGGGATCCCTGGGGACCCTGATGTATGGGGGGCTCTCTGGGGACCCTGATGTATGAGGGGGCTCTCTGGGGACCCTGATGTATGAGGGGGCTCTCTGGGGACCCTGATGTATGGGGGGCTCTCTGGGGACCCTAATGTATGGGGGGCTCTCTGGGGACCCCGATGTAAGGAGGGGCTCTCTGGGGACCCTGATGTAAGGGGGGCTCTCTGGGGACCCTGATGTAAGGGAGGGCTCTCTGTGGACCCTGATGTAAGGGGGGCTCTCTGGGGACCCTGATGTAAGGAGGGGCTCTCTGGGGACCCTGATTTAAGGGGGGCTCTCTGGGGACCCTGATGTAAGGAGGGGCTCTCTGGGGACCCTGATGTAAGGGGGGCTCTCTGGGGACCCTGATGTTAGGGGGGCTCTCTGGGGACACTGATGTAAGGAAAGTGGTCTCTGGGGACACTGATGTAAGAAAAGGGGTCTCTGGGGACCCTGACGTAAGGAGGGGACTCTCTAGGGACCCTGATGTAAGGGAGGCTCTCTGGGGACCCTAATGTAGGGGGGCTCTCTGGGAACCCTGATGTAAGTGGGGCTCTCTGGGTACCCTGATGTAAGGAGGGGATCCCTGGGGACCCTGATGTAAGGAGGGAGGCTCTCTGGGGACCCTAATATAGGGGGAGGCTCTCTAAGGACCCTGATGTAAGGGGAGGCTCTCTATATACCCTAATGTAGGGGGGGCTCTCTGGGGACCCTGATGTAAGGAGGGCTCCCTGGGGACCCTGATGTAAGGGGGGTTCTCTGGGGACCCTGATGTAAGGGGAGGCTCTCTGGGGACCCTGATGTAAGAGGGGCTCTCTGGGGACCCCGATGTAAGGAGGGGCTCTCTGGGGACCCTGATGTAAGGGGGGCTCTCTGGGGACCTTGATGTAAGGAGGGGCTCTCTGGAGACCCTGATGTAAGGGGGGCTCTCTGGGGACCCTGATGTAAGGAGGGCTCCCTGGGGACCCTGTTGTAAGAGGGGTTCTCTGGGGACCCTGATGTAAGGGGAGGCTCTCTGGGGACCATGATGTAAGAGGAGGATCTCTGGGGACCCTAATGTAGGGGGAGGCTCTCTGGGGACCCTTATGTAAGGGTAAGCTTTCTAGGGACCCTAATGTAGGGGGAGGCTCTCTGGGGACCTTGATGTTAAGGGGGGCTCTCTGGGGACCCTAATATAAGTAGGGAGGCTCTCTTGGGACCCTGATGTAAGGGGAGGCTCTCTCTGGTGATCCTAATGTAGAGGGACTCTCTGGGGACCCTGATGTAAGGAGGGCTCCCTGGGGACCTTATGTAAGGGGAGTTCTCTGGGGACCCTGATGTAGGGGGGGCTTTCTGGGGACAATAATGTAAGGAAGGAGCCCTCTGAGGACATTAATGTAAGGGGGGGGCTCTCTGGGGACACTGATGTAAGTGAGGCTCTCTGGGGACCCTAATGTAAGGGGGAGGCTCTCTGGGGACCCTGATGTAAGGGGAGGCTCTCCGGGGACCCTGATTTAAGGGGAGGCTCTCTGGGGACCCTGATGTAAGGAGGGGCTGTCTGGGGACCCTGATGTAAATGAGGCTCTCTGGGGACCCTAATGTAAGGGGGAGGCTCTCTGGGGACCCTCATTTAAGGGGGGCTCTCTGGGGACCCTGATGTAAGGGGGAGCTCTCTGGGGACCCTGATGTAGGGGGGCTCTCTGGGGACCCTGATGTAAGGGAGGCTCTCTGGGGACCCTAATGTAGGGGTGCTCTCTGGGGACCCTGATGTAAGTTGGGCTCTCTGGGTACCCTGATGTAAGGGGGGGATCCCTGGGTACCCTGATGTAAGGAGGGAGGCTCTCTGGGGACCCTAATATAGGGAGAGGCTCTCTAAGGACCCTGATGTAAGGGGAGGCTCTCTGGGGACCCTGATGTAAGGGGAGGCTCTCAAGGGACCCTAATGTAGGGGGGGCTCTCTGGGGACCCTGATGTAAGGAGGGCTCCCTGGGGACCCTGATGTAAGGGGGGTTCTCTGGGGACCCTGATGTAAGGGGAGGCTCTCTGGGGACCCTGATGTAAGGGGAGGATCTCTGGGGACCCTAATGTAGGGGAAGGCTCTCTGAGGACCCTTATGTAAGGTTAAGCTTTCTAGGGACCCTAATGTAGGGGGAGGCTCTCTGGGGACCTTGATGTTAAGGGGAGCTCTCTGGGGACCCTAATATAAGTAGGGAGGCTCTCTTGGGACCCTGATGTAAGGGGAGGCTCTCTCTGGTGATCCTAATGTAGAGGGACTCTCTGGGGACCCTGATGTAAGGAGGGCTCCCTGGGGACCTTATGTAAGGGGAGTTCTCTGGGGACCCTGATGTAGGGGGGGCTTTCTGGGGACAATAATGTAAGGAAGGAGCCCTCTGAGGACACTAATGTAAGGGGGGGCTCTCTGGGGACACTGATGTAAGTGAGGCTCTCTGGGGACCCTAATGTAAGGGGGAGGCTCTCTGGGGACCCTGATGTAAGGGGAGGCTCTCCGGAGACCCTGATTTAAGGGGAGGCTCTCTGGGGACCCTGATGTAAGGAGGGGCTGTCTGGGGACCCTGATGTAAATGAGGCTCTCTGGGGACCCTAATGTAAGGGGGAGGCTCTCTGGGGACCCTCATTTAAGGGGGGCTCTGTGGGGACCCTGATGTAAGGGGGAGCTCTCTGGGGACCCTGATGTAGGGGGGCTCTCTGGGGACCCTGATGTAAGGAAGGCTCTCTGGGGACCCTAATGTAGGGGTGCTCTCTGGGGACCCTGATGTAAGTTGGGCTCTCTGGGTACCCTGATGTAAGGGGGGGATCCCTGGGTACCCTGATGTAAGGAGGGAGGCTCTCTGGGGACCCTAATATAGGGAGAGGCTCTCTAAGGACCCTGATGTAAGGGGAGGCTCTCTGGGGACCCTGATGTAAGGGGAGGCTCTCAAGGGACCCTAATGTAGGGGGGGCTCTCTGGGGACCCTGATGTAAGGAGGGCTCCCTGGGGACCCTGATGTAAGGGGGGTTCTCTGGGGACCCTGATGTAAGGGGAGGCTCTCTGGGGACCCTGATGTAAGGGGAGGATCTCTGGGGACCCTAATGTAGGGGAAGGCTCTCTGAGGACCCTTATGTAAGGTTAAGCTTTCTAGGGACCCTAATGTAGGGGGAGGCTCTCTGGGGACCCTGATGTAAGGAGGGCTCCCTGGGGACCCTGATGTAAGGGGGGTTCTCTGGGGACCCTGATGTAAGGGGAGGCTCTCTGGGGACCCTGATGTAAGAGGGGCTCTCTGGGGACCCCGATGTAAGGAGGGGCTCTCTGGGGACCCTGATGTAAGGGGGGCTCTCTGGGGACCTTGATGTAAGGAGGGGCTCTCTGGAGACCCTGATGTAAGGGGGGCTCTCTGGGGACCCTGATGTAAGGAGGGCTCCCTGGGGACCCTGTTGTAAGAGGGGTTCTCTGGGGACCCTGATGTAAGGGGAGGCTCTCTGGGGACCATGATGTAAGAGGAGGATCTCTGGGGACCCTAATGTAAGGGGAGGCTCTCTCTGGTGATCCTAATGTAGAGGGACTCTCTGGGGACCCTGATGTAAGGAGGGCTCCCTGGGGACCTTATGTAAGGGGAGTTCTCTGGGGACCCTGATGTAGGGGGGGCTTTCTGGGGACAATAATGTAAGGAAGGAGCCCTCTGAGGACACTAATGTAAGGGGGGGGCTCTCTGGGGACACTGATGTAAGTGAGGCTCTCTGGGGACCCTAATGTAAGGGGGAGGCTCTCTGGGGACCCTGATGTAAGGGGAGGCTCTCCGGGGACCCTGATTTAAGGGGAGGCTCTCTGGGGACCCTGATGTAAGGAGGGGCTGTCTGGGGACCCTGATGTAAATGAGGCTCTCTGGGGACCCTAATGTAAGGGGGAGGCTCTCTGGGGACCCTCATTTAAGGGGGGCTCTCTGGGGACCCTGATGTAAGGGGGAGCTCTCTGGGGACCCTGATGTAGGGGGGCTCTCTGGGGACCCTGATGTAAGGGAGGCTCTCTGGGGACCCTAATGTAGGGGTGCTCTCTGGGGACCCTGATGTAAGTTGGGCTCTCTGGGTACCCTGATGTAAGGGGGGGATCCCTGGGTACCCTGATGTAAGGAGGGAGGCTCTCTGGGGACCCTAATATAGGGAGAGGCTCTCTAAGGACCCTAATGTAGGGGGAGGCTTTCTGGGGACCCTGATGTAAGGAGGGGCTCTCCGGGGACCCTGATTTAAGGGGAGGCTCTCTGGGGACCCTGATGTAAGGAGGGGCTGTCTGGGGACCCTGATGTAAATGAGGCTCTCTGGGGACCCTAATGTAAGGGGGAGGCTCTCTGGGGACCCTCATTTAAGGGGGGCTCTCTGGGGACCCTGATGTAAGGGGGAGCTCTCTGGGGACCCTGATGTAGGGGGGCTCTCTGGGGACCCTGATGTAAGGGAGGCTCTCTGGGGACCCTAATGTAGGGGTGCTCTCTGGGGACCCTGATGTAAGTTGGGCTCTCTGGGTACCCTGATGTAAGGGGGGGATCCCTGGGTACCCTGATGTAAGGAGGGAGGCTCTCTGGGGACCCTAATATAGGGAGAGGCTCTCTAAGGACCCTGATGTAAGGGGAGGCTCTCTGGGGACCCTGATGTAAGGGGAGGCTCTCAAGGGACCCTAATGTAGGGGGGGCTCTCTGGGGACCCTGATGTAAGGAGGGCTCCCTGGGGACCCTGATGTAAGGGGGGTTCTCTGGGGACCCTGATGTAAGGGGAGGCTCTCTGGGGACCCTGATGTAAGGGGAGGATCTCTGGGGACCCTAATGTAGGGGAAGGCTCTCTGAGGACCCTTATGTAAGGTTAAGCTTTCTAGGGACCCTAATGTAGGGGGAGGCTTTCTGGGGACCCTGATGTAAGGAGGGGCTCTCTGGAGACCTTGGTGTTAAGGGGAGCTCTCTGGGGACCCTGATGTAAGGAGCGCTCCCTGGGGACCCTGATGTAAGGGGGTTCTCTGGGGACCCTGATGTAAGGGGAGGCTCTCCCTGGGGACCCTGATGTAAGGGGAGGATCTCTAAGGACCCTAATGTAGGGGGAGGCTCTCTGGGGACCCTTATGTAAGGGTAAGCTTTCTAGAGACCCTAATGTAGGGGGAGGCTCTCTGGGGACCTTGATGTTAAGGGGAGCTCTCTGGGGACCCTAATATAAGTAGGGAGGCTCTCTTGGGACCCTGATGTAAGGGGAGGCTCTCTCTGGTGATCCTAATGTAGAGGGACTCTCTGGGGACCCTGATGTAAGGAGGGCTCCCTGGGGACCTGATGTAAGGGGAGTTCTCTGGGGACCCTGATGTAGGGGGGGCTTTCTGGGGACAATAATGTAAGGAAGGAGCCCTCTGAGGACATTAATGTAAGGGGGGGGGCTCTCTGGGGACACTGATGTAAGTGAGGCTCTCTGGGGACCCTAATGTAAGGGGGAGGCTCTCTGGGGACCCTGATGTAAGGGGAGGCTCTCCGGGGACCCTGATGTAAGGGGAGGCTCTCTGGGGACCCTGATGTAAGGAGGGGCTGTCTGGGGACCCTGATGTAAATGAGGCTCTCTGGGGACCCTAATGTAAGGGGGAGGCTCTCTGGGGACCCTCATTTAAGGGGGGCTCTCTGGGGACCCTGATGTAAGGGAGGCTCTCTGGGGACCCTAATGTAGGGGTGCTCTCTGGGGACCCTGATGTAAGTTGGGCTCTCTGGGTACCCTGATGTAAGGGGGGGATCCCTGGGTACCCTGATGTAAGGAGGGAGGCTCTCTGGGGACCCTAATATAGGGAGAGGCTCTCTAAGGACCCTGATGTAAGGGGAGGCTCTCTGGGGACCCTGATGTAAGGGGAGGCTCTCAAGGGACCCTAATGTAGGGGGGGCTCTCTGGGGACCCTGATGTAAGGAGGGCTCCCTGGGGACCCTGATGTAAGGGGGGTTCTCTGGGGACCCTGATGTAAGGGGAGGCTCTCTGGGGACCCTGATGTAAGGGGAGGATCTCTGGGGACCCTAATGTAGGGGAAGGCTCTCTGAGGACCCTTATGTAAGGTTAAGCTTTCTAGGGACCCTAATGTAGGGGGAGGCTTTCTGGGGACCCTGATGTAAGGAGGGGCTCTCTGGAGACCTTGGTGTTAAGGGGAGCTCTCTGGGGACCCTGATGTAAGGAGCGCTCCCTGGGGACCCTGATGTAAGGGGGTTCTCTGGGGACCCTGATGTAAGGGGAGGCTCTCCCTGGGGACCCTGATGTAAGGGGAGGATCTCTAAGGACCCTAATGTAGGGGGAGGCTCTCTGGGGACCCTTATGTAAGGGTAAGCTTTCTAGAGACCCTAATGTAGGGGGAGGCTCTCTGGGGACCTTGATGTTAAGGGGAGCTCTCTGGGGACCCTAATATAAGTAGGGAGGCTCTCTTGGGACCCTGATGTAAGGGGAGGCTCTCTCTGGTGATCCTAATGTAGAGGGACTCTCTGGGGACCCTGATGTAAGGAGGGCTCCCTGGGGACCTGATGTAAGGGGAGTTCTCTGGGGACCCTGATGTAGGGGGGGCTTTCTGGGGACAATAATGTAAGGAAGGAGCCCTCTGAGGACATTAATGTAAGGGGGGGGGCTCTCTGGGGACACTGATGTAAGTGAGGCTCTCTGGGGACCCTAATGTAAGGGGGAGGCTCTCTGGGGACCCTGATGTAAGGGGAGGCTCTCCGGGGACCCTGATGTAAGGGGAGGCTCTCTGGGGACCCTGATGTAAGGAGGGGCTGTCTGGGGACCCTGATGTAAATGAGGCTCTCTGGGGACCCTAATGTAAGGGGGAGGCTCTCTGGGGACCCTCATTTAAGGGGGGCTCTCTGGGGACCCTGATGTAAGGGAGGCTCTCTGGGGACCCTAATGTAGGGGTGCTCTCTGGGGACCCTGATGTAAGTTGGGCTCTCTGGGTACCCTGATGTAAGGGGGGGGATCCCTGGGTACCCTGATGTAAGGAGGGAGGCTCTCTGGGGACCCTAATATAGGGAGAGGCTCTCTAAGGACCCTGATGTAAGGGGAGGCTCTCTGGGGACCCTGATGTAAGGGGAGGCTCTCAAGGGACCCTAATGTAGGGGGGGCTCTCTGGGGACCCTGATGTAAGGAGGGCTCCCTGGGGACCCTGATGTAAGGGGGGTTCTCTGGGGACCCTGATGTAAGGGGAGGCTCTCTGGGGACCCTGATGTAAGGGGAGGATCTCTGGGGACCCTAATGTAGGGGAAGGCTCTCTGAGGACCCTTATGTAAGGTTAAGCTTTCTAGGGACCCTAATGTAGGGGGAGGCTTTCTGGGGACCCTGATGTAAGGAGGGGCTCTCTGGAGACCTTGGTGTTAAGGGGAGCTCTCTGGGGACCCTGATGTAAGGAGGGGCTCTCTGGGGACCCAGATGTAAGGGGGGCTCTCTGGGGACCCTGATGTAAGGAGGGCTCCCTGGGGACCCTGATGTAAGGGGGTTCTCTGGGGACCCTGATGTAAGGGGAGGCTCTCCCTGGGGACCCTGATGTAAGGGGAGGATCTCTAAGGACCCTAATGTAGGGGGAGGCTCTCTGGGGACCCTTATGTAAGGGTAAGCTTTCTAGGGACCCTAATGTAGGGGGAGGCTCTCTGGGGACCTTGATGTTAAGGGGAGCTCTCTGGGGACCCTAATATAAGTAGGGAGGCTCTCTTGGGACCCTGATGTAAGGGGAGGCTCTCTCTGGTGATCCTAATGTAGAGGGGTTCTCTGGGGACCCTGATGTAAGGAGGGCTCCCTGGGGACCTGATGTAAGAGGGGTTCTCTGGGGACCCTGATGTAGGGAGGGCTTTCTGGGGACAATAATGTAAGGAAGGAGCCCTCTGAGGACACTAATGTAAGGGGGGGGCTCTCTGGGGACACTGATGTAAGTGAGGCTCTCTGGGGACCCTAATGTAAGGGGGAGGCTCTCTGGGGACCCTGATGTAAGGGGAGGCTCTCTGGGGACCCTGATGTAAGGGGAGGCTCTCTGGGGACCCTGATGTAAGGAGGGGCTCTCTGGGGACCCTGATGTAAATGAGGCTCTCTGGGGACCCTAATGTAAGGGGGAGGCTCTCTGGGGACTCTCATGTAAGGGGGGCTCTCTGGGGACCCTGATGTAAGAGAGGCTCTCTGGGGACCCTAATGTAGGGGTGCTCTCTGGGGACCCTGATGTAAGTGGGGCTCTCTGGGTACCCTGATGTAAGGGGGGATCCCTGGGTACCCTGATGTAAGGAGGGAGGCTCTCTGGGGACGCTAATATAGGGGGAGGCTCTCTAAGGACCCTGATGTAAGGGGAGGCTCTCTGGGGACCCTGATGTAAGGGGAGGCTCTCAACGGACCCTAATGTAGGGGGGGCTCTCTGGGGACCCTGATGTAAGGAGGGCTTCCTGGGGACCCTGATGTAAGGGGGGTTCTCTGGGGACCCTGATGTAAGGGGAGGCTCTCTGGGGACCCTTATGTAAGGGGAGGATCTCTGGGGACCCTAATGTAGGGGAAGGCTCTCTGGGGACCCTTATGTAAGGTTAAGCTTTCTAGGGACCCTAATGTAGGAGGGGCTCTCTGGGGACCTTGATGTTAAGGGGAGCTCTCTGGGGACCCTGATGTAATGAGGGGAGCTCTGGGGACCCTAATATAAGTAGGGAGGCTCTCTTGGGACCCTGATATAAGGGGAGGGGGGCTCTCTGGGGACCCTGATGTAAGGAGGGCTCCCTGGGGACCCTGATGTAAGGGGGGTTCTCTGGGGACCATAATATAGGGGGAGGCTCTCTAAGGACCCTGATGTAAGGTGAGGCTCTCTGGGGAACCTGATGTAAGGGGGGGGGGCTCTCTGGGGACCCTGATGTAAAGAGGGGCTCCCTGGGAACCCTGATGTAAGTGGAGCTCTCTGGGTACCCTGATGTAAGGGGGGGATCCTTGGGGACCCTGATGTAAGGAGGGAGGCTCTCTGGGGACCCTAATATAGGGGGAGGCTCTCTAAGGACCCTGATGTAAGAGGGGGGCTCTCTGGGGACCCTGATGTAGGTGGTGGATCCCTGGGGACCCTGATGTAAGTGGGGTATCTGCATTCAGATATGTAACGATATATATACATACACATACACACACACATATATATTATATACATGTGTATGCCCGCCAAAGTATATGACTTTCCTTACTTAGCTGCTATAGGCTCTAGCCCGAGATCTTTTGTAGACCTAGCAACGCCCCTGGTGGGGGCCCTTCATGGTTTCTTGCACCGGGGCCCTGAAGAATCTAGTTACGCCTCTGCATTGCATGCCTTGTGAGGTGTGTGTATTAGCTGGGGCACACACGTTAGGAGGTTTAGTCTTACAATTTATACATATATATATATTTCTACCTTTTACTCCCAAATTCCTAACACAATTTATGGCCTGCCCCCCTGGTACCCATACCCACCTTCTTTTTAGGATCTGGGCTACCAGGTAATTGCAGGTATGCCAGCTAATTGTTGAGCCAGGTTCAATAGGAAACTATTTGTATTTGCTGCCTTTTGGGTTAGGCGATTTATTTCTATTTTTATTTCTATTTTTATTATTTCTATATTTCTATAGGTACTTTCATCTTTATTTTTAACTCTATGTTTACCTTCATTCTTATTTTACCCTTAACCCTACTCTGTGCCACTTTTTACACCCTACGGGCCAAAGGGCTTGAGTAATCAGCGATGGTTGATGGGTATTTAGTTTTACTGGGTAATATCTGGCTCTGCTCTCTTACTAAGTTTATCCTTAAGATTTTATCCCTAGCCACTAGGGGGACTCTGGAGCAATTAGACTATATACTAATGGTACAAATTTATCTCACACTACTATATTTACCCTGGTCTGTGTATTAACTGATTTTATTTAGGGTCTGGGCTACCAGGTAATTGGAGGTATGTCAGTTAATTGTTGAGCCAGGTTCAATAAGAAACTATTTGTATTTGCTGCCTTTTGGACTAGGCGATCTATTTTATTTCTATTTTTATATCTCTATAGGTACTTTTTTCCTTTATTCGTAATTCTGTGTTTACCTTTATTTTAATTTTATCCTTAACCCTACTCTGTGTCACTTTTTACACCTTACAGGCCAAAGGGCTTGAGTAATCAGTATTGGGTGATGGGTATTTAGACAGTTTTACTGGGTAATATCTGGCTTTGGTCTCTTACTAAGTTTATCCTTAAGATTTTATCCCTAGCCACTAGGGGGATTCTGGAGCAATTAGATTATATACTAATGGTACAAATTTATCTTATACTGCTATATTTACCCCAGTCTCTGTATTAACTGATTTGTGTTTATGAAGTTTATGGTGTTATCAAGGGAGAGCGGGTGAATTATTATCTACCTTCACCTGAAACCATATTTGGTCCGCCCCGGGATGGGCACCTATTTAACATCGTTATGTGATGCATGGGTTTCCTGGTTCCCAATACTAGCTGGGCGGGTCAGTGTTAAGTGGGCAGGGTTACAAGCTGCTCTCCCTTATAAAATACGTGACGCGCAGTGGTAAGACATCGCCGCTGAAGACGTCTATGATGAAACGCGTATGGCGTCACTATGCACATCACGTGACTCCCAGGAAGCTGAGCGAGTGGGTGGAACGCAACCAGAGTGCATGCTGTCCACCTACAGCTCGGTTGCCTATGCTTTATACCGGCAAGTGCAGCCCCTATGGGACTAGGCATTACACTGTATGAACTGCATTTTTTGTCTGTTTGCTTTTACACATTTTTTTTAAAAATAATCTTTTAATAAACGGAAGTTTTGGTTATACTGCACTATGGGAGCCAATTTCTCTTTTTTATGAGGAATATGAAAATTACATCTATCACAACCCGGATATCCCAAGGCTGCTTGAGGAACTGCAAAGGCTGACACCAGTGGTTACCTGCCAACCTAAGGAGCTACATGCGCATTACCCCTGTAGGGGTAGTAGGATCTGGTGAGTGGGAACCCTTGAGGGGGAGCACGCAAGTCACCTGTCAAGATTCTGTGATCACTAAAGTCACCTGCTACAATTCCTCTAAACACGAACAGTCACCTTCAATGGGATGAATGCACCTATGTGTTCTTTGTACACTGTGCGATAAACTGCATCTTGGTGTAATTTTTATTTTGGTTTGATTTTTGCATTTTTTTGTTTTTTTGGTGCGATTTTTTTGCATTTTTCTGTTTTTTTCTTGGGTTTTTATACACCTTGATCTTATGATTGGGACACTATATGTATACACTTATATGTTTTTGTATATGATGCAATAATTACATTTTGGTGCGACTTTGGTGCAATTTTTTTATAACTTTTTTGTTTTTTGGTGCAATTTTTTTGCATTTTTATTTGGATTTGGTTTTTGGGTTCACTCACATCCTGTATTTTGGGTTTGGACACTATACGCACTGTTACACGCAGAGGATCACTATACTATCATGATATTCATGTCTGGATGTTTTATACACTAATTTGTAAGCCATTATATTTTTTGGTGATAATCTCTCCTGTGTAGGATTGGTGTCCACACCTAGAAGGTTTTAGTACTCACCTACTGGGGTAGGTGAGGTGTGATAACTATTACACTATCACCTTTATGGTAACTGTTTTGTTATAATTTATTCCACAATAACACTTTTAATACTTAGCCACTATAGAGTGATTTGGTAGAGCACTATTTGACATATACGTAGCGCCACTCGCCCCTTCACATCTTCTTTCTTTCTATATTCTAGTGCTTCATACAAAGTCCCACCCAACCCCCTTCCTTTAAAATATGTTCAATAGGGATGGAGGCAGATGAACTTACCCACTCATTGCCTCATATAAAGTCCCAACTCCTCTTTTCCCCTCTTTTCGTACTGCCTTGGGTAAATATGAGAAACTCTAAACAGTAGATCAGGAGATATGAAAATCATATCTAATCTGGATAAGGATTTGTCTGAGTCAGATCGACACGAGTATTCCTTAAAGTCAGAGTGTTTCCATCACCATACATCCACTAGATTATAAGCCTCAGCCCATTCCTTTAGACCCCTTTCACACTAAAAATAGCACCTATAAAGCGCCTGAAAAACGCCTCCCCAGAGGGCTTTCACACTGGGATGCTGCGCTGGCAGGACGGTAAAAAAAGTCCTGCCAGCAGCATCTTTGGGGTGGTGGAGGAGCGGTGTATACACCGCTCCTGCCCATTAAAATGAATAGGCATCGTTGTCGAAGTGCCTGCAAAGCACTGCAGCGGCGCTACACGGACGCATTTAACCCTTTATTCAGCTGCTAGTGTGGGTTCAAAAGCATTCTGCTAGCGACCGAATATCACCGCTAAAATGACGGTAAAATGACGGTAAAGCACCACTAAAACTAGCGACATTTTACCATCAACACCCGCCCCAGTGTGAATGCAGCCTTAAAAGACTACGAAGTCTGTCAAAAAAATGGATCCATGACAGTGTTGAGGTTGGCCCCTATAATAAGGACACCTTTAATGATGGGGAGAACCTTAACCATACACTGGGACAGTCTATCAATGTAAAACGGGGTGGGAGAGATATAGATGTTCACTATTGTGTAAAACATATCCAAATAGCAAAATATTAGAATAATGTAAGAACTTGGTGGGTCAATTACTACTTTCACAATTTGTGAGTTAAGAGACTTGATAGGCAAAATAGACACACATCTGAAATACGAGAAATAGGTGGCGTGAAAGGTGTGGGTTGAGGTCTTCAGAGCGCCATCATTCACAAACCAGTCAGGTGAGTTTCTTGAAGTAAAATAATAGGTGGTTTTGTTCTCTTAAGTTGTTCAAAAATCAGGGACCTCTTGATTTTAGAATTGAGGCCCCTGACATTCCAAGTCATGACTGGATGTGCCAAAGAAATGGGTCGAAAGGAGCCTAACAAACAGATTTGTGGGACCTACCCTTACACCTTAGAAACAGAAGCGTGCTACAATATGTAAGGTATGCATTACATTGATGAACTTTAACTCAATAAAAGAACACCCTTATTCCCCCACCCAGCTCACTGTCCCAAACTTCAATGAGCTTTATCCCATAAGCATGAAAACCTGAGAGAGGCATGGCCTTGCTGACCCTGATAAAAGGAAATAACTTATGACCAGAGATTAGGCAAAAAAAAAAACTGTTTTATATATGAGAGGAAAATAGATTTGTTGAGTATGAACAGAAGGACTCTCATTCATAAAAGAGCAGTTGCAGCACCATGTATTAGCGCCTGGCTTAAGAACAGAATGGGTCCCTCTCAGTCTGAAGGAGTATAGGAGGTAATTCTGCTTACTCATAGCACCCATAGGGAGGAGACCACAAGAAGGATTTAACATGCCGAGAAGAGGTCCCCGAGGTGGATGTTATAGTTCATATAGAGTATAGGTAGCAAAGACTTGTCAACTGAAATTTGAAAATGTACTACGAAGAGAAAAAGCATACTCTGGGGGCCTGACTACAAAGAGAACAAGAAAATGTAGTCAATGATGTAAACACCTCTGATGTAATAGTCTATCCCAGGCCTTCTTTCCAAGTGAAAGCCTAAGCTGGTGAGGTGAAGAACTGAGTTTTCCCATTATTGATCATTCTTAGTTTAGCAGGATACAGCATGCTGTAACAAAATTGTTTATTCCGTAGGTGTCACTTAACCACAGTTAAAGCTGCTCTCTGCTTCTGGGGAATCCCTCCTGCCAAGACATTGTCTTCTCCCATCGGAGGTGGGAAGAGGAAGCCGTCCCCGCTGGGAGAAGACAGTGATTATCGCTAGCGATTATAGCAGCCGCTGGTGATAATCGGAAGCAAGTCTGGCAGGCTGGTTGTATCCAAGTTGATCGATCGATAACTTGGTACTTTCAGCCTGCCCATTAATGATCAAACTGTGTATAGCCAGCCTTAGTCAGTGAAATGTTCCTTGATGGTGCTAGGCAGCTTTAGTTTTGTGCAAGAATGAGAAGGCTAATGCCCCGTACACACGATCGGATTTTCTGACAACAAATGTTGGATGCGAGCTTGTTGGCCGAAAGTCTGACCATGTGTATGCTCCATAGATCATTTGTTGTCGGACTTTCTGCCAACAAATGTTGGCTAGCAGGTTCTCAAATTTTCCGCCGACAAAACTTTGTTGTCTGAATTTCCGATTGTGTGTACGAGGCATTACAGTAGTAGCAGGTGTACCTGACTCACCTAGTGGTGGCTTCTTCTGCTTCTCTCTTGGCAGGAGAGGACCTGAGGAGGGAGAACCAGCGCCATTTTGCAAATGAAAGCTCCCCGGCACTGCTGGAACATAAACTCAGCACACATAAACCTGGGTAACATATTTGTCTAAATGTGGTCACAACATTACAACGATCAGCTTTAATTTATTAATGTAAGCCTTTATCCCAAAAGAAAAAAAACTAGCTAGCTTCAATTTGTTAGTGTACCTAAATCTGCTATTACATCAAACACTCCCCTTCCCCCACACTGGCAATGCTGCTGTTCAAAGGTCCTCTGTGCCCCTTCATCCCGAGTGGGAGCACTCTAATCCTGGAAGTGTGTTACTGGCCAAATCACAAGGTGAAAACAGAGGGAAAAAAAGCCAAAAAAGAGAACTAATGCAGCCGCCATACCTAATGATTGGTAATCTGCAATATATTACATTTTCCGCATTGGGTTTAATACAAGATTAATGATAAATACCACATGTAACCAATAGTTTAGGCTTGTACCCTTTTTATTTACAACAATTTACTTGCAGTCCTGAACCAGCTTCCCCCACCATGTTATCTTAAAGTGTGTTACCCAAACATTTCATATTCCTGATATGTGCCTGCTGTACTATGTACTTGTATGAAAAAGTATCCTGTTTTTTGTATTGTTTTCTTTGTGTGAAATCCCTGGTGTTCCTGCCAGTACCTCTGCTTTCCTATTAAAAACTGACCAGACTAAGCAGGAGAACACATCATGGTCAGTTTTATAGCTTTGCTGGGAACTCAGTGTGCTCTCCTCTAATGATCAGACTTGTCCTGACTCCTGACACACACCCCCTTCCACAGTCTTTCACTGGAAAGATCAATGTACTGTTGCTTTTCCTCCCCCCAGCTCTTATGCAGCTGAGAACAGAAGGAATGTGATCACTTATAAAAAAGGGAAAAAAAGGTATTTATATTTTTTTATATCTATACAACAATGTTTTGCCTTTTCCTTTCTATTTTAAACTGAATAGGTTGTTTTACAAGGTGATCATTTAGGCCTCATGTACACTGCAGCTGGTAAACAGATGTTTAGGAGCATTCGTACATTTTTTTCAGAAGCCCCTGAACTCTCTTCAATGTTATCTTATGGGTACATGTACACTCAGGCGTTTATAGTAGTTTAGAAGCAGTTGACGTTAGTTACGGTAGACGGTAGTTTAGCGGCATTTGAAACGGCAAGTGCTTGTATACAGCGTGTAAATGCATCTAAGTGCGGTAACTCGCATTTATAAGCATTTTCGTTTTTTTAATGGAGAGAAATTTCTGACCATTTACAATGGTAAAAAACAGACTTTCCAGAATGCTTGTTGTTGGCTGCAAGGAGAGAGAGAAAGAGACAGACACAGAGAGAGAGAAAGAGAGAGAGAGAGAGAGAGAGAGAGAGATGTTTTTCCTGCATTGTGCGCATGTGGGAGGGTCTACTGAGGTTATCTGTAAAAAAATGCTTCTAAACGCAAACGCTCATAAACACAGCATGTAAAAGTGGCAAAACTGACGTTTTTAACTGTCGGTTACTAGTGTCAGGTTCCAGCGTTCAGAAGAGGTTTTCAAACTTCCTGTGTACATAAAGCCTTACAATCAATTCAAGTTTCCTTTATTCTCCAATGCCTGTGTCTGAAACCCCTAGCAGCAGACCTGGGCCGGGCAGGGCCGTCTTTAATGCAGGGCAAAAGGGGCAGCTGCCCTGGGCCCCATCATTGTTTTGGGGCCCAAAGCAGCTGTCTCATACTTGCCAACTATCCCAGTTTAAATTCCCTTGTCCCAGGAAGTTTTAATCCTGGGCTGTGTCCCGATATCTCAGTGTGAAGTTCCGTTACTAATGCTGCCCAGCTCTGCCCTTTTGGCATGTACAGATAACTCACCTGCAGACCCTGTGTTTACATGTAAATAAAATGCATTGATATGTAAATAGCATCTGCATTAAAATGTAAATAGCCGTGGACCAGCTGCTTTGATATATAAATAGAGGCGGCATTTATATTTATATCATGCTCCCCCTGAGGTCATATCCACCATCACCTCTGCTGATTGCTGCCCACTGGGGAGGTAAAGGGGCATTCTTGAAAGTCCTCCCTACAACTGTGGTCATTAAGCCTAACATCAGCCTGTTCTGCAACGGTAAGCAAATTGGAGGTAGAACCCTTTTTCAAAACAACATAGTGCCACAGCACCGTAAATTTTGATGCACGCGAATACGCATATCTCTGCAAATGCATGAGGGTGTCATTAACAATGAATGGACTGCTCAGTGTATCTGCTAAAGGGCAGCATGTTTCTGTGGTGTCAGGAAAGCATTTTTGCATGCGTTCCTGACACACACAAATGTGTCAGTTATATTGGTGGTCAGTGTAAATCTTGGGGCTTGGTGTAAAATCCTTTCATTCACACTAGTGGCCAGTGTGAAGGTCCCCTTACATTGATGGTCAGTGTAAATCCCTCCTTACATTGGTGGTTACTGTGAATGCTCCTATTACATTAGTGGTCAGTGTAAATCCCCATTACATTAGTGGTCAGTATAAATCCCCATTACATTGGTGGCTAGTGTACAAACTCCTCTTTATATTGGTAATCAGTAAAAAAATCCAAACTTGCATTTGTGGTTGAATCCTCCCTTGCATTAGTTGTCCATGTAGAAGCCACCTTTAATGGTGGTGGTGAGTGTAAATACCCCCTCACATTGGTTGGCAGTGTAGAAATCCCCCTTTATTGGTTGTTGACGTAAAATCCCCCTTTAAATTAGTGGTCAGTGTACATTTCCCTTTAAATTGGTGGTAAGTCCAAAATTGCTTTTACCCTAGTGATCAGTGTAAATCCCCCTTTACATTAGTGATCAGTGTACATTTCCCTTTAAATTGGTGGTAAGTCCAAAATTGCTCTTACCCTAGTGGTCAGTGTAAATCCCCCTTTACATTGGTGGTCAGTGTAAATACCTCCTAACATTGGTGGTCAGTGTAGAAGTGTCACCTTACATTGGTGGTCAGTACAAATCTCAACAATGGTTGTCAGTGTAAATTCCCCCTTACATGGAGGTCAATGTATATTCCCCTTACACTGATTGTTGATGTAAATGCTCCTATTACATTGGTGTCAGTGTAGAAATACCTCTTTATATTGGTGGGTGGTGTAAAATCCCCAGTTACATGGTGGTCAGTGTGAATCAACACTCATCAAACTTCTACTAACACAAAATTAGCAGAAGGAGCCCAAAGGGTGGTGCTAAAGATCTGAAAAACCACGTAGTACGTCTAGTGCGTCACTACATTCGAAATTGTTGGCCAACATTTGTGTGACCGTGTGTATGCAAGACAAGTTTGGGCCAACGCCCTTCGGACAAAATTCCACGGTTTTGTTGTCGGAAAATCTGATTGTGTGTACAAGGCATAACAGATTCCTCCACATAAACAAGACGAATGAAGGAATCTCCTCAACAGGACATTGTATTCTGACAGCGGGACCCATTATTGTCAAAATACACTGATCAGTGGATGCAGCCGATTGGACACAATTTTTCAGCATGTCCCTTCACCAGAAGTCAATCAAACGATCAATGTCTATTGAGCAGGGATGGCCACACACCGATCAAAATTTGTCCTGATAAATTGACCACTGTCTTATCTCAGTGTGGAATAGGAAATGCTTAAAGAGTAACCCCACTTTTGTTGAGAAAAAATAATCCCCTCTGGGTGATCAATTTACATTGCAAGGAATTAAACAAATTTTGTTGCAGATTCCTACATGTTTCTGCTCTGAAGGAGAAGCTTTTTCTTTGTGCGGTGTGAATCTGAATGTAAGTGACTAAGTTATTTTAATCACCTGGTGCACTTTCAGGGTTATGATGAGAAAAATTGCAGTATCTGCATCCCTTTAGAAGTAATTAACCCTTAGGCCCCTTTCACACTGGGGCGATGGGTGCGTCGGCAGTAAAACGCTGCTATTTTTAGCAGCTCTTTACCGTCAATTTTGTGGCGCTATTCGACTGCTAGCGGGATGCTTTTACCCCCCACGCGCTAGCGGCCGAGAAAGGGTTAAAACCACTGCAAAGAGCTGCTGCAGCAGCGCTATGCAGGTGGTATAGCCGCGCTGCCCCATTGATTTCAATGGGCAGGAGCGGTTTAGGAGCGGCTCCTTCGCTGCTCCAAAGATGCTGCTAGCAGGACTTTTTTTAGCATCCTGGCAGCGCACCACTCCAGTGTGAAAGCCCTTGGGGCTTTCACAATGGAGAGACAGTGGCGGCTCTTTCAGGGCGCTTTGCAGGCACTATTTTTAGCATTATAGCGCCTGCAATTTGCCCCAGTGTGAAAGGGGTCTTAGAGAGTATTTCACCAAAAATGACATTTCTGTTGCAGAGGATAACTAATCCCTGAATCTTCATGCAGAGCTCTTCATCCAAATAGAAAATTACATTTCTGAGGGTGTTCTGTACACCAACTGTGTACAGATTAGAACATCTTCAAATTGTGGTATTGCATTGAGTTTTACAGAAAATGACAGTGCTGCAGTTTGAAAAGGATAGGTAATTTTTAATAACATTAAATTACAATATGGCTTGTCCCATAAAAAGCACTGCATGAAAACCTCTTCTGCAACCCTGCCTTGTAGAGAATCATACCTCTAGATTCCAAAGCTAGCAACCCTTGCCTTTGAGACCAGCAGAAGTACAGTCAGTAAGTTTTAGATAAGATAAATGTGTTCATAGTTGCGTTGCAAAAATGCCAAATGCATGGCAAAGGAAACACTAGCTTTCCTAAAATGTTCTGGATATGTCTACATGGTTTTAAAATAGTAAATCCCCTATTTACATTCCTTAAAGTTTAGGCATACAATACATGACATTCCCCCTAAAGCAGCAGGGGTTAACACCAAAAAACAAAATTCACATCTGACTCAAATTACACTATCCAAATAATGATTGTAAATCTTTTATGGTTGTAATCACAATGAAACTGCAAAGAACACACATGTGGCAAACATTAGCTGTGTCTAACTTTTTTGTGCTAGATTAAAATAGCATTCTGTTTAAAATGGGGCTGCCCCAAAAATTCAAAGCAAAAACAGGAAAAGAATATCCCCAAAGTTCTCTACTGCAAAAAAAAAATAATCCAATTTTCTGTATGCTTTGGAACACAGAAACCACAAGCGAATATGCTTTAGAATCTAGTTATAAGAAATGTACTTCTGCCCAATACTTTAAAGAATGTATCACACAAAACAGGAAACAGGAAAGGACAGGGAATCAGGGAGAATAATTTCTTAAAGGTAATCTTAGCAAAGTATAGTATAAAGCCTGAGCTTGTCTAAATTGTCAATGGAGAACCAAAATATGCTAGCATATTATTTTCTCTGGACTGGGAGCTTCTGTTTTTAGTTTTGTCTGCAGCACCATCTAGAGGTAAAACCTGGTATTTCAACACAGTCATTTAAACAAAAGGAATCCTGTACTGAGGACTAGGGATGAGCCCAATGTTCGAGTCGAACGTAAGTTCGACTCAAACATCGGGTGTTCGCCGAATAGCGAACAATTTGGGGTGTTCGCGGCAAATTCGAAAGCCGCAGAACACCCTTTAAAAGTCTATGGGAGAAATCAAAAGTGCTAATTTTAAAGGCTTATATGCAGGTATTGTCTTTAAAAGTGTTTGGGGACCTGGGTCCTGCCCCAGGGGATATGTATCAATGCAAAAAAAAGTTTTAAAAAAGGCCAATTTTTTGGGAGCAGTGATTTTAACCACTTGCCGCCCGCCCTATTACAGAATGACGGCGGCAAAGTGGTTTGATATTCCTGATCGGACATCATATGACGTGATCAGGAATATCGAGCCGCTGCGATCATTGTTGCGGGGTGTCAGTCTGACACCCTGCAACACCGATCTAGGTAAAGAGTCTCCGACGGAGACTCTTTACAACGTGATCAGCCGTGTCCAATCACGGCTGATCACGATGTAAATAGGAAGAGCCGGTGATTGGCTTTTCCTCACTCGCGTCTGACAGACACGAGTAGAGGAGAGCCGATCGGCTGCTCTCCTGACAGGGGGGGTCTGTGCTGATTGTTTATCAGCACAGCCCCCCCTCGGATCCTACCCAGGACCACCAGGGAAGCCGACCAGGACCACCGGGGAAGCGATCCACACTGGACCACCAGGTATGCCCCTAGACCACCAGGGAAATGCCACTGTGTGCCCAGGCAGCTGCCAATCTGTGCCCAGGCAGCTGCCAGTCAGTGCCCACTTCAATGCCTACCACTGCCAGTGCCTCATATCAGTGCCCTGTATCAGTGCCCATCTGTGCCAAGTATCAGTGCCCATCAGTGCCCAGCAGTGCCGCCTATCAGTGCCCATCAGTGCCCAGCAGTGCCGCCTATCAGTGCCGCTTATCAGCGCCACCCTATCAGTGCCCAGCAGTGCCGCCTTTCATTGCCCATCAGTGTTGCCCATCAGTGCCCATCAGAGCCAACCAGTGCCACCCAGTGCCACCCATCAGTGCCCATCAGTGCTGCCTATCAATGCCCATCAGTGCTGCATATCAGTGCCACCCATCAGTGCTGCCCATCAGTGCCGCATATCAGTGCCCATAGTCAGTGCCCGTCAGTGCCCGCTCATTGGTGCCACCTCATCGGTGCCACCGTATCAGTGCCTGTCAGTGCCGCCTTATCAGTGCCCATCAGTGAAAGAGAAAACTTACTTATTTACAATTTTTTAACAGAAACAAAAGCAAAACTTTGATTTTTTTCAAAATTTTCGGTCTTTTTTTATTTGTTTAGCAAGAAATAAAAACCGCAGAGGTGATCAAATACCACCAAAAGAAAGCACTATTTGTGGGAACAAAATGATAAAAATTTAGTTTGGGCACAGTGTAGCATGACCGCGCAATTGTCATTCAAACTTCGACAGCGCTAAAAGCTGAAAATTGGTCTGGGCAGGAAGGTGTCTAAGTGCCCTGTATTGAAGTGGTTAATAATGCTTAAAGTGAAACAATAAAAGTGAAATATTCCATTAAATTTCGCACCTGGGGGGTGTCTATTGTATGCCTGTAAAGTGGTGCATGTTTCCCGTGTTTACAACAGTCCCTGCACAAAATGACATTTCTAAAGGAAAAAAAGTCATTTAAAAGTACTCGCGGATATAATGAATTGTTGGTCCCGGAAATACACATAAAAGTAATTGAAAAAAACGATATGTGATTCCCCCACAGTCCATTACCAGGCCCTTTGGGTCTGATATGAATATTAAGGGGAACCCCGAACCAAAATGAAAAAAAAAATTGTGTGGGGGTGCCCCCTAATTCCACACCAGGCCCTTCAGGTCTGTAATGGATGTTAAGGGGAACCCCATGCCAAAATGGCATGGGGTCCCCCTTAAAAGCCATACCAGACCCTTCAGGTCTGGTATGGCTTTTAAGGGGAACCCCGCACCAATTTTAAAAAAAAATGACGTGGGGGTCCCCCCAAAATCCATACCACACAACCTAGCAGGCCACAGGAAAAGAGGGGGGGCGAGATAGCACCCCCCCTCCTGAACCGTACCAGGCCACATGCCCTCAACATGGGGAGGGTGCTTTGGGGTAGCCCCCCAAAACACCTTGTCCCCATGTTGATGGGGACAAGGGCCTCATCCCCATAACCCTTGCCCAGTGGTTGTGGGGGTCTTCAGGCGGGGAGCTTATCGGAATCTGGAAGCCCCCTTTAACAAGTGTGAAAATGGTAAAAATGACATGACATGGCTTGGGACAAGTCCTTTTTTAAAAAATAAAAATGTCCCACAAAGTCTTCTTCTTCTTCTCTTGCTCCGCCAATGGACCGAAAAAGAAAAAACAAAATCCCACACGCCGCCACCGATCCACCTCCATGGGAGGCACCTTCCGTAATGACCATCCTGTCAGGTGACAGTTCTTTTATAATTGAGGGCGGGGCCACACAGTGATGTTGCCAGGTGACCCCGCCCCCCCTGACACACGGGGACATCCCTATGGCTTCCCCGAGGTGACCCCAGCCCCTCTGACGCACGGGAACATCCCTATGGCTTCCTCATAGTGTTAGAGGGGGCGGGGCCACTCAGTGATGTCCCCAGGTGACCCTGCCCCCCTCTGACACACAAGGACATCCCTTTGGCTTCCCTGTAGTTTCAGAGGGGGCAGGACCACCCTGTGACGTAACCGGGTGACCCCGCCCATCTCTGATGCTACGGGGAAGCCATAGGAATGTCCCCGTGCGTCAGAGGGGGGCAGGGTCATGTGGGGACATCACCGTGTACCCCCACCCTCAGTTGTCTGTCACCTGAGAGGACGGTCTTTATGGCGGGTGCCTCCAATGAAGGCGGATTGGTGGCGGCGTGCAGGGGTTTTTTTTCTTTTTCGGTCCATCAGCGGAGCAAGAGAAGAAGAAGAAGACTTTGTCGGACATTTTTATTTTTTAATAAAGGCCTTTTCCCAAGCCGTGTCATGTCATTTTTACCATTTTCACACTTTTTTTGTGACATGGTAGGGGTACATGTATACCCCGTTACCATTTCACATGGGGGAGGCCAGGATCTGGGGGTTCCCTCTTTTCCTGTGGCCTGCCAGGTTGTGTGCTCAGATAAGGGTCTGGTATTGATTTTTGGGGGGACCCCACGCCATTTTTTAAAAATTTTGGCGTAGGGTTCCCCTTAAAATCCATACCAGACCTGAAGGGTCTGGTATGGATTTTGAGTGGGACCCCCACGCCATCTTTTTCTTTAATTTTGGTGCAGAGTTCCCCTTAATATCCATACCAGACCTGAAGGGCCTGGTATGGAATTTGGGGGGACCCCCACGCAATTTTTTTTTGAAATTTTGGTTTGGGGTTCCCCTGAAAAAAACTGAGTTTAATATTGGCAGATTAATATTCATACTAGATCCAAAGGGCCTGGTAATGAACTGTGGGGGAAATCTCATGCCGTTTTTTTCAATGACTTTTATGTGTATTGTCAGGACCGACAATTCATTATAGCCATGAGTACTTTTAAATGACTTTTTTTCCTTTAGAAATGTCATTTTGTGCAGGGACTGTTGTAAACACGGGAAACATGCGCCACTTTACAGGCATACTATAGACACCAGGTATGAAATTTAAAGGAATATTTCACTTTTATTGTTTGACTTTAAGCATTATTAAAATCACTGCTCCCGAAAAAACAGCCGTTTTTAAAACTTTTTTTTGCATTGATACATGTCCCCTGGGGCAGGGCCCAGGTCCCCAAACACTTTTTTATGACAATAACTTGCATATAAGCCTTTAAAATTAGCACTTTTGATTATTCATGTTCTTGTCCCATAGACTTTAATAGTGTTCGCGTGTTTAAACAAATTTTTTGCCTGTTCGCATGTTCTGCTGCAAACCGAACAGGGGAGTGTTCGGCTCATCCCTACTGAGGACTTATGAAGGCAGTAATTTCTAACCTCTTTCTGAAAATTGTAGGATCTTCAGTACTTTCTGTGCCACGAACCCATAACAAGAATAAAAAGTTTGGACTTCACTTTGACTTTGCTTAATGCTTGTTCTAGGCTCGAGGCTCAAAATGCATTCAGGACACCTAGGCAGCTTCTATATGTTTGTTAGTACAGGCTTCTTTTAATACTCACCTGCCGGCACTCTTGTAACCCAACAGTAACAACCATGTCCCCAATACACAAAAACTGGGTATATACGATATACTGTATAAATACACTTTATTATCAAAAGTATTGGGACACCTGCCTTTACACATAAGTTTTAATGGTATCCCAGTCTTAGTCCACAGGGTTCAATATTGAGCTGGCCCATCCTTTGCAGTTCTAACAGTTTCAACTCTTCTAGGAAGGCTGTCCACAAGGTTTAGGAGTGTATCTATGGGAATGTTTGAACATTCTTCCAGAAGCGCATTTTGAGGTCAGCCACTGATGTTGGACCAGAAGGCTTTGCTTGCAGTCTCTGCATTAATTCATCCTAATGGTATTCTATTGGCTTGAGGACCCCCACTTAATGGCCACTGTAACTTTGCAGATCCATTAACTGAAGAACACAGATCTCAGCAATAATTAAAATATGGTATATTTAAAAAAAAAACTGTTAAGTCACTTTACCCTCTATTATCTACCACTGAAATATCAGTTTTGCTGAAGAGCGCCTTTGAAACAAGCATGCTATCTATGGGTCACTTTGAATTTTGTTGTTACATTAAAGCTGCACTGCTATGATCATTAGCTATTAACAAGACCCCTATATCCTTTACTTAGTTCTGTTTTGTATTGTTAATAAAATACAAAGTAAAGTGACTATAAAAGTAAAATAGAACATACATGCAAAATCAGAATAATATGTTCATTAGCTCACCGTAGTCTCCCTTTCTGTTTAGCCTGAAGCCACCAATGCCAATACTATTATGACAGCAAACCCAACTGTCCATCACCTCCTCCTAATTCCCCTCATATAAGTCTAACCCCCATTCCAAAACAACATCATATTCTGATTGCATTGCTTATGGTTTCACAGGTCTCTCAATGTCTCTTGACATAGAACCCGTGTGATGTCTTCATGCCCTTATCAATGTCTGTTATAATTTAGATGTTATGTGCATTTGTTTTTCAGTTTTCCCTATATTGTGCTTTATTCATGAATTGCAGGAAACTGTATCACTGACATATACAAACTCTGTTATCTGACCACTACTCCACCACCATTGCCTTCCTGTCGCCTACTGTTCAAATGTTATACATATGTTTTTATGGATTTGCTTTCATCTCTCCCACTTTTCTCTAAGCCCCCTACTCATATAACACTGTTATACTACAGACCGATATGTAAATAAAAATTGTACTGTAGTATAGAAAAAAAATTCTTCATCTTTAGCCTCATGCCTCACATTCACCCCATGAGCATCTGAGCACCTCTGTAGCTGTGTAATCCAGTTCATCTATTAAGTACGGTAAGTAGGAAATGCCCTAACTTAAAAAAAAAGGAGATTGGCAAAAAACTAAGTTATTAAAATCATCTTTAAAAAAACTTGGTGCCAAAGAATTGAAATCATCTATAAAAAATAAATATTTGCAACCAAAAATAAGATTTCCTGGATAATGTTCCTAAAAAAATGATAGCAAGTATTTTACAAGATGAGCAAACCAAAACCACTGTAATAGGGACCATTGTTTCTGTTCCAAATGTTCTGGTTCATTCAATAATAATTAGTGGACATTGAATAAATTTTATTCTGCATTGAGACCCCAGACTCTAGATGGCCAAGACGTGAGGGACTTGTCATCATCTTACCGAAGTTGCTGAAGTAACAGGTGTTTATAGTAGGATATGCTAACCTACTAGTATATTTTGCAAATACTGTTCATGTTTTATGATCCACTGGTGCATTACTCAATAACTGAATTGAACAAATGTCTGCAAAACTTTTATTGTGAAATATAATAAAAATGATTGAAAGAAAAACAGAAAAAATATATTCCTTTTTCCTAAAATGTTTTAACCCATTCCCGCCGACCTTACGCAGATATGCGTACTCGGCTTTCCGGGGTTATACCAGGATATAAGGAAGAAAAAGCTGGAAGTCCGCCTATTGCTTCTCCCATGAAAGGGGTTCCAACCACTAGTTACGTTTCTCTGTTTGCAATATGGTTATTGCTGACGTTTCATGATTCCACTATCCCTCCTGGCATTTCCTGAGGGGATCGCTCCATAGTCATTTTTGATTGTGAATTTTTGAGAGCATATTTGTTTTATTTCTCTTTCTTGCACTAATGTTATGTCAAACCGCTATTTTTGTCATTTTATAGTTGCACCTGTATAATATGCACACCAATCGATTTTTATTGCAGTGAAGGTTTTACACCCAGGGAGTGCACCTTTGCACGCTCCCGTTGTCATTTTCTGTCATCCTGCAGCATTATGCACACGAATTGATCTATCACATTTATATTGAGGGTCTTTTGGTTCTGGTAGTGCACTCCTGCGCATTCTGACAAATAATTGGGTGTGTTGCGCAGGGTGCATGTCCAGTTCTCTGACACCTTTATATTCACTTTTTGTGACACCTTTATATTCACTATTTGTGTTTTTTAGTCTATTTTGATTTGGTATATTCTATTTATACATAGTTGCTAGCGCAGTTCACCTGGTTATATACCAGGATGATGCCCGCAGCTGCAGGCATCATCCTGGTACCGTTGTTTACAGCGGGCGATCGGCTACCCATGTATAACAACCGATGCGGCTAAAAGCCACTCGGCTGTTATACCGGAGGAGCGGGAGGGACATCCCCCCCTCCCGCCGCCTCCCGCCGCTGTTACCGGGCCTCCCGTGCGATCGGGAGGCCCGGTGTCCATTTGGCTGCCTTCGGTGGCTGGGGGCGGGCTGGAACGAAGCTGTGAGTGGCTTCGTTCCAGCCTTCTCAATGTAAACGCGGAAGCGACGTCCTGACGTCACTTCCCGTTTACTCGGCTGCCAATGGCGCCGAATTTAAAAAAGTACACAGTATTCAGAATCGCTGTTTTCGGCGATCTGAATACTTTGAAGTGTAAAGGAGGGATGGGGGGTCTTTTAGACCCCCCATCCCTCCATAAAGAGTACCTGTCACCACCTATTACTGTCACAAGGGATGTTTACATTGCTTGTGACAGCAATAAAAGTAAAAAAAAAAAAAAAAATGTAAACACAATTTATAAAGTATAAAAATAAATAAAATAAATAAAAAAAAAATACATTTTAAAGTGCCCCTGTCCCCGCGAGCTCGCGCAGCGAAAAAAACGCATACGGAAGTCGCGCCCGCATATGTAAACGGTGTTCAAACCACACATGTGAGGTATCGCCGCGATCGTCAGAGCGAGAGCAATAATTCTAGCCCTAGACCTCCTCTATAGCTCCAACCTGGTAACCGTAAAAATTTTTTAAAGTGCCGCCTATGGAAATTCATAGGTACCGTAGTTCGTCGCCTTTCCACAAGTGCGTGCAATTATAAAGGGTGACATGTTTGGTATCTATTTACTCGGCGTAACATCATCTTTCACATTATACAAAAAAATTGGGGTAACTTTACTGTTTGGATTTTTTAAAATTCATGAAAGTGTCACTTTTCCAAAAATTTGCGTTTAAAACACCGCTGCACAAATACCGTGTGATAAAAAATATTGCAACAATCGCCATTTTATTCTCTAGATTCTCTGCTAAAAAAATATATATAATGTTTGGGGGTTCTAAGTAATTTTGTAGCAAAAAATACAGATTTTAACTTGTAAACACCAAATTTCAAAAATAGGCTTAGTCATGAAAGGGTTAAGCACCTCTGTAGCAGTGTGATCCAGTTAATCTATTAAGTAGGAAATGCCCTAACCTTAAAAAAAAACTTTTAATCTAAAAAAAAACCCCATAAGGGTAAAGCTGGTGATTTTTGACATGCAGAATGAACTTTTAAAGTGTGCTCATTTAGAAGTGACCACTTTGCACTCCCACAAGACTCTGCCTGGAGACATTTAAACTAAAGCTTATTGAAATAGCTTAAAACTGTTTCTTCTTTATTGTCTTCCAGAATTGTATTTTACTAATTTGCATTGCATTGCTGACTCTGGGCAGTTTGCCATTTCTCTACAATGCCAAGAAACACCTCTGCGGCTTTGTTCAAACCTTTGAGTAATTTCCCAGCACACATAGGAAATATCCAGTGAGGGTACCGTACACATCTGTGTGTGATGAGATGTTTGAAGGTCTAGTTCATATTGTGTGGTTCCTTCCTTCTTAGACCACCAGTGGTCTGTAAAGATCAAAGTACCCTTTCTTATCTGCTATCAAATTTCTTGTGTTGTCTGGTGGCTCTGTGCATTTATATTATATTACATTATTTATTTTGGCCTTGCATTTGTGTATTTAGGCACACAAGTAAAATATATTTATCAGCTTCAATTACACAGTCTTACTGGCAGGGAAAGGTTTATCTTGCATTGTATGCAGACAGCATAGCTTAGCCGATTATTATTAAAAAATCCATTCGCTTGAAACAGTGTTTTTTATATACTTAAAGTGAAATATTAAAAATGGCCAATTCTTTTAAATAACATGCCTGAGTGTTCCACAATACTGCCTGTGAAGGAGTACATCTCTGTAGTATACAGAAAGTGCTACAGGAGAACTGACATTTACAAAGAAAAAAGTTATATTTTCTGACAAATTACTTTGACAGCTGTCATTGACAGTTTCATTGTTAAAAAAAAAACAGCATACAGACCCCTCCATGGGTCTGCTATGTGTTCTCAAGGGAAACCTCATGCAAAAAAAATGTGTAATGAGCGTACAACCCTCCCTCCTAAATCATAATGAGTGTACATCCCTCTCTCCTAAACCATACCAGGACCCCAACCTGGCAAAACACGTTGTCCCCATGATGATCAAGACATGGGCCTCTTCCCTCCAACCCTTGCCCAGTGGTTTTAATAGTCTTAAGGTGGGGGGGTTATTGGAAACTGAAACTTAATAATAAGACAGCACCCAGATTCCAAACCCTACTTGAATGGGTACGGGTACCCCTATTCATTCACAAAGAAAAAAAAATAGAAATAAAGACACCCAATTGTTTAACAAGTTCTTTATTAACCACATGCCACCCACTAACAGTACATATACTGGTATATGACCTTGCTCATGCGCATTAGTGCACCCACTGGGGCATGCAGTGGTGCGATCCTGTGATCACCAGACACAGTAGATCACAGCACTCAGTACCCGTCTGCTGTGAGCTGGCCACAGTGTCATGTGATTTCTTTGATTGATCATATAGATCACATGATTACAATGTAAACAAATAAATGGTTTCCATTCATGACTGCTTGCTTAATGTTGTGAAGCTGTGATTGGCCCACAGCTATCACATGGTACCTGATACTTTGCACCATGTAATTAACTGTAACATGTCAACAGAAAGCAAGCTGACATGAAAGGAAAGCCATCCATGACAGTTAACTATTTTTTATAACAATGACCATCACTGTTATAAGCAATAACAATGTAAAAAAAACCCTGATTAACCCCCAGAGTAGTACAACTACTCTAATGAAAGTATTTAAAAAAATAAAATGTTTAAAAAAAGGGAAAAAGTTTTAAAAATTTACTTAAAAATATTAAACTTTTTTTTGGAACATTCTGTCACCAATCAGTATCTCTGATCACTACCACACTAGTCATATGATGACACTGTATTGCACTGGTGAAAGCGGTACAATTATTTTGCATGAAAATGTAGCGTTTTATATTGTAGGCCTGTAATTCTTAGGAATAACTCACTTAAATCTATTGAAACCAGAGTCTAGTAGACATCTCGGGTATAATAAAGTTTGAAACACGAAATCATAAATTATAATATAATAAATAACTATAAATAATTATACCAAATAATAATATAATAAAAATTATTCAATAATGTAATCAAATCAAAAACACTGAAATTTGCTCAGTTGCAGAATTGTCGCTGTCATTACTTTTCAGTGTTTGATGATGAATTTCCCCACAAATCACTATTGCTCAATTCTGCAAGTGATTCTAATTTATTATCGCTGTTTTCTAGCTGGTCTAAAACCACTTTTGATGTAAAGGGTTTTGGTTGCTATGGACAATCTCCAGTTTACAGGCAGAAAAAAACTGTTTTTATAATATAAAACTTCATGCAGGGCACTGGAGAAGCCACTAGGGACAAAAGGGATGTGAAATAATTCCATACAGTAATGTAATCTGTAAGATTATAGTATACTGTGTGTATTGTGTTTGTTTCACTTTTTGAATTTGGTGCCGTTCTCCGTCTCCGTGCGTCGCAACGCTCGCAGGGATCGGAGCTTGGCTTTGTGATGAATCGAGCAGAGGACGAGCCGCTCACACAGCAGGGAGACTTCACAGGATCCAGGGGACAAGATAAGTAAGCTCTTCCTTGATCCTGCGATGCGATCCTGAGTCTGGCTCAGGGTTACCGCTTTTGGTTGTGAAATTCCACCCCGAGCCAGACTTGGGAATACCACCAGGGAGGTTAAAAAAAAAATTACATTTAAATTGATTTTCCCTGCAAGCTTTCTTTATTTTGTAAACAATGGTTTGGTGAACCAGTCTATATGATTAGGCCACAATTTAGTGCACTCGAACAAAATTAGAGATAGAGAGTGGGTAAATTCTGGTGTCTCTTTGGCAGACTTTGGATAGAAATAACAAAGTTTTGCACCACAGTGAGCAAGGTTTGGTGAACCAGTCTATATGATTAGGCCACAATTTAGTGCACTCGAACAAAATTAGAGATAGAGATTGGGTAAATTCTGGTGTCTCTTTGGCAGACTTTGGATGGAAATAACAAAGTTTTGCACCACAGTGAGCAAGCCTTATGTGAAGAAGCCAAATTATAGTACACTAAGGCCAAGATGAACATTATTTTTTTAGATAAAGTCTGGTGTCAGGAAAGGTTCTACCCGCTGATACCACTATCTGACATTTGGCGTGCAGTACTGATGTCCACCAGCAGGTGTCTCCTGGCAGTCTGGAACTGTCAGGGGAGCTTTCCCCTGCTGGTGTTATGTGATTTTTGGGCAGCAGTACTGGCGTCCACCAGCAGGTGGTTCCTGGCAGTGTGGAGCTGACATCATCTCCTGCAGTCAGGCATCACCTGAGCCTGATTGCAGGAGATGAGTATAAATACCCGGCAAGCTCACACATCCTTGCCTTGGTATTGTCCTTGAGCCCTGACCTGTATTCTGTAAACCTGAACCTGAACCTCAACTTTAACCTGTTCCTGTCCATCATGTTATCCTGTATTCCTCTGCCCCTGCCCTGCAGCCTGATCCCTTCCACCTTCTCCCTGTCTGTCTTGCTCCTTGCCCCTCATTCTACTGATCTCCCATTTAGGACTCTGGCCTGGCTAAACATTACGATTCTGGTATCCCCTTTTGCTGTATATGCTAGTTAGTTTGTTGTTCTTTTTGGGTCACTGTTTGGTTGTTGGTTTATTTACACTGTTTGGTATTGGTGGTGCGTTTATACTTGTATTCACTTATCGTAATAAATTACTTAATTTTTCACCTACATCCATTTGGTTCACTCTTGCAGTCCACGCAGTTCTGGTCACATCTGATTTATGACAGAATACCAAGGCCATCCCTGACCAGAAGTGGCTGCACAGGGGAACCATCTTGGTTCTGTTGGCTTTGCTGTGATGAATCCTAATGTGATTTCTTATTATGCTTTGCTGGCATCAGAGAGTGGTGAGTATCTCCGCCAGACACTGTGGACCAGTGACCAGCTGCTTGAGATCATCCGTTTGGCCCACTCCCTGGTTGACCAGGGCTGTATGTTGTTTGGCGATGTGCAGCCTTTGAACCAAATGTGTGCTGAGCTAGACGTGTCCTGTCTTCCAAAGGCCTCTGATGATTTCTCTCCCCCTTTCAGTGCTGATCAGGTGGAGTCTTTGGTGTGGCTGTTAGAGGATGATTCCGCATGCTTTTTTGAACACTATTCAGTTTGTCCTCAGCAAAAGCTTTTAGATTGTATTAACTCAGTAAAGGCCCTTGTTAGACAGGCAGCATGTGATCCATCCTTTGTCCAACCAATACTCTCAGCATGGTCTGATATGTTACAATCAGCCCCAACCAACCCACAACAAACCACCTCTGCCATCAGACACCTGCCTGCCCAAAAGTCCTTGTCTCCATCACTCATGGCAATCTCAGTCGCAGCTCAGTACACCCTGTTTCTCACCAAATGCCAACACCCAGTTTCTACTCCCTGCACTTATCCTGCCTTTAACCCACCTGCCTCTTCTCAGGTGCCTACAATCTCACAAGAACTTCCCCCAGCTATTGTTACCTCTTCCCTGCCATATTTCAGCCCTCCTCTCTAGTCTGCTTCATCCCTTACTTACAGTCCTGCAGTTACCTACAGGACTTCAGTAGCCAAACCAAAGAAGAGACGGAAGTTCTTTCCTACCCATTTGATCCTGCCAGTAACCCAACCTGCCTCCATACCAGCCAATCTATTCCAGCCTGAAGTCTCAGTGCCTGTGTTCCAGCCTGAAGTTCTGGTGCCAGTGTCCCAGCCTGAAGTCCCGGTGCCAGTGTCCCAGCCTGAAGTCCCAGTGTCAGTGTCCCAGCCTGAAGTCCCGCTGCCAGTGTCCCAGCCTGAAGTCCCAGTGCCAGTGTCCCAGCCTGAAGTGCTAGTGTTCCAGCCTGAAGTGCCAGTGTTCCAGCCTGAAGTGTCAGTGTTCTAGCCTTAAGTTCCGGTGCCTGTTTCCCGTTCTGAAGTCCCAGTCCCTGTTTCTCGGTCTAAAGTCCCGGTGCCTGTTTCCCGATCTGAGGTTACGATGCCCATTTCCTGGTCTGAGGTCGCGGTGCCGTTTCCCAGGCTGAGGTTGCGGTGCCAGTTTCCCCGATCTGAAGTTCTGGTGCCCGTTTCTCAGTCTGAAGTTCCAGTGCCCATTACCCTGTCTAAAGTTCCAGTGCCCATTTCCCGGCCTGTGGAGCCTGCTGCCCTGCCAGACTACCCGGAGCCTGCTCCCCTGCCAGACGACCTGGAGCCTGTTGCCCTGCCTGACGACCCAGGGCCTGCTACCCAGCCTGATGTGCCTCTGTCTGCTACCCAGCCTGATGTGCCTCTGTCTGCTGCCCAGGCTGATGTGACTCTGTCTGCTGCCCAGCCTGATGTGTCCCTGTCTGCTGCCCAGCCTTATGTGCCTTTCTCTGTTTCTGATGTGACTCTGTCTGCTGCCCAGCCTGACGTGCCTCTGTCTGCTGCCCAGCCTGATGTGCTTCTGTCTGCTGCCAAGCCTGATGTGCCTTTGTCTGCTGCCCAGCCTGATGTGCCTCTGTCTGCTGCCCAGCCAGATTTTCCCATGTCAGCTGCCCAGGCTGATGTGCCTCTGTCTACTGCCCAGCCTGATGTGTCCCCATCTGCTGCCCAGCCTGATGTGCCTCTGTCTGCTGCCCAGCCTTATGTGCCTCTGTCTGCTGCCCAGTCTGACGTGCCTCTGTCTGCTGCCCAGCCTGACGTGCCTCTGTCTGCTGCCCAGCCTGAAGTGTCCCTGTCTGCTGCCCAGCCTGATTTGCCCCTGTCTGCTGCCCAGCCTGATGTGTCCCTGTCTGCTACCCAGCCTGACGTGTCCCTGTCTGCTGCCCAGCCTGATGTGCCTTTGTCTGCTGCCCAGCCTGATGTGCCCCTGTCTGCTGCCCAGCCTGATGTGCCCCTGTCTGCTGCCCAGCCTGATTTGCCCCTGTCAGCTGCCCAGCCTGATTTGCCTCTGTCTGCTGCCCAGCTTAATATGCCCATGCCTGCTGCCCAGTTTGATGTGCCCATGCCTGCTGCCCAGCTTGATGTGCCCGTGCCTGCTGCCCAGCGTGATGTGCCTGCTGCCCAGCCTAATGTATCTGTGCCTGCTGCCCAGCTTGATGTGCCCGTGCCTGCTGCCCAGCTTGATGTGCCCATGTCTGCTGCCCAGCTTGATGTGCCCATGCCTGCTGCCTAGCTTGATGTGCCTGCTGCCCAGCTCGATGTGCCTGATGCCCAGCTCGAAGTGTCTGCTACTCAGCTTGAGGTTCCTGTGCCTGCTACCCAGTTTGGCATACCTATTGTCCAGCCTGATGTGTCTGTGTCCGCTGCCCAGCTCAGTGTGCCCACTGCCCTTGCTTCTCCCCTTACTTACAGTCCTGCAGTTACCTACAGAACTTCAGTAGCCAAACCAAAGAAGAGACGGAAGTTCTTTCCTACCCATTTGATCCTGCCAGTAACCCAACCTGCCTCCATACCAGCCAATCTATTCCAGCCTGAAGTCTCAGTGCCTGTGCTCCAGCCTGAAGTTCTGGTGCCAGTGTCCCAGCCTGAAGTCCCGGTGCCAGTGTCCCAGCCTGAAGTCCCGCTGCCAGTGTCCCAGCCTGAAGTCTCAGTGCCAGTGTCCCAGCCTGAAGTGCTAGTGTTCCAGCCTGAAGTGCCAGTGTTCCAGCCTGAAGTGTCAGTGTTCTAGCCTGAAGTCCCGGTGCTTGTTTCCCAGTCTGAAGTCCCAGTCCCTGTTTCCCGGTCTGAAGTCCCGGTGCCTGTTTCCCAATCTGAGGTTACGGTGCCCGGCCCGTTTCCCGGTCTGAGGTCGCGGTGCCCGTTTCCCTGGCTGAGGTTGCGGTGCCAGTTTCCCTGATCTGAAGTTCTGGTGCCCGTTTCCCAGTCTGAAGTTCCAGTGCCCGTTACCCTGTCTAAAGTTCCAGTGCCCATTTCCCGGCCTGTGGAGCCTGCTGCCCTGCCAGACTACCCGGAGCCTGCTGCCCTGCCAGACGACCTGGAGCCTGTTGCCCTGCCTGACGACCCAGAGCCTGCTACACAGCCTGATGTGCCTCTGTCTGCTACCCAGCCTGATGTGCCTCTGTCTGCTACCCAGCCTGATGTACCTCTGTCTGCTGCCCAGCCTGATGTGTCCCTGTCTGCTGCCCAGCCTTATGTGCCTCTGACTGTTCCTGATGTGACTCTGTCTGCTGCCCAGCCTGACGTGCCTCTGTCTGCTGCCTAGCCTGATGTGCCTCTGTCTGCTGCCCAGCCTGATGTTCCTCTGTTTGCTGCCCAGCCTGAAGTGTCCCTGTCTGCTGCCCAGCCTGATGTGCCCCTGTCTGCTGCCCAGCCTGATGTGCCCCTGTCTGCTGCCCAGCCTAATGTGCCTCTGTCTGCTGCCCAGCCTGATGTGTCCCTGTCTGCTGCCGAGCCTGATGTGTCCCTGTCTGCTGCCCAGCCTGACGTGTCCCTGTCTGCTGCCCAGCCTGACGTGTCCCTGTCTGCTGCCCAGCCTGACGTGTCCCTGTCTGCTGCCCAGCCTGACGTGTCCCTGTCTGCTGCCCAGCCTGATGTGCCTTTGTCTGCTGCCCAGCCTGATGTGCCCCTGTCTGCTGCCCAGCCTGATTTGCCCCTGTCAGCTGCCCAGCCTGATTTGCCTCTGTCTGCTGCCCAGCTTGATATGCCCGTGCCTGCTGCCCAGTTTGATGTGCCCATGCCTGCTGCCCAGTTTGATGTGGCCATGCCTGCTGCCCAGCTTGATGTGCCCGTGCCTGCTGCCCAGCCTAATGTATTTGTGCCTGCTGCACAGCTTGATGTGCCCATGCCTGCTGCCCAGCTTGATGTGCCCATGTCTGCTGCCCAGCTTGATGTGCCCGTGCCTGCTGCCTAGCTTGATGTGCCTGCTGCCCAGCTCGATGGGCCTGCTGCCCAGCTCGAAGTGCCTGCTACTCAGCTTGAGGTTCCTGTGCCTGCTACCCAGTTTGGCGTACCTATTGTCCAGCTTGATGTGTCTGTGTCCGCTGCCCAGCTCAATGTGCCCACTGCCCAGCTTGATGTACCACTGTTCACTGCCAAGTTTGATGTGTCGCTGCCCGCTGCCCAGTTTAAAGCCATGGACCTTCCTCATGCTCTGCTTGATGTGACTCTGCCCACTGCCCGGCTTGACGCCATGGACTTTCCCCAGCAGCGGCTAGTTTGAGCATCCGAAAGGTCGCTCCTTTGAGGGGGGGGTACTGTCAGGAAAGGCTCCACCCGCTAATAAAACTATCTGACATTTGGCGTGCAGTACTGATGTCTACCAGCAGGTGTCTCCTGGCAGTCTGGAACAGTCAGGGGAGCTTTCCCTTGCTGGTGTTATGTGATCTTTGGGCTGCAGTACTGGTGCCCACCAGCGGGTGGTTCCTGGCAGTGTGGAGCCGACATCATCTCCTGCAGTCAGGCATCACCTGAGCCTGATTGCAGGAGATGAGTATAAATACCCAGCAAGCTCACACATCCTTGCCTTGGTATTGTTCTTGAGCCCTGACCTGTATTCTGTAAACCTGAACCTCAACCTCAACCTTAACCTGTTCCTGTCCATTCTGTTATCCTGTATTCCTCTGCCCCTGCCCTGCAGCCTGATCCCTTCCACCTTCTCCCTGTCTGTCTTGCTCCTTGCCCCCCATTCTGCTGATCTCCCGTTCATGACTCTGGCCTGGCTAAAGATTACGATTCTGGGATGCCCTTTTACTGTATATGCTAGTTAGCTTGCTGTTCTTTTTGGGTCACTCTTTGGTTGTTGGTTTATTTACATGGTTTGGTATTGGTGTTGTGTTTATATTTGTATTCACATATCTTAATAAATTACTTACTTTTTCACCTACATCCATTTGGTTCACTCTGTTGCAGTCCACGCAGTTCTGGTCACATCTGATTTATGACATCTGGTGTCTCTTTCGCAGACTTTGGATAGAAGTAACAGTTGCAAAAAAATTGGGCTTTGGGTGTTGGTCATGCCTTCACACATAACCCTATAGAGGGACTCTTGATAAAAGCAAGAATTGGCCTGGCTGTACAAAATTGAAAATTTATCATTGATCAAACAGGTGCGGAAAAATTAGTCTTTGGGTGTTGGTGGTGCCTTCACACCATAACCCTATAGAGGTACTCTTGATGAAAGCAAGAATTGGCTTTGCTGTAAAAAATTTAAATTTGATGCCCCTGGCAAACAGTTGCGGAAAAATTGGTCTTTGGGTGTTGGTGGTGCCTTCACCCCAAAACCTTCTAGAGGTACTCTTGATGAAAGTAAGAATTTGCCTTGCTGTAAAAAAAAATTAAATTTGATGCTCCTGTCACAGTTGCATAAAAATAGGGCCTTTGGTGTTAGTTGTGCTCGTGAAACCTATACCAAAAAAATACTTTAAGATAAAATCAACACCCACAAAGCTAGGCAATCTAGACAGTCTTGCATAGATCATCTAGACATCGGCATCAGCTACTGCTAATCCAGGACTGATTCATTTTGACAAATGTCAGCCGGTCAACAGAATCTGTGGACAGACACACACTTTTATCTGTCACAAAACCTCCGGCAGCACTGAATGCCTGTTTAGAAAGCATGCTGGATGCAGGGCAGCCCAGTAGCTCAATTGCAAACTGGGCAAGTTCTGGTCTATTCTCATGACCCAGAAACCCAGTGGATCTCCTACTGGAAAGCTCTCCATATCTGTTGTTTTCCCCTAGATAACCTTCCACCATATAATGCAGACACTGCTGATGGGATCTTAAAGCTGACAGCCCTGGGCTTTGAGAACAATTATTTTTTTTGAAATGCATCACTGAGGCGTTTCTCCACCACTCCTCCTTCGACCAACAATAGCCACAAAAATACCTTTTCCATGAGACTGTAACCCATCAGAGTCTGGAAAGGCATTGCATAAACTCCTCTTTAAGGTGTTTCATTCTGTGCTTCCTCTGTGAGGTCAGGATGAATTCCGAGACTTTCCCCTTGTAACGGTGATGAAGGAGGATTGCCAACCAATAATGATCCTATGCCTTGATGCCGCAAATTCTCGGGTGCTTTTGCAGGCTTTGAAGAAAAGGGAGCCCATACACTGCAAGTTTGCTGAGGCATGAGAAGCAGAGTCCGCGGGGTTTACGGAGGATTGCAGTATCTGGAACTGCCTCCTCCCAGCCACATACTACTCCCGAGGTTTCTGGGGCCTGAAAACCATTTCTTAAGTTTTGACTTATGTCTCCATCTGCTTCAATGTCTCCAAAACTGCCAGAATCCTCCTCCTCCTTCCTCCCCTCTTGTGTGTTCTGTGGCGTCGCAAGAATGATGTCTGCATAAAGCAGGCCTTAAGAGGAAAAAGAAGTCCTCCTCTTCCTCCTGCTGCTCTGCCTTGAGTGCCCTGTTCATAATGTCACGCAGAGTATGCTCTAGCTGGAGCACAACAGGGATTGTGTCACTGATGCATGCATTGTCACAGCTCACCATTTTGTTGCCTCCTCAAATGGTGACAGTACAATGCATGCATCCTTTTTCAGCAGCCATTGGCGTGGGAAAAAAAATGTCAAGCTGCCCTGATCCTGTCCTTGTGCCATACTCACACAGGTACTCGTTAACGGCCCTCATGTGCAGCCACTGCAACATTTCCAAAGTCTAGTTCAACCTGGTGGGCATGTCAAAAATCGGGCAGTTTAGGGGAAGGTGGGATTCCTGCTGAATTTCAGCCAACCAAGCATTGGCTGTGTATGACTGCCTGAAATGGCTACAGACTCTTCTGGCCTGCCTTAGAAGATCTTGCAACCCTGGGTACCTGTTTAATAAATGCTGCACCACCAAATTGAGGACATGTGCCAGGCATGGTACATGTGTCAACTTTCCATTTCAAAGGGCAGACATGAGGTTAGTGCCATTATCGCACACCACCATTCCTGGCTCAAGCTGCGGTGGTGTGAACCACCTCTGGGCCTACCCCTGCAGAGCTGAAAGAATCTCTGCTCCAGTGTGGCTCCTGTCCCCTAGACAGACCAGCTGAAGCACTGCATGGCATTTTTTAGCCTGACTCATTGGATAGCACCTTGAATGCTTAGCGGGTACTGGTGGTTCATAGAACAATTCAGAAGAGGAGGGCATGGAGGAGGAGGAGGGGTGGAGCTGAGAGATCTCTCATCATCATTACCAGCTGTATGGAGACGGGGCAGCAAAACAAGCTCCAGTACTGAGCCCTGTCCTAAATCCTTCCTAGTTGCAAGCAGGGTTACCCAATGTGCTGTGAACTAAATATATCATCTCTGGCCATGCTTGCTGGACCATGCACCTTGCTGCTGGCTACCATACCCATGCCCAACAATGTCAAACATTGCCTTCCATGTGATTGTGCAGAGCTGGAATGGCCTTACATGAAAAGAAATAGCGCCTAGTAACCTGCCATTGTGGTACAGCACATTCTGCAAATTCACCAAAGGGGGCAGGGTCCACCAGATGGAAAGGCAGGAGTTGTAAAGCCAGCAGTTTGGACAAGCTGGAATTTAGACGCTGGGCATATGGGTGGCAAGGAGTGTATTTTTTTGATGCAACAGCTGGGACAGAGAAATTTGCCTGCTATACTTTACAACTGGTGGTGTGCTGCTGGCAGATGTGGTGCAAGGACCTGTGACACACTTTGCTATACTATCATCCCTGTCAGTGGAGGCTGCTAAGAGGTCATGAGATACAGCAGAGGTAGACATGAAAGGTGAGTGAGGAGGAGAAGAATTCTGTCCCTTGTGTGTGGCTTTCAGGTACTCTTGTCAACGGACTGAGTGGTGGGAGTTTAAATGTTTTGTCAAGCATGATGTTTTTGTCACGCTTGATCTGCTTGTGGCAGAGATTGCAAATTGCAATATGTGCTAAAAAAGGCCCAAACAGCTGAGCTGTGGGAAGTGGGCTGGGAGATAACAGCTCCACAAACTGATGGAATAGGGTGGCTGCTCCCTACTCTTCCATGATTGCTGCCTCTGGAGGACATCCTGCCTCATTGGGGTTGTTTCTCCCCCTCACTTTCCTTCTCTGCTCTATCCGGCACCTAAGTTGCATCATTGACCTCATCACCATCGTCCCCTCCATCCTCATCATCATTGGAGCCAGCTTGGCAATACGCTGTGGCTGGGTGTACATGACTGCCAATTTGTTGTTCTCCCCTTCCTGTAGGCTCATGTTACTCCCTTCCTCTATGTCAGAACCAACATCAGAATCAAGTAATGTCTGTGCATCCTAAAGCAAGTTATTGATGCTGTGTTTTAATAATTCAGCTGACTCCTCCATGCATGATGCTGGGGCTATGGCAGGAGTAGCTGTGAACAAGGAGGCAGAATAAGCCGCTCTGGCAGCTGCGGTGGACTGCTCATTAGTGTTAGCTTGGGTCATAGAGGATCAGGGGGATGAGGACAGTTTAGTTAGTCAGTCCACCACCTCCTCCTGCATGCTGTGGCTGTATAGCATGGGCAACATCACTAAACAGAGACAAACGTGCCCTGCCTGAGGATGTGCCCTGCCTGAGGACGCACCTGTGGACACAGAGGCTGTTGGCCCTCTCATAGTGGCATGGGAATGTCTGCCTTTCCTTGTTGGCCTCCCAGACATGATGGGGGGGCCCATTACCCAAATGTAATAGAAACTGGGAAATGTGTGATTGGATGCAAAAACAGGGCATTTTTCCCAGAGTATGTGCACCAGGGTTGTGATGCTGCACATGTTAGATCAGTCCACAGATCATTGCTACCGGGAACCAAAAAGTCAAAGTAATGAGCAGGATCAACAGGTATTTTATTAAATACCTGTCAATAAAACATTTGGGGAGTTAATAAAGGGCACATATCCAGAAGATTTACATGGAAGGGAGGTTTTTATAATGAATATGTTTTGGGGTTTACAGACACTTTCATTTAAAATATAATATAATAGAACTAGGTCACACCTTGTAACCAGTGGCGGCTGGTGGTATATTTTTGGGGGGGGGGCGGCAAACAATGCACCCACTGCCACCTGCACCCCCCTATGAATGGTCGGTCGGTCACCAGCCCCGCAATAACCCCATCTAGGTCGCGGGCAGCACTTTCTGGGCAACACCCAAATTGGGTGATGGGTCTCAGAATCCGTCCGGGAAAAGAATCAGGAAGACAATAGCAAATATGAATTCACTATTGTCACACAACGGGGTGGGCTCCGTCCCAAGCCCACCATTTTTTGAAGCCAATTAGAGCCTCAAGCTCTAATCATGTGCTTCTAAAAAGAAAAAAAAACCCATTGAAATCCATGCGTGAAATCCATTCACACAGCTCCGGGGCAGCCGCGGTTCGCACTGAAAAAGGCTCCAAATCAGGTGTGAATTCAGGCAGAAATTTGGACCTGATTCGCACCTGAATTGGTGTACAGGGATGCACCGGACCCCTTGCTGTGACCCGCGGCCACAGCAAGTGTGAACCCAGCCTTAAATGAAACAGCTGATGCAGTTACAAGTCAACAAGTAGGGGAAGTATAGGACAGCACCCCTGCACACTGTGCTGATCACGATCACCTCTGCTTACATGCCCTTTCCTGCACATTTCTATTGGTCAATGAGGCAGCCCACCATATTTATGGCCACATGGAAATGTGGGGAGGTTGTAGCAAGCTCTGAAACTATCTGGACTGGCCATAAAAGGGAGTCTTTAGAGGCAGCATTTTATTTTTGTTAAACTATTTTGTGAGACACTGGCTGTTAGAATTGTAGTCTGTGTGTATGTACATGCTGTATATATACAGTATCTCACAAAAGTGAGTACACCCCTCACATTTTTGTAAATATTTTATTATATCTTTTCATGTGACAACACTGAAGAAATTACACTTTGCTACAATGTAAAGAAGTGAGTGTACAGCTTGTATAACGGTGTAAATTTGCTGTCCCCTCAAAATAACTTAACACGGGGGCGCATGCGCGGATGCCTAGGAGAGCGGTAATGCTGTCTTAGAGCTCCGCTCCTGGGGCGAATACACCGGAGGACTACAGGTTCCAGAGGCACCGCGAACGATACACAGCGATAGCTGGTACTTCCTAGAGCCCTCAGGTATCATTATCATGGTCCTGGGGGGCCCGAAACTTAAACATAAAGCAGGTATGGCTAAAGAAGCGCCGGCCAGGCAGTCTTCCAAGATGGCGGCGGCAGTTACCTCACAGCCCTCTACACCGCACACTAGAAAAGCACTGCCCAGGATTTCACCGCTGAGTCTGACTCTGATACCGGTGGCTCACAGACTGTGATTCAATCTGACATGTTTAAAACGTTTGAACACATGCTACAGAAAGCCCTCAAACAAACTTCCGATCACATTACTGATAAATTGACAAAGGAAATAAGGGAGCTGGGACAGAGAACGGCTGAGCTGGAATTGCGAGTAGATGAAATAGATAGCCACACGCAGCACTTTATCTCTGAATTTGAGAACCTTAAAGAGGAAAATATTATACTACAGTCACGTTTGGAGGATCAGGAAAACAGAGACAGACGATCGGATCTGCGAATTAGGGGAATCCCTGAGACTGTCATTGATCTTCAAGCCGCTATGATAGCTTTATTCCAGGAATTACAGCCTGGTATTCTTGTGGATAGACTGGAAATGGACAGAGTGCACAGGGCTTTAGCTCCTCGCAAAACTAATGGCCCCCCTAGAGACATAATTGCCAAATTTCATTATTATAAAACCAAAGAGCAATTACTTTCAGCTGCTAGAGGGAAAGATTCTCTGCAAATCCAAGGCCATGTGTATCAACTTTTTGCAGATATTTCCCCACTCACAGTAGCAAAGAGGTGAGCACTCAAACCCCAATTACAGGTGCTACAACAAAACCAAATCACCTATCATTGGGGATTTCCCTTTTCTCTTCGATTCACACACCTTGAAACCAAGTATGTTTGTCACTCTTCAGAGGACTTGCAGTCGGCTATGATTGAAATGGGTATTGCAGATAAAACAACACCTAAAGAACAACCTCATAGACGATCGGCCTCCAGCTCCTCTCCACAAAATACAGCAGCAGGCTTCAATAATCCCTCTTCCTCTTCACGCCAGAATATCCATAAACGTGGACGATTTGAAAATTCAACGCCATCTAATGAAGATTCCATGGACTGACCTATACACTTTTTCCAGATCACAACTCATTATTCGATCCCAGTACTCAGTACTGGTTAATACACTTTTCTATTGACACTAACAAAGTAACAAATTCTTAGTGGACTCTCACTTTTTTCCTTTTTTTTTTTTTTTTTGAGAGTTTTGGGATCTACTAGCTCACCTGACATTTCTTATGTATGGTTTCTTGTTCGCTTTTGATGGTCCTTTTTTTTTTTTTATTTGCCTCTTTATAACCAAGCTACCACTCTTTTTGGTCTCATTAATTACCTTTGTCTTTTTTCTTTTCAGGTTCTCATAAGGTTATGTATGCGTGTGCATGTGTGTATGTGTGTGTATACATACGCATATATATATATATATATATATACAGGTATAATTTTTTTTTTCTTTTTTGCTGATTGGAGTGAGCTTGGTAGTTGGTAGTTATTGTTACACATAGATTACAAATGCTCTATTTTAGTGTTAATTACTTATATAACCCCTGTGGTTCTCCGGTGTTGATCTTCCCTTAGGAATTTCTTGCCGCCCCCTTTACCACCCTCAGACCCCTGCTATTATTATGCGGCATTCTGTTGGTGGCCCAGGAAACCTCTCAGACATTTTTGATTACTCTCTTGAGACGTTCCCACACCCTACTGTTCCGTCTCAAATTAGCGATATTATGTCCCTATTCTAGGGTAGTTCAATTTCATTATTTTACTTTTTTCTCTTTCACTTTCTTCTCTCTTTTATCTCTTCAGGTGGTGGTCCTGGTTTTCAGTATGTGTTATATTCCTCGTGATATAATAATATCCCTGACACTATTATGGCCCCCATAAATATTTTATCTTTAAATGTACAAGGGTTTAATATCCCACATAAACGCACAAAGGCTATGCGCTCCTTTACAGCTAAGAAAGCACATATTATCTGTTTGCAGGAAACCCATTTTACAGACAAAGTTTACCCTAAGTTTCTTTCGACCTCATACCCACAATTTTACGCCGCCTCTGCCTCAGTTAAAAAGCGTGGAACTCTTATTGGCTTCCATCGCAATACTTCCTTTACCCTTGTGTCACAGTTAAATGACCCAGAAGGAAGATATACATTACTTACTGGCTATACTTCCAATACTCCCATTACGATAGTATCGTACTATGCCCCAAATAAACGCCCAGAAGCTTTTTTATCCCATCTTTTTCAACAAGATGATACGCACAAATTTGGTACGGTTGTCTTGTGTGGAGACTCTAATGCAACGGTTTTTCCTTTCTTGGATAAATCCCCTTCAGCCCCAATTGCAAGCTCTGCTAGATTGACTCTCCAATGTCTGCTTTCTACTCATAACTTAGTAGATACTTGGCGAGAACTTAATCCTTCCAGTAAACGTTTCACACACTATTCATATCCACATAACTCTTTCTCACGTATTGATCATATCTTAGCCCCATCTAGCATGATACCAGAAATTATTTTCTCTAAAATAATCCCATTTCCATGGACTGACCACTGTGCTGTTTTCATAACTTTAGCTTCCACTATTCCCAGATCACACGACACAACTTGGTGTGTTAATAACTCCATACTGACCAATCCATCCCTTAGAACTGAGATTGAAGGGGCAATTACTGATTATCTTTCATTCAATGATACGAATGATGTCTCCCCCCTCACATTGTGGGAGGCCCATAAAGCGGTCATTCGGGGCAGATTGATACAACAAGCGTCAGCAATTAAAAAAGAACGCAAACTAATGTTCGCAAAGCTCGAGGCTGTTTACAATAAATGCCATGTGGCCTTTCAATCTTACCCGAATGCCGCCAATAACTCAAAGCTGGAGAAAGCTCGTCTTGATCTAGACCTTTTGCTAACTGACTCTGCTGATAAATTACTACGTAAACGCCAACATATCCAATATCTTAAAGCTAATAAACCAGACACCCCCATGGCGCATAGTTTAAAGGCGATACAACATGCACAGACTTCTTTCAGACTGAAAATATCCCGTGATGGATATACTAGCAACCCAGTTAAAATATTAGAGATATTTCGCTCTAATTTAGCTAAATTATATTCCTCTGCTCAAGACTTTGATAAAACAAAAGCAGATACTCTGTTTTCCAACATAATGCTCCCTACCTTAGACCCGGAACAACGTGATACCCTTGAGTCCCCCATACCAGCACCTGAAGTTCTGACTGCCATTAAACTATTAAAACCACATAAGAGACCGGGTCCCGATGGGTTCTTGGCATTATATTACAAACAGTATGCGCACATTTTAGCACCGATCTTGACCAGGGCCTTTAATTCTATCTTGAAAGGTTACTCATTTGGGTCTGATACACTGACCTCCATTATAGCAATGATTCCCAAACCCCGTTCAGACTCTACCCCTTGAACCAATTACCGCCCCATATCGCTCCTTAACCTAGACATTAAATTGCTAGCCAAGATCTTGGCAACTCGTTTGAATAACATTATAGGTCAACTAATTCACAGAGACCAAACAGGATTTATGCCAACGCGCCAGGCAGGTGATAATATCAGACAAGCTCTCTTACTTATTCACGCAGCTAAAGTCAGACACATCCCTACATGCCTATTATCCCTGGATATCAGAAAGGCTTTTGATTCTGTCACCTGGCCATATTTGCAGTACATGCTTCAAAAATGGGGATTTGGGAACCATTTTCTTACATGGATCTCCTCTTTGTATAACAACCCAAAGGCATACATTAAATATGCGGGATATAAATCTGCAATGTTAGATATTAGAAAAGGGACAAGGCAAGGCTGTCCTCTATCCCCATTGCTTTTTGCTCTCCTGATTGAACCACTAGCACAACTAATTAGGTCTCATCCTGATATTAAAGGAATCGAATTAGGTGGATATCAGCACAAGTTATGTCTTTATGCAGATGATGTTCTTATCTTTTTATCTCATCCCCATATATCAGCCCCAAACTTACTAAATGTCTTGGAAAAATTTGCCCAAGTATCTGGACTTTTTGTTAACGCCACAAAATCGAATGTGTTAAATATATCTTTGCCACAAGCAGAACTTCGACACGTCCAAACCTCATTACCATTCAACTGGGTTACCCATCAAATCTCATATTTAGGAGTACAACTTACAACCTCGATTAAAGATCTATTTGCGGCTAATTATCTTCCTCTACTGAAACAAGTTACAGGCTATATGAAACAATGGACATCTCTTCCATTATCATGGTGGGGACGGATCAATGCTATAAAAATGTCTATATTACCAAAATTTTTATACTTGTATAGGGTATTACCTATCCCGTTACCTACATATTTTTTAAGACTAACACAACGTAGAGTCATGTCTTTTATTTGGGGAAACACTAAACCCAGAATTTCTAAAACTACACTGTATCTCAAAAAATTGAATGGCGGATTAGGTCTGCCAAACTTCACTTCCTATTACTACGCTGCACAACTATCACCCCTTCCTAAATATCACTCAATGGTGGAAACACCCCTTTGGGTTCATATTGAATCAGTTGGCAGTGACCCTATCTCTGTGACCAATATGCTATGGCTCCAACCTAAAGATAGAGCACACCTTTCTAATCCCATACCGAAACATTCTTTGGCTATTTGGGATAAATTTAGCAGAGCTTGTAATCTCCAATCCCCACATAATCCTTTTCTTTCGTTCCTTAGGAACCCGGCCTTTTATCCTGCTTGGAAATTCCCAAAGTCATTCTCTGCATGGTCTTCTACAAATTTAATTAGATTGTATCAACTAAGCAACAATACCACTATTCATGCATTCCCGGTGCTATGTAAAACGTATGGGCTTCCTAGATCTGAAATTTTTCATTATTTGCAAATCAAAATTTTTTATACTCCACTCCTTATCACAGGCTCAACAATGAATCAAATGTCACAATTTGAGCGTATTTGTAAAAGCGACCCACATGTGAGGGGCTTGATTTCATCTTTATACCAACAACTTATTGAGACTCATAATGGATCACTACACTCTTATACAGATAAATGGGCACAGGATATAAACCGAGTGTTTGACACTAATGACTGGTCCGATATATGGTTAGCCACTAAGAATTCCTCCCCAAACTGCTATGCTTTGGAAACAAATTTTAAAGTCTTAGCACGGTGGTACTTAGTACCAGCCAGAATTGCAAAATTTATCCCGACATACCCAATTAACTGTTTTAGAGGCTGTTCTACACCAGGTACCCACTTTCACATATGGTGGCAATGCCCCGTAGCTCAAGAATTTTGGAAGAATATTTTTGGGATGGCCTCTAAAGCTCTGGAAACCTCTATTCCCCCAGATCCAGCCTTGGCACTCCTAAATTTGAAACCCACTATGCTAACCCGCACCCAATTTCAGTTATTTATCCAGCTTAGCACTGCAGCCAAGCAAACTATAGAAAAGGCTTGGAAGTCTCAAACCTTGATTGTCGCGGAAGCCAAACACAGAATGAATACAGCCCTTATATATGCCAAAATGACAGCTATTGAGGACAATAACATTAATAAATTTTGCAAAATCTGGCAACCATGGGTTAAACATTTCTTCTCCTATGATTTTGACCAGTCGTTATTGTTACCCTACTAGGATTCTTGATTGCTTACTATCTAAATATATGTTGGAACCGGGCCACCACCTGGAGAGATTCTTCTTCTTCTTCTTTTCTCTCTCTTATCCCTTTCCTTTACTTTCTTACTTTTTCTTTTCTCTAACATGATATATACTTTAGGGATACTCTTTTACTATTACTACATTATTTGCTATTTATAAATAATAGTATGATTTAGTGCATCTGTATATTTATTTTGAGCAATCAAATTCTGCAAATAAGAGGGTCAGGACCCTGTTTTATAATATATTCCATTTGATTTACCTCAGGTTATCAATGTAACAAATGTATTTAAATGCCCCCACCCTTCCACAGTTTGTACCCATTGGGGTGGTAGGGTGGTTTGGAGGCATGGTTTATAGGTTCCACAAATTGATCAGAGGCTCTCAGCCCGATCTTATACTATATATAAGAACATAGATTGCTCATATACTTTTTCCCCCTTTTTTTTTTCTTATTTTTCATTTATTCATCCTTTATTGTATATCACAATATATTCATATATTTATCAAAAATTGAATGATTTTGATAGTATCCCTTGTACCAATGTTTATATTCTATTGTTCTTCTTTCTGTAAATCTTAATAAAAACATTGAACAAGGAAAATAACTTAACACACAGCCATTAATGTCTAAACTGCTGGCAACAAAAGTGAGTACATCCCGAAGTGAAAATTTCCAAATTGGGCCCTAAGTGTCAATATTTTGTGTTGCCACCATTTTTTTCCAGCACTGCCTTAACCCTCAGAGTTTCACAGGTTGCCACTAGGGATGAGCCTAATGTTCGAGTTGAACGTAAGTTCAACTTGAACATCGGGTGTTCGCCTGTTCGCCAAATAGCGTACAATTTGGGGTGTAAGGGGGACAATTTGGGGGGCAAATTCGAAAGCCTATTCTTTGGGAGTCTATGGGAGAAATCAAAAGTGCTAATTTTAAAGGCTTATATGCTTGGTATTGTCATAAAAAGTGTTTGGGGACCTGGGTCTTGCCCCAGGGGACATGTATCAATGCAAAAAAAAAGTTTTAAAAACGACCGTTTTTTCGGGAGCAGTGCTTTTAATCATGCTTAAAGTGAAACAATAAAAGTAAAATATTCCTTTAAATTTCATACCTTCCTTTTCCGTGTTTAGAACTAGGAATGAGCAGAACACCCCCCCCGCTTCGCGGCAGAACATGCGAACAGACCGAAAGTTTGCACGAACATTCGAACACTGTTAAAGACAATGGGACCTGAATGTGAAAAATCAAAAGTGCGAACTTTAAAGGCTAATATGCAAACTATTGTCCTAAAAAGTGTTTGGGGACCCGGATCCTGCGCCAGGGGACATGTATCAATGTTAAAAAAGTTTTAAAAACTGCAGTTTTTTCGGGAGCAGTGATTCTAATAATGCTTAAAGTGAAAAAATATAAGTGAAATATTCCTTTAAATATCATACCTGGGGGGGGGGGTGACTATAGTATGCCTGTAAAGTGGCGCATGTTTCCCGTGTTTAGAACAGTCCCTGCACAAAATGACATTTCTAAAGGAATAAAAGTCATTTAAAACTTCTTGCAGCTGTAATGTAATGTCGGGTCCTGGCAATACGGATGAAAATTATTGAAAAAAACGGCATGGGTATCCCCCCACTCCAGCCTATTACCAGGCCCTTTGGGTCTTGTATGGAGGAACCCTGCACCCAAATTAAAAAAAGAAAAGGCGTGGGGCCCCCAGATCTTATATACTCTGAACAGCAGTACACAGGCGGTCCAAAAAAGACAGGGATTGTAGGTTTGTTCTTAAGTTGAATCTGTTTGTGATTTGGAACATTTTGTAAGTGTAACTCCAGCCAAAAAATAAATTTTTAAGCTTTTTGGAAAACATAGGGAAGGGTTATCTCCCTTGTAACATTTGTTTTGCTGTCTGTGCCCCTGTTCAGAAGATTTCACTTCACTTTCTGTCCCAATGACAATTGGATTTTGAAAATTTTGGGTTATTAGGGAAACAAGGATTGGTGATAAAGCATCAGTGGAGGCACCTTTTTCCCATATTAACTCTTACAGGAGAGAATTTCCCTTCCTAGAGGTAGATTTCCTCTCACTTCCTGTTGTCTCCCTCCATTTGTAAGTAGGAGTCATTTGTAAGTCGGATGTTTGAAAGTAGGGGACCACCTCTATATACAGAAAATTGGGCCTTAGGTGTTGGTGGTACCAGAACACTGTAAGCCTTTACAGTTACTCTTGGTGGGTGCTGGAACGGGCCCTGCTGTGAAATATTATATCAAGAATTACAATTACATGCCCCTGTTGAACAGGATCAGAAAAATTGTGCCTTTGGTGGTGGTGTGGTGGTGGTGCCACAACACTGTAAGCCTTCACAGTTATTCTTGGTGGGTGCTGGAACGGGCCCTGCTGTGAAATTTTATATCAAGAATTGTAATTACATGCCCCTGTTGAACAGGGGAAGAAAAATTGGGCCTGTGGTGGTGGTGCCACAACACTGCAACCCCTCACAGATACTCTAGTTGAGTGCGAATATAACAGCAAAAATTGTAATTACATGCCCCTATTAAACAGGGGCAGAAAAATTGGGCCTTAGGCACTGATGGTGGCGCCACAACACTGCAACCCCTCACAGATACTCTAGTTGAGCGCAAGAACGAGCCCTACTGTGAAATATTACAGAAAAAATTGTAATTACACGCCCCTGTTAAACAGGGGCAGAAAAATTGGGCCTTAGGCACTGGTGGTGGTGCCACAACACTGCAACCCCTCACAGATACTCTAGTTGAGAGCAAGAACGAGCCCTACTGCGAAATATTACAGCAAAAATTGTAATTACATGCCCCTGTTAAACAGGGGCAGAACAATTGGGCCTTAGGCACTGGTGGTGGTGCCCTGAAACAAAAATGTTCTTAGAAGCTATCAACATGAACATTGAGGAGGAATAGGATAGTCACTCAGCATAACAGGATAGTTACTCAGCATAGACAGTCTTCAAGGGATCTAACATTCATAGAAAAATTAATCGGTTACATCAGCATCAGGTGCTTGGTAGCTGGTGATCCAAGACTGATTCATTTTTATGAAGGTGAGCCGATCAACTGAGTCTGTGGACAGGCGCACTCTGTGATCAGTTACAAAGCCTCCAGCAGCACTGTATGTGCGTTCAGAAAAGACGCTGGATTCAGGACAGGCCAGTAGCTCAATTGCATATTGTGCAAGCTCTGGCCAGTGATCCAACCTCAAGACTCAGTAACCCAGTGGATTTTCGGTTGGAAAGGTCTCCAAGTCTGATCTTGCCCCTAGGTATTCCTGTACCATGTAAATCAGACGCTGGCGATGGTTGCTGGAACCGATCAGACCTTGGGGCTACGGACTAAAGAATTGTCTGAACGCATCCGTCAGACGGCCACCTTCTCCACCGCTCCTCCTGTGGCTGACCGAAGCCTCAGCAACACGTTGTCCAGGTGAAAGAATGATGAAATAAGTGTAGCGCTATAAAATGTCCAATGTGAAGGCCGTTGGGGCAATTAGTTCCAAAAATGTATAATAAGGAAGAATCAACCATACATATGACAATAGGTAGTCTTCAAAACAATGTTTCAAAACAAGGACATCTGGCATCCAGAATGAAGACAGACACACTCCCACCGAGAGATGAAGAGGCTTACCAGATAGGGTGGACCCAAAGGGGCATACACCGGGTTGGGTCAGCTAAGGCTTGGGTGGTGAGTGGCTGTACGTGGCCCGGAGAGATGATGTTTGTGAATGGTCCCACAAGTTACAGTATCCCTCTGAGCGGTACCCGAATCTTGAGGGGTGTGGATGGTCCCATGGATGTGGATGGTCCCACGAGTCACGGAGGAATGGAGTATATGGAACGACCAACCCGTTGTTGTATTCCTCAAGGCGATATTTTATAAGCCCAAAGTTGATGGTGACAGATAAGGAAAGAAAAGGAATGGCCACATAGTGTGAATCCGTAAAAAGAAAATTTATTTAAAATGAAGATATACACTCACATGTAGATCCGTATAAAAACAGCACTGTAAAGAAGTGGCGACAGTAGGGTCCTACCCTGTGACTCGTGGGACCATCCACATCCGTGGGACCATCCACACCCCTCAAGATTCGGGTACTGCTCAGAGGGATACAGTAACTTGTGGGACCATTCACAAACATCATCTCTCCGGGCCACGTACAGCCACTCACCACCCAAGCCTTAGCCGACCCAACCTGGCGTATGCCCCTTCGGGTCCACCCTATCTGGTAAGCCTTTTCATCTCTCGGTGGGAGTGTGTCTGTCTTCATTCTGGATGCCAGATGTCCTTGTTTTGAAAAATTTTTTTGAAGACTACCTATTGTCATATGTATGGTTGATTCTTCCTTATTATACATTTTTGGAACTAATTGGCCTAACGACCTTCACATTGGACATTTTATAGCGCTACACTTATTTCATCATTCTTTCATCTTTACACCTTGCTGGTTGTGTTAGCTGTTCTTGTCTCTTTGTTCGTGCAGCGCAGAATTATTTTGTATACAACACGTTGTCCAGGACCAGGAATTTGTAACCTCCCAGACTCTGGAAACGCGTTGCACAAACCTTTCTGCAAAGCCTCCCGAAGATGTTTCATCCTCTGCTCCCTTTGCGACGGCTGGATAAACCTTACCCTTGTAACGTGGATCAAGGAGGGTTGCTAGCCAGTACTGATCCCTCTCCTTGATACCACGAATCCGAGGGTCCTTTTGCAGGCTTTGCAGGATCAGGGAGGCCATGCAGCGTAGGTTTGCTGAGGCATTCGGTCCAGAGTCCTCTGGGTCACTAAGGATGACCTGATCCATAACCATCTCCTCCCAGCCACATGCAAGTCCATGGATTTCTGGGGACTGTAAATGATCCCTTGAAGACTGCTGCTGATGCTGAGTGCTAGGCTCCACCTCCATGCTGACACAATCCTCCTCCTTCTCCTCTGCCTGTGTGATCTGTGGGCCCGCAGGAACACTGTCTTGGAAAGGGGGCCTTGAGAGGTAAGGAAGTCCTCCTCTTCCTCCCTCTGTTCTGCCTCAAGTGCCCTGTTCATTATTCCTCGATGCGTGTGCTCCAATAGAAAGACAAGATAGACAGTATCACTGATGCATGCATTGTCACTGCTCACCATCCTCGTGGCCCCCTCAAATGGTGACAGGACAGTGTATGCATCCTTGGTCAGTAGCCAGTGGCGTGGCGAAAAAAAGCCAAGCTCCCCTGACCTTGTCCTGGTGCCATACTCACACAGGTACTCAGTGATGGCCCTCTGCTGCGTGTGCAGCCGCTGCAGAATTGCCAATGTTGAGTTCCACCTGGTGGGCATGTCACAAATGAGGTGGTTCTTGGGTAGGTTGCATTCCTTTTGAAGGTCAGCCAGCCCACAGACTTTTCTGGCCTGCCTCAAGAGAATCTGTAAACCTGGGTACCTGCACAAGAACTGCTGCACCACCAAATTAAGGATGTGAGCCAAACAGGGAACATGGGTCAAGTGTCCCTGTCGGAGGGCAGAGAGGAGGATGGTGCCATTGTCGCAAACCCCCATTCCTGGCTGAAGCTGGCATGGCGTCAACCACCTCTGAGTCTGCCCCCTGCAGAGTTGACAGAATCTCTGCCCCAGAGTGGCTCCTGTCCCCTAAGCAGACCAACTCAAGCTCCACATGGCATCTTTTTGCCTGAGTGCTTGCGTAGCCCCTTGAACGCCTACAGAGCACCGCTGGTTCTGAGCAGAAATCTGCAGAGGAAGAGGCCATAGGGGAAGAAGAAGAGGAGGGGGTGGAGTAGAGAGGTGTAGCAGAATCACCACTGCTAGCATTTTGGAGGCCTGGTGGCGGAACAAGCTCCAACAATACTTCACCCTGTCCTGCATCCTTCCCAGCTGCCAGCAGAGTTACCCAGTGCGCCGTGAAAGAAAGGTAACGTCCCTGTCCATGCCTGCTGGACCATGAGTCAGCAATAATATGCACCTTACTGCAGGCTGCCCTGTCCAACGAGGTCAAGACATTGCCTTCCACATGCCGGTAGAGAGCCGGAATGGCCTTCCATGAAAAGAAATGGTGTTTGGCAACCTGCCACTGAGGTATTGCACATTCCACAAATTCACGAAAGGGGGCAGAGTCTACTAGCTGAAAAGGCAGCAGTTGGAGTTCTAGCAATTTAGCCAAGCTAGTATTCAGCCGCTGAGCATGTGGATGTCTGGGACCGAATTTCTTTTGACGGTTTAGCAACTGTTGTAGGAAAATTTGCCTGCTACAATTGGATGTTGGTGTAGCAATAGCAGATTTCCTGCAAGTACTTGGCACACCTAATTCTACACCTTCATTCCTCTCAGTGCAGGTTTCTGAGAGGACTGAAGGTATAGTGGGGTTGGAGATCCCAGCTGATGAGGAGCAAAGAGAGGTCCGCCTTGTTCTTTGGTGTGGGTCTTTTAAGTACTGTTACTAGGGATGAGCCGAACACCCCCCTGTTCGGTTCGCACCAGAACATGCGAACAGGAAAAAAGTTCGCTCGAACACGCGAACACCGTTAAAGTCTATGGGACACGAACATGAATAATCAAAAGTGTTAATTTTAAAGGCTTATATGCAAGTTATTGTCATAAAAAGTGTTTGGGGACCTGGGTCCTGCCCCAGGGGACATGGATCAATGCCAAAAAAAGTTTTAAAAACGGCCGTTTTTTCAGGAGCAGTGATTTTAATAATGCTTAAAGTCAAACAATAAAAGTGTAATATCCCTTTAAATTTTGTACCTGGGGGGTGTCTATAGTATGCCTGTAAAGGGGTGCATGTTTCCCGTGTTTAGAACAGCCTGACAGCAAAATGACATTTCGAAGGAAAAAAAGCCATTTAAAACTACCCGCGGCTATTGCATTGCCGACAATACACATAGAAGTTCATTGATAAAAACGGCATGGGAATTCCCCACAGGGAAACCCCGAACCAAAATTAAAAAAAAAAATGACGTGGGGGGGTCCCCCTAAATTCCATACCAGGCCCTTCAGGTCTGGTATGGATATTAAGGGGAACCCCGGCCAAAATTAAAAAAAAATGACGTGGTGTTCCCCCTAAATTCCATACCAGACCCTTCAGGTCTGGTATGGATTTTAAGGGGAACCCCGCCCCCCCAAAAAAAAAAAAAAAACGGCGTGGGGTTCCCCCAAAAATCCATACCAGACCCTTATCCGAGCACGCAACCTGGCAGGCCGCAGGAAAAGAGGGGGGGACGAGAGTGCGCCCCCCCCCTCCTGAACCGTACCAGGCCACATGCCCTCAACATTGGGAGGGTGCTTTGGGGTAGCCCCCCAAAACACCTTGTCCCCATGTTGATGAGGACAAGGCAAGGGCCTCATCCCCACAACCATGGCCGGTGGTTGTGGGGGTCTGCGGGCGGGGGGCTTATCGGAATCTGGAAGCCCCCTTTAACAAGGGGACCCCCAGATCCCGGCCCCCCCCCCCTGTGTGAAATGGTAAGGGGGTACTTACCCCTACCATTTCACTAAAAAACTGTCAAAATAGTTAAAAATGACAAGAGACAGTTTTTGACAATTCCTTTATTTAAATGCTTCTTCTATCTTCCTTCATCTTCTTCTTCTTCTGGTTCTTCTGGCTCTTCTGGTTCTTCCTCCGGCGTTCTCGTCCAGCATCTCCTCCGCAGCATCTTCTTCTCCTCGGGCCGCTCCGCACCCATGGCATGAGGGGAGGCTCCCGCTCTTCTCTTCATCTTCTTCTTCATCCTCTTCTCTTCTTCATCTTCTTCATCTTCTTCATCTTCATCTTCTCTTCTTAATTTTCTTCTGCGGGCCGCTCCGCATCCATGCATTGAGGGAGGCTCCCGCTGTGTGACGGCGTCTCCTCGTCTGACGGTTCTTAAATAACGGGGGGCGGGGCCACCCGGTGACCCCGCCCCCCTCTGACGCACGGTGACTTGACGGGACTTCCCTGTGACGTCACGGGGAATGCCACAGGGAAGTCCCGTCATGTCCCGTGCGTCAGAGGGGGGCGGGGTCACCGGGAGGCCCCGCCCCCCGTTATTTAAGAACCGTCAGACGAGGAGACGCCGTCACATAGCGGGAGCCTCCCTCCATGCATGGATGCGGAGCGGCCCGCAGAAGAAAATTAAGAAGAGAAGATGAAGATGAAGAAGATGAAGAAGATGAAGAAGAGAAGAGGATGAAGAAGAAGATGAAGAGAAGAGTGGGAGCCTCCCCTCATGCCATGGGTGCGGAGCGGCCCGAGGAGAAGAAGATAGAAGACGCCGCGGAGGAGATGCTGGACGAGAACGCCGGAGGAAGAACCAGAAGAGCCAGAAGAACCAGAAGAAGAAGAAGATGAAGGAAGATAGAAGAAGCATTTAAATAAAGGAATTGTCAAAAACTGTCTCTTGTCATTTTTAACTATTTTGACAGTTTTTTAGTGAAATGGTAGGGGTAAGTACCCCCTTACCATTTCACACAGGGGGGGGCGGGATCTGGGGGTCCCCTTGTTAAAGGGGGCTTCCAGATTCCGATAAGCCCCCCGCCCGCAGACCCCCACAACTACCGGCCACGGTTGTGGGGATGAGGCCCTTGTCCTCATCAACATGGGGACAAGGTGTTTTGGGGGGCTACCCCAAAGCACCCTCCCAATGTTGAGGGCATGTGGCCTGGTACGGTTCAGGAGGGGGGGGGCCGCACTCTCGTCCCCCCCTCTTTTCCTGCGGCCTGCCAGGTTGCGTGCTCGGATAAGGGTCTGGTATGGATTTTTGGGGGAACCCCACGCCGTTTTTTTTTTTTTTTTTTGGCGCGGGGTTCCCCTTAAAATCCATACCAGACCTGAAGGGTCTGGTATGGAATTTAGGGGGAACCCCACGTCATTTTTTTTTAAAATTTTGGCCGGGGTTCCACTTAATATCCATACCAGACCTGAAGGGCCTGGTATGGAATTTAGGGGGACCCCCCACGTCATTTTTTTTTTTTTAATTTTGGTTCGGGGTTTCCCTGTGGGGAATTCCCATGCCGTTTTTATCAATGAAGTTTTATGTGTATTGTCGGACCGGCAATTCATTAATAGCCGCGGGTAGTTTTAAATGAGTTTTTTCCTTCGAAATGTCATTTTGCTGTCAGACTGTTCTAAACGCGTGGGAAACATGCGCCCCTTTACAGGCATACTATAGACACCCCCCAGGTACGAAATTTAAAGGGATATTACACTTTTATTGTTTGACTTTAAGCATTATTAAAATCACTGCTCCTGAAAAAACGTCCGTTTTTAAAACTTTTTTTTGCATTGATACATGTCCCCTGGGGCAGGACCCGGGTCCCCAAACACTTTTTATGACAATAACTTGCATATAAGCCTTTAAAATTAGCACTTTTGATTTCTCTCATAGACTTTTAAAGGGTATTCCGCGGCATTCGAATTTGCCGCGAACACCCCAAATTGTTCGGTGTTCGGCGAACTTGCGAACAGCCAATGTTCGAGTCGAACATGAGTTCGACTCGAACTCGAAGCTCATCCCTAACTGTTACCAACGGACTGCATGGGAGGTCAACATATGTCTGGTCAAGCATGTGGTTCCCAAGCGGCTGCTGTTTTGGCCGTGCTTGATACGCTTCAGACATATGTTGCAAACAGCAACGGTGCGATCTGTGGCACAGAAGTCAAAAAAGGCCCACACCAAAGAACTTTTCAAAATATGTGGGGAGTCAGCAGCGCCCTGCACATGCGGAGCTCTGCAGTGTGATGCAGTCGGGTGGCTGCCCTTAAGCTGGCCCCTGGAGGGCATCCTGCCTCGTTGGAGATGTGCCTCCTCCTCCTCCTCTCTTCTATCAGGCACCCACATACAATCATTGACCTCATCATCCCCCCAATCCTCGTCACTGGAGCAAACCTGGCAGTATGCTGCAGCTGGGGGAACATGACTGCCAGTTTCTTGTCTTTCTTGGGCACCCCCTCTCTCTGGGCTCACGTTACTGCCTTCCTCAACCTGGGTACCATCATCAGAGCCTTCAAAATGCTGCACATCCTCCTGCAGCATGTACCCTACACTGTGGTCGAACAGACTCCTCCGTGCATGATGGTGGAGCTAGGGAAGGAGTGACCGATCTGGTTAGTGGGCTGTGTGGCCGGTGATGGTGGTGGATTATTGTTCCCTTGATGTTTGCCGAATATTAGGAGGATTCATGCAGAAGTTTTAAAAATTTATACTAATTTTTGAACACTGTTTTTGTATTTTAAATATTACATTTTTTTCTTTTCACCGCTTGATATTTAAAACTTCGATGCTTTCTGATGCTTTTTTTATTGGACTCTAGCCAATAGCTATTTATGGTTGTCACTATTGATACAGCATTTCCCACATCTCTGTGATTATCATTTTCACCTGCAATTTTTTTTGTGATTGTTATTAAATTATATTTAATTATTTGCACTTGTATTTCTAAGGGAGCGCGGTTTGTAATTAATTTGTTAATTATCCCCTCTTTTTTTCACTTACCTTTATAACGTGCTGCTCCTATATCAATTTATTTTAAATTTACCAGTTTCCATTTGCGCGAGTTGGTGGTTCTTACCATTTATAATAAAGAGTGGCCAATGACATTGAGCCGATGGAATAGGCCGCTTTGGCAGCTGCATTGGCAGGCAAACTACTCTGAGCCTGGATGACAGAGGATGTGGAGGATTAGGACGGCTTAGTTATCCACTCTATCAACTCTTCTGCATGTTGTTGGATCAACATGGCCACGGCCTCTTTTTGTGGCCTGTGAGCATCTGCCTCTCCTTGGTGGTCTTCCAGACATGCTGTAAAATTTTATTAGCAAAACACCGCCTGAAGTTTACTAGAAAAAGTACACCAGGAATGGCCTGCAGTCAAATATAGGCTTGGCTAGACTAGAATGCAGTGGATATATATATGTAGGAGACTGTGTATATATTTAATGCACTGCAGATCACTGAATCACCTGCCTGCCTGAAAGTATATTTGAAAACGTACACCAGGAATGGCTGGCAGTCAGATATAGGCTTGACTAGACTGGAATGCAGTGGATATATATATGTAGGAGACTGTATATATATATATATATATATATATATATTTAATGCACTACAGATCCCTGAATCACCTGCCTACCTGCCTGCCTGCCTACCTGAAAGTGTATTTGAAAACGTACACCAGCAATGGCCTGCAGTCAGATATAGGCTTGGCTAGACTAGAATGCAGTGGATATATATGTAGGAGACTGTATATATATTTTATGCACTGCAAATCACTGAATCATCTGCCTGCCTGCCTGCCTGAAAGTGTATTTGAAAATGTACCCCAGAAATGGCCTGCAGTCAGAAATAGGCTTGGCTAGACTAGAATGCAGTGGATATATATGTAGGAGACTGTATATATATTTTATGCACTGCAGATCACTGAATCACCTGCCTGCCTGAAAGTATATTTGAAAACGTACACCAGGAATGGCCTGCAGTCAGATATAGGCTTGGCTAGACTGGAATGCAGTGGATATATATATATGTAGGAGACTGTATATATATTTAATGCACTGCAGATCACTGAATCACCTGCCTGCCTGAAAGTGTATTTGAAAACATACACCAGGAATGGCCCCGCAGTCAGATATAGGCTTGGCTAGACTAGAATGCAGTGGAAATATATATGTAGGAGACTGTATATATATTTTATGCACTGCAGCTCACTGAATCATCTGCCTGCCTGAAAGTATATTTGAAAACGTACACCAGGAATGGTGTCAGGAAAGGTCTCCTCCACTGGTAAAATCAATCATTTGGCATGCAGTACTGAGGTCCACCAGCAGGTGTCTCCTGGCAGTTTGGAACTGTCAGAAGAGCTTTTTCCTGCTGGTATTCTGTCACCTTTGGGCCACAGTACTGGCGTCCACCAGCGGAGGAATCCTGGCAGTATGGAGCAGGTATTCCCCTCTGCAGACAGGTGTCACCTGACCTTAATTAGCAGCTGCAGTATAAAAACCCGGCAAGTGCACACTCATGTGGCCCTGGTATTGTCCTTGAGCCCTGACCTGCAGCCTGCATCCTGTTACTCTGATCCTGAAACCTGATTCCTGGAACCTGTTGATCCTGTTTCCAGTCTGTTACCTGAACCCTGGACCCTGAGCCTTGTACCTGACCCGTCCCTCCTGTGATCCATCCATCCTCTCTTGTCCTGTTTGTTTCCCTTCCCAGCTACTGATCTCCTGTTTATGACCCTGGCCTGGCTTGACTACGATTCTGGTACTCCCTTTTGCTACATATGCTGGTTGTGTATTATCACTGTTTGGTTGTTTGGTTTGTTCACTCTGTATTGGTTGTGTGTTCACATGTATATGCATTTACCTTAATAAACTTACTTTCACCTATTTATGTCTGGTTCACTCTGTTGCAGTCCACACAGTTCTGGTCTTATCTGGTATATGACAGAATACCAGGGCCATTCCTGACCGGAAGTGGCTGCACAGGGGAACCATTTTGATTCAGTTTGGTTGCAAACATGAATGCCGAAGAGGTTATTTATTTTTCTCTGCTGGCATTTGAAAGTGCTTATTGAAAGTGATTATTGCCACCAGGCTTTGAAAGGATGGTCTAGTGACCAGTTGTTTGCAACTATACGTTTGGCTCACTCCCTGGTCGATCAGGGTTATTTATTGTTTGGGGAGGTGCAGCCTTTGATCAAGATATGTACTGAGCTGGCCCTGCCCTGTATTCTAGAGGGCCGTGATGATTTCACTCCTCCTTTTAATATGAATCAGGTTACATCCCTAGTATGGCTTTTTGAAGATGATCCAGCCGATTTTTGTGAGCACTACTCAGCCTGTTCCCCACAGGTGATTGCTGAGTGCATTGTGTCTGCTCAGTCTTTTGTTAGACAGGGAGATTTAAAAGCACAGTTTGTACAACCTATACTTTCAGCATGGTCTGACATGGTGCAAGCAGCTCCAGCCAAGCAAACCACCTCTGCCACCAAACACCAGCCTACCCAAATGTATGTTTCCCCATTACCCATGTCAACCTCAGTTGCAGCTCAGTATACGCTTCTCCCAACCAAATACTCATATCCGGTCTCTGCTCCCTATACCTATCCTGCATTCAACCCACCTGCTTCTTCTCAGCTGCCTACAAACCCACAGGAACTTCCCCCAGCTACTGTTACCTCTTCTCTACCATATCCCAATCCTCCTTTCCAGTCTGCAGCACCCCTCACCTACAGAGCATTAGTGGCTAAGCCAAAGAAAAAACTAAAGTTTTTTCCAACCAAGACGATCCTGCCAGTAACCCAACTTGCCTCCGCACCAGCTAATCCAATCCAGCCTGACGTCCCAGTGCTTGCTACCCAGTCTGACGTCCCAGTGCTTGCTACCCAGTCTGACGTCCCAGTGCTTGCTGTCCTGTCTGATGTCCCAGTGCCTGTTATCCAGTTCTATGTCCTGATGTCCACTTTCCAGCCTGATGTCCTGGTACCCGCCTTCCAGCCTGAAGCGCCAGAGTTCCAGCCTGAGGTGCCAGTGTTCCAGCCTGAGGTGCCAGTGTTCCAGCCTGAGGTGCCAGTGTTCCAGCCTGAGGGGCCAGTGTTCCAGCCGGAGGGGCCAGTGTTCCAGCCGGAGGGGCCAGTGTTCCAGCCGGAGGGGCCAGTGTTCCAGCCGGAGGGGCCAGTGTTCCAGCCAAAGGGGCCAGTGTTCCAGGCTGAGATGCCAGTGCCTACTTTCCAACTTGATATGCCCGCCTTCCAGCCTGATATGCCCGCCTTCCAGCCTGATGAGCCCACTTTCCAGCCTGATGAGCCTGCTTTCCAGCCTGATGAGCCCGCTTTCCAGCCTGATGTGCCCACCTCCCAGCCTGATGTACCCGCTCTCCAGCCTGATGAGCCCACTTTCCAGCCTGATGAGCCCACTTTACAGCCTGATGTACCCGCTCTCCAACCTGATGTGCCCGCCTTCCAGCCTGATGTGCCCGCCTTCCAGCCTGATGTGCCCGCCTTCCAGCCTGATGAGCCTGCTTTCCAGCCTGAAGTGCCTGCTGCCCAGCCTGATGTGCCTGCTGCCCAGCTTGAAGTGCCTGTGCCTGCTGCCCTGCTGGATGTGCCTACTGCCCAGCTTGAAGTGCCTGTGCCTGCTGCCCCACTTGATGTGCCTGCTGCCCAGCTTGAAGTGTTCCTGTCCGCTGCCCAGATTGAAGTGTTCCTGTCCGCTGCCCAGCCTAGTGTGTTCCTGCCCGCTGCCCAGCCTGATGTGTTCCTGTCCGCTACCCAGCCTGATGTGCCACTGCTTGCTGCCCAGCTTGAGGTGCCCGCTGTCCGGCTGGATGCCATGGACTTTCCCAAGCAACGGCTAGTTGGAGCGTCCGAAGGTTGCTCCTTCGAAGGGGGGTACTGTGAGGAAAGGTCTCCTCCGCTGGTAATATCGATCATTTGGCGTGCAGTACTGAGGTCCACCAGCAGGTGTCTCCTGGCAGTTTGGAACTGTCAGAAGATATTTTTCCTGCTGGTATTCTGTCACATTTGGGCCACAGTACTGACGTCCACCAGCGGAGGAATCCTGACAGTATGGAGCAGGTATTCCCCTCTGCAGACAGGTATCACCTGAACTTAATTAGCAGCTGCAGTATAAATACCCGGCAAGTGCACACTCATGTGGCCCTGGTATTGTCCTTGAGCCCTGACCTGCAGCCTGCATCCTGTTACTCTGATCCTGAAACCTGATTCCTGAACCTGAAGCCTGATTCCTGGAACCTGTTGATCCTGTTTCCAGTCTGTTACCTGAACCCTGGACCCTGAGCCTTGTACCTGACCCGTCCCTCCTGTGATCCATCCATCCTCTCTTGTCCTGTTTGTTTCCCTTCCCAGCTACTGATCTCCTGTTTATGACCCTGGCCTGGCTTGACTACGATTCTGGTACTCCCTTTTGCTACATATGCTGGTTGTGTATTATCACTGTTTGGTTGTTTGGTTTGTTCACTCTGTATTGGTTGTGTGTTCACATGTATATGCATTTACCTTAATAAACTTACTTTCACCTATTTATGTCTGGTTCACTCTGTTGCAGTCCACACAGTTCTGGTCTTATCTGGTATATGACAAATGGCCTGCAGTCAGATATAGGCTTGGCTAGACTAGAATGCAGTGGATATATATATGTAGGAGACTGTATATATGACTGACTGTATATATATATATATATATATATATATATATATATATATATATATATATATATATATATAAATATATATAAAATATTCTTCAGCTAACTGATTTGCCTGCCTGCTCAATCTAAATGAAATGACACTCTCTCGGTCAACACCAGCAACACACTACACAGGGCCAACGTGCAGGCGGCCTTATACAGTGTGGGGCGTGGACTTCACCCCTAAGCAATAATTGGCCAAAGGCACCCTGCTTTTTGCCAATTATGGCTCTCTTTGCTGAGGGCGCTGTGATTGGCCAAAGCATGCGGGTCATAGTGCATGCTTGGCCAATCATCAGACAGCAATGCACTGTGATGTCGCAGTGCATTATGGGGCGTGACGCATCGCTCGAATTTGGTGCGAACGCCCCATAATGTTTGTATTTCGACTAACACTCAAACAGCCAATGTTTGAGGCGAATGCATGTTCGACCCAAACATAAGGCTCATCCCTATTTAGAACAGTCCCTGCAGCAAAATGACATTTCTAAAGGAAAAAAAGTAATTTAAAAGTACTCGCGGCTATAATGAATTGTCTATGGGAGAAATCAAAAGTGCTAATTTTAAAGGCTTATATGCATGGTCATAAAAAGTATTTGGGGACCCGGTTCCTGCTCCAGGGGACATGTATCAATGCAAAAAAAAAGTTTTAAAAATGTCAGTTTTTTGGGAGAAGTGATTTTATTAATGCTTAAAGTGAAACAATAAATATTCCTTTAAATTTCGTACCTCAGGGGTGTCTATAGTATGCCTGTAAATTGGCGCATGTTTCCCATGTTTAGAACAGTTCCTGCACAAAATGACATTTCTAAAGGGAAAAAAGTCATTTGAAAGTACTTGCGGTTATAATGAATTGTAGGTCCCGGCAATACAGATAAAAGTAGTAATTGAAAAAAATGGCATGGGATCCCCCCAGTCCATTACCATCCCCTTTGGGTCTGGTATGAATATTAAGGGAAACCCCGAACAAAAATTAAAAAAATAAAATTGTGTGGGGGTCCCCCCCGAATTCCATATCAGGCCCTTCAGGTCTGGCATGGATATTAAGGGGAACCCAGCACCAAAATTTATTAAAAAATGGCGTGTGGGCCCCCCTGAAAATCAATACCAGACCTGAAGGTATGGATTTTAAGGGGAACCCCGTGCCAAAATTTAAAAAAAATGGTGTGGGGGTCCCCGCAAAAAATCCATAACAGACCCTTATCCGAGCACGCAACCTGGCAGGCCGCAGGAAAAGAGAGGGGACGAGAGAGCGCCCCCCCCTCCTGAACCATACCAGGCCACATGCCTCAACATGGGGAGGGTGCTTTGGGGTAGCCCCCCCAAGCACCTTGTCCCCATGTTTATGGGGACAATGGCCTCATCCCCACAAACCTTGCCTGGTGGTTGTGGGGGTCTGCGGGCAGGGGGATTATCAGAATCTGGAAGCCCCCTTTAACAAAGGGACCCCCAAGACCCGGCCTCCCCCCATGTGAAATGGTAACGGGGTACAAATGTACCCCTACCATTTCACAAAAAAAGTGTCAAAATGGTACAAATGACAAGACACGGCTTGGGACAAGTTCTTTATTCAAAAATAAAGAAATAAAAATGTCCCACGAAGTCTTCTTCTTCTCTTGCTCTGCTGACGGATCAAAAAAGAAAAAAAAAACGCGACCGACCCGCCTCCATGGGAGGCACCCGCCGTATGACGTGTCTTCGCTTTGACAGTTGTTTTATAACTGAGGGCGGGGCCACACGGGGACATTCCCGGGTGACCCCGCCCCCCTCTGACGCACGGGGACTTCCCTATGGCTTTCCCGGGGGGGTCAAAGGGGACGGGGCCTTCCGGTTAGGTAAACAGGTGGCCCGCCCCCTCTGCACCACCAAAGCACCCTCCCCATATTAAGGGCATGTGGCCTGGTATGGTTCAGGAGGGGGGGTGCTCTCTCGTCCCCCCCTCTTTTCCTGGGGCCTGCCAGGTTGCATGCTCGGATAAGGGCCTGGTATGGATTTTTGGGGGGACCCCCACGTCATTTTAAAAAAAAATTTGGTATGGGGTTCCCCTTAATATCCATACCAGACCTGAGGGGCCTGGTATGGAATTTGGGGGAACCCCCACGCAATTTTTTTAAAAATTTTGGTTCGGGGCTCCCCTTAATATTCATGCCAGACCCAATGGACTGGGGGGGTTCCCATGCCGTTATTTTCAATGACTTCTTTTATCTGTATTGCCGGGACCGACAATTCATTATAGCCGCAAGTACTTTTAAATGTCTTTTTTTCCTTTAGTCATTTTGTGCAGGGACTGTTCTAAACACTGGAAACATGTGCCACTTTAAAGGCATACTATAGACACCCCCCAGGTACAAAATATAAAGAAATATTTCACTTTTATTGTTTCACTTTAAGCATTATTAAAATCACTGCTCCAGAAAAAACAATCGTTTTTAAAACTTATTTTGCATTGATACATGTCCCCTGGGGCAGGACACGGGTCCCCAAACACTTTTTATGACAATAACTTGCATATTAACCCTTAAAATTAGCACTTTTTTTTTCACATTCGTGTCCCATAGACTTTAACGGTGTTCAATCAAATTTTTTGCCTGTTCTCATGTTCTGCTGCGAACTGAACCAGGGGGTGTTCGGCACATCCCTAGTTGCCACTGGAGTCCTCTTCCACTCCTCCATGACGACATCACAGGGCTGGTGGATGTTAACTATCTTACGCTCCTTCACCTTCTGTTTGAGGATGCCCCACAGATGCTCGATAGGGTTTAGGTCTGGAGACATGCTTGGCCAGTCCATCACCTTTAACCTCAGCTTCTTTAGCAGTGGTCTTCTTGGACGTGTGTTTGGGGTCGTTATCATGTTGGAATACTGCCCTGTGGCCCAGTCAATGAAGGGAGGGGATCATGCTCTGCTTCAGTATGTCACAGTACATGTTGGCATTCATGGTTCCCTCAATGAACTTTAGCTCCCCAGTGCCGGCAGCACTCATGCAGCCCCAGACCATGACACTCCCATCACAATGCTTGACTGTTGGCAAGACAAATTTCTCTTTGTACTCCTCACCTGGTTGTCGCCATACATGCTTGACATCATCTGAACCAAATAAGTTTATCTTGGTTTCATCAGACCGCAGGACATGATTCCAATAATCCGTGTTCTTAGTCTGCTTGCCTTCAGAAAACTGTTTGCAGGCTTTCTTGTGCATCATCTTTAGAAGAGGCTTCCTTCTGGGACGACAGCCATGCAGACCAATTTGATGCAGTGTGCGTTATATGGTCTGAGCACTGACAGGCTAACCCCCCACCCCTTCAACTTCTGCAGCAATGCTGGCAGCACTTGTACTTCTATTTACCAAAGACAACCTCTGGATTTAACGCTTAGCATATGCACTCAACTCCTTTGGTCAAGCATGGCGAGGCCTGTTCTGAGTGGAACCTGTCCTGTTAAACCGCTGTATGGTCTTGGCCACCGTGCTGCAGCTCAGTTTCAAGGTCCTGGCAATCTTCTTATAGCCTAGGCAATCTTTATGTAGAGCAACAATTCTTTTTTTCAGATCCTCAGAGAGTTCTCTGCCATGAGGTGCCATGTTGAACTTCCAGTGACCAGTATGAGAGAGTGAGAGTGATAACAGCAAATTTAACACACCTGCTTCCCATTCACACCTGAGACCTTGTAACACTAACAAGTCACATGACACCGGGGAGAGAAAATAGCTAATTGGGCCCAATTTGGACATTTTCACTTTTTGTTGCCAGCAGTTTAGACATTAATGGCAGTGTGTTAAGTTATTTTGAGGGGACAGCAAATTTACACTGTTATACAAGCTGTACACTCATGACTTTACATTGTAACAAAGTGTCATTTCTTCAGTGTTGTCACATGAAAAGATGGAATAAAATATTTACAAAAATATGAGGGGTGTACTCACTTTTGTGACATACTGTACATACAGTCCAAGGAGTGCTGCACTAGTGCTGCCGTTTTTCCATACTAATGGAGAAGTAAAAAAAATTACATGTATCAAGAACTTCCTTATTAAAATACAATTATAGAAACAGCATAACATGCAATACCTTCATATGTCTCACTGATACATTGTAATTGTAAGGTATAATCATGATGCTGCATGCAATGGTATTCCTACGACGTAATTGAATAAACAAGGTCTTGTACCGGGAGATCTGTGTGTGGTTTATCTCGGAACATCTTCTAAACATATTTAGGATCAGTGTCCTGCTGGAAAATTAATCAATGCAAGTTCAGGCCAGAGGAGATAGCGTGCCTCTGCACAATATAGAACTATTTCCTTTTGGTCAATGTGTTGTTGATTCTGCTCAAATCACCAGCTCTAGAAAAGGCAAAACATTCCCACAATTGAATATATGTCAAGCTTAGCTGTAGACATTTACGTATTGCTGTTTAACTTCTCATACAACCATTTCCTCACATAACCCCTGACTGAAAACATAAATTCACATTTTGATTAGTGTGTAAACAAACTATGTTTTCCAGTCCTTCACAACACAATTTTGGATTTGTTTAGCCCATGTTAAATGTTTACAGTTGTTTTGTTGCTGAAGCAGTGGTTTGGAAATTGCCACTCTCTCATAAATGCCACAGTTTAAAAGTCTTTTGCCAGTAGTTTTTTGTAAACTGGGAGAGAATGTTCTTTCTTCACTTGGCTTTGAATCTTGGATTTAGATGATCTTCTGTCTCACGTTAACGTAGCGGCACAGTGGTGTAGTGGGTAGCACTTTCGCCTAGCACTAAGAAGGGTCGCTGGTTCGAATCCCAACCACAACCCTGCCTGGAGTTTGCACATTCTCCCTGTGCCTGCGTGGGTTTCCTCCCACACTCCAAAGACATGCTGGTAGGTTAATTGGATCCTGTCTAAATTGTCCCTAGTATGTATGAATGTGAGTTAGGGACCATAGATTGTAAGCTCCTTGAGGGTAGGGACTGATGTGAATGTACAATGTATATGTAAAGTGCTGTGTAAATTGACGGCGCTATATAAGTACCTGAAATAAATAAAATAAAATATTGATCTACAGCACAGGTGCCAACATATTTAACCACTTGACGACCGCCTCACGCCGATGTACGTCGGCAAAGTGGCACGGACAGGCAAAATCACGTACAGGGTACGTGATTTGCCTTCCGCGGGTGGGGGGTCCGATCGGACCCCCCCCCGGTGCCCGAGGCGGTCGTCGTTTGTCCAGCGGCGATCGGTGATGAGGGGGAGACCATCCGTTCGTGGCCCCCCCCTCGCGATCGCCGCCGGCCAATCGAATCATTCCTTTGCTGCTGTATGCTAAACAGCAGCAAAGGAAGTGATGTCATCTCCCCTCGGGTCGGTATTTTCCGTTCCGGCCCGAGGAGAGACGACAAGTATGTGAGTGCACCAAACACTACACACACAGTAGAACATGCCAGGCACACAAATCACCCCGATCCCCCCCCCGATCGCCCCCCGATCCCCCCCCAATCACCCCCCCCCCCCCCTGTCACAAACTGACACCAGCAGTTTTTTTTTTTTTTTTTTTTTTTTTTTTTCTGATTACTGCATAGTGTCAGTTTGTGACAGTGACAGTGTTGGGACAGTGTATATTACCCCCCTTTAGGTCTAGGGTACCCCCCTAACCCCCCCTAATAAAGTTTTAACCCCTTGATCACCCCCTGTCACCAGTGTCGCTAAGCGATCATTTTTCTGATCGCTGTATTAGTGTCGCTGGTGACGCTAGTTAGTGAGGTAAATATTTAGGTTCGCCGTCAGCGTTTTATAGCGTCAGGGACCCCCATATACTATCTAATAAATGTTTTAACCCCTTGATTGCCCCCTAGTTAACCCTTTCACCACTGATCACCGTATAACCGATACGGGTGACGCTGGTTAGTTTGTTTATTTTTTATAGTGTCAGGGCACCCGCCGTTTATTACCGAATAAAGGTTTAGCCCCCCGATCGCCCGGCGGCGATATGCGTCGCCCCAGGCAGCGTCAAATTAGCGCCAGTACCGCTAACACCCACGCACGCAGCATGCGCCTCCCTTAGTGGTATAGTATCTGAACGGATCAATATCTGATCCGATCAGATCTATACTAGCGTCCCCAGCAGTTTAGGGTTCCCAAAAACGCAGTGTTAGCGGGATCAGCCCAGATACCCGCTAGCACCTGCGTTTTGTGCCTCCGCCCAGCCCACCCAAGTGCAGTATCGATCGATCACTGTCACTTACAAGGCACTAAACGCATAACTGCAGCGTTCGCAGAGTCAGGCCTGATCCCTGCGATCGCTAACAGTTTTTTTGGTAGCATTTTGGTGAACTGGCAAGCACCAGCCCCAGGCAGCGTCAGGTTAGCGCCAGTACCGCTAACACCCACGCACGCACCGTACACCTCCCTTAGTGGTATAGTATCTGATCGCATCAATATCTGATCCGATCAGATCTATACTAGCGTCCCCAGCAGTTTAGGGTTCCCAAAAACGCAGTGTTAGCGGAATCAGCCCAGATACCTGCTAGCACCTGCGTTTTGCCCCTCCGCCCGGCCCAGCCCAGCCCACCCAAGTGCAGTATCGATCGATCACTGACACTTACAAAACACTAAACGCATAACTGCAGCGTTCGCAGAGTCAGGCCTGATCCCTGCGATCGCTAACAGTTTTTTTTGTAGCGTTTTGGTGAACTGGCAAGCACCAGCCCCAGGCAGCGTCAGATTAGCGCCAGTACCGCTAACACCCACGCACGCACTGTACACCTCCCTTAGTGGTATAGTATCTGATCGCATCAATATCTGATCCGATTAGATCTATACTAGCGTCACCAGCAGTTTAGGGTTCCCAAAAACGCAGTGTTAGCGGGATCAGCCCAGATACCTGCTAGCACCTGCGTTTTGCCCCTCCGCCCGGCCCAGCCCAGCCCACCCAAGTGCGGTATCGATCGATCACTGTCACTTACAAAACACTAAACGCATAACTGCAGCGTTCGCAGAGTCAGGCCTGATCCCTGCGATCGCTAACAGTTTTTTGGTAGTGTTTTGGTGAACTGGCAAGCGCCAGCGGCCTAGTACACCCCGGTCGTAGTCAAACCAGCACTACAGTAACACGTGGTGACGTGGCGAGTCCCAGAAGTGCAGTTCAAGCTGGTGAGGTGGCAAGCACAAGTAGTGTCCCACTGCCACCAAAAAGACAAACACAGGCCCGTCGTGCCCATAGTGCCCTTCCTGCTGCATTCGCCAATCCTAATTGGGAACCCACCGCTTCTGCAGCGCCCGTACTTCCCCCATTCACATCCCCAACCAAATGCAGTCGGCTGCATGAGAGGCATTTTTATGTCCTCCCGAGTACCCCTACCCAGCGAACCCCCCAAAAAAGATGTCGTGTCTGCAGCAAGCGCGGATATAGGCGTGACACCCGCTATTATTGTCCCTCCTGTCCTGACAATCCTGGTCTTTGCATTGGTGAATGTTTTGAACGCTACCATTAGTATTAGCGTAGGGTACAGCACTGCACAGACTAGGCACACTTTCACAGGGTCTCCCAAGATGCCATCGCATTTTGAGAGACCCGAACCTGGAACCGGTTACCGTTATAAAAGTTAGTTACAAAAAAAAGTGTAAAAAAAAAAAAAAAATATGAAATAAAAAAAAATAGTTGTTTTATTGTTCTCTCTCTCTCTATTCTCTCTCTCTATTGTTCTGCTCTTTTTTACTGTATTCTATTCTGCAATGTTTTATTGTTATTGTTATTGTTATTGTTATTGATTGTTATTGTTATTGTTATTGATTGATATTGTTATTGTTATTGTTATTATGTTTTATCATGTTTGTTTTTCAGGTGTGTAATTATTTACACTTTACTGTGCTTTATTGTTAACCATTGTTAACCATTTTTTTGTCTTCAGGTACGCCATTCACGACTTTGAGTGGTTATACCAGAATGATGCCTGCAGGTTTAGGTATCATCTTGGTATCATTCTTTTCAGCCAGCGGTCGGCTTTCATGTAAAAGCAATCCTAGCGGCTAATTAGCCTCTAGACTGCTTTTACAAGCCGTGGGAGGGAATGCCCCCCCCCCCCCCACCGTCTTCCGTGTTTTTCTCTGGCTCTCCTGTCTCAACAGGGAACCTGAGAATGCAGCCGGTGATTCAGCCAGCTGACCATAGAGCTGATCAGAGACCAGAGTGGCTCCAAACATCTCTATGGCCTAAGAAACCGGAAGCTACGAGTATTTCATGACTTAGATTTCGCCGGATGTAAATAGCGCCATTGGGAAATTGGGGAAGCATTTTATCACACCGATCTTGGTGTGGTCATTTGCTTTGAGGGCAGAGGAGAGATCTAGGGTCTAATAGACCACAATTTTTTCAAAAAAGAGTACCTGTCACTACCTATTGCTATCATAGGGGATATTTACATTCCCCGAGATAACAATAAAAATGATTAAAAAAAAAATATGAAAGGAACAGTTTAAAAGTAAGATTAAAAAAGCAAAAAAATAATAAAGAAAAAAAAAAAAAAAACACCCCTGTCGCCCCCTGCTCTCGCGCTAAGGCGAACGCAAGCGGCGGTCTGTCGTCAAACGTAAACAGCAATTGCACCATGCATGTGAGGTATCACCGCGAAGGCCAGATCGAGTGCAGTAATTTTTCCAGTAGACCTCCTCTGTAAATCTAAAGTGGTAACCTGTAAAGGCTTTTGAAGGCTTTTAAACATGTATTTATTTTGTTGCCACTGCACGTTTGTGCGCAATTTTAAAGCATGTCATGTTTGGTATCCATGTACTCGGCCTGAGATCATCTTTTTTATTTCATCAAACATTTGGGCAATATAGCGTGTTTTAGTGCATTAAAATTAAAAAAAGTGTGTTTTTTCCCCAAAAAATGCGTTTGAAAAATCGCTGCGCAATTACTGTGTGAAAAAAAAAAATGAAACACCCACCATTTTAATCTGTAGGGCATTTGCTTTAAAAAAATATATAATGTTTGGGGGTTCAAAGTAATTTTTTTGCAAAAAAAAAAAACTTTTTCATGTAAACAATAAGTGTCAGAAAGGGCTTTGTCTTCAAGTGGTTAGAAGAGTGGGTGATGTGTGACATAAGCTTCTAAATGTTGTGCATAAAATGCCAGGACAGTTCAAAACCCCCCCAAATGACCCCATTTTGGAAAGTAGACACCCCAAGCTATTTGCTGAGAGGCATGTCGAGTCCATGGAATATTTTATATTGCGACACAAGTTGCGGGAAAGAGACAAATTTTTTTTTTTTTTTTTTTTTTTTGCACAAAGTTGTCACTAAATGATATATTGCTCAAACATGCCATGGAAATATATGAAATTACACCCCAAAATACATTCTGCTGCTTCTCCTGAGTACGGGGATACCACATGTGTGAGACTTTTTGGGAGCCTAGCCGTGTACGGGACCCCGAAAACCAAGCACCGCCTTCAGGCTTTCTAAGGGCGTGAATTTTTGATTTCACTCTTCACTGCCTATCACAGTTTCGGAGGCCATGGAATGCCCAGGTGGCACAAAACCCCCCCAAATGACCCCATTTTGGAAAGTAGACACCCCAAGCTATTTGCTGAGAGGTATAGTGAGTATTTTGCAGACCTCACTTTTTGTCACAAAGTTTTGAAAATTGAAAAAAGAAAAAAAAAAATGTTTTTTCTTGTCTTTCTTCATTTTCAAAAACAAATGAGAGCTGCAAAATACTCACCATGCCTCTCAGCAAATAGCTTGGGGTGTCTACTTTCCAAAATGGGGTCATTTGGGGGGGTTTTGTGCCACCTGGGCATTCCATGGCCTCCGAAACTGTGATAGGCAGTAAAGAGTGAAATCAAAAATTTTCACCCTTAGAAATCCTGAAGGCAGTGATTGGTTTTTGGGGTCCAGTACGCGGCTAGGCTCCCAAAAAGTCCCACACATGTGGTATCCCCATACTCAGGAGAAGCAGCTAAATGTATTTTGGGGTGCAATTCCACATATGCCCATGGCCTGTGTGAGCAATATATCATTTAGTGACAACTTTATGAAAAAAAAAAAAAAAAAAAAAAAAAAGTGTCACTTTCCCGCAACTTGTGTCAAAATATAAAATATTCCATGGCCTCAATATGCCTCTCAGCAAATAGCTTGGGGTGTCTACTTTCCAAAATGGGGTCATTTTGGGGGGTTTTGTGCCACCTGGGCATTCCATGGCCTCCGAAACTGTGATAGGCAGTGAAGAGTGAAAGCAAAAATTTACACCCTTAGAAATCCTGAAGGCGGTGATTGGTTTTCGGGGCCCCGTACGCGGCTAGGCTCCCAAAAAGTCCCACACATGTGGTATCCCCATACTCAGGAGAAGCAGCTAAATGTATTTTGGGGTGCAATTCCACATAGGCCCATGGCCTGTGTGAGCAATATATCATTTAGTGACGACTTTTTGTAAATATTTTTTTTTTTTTTTTTTTTTGTCATTTTTCAATCACTTGGGACAAAAAAAATAAATATTCAATGGGTTCAACATGCCTCCCAGCAATTTCCTTGGGGTGTCTACTTTCCAAAATGGGGTCATTTGGGGGGGTTTTGTACTGCCCTGCCATTTTAGCACCTCAAGAAATGACATAGGCAGTCATAAACTAAAAGCTGTGTAAATTCCAGAAAATGTACCCTAGTTTGTAGACGCTATAACTTTTGCGCAAACCAATAAATATACGCTTATTGACATTTTTTTTACCAAAGACATGTGGCCGAATACATTTTGGCCTAAATGTATGACTAAAATTGAGTTTATTGGATTTTTTTTATAACAAAAAGTAGAAAATATCATTTTTTTTCAAAATTTTCGGTCTTTTTCCGTTTATAGCGCAAAAAATAAAAACCGCAGAGGTGATCAAATACCATCAAAAGAAAGCTCTATTTGTGGGAAGAAAAGGACGCAAATTTCGTTTGGGTACAGCATTGCATGACCGCGCAATTAGCAGTTAAAGCGACGCAGTGCCAAATTGGAAAAAGACCTCTGGTCCTTAGGCAGCATAATGGTCCGGGGCTCAAGTGGTTAAATAATTTATATGGACACTTTGAACTTAAGTCAGTGACTCTCAGCTAATGCCTCATAATACTGCCCCAGAGAATCACAAAACACTTGAATCCCCATTATTTATTATTAATAACAATAATTGTCTTCTTAATTATTATATATATATATATATATATATACCTGCTGTATATATATATATATATATATATATACAGCAGGTAAAATAAGTATTGAACACATCATCATTTTGCTGGGTAAATACAGTTCTAAAGGTTCTACTGACATAAAATTTTCACCATGTCAGCAACAACGATACAATCTATAGATACAAAGAAACCAAAACAGATAAGTTCAGAAATTAAGTTATGTGTAATAAAAAGGAATGACACAGGGGAAAAGTATTGAACACACGCAGAAAGGGAGGCGCAAAATGGCATGGAAACCCAAGTCACCAAGTGAAATCTATCAATAATTAGAAAGAAATCCTGCCCCTTGTCAGTGCAAGTTAATACCAGATGTTTCAGTTTCAACTAGAAAGGAAAAAAAAGAAAAAAGTGCCACTAAGTGTAGTATTTAGGTGCAATTTAATTTAGAAACAGCATTTACAAAAGAAACAGCATTTACAAAAGCAATGGACAATGAATAACTAATGAAAACTCTATAATTCTTAAGTGAATATATGTTAAAATATATGTATGCACGGGTCACTGCCTACCTTTTGCGAGTAACCCATTATGGGGGGGCCATATTAAATTGCACCTAAATACTACACTTAGTGGCGCTTTTTTCTTTTTCTTCTTGTCTGTTTACTACAGAGTGAGCTGCGCTCAGGATCTTAAAGAGGAGTTCCACCCAGGGGGTGGGGTAAAAAAAAAAAAAATTAAAAGTCAGCAGCTACAAATACTGCAGCTGCTGACTTTTAATTGGACACTTACCTGTTCCTGGGTCCAGCGATGCGGGGGATCGAAGCCCCGCTCGTCTCCCCCTCCATTCAGCGGCGCCGGCATTGCAACTGTGGGTGCCGGGCTATCGCGAGCGGCGCCGCGCGCCGTGGTTGGCCGCTCAGTCACCTGGGAACTGTAATGGGTCCCAGATGATTGACAGCGGCAAGGGAGCAGAGCGGAGCCCTTCCTGTGCCGAGGGGGAAGTGATGTCACCAGCCCAGGCACTGGAAGGGGCAGACTACGAGGGACCCCCTAGCAACAGGCATTTAGAGGCATTTAGAGGTAAGTTAAAAAAAAAATATCCACATTTTTTGGGGGTTTTTTTTAGGATTTTTAATGTATTTTTGTTTTTTTGGGTCGAACCCCACTTTAAGCTGACACAAGTGTGTGGACTTCTTTTATGAGACTTATACTATGAAAATTTTGGATTAATATTTATGTGTTTGCCTTTGTGCCTATTACCTATTTTAATCGGTTCAATCTCAACTGATGGCCTATTACCAAGGTGTCACACAAGAAACACTCATGATGGGTAAAAGCAAAGAGCTCTCTCAAGACCTTTGCAACCTTATTTTTGCAAAACATACTGATGTCATTGGTTACAGAAGGATTTCTAAACTTCTGAATGTTCCAGTGGGCGCTGTTGGGACCATAATTCGGAAGTGGAAAAAACATCCTTTCACCTTAACCCCCCTAGTGGTATTCCCGAGTCTGGCTCGGGGTGGACTTTCAATACCAAAAGCAGTATCATCTAACTCGGGATTGCATCGCAGGATCCTTGTAGAGGTTACTTACCTTGTCTTCTGGATCCTGCGATGTCTCCCCACTGTGATCTGCGAGCCGCCATGTCTCGCTCGATTCACAGTGCCAAGCTCCGTTCCCTGCGAGCGTTGCGAAGCACAGGGACAGAGTTCGGCGCCAAGTTCAAAAGGTAAGTACAGTATTGTATCAAATAATTACACATCCCCTTTTTTCCTAGTGGTCTGTCCAGTGTCCTGCATGCAGTTTTATATTATAAGAACTGTTCTTTCTGCCTGGAGATTGTCCATAGCAACCAAAACTGTCCCTTTACATCAAAAGTGGCTTTAGACCAGCTAGAAAACAGCGATAATAAATTAGAATCACTTGCAGAATTGAGTGATAGTGATTTGTGGGGAAATCCATCATCAAACAGTGAAAGTAATGACAGTGACAATTCTGCAACTGAGCAAATTTCAGTGTTTTTGATTTGATTACATTATTGAATAATTTTTATTATTATTATATTATTATTTGTTATAATTATTTATAGTTATTTATTATATTATAATTTTTTATTTCGTTTTTCAAACTTTATCATACCCGGGATGTCTACTAGACTCTTGTTTGGACAGATTAAAGTGAATTATTCCTAAGAATTACAGGCCTATAATATAAAATGTCAAATTTCTGTGCAAAATAATTGTACTGCTTTCAGCACCTAAAATCTGAAATAATCATACCGCCAGGGAGGTTAAACCAGCAACCACCAGGTGCTCCTTACAAGATTTCTGACAGAGGAGTGAAAAGAATTATCAGAAGAGTTGTCCAAGAGCCAAAGACCACTTGTGGAGAGCTTCAGAAAGACGTGGAATTAGCTGGTACAATTGTTTCAAAGAAAACAATAAGTAATGCATGGCCTGTATGTACGCTCACCACGCAAGACTCTGAAGAGAAAGCATGTTGAAACTCGTTTTAAAGTTTGCTGCACAACATTTAGACAAGCCTGTGAAATACTGGGAGAATATAGTCTGGTCAGATGAGACCAAAATTGAACTCTTTGGATGCCATAATACATACAATGTTTGAAGGTCAAATGACATTGCATGTCACCCCAAAAACACCATACCAACAGTGACGTTTGGAGGTGGGAACATCATGATGCGCAAAGCAAGGTCCATCCAGACATGAATGAGTGAGTTTGGGGAACTTGACTGGCCTGCACAGAGTACTGACCTCACCCCCAAAGAACACTTTTGGGATGAATTAAAGCGGAGAGTGTGAGCCAGGCCTTCTCGTCCAACATCAGTGTCTGACCTCACAAATGTGTTTCTGAAAGAATGGTCAAATACTCCCATAGACACACTCCTAAACCTTGTGGACAGCCTTCCCAGAAGAGTTGAAGCTGTTATAGCTGCAAAGGGTGGACCAGCTCAATATTGAACCCTACGGACTAAGACTGGGATGCCATTAAAGTTCATGTGTGTGTAAAGGTAGGTGTCCCAATACTTTTGGGGTCTGTCATGAGATGCTGAAAATGTAATTTCACTATCACTTTATGAGGTAGAGGTAAATAACTTATAAAACTGTGTTAAAGTCAATTCACTAAAGGAAATTAATAAATAAATACATTTGTTCCAGGCATGAGGTATTTAAGCAATGTAAGAATATAATAGCCAATTTTGAGTAGTCTCTACCTTAGATCACTTTCTCAATAGTAATGCATAGAAACCTAAATATGGAAAAACTCAGAATCATTAGAGCTGATATTCTTAACCACTTCAGCCCCGGAAGGATTTGCCCACATCTTTATTACCAATACAAACTGACAGGAGTTCTAATCCTTCTCTACTGTATTCATTTCACTAAATGTCATGTCATAAGATAAAACATCAAATGGTTTCATGAGTAAAATACCTCACATTTTGATTTAATAACTGATGCTTTATTTTAGTAGCGTTTGTTTGTGAATTGCAAAAGAAGTTTGAAATAAAGTTATTTTATATCAGATTTTTTAGAGTAAAATAACTCTTTGTGAATTGATCTCTGTATCTCTTTTTATTTTTCTACATATTTATTTTTTGCTATGTATTTTATTTAGTTTTTTCCTATATATTTATTTTTCTACCATCTATTGTATTGTAAAGTGATTAATCAATAAATGTTTGGACTTGTTGAATTTGAATTTATTTGAACTTGAATCTGAGGTGTGCTGATATATATTTTATCTATGTCCATGCACCTTAAATCTACAAGGTCAATTCCATTATGGTTTGCAATTAGAACTGAGCCAGATTACCCACCAGGCAACCTAGGCATGAGTCTAGGACCCTGTGGTTGGGTGGGACCCCTGCCTCAGACATATTTCACGAGTAACAACCCAATGTTACCGCTCACCTTTTACACCTCTGCAGCTCATACTGCAGTTCTGTTTAAAATGTCTAATGCCGCGTACACACGAGCAGACTTTACGGCAGACTTTGCTCGGCGGACTTTTCGACGGACTTTATGACAGACTTTCCGAATGAACGGACTTGCCTACACACAATCCACCAAAGTCCGTTGAATTCGTATGTGATGACATACGACCGGACTAAAACAAGGAAGTTCATAGCCAGTAGCTAATAGCTGCCCTAGCGTGGCTTTTTGTCCGTAGAACTAGCATACAGACGAGCGGACTTTTCGACCGGACTCGAGTTCGACTGATAGATTTAAAACATGTTTCAAATCTAAGTCCGTCCAACTTTTGAGAAAACAAAGTCCGCTGGAGCTCACACACGATCGAATTGTCCGACGAAATTCCGTCCGCCGGGCAAAGTCTGCAGTAAAATCCATGTGTACGTGGCATAAGTGTCTAAAAGTTGGTCAGAGTGGAGAGCCTAAAACAGTTTACAGACTCTAAAATGGCTTTATGACATGTCCAGCTTTGACCATACTACAGAACATACTATTGCATTTCAGAGTCTGAATTGTGTTGCTAGCAAAGCTGGACATATTTTGGGAAGTCGGCAATAAAAAGTAACACAAGGGAAGATTTTAATGGATTAAAGGCAGTAAAAGCAAGGACATATCATGCAGCTAGATACAGGATCACAGAAAGTGCAAAGCGAAAAAAAACAGAGAAAGAGCAAAATGGAGAAGTCCCTTATATGTGGGTCCCAAATTTTTGCCCTGCCTAATTAACTCTGTTAATAAGTTAAAGTAAAGATACAACTTAAATGCCCCTTATACATAGAGAGTAAATGATATAGGGAAGCCACTAAGGTGTCCGTTTATGAAGCAGTGAACAGCGGTGATCCCGAGGATCGCCGCTGATCACAGTCCATAAACAGTTTATGAAACAGTGATAATCGGGGGAGAACATGTTTGAACTTGTTCTCCCGCCGATTATCTCTACACACGGAGAATCCTCATTGAATGACACAGTAACGGCCAGTTTATGAAGCGGTGATCTCACCGCTTCACTGGCGATCTGAGTCAGAATTCACACTCCCAGGTTCACCAGCTCCGAGGTGGTGAATCGGGGAGTGAAGAGGAAATCTGGGGGGATCTGAGGGGGAAGGAGGAAGATTTTTAACTTCCTTATGCCTCGTTCAGACCCCCCAACACTGTAAGCATGTCCCCCTGTCATATTTATGAGTATGCATATATATACATATATACATATAATGTGTATATGTATATATATATCATGTGTGTGTATATACATGTATATATAGTGTGTGTGTGTGTATACATATGTGTATAATGTAGGGGGACACATTATTTTATTAACATTAATCCACGCCGTTGAGCGGTGATAATTTATCACTGCTTGATAAACTGACATCTGGTACTGTAATCTCGTAAAGTCTCACGAGATTCCAGTATCAGGGGCCGTTCTCCACTATTTGAAGCATTTGTAGATCTCTTCACTCCTCCAAAGGTGAAGCGATCTACACCGCTTCATAAACTGGCACACAGAGGAGAAGATTCTTCACTGTGAATGCCGGAGAACGAAGCAGTGAATAGATTTCACTGCTTCATAAACGGACACCTCAGAGGGCACGTCATGGAATCACAGTCTTTAAGGTCCACTGGAAATTATAACAATGGTGGGAGAGATGAAAGGACATTGTTTAGCTAAAGCACCTTCCAAGAGCTCTTCTCAATAATAGTTGGGTACTACAGGATAATTTGTTCATAGTGGGCTATCTAGGGGAAATTGGGAATTGGAAAGCTCTAAATACCCCAGAATTGAGTAATTATAGTAAATGGATCTAAGTGAGTTATTGTTTTAGAATAATCCATTATTTATACTTGTTAACACAGACTAAACCTAGAGAGCGCTTGAGATAGGTAGAGGATTCTAGTCAAAATATTTTTTTAATGATCTTTCAATGACCAGACCATAGAAAATGCCCAAATGTAGATTTCTTTCAAATATTTTCTTTTTTAAAGTTTATAGACCATTAAGTGAACCATTGGGCATGTGTCTCACTAACTGATCTTTTTAAGCATATACAGTCAAGGCGTCAGATTTTTGAAGATATGTACTTTGAACTAAAGCCGTTTAACTGCTGCAGATGGTATCAAGTAAAAAGCCTGTTTTTTTGTAGGTGACTTCTAATGACTGGGTTTTGAATAAAAGAGAATATATTAGCATATCTCTCACTCTCCAAGGTTTGTAAGACATTCAAACACATTGCTAAGATTGTTTACATCAAGCAGATTTTGTTTTAATGTACTATACAACCAAAAAGAAAATGAAAATGTTATACAGTACATGCCCTTTAATGAGAATACTATAACTATATAATAAATAAGCTTCACATACTACTAGAGGATGTGTGCAGACCGCTAAGTTTTGGATATGCTGGGTTGCATCTTTCTCTTTGGACTCGGTGATGCTGTGATCTCTTTGTAGGCTTGGTCCTGTCCGATTCCCTCCCAGGGAAATGTTTGATGAGATGGAGGCCTCCAATGCTTGCTTGATGGCTCCATCCAATTAAAACATTGCTTAAACAACTGGTTATATGTATTATAAAATATTGAAATGATGCATATGGGTATATGTATAATGATATGTACAGTATCTCACAAAAGTGAGTACACCCCTCACATTTTTGTAAATATTTTATTATATCTTTTCATGTGACAACACTGAAGAAATGACACATTGCTACAATGTAAAGTAGTGAGTGTACAGCTTGTATAACAGTGTAAATTTGCTGTCCCCTCAAAATAACTCAACACACAGACATTAATGTCTAAGCTGCTGGCAACAAAAGTGAGTACACCCCTAAATGAAAATGTCCAAATTGGGCCCATTAGCCATTTTCCCTCCCCGGTGTCATGTGACTTGTTACAAGGTCTCTGGTGTGAATGGGGAGCAGGTGTGTTAAATTTGGTGTTGTCGATCTCACTCTCTCATACTGGTCACTGGAAGTTGAACATGGCACCTCATGGCAAAGAACTCTCTGGGGATCTGAAAAAAAGAATTGTTGCTCTACATAAAGATGGCCTAGGCTATAGGAAGATTGCCAAGACCCTTAACTGAGCTGCAGCATGGTGGCCAATACCATACAGCGGTTTAACAGGACAGGTTCCACTCAGAACAGGCCTCACCATGGTCAACCAAAGAAGTTAAGTGCACATGCTCAGCGTCAAATCCAGAGGTTGTCTTTGGGAAATAGACGTATAAGTGCTGCCAGCATTGCTGCAGAGGTTGAAGGAGTGGGAGTTCAGCCTGTCAGTGCTCAGACCATATACCGCACACTGCATCAAATTAGTCTGCATGGCTGTTGTCCCACAAAGAAGCCTCCTCTAAAGATGATGCACAAGAAGGCCTGCAAACAGTTTGCTGAAGACAAACTAAGGACATGGATTACTGGAACCATGTCTTGTGGTCTGATGAGACCAAGATAAACTTATTTAGTTCAGATGACGTCAAGCGTGTGTAGCGGCAACCAGGTGAAGTGTACAAAGACAAGTGTGTCTTGCCTACAGTCAAACATGGTGGTGGGAGCATCATGGACTAGGGCTGCATGAGTGCTGCTGGCACTGGGGAGTTACAGTTCATTGAGGGAACCATGAATGCCAACATGTACTGTGACACACTGAAGCAGAGCATGATCCCCTCCCTTCAGAGACTGGGCTGCAGGGCAGTATTCCAACATGATTACAACCCCAAACATACCTCCAAGATGACCACTGCCATGCTAAAGAAGCTAAAGAGGGTAAAGGTGATGGACTGGCCAAGCATGTCTCCAGACCTAAACCCTATTGTGCACCTGTGGGGCATCCTAAAACGGAAGCCGGAGGAACGCAGGGTCTCTAACATCCACCAGCTCCATGATGTCATCATGGAGGTGTGGAAGAGGGTTCCAGTGGCAACCTGTGACGCTCTGGTGAACTCCATGCCCAAGAGGGTTAAGGCAGTGGTGGAAAATAATGGTGGCCACACAAAATATTGACACTTTAGGCCCAATTTGGACATTTTCACCTAGGGGTGTACTCACTTTTGTTGCCAACAGTTTAGACATTAATGGCTGTGTGTTGATTTTGAGAGGACAGCAAATTTACACTGTTATTTAAGCTGTACACTCACTACTTTACATTGTAGCAAAGTGTAATTTCTTCAGTGTTGTCACATGGCTTTCTTCGTGTGTTCAGTGGAGAGGGGAGGGACCTCCTCACGGCGGCCATCTTTTTGTAGCCCGCTGGAAGTGACTTTGTTCTCACACTGAGAACAAAGCACCCGGCCGGGCGCTGGGCGGATGCTGCTCAGCATGATGGATTGCGCTGCAAAGCAGCTCCAAACCCTGCCAATGAAGCACCGCGTCTGCAATCTCATAATTGCATTGACGGGCGCCGGACACAGTGCACTTAAGGACTTTTTTTTTAACCACTTCATTACCAGGCACTTTCTCTCCTTCCTGCCCAGGACAATTTTGAGCTTTCAGCGTTGTCGCACTTTGAAGGACAATTGCACAGTCATACAACTGTCAGGAAAGAAGCAAGTACCAGTCTCGCCAATATCGCTGCCTTCCTTCACCCATGCGCAGTAGAGCGGAACTCCGGCGCATCCCTGGGCACAATACAGTGGAACAGCTAATGCGCGTGCGCAATTCAGCGAAACGGCTAATGTATGTGCAATTCAGCAAAAAGGCTAATGTGCGTGCGCAAATTAGCAGAACGTGCGTGCGCAAAACATGAGCCTCCCACTGGCCTATAAAGCCACTCTGTGCCATGACCAGATTGCTGGTTTGTCTTTCAGCTCCCCGTGTGTTTCCTGCTGGTATCCTGATTCTTGATTACCAGTTGTGACCCGGATTGACCTTGACCTGCTCTGATCTCTTCCTGCATCTGACCCTCGGCTTGCCTCTCGGACCTCTCTACTTGCTTCCTGTGTTTGACCCTCGGCCTGTCTATGGATATTGCTTCCTGTCTCCAGTGATTGACCCTCAGCCTGCTCCTGGACTTTGCTATTGTCTTCAGTGCTCGACCCCTGGCTTGCTCACAGACTTTGCCTCCAGTTATCTGTGTTTGACCCTTGGCCTGTTTTACGGACTTTGCTATCAGTCTCCAGTACTAAATCATCAGCCTGCTGACAGACCTGCTAACAATCCTTTGCACTAGACTGTTTTGCCTATCTAAGAGGCTCTTGCCAGTCACTGGTATTTGACCCCAGGCTTGTTGTTGGATTGGCTGTTCATCTTCGTTCTTGAGCTTCAGCATCTTCCAGTCCTGCACAGCTGTCTTCCTGCCAGTAAAGAGGGAAGACACATTAAGGAGAGATATCAATGCTGCTCACCCCAATATGGACAAGAAAAATGGGAAAAAAGTCCCCCAAGCGGGGTTTTTAGGCAGCTAGCTATAGATATGAGCAAGGCATTAAGTAAAATAATAAAATTCTTTATTGAAGGGTAATGAATAAATGTAACATATAAATATAAATTGGGAGCTCAAGTGGGAAAATACCCATACCAAATACATATAATAGCAAACATAGGTTATACACAGCATGTGATAAGGCTATTGCATAACAAACCTGACGCGTTTCGACCCATGAATTTTGGGGTCTCTTCAGAGGATGAGTTTGCTACAGAAAAAAGAAAAATTTATAATAGTATGTCCACCTTATTTAAAAGAATTACAGCATAGGCAAGTTTGTTTAGCAACATGTTTAGTAACACTTTGCACATAATTACCACTGAGTTTGGATGTACCCCTCGATCAGAGCCTCCCCACATAGCAGCCAGACCATCCAGTGTGCCCGCATGTAGCAGCACCCCGGAAGAAGGGGGAACAGGAATCCACTTGATATGGCTTGCAAGGAGTCACACGTATAATTGCCCCCCCACCAACACGCCACGGTGGGGTGGGGCCGGAACCTACGAAAATTGTCAGAGCATTAGCTCATGAATATACCCATATAGGTTAGTGGTTAGATTTAACTGTTGGGTGGTCAGAAAGTGTTGTAATAATCTATTATAGCTTGAATTGATCATGTGAAGGATAATAAAATGAGTAAAGTGACTATATTGGTATAACTAATGTAAAATATGTCAGGGATGACCTTGTCTATAAATGCTGACAATGGCAGTGATAGGAAGAGAAGTGAGGGATGTGCACAGTGAATAATGACATGTAAAATATATGTGAAAAAAAGGAATGTGCATGAAAATGAGTGTTTAAACAGCGAAAAAAAAAAAAAAAACAACACAAAACAAATGAGTGTATGTGTGATGTGTGAATTTAAGGAAAAAGTGCATGATATTGCCAAGTATCTAAGTCTATGTGAAAAAAGGAATGTGCATGAAAATGATGCGAGTGAGTGTTCAAACAGCAGAGAAACAAAAAAAAACAAAAAACAAAACAAATGAGTGTATGTGTGATGTGTGAATTTGAAGAAAAAGTGCATGATATTGCCAAGTATCTAAGTCTACGGCATCCAGAGCTGGTGTGCACATAAATCAACATTAAATATAAGTAAAATATTATTCTATGGGGTCTGACAAAGCATTGATAATCAGATGTATCATAAGTTCTTACTCACTCCTACTGTTGAGGAAAAGAGTCTGGCCGTCCAAGGAGGAAGTGGAGGGATCACACCCAAATCCACCCTCATTAAATAGTGTCCTTAATTAGTACTGAAATTAACAACAGGTATCGTTTCTTCCGCCCCTTAACCCCGGTGTGTAGAGGGAGGCTGTGGCCGCCATTGGCAGGCCTCGTGTGGCTCCCTCTGCGTCCATCAAGGCGAAGCCCCGACATCTGTCCTCACCTTCGCCGTAAAATACGTGACATCATGAGGCCGCACGCACACACGACCCGCACGTGTGCGCACACCGCACGCAACGTCCGAAGGTGATGGGGGATGCCGCCCGCAAGGTAATCACGCCCTTGGGCGGCCGATCCGGGAATCCTGCCATCCAAGGGGAGAGACAAGGGGAGCGCAGGTAACTGAGCTCCCCACCCTGCCGGGAAGACACATCAGGGAACATGATCCCCGGCCCGGGGAGCATGCGATCATGCAGGCATCACAGGGATCCGATGGCCCAAGCTGCAAGCGGGGAGGCGCCAATCCAGAAGCACACAAACAAGCTCACATATGCAATTTGTGAAAAATAACAAATGACAAAAGTTTTCTACATAGTTGCTTATTGATCATACAAAGTAAACAATTGGAAACTGTGCACTGACAATTCTAACAATATTCCTAAAAATATGTAAAAAATATGTAAAAACCAAAACAACCCAGAGATGGCAACATAATTTCAATGTTTAAATAGATTTATTTGATAGAAAATAACTCCCAGATACACAAAATAGTAAATGTATAACAACCCAAATAAGGAAATTTACATCGGATCCAATGGATCCCTCATTGCTCACGGTTGCGATGCGATTTTACTCTATTCGCAACCACGAACGAGGCTATGAATTATAGACTCGATTGAGTATAATAATAATACAGACTCACAATACAAGAGCATACCTGATTTAGTGAGCTCAAGGGGAGAAATATAATTCCGATTTAGTCCCCTTATTGAGAGTCTACTTATAATCCTAATATGCGATTTAACACATTTTTGGAAAATATATGGATGCAATCTAATGTGGTATCTAGGATTAACACAGAGGGGTATATACAGGAGAACAGACAGTGCACAGCTCTGTCTAACTCCCATGTGTCAAATGGGGGAAGGGGTGTTTAACCACCCGAATTTGTATAGCAAAGAGGGAAGACACATTAAGGAGAGATATCAATGCTGCTCACCCCAATATGGACAAGAAAAATGGAAAAAAAGTCCCCCAAGCGGGGTTTTCAGGCAGCTAGCTATAGATATGAGCAAGGCATTAACCTCCCTGGCGGTATGATTATTTCAGATTTTAGGTGCTGAAAGCGGTACCATTATTTTGCACAGAAATTTGGCGTTTTATATTGTAGGCCTGTAATTCTTAGGAATAACTCACTTAAATCTGTCCAAACAAGAGTCTAGTAGACATCCCGGGTATGATAAAGTTTGAAAAACGAAATAAAAAATTATAATATAATAAATAACTATAAATAATTATAACAAACAATAATATAATAATAATAAAAATTATATAATAATGTAATCAAATCAAAAACACTGAAATTTGCTCAGTTGCAGAATTGTAGCTTTTGTTACTTTTAGTGTTTGATGACGGATCTCCTCACAAATCACTATCGCTCAATTCTGCAAGTGATTATAATTTATTATCGCTTTTTTCTAGCTGGTCTAAAGCCACTTTTGATGTAAAGAGACAGTTTTGGTTGCTATGGACAATCTCCAGTTTCCTGGCAGAAAGAACAGTTTTATATATATAAAACTGCATGCAGGACACTGGGCAGACCACTAGGGACAAAGGGGATGTGTAGTTATTTGATACAGTACTGTAATCTGTAAGATTACAGTATGCTGTATCTGTACTGTGTGTTTCACTTTTGAATCTACCGCCGAACTCCGTCCCCGTGCGTCGCAACGCTCGCAGGGAATGGAGCTCGGCACTGTGAATCGAGCGAGACACAGCGGCTCGCCGATCACAGCGGAGAGACATCGCAGGATCCAGGGGACAAGGTAAGTAAACTCTTCCTGGATCCTGCGATGCAAGCCCGAGTCTGGCTCTGGGATACCGCTTTTGGTATGAAAAATCCACCCCGAGCCAGACTCGGGAATACCGCCAGGGAGGTTAAGTAAAATATTAAAATTCTTTATTGAAGGGTAATGAATAAATGTAACATATAAATATAAATTGGGAGCTCAAGTGGGAAAATACCCATACCAAATACATATAATAGCAAACATAGGTTATACACAGCATGTAATAAGGCTATTGCATAACAATCTGATGCGTTTCGACCCATGAATTTTGGGGTCTCTTTTTTTTTTTTTGCTGTTTAAACACTCACTCGCATCATTTTCATGCACATTCCTTTTATCACATATATTTTACATGTCATTATTCACGGTGCACATCCCTCACTTCTCTTCTTATCACTGCCATTGTCAGCATTTAAAGACAAGGTCATCCCTGACATATTTTATATTAGTTATACCAATATAGTCACTTTACTCATTTTATTATCCTTCACATGATCAATTCAAGCTGTAATAGATTATTACAACACTTTCTGACCGCCCAACAGTTAAATCTAACCACTAACCTATATGGGTATATTCATGAGCTAACGCTCTGACAATTTTCGTAGGTTCCGGCCCCACCCCACCGTGGCGTGTTGGTGGGGGGGCAATTATACGTGTGACTCCTTGCAAGCCATATCAAGTGGATTCCTGTTCCCCCTTCTTCCGGGGTGCTGCTACTTGCGGGCACACTGGATGGTCTGGCTGCTATGTGGGGAGGCTCTGATCGAGGGGTAAATCCAAACTCAGTGGTTATTATGTGCAAAGTGTTACTAAACATGTTGCTAAACAAACTTGCCTATGCTGTAATTCTTTTAAATAAGCTGGACATACTATTATAAATTTTTCTTTTTTCTGTAGCAAACTCATCCTCTGAAGAGACCCCAAAATTCATGGGTCGAAACGCGTCAGGTTTGTTATGCAATAGCCTTATCACATGCTGTGTATAACCTATGTTTGCTATTATATGTATTTGGTATGGGTATTTTCCCACTTGAGCTCCCAATTTATTTTTATATGTTACATTTATTCATTACCCTTCAATAAAGAATTTTAATATTTTACTTAATGCCTTGCTCATATCTATAGCTAGCTGCCTAAAAACCCCGCTTGGGGGACTTTTTTTCCATTTTTCTTGTCTCCCTGCCGGTGACCTTCACGCAAGACCTGCCCTGCCTGCTGGTGACTCATGCCTCTTTGTGCCCTTCACCCTCTGTATCCTCTCCAGGAGTGGAGTGCCCTTAGTCGCAAGAGGTTACCACTCTCAGCATCTCGGCCTCGGTGAGTACCCTCATCTGACAACAACACTATCTCCAAACTAAATTTTTATCATTTTCTTCCCACAAATAGAGCTTTCTTTTGGTGGTATTTGATCACCTCTGCGGTTTTTATTTTTTGCTAAACGAACTAAAAAAGACCGACATTTTTGAAAAAAAAAGTTTTTCTTCGTTTCTGTTATAAAATTTGTTTTTCTCCTTCTCTGATGGGCACTGATGAGTCGGCACTGATGGGCACTGATGGGACGGCACCAATGGGCACTGTTGAGTTGGCACTGATAAGGTGGTACTGATGGGCACTGATGAGGAGGCACATGATATGTAGAATTGATGGGCACTGATATGCAACACTGATGAGCACCGATAGGTGGCACTGATATGCAGCACTGATGGGCACTGACAGGCGGCACTGATAGGCACTGACAGGCAGAATTGATGGGCACTGACCGGCGGCACTGATTGGCACTGACAGGTGGCATTGATGGACACTAATAGATGGCACTGATGGGCAGCACTGATTGGGCAGGAACTGACAGGTGTTAATGCTGGGCACTGATTGGCACTGTGATGGACACTGATTGGCACTATGGTGGGCACTGATTTGCACTGTGATGGGCACTAATTGGCACTTTATTGGGCACTGGCAGAGGGTTATGATGGGGAACTGACTGGGCACCGATTGGCAGCTTATGGGTACATTTGATGGGGGCTGTGCTGATAATCAGTGTGCTGATTATCAGCACAGACCCCCCCCTCTGACAGGGAGAGCCGCCGATCAGCTCTCCCTGTCAGCACGAACCAAGGAATGCCATTTACCGGCACTTCCTGGTTCTCGCAATGATCAGCTGTGATTGGTCACAGCTGATCACGTGGTAAGAAGCCTCGGTCAGAGGCTTCTTATCACGATCGGAGATGCTGCATGTCAGATTGACATGCCACACTCGTGATCGCCACGATGCGTGCCCCTGCGGGCGCGCGTTGGCATGTTATCCTGCAGGATGTCATATGACACTCAGTCAGGATAATAGAACCACTTCCTGGCCGTCATTCTGTTATAAGCCGGGCGGGAAATCGTTAAAGGGCCATGTTTAAAATATATATATATTTTTTGTGACTGTCTGGGGGGGGCGCCCAGGTGCCCCCTATGGACGGGCCGCCACTGCTGTACCATTTGATCACGGTGACCAATTACAGAGCTCATCACAATGGTACACAATGAAAGGCATGAATCAAATTCTTTCATTGTATACAATTGCCATGTGATCTGCTGTGACTGACCACAGGGATCACATGGTACCAGCAGCAGGGCGGTATAGTGATCTGTGATCGGCTGTGTCCAATGGTCACAGCTGGTGACAGATTGCCCCTGAGCGTGGCCCGCAGGGCCCGCGAGGCGTGTTTTGGGAAGCATGTCATATGGGGCTCCTGGTCAGGTGTCATTTTACAATGGCCTGGGTGGGAAGAGGTTTTATTTTAGCAAGATGATCCTGCCAGTAACACAAACCTTGTCCTAGAGAGCAGTGGCATTCTTAGCATATATGACACCCGAGGTGGATCATTTCTTTAACCCCCCTGGCGGTATTCCCGAGTCTGGCTCGGGGTGGATTTTACATACCAAAAGCGGTATCCCCGAGCCAGACTCGGGCTTGCATCGCAGGATCCAGGAAGAGCATACTTACCTTGTCCCCTGGATCCTGCGATGTCTCCCCGCTGTGATCGGCGAGCCGCTGTGTCTCGCTCGATTCACAGTGCCGAGCTCCGTTCCCTGCGAGCGTTGCGACGCACGGGGACGGAGTTCGGCGGTAAATTCAAATAGTGAAACACACAGTATAGATACAGCATACTGTAATCTTACAGATTACAGTACTGTATCAAATAATTACACATCCCCTTTGTCCCTAGTGGTCTGCCCAGTGTCCTGCATGCAGTTTTATATTATATAAAACTGTTCTTTCTGCCAGGAAACTGGAGATTATCCATAGCAACCAAAACTGTCTCTTTACATCAAAAGTGGTTTTAGAGCAGCTAGAAAAAAGCGATAATAAATTAGAATCACTCGCAGAATTGAGCGATAGTGATTTGTGGGGAGATCCGTCATCAAACACTAAAAGTAACGAAAGCTAAAATTCTGCAACTGAGCAAATTTCAGTGTTTTTGATTTGATTATATTATTATATAATTTTTATTATTATTATATTATTATTTGTTATAATTATTTATAGTTATTTATTATATTATAATTTTTTATTTCGTTTTTCAAACTTTATCATACCCGGGATGTCTACTAGACTTTTGTTTGGACAGATTTAAGTGAACTATTCCTAAGAATTACAGGCCTACAATATAAAACGCCAAATTTCTGTGCAAAATAATTGTACCGCTTTCAGCACCTAAAATCAGAAATAATCATACCGCCAGGGAGGTTAACATCTCCCTACAAAAAAAAATTCTTAGTATTAAAGCAGCATGTGCTGTGTAGCCAAGTAACTCTTATGCCCTGTACACACGATAGGATTTTCCGACAACAAATGTTGTATGTGAGCTTGTTGTCGGAAAGTCCGACCGTGTGTATGCTCCATAGTACATTTGTTGTCGGAATTTCCGCCAACAAATGCTTGAGAGCAGGTTCACAAAATTCCGAGCGTGTGTACACAATTCCGATGCATAAAAGTCCACGCATGCTTGGAATCAAGCAGAAGAGCTGCACTGGTTATTGTACTTAATTTTTCTCGGCTCGTCGTACGTGTTGTATGTCTCCGTATTTTTGACGTTCGGAATTTCCAACAACATTTGTGTGACTGTGCGTATGCAAGACAAGTTTGAACCAACATCCTTCGGAAAAAAATCCACGGTTTTGTTGTCGGAAAATCCTATTATGTGTACATAGCCTAACAGTGGGAGGGGGTTAAAGGGGCATGATTAAATAAATCCTGAGCCTACTCACTGTATACACAGTGCACACGCCACCGTCCTTTTACCTACAATATATGCTTTTAATTCTGTTCCACAAGTGAGAGTCTAATGCCCTGTGCACACGACCGGACTTTCCGGCAGACTAGGTCCGACGGTCTTCCCGACGGACTTTCGGCGGACTTCCAACGGACTTTCTGAATGAACGAACTTGTCTGCACACGACCGGACTCTCCGGCAGACTAGGTTCGCCGGTCTTCCCGACGGACTTTCGGCGGAGTTACGGCGGACTTCTAAATGAACGGACATGCCCACACACAGACTAAAGTCCTCTCATTTTGAACGTGACTCGGGTACAACGGGACTAGAAAAGGAAGTCAATCTCGCCGCTTTTATCGGCAAGATTGACACCTCGCAAGCCCCGTCACAGAGCATGCCAGGCCTTTAGGTCTGGTATGGATTTTAAGGGGAACCCCCTAAGCCGAAAAAACGGCGTGGGGGGCTCCCCAAAATCCATACCAGACCCTTATCTGAGCACGCAGCCCAGTCGGTCAGGAAAGGGGGTGGGGACGAGCGAGCTTCCCCCCCTCCTGAACCGTACCAGGCGGCATGCCCTCAATATGGGGGAGTGGGTGCTTTGGGAAAGGGGGCACCCTGCGGCCCCCCATCCCAAAGCACCTTGTCCCCATGTTGATGAGGACAAGGGCCTCTTCCCGACAACCCTGGCCGTTGGTTGTCAGGGTCTGCGGGCAGGGGGCTTATCGGAATCTGGGAGCGCCATTTAATAAGGGGGCTCCCAGATCCCAGCCCCCCACCCTATGTGAATGAGTATGGGGTACATTGTACCTCTACCCATTCACCTGGGGAAAAAAGCATCAATAAAAAAACACACTACACAGTTTTTAAAAGTAATTTATTAGGCAGCTCCGGGGGTCTTCTTCCAACTTCGGGGGTCTTCTTCCAACTTCTCCGCTCTCTCCGGCCTCTTCTCCCGGTGTCCGGTTCTTCTCCCGCTCTCCGTCCTCTTCTCTCGGTGTCAGGTTCTTCTCCTGCTCTCTGGTTCTTCTACCGCTTCTGCTCTTTTGCCGCTCTTTTGCTAGAGGTGGCCCAGTCTTCTCTGTCGTCTTGTTCCCTCTTTTCTTCTTCCGATGTTGACACGGCGCTCTCTCCCGCTGTAATGCTGTGTGAGCGCTGCGCAATGACTTATATAGGCATGGGGCGTGGTCACCGGGTGATGTCACCCGGCGACCCCGCTCCTTATGACGGCACAGTCCTGGGGCATGCTGGGACTATGATGTGACATCACCCGGTGACCACGCCCTATGCCTATATAAGTCATTGCGCAGCGCTCACACAGCACACAGGACATTGTCGCCTCCCTCTCGTGCTTGCTGCAATAGGAAAATGTGTATTTCCTATTGCAGCGAGTGCAATATTACAGTACCCTGTCGCCGAGAACCAGCACGATAGGATCGCGCTGGAAACATTCTCTTGGGCAGGTGCTGTAGCTGCCCTTGTGTCGTATTTGGTCCGTCGGACCAGCATACAGACAAACGGGCTTCCCGATAGGAACTGGGTCCGGCGGAGTTCCGTCGGATTTTCGACTGAAACGGTCCGTCGGAAGTCCAATGAAACCCACACACGGTCAGATTATTGACCGGATTCGGACCGTCGGACCAGTCCAGTCGAAAAGTCCGCTCGTGTGTACGCGGCATAACAGACACTTAACGTGGTTATAAAGCCTAAACGTTGTTTACCTTAATGCATTCCTTGCATTAAGGTAAAAAATGTTTAGGCATGAGTATTGCCTAAACACTGTGGCTGAAACGAGCACGCAGGTGGGCATCCAGAGGAAGCATGTTACTATGGGGTACCCCCAAGAATAGGAGGAGCGAGGAGCACCAGCGGGGGACCCACAGGAGGATGTTCAGGGCCACTCTGCAGGTAAGTATAAATCTGTTTGTTATTTTTCTTTTCTTTTTTTTTTTTTAATTTGCAATCACTTTAAATACCTAAGCACTTTTATTTAAAACATGAAACCCTCCAATTACATATGCTTTACTACACCCAGCCTACTTTACAAAATAACTTCAGGAACATGTCATATTAAGCCCAGTGTACAGAGTGCAAAATGTACGACATAGGGTCTATAGTGCAGGAGCCAAGGGTGCATTAACACACAAAGTGCCTGAATCAAGAGTGTGTAATGCACGGAGTGCAGGGGCCAGGAGTGCATAACATACAAAGTGGCCGTCTCAGGTGTGTGTAATGCACAGAGTTCAGGGCCAGGAGTGTATGAAGCACAAAGTGCTTGGGTCAGGAGTAATTAACACACAAAGAATAGGGCTCAGGAGTATGTAAAGCAGGGAGTGGAAAACTCAAGATTGCATATCACACAGGTTGCAGGAGTGTGTACCAAACAGGGGATCAAGAGGGCATATTGTAAAGAGTACATGGGTCACAAATGGCCATCACAGAGAGTGCAGTGGTCAGAACTGCGTATCGCAGAGACACAAGAGTCAGGATTGCATAATGCATAGGGGATCATTTACTAAAACTAGTGCACTCAGAATCTGGTGCAGCTGTGGATGGTAGTCAACCAGCTTCTAACTTCATCTTGTTCAATTAAGCTTTGGCAATAAAACCCGGAAGCTAGATTTTTCACTCTCCAGTTTTAGTAAATAACCCCCACAGAGTGTAGGGGTAAGGAGTGGATAGCACACAGGCAAGTTTACTCATCACAACAAAAAATTACTCCCCCACACACATATTCCCCACAGTACAGATCTCCCCAAACAACCCCAATTGCCTCCAGTACAGATCTCCCCATACAGCCCTTAATCCCCCCTCCAAGCCTACTGTCAGGACTTAGATTTGAACACACAACCTTTGCTGTGTCTGGCAAAAAAAAACGAATCCAGCCACCACATCTAAGAGCTGGCAAGCTGCAATATATTACATTTTTGTTTTTGGGTTTAGATATACAGTACTTTATTTTCCGTTTTTATCAATGAACTTTTATGTGTATTGTCAGGCCGGCAATTCATTAATAGCCACGAGTAGTTTTAAATGACTTTTTTTCCTTTGAAATGTCATTTTGCTATCAGACTGGTCTAAACACGGGAAACATGCGCCCCTTTACAGGCATACTATAGACACACCCCAGGTACGAAATTTAAAGGAATATTACACTTTTATTGTTTCACTTTATGCATTATTAAAATCACTGCTCCCGAAAAAACGGCCGTTTTTAAAACTTTTTTTTGCATTCATCCATGTCCCCTGGGGCAGGACCCAGGTCCCCAAACACTTTTTATGACAATACCATGCATATAAGCCCTTAAAATTAGCACTTTTGATTTCTCCCATAGACTTTTAAAGGGTGTTCTGCGGCTTTCGAATTTGCCGCAAACACCCCAGATTGTTCGCTGTTCGGCGAACTGGCGAACAGCCGATGTTCGAGTCGAACATGAGTTCGACTCAAACTCGAAACTCATCCCTACTCTTCTCTTTAGCAGCCATTTGCTAAAATCATTTAAGTTCATTTTTTTCCCTAATTAATGTACACACAGCACCTCACATTGACAGAAAAACACAGAATTGTTGACATTTTTGCAGATTTAGAAAAAAAGAAAAACTGAAATATCACATGGTCCTAAGTATTCAGACCCTTTGCTGTGACACTCATATATTAAACTCAGGTGCTGTCCATTTCTTCTGATCATCCTTGAGATAGTTCTACACCTTAATTTGAGTCCAGCTGTGTTTGATTTTACTGATTGGACTTGATTAGGAAAGCCACACATCTGTCTATATAAGACCTTACAGCTCACAGTGCATGTTAGAGCAAATGAGAATCATGAGGTCAAAGGAACTGCCTGAAGAGCTCAGAGACAGAATTGTGGCAAGGCACAGATCTGACCAAGGTTACAAAAACATTTCTGCTGCACTTAAGGTTCCTAAGAGCACAGTGGCCTCCATAATCCTTTTTTTTTCCTCAAACAAGAAGGTTTTATTTCAGCAAAAATTCTTACATACAGTTCCAGAACAAGTATATCACTGTACAAAGTACTGGTCCTATCATACAGGCAGAAAGCAATTATTGCAACACATCTCCCTTTCCCACTTCATACAGAATGTATTATGATACGTAGCTAGCCCCAATATCCCTCTTCCTGTACTCCTACACAACCAGTAATTGTTAGGCAGTTCTCCCTATTATAGTTAATTAAAGCAGTGTAACAGTCATAAACTCTAAAACAAACGGTCGATCGCCAAATCTACTGGCGCAAGCCCAGGAACATCCAACCACTGAGCCCAGAGCTTCTCATATTTTTTGGATGTTCCCCTGTGTTGATAGATAATTTTTTCCAAGCGTATAGTGTTCCCCATAGTGTTCCTCATTTGTGTGATCCATTCCTGCACTGTGGGAGGGTCCTCAGATTTCCAATGCCTGAGGATTAGCATACGCGCCTTTAACAAAGCTCTTCCAATGGCTTGTTTAAGGATATCTCCTGTCAGTAGGTCATCTATTATCCCCAGCAGGCATGGTTTGGGATCTAAGGGTATCTGTACCTGGAAAACCTTTATTAATAGTGTCAAGGACATTCTTCCAATATGGGTGAAGTTTGGGACATCTCCACAAGAGATGAATGAGATCTCTGTGATCTCTACTGTCATGGTTATGCAATAGAGTTTGCCGATCAGCATACCCGTCTCCATGTGTTCATCTCTAGAGACCAGCTGACCCTCACCTGACTGCTTTTGTAACCTCTCCTCTAAGCATGGCCCCACCCCAGGCCCTATCAGGGAACCCTATATTAACCTGTGCACTGCAAGCCAGCAGTGCTGATCAACCATTGTGTGTTAGCCTCTGTGTGTACTTGCTGTGTTTCCTACATCTGATTCCTGTTACCGACTTTTCCTGCTGCCTCCTTCCTCTTCTCTTGTAGTCTACCGTGAGCTGTGAGACCCTGGGGGCCGCGACCTGGAGTCAGACTGCAGCGTAGTCCATCCTTACCATTAAAGACTCTGGTGAACATCTGCTGGCTCTTAGACTCTGCGCCCTGGGGAATCTATGCTCTAGCTCCCAGTGGGATCTAGAAAGTATATATAGCTGGGATAGTTTTTGAGCTGCGTTTAATGAGCACAGGGGAACCGCCTGCAAGGTCTCCTCCCATTGCTCTTCCTTAAATGTGCCAACATCTTGTTCCCATTTGGACATAGCTTTCAATGGTGCGTCCCTCAGAGCGAAATTCAGAAGCATAGCATAGCAGTCCGATATAAACCCTTTATAGGTAGTTATTTCAAAAAGGAAATTAAAAATGGGTGTGGGTTCTAGGGTCCTAGGGTCCAAATATCCGGGCCCCTCTGGGCATCTATCGTATGTTTGAGTTGTTGTTAATAAAAATTCATGGAAGCCGGTAGCTGGAAGGCCTCTCTGAGTTCCGAAAAGGATCTCAGCTTGCCGTCTCTAAATATATGTATCATGTGCGACACCCCATACTGCTTCCATTTTACTCCATATGGTATTTTCGCTATTTCCAGATAATGATTATTTTTCCAAATTGGGCTTTATTTAGTATACCCATTCACTCCCTGTAGCATTCGGACCTTATTCCAAATCTTTTGCATAAGAGCGTAAGTTGGGAAAAGTTTGTTGGATTTATTATATTGTAGAGCCTCCAACCCATCTGAAATTTCACTTCTGGACGTGAATCAGAGTATTTGGGCTGAAGAATCTCGTAAGTTCAGTTCTAGTTCCTGCCTTGGCCGTATAACTCCAGCAATGTGCTGCAGTCGGGAGGCTAAGTAATATACCTAAGGATTAGGTAGCGCCAGGCCACCGTCATCCTTGGGGCGCTATAGCTGCTCAAGTTTAATTCTAGGAGGTTTTGATAGCCATATGAATGACCGGAATAGAGAGTTAATGATTCTGAACTTTTTCAAGGTAATGACCATTGGGGAATTGTGGAGCACATAGAGTAGCTGAGGCATAAGGATCATCTTTATTAGATTGATCCTACCCACTTGTGATAGTTTCAGTTTACTCCATACTTTGACACGATCACGACAGCGATTAATAAGAGGGGTTAGGTTTAAATTAACATAGTCCAACACACGGGGAGTGACTTGTATGCCTAAGTACTTAAGGGATGTCGATACCGGGATGTCCAGCATGCTCCTTTGGGATGGGGATGGTTCGCGGTCTAGCAGTAGTAGGGAGGACTTGGTCCAATTGATAACTAGACCAGAGTACTGACCGAACCGGCCAATAACCCCCATTGCCTCTGACAGTGACACTGATGTATCTCCGAGAAGCAGCATGGTGTCATCAGCATACATGATAACTTTCTCCTGGACATCTCCATATCGAAACCCCTGTATTGAGGAATTGCTGCGTATCATAGCCACTAAGGGCCTCCATAATCCTTAAATGGAAGATGTTTGGGATGACCAGAACCCTTCCTAGAGCTGGCCGTCCGGCCAAACTGAGCTATTCGGGGAGAAGAGCCTTGGTGAGAGAGGTAAAGTAGAACCCAAAGATCACTGTGGCTGAGCTCCAGAGATGCAGTCGGGAGATGGGAGAAAGTTGTAGAAAGTCAACCATCACTGCAGCCCTCCACCAGTCGGGGCTTTATGGTAGAATGGCCAGACAGAAGCCTCTCCTCAGTACAAGACACATGAAATCCTGCATGGAGTTTGCTAAAAAAAACACCTGAAGGACTCCAAGATGGTGAGGAATAAGATTCTCTGGTCTGATGAGACCAAGATAGAGCTTTTTGGCCTTAATTCTAAACGGTATGTGTGGAGAAAACCAGGCACTGCTCATCACCTGTCCAATACAGTCCCAACAGTGAAGCATGGTGGGGGCAGCATCATGCTATGGGGGTGTTTTTCAGCTGCAGGGACAGGACGGCTGGTTGCAATCGAGGGAAAGATGAATGCGACCAAGTACAGGGATATCCTGGACAAAAACCTTCTCCAGAGTGCTTAGGACCTCAGACTGGGCCGAAGGTTTACCTTCCAACAAGATAATGACCCTAAGCACACGGCTAAAATAACAAAGGAGTGGCTTCCCAACAACTCTGTGACTGTTCTTAAATGGCCCAGCCAGAGCCCTGACTTAAACCCAACTGAGCATCTCTGGAGAGACCTAAAATGGCTGTCCACAAAAATTTACCTTCCAACCTGACAGAACTGGAGAGGATCTGCAAGGAGGAATGACAGAGGATCCCAAAATCCAGGTGTGAAAAACTTGTTGCATCTTTCCCAAAAAGACTCATGGCTGTATTAGATCAAAAGGGTGCTTTTAGTAAATACTGAGCAAAAGGTCTGAATACTTAGGACCATGTGATATTTCAGTTTTTCTTTTTTATTAAATCTGCAAAGATGTCAACAATTCTGTGTTTTTCTGTCAATATGGGGTGCTGTGTGTACTTCAATGAGGAAAAAATGAACTTAAATGATTTTAACAAATGGCTGCAATATAACAAAGAGTGAAAAATTTAAGGGGGTCTGAATACTTTCCGTCCCCACTGTATCTTTCAGGGGTAAAGGATCTTAGGGCCTTGGTACAAGCTATGAGCCCTTCCACCCCTTCCTTTGCCACAGCAAGCTGAAATAGGGGATCTGGCATTCAGTAAAAAGAATTGAATTAGCAATAATAATACTATTTTATATTAATATATAAATATTAATGCATGTGCATATCATTACTCTAGCCTCTATTCCAAATGTCCTCAAACTGTGGCCTGTTTTGCAATAATTTAAACCTACTTAAAGCCATTTTGTCAGAGTTTAGTTGAGAAGACACACTGGGATCAGGGTTGCCAAGCGCCCATAAATTTATGGACAGTTTGTAAATGTAGGGCAATTTACAGACTAGCCTTAATTGTTTGTTGCGTACAGTGGCCGCCCGTAAAAAATATGACTGGGCTCGGGCAGGCTTGGAGTGGGGAAGTGGCAGGCGCGCTGTGATATAATGGCTTGGCACCTTGATTGAAGACAGAGGCAGAGAGAAAAAGCCACCCCAACTCCGGAGTGATGAATTAGAGCAAAGGCCAGGTACAGTGACAGTCATTTTAAAGCACTGACTTGAAACAATGCCCCCTCCCCCAACTTTAATAATAAAAGATAAGAAATAAATAACCTCTCTGATACAAAAATTTATTTTACAGAATTCTTTAAAGAATATAAGTGTATCAAAAGATATTTGTGTTTATATTTGTCTGAACTTCCACTTCTTTGCAGATAAATGTGTGTGCAAATATTTTCATTGGCTCAGAAAGATCTATTGTCATTCTAACATTTTTCATGCTTTAGGTGTTTAGCTGTATAAGGCTGGCCATAGTGCGAATCTCGGCCGGTTCCTGCTGAACCATGTATGGACAGGATGAATGTACCAAGTGGATCAATCGATCAACCTGGTTACAACCAGCCTGCCAGATTTTACATGCAATTATCGCTAGTGGCTGGTATAGTCGGAAGCCGCCTCCACCAGGAGAATACAATGGCTCGGCAGGAGGGATTCTCCTGTCAACACTGTCTGTACTGATGGGGACATCGAGTGAACCTCTTTCCTACAACCCGTGGTTGCAGGAAAGAAATTTACTCTGTGTATGGCCTGCATAAGTCAGTTGGCAGTGACAGTCCCTTGTATCATGTCCACAGTCTCTGATCATCTTTTGTATACTGTCTCCAGTCTCTGACCTTCTCTTGTATCATGTCTGCAATCTCTGACCATCTCTTGTATCATGTCCGCAGTCTCTGACAATCTCTTGTATCATTGCTGCACAGTCTCTGAGAGGGAGCCTGAAGACGAGTCAAGAGCGGGAGCGCTGCTGGGATGGGGGTCATGGAAGGAATCAAATGTGTGTGGATAAGTGAAAAGGAGAATATAGGATGAAACTAGAGCCGCTAAGCTGTGGCTCGGAAAGGAGTGTCTGACTGAGCTATGCACGGTGCACATGAGAGGAGGTCAGTGATAGCGCCACCAGGCCAGTCTGATGGTGGGTTACTGATGTAGGGGGGAAGTGAATACAGTAAGGTAAGGGGGACACTAATATAAAGGTTCCTTCTCTGGTGACCAGAGACCACCTTATATCAGAGTTCTCCTTTACACCAACGTTTGCAGAAGTCCCTCTTACATCATGATCTACAGCATTCTTCTTTACATCAGAATTCCCCTTTACTTCAGGGCCTGCAGAGTTCTCCCTTGCACAGTAAGGGGGAATCCTGCAGACTCTGATGTAAGAGGGAACACATACTAGCTACGTGTTTATAGCTTAAATATTGATATTGCACTGTTTTGCACTGAAAACTGTCATTTTATGTACTTTTTTGAAGTGTCAGTAAAAAAATTGTCTCTGTCATCAAATTCATGAGTTTTATCAGTAAAACAATTGGTGCTTACAGTAAATGTTACTTTAGTAGGTTGGCAACACTAACTTGGATTTTTCTGTGATGTGTGCGTTAATTTTATTTTGCTAGCACAGCTCCAGTTTCAAAGATAGTAAATTTAGCGAGGAATACCAGTCTGTACTGCTAAGATACCCAGTAGTAGGGATGAGCTTCGAGTTCGAGTCGAATCCATGTTCGACTTGAACATCGCCTCTTCGATTGTTCGTCGAATTGTGAACGTTATGGGCCGTTCACGCCAAGTTCGAGTGGTGCGTAATGACCCATAATTCACTGTGGCATCGCAGTGCATTGCTGGCTGATGATTGGCCAAGCATGCACCATGACCCGCATGCTTGGCCAATCACAGAGCCGTCTGTACAGAGAGCTGTATTTGGCCAAAGCCAGGCAGGTGTTTTTACAGTATTTACAGTTAGTGTACTGTGTCCTTTGCACAGTGTGCACCTAAAGCTACCTGAAGAAAATTGCTGGTGTTATTCTGATCCTATTAATACCACAGGCAGGCAGCTGCAGTATTTACAGTTAGTGTACTGTGTCCTCTGCACAGTGTGCACCTAAAGCTACCTGAGGACAATTGCTGGTGTTCTTCTGATCCTATTAGTACCACAGGCAGGCAGCTGCAGTATTTACAGTTAGTGTACTGTGTCCTCTGCACAGTGTACACCTAAAGCTACCTGAAGACAATTGCTGGTGTTCTGATCCTATTAATACCACAGGCAGGCAGCTGCAGTATTTACAGTTAGTGTACCTTGTCCTCTGCACAGTGTGCACCTAAAGCTACCTGAAGACAATTGCTGTTGTCCTGATTGTACTAATACCACAGACAGGCAGCTGCAGTATTTACAGTTAGTGTACTATGTCCTCTGCACAGTGTGCACCTAAAGCTACCTGAAGACAATTGCTGTTGTTCTGATCCTATTAATGCCACAGGCAGGCAGCTGCAGTATTTATAGTTAGTGCACTGTGTCCTCTGCACAGTGTGCACCTAAAGCTACCTGAAGACAATTGCTGTTGTTCTGATCCTATTATTACCACAGGCAGGCAGCTGCAGTATTTACAGTTAGTGTACTCTGTCCTCTGCACAGTATGCACCTAAAGCTACCTGAAAATAATTGCTGGTGTTCTTCTGATCCTATTAGTACCACAGGCAGGCAGCTGCAGTATTTACAGTTAGTGTACCGTGTCCTCTGCACAGTGTGCACCTAAAGCTACCTGAAGACAATTGCTGTTGTTCTGATCCTATTAATACCACAGGCAGGCAGCTGCAGTATTTACAGTTAGTGTACTGTGTCCTCTGCACAGTGTGCACCTAAAGCTACCTGAAGACAATTGCTGTTGTTCTTCTGATCCTATTAGTACCACAGCCAGGCAGCTGCAGTATTTACAGATAGTGTACTGTGTCCCCTGCACAGTGTGCACCTAAAGCTACCTGAAGACAATTGCTGTTGTTCTGATCCTATTAATACCACAGGCAGGCAGCTGCAGTATTTACAGTTAGTGTACTGTGTCCTCTGCACAGTGTGCACCTAAAGCTACCTGAAGACAATTGCTGGTGTACTTTTGATCCAATTAGTACCACAGGCAGGCAGCTGCAGTATTTGCAGTTAGTGTACTGTGTCCTCTGCACAGTGTGCACCTAAAGCTACCTGAAGACAATTGCTGGTGTACTTTTGATCCAATTAGTACCACAGGCAGGCAGCTGCAGTATTTGCAGTTAGTGTACTGTGTCCTCTGCACAGTGTGCACCTAAAGCTACCTGAAGACAATTGCTGTTGTTCTGATCCTATTAATACCACAGGCAGGCAGCTGCAGTATTTACAGTTAGTGTACTGTGTCCTCTGCACAGTGTGCACCTAAAGCTACCTGAATACAATTGCTGGTGTTCTTCTGATCCTATTAGTACCACAGCCAGGCAGCTGCAGTATTTATAGTTAGTGTACTGTGTCCTCTGCACAGTGTGCACCTAAAGCTACCTGAAGACAATTGCTGTTGTTCTGATCCTTTTAATACCACAGGCAGGCAGCTGCAGTATTTACAGTTAGTGTACTGTGTCCTCTGCACAGTGTGCACCTAAAGCTACCTGAAGACAATTGCTGTTGTTCTAAACCTATTAATACCACAGGCAGGCAGCTGCAGTATTTACAGTTAGTGTACTGTGTCCTCTGCACAGTGTGACCCTAAAGCTACCTGAAGACAATTGCTGGTTTTCTTCTGATCCTATTAGTACCACGGGCAGGCAGCTGCAGTATTTGCAGTTAGTGTACTGTGTCCTCTGCACAGTGTGCACCTAAAGCTACCTGAAGACAATTGCTGGTGTCCTTTTGATCCAATTAGTACCACAGGCAGGCAGCTGCAGTATTTGCAGTTAGTGTACTGTGTCCTCTGCACAGTGTGCACCTAAAGGTACCTGAATATAATTGCTGTTGTTCTGATCCTATTAATACCACAGGCAGGCAGCTGCAGTATTTACAGTTAGTGTACTGTGTCCTCTGCACAGTGTGACCCTAAAGCTACCTGAAGACAATTGCTGGTTTTCTTCTGATCCTATTAGTACCACGGGCAGGCAGCTGCAGTATTTACAGTTAGTGTACTGTGTCCTCTGCACAGTGTGCACCTAAAGCTACCTGAAGACAATTGCTGGTGTTCTCATACTAATAATACTACAGGCAGGCAGTTGATTCTGCTAGCTGCAGTATAATCAGTATACATATACATCCCAGCTTTGTGCAGCTACATCTCAAGGCAGGCCATTAGTATGTCTGGAAGGCCAACAAGGAGATGCAGACAGGCACAAGCCAATAAAAGAGGGCAAGCAGACTCTGTGTCTAGGGGCAACAGTGCTGGTCGTGGACACGGTGCATCCTCATCAGCATGTGGCTGTGGGACACTCTTGTCCTCTTTTTCGGCAGCTGGCCATGTTGAGCCGCAACATGCCGAACACTTGGTAGAGTGGATGACCAAGCCATCCTCATCCTCCTCATCCTCTCTCGCCTAGGCTCAGGATACTTTGTCTGGCAAAGCAGCTGCCAACACGGCCTCTTCCCTTGGCTCAATAGCATTAGTCACTCCTTCCCCTAGCCCCACCATGTCCTCCTGAGGAGTCCCCCGAACTGTTTGACCACAGTGTTGGATACATGCTCCAGGAGGATGCCCAGCATTTTGAAGCCTCCGATGAGGAGGAGGCACATCTCCAATGAGGCACGATGCCCTCCAGGGGCCAGCTTAAGGGCAGCACACCAACTGCATCACACCGCAGAGCTCCGCATGTGCAGGGTGCTGCTGTCTCTGCACATTATTCCAAAAATTCTTCGGTGAGGGCTTTTTTTGAGACGAGTGCATCAGATCGCACCGCTGCTATTTGCAACATATGTCTCAAGCGTATCTTGCGTGGCCAAAACATCACCCACTTGGGCACCACATGCTTGACCAGACATATGTTGACCTGCCATGAAGTTAGTTGGCAAGCGTACCTAAAAGACCCACACCAAAGAACAAAGCGGACCTCTCCTTGCTCCTCATCAGCTGGAATCTCCAACCCCACTATACCTTCAGTCCTCTCTGAAACCTGCACTGAGAGGAATGAAGGTGTAGAATTAGGTGTGTCACAGCCAAGTACTCGTGGGCAATCAGCTATCGGTACACCGACGTCAGATTGTACCAGGCAAATTTCCCTGCCCCAGCTGCTGCACCGCCGAAAGAAGTTCGCTCTCAGCCATCCACATGCCCAGCGGTTGAATGCTAGCTTGGCTAAATTGCTAGCACTTCAACTGCTGCCTTTTCAGTCGGTAGACTCTTCCCCTTCCGTGAGTTTATGGAATGTGCAGTAACTCAGTGGCAGGTTCCCAAACGCCACTTTTTCTCACAGAAGGCGATTCCGTCTCTCTACCATCATGTGGAAGGTAATGTCTTGTCCTCGCTGGACAGGGCGGTCAGCGGTAAGGTGCATACTACTGCTGACTCATGGTCCAGCAGGCAAGGACAGGGATGTTACCTATCTTTCACCGCGCACTTGGTGACTCTTCTGGCAGCTGGCAAGGATGCAGGACAGGGTGCAGTAGTGTTGGAGGTTGTTCCGCCACCACGCCTCCAAAATTCTACTAGTGGTGATTCTGCCACACCTCTCTCCTCCACCCCCTACTCTTCTTCTTCCTCCATGGCCTCTTCCTCTGCTGATTTGTCCTCGGAACCAGCGGTGCTCCGTAGGCGTTCAAGGGGCTACGCAAGCACGCAGGCAAAAAGATGCTTGAGCTGGTGTGCTTGGGGGTCAGGAGCCACCCTGGGGCAGAGATGCTGTCAGCTCTGCAGGGGCAGGTTCAGAGGTGGTCGATGCCACGCCAGCTTAAGCCAGGAAGGGTGGTTTGCGACAATGGCACCAACCTCTTCTCCGCCCTCTGACAGGGACAACTGACCCATGTGCCCTGTTTGGCTCACATCCTTAACTAGGTGGTGCAGCAGTTCTTGGGCAGGTACCCGGGCTTACAGGATGTCCTGTGGCAGGCCAGGAAAGTCTGTGTGCATTTCCACAGGTCATTTAATGCCAGTGCTTGGCTGTCTGACCTCCAAAAGGAATTTAACCTGCCTAAGAACCGCCTAATCTGTGACATGCCCACCAGGTGGAACCAGGACAGGGTCAGGGGAGCTTGTTTTTTTTCCCCACGCCAGTGGGCTATGATCAGGGATGCATGCACTGTCCTGTCACCGTTTGAGGAGGCCACGAGGATGGTGAGCAGTGACAGTGCATGCATCAGTGACACTGTCTCTCTTGTCCACCTGTTGGAGCACACGCTGCGTGGAATAATGGACAGGGCACTTGAGGCAGAACAGAGGGAGGAAGAGGAGGAATTCCTTATCTGTCAAGGCCCCCTTTATCCAGACAGTGGTCCTCCTTGACAATGTGTTGCTGAGGCTTCAGTCAGTCACAGAAGGAGAGGTGGAGAAGGTGGCCGTCTGACCCATGCGTTCAGACAGTTTTTTAGCCCGCAACTCCAAGGTATGATCAGTTCCAGCAACCATCGCCAGCGTCTGATTCACATGGTGCAGGAATACCTAGGGGCAAGATCAGACTTGGACACCTTTCCCCCCGAAAATCCTCTGGGTTACTGGGTCTTGAGGATGGATCACTGGCCAGAGTTTGCACGGCATGCAATTGAGCTACTTGCCTGTCTTGCATCCAGCGTTCTTTCGGAACGCACATTCAGTGCTGCTAGAGGCTTTGTAACCGATCACAGGGTGCGCCTGTCCACCGAATCAGTCGATCGGCTGACCTTCATAAAAATGAATCAGTCTTGGATCACCAGCTGCCAAGCACCTGATGCTGATGTATCCGAATAATTTTTTTTTTTTTTTTATAATTGTATTTTTATTGGTTTTCAAAAAAATTAAGTACAAAGTTGTAACAAACGAGCATTACATTATCAATGCATGTGCATCATACAGCAATCATAATAGAAAAAAAAAAGAACAAAGTATAAAGTAACAAATATAGGTGACAAAAAGTGTTCACAGTAACAATACGCAAAAACATATTAGGTCAATTCCCTATGGTGTGTATAATAAGCGTCATATTGGAGGGAGTCTGGGCCCTTGAGATCAGTTCAGGCCAATACACAGGTAGTATAGGGTTGACTTAAGATTAGGGTGAACCTGGTGACATGGGGGTCCCGTACTCCGAAAGATCCCATGGTTCCCATATTTCAGTGAACTTGGAGACACAATCGTGTACCGAGGCTGTCAAAAACTCCATTGTCCGAATCTCAGCCACCAAGAGTAGTAATCTGGACCGTGGGGGAGGGGTATTGGATAACCAGAATAACGGGATAAGTCTTCTGGCGGCTAGTAATATGTAAGATATTAATTTGTTTGTCTTTTTAGATATCCCTGATGGAGGTAAGCCTACTAGAAAGGTAAAGGGATCCACCGGAAGGGACACCCCCGTCACTTTTTGTATTAGAAAATGTACATCACACCAAAAAGGTTGAATCAAATTGCACTGCGAAAAAATGTGGAACAGTGAGCCTATTTCAGTTCCACATCGCCAACAATGCTGTGAGACTAAAGGGTCATACTTATGAATTACATCGGGAGTTCTGTACCAGAACATGAGAATTTAATGGTTGTCTCTCTCTGAGTGACACATTTGGAAGATCTAAATGTAGAGGACCAGATTTTATCCCACATCTGTATTGTAACAGGACGGCCCACTAGATGAGACCACCTGCGCATATAAAGATGTAATGTCTCTGTGACTCATGGAGGATACTATATATACAGGAAATTAAATGTAATTGATGAGGGCCTTGGGCACACAGATATTCAAAAGTAGTAGGTTTATCTAGAGTTAGGGATGGTGATTTAGAATGAAAGAAATGTCTAATTTGCATATAAAAGTGGAAATAATTTTTTTTTTAATGTGAGATCCCTTCAAGACTGCCTATGCTGATAATGAGTGACTATCCTCTTATGCTGAGTTACAATCCTCTTACTCCTCAATTTTCATGATGATAGCTTGTAAGAACATTTTTGGTTCTGGGCACTGCCACCAGTTTTTCTGCCCCTGTTTAACAGGGGCGTGTAACTACAATTTTTGATGCAATACTTTGCAGCAGGGCTCATTCCTGCGCTCCAACTATAGTATCTGTGAGGGTTTGCAGTGTTGTGGCACCAGCACCAGTGCCCAAGGCCCAATTTTTCAGCCCCTGTTTAACAGGGGCGCATAATTACAATTTTTGATGCAATACTTTGCAGCAGGGCTCATTCCTGCGCTCCAACTATAGTATCTGTGAGGGGTTGCAGTGTTGTGGCAGCAGTGGCTAAGGCCCAATTTTTCTGCCTCTGTTTAACAGGGGCATGTAATTACAATTTATGATGCAATACTTTGCATCAGGGCTCATTCCTGCACTCCACATAGAGTATCTGTGAGGGGTTGCATTGTTGTGGCACCAGTGCCTAAGACCCAATTTTTCTGCTCCTGTTCAACAGGGACATGTAATTACAATTCTTGATCTAATATTTTTCAGCAGGGCCCATTCCTGCACCCACCAAGAGTAACTGTGAAGGCTTATGCCCCGTACACACGGTCGGATATTGATCAGACATTCCGACAACAAAATCCTAGGATTTTTTCCGACGGATGTTGGCTCAAACTTGTCTTGCATACACACGGTCACACAAAGTTGTCGGAAAATCCGATCATTCTGAACGCGGTGACGTAAAACACGTACGTCAGGACTATAAACGGGGCAGTAGCCAATAGCTTTCATCTCTTTATTTATTCTGAGCATGCGTGGCACTTTGTGGGTCGGATTTGTGTACACACGATCGGAAATTCCGACAACGGATTTTGTTGTTGGAAAATTTTATAGCCTGCTCTCAAACTTTGTGTGTCGGAAAATCCGATGGAAAATGTGTGATGGAGCCAACACACGGTCAGAATTTCCGACAACTAGGTCCTATCACACATTTTCCGTCTGAAAATCCGACCGTGTGTATGGGGCATAACAGTGTTCTGGTACCAGCAACACCTAAGGCCCAATTTTTTGTATATAGAGGTGGTTCCCTACTTTCAAACATCCGACTTAGAAATGACTCCTACTTACAAACGGAGGGAGACAACAGGAAGTGAGAGGAAATCTACCTCTAGGAAGGGAAATTCTCTCCTTTAAGAGTTAATATGGGAAAAAGGTGTCTCCACTGATGCTTTATCACCAATCCTTTTTTCACTAAAAACCCCAAATTTTCAAAAAACATTTGTAATTGGGACAGAAAGTGAGGTGAAATCTTCTGAAGAGGTGCACAGACAGCAAAACAAATGTTACAGGGGTGATAACCCTTCCCTGTGTTTTCCAAAAAGCTTAAAAATAGATTTTTTGGCTGGAGCTACCCTTTAAAAATGTACCAGTTCAAAATTACAAACAGATTATACTTAACAATCATCACAACAAATAAAAAATTTAAAATTATTCCCGCGCTATCACATATGGAAGACGGCTAGAACTGGAAAAGCTGCTAGCACCGAATCGGGTACACACCTGACCTTCAGAGTAAAAAGCATAAAAATATGTGGTGCAGCGCTAATCCTCACTAAACAAACATGTGCCAAAAAGGTAAGTAAAAAACCCCAAGTGTCAAATTTAATACCATAAACAAAATCAGGAGAATATAAATGAAACCGTAACAGGTGACAATAAGCAGCAAATATAATAAAAATAGTAATAGAGTTAATATATCTAATACGTGAAGATAAATAAATAAAGCCTCCTAGCAATTTAGTAAACCTAGCAATAAAATCATAATAACATATAGTGCAAACATATATAAATTAAAAAAAATGGTATACACTGTGTGCAAACAATGCTCAACAAAGTGACAATGTGCAATGGAGTATATCAATCAAATGGGGCTGTACCCCAAATTAATCAGTGACAAATGTGCAAAAAACATCCATCCAAATAAGTAAAACAAAAAATTTCCCAAACAGTAAAGTGCAAACGGTGCTCTACAGGGACAGTCCTTGATATAGCTGAAATATGTGACAGCAACGGTTTAACATGCGGCCATTGCAATAAAAGTGCTCAGCGTGGGTAACATGTCAAGTGTCTTCGTGTGCAAACACACAAGTGGGTAATGGCCCCTTACCTTAGGGTAATAGGGCAAGCGCATATGATCAATAAGCCTTTGGGGTGTCCACCTAGGGGCTCCAGCGCGTCCCTCACAGTCCTAGATCCGAGATGTAGTTCCCTCAGATGTGGTGTGGGGGGGGGGGGGGGGTATATGAAAGGCAGGAAGGATCCCAATAGTGTAATACCGTTTACTCAGCTCAGTTATATTTAAAAAGTAAATAAGGTACTCACATCATAGATTAAAAACAGCGCTTTGTATCCAACGAGCGGCGAGCTCGTAAGCCTCTAACAGTATCTGCAGCCTGTCTCGTCCCACCTACAGTCCCTGTCTTGTTTGCACCGCCTGTATACTGTTTCTCAGAGTATATAGGGCCCACGCCTTTCCTTTTTTTAATTTGGGTGCGGGGTTCTCCTTAATACCCATACAAGACCCAAAGGGCCTGGTAATGGACTTGGGGGGGGTACCCATGCCATTTGTCTTATTGATTTTCATCCATTTTGCCGGAACCCGACATTACATTAAAGCCGCAAGCATTTTTAAATGACTTTTATTCCTTTAAAAATGTCATTTTGTGCAGGGACTGTTCTAAGCATGGGAAACACGCGCCATTTTACAGGCATACTATAGAGACCCCCAAGGTATGATATTTAAAGGAATATTTCACTTTTTTTTACTTTAAGCATCATTAAATTCACTGCTTCCGAAAAAATGTCAGTTTTTAAAACTTTTTTTGCATTGATACATGTCCCCTGGGGCAGGACCCGGGTCCACAAACCCTTTTTAGTACAATAACTTGCATATCAGCCTTTAAAATTAGCACTTTTGATTTGGAACATTCGAGTCCCATAGACTCTAAAGGGTTCTAAAGTTCGCGCAAACTTTTGGTCTGTTCACAGGTTCTGGTGTGAACCGAAACCGGGGGTGTTCAGCTCATCCCTACCCAGTAGCCTTTAGCTTAGCCAGAAGCTAAACAAATGATACTTGAAGAATAAAGAGAAAGAAAAGGAAAGCTGACCTGAATGTTCTGAATAATGCAATTAGTGCTGCCAATAGTGCTGTTTCTTGGCCTAGGCCGACAAGGCCCAGGCCCAGGGCGACACTTTGAAAAAAAGCCTCCTCCTGAGTCCTGGCTCCGCCTCCTGCACTAAAAGTCTCCGGCGGCTTGCTGTAGCCCAGTGTTATGGGGCGTACTTGTCAGGAACTGGTGTCCCCCGGTTGCACTTATGCAACTGGCGGAGGTTGAGCCTAATGCTCCACCTACCCTCCTCCGTGACATCCTAACTTCCTCGGGTGTCATAGGAGAGAGGTTGGATGAGGTGAACCCCCATGCCCGAAACCTCCCGTCAAACAATCATAGCAATTCTCATTGTGCAGCTGTTCTTCTTCTGGGTCTCTATGGTGTCCGTGGCTCAGAGCGATGCTATGGGTGAGTGCCATGCTGCAGCTGTCTGTGTTTATTGTACAGTTCAGGCATCAGGGAAAGTTTTTCTGTCCTAAGCAAATGGGTATCAGTGCCTCACCCAATGTTAGACTCGTCCCACCCGTAGGGCAGGGCAATGCCTGTCATTTGATGAGACTATTGTGACATCACTTGTTACATATAGCACTTTGCTTTAGATTTCTATCACTGCTTCAACATTGGATGTGTGCTTAGCTACAGATCTGCCATTTATTATTTTTCTATTTCCCATATTTAGTTAATGCTGAGATGTTCTGCAGTGACGTTACTATGTAGAACATTCACATTGATTAAATTGCTATAATTGACCCTTATTGGGGCAATATGAGGCTGCATTGATGGGGACTGTGGAGGCTTCATTGATGGGCACTGAAGAGGTTGCGTTGATGGGCACTGATGAGGCTGCATTGATGGGCACTGATGAGGCTGCATTGATGGGCACTGATGAGGCTGCATTGATGGGCACTGATGAGGCTGCATTGATGAGCACTGATTAGGCTGCATTGATGGGTATCGATCAGGCTGCATTGATGGGCACTAATGAGGCTGCGCTCATGGGCACTAGTGACACTGCATTGATGGGCACTGATGAGGCAGCATTGTTGGGCATTGATAGGCTGCATTGATGGGCACTGATAGGCTGCACTGATGAGGCGGCACTGATGGGCACTGATGAAGATGCACTGATAGGCTGCACTGGTGGGCACTAATAGGCTGCACTGATGAGGCACAGATGACAAGGCGGGTTTTAAACAGGAAGGGGTGTGGCCTTGATTGCAAGGGGTGTGTCATATTTAAATTAGGGGGTGCATGAGTTGAGTCAGGCCTAGAGCAGCACAAAACCTAAATACACCACTGGCTGCCAACCCTTGTCAACTTTTTTTAGTGCCAAATATAAAACATTTACTGGCAGGGCACATTTTTTACTGACAATCTGAAAAGTGAAAGAAATCTTAATAGACACTAAGACAGTCGACATTTAAACAGTATAAACAAGATATGCAACCATTGACAATACCCATAACAAATATTTTGCCTGGTTTACACTTAAAAAGTCAGCATGACAAAATATCATATACAGTTGAAGTTGTGCTATGCATACCACAGAGAGCAATGGGCATGATCAAATTGCATCTATCAGTGGCAGTGGCTTAAAAGAGGATAATTAAACAGAGCCACCCCCTGACCACCTATCTCTAAGTGAACATATCAGCAGCTTGGGTTGGTACACATAGCCGTGACTCTCCATGGATGGCGGTGCTGCCAGGAGGGGTACGCCTCTCCTCCTCTATCTTGCCTATGCGTGACATTGGGAGTTACCTGTGGGTGGGCTGGATATCTACCAAGCAACTTTACCTACTCTTTCCCACCTGCAGTATTGGTCAAGTTGCACATTACAGCAAAACTTGTTGCCTTATATGCACGCAAGGTAATTATATTTGCACATACGAATTGTTCTTTGGTTGCACATATTCTGGTTATTTCTGAATGTCTTATCACTCACTCTCAGTTATATGCACATGTCATTATACTTACCTCGCACCCATACTTTCACTTTTGTTGGCCATGGTCTCGGGGTTCTTACGTTAGTGATGTTTCCTTCACTTCTCCATCCCCTATTGTACACTGGTTTCAGCTGGTTCACATTAGTATCTCTATAAGAGAGATATTCTTAGCAATTTCATTTTGTTCACAGACTCCCTTGGAGCCTTATCCTATGTTACCAATTCAACAACATGGAGAATCCATTCCCTGGGGATCTCGCGCTTGGATGTTTACCCTGTGTTACTGGAATGTGCTGCTATTTCGTTTTTATAATGTGTGTATATGTATATGAACTGTTTGGAATGTGTAACTATATCTTTATTTCTGTGTATTTATATGCTGTACTTTATCAATTTGTGTGTTTATATTCAATGACTTTGCTATATATTTCATACTGAGTGCGATTTTATATCCTTTTTATGACAAATAAACAAATTGCTAAGCTATCTGTACGTGTATTATCCTATTTGGTTGCCACCTGCATCACACAAAGTCCCATCTCCCTCTTTATGTTCAATTGAATCAGGGATGGAGGCACGTAGTACACATTATGATGCCTCACGTAAAGTCTCAAACTTCATTCCTCCCCCCCTTTTATATTAATTTCATTGACAAAATTATTTACAGCATGATTTTCATCAGAGGCATGTTTTCAGTGACGAAAACTAGATGGAAATCAATGCCAATTTTCCTCAATAGCGAAAACGGAACTAAAAGGGAGAGAATTTTTTTTATAATAAGTGAAGGGGAAAGAGAAGTGCCAGGCCACCAATGGTGCAGTAAGATTAAGTTAAACACTGCTCCAAGTAAGTCTCGTCTTATACGACCACCACTGCACACTGGAGGGTGACAGCCCTGTACCTCTCGGGAGTTCCAATGTGAAAAAACTCTGGATGGCCGCACTCCCATTAAAATCACCTTTATCGATCCATAAATCACAACGACAAGTATAAGGTCAGCCTGTGTTTGTAAGAGGAGTCGGGCTGCATAAAGCCTGCCCTCCAATCCTGCTCCCCTGTCGGCGGTTGCTCACGTGTGGGCGTAATTTCCGGGCGACTTTTCTGACATCACTTCCGGTTTCGGATCTTCAGGGAGATTGTGCGGTCGCTTCTACCCCCTCTCCTCTCTAGTATAGGGCAGCGGCATCCTCACTATCCGATTGGAGGTTTTGTGCATTACGGAGCAGGTAAGAGAGGGATGTTTCTTTCCTTTAATTCTATCAGAGGAATTTTAACTTAAGTATGCATCAGTGGATCAGGTGATACAACGTATCATTGGGATGGGTGAGGGCGCTTGACTATCCAAAGTTGGCATAGCAGACACTTTTAAACCTCTTCCGATTCTGCCATCACTCTCTGCAGTGGCATGGAATTAAGTGAAAGGGGTTTTATTATTTTGCCACCAAACTTACCTTTGGCTCTGAAAGTAGCCCCTGGCTGTTTGATTGTTTCTCACAAGCACTGAGCTGGATCCTCACACACAGAGAAAATTGTAGGGAAGTTATCCGCTATTTAGACAATTTTCTCCTCATCGAGAGTTGTGAACAAGCCCCTGCCGACCTACAGAAACTGACATCAGTTTTCTCGGCACTAGACATCCCACTAACAGTTAAGAAAATGGAAGGCCCAGTTACTAAACTTACATTCTTGGGGATCATGCTTGATACGCAGTCCATGCAGGCCAGTCTTTCTACAGACAAACTGGTAAGGATCAGAGAACGTATACATGCGTTTTACGATCTCCCAAGTCTGTGCCAAGGTTGAATTACAGTCTCTGCTTTGTATAATGAATTTTGCAATGAGGATTATTCCCCAGGGGAGGTCTTTCATTTCTAGGTTATTGGCTTTGTTACCCTCAGTTCCCGACATTGATTCTCATGTTAAACTAGATCCTTCCGCTTTGTTGGATTTACACATGTGGGACGAGTTCCTCTAACATTGGAATGGTGTTACCATGTTTATCCCTGCAGAGTCAGGCTTTTTCCTCAAGTCTCTACAGATGTAGCAGCCACAAAAGGCTATGGGGCTATTTTTGGCTCACACTGGCTGGCCGGGCCTTGGCCGGACAAGGTTTTGACTATTCCAGGGTTCACAGAGATGTCAGCTTTATTCGAAATCTACCCCATAGTTGCGGCAGTACAGGTGTGGGGTCATTTGTGGGTAGGTCAGACTGCTTTTTTTTCCACGGATAATCAGGGCACATCAGAAATTGTCAACAAGGGCAGATCCAGGTCTTTACTTATCATGTCTTTTGTGCGTAGGCTTGTTTGGCTGTCCCTCCAATTTAGCTGCCGCATACACTGCAGGTTCATCAATGGTGTAGAGAATATAGCGGTAGATGCTCTATTCCTTTTTAATTACCCACTGTTTTTCTGGCAGGTCCCAGACACAAACGCTTGCGCCACTCCATCCCCACATTATCTTCAACTAATGATGCCACTGGGCCGTCGTGGCAGCGTTGATCGACAAATCATTGTTGGTGAACACCAGGAAGGCGTACGTCACAGCTTGGAATGTTTTCCAGGCCTTCCAGTCATGTATCCTAGGTTTGATGGCAACAGCATTCAGTATTTATTGGCTTTCACTGCCTTTTGCCACTCTCAGCTCAAACTGGCCCACGGCACCATAAAAACATATCTGGCGGGTATATAGCACTTTTTGTCTTTACAGGACCGCAACAGGCCGTCCATTTTTTCGGCACACCCATCAAGGCTATCCTGAAAGGGATTCAGAAAAAGTAGCCCTCCTGCTGTAGCTAGCAGACCTCCCATCACGGGACACATATTCCAGATCTGATATTTGCACCAGGTCTCCCTTCGGGTTGCTACCTAGCTTGGTGCTTAAGGCAGCCATGTATCTGGCCTTTTATGGTTTCCTGAGTCCTGGGGAGTTTACATGTACTGGGCCAGGATCCAGTATACTCTTGGCCAGTCAGCTAGTCAGGTACCCCGACCACTTTGGGTTGCATCTGCATACTTACAAGACGCAGCAGACGGGAGTCGGCACTGCCATCAGATTTTTCAAGATCAGCAACGCATGGTGTCTGATTTTGGTCTTAGATGAGCTCATGAGGGCAACAGCGGACAAGCCCAGGGACAGTCCACTGTTGCCTTTCCCTAGTGCTCCCCTTTCTACAGCTCAGTTCATGCATCATTCCCGCACCCTACTGTCTAATTTGTGTTTGGACCCAAAGGCATATTCTGGCCATTCTTTCAGAATAGGAGCAGCTTCCGCGGCTTCTCACCAAGGGGTCCCTATTCATGGGATCAAAAAATTAGGTAGGTGGAAGTCATCATGCTTCTCCAAATATATCTGGAGAATCCACCGGATCCACTGGTTGAGATGTCATGAGCTTTTGTTAATTTGACTGATTAAATGTTACTTCCAGTTTTCAATAAATCTTTTGATAGCTTTATCCTACTGTCTTTATTTTTGCCCCCTTTTAGGCATACTGACCACGTGACCACGGTACACCCCCAGGTCAATTCTCCGTTTCTTCTTCCTTTCCTAAAACAATCCATAAGTAGACTCTGAGTACATGTGTAGGGCTGGCCACATGTCAGCCTGTGTTTATAGGAGGAGTCGGGCTGCATAAAGCCTGCCCTCCGTTCCTCCTCCCCTGTCGATGGTTGCTCGCGTGTCCCACCCACCCAATCCCTTTCTTCTTTTACTTTCTATTTAAATTTATATTTGGGTATGCCCCTTTTTAGGCATACTGACCACGTGACCACGGCCCACCCTAGGTCAATTCTCTGTTTCTTCTTCCTTTCCTAAAACAATCCATAAGTAGACTCTGAGTACAATCCACAAAATGCAAGTGAGGGATTGTCAGAAGCCATGAATCAGCCTAAGACAGAAGTACGGTTAAATCACATTTGTTTAATAATAATAAAAAAAGGTAAACAGAGTAAACATAGTCAAAACATAAAATGTAGCGCATAAATTGTGCAAAAAATTCTACAATCAAGAAAATGGCTGAAACACAAATGTCCATAAGTGATAAACACGTTAGTGATGAAACTTATAAGTCTCTAAATAAAGGTAAATAAAGTCCAGTAAGTGAATAAAACAGCAAATATGCATGGGATATCACACTAGGAATGGTATGTGGATGTAAAACGACAAATGTTCCAACACAGGTATATCATCGGATCATCCCAAAGCTGTATCTCACAACTGCATGTACCTTGGTGAAGATGGTGTGTAAGAAACTCTTACCAGATATAATGGACTCCCTTGTCAGCGACAGGGAGTCATTCGAGCGGGTTGCCTCTCAGGGCCTGAAAAACGGACATCACAGCTCTGCGAACCTTCTGGGTCAAACTCTGTGTGGATCTCCCGGGGCCGCCAGGTGGGTCCTCCCAAAGGATGGCCGAGGTGCGAATCAGAGGGAATGATGCATCACGTGAAAAGCTGAAGTGAAGACTGGTTTGATCTCTCAGTTGATATGTGGAGAAAAAATAAACAGGCTTCACATAGCGTAGATGAGCAAAGTGGGATTTTTATTGCTAAAAAAGCCAGGCAATAATAAAATGTGATCACAGGGTATAAAAACAAAGTTGGGCAACAAGAAGGATGCTGAAAGCGCTTTCAGCATCCTTCTTGTTGCCCAACTTTGTTTTTATACCCTGTGATCACATTTTATTATTGCCTGGCTTTTTTAGCAATAAAAATCCCACTTTGCTCATCTACGCTATGTGGAGCCTGTTTATTTTTTCTCCACATATCAACTGAGAGATCAAACCAGTCTTCACTTCAGCTTTTCACGTGATGCATCATTCCCTCTGATTCGCACCTCGGCCATCCTTTGGGAGGACCCACCTGGCGGCCCCGGGAGATCCACACAGAGTTTGACCCAGAAGGTTCGCAGAGCTGTGATGTCCGTTTTTCAGGCCCTGAGAGGCAACCCGCTCGAATGACTCCCTGTCGCTGACAAGGAAGTCCATTATATCTGGTAAGAGTTTCTTACACACCATCTTCACCAAGGTACATGCAGTTGTGAGATACAGCTTTGGGATGATCCGATGATATACCTGTGTTGGAACATTTGTCGTTTTACATCCACATACCATTCCTAGTGTGATATCCCATGCATATTTGCTGTTTTATTCACTTACTGGACTTTATTTACCTTTATTTAGAGACTTATAAGTTTCATCACTAACGTGTTTATCACTTATGGACATTTGTGTTTCAGCCATTTTCTTGATTGTAGAATTTTTTGCACAATTTATGCGCTACATTTTATTTTCTCACATGTTCTTATGGTTTTTGTCACCCTGTATGTAGCTGCTCTGCACCATTATTTTTTTGAATTTAGCGCAGTGTATACTTTTATCATAGTCAAAACATAGTCAGAGTTCAGATACAGGAACGAATAGTCAGACAAGCCAAAACGTCAGGGAGCCAAAGATGAGCATAGTAGAACAGCAAGCAGGATCTGGAGCCAGAAGGAATGTCAGCCAAGCAAGTCTTTAACAGGAACACAGGAGAGCGTCTCTAGAGATGTGACCAAGGCGAACGGAGAGATTATCTGGACTGGACGACTTAAGTAGGCAAGACTGACAAGCAGGATATCATCAACAGGTGAGTCACTGCAGAGAGATAGGAACTGGCAATTAGCTGACAGTTGAGCAGCCAGCTTTGAAAAGGAAGGGCTGAGCCCAGCCCTGGCAGTACACCCTCCCCAATTTCCCCTCCCCACCGAAGGACCACCAGGCTTGAGGAGAAAACGTCTATGGAAAATACAGAGGAGGACAGGGGCATGTACGTCCGAGGATGAGACTCAAGAGAGTCCCTCCAGACCGTACCCTTTCCAATGCACCCGGTACTGTATGCGCCCGTGGAACCTACGGTAGTCAACAATGGACTGTACTCCTCATGGTTCTCAACCTGTACAGGGTGAGAATGGAGCACCAAGGTGGTAAAGCGGTTGCAGACCAAAGGTTTTAATAAGGAGACATGAAATACATTCGAAATATGCATATTAGAAGGAAGGTCTATTGCGTAAGCCACTGGTTAATCGTGCGAAGAATACGGAAAGGCCCAATAAACTGAGGTGTGAACTTCAGCGAGGGACCACGAAGTTGGAGATTGCGATATGACAGCCAGACCCTGTCCCCAACCTAGTAGGAAGGCGCAGGCAGGCGTCTGTGGTCATCATGGAGTCTGTACCTATCATTAGCATGTCGAAAAGCCTCCTGGACTTGTGCTCAAGTTGAAAGAAGACCACGGAAATGCTCCTCTAACACAGTAATATTCTTCGGAACAAATGAGTCAGGCAACGTGGAAGTTTGAAAACCATAGTTCGCCACAGACGGGGACAATCGGGAAGCAGAATTCAAGGCACTATTGTGAGCAAACTCCGCCCACAATAAGAGGTCTGACCAGTTGTTATGATGGTCAGAAATGTAGCAACATAGGAATTGCTCCAAGGACTGATTGGCTCGTTCTGCGGCCCCATTAGACTGCGGGTGATACGCAGATTAGAAATCAAGCTGAATTCCCAACTGTGCACAAAAGGCTCGCCCGAATCGGGACACAAACTGACTACCCCTGTCCGAGACAATCACCTTGGGTAGCCCATGTAAGCGAAAGATCTCCTGAACAAAAATGGAAGCCAGTTCTTTAGAAGTGGGCAACTTCTTAAGTGGAATACAATGGGACATTTTCGAGAACCAGTCAATCACCATAAGGATAACTGTATTGCCCTGGGAGTTGGGTAACTTCACAAGGAAATCCATAGACAGGTGGGTCCAGGGCCTCTCTCCATTGCATATGGGTTGTAGGACGCCCACTGGAAGGTGTCGTGGAGTCTTACTCTGAGCACACATGGAACAGGCAGCTACGAAGGTGGTTACATCAGCACATAGACTAGGCCACCAGAATTGCTGGGAAATGGCCCAAAAGAGTTGATTCTTCCCAGGGGGGCCAGCAGCCGTGGGAGAATGGTAAGTCTGGAGCACAGTAGTACGGAGACTCTCTGGGACAAAGCAGCGGTCACAAGGTTTCTCAGGAGGAGCATGGACCTGAGCAGCAAGGATTTTGTCACCCAAAGGAGAAGTGAGACTGGTGCCAACTGTAGCCAGAATATGATCAGAAGGAATCACAGAAACCAGAACCGACTCCATCGTCAGCCCTTACATTCTTAGTACCGGGTAAGAATGAGACAATGTAATTGAAACTAGACAAGAAAAGAGCCCATTGCGCCCTTCTGGTAGAGAGGCGTTTAGCCTCAGACAAGAATGTGAGATTCTTATGGTCAGTAAGAATGAGAACGGCACAGTGGGACCTTTGAGGAGATGTCTCCATTCTTTCAAGGCTAAAATGATTGCTAACAGCTCTCTGTCACTTATCTCTTAATTGCACTCCGCAGGTGAAAATTTCTTGGAAAAATAGCCACAAGGATGCATAGCACTCTCAGAGGTAGGACGTTGAGATAGAAGTATGCCAACTCCAGTCTCATAAGCATCAACCTCAAGGAAAAAAGGTAACGTAAAAGATCAGGATGTGCCAACACAGGAGCAGAAACAAAGGCAGCCTTGAGACTCTCAAAGGTCTTAATGGACTCTGGAGACCAACTCTGTGGGTTACTGTCCTTTCTTGTCATATCAGTCAGGGGCTTGACCATAGACGAGAAGTTACGAATAAACTTCCGATAATAGTTGGCAAAGCCAAGAAAATGCTGCAGAGGACGTCACCCCACAGGTTGGGGCCACTGTAGGACCACTGAAAGTTTCTCTGGGTTCATCGAAAAACCAGCAGTGGAAATGACATAGCCCAAGAATTTAACCTGTAAACGATGGAATTCCCACTTCTCCAATTTACCATAGAGAATGTTCTCTCTTAGTTTCTGAAGCACACAACAGGTGTGGTGGTGGCTCTCCAGGGACTTGGAAAATATGAGGATATCGTCGAGATAAACCACCACACATAACTGCAACAAGTCTCAAAGGACATTATTAATAAATTCCTGGAAAACTTCCGGGGGAGTTACAAAGGCCAAAAGGCATTACGAGGTACTCATAATGGCCTGTTCTGGTTTTCCACTCGTCACCCTCCTTAATCCTCACGAGATTGTATGCCCCTCTCAAATCAAGCTTTGTAAAAACCGTTGCTCCCTTGAGACGGTCAAATAACGACATAATCAACAGAATCAGATAGGCGTTCTTAATTATGAAACGATTGAGACCCCTATAATCAATATAAGGTCTCAGTTCACCACTCTTCTTCTTCACAAAGAAGAAACCAGCACCAGCAGGAAACAAGGATTTGCGGATGAAACCTCGAGAAAGTGCATCTGCAACATACTCCTTCATGGCCTTATCCTCCAAGACCAACAAAGGGTAAACCCGGCCACGTGTGGGTATGGCACCAGGTTAAAGGTCAATTGTGCAATCATATGACCGGTGTGGAGGCAAACTACTGGCTAGAACTTTGTTAAAGACATCGCTAAAATCGCGGTACTCCTCCGACAGGAAGTAGAGTGAAGAGGTGCACAGGACCTTGGCTACCTTCTGGAAGCATGTCTTACAGCATTGTGGCGACCAGGACAGAACCTCAGCACGGAGCCAATCAAATGAGGGGTTGTGCCTCTGTAACCAAGGATAACCACCTAACCAATTGTCCCTTGGATCCTGTTCCCTCACAACTACTACGGTCACCCTCTTCGTCTATCCTATGCTCCCTCACCCACATCTTCAATCTCTCCCTTTCTAGTGGCATTTTCCCCTCCCCTCTAAAACATTCACAGATCACTCCCATTCTTAAAAAGCCCTCACTGGACCCTACCGACCTGAACAACTTAAGACCCATCTCATTACTCCCATTCACCTCTAAACTTCTAGAACGCTTAGTCTACAACCGTCTTAGCTCCTACCTCAATGAAAATAACCTTCTTGACCCCTTACAGTCTGGCTTTCGCTCGCAGCACTCCACGGAAACTACCTTACTAAAACTCACTAACGATTTACTAACTGCTAAAACCAACAGCCAGTACTCCATACTCCTACTACTTGACCTCTCTGCGGCCTTTGATACTGTTGACCACCCGCTCCTTGTCAATAAACTACATTCCCTTGGCCTCCGAGATTCTGCTCTATCCTGGTTCTCTGGCTATTTATCACAGCGCTCCTTCAGTGTCACCTACAACTCTGTCTCCTCCTCTCCATTCCCCCTTTCTGTGGGGGTCCCCCAAGGCTCGGTTCTTGGACCCCTTCTCTTCTCTATCTACACCTCCTCCCTTGGTCACCTAATAACTGCCCATGGCTTCCAATACCACTTATACGCTGATGACACCCAAATCTATCTGTCTACTCCTCACCTCACTTCTTCAGTCTCCTCTCGCATTACTAACTTACTAACTGACATATCAGCATGGATGTCGCACCACTTCCTTAAACTAAATCTCTCTAAAACTGAGCTATTAATATTCCCCCCTGCCCGTGCCCCCCTCCATGACTTTTCCATCAAAATCAACAATGCAACCATCAGTCCCTCCCCTCACGCCAGGGTACTAGGTGTAATCCTAGACTCTGACTTGTCATTTCAGCCTCAAATCAAATCGCTGTCAAATGTTTGTAGAATTCACCTCTGTAACATCTCTAAAATTCGCCCTTTTTTAACAAATGAAACCACCAAGCTCCTCATTCACTCCCTTGTTATCTCTCGCCTTGACTATTGCAACTCCCTTCTCATTGGCCTACCGCTCCATAGGCTATCCCCTCTTCAGTCTATCATAAATGCTGCTGCCAGACTTATCCACCTTACCAACCGCTCAGTGTCTGCCAACCCTCTACTTCAATCCCTACACTGGCTCCCAATCACCCAGCGAATTAAATTCAAAATTCTAACCACAACATACAAAGCCATTCACAACTCTGCCCCAAGCTACATCACTAATATTGTCTCCAAATATCACCCAAATCGACCTCTCCGCTCTTCTCAAGACCTCCTGCTTTCAAGCTCTCTCATCTCCTCCTCCCATGCTCGTCTCCAGGATTTCTCCAGAGCCTCTCCCATCCTCTGGTACTCGCTACCTCCATCTATTCGGCTATCCCCTACTCTTGCTACCTTCAGGCAATCCCTGAAAACTCATCTCTTCAGGAAAGCCTATCACGTCTCCAACTAATCTCCTACCACTTCCACCAGCTCATTCCCCACAGTTACAACCTTTTGTACCACCTGCCCCACCCTATTAGATTGTAAGCTCTTCTGAGCAGGGCCCTCTTAATCCTATTGTATTGTATTGTATTATAACTATATTGTCTCCCTTTTATATTGTAAAGCGCTGCGTAAACTGTTGGCGCTATATAAATCCTGAATAATAATAATAATAACCAATAACCAATAACCAGTGGAAACTTAGGTGAGGAAATAACTTGGAATTGGATTATCTCATGGTGAAGAGCCCCTACGGCCATGGACAAAGGAACAGTCTCATGAGTGACATAGGCAGGCTGTAGAGGTCTTCCATGAAGAGCCTCAATGGCAAGTGGAGTGTCACGCAGCTGCAGTGGAATTGAGTGCTTTGATTCAAAGGCAGCATCAATGAACAGGCCTGCAGCCCCAGAGTCGATTAGAGCCTGTATCTCGATGGACGACTCAGCCCAAGAAAGGGTAACCAAAACCAGGGGCTTATCCTTATGGATAACTGGGCATGAAACAACATCACCTAAGGTCTGTCCATGACAGGATCTCAAGGTTCGGGCATTCCCTGGACCAGTAGGACAAGACTTCAAAAAGTGACCTGCCTGGACACAATAAAGGCACAATCTCTCCTCCCTGCTCCTAAAGGCTCTCTCATCCGCAGAGAGAGGCATGAAACCCAGATGCAAGGGTTCACCTTCACTGAGTGACTTGTTACCAGGAGGCATGGGAGGTGAGGGAGGCACAGGTGGGACTGCAAAGCTCGGAGACAAATGTACAGAGATTCTTTCTCTGAGTCTGGAGTCAATGAGGATAGTAAACGTGATCAACTTCTCCAGTTCAGTGGGTATATCTCTGGCTGCTATCTCATCCTTGATGGTATCGGAGAGACCATGAGAAAAAGCAGCCATGAGGGCCTCATTGTTCCACGCAACCTCTGCTACCAGAGTAAGGAATTCAATGGCGTAGTCAGCAATAGAGATGAGCCGAACACTCCCCTGTTCGGTTCGCACCAGAACATGCGAACAGGCAAAAAATTTGTTCGGACACGCGAACACCGTTAAAATCTATGGGACACGAACATGAATAATCAAAAGTGCTAATTTTAAAGGCTTATATGCAAGTTATTTTCATAAAAAGTGTTTGGGGACCTGGGTCCTGCCTCAGGGGACATGGATCAATGCAAAAAAAGTTTTAAAAATGGCCGTTTTTTCGGGAGCAGTGATTTTAATAATGCTTAAAGTGAAACAATAAAAGTGTAATATTCCTTTAAATGTCATACCTGGGGGTGTCTATAGTATACCTGTAAAGGGGCGCATGTGTCCCGTGTTTAGAACAGTCTGACAGCAAAATGACATTTCAAAGGAAAAAAAGTCATTTCAAACTACTCGCGGCTGTTAATGAATTGCCGGTCCGACAATACACATAAAAGTTAATTTAGGGGGTCCCCCTAAATTCCATACCAGGCCCTTCAGGTCTGGTATGGATATTAAGGGGAACCCCAGCCAAAATGTAAAAAAACATGGCGTGGGGTCCCCCTCAAAATCTATACCAGACCCTTCAGGTCTGGTAGGGGTTTTAAGGGGAACCCCGCGCCAATTTTTTTTTTAAAAATGGCGTGGGGTCCCCCCAAAAATCCATACCAGACTTTTATCCGAGAACGCAACCGGGCAGGCCGCAGGAAGAGGGGGGAACGAGAGAGCCCCCCCCCTCCTGAACCGTACCAGGCCACATGCCCTCAACATTGGGAGGGTGCTTTGGGGTAGCCCCCCAAAACACCTTGTCCCCATGTTGATGAGAACAAGGGCCTCACCCCCACAACCCTTGCCCGGTGGTTGTGGGGGTCTGCGGGCGGGGGGGCTTATCGGAATCTGGAAGCCCCCTTTAACAAGGGGACCCCCAGATCCCGGCCTTCCCCCCAGTATGAAATGGTAAGGGGGTACAACAGTACCCCTACCATTTCACAAAAAAAGTGTCAAAAATTTTAAAAATGACAAGAGACAGTTTTTGACAATTCCTTTATTTAAATGCTTCTTCTTTCTTCTATCTTCTATCTTCTTTCTTCTATGGATATCTACCGCAATCATGCCAATCACCTACCCCTCTGAACAAAGACAACTCCCTTATCAAAATTGTCTCACTTAACGGCAGGGGCTTAAACGTCCCTGAAGAATGCTCCCAGCTCCTCCTCACAATGCAACGAAACAAAGCCAACATAATATATGTACAAGAAACGCATTTCCCCACCGACTCTATTCTGAAACAGATGAATCATTACTATCCAAATGCACACCATGCACCCACCCCAACATCCAAATCCAATGGAATATCCATACTCCTCTCTAAACACTGCCCATTTCAACATACAGACACACTAACTGATGCAGAAGGGAGATATATTTTCATAAAGGGATCGTACCTGGGCAGAAAGATTACCTTAGCTAACGTCTATGCACCAAATCACTGCCAAGTCACATTCTTTCGCAAGGTATCAAAAGCACTAACTACATTTCAAGAAGGCACCCTCATCTTAGGAGGTGACTTTAATGACCCCTGAACCCTCTTCAAGATACCTCCACAGGCACGTCCTCTCTCCCTTATGCCGCTCTATGATCCATCAAATCTAGACTTCGAGACCTACTGCTACATGACTCCTGGCGCACAATAAACCCTAATGGCAGAGACTTCACCTTCTTTTCAACCCCACACAATAGGTACTCCAGGATCGACTACCTATTCATCACACAGAATGACCTACCCCTCCTTCAGAGTACTTCCACCACCCTATATCCATGATTATCGCACTTCCTACAGTACACAATCGTCCACGTTCCTGGAAACTAGACCCCTCACTGCTCACAAATCTGCCTATTGCAGAAGAGGTTAGAATTCGAATTAAACAGTATTTCACGGAAAACAAGCATAATAACACTTCCCCTGCCACTACGTGGGAAGTTCACAAGTGTGTAATACAGGGCAGCCTCATCGCAGCAGCAGCCAAAAGAAATAGAGAAAAAAAGAAACATATCCTAGACCTCACCACTCAAATTCAAAAACTTGAAAATACACATAAACGCACGCAAGTGGCAGACACCCTACAATCCTTAAAAAAACCAGGACCGAACTCCTAGACATTCTTGACAAACAACTTAAACGCAAATACATTCTTTCCCAAAAAATGTACTATGAATATGGCAATAAAACTAGAAAGTTATTAGCAAGAGCCCTACAAGCTAAGAGAGCCGCCTCCACGATACACTCCTTGATGGATCCCTCGGACATACAGTCAATTCGCCCCCTGACATAGCTAAGCGATTCGTAGACTATTACACAAAACTATATAACTTACCCCCAACGACCCATTACACAATAAGGCATCATGAACCCAGTTAATTACGGACTTCTTGATACAGCCCCTGCCCCATATCGAACACCATTGCTCAGGACCTAGACAGCCCTCTGACAGAAGAAGCCGATTGACAGAAGAAGCCGTACTAGCATTGAAACAAATGAAACCGGGCAAAAGCCCTGGCCCAGACGGACTAACAGTGGGATATTACAAAACATATATGGAACTTCTCACCCCCCCACTTCCTCTCAACATTCAATGCTTTTGCCTCACAGACAGAATCCCACGAGACCTATTAACCGCACACATATCGGTTATTCCGAAACCGGGAAAAGACCCGCCCCTGGTCACCAATTACAGACCAATTTTGCTACTTAACGTAGACCTCAAGTGGTCTTCCAAAATCCTAGCCAACTGACTTCTCCCCTTGCTTCCCCGACTGGTGGGGCTCGACCAAGTAAGTTTTATCCCAGGCAGGGAGGCAAGGGACAACACACTCAAAGCTATCAACATACATCATTGGCTCACATCCAATCATCTTCTGGGATTTCTTCTCTCCCTCGATGTGGAGAAGGCGTTTGACAGAGTGGCCTGGGACTACATGACGCAAGCACTACAATTCATAGGCCTCCCACACCGAATGATGAACCTAATACTTACACTCTACTCCAACCCCACGGCTAGAGTCCACATAAATGGCCACCTGTTGGACGCCTTCTCCATATCGAATGGAACTCACCAAGGATGCCCCCTGTCCCCACTTATCTTTGTCCTTACCCTCGAACCATTATTGAGGCGCTTAAGAGAGAACCCTGATGTTAAAAGAATAGAGATAGGCTAACATACCTACAAATTAGCCGCCTTCGCAGACGACATCCTACTCTTCCTTACTGAACCACTTACGACAATCCTCAACTTCCTTAAAGACTTCACTGCCTTTAAAGACCTCACCAACCTACAAATAAACCTCACAAAATCAAATGCCCTTAACATCACTCTACCGCAAGACACCTGCCGCCGATGCCAGACAAACTTCCCATTTAAATGGGAAAAATATGCTATAACATATCTAGGAATTCAGCTGCCAACCTCCCTATCAAACTTGTACTCAGCCAATTACACACCACTCCTACACAACATTACAAAAGACCTGAAGGTCACAGGTCTTTTCTCCTGGTTTGGAAGGGCCGCTATCATCAAAATGAACGTACTACCCCGTATTTTATATTTACTACAAACGATCCCAATCAAACTCCCACCCTCATTCTTCTCAACATATTTGACACTATGCACGGGCTTCATTTGGAACACTTCATGTCCACGGCTAAGCTACTCTAGACTTACCATCCCCAAACTCAAGGGAGGAATCGGCCTCCCAGACATATGCAAGTACCACCAAGCCTGCCACCTGTCCAGGATCATAGACTGGAATATCCACTCCAGTGTAAAGCCTGGGTCCAACTGGAACATTCTATATCCCCTATCCCACTACAGCAAACCCCATGGATAGCACCGTAACACATCCCCATGCAATGCAAAACTCCCCCACTTATTCAGCCAACGCTAGTCTCCTTCCGGGAAGCTTGCCACAAAGACGCTGTATCTTCATTGCTGGGCCCCATGACACCACTACGCCACAACCCTGACTTCACACCAGATAACTCCTCATCCTTTCTAACTGAGTTATGGCCACACCAGAGTATGCGAGCGGAACACTTCTTTGAAAACGACCACTTCATTACCCAATCCAAATTAACTGCAAAAATTACAAATGGCACATTCCCCTTCTGGTCATACGTACAAATTAGACATTTTCTCACCAGATCTACACTGAGACCTAACTGACACCGAGACAAGTCACCCCCTTCGAATCGCTATGCTTACAAACGGAACCCCGATACCACTTAATCTCTCTTACATATGCTTTACTATTCACTGACCAGAACCCCAAATCTAACTGGGCCAGCCGCAAATGGGAACAAGAACTCTCAACCGACCTCTCTGATCACGACTGGGAAAAAAATATACACATGTATACACAAGGGATCGGTCAATGTGTGCACACAAGAGAATGCTTTCAAACTCTTCTCCAGATGGTACAGGACCACCCCCCTTAGACTGCATAAAATTTACCCCTCACTCTTACCACAATGTTGGAAATGTGAAGAGGAGCGGGGAACTCTGATGATAAATGCAGCGAAGCTGTGTATCCCAGCTAAATGGCGCTCCCCGGAACCACCGTCCAAAGCAGACTGGTTCAGACGTATCCAAAAGACTGCAGATATGGAAGAACTGATCCACCAAGTGAAAGACACCCCCTCCAAATTTAGGAATCTCTGGTCTTGCTGGCTACACTATACTAATACGGCGGAACACAAACAGACAATGGCATGAGGAAAACTTGGGTGCTGTGGCGGAGGAATGAGCCAGGTTACATCCCCCTTCCCCTTCCCACTACCCTATCCAGCTTCTCACTAAACATAACCCAACGCCCTCTACTTCTCAACATACTCCCCCACTTCACTCCCATGCCCACACCCCTAATCCCAGCATCCCGGGTCCCCACATCAGCAAATCGACACATGACCCGGTATAAACATCACCCATAGTGCTATACACATATGACACGCCCATCGGAACTCCATGGGACCGAAACCTATACCACCTTGATTACTAGAGTTTGAACAGTTATGTTACTATTTGTATAGTTGTCTTTTTTTTTCATCGACAGTTTTTGCTATACCCTCAAGGGAAATGATGCTCCCCTCATTTGTTAAACATGACGGATATATCCGCATTCATGCAACTACCTGTTTACCCTTTTTATTCTCGAATGCAACTTTGCATAATGACAATGAGGTGTGCTTTTCCCTACCCCCCTGACACAGCATGCTCCCACACGGGGTTTCTTGGGATACGTGACAACACCCCTCACACTACGCTCGTTACGCAGTAAAGTTTATGCGGTACACCCATACCTGTAACCTTATTCTGTCATACAACCTTACTCCATTGTCTACCCCCACCATGTTTTATTATATGACAGACTTTGTTTGTGTCACTGCATTTCTTTGTCATTGTGAAAAATTTCAATAAAAAGCATTTAAAAAAAAAAAGGTAAACAGAGTAAACATAGTCAAAACATAGCTAGAGTTCAGGAACCAGAATGGATAGTCAGACAAGCCAAAAAGTCAGGGAGCCAGAGATGAGCGTAGTAGAACAGCAAGCAGGATCTGGAGCCAGAAGGAATGTCAGCCAAGCAAGTCTTTAACAGGAACACAGGAGAGCGTCTCTAGAGATGTGACCAAGGTGAAGGCAGAGATCATCTGGACTGGACGGCTTAAGTAGGCAGGATTGATGAGCAGGATATCATCAACAGGTGAGTCACTGTGAAGAGATAGGAGCTGACAGCTGAGCGGCCAGCTTTGAGAAGGAAGGGCTGAGCCCAGCCCTGACAGGGATATAGCAAACAGCTAATGTGTTTTGCACCATCTAAGACAGTGCGAAATGCGTTAGTATTTGTATATCCCTCACTTGTATATTGTGGATTATTGTCATTATGATTTATGGATCAATAAAGGTGATTTGATGGAAGTGTGTCCATCCAGACTTTATTCACAATGTAGCAAGATTGTATTCATATAAAATGTAAAAACCATGGTAATGTACTCACAAGCTGTGTGAAGCCATAAGTAGTGGTAATAGTCCAGACTGGAGCTGCTGGGATCATGGAGAGGCAGAAGATGCCGGTGATAAGATCTAGAAAAGCTGACAGAGAGCCGCCGTGGAAATCTCAGAAGAACTGTCAAATGGAGCTGTCAGAAGCCTGGGTGCTAGTAACCAATCAGGAACTGTTTTAGAGGCAAAACCGCACCTTCTTTATCAGCCTCTTCTTTCATCATCTGCTGGAGGCATGGTTTTGCCTCTGAAATGGGTCCTGATTGGGTACTAGCACCCATGCTTTTGACAGCTTGTGAGTACATTACAGGCTCCATCTGACAGTTCTTTTGAGGTTTCCGCGGCAGCTCTCTGACAGCTTCTTACTGCTTATTCCTGTTTTTTTTTTTTTTTTGCAACAGAACTTGATTTAAAAAGATGTTATACACCAGCCACTTTATTAGGTACACCTTGCTAGTACTGGGTTGGACCTCCTTTTGACTTCAGAACTGCCTTAATTCTTCATGGCATAGACTCAACAAAGAGATTTTGGTTTGACAGATTTGTTGGCTGCACATCAATGATACGAATCTCTCATTCCACCACATCCCAAAGGTGCTTTTTTGATTGAGATCCGATGACTGTGGAGGCCATTGGAGTACAGTGAACTCGTTGTCATGTTCAAGAAACCAGTGATAAGATGATTTGAGCTTTGTGACATGGTGCATTATCCTGCTAGAAGTAGCCATCAGAAGATGGGTACACTGTAGTCATAAAGGGATGGACATGGTCAGCAACAATACTCAGGTAGTCCATGGCGTTTAAATGATTCTCAATTGATACTAAGAGGTCCAAAGTGTGCCAAGAAAATATCCCCCACACCATTACACCACCACCAGCCTGAACCGTTGATACTGTTGATACTAAGCAGGATGGATCCATGCTTTCATGTTGTTTATGCCAAATTCTGAACCTACCATCCTGAATGTCGCAGCTGAAATCAAGCCTCATCAGACCAGGCAACGTTTTTCCAATCTTCTATCCACTTTTGGTAAGCCTGTGTGAATTGTAGCCTCAGTTTCCTGTTCTTAGCTGACAGGAGTGGCACCCGGTGCGGTCTTCTGCTGCTGTAGCCTATCTGCTTCAAGGTTCAATGTGTTGTGTGTTCAGAGATTGTATTCTGCATACCTTGGTTATAACGAGTAGTTATTTGAGTTACTGTTGCCTTTCTATCAATTGGGTCTGCCCATTCTCCTCTGACCTCTGACATCAACAAGGCATTTTCCTCCACACACCTGCCGCTCGCTGAATATTTTCTCTTTTTCAGACCATTCTCTGTAGATCCTAGAGATGGTTGTGTGTGAAAATCCCAGTAGATCAGCAGTTTTTGAAATACTCAGACCAAGCTGTCAGGCACCAACAATCCTGCCCCCTTCAAAGTCACTTAAATACTCTTTCTTCCCCATTCTGATGCTCGGTTTGAACTTCAGCAAGTTATGTCACCACGTCTAGATGCCCAAATGCATTGAATTGCTGCCATGTGATTGGCTGATTAGCAATTTGCGTTACCAAGCAATTGAACAAATGCACCTAATAAAGTGGCTGGTGAGTGTGCATACACAAAAACCTTAAATAATAAAATGTGGGGGGCGTGGCCGGCAGCGGAGCGAGATGGATGTTTGAGAACTGAGCTCCTCTCCTCACAGATAAACAGCGGCTAATAGCAACTTTCCAGAGGGGGTTTTCACCCCAAAAACTGAGCGATCTGCACACCACAGCATCAATGACCATGGCCAGGAAAAGAAAAGACCTCAAGAAGCCCCAGAAACTGATTTTGTATCATGGCAGACACATGGAGGTAGGCAAGATGGCGCCGGACGTTCATCCACCCTGGCCTATAACACACACTCCACTCCTGCTAACTCTGCATTTGTCGGCAAAAATAGTGGGTACCCAGACAGCCAGCAATCCTACCCTAATTCCCCTCAGTCTGCAAGCCCAGCTAAAGCCAAATTCCGGATGGATGGCTCTGGATGCAGCCCCACAGCTAGCCCCAGCACTGATTCTGGGGAGGACACTAGAGAGCTACCTGACAGCATTGAGGTGTTCCCAACGAACAATCAGCTAGTTATGGACACAGTACTAAAGGACATGTTACTGTCCCTAAGGAGCTCAATCCAAACTGACATGATGTCATGCATGCAAAAGTTCAATAAGGAGATACAGGCTGTAGAATCCAGGAGGACAGAAATAGAAGGAACAATCTAAAAATCAGAGGGATCCCAGAGTCTGTACAGCAAGGAGACCTGCGTGAGTACGCCACTACTCTGTTTAAAGAAATCCTTCCTGACTTCACAGATCTAGATGTGATCATAGACAAGATCCATCGCCTGCCCAAACCTTCATACCTCCCCGATCAGATCCCTAGGGATTTAATACTACGGTTACATTTTTACCATGCAAAAGAAAAATTGATGTCTGCAATGCGCACTAAGGATAATATTCCTCCCCAGCATCAAAATCTGCAATTTTTTGTGGATCTATCGCAGTATACTCTCCAAAAAAGAAGAAGCCTCACCACAATTACCCCCCAAAATGCACAAATAAACAGTTTCCCCATATCTTTACTGCAAACGCGGATTCAAAAAAAGGAGGAGGCCTTATTGCAATAAGGGACACTGTCTCATTTCAACTTCATGAAGTGATTGTAGACCCATAAGGACGTACACTATTGTGAACCTTTACGCCCCGAATTCCAACCAAATACGCTTTCTTAACAGAATTTTTCGGAAGATACAGGCCCACCAAAAAGGAGCTCTGGTGATCTGTGGGAACTTCAACCTCATCCCAGACTCACAACTTTATTCCACTTCTACTCCTATCAGGAAAATCCAAACGCTTCAAAACACCATACATCAGCAAAACTTATTCGACGCCTGGAGATGCCTTCACGCAGGGGAAAAAGATTTCACTTTTTTTTTCTTCACCACACAGGTCATACTCACTAATTGATCTATTCCTAGTAGATCAATGGACCTTGTCCAGAACTGTAGCTGTATCCATAAATGATATTACATGGTCAGATCACGCATCTGTAGTGCTGACAATCAGGGACTCATTTTCCTTGAACCCTGTTCCCATCTGGAGAGCTAACCCACTTCTTTTACAGGAAAAATATACTAAAACTATATTGGAACAACATTTAACACAATATTTTAACTCGTAAAAATCCTTGCCAACACTCCTTCATTGATGTCCTAATCGGGATCAATACTCCATTTCAGACATATACTCCAACCTCATCACCCATCAGGCTACAAAATACCACATTGTACCTTTCAAACCTTGGATCTCTATTCTGGACGACCAAGAGGCACCCGAGAAGATTCTCGCAGGATATCAAAGGGTACGCTCTCTAGTAATGTGCGAAACATGGCGAGAAACCCAGTTTAAAATCGCCCATCGGGCATATTTACCGCTTCGCCACAGCAAAACTGACTCAACCGACTCAGCATGCCCTTGGTGCTCTGTCCCAAGACCATCCTTATTCCACAGATTATGGACTCAAGCAATCTCCACCTTCTGGGACCAGGTGTTGGACTATATTGACAGATAACATATACGTCTACCCAAGGACCCACTATTATGTCTCTTCAGTTGCGACACTCCGAAAGCCTCTTCACCAATGCCTACCCATGCCTCTCTTCCTCAATGGGTCCATATCTGCCTACTGGCAGCCCACAGGGCAATAATGTTTGCTTGGATCCACCCCTCTCCCCTCAAATTGCCTTGGTCAAACAAGCACTCTTAAAGCTATTCCACATTGAAAAATTGGATATCATCACTCAATACTCCGTATCCCTGAAACGCTTTATTGCACGATGGCGTCACTTCATGGAACACTCCTTTTCTCCAGAAGAAATTTCTTCCCATATGGCCCCCTTCCGCTACACGGATTGGTACCTGCGAGCAGATCTTGCTAACACACTAGGCAAACTCCTGATCCAGCCCGCCCCCAATGTCCTAACTCCATATAGCCCCCCCCCCCCTGGACATTGAACCTAATCTGTTTAATCTATATACTTAGGTTCTTCATAATTTGATTTTGATGATACATCCTAAAAAGAAGGGAGGTGGGGTAAATAACCCCCGGGACTTTTGAGGTGCTTAGAATGAATGGTAGTTAAAGTAAACAAACATGCACAATCTATCCATAAAAAGACATTTTTGTTACATATTAAAAAAAAGGTTAAAAAGTCTCTCAATATCCATATCTAATTTAACAAAGACAATGGAATGAAGGCCACTCAATAAATACCACTCGACATGTTTCGCTCATTTGAGCTTCCTCAGGAGTTCTGGTATGAATTGTGGTTATACTGAAAATGAGAGACATGGATAAAATATCGCATTTCAACAATAAACCTTAAAATCACATAGATAGAGTTAATTAATGTATACAAAGATAGTATGTCCAGACAAAATTACAAAGAATTATTAAACAGAAATCAGTCATCAAAAAACAAGGTAAATCTGGCTAGATAGATACATTTCATCAAGGAATAATAATAATGATCAATTATGGCCACAGAGGGGCAAAGCAAAAATATGTCCTTACTGGAGAACTGAATAAAATAAAAAAATTAAAAAAATATTATATATAGTGAATAATGGCATATCAAGCACATAAAGTCTACAGGGCACTGAGGATCAACACCAAAATAGACAAAGAGTTACCTTAAGTTGAATCAAAGGTCATTTTGAGGCACCTCAAAAGTCCCGGGGGTTATTTACCCCACCTCCCTTCTTTTTTTTTTTTTTTGTTCTTCTCATGGGATGTGGTGCTAAGGTTGATTGTTCCTGCCCTCCTCATTCAAATTATGATACATTCTACTTCTCTCTGTAATGGTAGGGACCTCTTTACCCACTCTACGAGTAAATGTTATCATGCTTCCACTCCTTAGGCATAGCCTTCAGATAGCTTCATTTGTTAGACCAGATACATCATTATCAGCTTCATTCTTATTGTTTATAGGCCCCAAGTCTTGCAGTTTTATCCTGCTCATTATTCTACATTACTTGTATTACTGTTTTTCGGCTAATTACTCTCACATTTAAGAACTGTGTACTTTTGTTTGTAAAAGCTCAATAAACATATTTTTAAAAAAAACACAATATTTTAGCAATAATTTAAATTCTGTGGATAAGTTTACATTGTGGAACGCCCATAAGGCATTCATGAGGGGTATCTTTATTAAACTGGGGGCAAGGAGGAAGAGGCAGCACCAACAGCAAATACAGGATCTCACAAACAAAATTCACAACTTAGAAATCAGTAATAAACAAAAACTCACACCCTCAATTTCTAAACAATTATCACAACACCGTTATGATATTTGATTGCTGCTATTAGGAAATTTTGAAATGTCTACTAGACATCTAAATATGAACTATTATGTAAATAGTAACAGGGCGGGGAAGAGACAACCCCATATTTTGTAAGGGAATGGGAGAGGGAATTGGATCAGGTATGGACAAATAAACAAATTAAAAAAATGATCTTATTAACGTTTACCACATCCATAAGCTCAAAGGTGCATGAAATGGCATATAAGTTTTTGGCAAGGTGGTATAGGACTCCAGTTAAATTAGCACAAATCTTCCCAACAATAAGTGATAGGTGCTGGAGAGGTTGTGGACAGTGGGGTACCTCTCTCCATTTGTGGTGGACATGCCCAGTAATCAAGTTATTTTGGGAATCAGTGGCCCCATGGATCGAGAGACTGACAGTCGATCCCCTGGAGTTTAAGCCTTTACAGTACCTGGTTCATGGGAAACCGGGGCCCATCAAAATTTATAGGGAAAGTATAACTCCGCACTTATTAAATGCAGCGAAAAAACTCATTCCGAAGTACTGGAGGCAAGCTTGGGGTCCTACAGTAACAGAGTGGAGAAATGAAGTCAATTTAATAATGGAAGCAGAGAGGTGGGTCCATGTAGTGAAGGACCAAAAAGGAAAATGTGAAAAGACATGGGCGAGATGGGAACAGTGTGCTAAGGAGATAGCAGAAGAGAGAAACACTACTGAATAGGGGAGAAAGGATATGGTACAGTCACTAGGAATCTTGCATAAAAAGAGAGATTGACCTGGGAAAGAAACATTATATATTGACATTTTTTTTTTCCTATGCTGATCCTGCGCAAGGAGGGTTTTTTTTTTTTTTCCTTTCCCACTCCTTCATCTTTGCACTGGGCAGATGGGTTGTAATAAAACACGAGTGTGAGGCGGGGGAGAAATACCCCAAACAATTTTTTTTTTTTGACACTGGCTAATAAAGTCTTATGCACTAGTTAATAATTGAATAATTAATATTTAAATTCACGAATATTATGAACTAAGAAGGAAAGGGGGAATTGTCTTCCCCTGTCTCTTTCTCACAGGGACTTTGGTTGAGGTAAATTTAAATATATAACAACATGAGTGTTAAGTGATAATAAGGGGGGGGTTGTTAAAGAGCACTGGCGCTATTTAATAATTAATTATAATATATGAACACAATAAATTAAAGGAAGGGGGTAATTTTATTTCGTTGTTCTGCACCTAAAGTATGCACGTACACGGGGGGGTGGGAGTGAGGAAGGGATAGATCACTGATTAGTATTGAGGAGTGAGGAGGGGATAGATCACTGATTAGTATTGAGATTGGAGGGAGAGGGAGGTGGAGGTGGGGGGGGGGGAGATGAGGGAGAAGGGAGAAGGAGATCAATAAGGGAAGGGGAGGGAAAAGGGAAAGGGAAAAGGAATTTTTTTTTTTTTTATGGTGGGGGTAACAGTGGAATGATGTAATGTAACGGTGTAGTTTGCGTTTTTGGTTTGGGTGGACTGTAGGGGTATAGTGTGTTGTATAATTGTTGTATTTATATAAATGAAATAAAAATTTTGATTACAAAAAAAAAAAAACAGGGCGGGGAAACTCCTAGCACAACACTTACTACAGGTACAAAACCAAGATACCGTACATCCAACACCTGATCACTAAAGATAAACATCAACACCCACAAAAAATTGCTGACACATTTAGCCATTATTATGGATCTCTGTACAACTTAGTAGATGATCCACATACCATACAACTAACCCAGGCTATAAAGGGCTTTCTGAAGAAAGTATCTCTTCCCCAATTAACCACAACACTACACTACAACAACTACAGCACCTTAATTCTCCCTTCACAATCCAGGAAGTATCTCATGCTATAGATACATTACCACTAAACAAGTCCCCAGGTCCTGAAGGATACATAGGAGAATACTATAAAACATTCAAGTGTAATATCCCTTTAAATTTCGTAGCTGGGGGGTGTCTATAGTATGCCTGTAAAGGGGCGCATGTTTCCCGTATTTAGAACAGTCTGACAGCAAAATGACATTTCAAAGAAAAAAAGTAATTTAAAACTACCCGCAGCTATTAATGAATTGCGGGTCCGACAATACACATAAAAGTTCATTGATAAAAACGGCATGGGAATTCCCCACAGGGGAACCCCGAACCAAACTTTTTTTTAAAAATGACCTGGGGGTCCCCCTAAATTCCATACCAGGCCCTTCAGGTCTGGTATGGATATTAAGGGAAACCCCGGACAAAATTTAAAAAAAAAATGATATGGGGGTCCCCCTAAATTCCATACCAGACTAACACTAGACGTTATCTAACAATGAAAGCAATGCAACAACCCTCAAAGGGGGCTGGGGGTCGCCGCTCCCCTCCTCAGCGCAGCGTGTTCCCAGTTGGGGTGCCTCGGCAGGGGAGTGGTGTCCCTCACTCTTGATCTAGCAAGATATACTTTATATATCACATTTTTTACCTTGATTTACGTGTCTATTGTATACAGACTCTGTTATAGAATAATCCTTAAGACTGTATCATAAGCTGAAGAAGTGCATATCTGAGTGACTATTTTTCTATATGTTTTTCACTTATGCTCTGTGAAATATTAAATAAAAACATATTGATTTAAAAAAATACTAAAATGTTATTAGATTTTTACGCCAGCAGTTTGGAAATTCTACTCATCTAAAATGTACTGGAGATTTTAGTCGACTAAAATGTAGGAGAGTTTAGTCGACTAACATATGACTAAAACTAAAACAATTCAGATGTCTAAAATACGACTAAAACTAAAATGGCATTTTAGTCAAAAGACTATGACTAAAACTAAATCAAAATTTGATATCAAAATTAACACTGGCCTCCTAAATTTCTGAAAACTGCCTATGCAAAGCAATCCACCATGGATTGCATCATGAAGAGGTGTTGGGGACTGCAGCATGTGTGAAAGAGGCCTTTGTGGTGAAAGGTCCAGTTTAAACCACAAAGTAATGTTCTGACTCTCATACAATCCATTTAATTTGTGGCGGTATAGCTTGGTTTGAGAGTGCATCCCAGTAATAGTCAATTTATGAGGTTTTGAGGGCCTCAACTGCAACCCATCACGCACCAAAGGTTTGTGCATTTTATTTAGTGCTAGACACACTACAGGAGATGGTCAGATACTGCAGGCCTGCCACAGGAGATGGTCAGAGACTGCAGAAAAACTACAGGAGATGTGCAGTGACTGCAGGCATACTACAGCAGATGGTCAGAGACTGCACGCAAACTACAGGAGATGGTCAGAGACTGCAGGCATGTCACAGGGGATAGTCAGAGACTGCAGGTATACTACAGATGATGGTCAGAGACTGCAAGCAAACTACAGGAGATGGTCAGAGACTGCAAGCAAACTACAGGAGATGGTCAGAGACTGCAGGCATACTACAGGAGATGGTCAGAGACCATAGGCATGCTACAGGAGGTGGTCAGAGACCATAGGCATGCTACAGGAGGTGGTCAGAGACTGCAGGCATACTAGGAGGAGGATTTAAATAAACAGAAGAGGGTGCCGTCATCTAAGTATAACTGTTTATGAATATGACACCATAAATTTATAAGTTACATACTCCTCTGCTGAGGCCTGTGCTTGCATGTGATTGGTTTATAGGACAGCCTCAGTCAGTGAGAGCCAGTGGCAGTGGGACAGGAGCCAATGGTGGGCAGTGCCAATAGAACTTGTGAGTGGGGATTGGGGAAAGAGCCAGGTATTGTAAATTTATGGACAGTTTTCTCCCAACCACAGACATTTAAGGATGGGAGAAATCAGGGTGTTTTTTTTACAAACTGTCCATAAATATAGGGACGGTTGGCAACACTGGATGCAGTTCTGTTTTTTGAAACCTAGACCACCTAGTTTCCATTATCAAAATAAATGTATTGGTAAACTTTGCTGCAATTCTACATTCCTGGTAGTAGCATCTCAGCATATTGCATAGTCACAAAGCCACATGCCTCCATGGAGGCAAAGAGCACTAAGGCAAACCTGCAATTGCAGTGATATGGTATGGTGTAATCCCCCCAATGTTGTAAGGACATAGTATTTTTGTATAACATTGACATTCTTACCCAGTGTGGAGACTAGGGATGAGCCGAGTTCAGTTGAGTTCGGTTCGCACCAGAACCTGCGAATGGACCGAAAGTTCGCGCAAACTTCAGAACCATATTAAAGTCTATGGGACTCGAACGTTTGAAATCAAAAGTGCTAATTTTAAAGTCTAATATGCAAGTTATTGTCCTAAAAAGGGTTTGGGGACCCGGGTCCTGCCCCAGGGGACATGTATCAATGCAAAAAAAAGTTTTAAAAACGGACGGTTTTTCGGGAGAAGTGATTTTAATGATGCTTAAAGTGAAAAAAAAAGTGAAATATTCCTTACCTGGGGGGGTGTCTATAGTATGCCTGTAAAGTGGCGCGTGCTTCCCGTGCTTAGAACAGTCCCTGCACAAAATTACATTTTTATTTTTTTTTCAAAACATTTTTATTGAAAATTTTTTATACGGTTCAAACATGAAATGGTATACAGAACTGGTAGTATATTTCAGCATTACTTGCATAACATTTCTTTCGGTAACACAGGCATGTTTGAGTTTGGATGATTATTAACCGGATTAGAACTTATACTGTCAACATAAGTAGCAACATAAACCTAGAATAGGCATACACTACCATTACTCTTAAGTAGGTGGAACGAGGGAAGGTAGTAAAAGATAGTAGGCGGATGATTGGATGGAGTGGGAAGAGGATAGGAGGGGAGGGAGGAGCAGGGAATGGTATGGGGGGTGGGAGGAGAGGTGAAGGGAGAGGGGAATAGAGAGAAAGAGGTGAGGAGAGAGCAAAGGAGAGCACCAGAGCGTGTAAGACAGAGCCTCTGAGAGTAACATTGTAATATATCTAATCACTGACTGCCCAGGGGAGCCATAATGCGTGCGTCTTAGAGCATGAGGGTTTACCTCGTGCAAGCACTGATTCGAAAGTGTAATGATTATGCACTAACTCTACAACTTCTGTACTGGATGGTATGTCTGTCGATTTCCATCTTCTGGTAATGAATAGTTTGGTTGCCAGTAATACATGTGTGGTGACAAGCCTGAGCTTTGGAGGAAGCGATTCTATGGTTAAATTCAGGATGCTAAGTTGTCGAGTTAATATGATGGGATATTGTAGAATTTGTTGTAAAATGTGTTCAATCTCCAACCAAAGTTTCTTTATAGGTGGACATGACCACATAATGTGTAGTAGAGTACCTGTGCCAGAACAGTCTCTCCAGCACTCGGGGGATGAAAGTGGTTGGAATTTTGCCATCAGTTGAGGTGTCAAGTACCATCTCATCATAGTTTTTTGTGTCAGTTCTCAGAGGGAAGTACATTAGTAGTTTTGTAAACTGTTTTTATGGCTGTTTGCCATTGTAGGTCAGTAAACTGGGTCTGTAAATCATGTTCCCAGTCTTTAATGGGTTTGGATTTGTTAAATACGTTTTTTTCTTGCAGCGTTGAGTATAATAGGGAGGTCCCTTTGGAATGTGTGTTGTTTGTAAAAAGGAAGTTCCATATTTTAATAGGAAGTGCCTTTTCCAAAGATAAATGTGCTGCTAGACATTTTTGAATCCTATAGAAGTTAAAGTAGTCATTTGCGGGTGCAGCGCATTCCTTTTGTATTTGGGAGAAGGGTTTGTCTATTATTTTGGTTCTAAGCTTCGCTATGTGGGTAATCTGATCCGATAGCCACTTGGGTACATTCATTTCCGGGGATAGAAGCAAAAGCACAGTCAAGGGTATTTGGACTGTCTTGGTCGGTAGGTGTGTCCATGTGGTGTCATGTAGGATTCTTCAAGCTTTAATGAAGGCTCTAATTGTTGGTGAATAGTGGTTAAATTGTGTTTGGTTGGAGAGAGTGCTGAACAACCAATCTCTAAGATTTTTGCCTGGTGTCAGGTTATTTTCTATGTCACCCCAGAGTGTGGAGGGTTCGGTGGATAGCCAGTTATTTAGTTGGGAGATTAACGTGGCTAGATAATAGTCTTTTAGATCGATGTATCCAATTCCCCCGGCAGATCTATGTTTGATGAGCTTGGTGTAATTACTCCTGGGTTTTTTCCCTTGCCATACATAGTGACTTATTATGAAAGTGTATGTAGGCATGAGAAAGTGGTAGTGCCATTGTTCGGAATATGTATAATATTTTGGGCAGGACTTGCATTTTAAAGGCTGCGAGACGCCCTGACCAGGAGAATTCATGTTTGGATAATTTGGTTGTTTCTCTGAGAAGCATTTGCTTGGCTTCTACATAGTTAGCAGCGAATAGACCTTTTGTGGATTTAGTAAGAGTAATACCCAAATATGTGATTCCTCTGTCCGCCCAGGGATAAGTGAAGTTGTTTCTGAGTAAAGTACTAGTTTCAGCATCTAGTCCTAGATCTAGTATATAGTATTTGTTTTTGATCACCTTATAGTACGATATGGAACCAAATCTGTGTAACAAATGATGTACCGAAGCCAGGGAAGACAGGGGATTAGTGAGCATAACTATCACATCGTCACATCGTCGGCGAATAGGTTGATTTTGTGTTCAATAGATCCTATTTTGAAGCCAGTGATAGATGAATTGGTTCTTATATGTTCCACAAGAGGTTCCATCATGAGATTGATGATGAGTGGTGAAAGTGGGCATCCCTGTCGGGTGCCATTAGTGATTCTGAATGGTTTGGACAACATTTCAGAATTGTATACATGGGCAGCAGGGGTTGAGTATAAGGCTAGAATGGCCGACAGAATAGGTCCTTGAAAACCAAACTTGCACAGGGTCATCTTGAGATATGACCAGTGGACCCTGTCGAACGCCTTCTCTGCATCCAAGGAGAGGAGCAGAGAAGGCGTTCGAGTCACGTCAGCTGAGTGGATCAAGTCTATAATTCTACGTGTGGGTTTGTCTACCTACAGTGAAACCTGATTGATCTCTATTGATCAGCACGGGCATTAAATGTAATAATCTTGTGGCTATAAGTTTTACATATATTTTGGTGTCAAGGTTGAGGAGTAATATAGGCAGTGTAATAATCAATGCATTTAACATTTCTTGTGGGAGAGAGGAGGAAGAGGCAGCTTCATTGCACTTTGGATAGGAAGGGTGATAATACATTTCTAAATCTTTTGTAATACTCGCCTGTGAGGCCATCTGAGCCAGGTGATTTGTTAGCCGGAAGGGTAGTTATGATTTTTAAGATTTCTTGTGATGTGAAGGGAGCATTGAGTGTAGTGAGTTGTGCTTGTGTTAATTTGGGAAGGTCAATTTCTTCTAAGAATGCTTCTATTTCATGTGTGGAAGGCTGTGTGGTAGTAGGATCATCTTTCAAGTTGTACAATTTACTATAATATAGGCTAAATGCATCGGCAATAGTTTGTGATTCTAGCAGCTTTTTCTGTGTAAGAGGATGATAAAGATGTGAGATTTTGGATTTGTTATAATGATCTTTTAATCTGTTGGACATGGCTTTTCCAGCCTTGTTGCCTGTGGAATAATGAATTGCTTTAAATCGTGTTTGTGCTTTTTCAAATGTATCTAACAGGTGTGCTCTCAGCTCTTGTCTAAGGCAAGTCAGTTCAATTTTCAGTGAAGGGGCTGGGGAAGATTGGTTTTGTGTCTCTAGATTTTTGATACTAGAGGTGAGAGTGTCTAAATGCTGTGTTCTCCTCCTCCTCTCTCTTGCACTCACTTGCATAATGATCCCCCTTATGAATGCCTTATGGGCATTCCACAATGTGGTTATGTTAGATACAGTCCCTTCATTGAACCTGAAGAATTCTTCTAGGCTCTGTTCTGGATATAGGCAGAGTGTTCTGGCGAATGCAGGATTTGTGGATTGGCTCTCCAGATCATTGGGCGAGATTTGGTTGGTGTGTCCCCTGTTGTTATGGTAACTGGGGCATGATCTGACCACGTTATAATAGAAATATGAGAATAAGATATTTTGAATAAGATATTTTGGGTAAGAGCCATTTGTCAACCAGGAAAAAGTCAATCCGTGTATGTACGAGTTGTGTCGATGTGAAAAAAAGGCGTAATCCTGTTCGGTGGTGTGATGGCATCTCCAAACATCATATATGTCGTTTGACCTTATGAATGTCCCCATGGGTGACGAGGTTCTGCTGCTGTGTGAGGCTGTATCAATGGTGTTGTCTGGCACCATGTTGAAATCTCCACACAAAATGAGATGACCATTTCTGAAAGCATTAATCTTTTTCATCAGTTTCCTTAGGAATCTGATCTGATTAGAGTTAGGTGTATAGACATTTACTACGGTGTATCTGGTATTGTTTAGGGTGCAGTCAAGTGCTAGGTATCTACATTTTGGTTCTGCTTTCCGGTCAAAATGGGTCTCCTGGATGCATAGCACTTCACTGTGAGAACCCATTGCGGTGCGCCACATCGACTTTCGTTTGGCCAGGTGGTTTAACCCCTTGGCATTAAGTGATAGGAATTTAGGCATCCTGGGTGTTTGAGTGTGGACGATACGTGTACTGATCTGTACTAACAATTAGTTGAGTAGAATATCCCGATCAAGGAAGTTGAGGTGGTGTCTTCTGGTTGGTGATCCGACTTGCAGTGCAGTCACTGTATCAGGTTTGTATCTGAACAGTCTCCTGTGCTCTCAGAGAGGAAGAAGGTGAGCAGAGAGGAATAGGGTATACTGTGGGTAAACAGTGGAGCAATAGGGGTGGGGGGAAACAAGGGTCAGCAGTAACACTGGAACTGCTGATGAACTTGAGGGTGAAAGTTTGTGTACTATCTGCTGCGAGCAGGCACCGAGACGGAATGTGGTATTTGAGCATCTTGAAGATGTGTGGTGTCACCACTAACCTGGTGTTGAGGTTGCAGGGTTTGTAGGACGGTTGTTACTGCAGATGGGGTCTTTGTCATGCTGTAGTGGACTGGATTGCAACACTCCTTCAGGAATGATTACCCAAGTGTGCAGGAGTTGGATTTCCTCCTCAACTGTAGTAATAGTAAGAAAAAACAAAATTGCGCTTGGATAAACAGAATCAAAAAAGTATACAAATTGAATATCAGTGTAAAATGTGAATGGGGTAACACCTTATGTAAGTATCATAAAGAAATTCAGTGAGCTGCGGTTACAAGTGGGGTCCACCAACAAAATACATAAACAGGTAAACCGCGCTAAAAGTGAGTCCAGTATAAAATCAGTGAAAATACAACAATTGAGTCCAAAATACTGCAATAAATACTGCAATAAATTCTTCTATACGATGAGGTGGAGAAAGTGGAAAATGACTATGTGGTGAACTGCTTACCAGAACGTAAGCCAAATCAGACAGATGGCTTAAAACCCAGCCCGGGCCTTTGGGAGCACTTCAAGTGGGCAGAATCCTTCACGCTCATACAGCAGAACGAGTCCACATAGGGTTAAATCAAATAAAAAGACCATAGTCCTGGCAGGTCCTCACAGGCTCGGATAGGTGTATATATTAAAGAGGAGAAGCAGCCAATGGTGTAATAACGTACGACTCCAATTTATTAAAAAACAAGCACTTACATTTAAAAACACGAATAACAACGATGCCGGCCGGCACTCAGACAGCTCCCGTCCACTCAGAGCAAAGCGTGGTGACGTCAGCACGTCCCTCCCAGACGTTCAGATGCTCATTTTCCACTTTCTCCACCTCATCGTATAGAAGAATTTATTGCAGTATTTATTGCGGTATTTTGGACTCAATTGTTGTATTTTCACTGATTTTATACTGGACTCACTTTTAGCGCGGTTTACCTGTTTATGTAGTAATAGTGTGTTTCACCCCATTTTTGTTCGAGATGAGCTTGGTGGGGAATCCCCATTGGTAGGGGATCTTGTGGTTGATTAGAGGTTTGGTGATAGTCAATATGACATTTTTAAAGGAATAAAAGTCATTTAAAACTGCTTGCGGCTTTAATGTAACGTCGGGTCCCGGCAATATGGATGAAAATCAGTGAGACAAACGGCATGGGTACCCCCCCCCCCCAGTCCATTACCGGGCCATTTGGGTCTTGTATGGATATTAAGGGGAACCCCGCACCCAAATTAAAAAAAGGAAAGGCGTGGGGTCCCCAGGCCCTATATACTCTGAACAGCAGTATACAGGCGGTGCAAACAAGACAGGGACTGTAGGTTTGTTGTTAAGTAGAATCTGTTTGTAATTTTGAACTGGTACATTTTTAAAGTGTAGCTCCAGCCAAAAAAAAATCTATTTTTAAGCTTTTTGGAAAACATAGGGAAGGGTTATCACCCCTGTAACATTTGTTTTGCTGTCTGTGCACCTCTTCAGAAGATTTCACCTCACTTTCTGTCCCAATTACAAATGTTTTTTGAAAATTTGGGGTTTTGAAACAAGGATTGGTGATAAAGCATCAGTGAAGAGGAGACACGTTTTTCCCATATTAACTCTTACAGGAGAGAATTTCCCTTCCTAGATCAAGAATTGTAATTACATGTCCCTGTTGAACAGGGGCAGAAAAATTGGGCCTTGGGCACTGGTGCCACAACACTGCAACCCCTCACAGATGCTATAGTTGGAGCGCATGAATGAGCCCTGGTGCAAAGTATTGCATTAAAAATTGTAATTATATGCCCCTGTTAAACAGGGGCTGAAAATTTGGGCCTTGGCCACTGGTGCTGGTGCCACAGCACTGCAACCCCTCACAGATACTCTAGTTGGAGTGCAGGAATGAGCCCTGCTGCAAAGTATTGCATCAAAAATTGTAATTACTCGCCCCTGTTAAACAAGGGCAGAAAATTTGCCACAACACTGCAACCCCTCACAGATGCTATAGTTGGAGCGCAGAAATGAGCCCTGCTGCAAAGTATTGCATCAAAAATTGTAATTACACGCCCCTGTTAAACAGGGGCAGACAAATTGGGCCTTGGCCACTGGTGGCGGTGCCCAGAACCAAAAATGCTCTTACAAGCTACCAGCATGAAAATTGAGGAGGAAGAGGATTGTGACTCAGCATAACAGGATAGTCACTCAGCATCAGCATAGGCAGTTTTGAAGGGATCTCACATTAAAAAAAAATCAATCGGTTACATCAGCATCAGGTGCTTGATAGCTGGTGATCCAAGACTGATTAATTTTTATTAAGGTCAGCTGATCGACCGATTTGGTGGACAGGTGCACCCTGTGATCGGTTACAAAGCCTCAAACAGCACTGAATGTGCGTTCCGAAAGAACGCTGGATGCAGGACAGGCCAGTAGCTCAATTGCAAACTGTGCAAGCTCTGGCCAAGACCCAGTAACCCAGAGGATTTTTGGTGGGAAAGGTGTCCAAGTCTGATCTTGCTCCTAGTTAATCCTGCGCCATGTGAATCAGACGCTGGTGATGGTTGCTGGAACCAATCAGACCTTCGGGCTGCGGACTAAAAAATTGTCTGAACGCATTGGTCAGACGGCCACCGTCTCCACCGCTCCTTCTGTGACTGACCGAAGCCTCACCAACACGTTGTCCAGGAGGACCAGGAAATTGTAACCTCCCAGGCTCTGGAAACGCGTTGCACAAACCTTTCTGCAAGGCCTCCCAAAGATGTTTCATCCTCTGCTCCCTCTGCTACGGCAAGATAAGGTCCGCAACCTTACCCGTAACGTGGATCAAGGAGGGTTTCCAGCCAGTAATCATCCTTCCCCTTGATACCACGAATACGAGGATCCTTCCGCAGGCTTTGCAGGATCAGGGAGGCCATGCAGCGTAGGTTTGCTGAGGCATTCGGTCCAGAGTCCTATGGGTCACTAAGGATGACATGATCCGCAGCCACCTCCTCCCAGCCACGTTCATGTCCATGGATTTCTTCAGACTGTAAATGATCCTTTGAAGACTGCTGCTGATGCTGAGTGCCAGGCTCCACCTCCATGCTGACACAATCCTCCTCCTCCTTCTCCTCCTCGTCCTCTTCCGTGTGATTGGCAGGCATGCAAGAACACTGTCTGGATAAAGGGGGAGAGGTAAGGAATTCCTCCTCTTCCTCCCTCTCTTCTGCCTAAAGTGCCCTGTCCATTATTCCACACAGTGTGTGCTCCAACTGGTGGACAAGAGGGACATTGTCACTGATGCATGCACTGTCACTGCTCACCATCCTCGTGACCTCCTCAAATGGTGACAGGACAGTGCATGCATCCCTAATCATAGCCCACTGGCGTGGGGAAAAAACCAAGGTCCCCTGACCCTGTCTGGTGCCATAGTTGCATAGGTACTCGTTGATAGCCCTCTGCTGCGTGTGCAGGCGCTGCAGCATGGCCAACGTTGAGTTCCACCTGGTGGGCATGTCACGGATTAGGTGGTTCTTGGGCAGGTTAAATTCCTTTTGGAGGTTAGCCAGCCGAGCACTGGCATTATATGACCTGCGGAAATGCTCACAGACTTTCCTGGCCTGCCTCAGGACATCCTGTAAGCCCGGGTACCTGCCCAAGAACCACTGCACCACCAAGTTAAGGACGTGAGCCAAACAGGGCACATGGGTCAGTTGTCCCTGTCGGAGGGCAGAGAGGAGGTTGGTGCCATTGTCGCAAACCACCATACCTGGCTTAAACTGGCGTGGCATCAACCATCTCTGAACCTACCCCTGCAGAGCTGACAGAATCTCTGCCCCAGTGTGGCTCCTGTCCCCCAATCACACCAGCTCAAGCACCGCATGGCATCTTTTTGCCTGCGTGCTTGCGTAGCCCCTTGAACACCTACAGAGCACCGCTGGTTCCGAGGACAAATCAGCACAGGAAGAGGCAATGGAGGAAGAAGAAGAGGAGGGGGTGGAGGAGAGAGGTGTGGCAGAATCACCACTAGTAGAATTTTGGAGACGTGGTGGCAGAACAACCTCCAACACTACTGCACCCTGCATCCTTCCCAGCTGCCAGAAGAGTCACCCAGTGAGCGGTGAAAGATAGGTAATGTCCCTGTCCATGCCTGCTGGACCATGAGTCAGCGGTAATATGCACCTTACCTCTGACCGCCTTGTCCAGTGAGGCCAAGACATTGCCTTCCACATGCCGGTAGAGAGCCGGAATCGCCTTCCGTGAGAAAAAATGGTGTTTGGGAACCTGCCACTGAGGAACTGCACATTTCATAAACTCACAGAAGGGGGCAGAGTCTACCAACTGAAAAGGCAGCAGTTGAAGTGCTAGCAATTTAGCCAAGCTAGCTTTTAACCGCTGGGCATGTGGATGGCTGGGAGCGAACTTCTTTCGGCGGTGCAGCAGCTGGGGCAGGGGAATTTGCCTTGTACAATCTGACGTTGTTGTACCGATAGCAAATTGCTCGCAAGTACTTTGCTGTGACACACCTAATTCTACACCTTCATTCCTCTCTGTGCAGGTTTCATTGAGGACTGAAGGTATAGTGGGGTTGGAGATCCCAGCCTATGAGGAGCAAGGAGAGGTCTGCTTTGTTCTTTGGTGTGGGTCTTTTAGGTACGCTTGCCAACAAACTACATGGCAGGTCGACATATGTCTGGTCAAGCATGTGGTGCCCAAGCGGGTGATGTTTTGGCCACGCGAGATACGCTTGAGACATATGTTACAAATAGCAGCGGTGGGATCTGATGCACTCGTCTCAAAAAAGGCCCACACCAAAGAACTTTTGGAATAATGCGCAGAGATGACAGCGCCCTGCGGTGCCCTGTGGCACCCTGCGGAGCTCTGCGGTTTGATTCAGTCAGTGTGCTGCCCTTAAGCTGGCCCCTGGAGGGCATCCTGCCTCATTGGAGATGTGCCTCCTCCTCCTCCTCCTCTCTCCTATCAGGCACCGATGTGGAGTCAGTGACCTCATCATTCCCTCCCTCCTCATCACTGGAGCAAAGCTGGCAGTATGCTGCAGCTGGGGGAACATACCAATAAGGGAGAGGACCAAGGGGAAACACAAGAGAGTGGTCTCCCTTGGTCCAAAAAGTGGCTACTATGGATATGGTGGGCAATAAAGGGGAAATGATATATATTCATATATCATTTCCCCTTTATTGCCCACCATATCCATAGTATATTCATATATCATTTCCCCTTTATTGCCCACCATATCCATAGTAGCCACTTTTTGGACCAAGGGAGACCACTCTCTTGTGTTTCCCCTTGGTCCTCTCCCTTATTGGTATGCTTGATTTGGGTTACGGATACGGCCTCCAATTTGAGGAGAGGCATTGGGTGAGAAATTGTGATGTTGTGATTTTTCCAAAAAAAGGCAGGCATTTTAAGGGTGGTCCTCCTCCCTTCCTTTTAGCCAGCTGGGGGAACATAACTGACAGATTGCTGTCCTTCTTGGGCATCCCCTCTCTCTGGGCTCACGTTACTGCCCTCCTCTAGCTGGGTACAATCTTCAGAGCCTTCAAAACGCTGGGCATCCTCCTGGAGCATGTACCCAACACTGTGGTCAAACAGTTCAGGGGACTCCCCAGGAGGACATGGTGGGGCTAGGGAAGGAGTGACTGATGCCATTGAGCCGAGGGAAGAGGCAGCGTTGGCAGCTGCTTTGCCAGACAAAGTACCCTGAGCCTGGGTGAGAGAGGATGAGGAGGATGTGGACGGCTTGGTCATCCACTCTACCAAGTCTTCTGCATGTTGCGGCTCTACACGGCCAGCTGACGAAAAAAAGGACAAGCATGTCCCACGGCCACGTGCTGATGAGGATGCACCGTCTCCACGACCAGCACTGTTGCCTCTAAACACAGAGCCTGCTTGCCCTCTTTTATTGGCTTGTGACTGTCTGCCTCTCCTTGTTGGCCTTCCAGACATACTAATGGCCTGCAGTAAGATGTAGCTGCACAAAGCTGGGATGTTTATATATACCGATACTGCAGCTAGCAGAATCAACTGCCTGCCTGTAGTATTATTAGTATGAGAACACCAGCAATTGTCTTTAGGTAGCTTTAGGTGCACACTGTGCAGAGGACACAGTACACTAACTGTAAATACTGCAGCTGCCTGCCTGTGGTATTAATAGGATCAGAACAACAGCAATTCTCTTCAGGTAGCTTTAGGTGCACACTGTGCAGAGGACACAGCGCACTAACTGTAAATATTGCAGCTGCCTGCCTTGAGTACTTATAGGATCAGAACAACAGCAATTCTCTTCAGGTAGCTTTAGGTGCACACTGTGCAGAGGACACAGTAGACTAACTGTAAATACTGTAGCTGCCTGCCTGTGGTATTAATAGGATCAGAAGAACACCAGCAATTGTCTTCAGGTAGCTTTAGGTGCACACTGTGCAGGGGATGCACTACACTAATGCCCCGTACACACGGTCGGATTTCCCGATGGAAAATGTCCGATCGGAGCGTGTTGTCGGAAATTCCGACCGTGTGTGGGCTCCATCGGACATTTTCCATCGGATTTTCCGACACACAAAGTTGGAGAGCAGGAGATAAAATTTTCCGACAACAAAATCCGTTGTCGGAAATTCCGATCGTGTGTACACAAATCCGACGGACAAAGTGCCACGCATGCTCAGAATAAATAAAGAGATGAAAGCTATTGGCCACTGCCCCGTTTATAGTCCAGAGGTACGTGTTTTACGTCACCGCGTTCAGAATGATCGGATTTTCCGACAACTTTGTGTGACCGTGTGTATGCAAGACAAGTTTGAGCCAACATCCGTCGGAAAAAATCCTAGGATTTTGTTGTCGGAATGTCCGAACAAAGTCCGACCGTGTAACCTATAACTGTAAATACTGCAGCTGCTTGCCTGTGGTACTAATAGGATCAGAACAACAGCAATTGTCTTCAGGTAGGTTTAGGTGCACACTGTGCAGAGGACGCACTACACTAAATGTAAATGCTGCAGATGCCTGCCTGTGGTATTATTAGGATCAGAACAACAGCAATTGTCTTCAGGTAGCTTTAGGTGCACACTGTGCAGAGGATGCACTACACTAACTGTAAATATTGCAGCTGCCTGCCTGTGGTAATAATAGGGTCAGAACAACAGCAATTGTCTTCAAGGAGCTTTAGGTGCACAATGTGCAGGGGACGCACTACGCTAACTGTAAATACTGCAGCTGCTTGCCTGTGGTACTAATAGGATGAGAGCAACAGCAATTGTCTTCAGGTAGCTTTAGGTGCACACTCTGCAGAAGACGCACTACACTAACTGTAAATACTGCAGCTGCCTGCTGTACTAATAGGATCAGAAGAACACAACCAATTTTCTTCAGGTAGCTTTAGGTGCACACTGAGCAGAGGACGCACTACACTAACTGTAAATACTGCAGCTGCCTGCCTGTGGTATTATTAGGATCAGAACAACAGCAATTGTCTTCAGGTAGCTTTAGGTGCACACTGTGCAGAGGACGCACTACACTAACTGTAAATATTGCAGCTGCCTGCCTGTGGTAATAATAGTGTCAGAACAACAGCAATTGTCTTCAGGTAGCTTTAGGTGCACTCTGTGCAGAGGACGCACTACATTAACTGTAAATACTGCAGCTGCCTGCGGTACTAATGGAATCAGAAGAACACAACCAATTTTCTTCAGGTAGTTTTAGGTGCACACTGCGCAGAGGACACACTACACTAACTGTAAATACTGCAGCTGCCTGCCTGTGGTATTATTAGGATCAGAACAACAGCAATTGTCTTCAGGTAGCTTTAGGTGCACACTGTGCAGAGGATGCACTACACTAACTGTAAATATTGCAGCTGCCTGCCTGTGGTAATAATAGGGTCAGAACAACAGCAATTGTCTTCAAGGAGCTTTAGGTGCACAATGTGCAGGGGACGCACTACGCTAACTGTAAATACTGCAGCTGCTTGCCTGTGGTACTAATAGGATGAGAGCAACAGCAATTGTCTTCAGGTAGCTTTAGGTGCACACTCTGCAGAAGACGCACTACACTAACTGTAAATACTGCAGCTGCCTGCTGTACTAATAGGATCAGAAGAACACAACCAATTTTCTTCAGGTAGCTTTAGGTGCACACTGAGCAGAGGACGCACTACACTAACTGTAAATACTGCAGCTGCCTGCCTGTGGTATTATTAGGATCAGAACAACAGCAATTGTCTTCAGGTAGCTTTAGGTGCACACTGTGCAGAGGACGCACTACACTAACTGTAAATATTGCAGCTGCCTGCCTGTGGTAATAATAGTGTCAGAACAACAGCAATTGTCTTCAGGTAGCTTTAGGTGCACTCTGTGCAGAGGACGCACTACATTAACTGTAAATACTGCAGCTGCCTGCGGTACTAATGGAATCAGAAGAACACAACCAATTTTCTTCAGGTAGTTTTAGGTGCACACTGCGCAGAGGACACACTACACTAACTGTAAATACTGCAGCTGCCTGCGGTACTAATAAGATCAGAAGAACACCACCAATTTTCTTCAGGTAGTTTTAGGTGCACACTGTGCAGAGGATGCACTACACTAACTGTAAATACTGCAGCTGCCTGCGGTACTAATAGGATCAAAAGAACACCACTAATTTTCTTCAGGTAGCTTTAGGTGCACACTGTGCAGAGGTTGCACTAAACTAACTGTAAATACTGCAGTTACCTGCGGTACTAATAGGATCAGAAGAATACCACCAATTTTCTTCAGGTAGCTTTAGGCGCACACTGTGCAGAGGACGCACTACACTAACTGTGAATACTGCAGCTGCCTGCGGTACTAATAGGATCAGAAGAATACCACCAATTTTCTTCAGGTAGCTTTAGGTGCACACTGTGCAGAGAACGCACGACACTAACTGTAAATATGTAGTTGGTCCGGTTGGTGAAAACAACACCCCTAAGTTAGACACCTCATCCCAATAAATATATATGCAGCAAAAAAGAATAAGGGGATTTTTGCGGTGCCAAATACAGGAAGACAAGGTTAACTATTGTCAATTAAAATGAAGCATAATTTTATTAACATAGCATAATTAAAAGGACATGCTGTTTTAAAGCAATGTAAAATTACAAACGTTTGGTGGTCAAAATTAAACAGGTGAATGGTAGACCGCAGATGGAGATATTGCACACTAGCCCGACATGTTTCGCCCTTTTTTGGCAACCAAGCTCATACTTAAATTCAATACTCTGTATTTACACTTTGATTGTATTTTTATAGACCTTTGTTACAACCTTGTTTTTTCATTCATTTAGTGGTCTCAATAAAATCTTGCACATCCCCTGAGGAAGCTAAGTAGCGAAACATGTCGGGCTAGTGTGCAATATCTCCATCTGCGATCTACAACTAACTGTAAATACTGCAGCTGCTTGCGGTACTAATAGGATCAGAAGTACACCACCAATTTTCTTCATGTAGCTTTAGGTGCAAACTGTGCAGAGGACGCACTACACTAACTATAAATACTGCAGCTGCCTGTGGTACTAATAGAATCAGAAGAACACCACCAATTTTCTTCAGGTAGCTTTAGGTGCACACTGTGCAGAGGACGCACTACACTAACTGTAAATACTGTAGCTAAAAGGACTAATAGGATCAGAAGAACACCAGCAATTTTCTTCAGGTAGCTGTAAATACTGTAAAAACACCTGCCTGCCTGTCAGTAGGAAGAGAATAACAGGAACGGATCTAGCTAAACTGAATACAGTATATATATATATATATATATATATATATATATATATATATATATATATATATATATACTACACCTAGGATGCATACTAAGTGCAGCTAACTGACTCTACTACTCTATCTAACTTAAATCAAATGACACTGTCTCTCTGCTCTGTCTATCTCTCCGCTGCCTCTGCAACACGCTACACAAGGCCACCACGCAGGCGGCCTTTTATTGTTTGGGGCGTGTACTAAACCCCCTGAGCCATAATTGGCCAAAGCCACAATGGCTTTGGCCAATTACGCCTCTCTGTACAGACGGCGCTGTGATTGGCCAAGCATGCGGGTCATAGTGCATGCTTGGCAAATCATCACTCAGCAATGCACTGCGATGCCGCAGTGAATTATGAGCTGTGACACGCCACTCAAATTTGGCGCGAACGGCCCATAACGTTCGAAATTCGACGAACGGTCGAACATGGGTTCGACTTGAACTCGAAGCTCATCCCTAGTGGAGACCCTGTTGGTCTCAGCAAGTGGGTAAAAATAAAAGAAAGGTAAAATTCTTCTGCCTCACATATGTCAAAACACCCCTTTACAGCTAAAGCACAATAAATACCTTATTACAGGTAAAAATTCCCATTTCTGCAGCTAGAAATTCCCACTATATCCCTCTCAGTAATCACCGGCCAGCTTTCTAATATTAGCTAAATATAGAAAAACCCACAAGCAACCATTTACCAACATATTGCCATATTTGCAGCTACCTTTTTTCCTACATTTAGCCAGCCAAAAACCATAGAATCCTGATATCAAGACATTATTCTGGTTAGGAAACTGCCCAAGCCTTGTCTACAAGTACATAATGTCCTTCCAGTGCCTGTCACAGAGCCCAATCAAAGATTATGCAGCCACTTTGAAATAGGCAGTTGCAACACACTCTAGTCATCTATACTACTCCTTTGCCAGATGCTCTTCTTACATTCAGTTGAAAAGCCTGCACCTATGGCTAACTGTGGTTTCTGTTAAGGGTGGTATGACCTCACCTTTGTCCTCCTAGAGACGATCACATATTTGAAGTGAATAATATCCCACTAGGAAGGAAGCTTCACTAAAGCAGCAGTTGAATAGTAAATGAGGCAGCATCCAACTTTACTAAATAGGCATATTCAGAGGGCGGTTCAGGTCACAGTGGAGACCCTTGGTGCACATGGGAAACAGGTAAATGCTCAAGAGCTCCTTTCAAACCTTAAGCTTAAATAGCCCTTGAAGACAATTGTGCATTTACCAGGGCTATACTTTTTTAACCAGTAAACATACTAACAAAGAGAGTCCAGGGACAAGAAAAAACAGCAGCAAAAAATTAACTCATAGTATGGAGGAATGGCATCTGCACATAGGAGGTATATGCAAGTCATCAGTTCTATAGAACATGAGATTCCCTTCCACTTTTTTCCTGGCCACCCTTAACTGCCTCTGCCAAAAAAAAAAAACAGAAAAACATTTGGTTCAGCGTCTGCCTCCCAGTCATTTATTGACCCTGATGATACCCCATATGCTTTATTCAAATGCAAATAAACATGTTACTTTTGTTAATATCATCTTCCTTAACCATTTAACATCCTCGGTGCTCAGTGCTATCTTCAGTAAACAAAACAAAATATTTTTTACCATTGGCTTCCCTGTGCACATACCCATATAATGTTTTCATCTGAACACCTGTATGTATGTGTGTTCTAATCAAAGTAAGAAGTGAAGCCTGTAAAATTACATACTGTAGTAGTAAAAAAACAAAAAAAAATCATGCAATTATTACAATAGTGTCCAATCAGACTTTTTTTTTTTTTTTTTTACATTTTGTTGACCTTGGTTTAGGTCTGTGATTATTCCTTTAGTATTAGGATGTTGTCAATCACCTACACAGGCAGATCCTGCACACATGGTGGTAAATAATGACATGTGATAGCAGATGGAATTTGACTTTCTGAAAGTGTGAGCTTGTCCTGATGCAATAAGCTTCTCTGATGACAGTCTGAAGATCAGTAATTCCCATATATAGCACACAAAACATACACTAATAGTATGAGTGTAAAAAAAATTGAGTCTATCATGAAATAGAAACTTCCCTTGGAAGATCTGCTTGATGCTGTGCAACTATCATTATTTCGGTCCCTGACTGTGCAGAATAATATCCACTGAGAGGAAGGAAGTTTTCTGTATTTGAATATTTTATTAGCTTCTATTGTCTTCCCAAACCCAAATTCTGTAGATTTATACATTCGATATCCAACAGTGACCTATATATTTTTTTTTTTATTGCGGCATTGAAGACATTCAGCATAAATAGAAAAAAAAACTGCCTTCTGCCTTTGATGCTGGGAAAGAAAGACAATCATGTGTCAAATTGTAGCAAGAAAGGAAGAAAATCTGCTTTCTATCTGTAAATATATAGATTCATGCAAATTATTTATATAAACATCATGTGCAGTTTGAAACATTCATAATTTTTAAATTGGAACTGTTCATAACTGTAAGACTGACCCAATCCTTATGTGCTGAAAAATATAAATCAGAAAATTTAAAATTACCAATTTAAATTTTTATTCTGAATAAGTTCTTGTAAAGAAGAATATATTTGGTAGACTAGGAATGCAAGAAAGCTGACATTAGTGCCAGTGCTTCTTGTACAGTGTGGCAGAGTGGTGTAAATCTCAGTAATGGATGGACAAAAAATACAAATCCTTTGGAAGGTAAAACAGCTCACATATATGTATTTCAGATGTTTGTATTGCTGTTTGCCTGAAGTTCAGCTTTAATTAACCTCCCTGGCGGTATTCCCGAGTGTGGCTCGGGGTTAAATTTCAGTACCTATAGCGGTAACCCCCGAGCCACACTCGGGATGGCATCTCAGGATCCTGGTCCAGGTTACTTATCTTGTCCCCAGGATTCTGCGATGTCCCCCCACTGTGTCCTCCGCTCAATGCCTCTGTGTGCCGGACTCCGTTCTCTGCGAGCCCTGGGGGTGGAGCCCGGCGGAATATTAAAAAAGTACAAAATTCATAACACATACAGTACACTGTAATCTTACAGATTACATTACTGTATCAAAACATTTCACATCCCTTTTGTCCCTAGTGCTTTGTCCAGTGCTCTGCATGCACTTTTATATTATATTTACTGTTCTTTCTGCCTGGAAACTTGAGATTGTCCATGGCAACCAAAAAGTGCCCCTTTACGTCAAAACGGGTTGAGACCAGCAAGAAAACAGTGATAGTAAATTAGAACACTTGCAGAATTGAGCGATAATGAATCTTGGAGAAATTAATTTTATTATATTATTATTTTTTTAAATTATTTATAGTTATTTATTATATTATAATTTATGATTTTGTGTTTCAAACTTTATCATACCCGGGATGTCTACTAGACTCTTGTTTGGACACATTTAAGTGAGTTATTAGTAAGAATTACAGGCCTACAATATAAAACGCCACATTTCTATGCAAAACAATGTTCCGCTTTGAGACGCAAAAATCTGACATAATCATACCTCCAGGGTGGCTACTGAAGCATTAGAAGGGTCAGTTATTTATTTCTATACTGACAAATTAGAATAAAAATTGTGTAATAAAAAAAAAGGTTTTCTCTACATTGCTCCTATTCTAACATGCTCTCTAATGCCGTGTACACACGACCAGACTTTTCAACAGCAAAGGTCCGACGGAACCAATCCGCCAGACAATTTGATCGTGTGTGGGCTTCATCGGACCTTTGCTGTCGAAAAATCAGACAGACTTTAGAAATAGAACATGTTTCAAATCTTTCCGACGGACTCGAATCCGGTCAAAAATCCGTATGCTAGTCCGACGGACAAACAACGACGCAAGGACAGCTATTGGCTACTGGCTATGAACTTCCTTATTCTAGTCAGGTCATACGTCATCACGTTCAAATCAGTCTGACTTTGGTGTGATCACGTGTAGGCAAGTCCGTTGCATCGGAACTCCATCGAAACTCCGTTGAAAGTCCTTCAAAAAGTCCTTCGGAATTCAGTCCGTTGAAAGTCCGCTCATGTGTACATGACATAAGAGTAAACCATACTTGTCTATCCACATCTGTTTCATTTTTGTGTATAATGTGTAATGATATATTTGTCATTACATACACAAGCTCTATTTCTGCTTTGCAATGCTAAACAATGGTTTTACTTTACTGCTTCTTTTTACAATTCAAGTCTATAAGTCAGTCGACTAAAAACAATACCCTCGGGGACGTGTCCGGATGTGAGCGCAGGCAGACATGCTAGTGAGGAGCTCCGAGCATCCGATTTTAAATCCTTAGCCATCTGCATACTTTATCAGCAAAAAACGTGAAAATATCTGCCTGCTGACTCATAGCTATTCCCTGCTGCAGCCTGTTGGGATATTGTGGAGGTTCGGCCGGGGATCAGCCAGAAAACAACCAGGCCTTCACATCCGCGGCCGCCGCCATTTTCCCGGCCTGTGCCCTGCTACAGTGAGCTGTTCCTGGACTCAATCTGCAAGGTAAGGGGCTCCTCTCATCCCCCAACTTGCCCCTCTGTGTGTCTGGTGGGGTCTGGTGATCCGTGGGGCCGCTGGGACCATGCGGCGCTGCGGCGGCCTATTCCAGCCTAGTGCGGCCTAGTGCAGCCTGCCGCCCACCGCACTTTCCTGGGCCACCGGCCGGCCGGGGAGCATCGTAACCGGCCTGATTCCAACTTGGGAGAGTGGACTCTGCCGCTCTCGGCCCCCTGCCAGCCCTCCACCTTTCTGCTGAGCCATCTGGGGTAACTAACTAGGTGGGCAGGCTGAAGTGCTCTGGGGTCCAGCATCCTTCTTCCCCTCCTCCATCCAGCTCCCTGGGCCTTCTGCAGGGTTCACCTGGCCAGCCCTCCTCATTGGACAGCCTTTACCTGCAGGTCAGCGAAGGACTGCTGGAGATTATTGCCCACCTTTACTCAATGGGCCCTAGGAACTGGCCCAAGAGCTCATCCACGCCAGGTCGCCTGGCCCCTGCACCGGCTGCACAACTACCTTCCCCAGCTGCACAACTAGATCCTTCTCTCATAGGGAGACTGCAAACCTTGCTGACAGAATTAGCCATGGAGCCCGAAGCGCCAAGTGTGGCTCTCTCTGCCCCACCCTCTCAGGATAGTACTGCAGTGATCCTGGCCGCCATCGAACAAAGTAAAACCTCCATGCTAGTGAGAAAAGATCGCCTCGCAGAGGAATGTAATCTCATTAGAAATGACCTGGATAAGATCAGGGGTAGGCTGACTGAATCAGAATCTAGAATTTCTGCCACTGAAGACCTTACAGCTACCCTCACCAACACCATAGCGGAATTACAGCGTACGGTACAACTGCTTGTCGCTAAATCTGATGACGCAGAAAATAGAGCGAGACGCAACAACATCCACGTTTTGGGCCTCCCGGAGGGGGAAGAGGGTGACCGACCGGCGGAGTTCGCGGAAGAATTCTTCAAAAAACTGCTGGACCTCGCGGATACCTCTCCGACCTATGTCGTCGAGCGTGCCCATCGTGTACCCAGTACACCAGTATCCCTGGTGCAAATCCCCGACCCTTCTTGATCCGCTTCCTCAACTTCAAGGACCGTGACAGGATCCTTTCCTCAGCTCGTAAACATTCCTCGCTTTCATACGGCAGTGGCTCAAGTTCTTTTGTTTCCAGATTTCTTGGGAGAACTGCAGCGCAAGAGGAAGTCCTTTAATGACGTCCGTAAGCACCTACGTGAAAAGGACATAAAATACAGGATGTTGTATCCCAGCCTTCTTCGGGTCCCTCACAATGGCACGGTCAGATTCTTTGATTCTCCGGCTGACGCAGATGACTGGCTGAACAACCTACGATAAACGCAAGTATGAGTCGCTATCCGAAATCAGCACAAAGATCCCATTTTCCTCCTGGATCCATGTTTGAGGGGGTAGTTCATCCAGCTAACAGTTTCTGTTGTATAGCTTCTTAGACTTCATCATCAGATGTTGTTGCTCGTTGGCTCCTCTGCCCCTCACGCAGAATTGTACACGTTATCTTTTGGGAACATTAATCATTAAAAATCCTTCTAGTTCAAGAATAGATGTGCTTTTATTATACATTCTTCTACCACGGAGCCACCTTGTTAGAAGTAACTCACTGAGGTATCAACCCCCCCCCCTCCCCAGTTTTTGGGGGGGTTTTTTTCTCTTTTTGTTTTTTATTTTTTCCCACCAATTGAAGAGGCGTCGGCGATACTGAGTCGCTACACTTTGGAACTTTTTTTTTTCAGAAGTCTAAAGATCTAGAAGTTTGAGTTCAGGTTTCGGGTATTAAACTGACCGTAGTTATTATTGTTTTCTGTTCTGTGTTTTTTTTCTCTCTAGGGGTACTTCATGGTCAGTAGGGAGTTCACAGGCTACCGTTTGTTTTTTTCTTTTTTGTACGCTCTACATCCACTGACTGATACTTACATTTCATGTGTCCTATTAATGCTCACTGTGTCCAGTGCAAAATTTGTTATCCTCTTTGGCACTCCCCCTTGGTCCCGTGGGGGCTGACCCCCTACATGTAGTTATCATTATGTTTAATTATAATCTGTCACTAGATTAATGGAGTTAAAACTGGTATCATGGAATGTAAGGGGTCTTAATGACAAGGTAAAAATGGCATTAATGTTTAAATATCTGAATAATCACAAACCCCATATCTTGTTCCTACAGGAGACTCATCTTCTGGGGAACAAGATCCTGGCGCTACGCAGACCCTGGGTACGGCAATCTTTTCATGCAACGTACTCCAGTTATGCAAGGGGAGTGGCCATTCTATTGAACAAATCCCTTGCATATAGGGTCGTGCATTTACAAACTGATCAAGAGGGCCGCTTCATAATTCTATTACTGGAGATCAGGGCGGTGGTCTATGCTTTAGTGAATATATATGTGCCTCCTCCCTTTAACCAATGGGTCCTCTACAAGGTATATGAGCTTTTAGCTACATTACAATTCTCCAGACTATATATAGCTGGAGATTTTAATTCTACCTTGGATCCGTCCCTGGACTCGTCCAATCCAAATAGGGTGTATTCGCCAGACCTGCTTCATTGGGCACAAGCTTTTAATTATACTGAGATTTGGAGGCGGAAGCATCAAACCACTAGGGCTTACTCCTTTCACTCTACTACCCATAAATCTGGTTCCAGGATAGATCTGGTCTTTGGCAACACCTGTGCCCTGGCGGCGGTGAGAGGGGTCTCGTACTTACCGGTGGGCCTCTCTGATCATGCACCTCTGGAGGTCACCTTGGAGTTGTCGAACACCAGGAGTCGAGACTGTTGGCGTTTAGCACCAAAATGGGTGCAGGACACGAGGGAGGGGGAGGAGGTCTCTCCCAAACTACAACAATACTGGGAGATTAATGAGGATTCAGCCTCAGCGCAGATAGTCTGGGACGCTTTTAAGGCCAACACTAGAGGAGAATACATTTCAGCTATTAAAGCGGTCCGTTCTGAGATGTCTGGTCGGGTCCAGGCACTTGAGGAGGGAGAGGCTAGAGCAGCGGAGGCTTTTTCTGGCTCCCCGACTCTGGATCACTTTAGCCGGTTAGCCGAGGCAAGAAGAGCATTGTCTCTACATCTTGTCTCGGCCACACATCTAGATTTAAATTCCTTGGGAGGGAAGATCTTTGAATCCGGAGACAAAAATAGCAAACTCCTAGCGAATTTAGTTGCGGACTCTAAAATGCAGACGGTGGTGTCAGAAATCTGTGGTTCAGATGGTCAGGTTCTCTCTACCCCCGAACTAATTATAGATGAATTCAGATCCTTCTACGAAAACTTATATAAGGCGTTCCCTGGATGGCCTGAAGATCGGCGTAGGGAATTTTTGCAGTCCCTACGCCTACTCACTCTTTCGCAGGAGGATTTAGAATTTTTAGACAGAGAGTTTACCACTGAGGAGATAGAAGAGGCGATTTGCTCATTTCCTAGTGGTAAAACACCAGGGCCCGATGGCCTACCTGGTGAATGGTACAGAATGTACGCCTCATTACTTGCACCAAAATTGTTAAAAGTCTTCTCTGAAAGTAAAAAACAGATGTCCTTACCCCCTTCAATGTATCAGGCACACATAGTCCTCATCCCTAAGCCCGGTAAAGACATATCCCTCTGTACTTCTTATAGGCCGATATCCCTGCTAAACTATGACCTCAAGATTTTGACAAAAATACTAGCGACCAGACTGCGGACGATTCTTCCATCCCTTATTAATATAGACCAGACTGGTTTCATGCCCGGGAAATCAACAGATATAAATTTACGTAGAGTGTTCACCCATCTTCAGCTACCTCCCACTGAGTCCTCTACGAGAGTAATGGTGACACTGGACATTGAAAAGGCGTTTGATTCAGTGGCATGGCCTTTTATGTCCACGGTCCTAGAAGTTATGGGTTTTGGAGAAGTATTCCGCAGATGGATTGATATTTTATATAAAGATCCAACGGCGCAGATTAAGCTTGGTGGTGCTCTGTCGGCGCCCTTTTCTGTTGGAAGAGGCACGAGGCAAGGTTGTCCACTGTCACCGGCCCTTTTTGCCTTGGTGATGGAGCCACTTGCCTCAGCCCTCAGACAGGCAGACGGGGTTAGGGGCATTACCTCCAAGTTGTTAAAAAGAAAAATACAGTAACTGTAAATTGGAAAGTTGCAAAGTTGGATACCTAAGCATGTAAGAAAATATAAAGTCACATCACACTAAAAATACACACAATTTTCAGTTAAAATGGTTCTAAAGGCTGGTGGATTTTTAGACCTTCATGCATTCCTTTTATATGAAGCACCCCCTCCCCCCAACCTTACCAGAGTTTCCTCCAATCCAGCGACGTTCACTAAAGCCCTGGCTATCCCAGGACTCTCCCTCCTCATTGGCTAAGACAGCAGCAGGATCCCATTGGGGGAGTCAATGGGGAGAGAGCAGAGGGCGGGGCCGAGCCGTGGCTCTATGTGCCTTATGGATACATAGAACAGCGGCTCAGGAGAGAGAATGCAGTGGTGCCCTCAGCGCAAGTGGCTTTCTCCAGGGGCACTGCTCAAAGGGAAGGAGCACAGGGAATCCAAAAGAAGACAATCAAAGCTGCTCTGTGCAAAACCACTGCACAGAGCAGGTAAGCATAACATGTTTGTTATTTAAACAAACAAACAAAGCTTTAACCACTAACCGACCAGCTGCCGTCATTATACTGTGACAGGTCGGCTCTCCTGCACACCCAATCTAATTGTGAATACAGCTGATCCTAGGAGGGGTAATTGTCTTAGAGCGGTGAACTCCCATATTTCCTGTGCAAATCGCCATAGCAGTACGTTGGCCCTTCAAACAGCTATAGCAGGCGCGCATGCACACTGCATGGCGGGGGACCCGATGTGCGTGGCCATGCTCTCATGCACAAGCAGTCACGGGCACGAGAGTGTGTAAACATACATCCCTGTTCTGACAGGAGAGGAGGGACAGATCGTCTGTTCCTACTAGTTAGGAACAGTGATCTGGCTCCTCCTCTAGTCAGTCACATCCCCCACAGTTAGAAACACACATGAGGGAACACATTTAACCCCTTGATCGCCCCCTAGTGTTAACCCCTTCCCTACCACTGACATTTACACAGTAATCAGTGCATTTTTATAGCACTGATCACTGTATAAATGTCAATGGTCCCAAAAATGTGTCAAAAGTGTCTGTTCGCCGCAATGTCGCAGTCCCGCTAAAAAACGCAGATTGCTGCTATTACTAGTAAAAAAAATAATAATAAAAATTGCATAAAATTTTATAAATCTTTTTTCTAGTTTGTAGACGCTATAACTCTTGCGCAAACCAATATATATACGCTTATTGCGATTTTGTTTACCAAAAATATGTAGAAGAATATATATCGGCCTAAACTGAGGAAGAAATTAGTTTTTTTTATATTTTTGGGGGGATATTTATTATAGCAAAAAAGTAAAAAATATTGCTTTTTTTTCAAAATTGTCGCTCTTTTTTTGTTTATAGCGCAAAAAATAAAAGCCACAGAGGTGATTAAATACAACCAAAAGAAAGCTCTATTTGTGGGAAAAAAAGGACGTCAATTTTGTTTGGGTACAGCGTCGCACGTCCGCAGTGCCGTATCGCAAAAAATGGCCTGGTCATTAAGGGGACAAATTCTTCCTGAGCTGAAGTGGTTAATACCACTTTATTGCACATGTTTTAGGCAACCAAACTAATATATTGATTAACCTTTTGGCATCAGAGCTGCTTTTCATTTTCTGCATTATATATGTTTACATGTTTAAAAAACTGAAAATTCATATATTACTTGTGCCTAGAATATTCTATTTATTTCTTATTTATAAAGGATGCATTTAGCAAGACATTTGTCAAGCAAGAAATGGGTATAAAATAGGCGTTTACTTCTATGTTTGTATTTTTTCAAAAAATTTTTATTTTTTATTTTTACAAACTAGGCATAGATTCAAATGTCTGTTGCATCAAACTCTATATTTAACATGGCCCAGAACTATGATATGTCAAGCCACACCCTTACAAGTAGGTAACAACATGGAGTTATACACATTTAGTGCCACCTAATGTTCAACATAGTATGTTACATATGTTTTTTTTAATTTGCAATCAATTTGCAAAGATTTCAAACAAATTTCTTTCACATTGTCATTATGGAGTATTGTTTGTAGAATTTTGTGGAAAATATTGAATTTAATCCATTTTGGAATAAGGCTGTAACATAACAAAATGTGGAAAAAGTGAAGCACTGTGAATACTTTCCTGGATATACTGTAATATATACAGTATATACAGTGGGGACGGAAAGTATTCAGACCCCCTTAAATTTTTCACTCTTTGTTATATTGCAGCCATTTGCTAAAATCATTTAAGTTCATTTTTTTCCTCATTAATGTACACACAGCACCCTATATTTATAGAAAAACACAGAATTGTTGACAATTTTGCAGATTTATTAAAAAAGAAAATCTGAAATATCACATGGTCCTAAGTATTCAGACCCTTTGCTGTGACACTCATATTTTTAACTCAGTTGCTGTCCATTTCTTCTGATCATCCTTGAGATGGTTCTACACCTTCATTTGAGTCCAGCTGTGTTTGATTATACTGATTGGACTTGATTAGGAACGCCACACATCTGTCTATATAAGACCTTACAGCTCACAGTGCATGTCAGAGCAAATGAGAATCATGAGGTCAAAGGAACTGCCTGAAGAGCTCAGAGACAGAATTGTGTCAAGGCACAGATCTGGCCTAGGTTACAAAAAAATTTCTGCTGCGCTTAAGGTTCCTAAAAGCCCAGTGGCCTCCATAATCCTTAAATGGAAGATGTTTGGGACGACCAGAACCCTTCCTAGAGCTGGCCGTCCGGCCAAACTTAGCTATCGGGGGAGAAGAGCCTTGGTGAGAGAGGTAAAGAAGAACCCAAAGATCACTGTGGCTGAGCTCCAGAGATGCAGTTGGGAGATAGGAGAAAGTTGTAGAAAGTCAACCATCACTGCAGCCCTCCACCAGTCGAGGCTTTATGGCAGAGTGGCCCGACGGAAGCCTCTCCTTAGTGCAAGACACATGAAAGCCCACATGGAGTTTGCTAAAAAACACCCGAAGGACTCCAAGATGGTGAGAAATAAGATTCTCTGGTCTGATGAGACCAAGATAGAACTTTTTGGCCTTAATTCCAAACGGTATGTGTGGAGAAAACCAGGCACTGCTCATCACCTGTCTAATACAGTCCCAACAGTGAAGCATGGTGGTGGCAGCATCATGCTGTGGGGTTTTTTTTCAGCTGCAGGGACAAGACGACTGGTTGCAATCGAGGGAAAGATAAATGTGGCCAAGTACAGGGATATCCTGGACGAAAACCTTCTCCAGAGTGCTCAGGACCTCAGACTGAGCCGAAGGTTTACCTTCCAACATGACAATGACCCTAAGCACACAGCTAAAATAATGAAGGAGTGGCTTCACAACAAATCCGTGATTGTTCTTTAATGGCCCAGCCAGAGCCCTGACTTAAACCCAATTAAACAGAAAAAAGGTTGACCAACCAGTTTAGGACCAAGAGGGCCGTGCCACGTCCAATAATCTGAAAATACAAAGCAAAGGGGTTCCCCTGGGTGGACTTTCCTGGCACTTGCAACAAGTAAAAAATGTAGGAATATGTAGGAAATCAGGGGCAATGTAAAAAAGTACAAATTTTATTCGTATTCACAAGTACATATGGATAAAAACAAGCAATGAGTGATTTTGACTAACATAGTGCATAATACATGATAGTCATAATGAACAAATAAACAAAATCAATGATGATGAAAAAACTCTTCTCAAGCCCAACGCGTTTCGGGGTACTTAATAACTGTACAATCCTTCTTCAGGGGCACGATCTGAGAGAGGGGGGTTCATCTAAGTAGATAGGGAGAGAGGTAAGAAAAAGAAAGGGTAAGGTAAGGGATAAAGCTAAGGGCAATATTGAATGGGGGGTATAGGGTGGTGAATTAAACACCTACCTGACTATGTGTGATTATTCACTTGTGAAAGTTAGTTTTTTCTCTAAAAACAAAAAGAGCCATGGAGGAAGGGCAGGATATGGGAAGAAGTATACGTATTATAGCTAGTATAAATGAGGGTACTTAGGTGGTAAGAGGTGCAGGTTGGTGGGCTGCAGTCCCCATGGAAGGGTGTAGCAGAGACTCCCGTCCCGCCCGTCCCGGGCGCGCACACACCAGAGCGGCGTGCTGAGGTCACAAATAGGCGTCCCTAAAAAATATTTTACGTTGGACCATACCCTAAGGTCCTTTTCATATCCTGTTATTTTTTAGGGACGCCTATTTGTGACCTCAGCACGCCGCTCTGGTGTGTGCGCGCCCGGGACGGGCGGGACGGGAGTCTCTGCCACACCCTTCCATGGTGACTGCAGCCCACCAACCTGCACCTCTTACCACCTAAGTACCCTCGTTTATACTAGCTATAATACGTATACTTCTTCCCATATCCTGCCCTTCCTCCATGGCTCTTTTTGTTTTTAGAGAAAAAACTAACTTTCACAAGTGAATAATCACACATAGTCAGGTAGGTGTTTAATTCACCACCCTATACCCCCCATTCAATATCGCCCTTAGCTTTATCCCTTACCTTACCCTTTCTTTTTCTTACCTCTCTCCCTATCTACTTAGATGAACCCCCCTCTCTCAGATCATGCCCCTGAAGAAGGATTGTACAGTTATTAAGTACCCCGAAACGCGTCGGGCTTGAGAAGAGTTTTTTCATCATCATTGATTTTGTTTATTTGTTCATTATGACTATCATGTATTATGCACTATGTTAGTCAAAATCACTCATTGCTTGTTTTTATCCATATGTACTTGTGAATACGAATAAAATTTGTACTTTTTTACATTGCCCCTGATTTCCTACATATTCCTACATTTTTTACTTGTTGCAAGTGCCAGGAAAGTCCACCCAGGGGAACCCCTTTGCTTTGACTTAAACCCAATTGAGCATCTCTGGAGAGACCTGAAAATGGCTGTCCACCAATGTTTACCATCCAACCTGACAAAACTGGAGAGGATCTCCAAGGAGGAATGCCAGAAGATCCCCAAATCCAGGTGTAAAAACGTGCATCTTTCCCCAAAAGACTCATGGCTGTATTAGATCAAAAGGGTGCTTTTACTAAATACTGAGGAAAGGATCTGAATGCTTAGGACCATGTGATATTTCAGTTTTTCTTTTTTAATAAATCTGCAAAAATGTCAACAATTCAGTGTTTTTTTGTCAATATGGGGTGCTGTGTGTACATTAATGAGGAAAAAAATGAACTTAAATGATTTTTGCAAATGGCTGCAATATAAAAAAGAGTGAAAAATTTAAGGGGGTCTGAATACTTTCAGTCCCCACTGTATATATATATATATATATATATATATATATATATATATATATATATATATATATATATATATATATACTATATTACCAAAAGTATTGGGACGCCTGCCTTTAAACACACATGAACTTTAATGGCATCCCAGTGTTAGTCCGTAGGGTTCAATATTGCCTAATCTGACGGGTCGCCAATTCTGACGGAACACCGCACTCCGGGAGGAAGAGAATCGGCTGTTTTACACGACACCAGGGACAGATCCGGGGAGTCTGAACCGCTTTGGAGGGAGCAGTGCTGCAAAGCATTGTGGGAGATGTAGTTTGGAGGAGGAAGTGACTGTTAGCTGGATCAGCCCTGAACTACAATACAGACAATGCAAAGCGCGGAGCACTGCATGCTGGGAGCAGTAATAAAAGAAACAGCGGCCATCTTTCGCTCTCTCTGGACGCAATTCAATATCTGCCAGCAGGAGGTCTGTGTGTGTGACCAGGAGTCTGTGGCCTATACAGCACGGAACAGTATTGACAGACTCCGAGATGCTTCAGAGTACAGCCCGGCCAGCCTAGCAAGTGTCATCTGGAGGTCTTCTGCACTTCAGTCATCCGAAGGAGCGGTACAGCTCGGTGGTGCCATCTTTCATCAGACTGAGACATCAGGAGGGGAGTCCGGACGGAGCCTCGCAGCCTCTGAGTCTATTGTGGTGAGAGGGCACCTGCCCATTCCAGTAAAGTGCACTGTTTGCTGAGTGAGTTATTTACAGACTGCTGGTGAGACTTGTAGTTCCACAGAAGTGATTCTGCTTATTAACAGGCCACATACAGCTGAACTCTGGGGTTTGTTATTCCCTGTGCTGTAAATTCAGTACTGTATTACACTTACACATAAGGAGGAAGTGTTACAAGTGCTCTATTTCTTCAGTTAAACAGTTATCAACGTACCATTTATTCTACAGTTTGCTTTCTCTGTTTCCCTGTTGGATTACAAATACTGCAGTTTAAAATACAGGCTAGCTGAAGATATCTGGAGTCAAGGAACTTTTATCATCTTTTGCAAAGCATCATGGTTCTACTTTGTAGTTTGAACAATGAATTACAACCTAGGGGGAGCCCTTGAGTACAGGTTAAATATTGCATTGTATTATTGAATGTGAGAAACATTATATTGCAATATGGTGTGTGTATTGAGGTTTCAGTGGGAAGGTGTTTAATTAGGTCTTGGAGAATAATGAACATTTGTCCCACTGTACACCTGTCTACATATACTCCCTACGGTAATTACTGAATCCACAGTTTTCATATCTATACCGATTGTTATCAATTGTCATTTATTGTTTGTGTTTAATCACATTGTTTCATCGTGTTTAATATTCATTCTAGTAAACTTTTTGAGTGGTTCAGTGACATTGTGTGAGTTTCTCATCGATAACGTCCCATTACAGAATGGAACCCAAGGTGTCAGCAGTAAGAGAGGATTTGCAGAGTCGGGGTAGCCAGTGGGATATAGAGGCAATCTGTAGCCCTCATGGGGGTAGCGCTACATAAAGATTACTGCACCATGAGGCATATTTATCTATATTACATGGGCTAACTATGTGAGTGGAATCAACATTGTGAATACGGGGATTGATCCATTCTTCTATAACGGCTATTACCTGATTGATCTTGTCTGATCGAGAGCAAGGACTCCTTTCTTATTCAATGCTCATTTAACCCCTGTAATAAGGGTCCAAAGAGGAGGGTAATGCCGCGTACACACGACTGGACTTTTGGACAGCAAAGATCCGACGGAACGAATCCGTCGGACAATTCGATCATGTGTGGGCTTCATCTGACCTTTTCTGTCGAAAAATCTGACGGACTTTAGAAATATTTAGAGGACGTAAGAGTGTGGGCAGGCACCAAGACTTTGTAGGCACAATAAGGATACTTATATCATTAAAAGTCTGATTTTTATTTCAAAAATAATGTATTAAAAACGGGGAAAGACAGAAACAGAATAAAAACTAAGTGTAATATACATCTTTTACAGAATATGCACTCCATACACAATAAATCAAGAGACAACGAAACTACAGGATCAGTAAGAGACACAGACAACTTATTGATCTATATAGTTACAGTACATATCGTTGAATCAAACGCCATGTGATGGTGGTAGCCAAAATTCTGTAAAAACTTATAGGCTCGACATGTTGCGCGCTTTAGCGCTTCCTCAGGAGCATACAATACGGTAGCTGTAATGGATAGTACATTGTTAACAGCCTTTCCAAAGTATTTTTGTATGTGTATGATATAAACACTTAGGTCAGCAGATAATACATGGGGACCGTTTAAAGAGAACACCAGGGGGACAACAACACTGCAAGCGTATCAGGCCGGAAAAGGGGCAATGTGGGGACGGATGTAACATAGTATAGATATGTAGTATAGAATAAAGAGGGTATGTAGGTAAAATATAGCATATATTAGGTAAGAGGGGGGAAGGGGAAAACGGAGCGGGAGTAGACAGGGGAGGGAGAGAATAAGGGAAGGAAGGCACAGAGAGGGGGAGGGAGAGAAGGGGAAAGGGGGAAGGGAAGGGGGAGGGGGAAGGGGAAAGGGGGGGAGGAGGGGGGGGGGAGGAGGGGAGAGAAAAGGGGGGGGAGGGGGGAGGGGGGGACGGGGGAAAGGGAACAGGGGAAGGAAAAAGGGAAGGGATCATAGGAAAGAAAGAGGGGAGGGAGGGGGGGGGAGGGGGGAGGGGGGAGAGAGAAAAAAAGTGAAAAGAGTTATTATAATTGGAGGTAGTAATGACAAATGGGCTATGCGATATATATATGGTAATTAATATATATATATATGTACAAATCTAGTAAAGATAAATGATTCCCAATATAGGATAGTGGAGATCGCATGTCCATAGACAAATAGCTAATTGAGATAAAGTATAGTACAATGAAACTTACCCTAGTTAATGTAAGGCTATTGTTTAAGAGCGGGAGGGGGTGGAAAAACAGACCCTCAGCCGTTTCTCTATTAAACAGAGGTGGTTCCCAGCAGTTAGGTGGAACAGGGGAGAGAAAGTTGTCGGTCACAGACTGGCTTATAAGGTTCATCTAAGTATATGAACATAATAGTTCCCTGCGGTTTGTGTCCCCAGTCTTGCTGAGTCTGTTAAGGTGGGTAAAAACAGATGGTGAGATAAAATGACATCTAAATTGAGTGGGAGTGAAGGGGGGGGAGGAATAGAGGCAATAGACGCTTACCTAATTGTAGAACTTGTAGGTGTAGTAGTTGGTGGTGGAGCGTTAAAACGCCATCCCACCACAGATAGTGGTTAGTGCAGAGTGTATCGCAAGAGACGCCAATTGCGGCGTCTCTTGTACACCCACGGACTTTAGAAATAGAACATGTTTCAAATCTCTCTGACGGAACTCCGCCGGAACCAGCTCCTATCGAGAAATCCGCTCGTATTTGGTTCCGACGGACCAAAAAGGACGCATGCTCTGAAGCAAATACGAGACGGAAGCGCTCGGTCTGGTAAAACTAGTGTTCGTATTGGAGCTAGCACATTCCTCATGCTGCAAATTCTGTGATTGTTTAATGCAATTCTCACAAACTGATTTCTCGATTATTTCTCCTGATCTCATGAATAATATTGTATTTTTTAAAAGCCCGAATTCCATAATAATGTTTACAAATTTTTTTTTAGAGTCATCTTTTATTATTTTTGATTTCAACAAGATATTTTTTTAGGATTATTTTAAACTTATTTTCTAGTGATCTCCATATTTTTTTATTTTTATTTTGTGTGTCAAGTTACCACAATAACATTATAATTTAATTTTTTGAACCTCAAGGAGGTTGGTGTCCCTTGTTAATTTGACATTGTCTTTTAGAAATGTATTTGAATAAAAACACATAGGCAAGTATTTTCAGAAAATAAAATATCCATTTATTCTGGTTAACAAAATAAAGATGAAGGCAACGCTGGAGAAACTTTAGGAATTTTTGAAGCCTTTTGGCCCCAATCTTTGTAGGCCTCAATCTTTAAGCAGTATAGGCCACTGATGTTCCAAAATAGTAAAAAAAAAAAAAAAAATTACCTTTGTTTCGGACACTCGCAACTTATTTTCCTCTTTCCTCTGCGCACATACGGCACATGCGTGTTAGCTTTATATACACTGCTCATGCGTGAAACTCCTCCTGCGTCGCCTGCCCCTGACGTTCTTTTTCACAAATATTCCCCGCCCCTTCTCTCTATGCACAGAACGGACGTACGTACGTACAGCACATGCGTGTTCGTTTTATATACACTGTGCCATGCGTGAAACTCCGCCTGCGTCGCCCCTGATGTTCTTTTTCACAAATATTCCCCACCCCTTCTCTCTAGGGTGCGCAGTAGGCAACATGGCGGAGACACAGCAGGTTTTTGAAATTTTTCCAGTAACAAGAAAAGCCCGGAGCCCGAAACGTCCCGATCCGGGAAGAAGAGATTTAAGGCCTCCAATATGGCCTTTGAAGAGATGGCGGAGATGGTGGACATCTTGTGGAGGAACGATTATGATGGGAAGCATGGACCGAACACCCAGCCGAATTTGCGCAAGGCCAAAATCATGTCAAAAGTTGTGAAGACTGCAGCATAATTTGGGGGTACACCGCTCCAAAGGCCAATTAAGGAAACGCTGGTCCGACCTTAAACTGAGGGAGCTGGATCAGTACAGAAGAATAAAGAAAGTGCTTCAAAAAAGTAAGTACTTTTCGTGTGTTCCTATTCTGATTATTAACTTGCATGCTGCTCCATGTGCTTTTCTTTACTGTTGTACAGTTTTAAATGGCAACTTTCATGTTTGTGGACACAGTAATCATTCGCAGGAAACATCGGTCGTAGGAAACTTTGTTTGAAAATATATACGGAGTATTTAGTTGATACAGGGTTTCAATAACATTTTGGTCTTGTTAATTTGTCTTATTAAAAGAAGTTTAGGACATTGTTGTCTAGATATGTTTGAAACTAGAATGAATAGCAAACTTCATTCAGTGGAATGTAAGGAGAGGACACTCGGCAGCTGTTTACACATCAGGACTCAGGAGCACTAGTGTGGGACACCAGAATACATTTTTTAGGGTGACCCACACAGGTGCTCCAGTGGATACTTGGGGTGTCTCTATCTGTGAAACTTGGCCAAAAATGGTAAGTATTCCAGCTTGGTTAAACAGGTATTTTAATCATGTCTTCAACTTGGATCTCTGCCCAAACAGACAATTGTACACCACTTCAAAGCAATGTTTCATATTATATCTGTGTGCTAAGTATACCTTTTGTTTCATTCTCACAGGGGAGAAAAGTGTCAGACAGCAGTCAGAGGATACCAGGGACCCCTGACATCGCCAACCTGATTGGCAAATTAGCCCAACCCCCCTGAGGATCTTGAGGAAGGAGAGGTGGAGGAAGTTGGCGAGATGTGCACCCCACCAGATGAGTGTCTGACACCCCAGCTTCAGGTAATCTATGTATGCCTGCATATTTCTAAATACATGTTTTTTCATCAATTTTAGGTGATGTGCTGGTTGTGGAAGGGGAAGCGGCTGAACCATTTTCAAGCGACAGCGCCCTAAGACTCATTGGCCAGATCATGGCCTGGAATGGGGAGATCGATGGAATGCGCAATTGCCTGGACATTATGCGCAATCGCCTGGACATCATGCAGCAGGAAATGAAGAACATGATTGATGTTTTGGGGATAATTTAATCAATTTTTCCTAAAACTAAATTGATCATGTTCTTCATTTCCTTTTTAGATGACCACATTCTGTGCTTTTAATTTTTTACAATTTTAAAAGCCAAATTTTGAAGATGCACATGGTGTGTCAACATGTGCTATCTGCCATCAGGGGATCTCAATGTATGCATTTTGTGGGTGCAACCCCTTCCTCATAACGCTAGTAGGTGAGAGGAAGGGATTGCACCCACTAAACACGTCCATTGATCCCTCATGATGGGAGATAGCACATGTTGACATTACCCATTTGGAATCCCAATTTGTGTGCATCTTCAAAATTTGGCTTTTACAGGGGTCACATCACCCCATCTGATTTTTGGCAATATCAAGACATTTTTGACACTATAATGTCTGATATTGCCTTCATTTTCTAGATGTTGAACTTTGTAAGTTCCAAAGTTGTGTGTATGTTATGTTTTAAAGCATAAACAGAGAAGAGTGGGAAAAAGGGGACAGTGGCTGATGTTGGCCCGGTAATATTCCCACCCTGGAAAAGACTGGACTATATCGGTACAGATAGACAACAATAATAAATAATAAATAAAAACTCTTCTAGCCATCTTATTATATCAAGTTTAGACTTTAGGTGCAACTTACTATGCTTCATTAGTTGGGTTATTCAGCTTTAACTCACTGCCTTTACCTAAGAGCATGTGTTTTATGGACCGGAAACTCTCCGGCCCAACTGTGATTATTTTTGTTATCCACATTTATAATCCCCAGCTTATCTTTACCCATGATAAACCTCATAATCAACCTTATCATATTGCTATACTATCGCATCATTTGCAACTACCCTTGTATAATAATTTTTGAGTACGACATTGTATGGTGATATCTGCCTCCTATGTCATTAGATCCCCAATCGTATCACCTTTGGGATACCCTTCACTTCCATTTAAATTAATTTGGCCTCCCTCCTGTGGGTCGTCATCACACTACATCACCCTCTTTATTCCTCATACTCAGTACACCATTCCACTTACAGTGCACTTGTTCCAAGCTCACTGTCCCACATTCTTCACTACCCCCTTCACCTTATCAATTCTTCAATTTGTTCTGCTTACCCACCCCCTATCATCCAGAATGTGCCTGCAGTCCAGTGATCATCCCTGGCTACGGTTCCCCACTTTTTACCACCTACCCATAACCTGTCCCTGTGCACTACCCCCTTCACCTTACATAATGGCTTCCGTTAATGGGCTCCCCTTGTAATCTTAGCCGTCTATGGAGTGTCAATTCCCTCTGTGTTTACCAAACACCGTAATTGTTATTGTGGCATTCACACTGCCACTCATATTTATTTTTATCTACAATTGTTTACATAATTATTATTTCTCTTTCCATTATTGTTTCAAATGTCAATTTTATTGTTTTGGCGATCCCTGGGTGCCTGGTGCGGTTCGTGGCTGCCTTTGCCTCCCTTAGCGGCGGACTTGTGTTTCCCCTGGCAGGGAAGACGTGTCCTGTTTTTCCCCTGCTTGCTCTCGTCGAACCCAGGGCTCTCCGCCCACGGGCTCGCCTTGAACGCGCTTGCGCAGTAGCGCTGGTCGCGCACCTGCGCAGTGTGGGGAAACTGACCCGGCGACGTCAGACGCCGCCAGACGGCGGCGTCGTGGGCGTCTCCGGGTTGGGGAGCTCACTTAATGGGCCCTCAGGCCCTTTGACGTGAGCAGTGCGGCTCTCCCCACTAAAGACTTGTACACGTGGGGCTTGGATGGAAGGGACGCCTCCGCTGTCCTACCGGGGACATCTGTGGGTAAGTTTATCCTCAATTTTTACCTTGGATACTATCCTTTACCTTACGTTATCTATTACTGATACCGCCTTATGGATACTATCCTGTATCTCATGTTATATGTGATACGCTTTCATTGACAGATTTCCATGTTACCCTGTGGGCATCCCCTCATACCGCTGGGCCCCCACAGTCATGTACCCCCTTTGATCCCCTTCCCGGTGGACACAGTAGGTGCTTTTGCTCCCTATGGGCCATCTGACCTCTGCGTTTTCAACAAGCCTCTATGTGACTTGGTATTATATCACCCCTTGGGCTAATAATCATGGTAAGTTACACCTTATGCCTCAATATCACTAGCGAGGGTGTGGGCACTTTATCCCCCCTTTTTCTCCTTGTTTCTGTGCTTTGTTTGCCCCATCTTGTTTTTCCCCCCTCCCCCCCATTCCCCCCCCATTCCTCTTTCCCTACTCCCTCCATCGGTCCTTCCCTCCCCCTCCCCCTCCCACCCCTAGTCCCCCTTCCCTTCCTTCCCCCTCTAGCCTATATCCTCCCTCCCCACCACCTGCCTTGCCCTTCCCCCTTTCCCTTCCTTCCCTGCCCTTTTTCCCCCCCTCTCCCTTCCCTCTCTTCCCCCTCCCTTTTCCTTCCCCTCCCCATCCCTATTATCCCTTTCCCCATTTTCCCTCCCCCAATTCTATCCCTTTCCTTTCTCCTTTCTTATTCCCCTCTTTCCTTTCTGCCCCTATTCATCTCCCTCTCCTATGCTAACGGCTAATCTTTTCTACTCCCAACCAGCTGATATACTAGACCCCTCAATTGCTATTTGTTATCCATTCAGGGAATTCCGTACAATCCCCCTTGTCCGCCGCGGGTGAGTTATGTTTGGGCGGCTGGGTACTGCACATATTCACCCAAATATAGGGTAAGCCATCTCTGTATTTACCTCTTAGGTTATGTTGGTTTTTACACGCTGCATTACAATGTTTGTATGTATTATAGTTGTATTATTTCTATTATCTGTCCCATAGATTGGTCCTCCTGAGGAAGCGGTAATACCGCAAAACTAGTCGAGAACCAGACCATTCTATACCCTGTAACTACAGATGTCCCTTGGGTATTCCCAAGCCTCTGTTTTTGCAATTTTAACAAGTACAACATGTATTTCTCTTCTTTGTAATAAACTTTTTATTTATTATTTATTATTGTTGTCTATCTGTACCGATATAGTCCAGTCTTTTCCAGGGTGGGAATATTACCGGGCCAACATCAGCCACTGTCCCCTTTTTCCCACTCTTCGCTGTTTTTGCATAATAATTTGGATGATGGTACGTTTTTACAAACAAATTTGTTATTTTCGATTACATGAGGCTATACTCAAAATTTTGTGCATGTTTTAAAGCATGCCTGTTTTAAAAAAAAAAAGTAAAAAAAATATATATATATATATATATACAACAACTCTGTGACTGTTCTTAAATTGGCCCAGCCAGAGCCCCAGACTTAAACCCAATTGAGCATCTCTGGAGAGACCTAAAAATGGCTGTCCACCAACGTTTACCATCCAACCTGACAGAACTGGAGAGGATCTGCAAGGAGGGATGGCAGAGAATCCCCAAATCCAGGTGTGAAAAACTTGTTGCATCTTTCCCAAAAAAGACTCATGGCTGTATTAGATCAAAAGGGTGCTTCCACTAAACACTGAGCAAAGGGCCTGAATACTTAGGACCATGTGATATTTCAGTTTTTCTTTTTTAATAAATCTGCAAAAATGTCAACAATTCTGTGTTTTTCTGTCAATATGGGGTGCTAGCAAATGGCTGCAATATAACAAAGAGTGAAAAATGTAAGGAGGTCTGAATACTTTCCGTCTCCACTGTGTATATAGATATATATATATATATATATATATATATATATATATATATATATATATATATATATATACATATATATATTGTTAAAAAGATAAATATATATTTAAAAAAAAAAATTATAAACGCACATGTGAATGTGCACAGATTAAAAAGTTTCCTAATCAACAATGTGTGGCTTCTTCTTTCAATGCTCAACACCAGTTTTGTAAGTAAATTGGTATTTACAGTGACAATGGGGCTTATTTACTAAAGGAAACTACACTTTGCACTACAAGTGCACTAGGAGAACCTAGGAGACAGCCAAAAAGAAAAGCAAGCAATAAATACATTTCGAGATTTTATCTTATCATTTTTTTTATTAATAAAAATTAGAAATTGTCTGGCATTGCAATGGCCCCCCTACCCGTAAAAAAATTAACATATTTATCCCTAACTTCACGGGCGCTTTGGGGGCCAAGCCAGTACAGCCAGTATCCAGGCCCATCAGAGGATTCTCTGGAATAAGTCTCAGGCCTAACTGAGGCAATATAATTTCTAGATTTTTTTCTTAAAAAATTGTGCAGGATGCAGCATGCTAGGACGATATGATTAAGTTTGTAGTCTGCCATATGGATTGCTGTCAGAAACAGGCGGAACCGGCTAGCCATTATCCCGAAGGCACTGGCCAGCCGGTAGTTAAAATCCCTCCTCTCCGGGGTGAGGGTCCTTTGGGGGAATGGCCTCATCAGATGCTCGCCCAGACCGAAAGCTTCATCTGAAATGAAGACAAAGGGGAGTCATTCCACGTTATCCGCATCAGGTGGCAATCCCAGGCCACCACTCTGGAGATGCTGATAGAACTCAGTCTGGGCAAAGACTCCTCCATCCGACATCCAGCCATTCTTCCCCATGTCCACATACAGAAATTCATATTGTGCCGACACCACCGCCATTAACAGGATACTATGAAACCCCTTATAATTAAAATAATATGACTCCGAATGCGGTGGTGGCACAATGTGGACGTGCTTCCCATCTATAGCCCCTCCACAGTTGGGAAAGTCCCAATGGGTGGCAAAATGGGATGCCACAGTCTGCCATTCCTTTGGCGTTGAAGGAAAGTGGGGAGTCAAACAATAAAAAAAAATATAAGTACTTTTGTACATAACATTGCAAGCACATTACAAAAAAAACATTCTTGCCCAACATCAGTATAACATTTATTTTAAGTATTATTTAAAGACTAAAATATAAGGCCCACTTATCAGATTCCTCACCCCCTCTGATGGCCCATTGATACAATTTAAGGGGGGGGGTATAAATTAATTTAAGGACACACAGACCATTTGGAAAAATTTTAAGGGGGGGGGTTATAAATTAATTTAAGGACACACAGACCATTTGGAAACATTTTAAGGGGGGTTATAAATTAATTTAAGGACACACAGACCATTTGAAAACATTTTAAGGGGGGTTATACATTAATTTAAGGGCACACAGACCATTTGGAAATATTTTAAGGGGGTGTTTAGGGTAAAGCACTACAATGGTGCTGACAAAATACATTGTTAAGTGACTAGACTAGGTGGATATGGGCCCAGCATAGCATGCTGGGGAGGTTAGTGAAGGCAAATATGCATGAAAGACAAAAAAGGAGCATTAAAAGATTAAAGGCATACATGAGGACAAAGGGGACATTCACAGCATATTGCAATCCAGTTGAAAACAATAACGTGTACTGGTGCGCAAACCACTAAATAGACTATAAATGTAAAAATTCAGAATAGCGGTGTTAAAGCTGCCACCCTAAAGGTGTTCCCACACCCTAAGATAAATAGCTAAAAAAGATAATAGGTAATGTGGCGCTAAATTCAAAATACTTAGAAACCCAAGCAATGTGAAAAAACAATAAATAACAAATCTAAAATATAGAGAATGTGAATGTTTCACGAATAAATTCTGCTTGTTTTAAAAACACCTCCTGCTTGGTACAATTTCTTTTTAACCTAATAAATTGACCTATCGGTATATTATTTAACCAGGGAGCATGATGGCAACTATCTAATGGGAGGTAACTGTTCCTGTCGACCTGTTTAAAAAAGGTTTGTGTAACCAATTTTCCATCTTCTATTAGTATTTCCAGATCCAGAAACCGTGTCTTCTCGTCATTGATCTCCCATGTAAGTCTGATATTCTTATTGTTAGTGTACAGATTGAAGCAGAAATCCATCAGACTTTCTCTATCCCCGGCCCATATAACAATAATGTCATCAATAAATCTTTTAAAGTAGGAGTTGTTGTGGCTTATTATTATACAAGACTTCTTCCTCCCACTCAGCCATGTAGAGGTTAACAACACTAGGTGCGTATATTTAGCCCCCATTGCTATTCCACAAATCTGTTTGTAGAATTTATTTTCATACCAAAAATAATTGTGATCCAAACTGTATCTTAAACAGTCGCAAAGGAACTTACTTTGCATCGTCTTCAAATCACTAAATTCATTCAGGGCCCATTTGGTTGCTTGTATTGCCTCTTCATGATTGATAATAGTGTACAGCGATGCTACATCGGCCGTTGCAAGATATATTGGTCTGTCCCCAAACGAAATACTGTCCAGTAACTGTATCAGATGTTTTGTATCTCTTAGGTATGACTTTGTTTTTTTCACTATCGGCTGTAGAAACCAATCAATATACTATTCTTGCTCCGACCAAATTGATTCCATTTACTATCGGCCTTCCTGGAGGTTTCTCTCTATTTTTATGAATCTTAGGGAGAGTATATATTACCGGAATACGGCATCCATGTGGTTGAAGATATTTTGCTTCTTTTTTGTTCAATAAGCCTTTTAAATTTTCCTCTTTCCACTAAGTGAGCTAGGTCATCTTTATATCTTACAATTGGATTACACGGCAATTTCTGATATGGTCTGGAATCTCCATTCCCATTATCGTATCTTTGGTTCTCATAATTTCTCCAAGGAGGTGTCACCGGTTCTCTTCTATCCGGGACATGTTGAGAAGATCTCGGAGTATTATAGAAATTATTATTGTGCCAATTATTCTTCCAAAAGGGCTTTTTCCAATTATTGTTTCCATTCCCTCCTTGTCTCTGATTCGGAGTATTAAAGTTTTTACTGTTTTCACCTGGGACTCTAATAGGAAAATTTTTCACTTTCTCAGTGATTCCCATAGTTTTTTCATCACTCCCCTTTTCTGGGGTAGCATTTGTGGAATTTATTACCGATTCTTCTAACTTATTTTGCCATTTAAATACCAGATCATCCTCATAGTCCTTCAAATCTCTCTGATATTTCCTCCTTTTCCTTGCTGCAGTCTCATTATCTTTTTGTTCCATATCTCTATGTAACTGTTTCGCCAATGCATCAAATTCAGGAAGATCTTTTGAGATCTCTACAATGGCTTTTAATTCGGCAATATTTTTATCTAATAATCTCATTTTTCGCTGTTTCCTTTTAATTAACAAATCCAATAGTTCTAGACCCTTATCATTAAAAAACTGAAACCACTCATCAGTGGATTCTTTATCCAATAGACCATCATTGATGGGAACATCCCATCTTAATCTCCTTGGTAGTAGTCTGTCTTTAATGTACTTTTCATGGGTCCAAAAAATATAAATCAAAGTGACTATAATCCCGCCAGGATCCAATAATAAAGTGCAAAGATGCAAGATGTACAATCAGTGACAATAAGTAGCAGTTATAGTGTAATTAAATTAACAAAGATCAGTGTATAAGAAGTAACAGTCCAAAAAAATTCTCAGTTCATGCAATAAATCGTGCAGTTAATGACAAGTCCCATATAATGTGCAATCCAAATTGTGGCAATCTCCAGGAAATGGTGCAAATTAGTGCAAACAACAGCTCCCCAGTGCAGTTCCCCCAGCCTCTCACCTTAAGGCTGATTGATAACAGCCCAATAAATAAAGTCCAGGTGTACAGGCAGCTCCAGGATCTCCTGTTTGGGAAAACGCTCTCTGCTCCCACAGCACCTCAGTAACTCAGCCAGCCAATAAGAAAAGAGGGAAGGAATACTCCATAGTGTAGTAGCAAAGTACATTAAATTTATTAAAATGTATCCACTTACATTTAAAATACGATAAACGAGCACAGCGAGCAATTGTGTGCCCTACATGTAAGGTCATTTGCTTTGCTTTCACCACGCGTCACTCACATTGCACCTATCACAGCTTTCCTAGTACAGTCTTCTAAAGCCTCGTTTTTTCTTTTTGCCTCTCGTCATTTCTTTATTTCTTTGCTCTCACTCTAGCACGAGTTCACCGGAGTTTCCTATCAACCCCCCATGCTTTCCCTTTCTCCTTTTTCTCCCCTCCCTCCCGGCCTGCGGCTGGGCTTTCCTTACACTCGATGATTTTTTGGCACCCCACTATCACGCACACACAACGATCCCCGCTACTCTTCAGGCCTTTTATGTTCATGTTGGGAGCCGGTCTATATATATATACACATACATATTCTGTCTCCGTCTAGGTCTTTGTTTGTGTTACTCCTGTTGCACGGTCTTTCTGGGTTTCTATCCAGTTAATCCTTCTTCCCCTGTCACATTTGACTCCTCACTGTTTTTCTCCCCTCCTTTTCCCCCTTCCCCCGCCCCCCCCTTTTTTTTTCCCTACCCTCTCCTTCCCTCCTGTATCATTCCTCCCCTTTGATTTCCCTAATTACCTCTACTGTCAGGGGATCTATTTGACCAGACCGTGTGGACTGCACAGAGGAAACCAGAAACACATGTAAGTGAAAAAATAATGGTGTTTATTAAACAAGTGACAAGTAAAAGGAATATAAACAGTGCAAAACCAACACAACAAACCCACTACAAACAACAATATATACAAGTAAATGGAGATACCGGAATCATAAACAAAGCCAGGCCAAGGTCATACACAGGGAGGTCAGCAGATGGGCAAGGATGGGAAACCAGCAGGACAGGGAGAGAATGGATGGTTAAGCTGCAGGGCAGGGATCCAAGGGAATCAGGAGGGACAAGAACAGGATGGGCTTGGGATAGGGATCGGATCAGAGCAGAGCAGGACAGAAACAGGTTCATGATCGGGATACAGGCAGCAAAGTCAGGGTGCAGGGAGAAAGATACCAAGGCGAGCATGTGAGGGCTTGCCGGGTATTTATAGGACTGACTATAATTGACTTCAAGTCACACCTGAGCGCAGGGAGTGTTGTCTGCTCCATACTGCCAGGATCCATCCGCTGGTGGACGTCAGTACTGCGGCCAGAAGATGAAATGACACCAGCAGGGAAATATTCTCCTGACAGTTCAACACTGCCAGGAGACACCTGCTGGTGGACCCCAGTACTGCATGCCAAACGATATATCTTACCAGTGGATGGACCCTTTCCTGACATCTACGTTGTTCTTTGTATGCTGTAATTATGGATCCACTCCCAACCCGTATCTGTCAATATCCTAAAAACCATTGTAATATGCTACTCCCCCTCATTGCCCTAGGGGTAAAACTTCCTTACTTGAACTCCGAATTTAGTATTTTTTGTTACCTCATCGCAGGTGCAGTGCATGCCCCTCCTCTCCTCCAATTTCTGGGGGTTATTCAATGTGTGATCCCTCGCAAGGCATGTGTGCTCGATGCCTGCTCTCCACAGGACCGGCCCACCATCTGGGAAATTAGAGACACATGAGAAGGCAACTCCCTCATACCATGGCCGCCTACAATCACTAAGAGAAATATGACTGGTAATGTTGTAACATATGGATCTGTTTATGCATATATAAATATAATGTTTTGTTTTGTTTGTTTTGTTTTGAAAGATTTTTTGATGCATGTTTACATCCCTACAGTTGTCATACACCTATCCTCTGAAGATGACCCACTGGGGTCGAAACGCGTCAGGATTCTACAACTTAGATTTTATGCTACTATATCTTTGTTGCCCATGGTTGATTGTACTGTACACTGCTCCCTGTCATGGGTAGTGCTTTCTACCAATTTTGTACTCCAGTTCATGTCCTGACTTTTTAAATGTCAGAATGTATTAGTTAATTTTCATATCAATAAAACATCTTGATTATCTACCCTATTTTGAATTGTATCATATTACAATATTGGCTGCATTAAAGCCCCGTTAGGGGGTTTTCCATTTTTCATATGCATCTTTTGGGGTGCACAGCCCTTTCGTCTGTACTTCTCTGAGTGTCCCCTTCTTTGTAGTTCAGATACTTGACCACCATAACAGGTGGAACTTGCACAAATAGTTCAGATTAGATCAGTGGCAATGTCTTTATGGATGGTTGCTGCTGTGAAAAGCTTTTGTCTCCTTTCTCCAATATGCTTCTGATTGTTGTCAAAGCAGCTGTGTTACCAAGATTGTTGGTCCAACATTCCATAACTAGCAACAATGCCCAAATAGCCTTATATAGATTTCTGAACAGGCAACTCAATGATCCCTAGTGACCTGGCTTAGCACTAAAAAAAAAACCTCAGCTTTTTTCCTTAGGAGTGAACTATTGGTACAGGAACACCACCAATCTACCACCTGAACGCAAAACTACTCTGTATCTAAACTAAACTGTCCAACTATAGGCCAACTTAACTGCGTTTCCTCTGTGTACTCCCACACTCTTTTTGTCTACACTGACCTGAGTATACAAAGCAGTGGTGGCTGTCCATACCGGATGCAGGGGCGCCACCCACCTGATCCATGCGCCTGGCCCCTTATCTACATGCAGGGCACATGGATTCTAATGGGGTTTTTTTGTTTTGTTTTTTTAGAAGCACGTGACTACAGCCTGAGGCTCTAATTGGCTTAAAAAAAAGGTGGGCTCTGGGCGCACTGAGGAGCACTGCGACCTGAGCCCACCCAGTTGTGTGACAATAGCGAATCAATATTCGCTATAGTCTTCCTGATTCTCCTTCTGGCCAATCAGGAAGCGGGTCCTGAGACCAGTCACCTGATTGGCCAAGAGAAGAAGCGATCCTATTGGCTGCTGAAGAATAGGAGGGAGGAGACGCAGGGGAAGCCGCCGAAGCCGAGGAGGAAGAGACGCAGGGTGAAGTCGCTGCCTGCCGCCCGGGGGGAAGCACTGCTCGCAACCTGGATGGAGTAAGTGTGGGGCTGGCGACCGACTGACCGGGGGGGGTGCTTGTGACCTGACCGACTGACTGGTACAAAGTGTCCATGCATAATGTGTCACCATACTCTATGTGCCAGTCCAAAACCCAAGCAATCAGGGAGGATTGAGGAAAACCAAAATTTGGAACCTTTTTCATTTCATAATAATTGATCAAGAAAACTCATTTAAGTGTATCAAATGTGGTGGCCAAAGGATCACTGAGTGTCAGATATAACTGACCGTACATGTACTAGAACACCTCATTGCAAAATCATGATTGTCTTTAATTGGGATTATGATATAAACCAAAACCAATGACTGTGAGTAGACATAAAATTACTTTTTCCTCAATTAATGACATGATTGGCTTGAATTCAAACTGTCATTCATGCAGAAAAATGTACTTCAAAGCAGATGTCAGTTGTATGTAAAACCCACGTTTTAAACTTTAAACTTCTAGTATCACCCTTTCTCTCCCTGTGCTGTGCACATACTGTGGATTCTGTTTTTCACTCTGCCAGTGGTTCTGCCTTACAGTTCCATTACAATGATTATGACAGAATATACCAAAGTACATGCTACCATAATCTATCCTAAATACACACAGGAAGTGACAATACGGAAAGATATAAAACCACATTTTTTGCATAAATCTTTGGGTATTCTTACACCCTTCAAATAATTACAAATATGTAAACCATAGCAGATGTAATACGTTATACGTTAAATATGTTTTTTTTTTAATTATTCAACTTAATGAGAGAAAAAACTCTTACTCAAACTCTTAAATACCCATCGTGCAGCATCAAAACTGTTAGCTGGTCAGTTTACAATTGGCTCTAATAGTAATTTTCATCACATTCATATAATACATAAAAACTTCAAAACAATAATAAAATGGCGCAAATTATCCAGGCTGTGATCTTATTTAATTCTGTTCAATCAACCATATATTAATGCCGTTTAGTACTATCTAGGATCTGAATAAATAAAAGGTCCTAGTGAGGTATCAATAAATTTCCTCCCTAGAAATAAACAAATGGTTAGCACCAAATACATATTAACCACAAAATACAAAACATACAGTGGGGAGAACAAGTATGTTGAACAGTTGAAGAGTACCTATGATAAAAATTACAGACCTCTACATGCTTTGTAAGTAGGAAAAGCTGCAAAATCGGCAGTGTATCAAATACTTGTTCTCCCCACTGTATGATCGTGTTGATTCATGAGTGCACTCTCTATTACCCACATTTAGTGAGCTCATATTATTTAATTAATTATCACCACATGGATTTATATTAATGGACATCCTTCAAAAGTTGTCAGTAATGCACCATGGTTAAAATTACATTCACAATAACATTTATAGTGTGTTCATCACTTTTGGGCACAAACATTATACATAACCATCCATATTGATTTTTCTATTTCAACCTCTTGTTCAATCCAATACAGATCTTGGAAACTTCCAGGAACAGATCTGGTTCCTTCTGTACTTCATTAGTGTTGTATTATTCAAATATCACATTTCATTACAATTACCAATAAGGACAATGCAAAGTAGATATACATCTCCAGTGATCGTTCACAAAATATTCTAAGCCTGGTCTTTACCAGTCAACTATCTTGTTCAACTGACTGCCATTACAGGGTACGATCAGGTTTTATTAGTGGGTGGAGCTTTCTTCCTTTCCACACTGAGTAGGCTGGAATGGGAGCTGAACATTTAAATAGTTATAATAATCATGGCTGCTTTTAGAAATTTAAAGGGTGACAGCCTCAATCAGCCATTTTATTTATTTTTTGTTTAAAATGAATCCAAGATTTACATAATAAAAGCTAACAATTTCAACCTAGATTTTGTTTCTGCAACATAATTAAACATTTCTCATTGCCTTATGTATCAGTCACATTTTAACATCGCATGTCATACTAGTCATTTCATAGCTGGTCAAAAATTAACACATTATCCTGCTTTTCACAAACACAGTCCCTCACACAATATCTGGACATCTCACACAGGATATGTCCATCGAAGGGGAGAATTAAGGGGGGTCGAGGGGGCTGCTGCAGGCTCTAACACTCTGGAGACACAGGTACACATAGCTGCAGACTTTCTCTCCATTTTTTACACAGAAACACAGGACATGTAAGGGAGGGGTCATCCAAGTGTGCTACAAATCATTTTTTCCTTTAGGCTCTATTTACACCTAAGTGATATGAATCGCGGATGGACCGCCGCGATTCTACCCACGATTTCAAATTGCGGCAAAACAGGGGACGTGTTTGCGATGCCATTACTTCCTCATGGCACCCCAATCATGCTGAAATTGTTGCAACATTGCAACACGCAAAGCTTGTCGATCAAAAAGGAGCAGAAAAAATACACTGAAATTGTTATGCTGAGTAAATAGATACCCAACATGCCATGCTTTAAAATTGCACACGCTCCTGGCGACAAACTACGGTACTTAACCACTTGAGCCCCGGACCATTATTCTGCCTAAGGACCAGAGGTCTTTTTCCAATTTGGCACTGCGTCGCTTTAACTGCTAATTGCGCGATCATGCAATGCTGTACCCAAACGAAATTTGCGTCCTTTTCTTCCCACAAATAGAGCTTTCTTTTGATGGTATTTGATCACCTCTGCGGTTTTTATTTTTTGCGCTATAAACGGAAAAAGACCGAAAATTTTGAAAAAAAATGATATTTTCTACTTTTTGTTATAAAAAAATCCAATAAACTAAATTTTAGTCATACATTTAGGCCAAAATGTATTCGGCTACATGTCTTTGGTAAAAAAAATGTCAATAAGCGTATATTTATTGGTTTGCGCAAAAGTTATAGCGTCTACAAACTAGGGTACATTTTCTGTAATTTACACAGCTTTTAGTTTATGACTGCCTATGTCATTTCTTGAGGTGCTAAAATGGCAGGGCAGTACAAAACCCCCCCAAATGACCCCATTTTGGAAAGTAGACACCCCAAGGAAATTGCTGAGAGGCATGTTGAACCCATTGAATATTTATTTTTTTTGTCCCAAGTGATTGAAAAATGACAAAAAAAAAAAAAATATTTACAAAAAGTTGTCACTAAATGATATATTGCTCACACAGGCCATGGGCCTATGTGGAGTTGCACCTCAAAATACATTCAGCTGCTTCTCCTGAGTATGGGGATACCACATGTGTGGGACTTTTTGGGAGCCTAGCCGCGTACGGGGCCCCGAAAACCAATCACCGCCTTCAGGATTTCTAAGGGTGTAAATTTTTGATTTCACTCTTCACTGCCTATCACAGTTTCGGAGGCCATGGAATGCTCAGGTGGCACAAAACCCCCCAAAATGACCCCATTTTGGAAAGTAGACACCCCAAGCTATTTGCTGAGAGGCATATTGAGTCCATGGAATATTTTATATTTTGACACAAGTTGCGGGAAAGTGACACTTTTTTTTTTTTTTTTTTCATATAGTTGTCACTAAATGATATATTGCTCACACAGGCCATGGGCATATGTGGAATTGCACCCCAAAATACATTTAGCTGCTTCTCCTGAGTATGGGGATACCACATGTGTGGGACTTTTTGGGAGCCTAGCCGCGTACGGGACCCCGAAAACCAATCACTGCCTTCAGGATTTCTAAGGGTGAAAATTTTTGATTTCACTCTTTACTGCCTATCACAGTTTTGGAGGCCATGGAATGCCCAGGTGGCACAAAACCCCCCCAAATGACCCCATTTTGGAAAGTAGACACCCCAAGCTATTTGCTGAGAGGCATGGTGAGTATTTTGCAGCTCTCATTTGTTTTTGAAAATGAAGAAAGACAAGAAAAAACATTTTTTTTTTCTTTTTTCAATTTTCAAAACTTTGTGACAAAAAGTGAGGTCTGCAAAATACTCACTATACCTCTCAGCAAATAGCTTGGGGTGTCTACTTTCCAAAATGGGGTCATTTGGGGGGTTTTGTGCCACCTGGGCATTCCATGGCCTCCGAAACTGTGATAGGCAGTGAAGAGTGAAATCAAAAATTCACGCCCTTAGAAAGCCTGAAGGCGGTGCTTGGTTTTCGGGGTCCCGTACGCGGCTAGGCTCGCAAAAAGTCTCACACATGTGGTATCCCCGTACTCAGGAGAAGCAGCAGAATGTATTTTGGGGTGTAATTTCACATATTTCCATGGCATGTTTGAGCAATATATCATTTAGTGACAACTTTGTGCAAAAAAAAAAAAAAAAAATTTGTCTCTTTCCCGCAACTTGTATCGCAATATAAAATATTCCATGGACTCGACATGCCTCTCAGCAAATAGCTTGGGGTGTCTACTTTCCAAAATGGGGTCATTTGGGGGGGTTTTGAACTGTCCTGGCATTTTATGCACAACATTTAGAAGCTTATGTCACACATCACCCACTCTTCTAACCACTTGAAGACAAAGCCCTTTCTGACACTTATTGTTTACATGAAAAAGTTATTTTTTTTTTGCAAAAAAATTACTTTGAACCCCCAAACATTATATATTTTTTTAAAGCAAATGCCCTACAGATTAAAATGGTGGGTGTTTCATTTTTTTTTTTCACACAGTAATTGCGCAGCGATTTTTCAAACGCATTTTTTGGGGAAAAAACACACTTTTTTAAATTTTAATGCACTAAAACACACTATATTGCCCAAATGTTTGATGAAATAAAAAAGATGATCTTAGGCTGAGTACATGGATACCAAACATGACATGCTTTAAAATTGCGCACAAACGTGCAGTGGCAACAAAATAAATACATGTTTAAAAGCCTTTAAAAGCCTTTACAGGTTACCACTTTAGATTTACAGAGGAGGTCTACTGGAAAAATTACTGCACTCTATCTGGCCTTCGCGGTGATATCTCACATGCATGGTGCAATTGCTGTTTACCTTTGACGACAGACCGCCGCTTGCGTTCGCCTTAGCGCGAGAGCAGGGGGCAACAGGGGTGCTTTTTTTTTATTTTTTTTTTTTCTTTATTATTTTTTTGCTTTTTTAATCTTACTTTTAAACTGTTCCTTTCATATTTTTTTTTTAATCATTTTTATTGTTATCTCGGGGAATGTAAATATCCCCTATGATAGCAATAGGTAGTGACAGGTACTCTTTTTTGAAAAAATTGGGGTCTATTAGACCCTAGATCTCTCCTCTGCCCTCAAAGCATCTGACCACACCAAGATCGGTGTGATAAAATGCTTCCCCAATTTCCCAATGGCGCTATTTACATCCGGCGAAATCTAAGTCATGAAATGGTCGTAGCTTCCTGTTTCTTAGGCCATAGAGATGTTTGGAGCCACTCTGGTCTCTGATCAGCTCTATGGTCAGCTGGCTGAATCACCAGCTGCATTCTCAGGTTCCCTGTTGAGACAGGAGAGCCAGAGAAAAACACGAAAGACGGTGGGGGGGGCATTCCCTCCCACGGCTTGTAAAAGCAGTCTAGAGGCTAATTAGCCGCTAGGATTGCTTTTACATGAAAGTAGACCACTGGCTGAAAAGAATGATACCAAGATGATACCTAAACCTGCAGGCATCATTCTGGTATAACCACTCAAAGTCGTGAATGGCGTACCTGAAGACAAAAAAATGGTTAACAATGGTTAACAATAAAGCACAGTAAACAGTAAAGTATAAATAATTACATACCTGAAAAACAAACATGATAAAACATAATAACAATAACAATAAAACATTGCAGAATAGAATACAGTAAAAAAGAGCAGAACAATAGAGAGAGAGAGTAGAGAGAGAGAGAACAATAAAACGACAACTATTTTTTTTTATTTTATATATTTTTTTTTTTTTACACTTTTTTTGTAACTAACTTTTATAACTGTAACCGGTTCCAGGTTCGGGTCTCTCAAAATGCGATGGCATCTTGGGAGACCCTGTGAAAGTGTGCCTAGTCTGTGCTGTGCTGTACCCTACGCTAATAGTCAACTAGTGAATGGTAGCGTTCAAAACATTCACCAATGCAAAGACCAGAATTGTCAGGACAGGAGGGACAATAATAGCGGGTGTCACGCCTATATCTGCACTAGCTGCAGACACAACATCTTTTTTGGGGGGTTCGCTGGGTAGGGGTACTCGGGAGGACATAAAAATGCCTCTCATGCAGCTGACTGCATTTGGTTGGGGATGTGAATGGGGGAAGTACGGGCGCTGCAGAAGTGGTGGGTTCCCAATTAGGATTGGCGAATGCAGCAGGAAGGGCATTATGGGCACGACGGGCCTGTGTTTGTCTTTTTGGTGGCAGCGGGACACTACTTGTGCTTGCCACCTCACCAGCTTGAACTGCACTTATGGGACTCGCCACGTCACCAAGTGTTACTGCAGTGCTGGTTTGACTATGACCGGGGTGTACTACGCCGCTGGTGCTTGCCAGTTCCCCAAAACGCTACCAAAAAAACTGTTAGCGATCGCAGGGATCAGGCCTGACTCTGCGAACGCTGCAGTTATGCGTTTAGTGTTTTGTAAGTGACAGTGATCGATCGATACTGCACTTGGGTGGGCTGGGCCGGGCCGGGCCGGGCGGAGGGGCAAAACGCAGGTGCTAGCAGGTATCTGGGCTGATCCCACTAACACTGCGTTTTTGGGAACCCTAAACTGCTGGTGACGCTAGTATAGATCTGATCGGATCAGATATTGATGCGATCAGATACTATACCACTAAGGGAGGTGTACGGTGCGTGCGTGGGTGTTAGCGGTACTGGCGCTAACCTGACGCTGCCTGGGGCTGGTGCTTGCCAGTTCACCAAAATGCTACAAAAAAAACTGTTAGCGATCGCAGGGATCAGGCCTGACTCTGTGAACGCTGCAGTTATGCGTTTAGTGTTTTGTAAATGACAGTGATCGATCGATACTGCACTTGGGTGGGCTGGGCTGGGCCGGGCGGAGGGGCAAAACGCAGGTGCTAGCAGGTATCTGGGCTGATCCCGCTAACACTGCGTTTTTGGGAACCCTAAACTGCTGGTGACGCTAGTATAGATCTGATCGGATCAGATATTGATGCGATCAGATACTATACCACTAAGGGAGGTGTACGGCGCGTGCGTGGGTGTTAGCGGTACTGGCGCTAACCTGACGCTGCCTGGGGCTGGTGCTTGCCAGTTCACCAAAATGCTACCAAAAAAACTGTTAGCAATCGCAGGGATCAGGCCTGACTCTGCGAACGCTGCAGTTATGCGTTTAGTGTTTTGTAAGTGACAGTGATCGATCAATACTGCACTTGGGGGGGCTGGGCGGAGGCGCAAAACGCAGGTGCTAGCGGGTATCTGGGCTGATCCCGCTAACACTGTGTTTTTGGGAACCCTAAACTGCTGGGGACGCTAGTATAGATCTGATCGGGTCAGATATTGATCTGATCAGATACTATACCACTAAGGGAGGCGCATGCTGCGTGCGTGGGTGTTAGCGGTACTGGCGCTAATCTGACGCTGCCTGGGGCGACGCATATCACCGCCGGGCGATTAGGGGGCTAAACCTTTATTCGGTAATAAACGGCGGGTGCCCTGACACTATAAAAAATAAACAAACTAACCAGCGTCAACCGTAACGGTTATACGGTGATCAGTGGTGAAAGGGTTAACTAGGGGGCAATCAAGGGGTTAAAACATTTATTAGATAGTATATGGGGGTCCCTGACACTATAAAACGCTGACGGCGAACCTAAATATTTACCTCACTAACTAGCGTCACCAGCGACACTAATACAGCGATCAGAAAAATGATCGCTTAGCGACACTGGTGACAGGGGGTGATCAAGGGGTTAAAACTTTATTAGGGGGGGTTAGGGGGGTACCCTAGACCTACAGGGGGTAACAGTAACTGTGCTAACACTGTAACTGTCACAAACTGACACCTAGCAGTAATCAGAAAAAAAAAAACTGCTGGTGTCAGTTTGTGACAGGGGGGGGTGATCGGGGGGGGGATCGGGGGCGATCGGGGGGGGATCGGGGTGTAATGTGTGCCTGGCATGTTCTACTGTGTGTGTGTGCGTTGGTGCACTCACTCACTCACATGTCGTCTCTCCTCGGGCCGGAACGGAAACTACCGACCCGAGGGGAGATGACATCACTTCCTTTGCTGCTGTTTAGCATACAGCAGCAAAGGAGTGTTCCCATTGGCCGGTGGCGATCGCGAGGGGGGGGCCACGAACGGATGGCCTCCCCCTCGGACCCCCCACCCGCGGGAGGCAAATCACATACATGTACGTGATTTTGCCTGCCCGTGCCGCCTTGCCGACGTACATCGGCGTGAGGCGGTCCTTAAGTGGTTAAAAATCTCCATAAGCAATGTTTTAAAAATGTTTACAGGTTACCTCTTTAGAGTTACAAAGAAGCTCTTACACTTGAATTATTGCTCCGGCTCTAACGATCGCGGCGATACTTCACATGTGTGGCTTGCACACTGTTTGCTTATGCGGGTGCGACTTACTTATGGGTATTTATTTTACTTTTTTTTTACACTGTCCCTTTATTTTTTATTATTTTATAACTTTTATTTCTATTACAAGGAATGTAAACATCCCTTGTAATAGAAATAACCATGACAGGTCCTCTTTATTGAGAGACATGGGGTCAAAAAGACACCAGGTCTCTCATTTACCTTTAAAAGCAAAAGAAAAAAAAGATTTTTTTTGACAATATGACTTAAAAAAAAAATTACTTGTTTATGCCCAAGAACCAGAGGTGAGGTAAGAGATCACTATGGTCCTCGAAGGGCATAGAGCCGATTGGGGGCCATCTTGACTTCCTGCCCAGCAAACGGCCGCACTGGATCACTTATGGGTTTACTATCAGCTCTGAAACAGCAAAACGGGAACCCTCTGACGGGACTTTAACCACTTAAGCCTCGTACCATTTGGCTGCCTAAAGACCAGAGGAATTTTTACAATTTGGCACTGCGCTATTTTAACTGGTAATTGAGCGGTCATGCAATGTTGTACCCAAACGAAATTTGCGTCTTTTTTTCCCCACAAATAGAGCTTTCTTTTGATGGTATTTGATTGCCTCTGCAATCTTTATTTTTTGCGATATAAATGGAAAAAGACAGAAAATTTAAAAAAAAATGATATTTTCTACTTTTTGTTATTAGAAAAATCCAATAAAGTCAATTTTAGTCATACATTTAGGCCAAAATGTATTCAGCCACATGTCTTTGGTAAAAAAAAATGTCAATAAGTGTATATTTATTGGTTTGCGCAAAAGTTATAGTATCTACAAACTAGGGTACATTTTCTGGAATTTACACAGCTTTTAGTTTATGACTGCCTATCTCATTTCTTGAGGTGCTAAAATGGCAGGGCAGTACAACCCCCCCCCTCCCAAATGACCCCATTTTGGAAAGTAGACACCCCAAAGAAATTGCTAAGAGGTATGTTGAGCCCATTGAATATTTAATTTTTTCATCCCAAGTGATTGAATAATGACAAAAAATTTTTTTTTTACAAAAATTACAAACTTTTTTTTTTTTTTTTTTGCACAGAATTGTCACTAAATGATATATTGCTCAAACATGCTATGGGCATATGTGGAATTACACCCCAAAATACATTCTGCTACTTCTTCTGAGTATGGAGATACCACATATGTGGGACCTTTGTTGGGAGGATAAGGCCCTTCTCCCCACCAACATGGGGACAAGGTGCTTTGTGGGGGCTACCCCAAAGCATCCTCCCAATGTTGAGGGCATGTGGCCTGGTACGGCTCAGGAGGGGGGGGCGCTCTCTCGCCCCCCCCCTTATTTCCTGCGGCCTGCCAGGTGTGCTTGGAAAAGGGTAAGGGTCTGGTTCGGATTTTGATGGGGACCCCCACGCCATTTTTTTTAAATTTTGGTGCGGGGTTCCCCTTAATATCCATACCAGACCTGAAGGGCCTGGTATGGAATTTGGGGGAACCATACGCATTTTTTTAAAAATTGTGGTTTGGGGTTCCCCTCTGGGGGAATCCCATGCCGTTTTTTATCAATGAACTTTTATGTATATTGCCGGGACCGACAATTCATTATAGCCGCGAGTAGTTTTGAATGACTTTTTTTCCTTTAGAAATATCATTTTGCTGTCAGACTGTTCGGTCTACAGGAAACATGTGCCACTTTACAGGCCCCAGGTACGAAACTTAAAGGAATATTACACTTTTATTGTTTCACTTTAAGCATTATTAAAATCACTGCTCATGAAAAAACTGACGTTTTTAAAACTTTTTTTGCATTGATACATGTCCCCTGGGGCAGGACCCAGGTCCCCAAACACTTTTTATGACAATACCATGCATATAAGCCTTTAAAATTAGCACTTTTGATTTCTCCCATAGACTTTTAAAGGGTGTTCCGCAGCTTTCAAATTTGCCGCGAACACCCCAAATTGTTAGCTATTCGGCGAATGGGCGAACAGCCAATGTTCGAGTCGAACTGATGTTTGACCCGAACATAAAGCTCATCCCTAGTCAGGACAGGAGGGACAATAAAAGTGGGTGTCACGCCTAAATCCACGCTTTCTACAGACACGACATCTTCTTTCGGGGTTTCTTTGAGTAGGGGTACCAGAGAGGACATGCGGAAAATGCCTCTCATGCAGCCGGCTTACTGCATTTGTGTTGGGAAGTTGGGCCAGAGCACCGTCTGGAAACAGAAGGGCTCTGATGATCTCTTCCTGGAATTTAAGGAAGGATCCAGTTCATCCTGAAGCTCTGTATAGCACATGAGCGTTCAGCAAAGCCAATTGAAATAAATAAACAGACACTTTTTTGTACCAGTGTCTGGCCTTATGGGCAATTAGGTACAGCACCAACAACTGGTTGTTGAGGTCCATTCCTCCCATATTAAGGTTATATTCGTGGACATAAAGGGGTTTCTCTACAACACCAGTCGCCGTATTTGGACAGTCATGTCTGCGTGAAGTGAGGACAGAATGAAAACATTCTTATTATCCCTCCACTTCACAGCGAGCAAATTTTTATATCTCAAGCAGGCTCTCTCCCCCAGCCTAAGATGGGAATCTGCAAGCTGCTGGGGTAAGCCCCGGCGATTAGATCGCACGGTGCCACATGCGCCAATTTGATGATCAAACAAGTGACTAAAAAGTGGCACGCTTGTATAATAATTGTCCACATACAAGTGGTACCCCTTTCCGAATAAGGGTGACACCAAGTCCCACACAATCTTACCAGCGCTACCTATGTAGTCAGGGCAGTTCTCCGGCTCTACGTAACTATCTCTTCCCACGTAAACCATAAAACTATATGTATAGCCTGTGGCCCTGTCACAGAGCTTATACAACTTGACCCTGTATCTGGCACGCTTGCTGGGAAGATACTGTTTGAATGACAAGTGGCCAGAAAACTTAATCAGGGACTCATAAACGCAGACAACTTGATGGGGAGTAAACAAGGCTGTAAAACATTGGTTGAAGTGGTTTACGAGGGGGAGAATTTTGTAGAGCCGATCAAATTCAGGGTCACCCCGAGGATGACAGAGTTCATTATCATTGAAATGCATGAACTGCAAGATCTGTTCGTATCGTGTCCTGGTCATGGAGGCAGAGAACACAGGCATATGGTTTATTGGGTCAGTGCACCAATATGACCGTAACTCACTCTTTTTGGTTATGCCCATGAGGAGGGATAGGCCCAGGAAGGTCTTAAGTTTGGAGACCGTAATTGGTCTCCAATCTTTGGCAAGGGTCAGCTGGGGATTAGCAGCGATGAATTGACCAGCATATAAATTGTTTTGGTCCACAATAGATCTATAGAGATCTTCGGTGAAAAACAGCGAATAAAAATCAAGTGACGTAAAATCAACTGTTTCCACCTGAATTACGGGTTGGCCAGTGAATGGGGGAAGTACAGGTGCTGCAGAAGTGGTGGGTTCCCAATTAGAATTGGCGAATGCAGCAGGAAGGGCACTATGGGCTTGACGGGCCTGTCTTTGTCTTCTTCTTGGTGGCAGCAGGACACTACTCGTGCTTGCCACCTCGCCAGCTTGATCTGCACTTATGGGACTCGCCACGTCACCAAATGTTACTGCAGTGCTGGATGTATGACCAGGATGTACTAGGCCGCTGGTGCATGCCAGTTCACCAGAAGGAATAGTGGCGCTAGTACTGGCACTGGTACGCCTGACCTTGGCAGGGACCACAACTCTGTCGTCAGTGCTATCTGTCAGGGTGCCGCTGCTGTCTACAGGTTCGTATTCTGAGCCTGAATCTGACAGATGAGTGACTTCCTATTCACTATCTGTCATGCTCAGAAACGTGTAGGCCTCTTCACTAGTGTACCTTCGATTTTACATTTTGGTCTCTAAATTTACTGGTACACTAGTGAGACTCACAGGTAAAAAAGCTCCCGACTGGTAGCGACTGATTCAAACGCTACCAAAAAAACTGTTATGCCTCTTACACACGGTCGGACTTGCCAATGGGACAAGCTCCGTCGGCATTTCTGACGGAAAAATTTAGAGCATGTTCTCTATCTAAGTCCATTGGAAATGCTGACAGAAAAAGTCCGCTGGGGTATACACCAGGTCGGATTATCCGAACCAAAAGCTCCCATCGGACTTTTTCTGTCGGAAATTCCAACCATGTGTACGGCATAAGCGTTCACAGAGATCAGGCCTGACTCTGCGAACGCTGCAGTTATGTGTGTTGTGTTTTGTAAGTGACAGTGATCGGTTGATACTGCACTTGGGTGGGCTGGGCTGGGCTGGACGGAGAGGCTAAATGCAGGTGCTAGCAGGTATCTGGGCTGATCCCACTAACACTGCGTTTTTGGGAACCCTAAACTGCTGGGGATGCTAGTATAGATCTGATCATATCAGATATCAATCCGTTCAGACACTATACTACTAAGGGAGGCGTATGGTGCGTGCTTGGGTGCTAGCGGCACTGGCACTGATCTGACGCTGCCTGGGGTGATGCAGACCCTATCTGATGCTACCATCTAACTTTGATCACTTGCCGGGTGATCAGGGGGTTAAACCTTTATTGGGTAAAATACGGCGGGTGCCTTGACGCTATAAAAAAAATCTAGCTAAACTGAGTCACCCGTGACACTTATACTGTGATCACAGGTGACAGGTTGTAATCAAGGGGTTAAACCTTTATTGGGGGGGTTAGGGGGGGTCCCTAGACCTATCTGAGCCTAATACTAATTACCCTAACACTTATTTTTGTCCAGAAATGTAGAAGCAGGTATCTTGGATACGAAGAAAAAGTTGAATACAACAAACAAGGGAAAAGTTTGGCTGCACTGACCCCAACGGTAACCCTGAAGGCGGAAGCAAGAAAGGCCAGACAACAATGGAGATCAAAAGGGGGAGCCATATGAGAGGGGAGAGACACGACCCACAGCCAGACCATCCACGGCAGTGGTGTAGAAATCCCAATTCTGAATAATCATATAAAGAACATGAATACAATAAAAATCATAAAAATCTACACTCTACACTAATGTGCTTCAGTCCAGCACATTAACTACTCCAAAGTGAGGTAGGTCTAGCTACTAGCATCCTTTAAATATATCATGTCTTTCCTGAGTAAACTTACATGCCCTGACCTTCATGTGCATGTCTCTTTCTGTAAAGACCGAGTGTAGATTTTTATTATATTCATGTTCTTTATATGATTATTCAGATTTGGGCTATCTACACCCCTGCCACGGACAGTCTGGTTGTGGGTCAGGTCTCTCCCCTTTAATTGGGCTCCCCCTTTTGATCTCTATTGTTGTCTGGCCTTTCTCGCTTCCGCCTTATGGGTTACCGCTGGGGTCAGCACAACCAATTTTTTCCCTTGTTTGTTGTCTTCAACTTGTTCTTCGCATCCAAGATACCTGCTTCTACATCTTTGATTAGTAGACATGTTTATCAAACTGCAATTAAGTGCTTGTCTGTTAAATTAAAAAATTAGCTGTTTTCCAAACAGCTGTATACATATTTTTTTTTTTATATTTTTACATGCATTTTTTGAATTGTAGATATCATAAACTTCTATACCACTTTCTATAATTCCATAATCTTGAAACGCGTAGAGTTTCACTTTGTATATTTGTACAAGAGTGATGTAAATTAAGTGGTTTTCTGTGATTTCATGTGGATATATACCATTGAACTTGTAAACCTGTGATACAAACTTTCTATGTATCTATGTTTTTAGAATTTGTATTATTAAACTTATATCAATTTTTACAATTATTGTCTATATACACAATTTATGGAGTCATTGCCTTCTTGGAGTCCTGCCAGAGGCTTCCTGTTTTGCTGTTTTTATGCTCTATTAGGGATGTGGGCAATGTCTTCAATTCCCCACCAAAATTGAGCTATTCCATAAATACTGACAGCTCCGGTAAGCTCGGAAACAATTGGGAAGTGGTGAATGTGCCTGTGGGACCACTTTTGCGTGTAGAGAGTCGCCCACAGTAAATAACGATACCGGGGTTATGGCAGCTAACTGCTGCCATAACACTGGTATATAACGTCAAAGTAATGACATAAATTTACTGTGGGCGGTCAGCAAGTGGTTAAGTCAATAAAAAGACTAAAGAAAATGTATAGATATGGCAACTCATAGCATGCTATCATACCAAAGTAATTTATAGGGTTACTTTATTAGTAAGCATCAGGGACGTGCAGTCAGGGGAGGCAGGTGAGACAGAGCCCCACCTGCCATGAACATAAAAAAAAAAATCGAGGTTCGATGGTCGTAGCTCGGCGACCTGGGGTCATAGAGAATTTGGGAGGTAGGTAGATGAAGTCCTACCCCACCACTGGTCAAAATTTAGGGCTCCTATCATTTATGGTTCCAGAGATATGGGGCTCCTTGAGCAGCCTGTTAGAGGCTGCATACAGAGCGGCCAGTTTAAATAAAAGCTGGCACACACTGTTTGCAGCAAACTGAGAGGATGAGCTCACAGTGCCTCTGACTTCTTGTCAGAGGCACTGAGCTCAATGGACTGTTTGGAGCCTTGGACCAATGGTAAAGCACCGTTGACCCAAGCTGTCCAATAAAAATGCTGCAGTGGAGGCTCTCCTCTCACTGCAGTGTCATAAAAGGGGGCATGTGTCTAAAAGACAAATCCTCCCTTCCAGCCCAGCCCTCTTAACTACAAGGAAAAAACATGGGTTTATGGGTATAAGGTTTACCCATAATCCCATGTTTTTCTCACACAGTTAAGAGGGAGAATGAGAATCTGCTGCTGTTAAAAAAAGTACTGTTTTAATAAGCTAAATCATATCTTATTCTATATGTTATAACATAATAATTTATTATTATCTATTTACTGTTAAATTACTGGTTTGAAGGTATAACTTCAAACTTCAGTAATTTGTCTGTTAAGCCACTTGCTTGAGTACAGTTTTTGAAAATATAGTAAATTACCTTAAAAACAATATATTTTAATTATTTGTATAGTACTTACTTATGGTAATTAACCACTTGCCACCCAGGCCAATTCTGACACTTCTCTCCTATATGTAAAAATCATAATTTTTTTGCTAGAAAATTACTCAGAATTCCCAAACATTTTACATATTTTTTTAGAAGACACCCTAGGGGATAAAATGGTGGTCGTTGCAACTTTTTATGTCATACGGTATTTGCGCAGCAATTTTTCAAACACTTTTTTTGGAGAGAAACTGTTTCATGAATAAAAAAAAAAAAACACTAAAGTTAGCACAATTTTTTTGTATAATGTGAAAGAAGATGTTACGCCGAGTAAATAGATACCTAACAGGTCACGCTTTAAAATTGCGTACACTTGTGGAATGTTGCCAAACTTCATTACTTGAAAATCTCCATAGGCAACGCTTTAAAAATGTTTACAGGTTACATATTTAGAGTTACAGAGGAGGTCTGGTGCTAGAATTATTGCTCTCGCTTTATTGTTCACGGTGTATGTAACATGTTTGTATCTGGCTCTGATACTAGCCAGTGCCTCACCAGCCACTGTCCTCATCGTATGCCCCTGGTAAGCATAATACATTAAAGTTTCAGTTGACCTTAGAGAAATATATCATTGCTACCCTGGCATGTTAGTAAAACGTCCCACCTTCATAATTAGCATCCCAGTGTAATTCTTCTCTGTTGTATCAGGGTTTTGGCCTCCCCTAGGAAATCTATCCATTCGTCTCTGTGGGATACTTTTTTCCTCAGTCTTTTCACATCCAAACTTTTCATGTCTTCATCTATACCCTGAATTCATAGCTTTCTGGGTCCTCTTTTTCTTCTTTGCTCCCCTGGGCTTTACAAAAATATTTTATTTGGTATTCCTTTTTCATCCTTTCTCTTACCAACCCCCTTAATCTTTTCAACTTGATTTCAGTAACAATGTTCAATTCTTTCCACATTGCACGGATTTCCTCAATATTCCTCTGCTCTTTAATTTTCTAACTTGAGAAGACAGACTGTCTTTGTTATATTGCTTTCCTATGTAACCAGAAGATTTTTTTTTCTTAGGCTCCAAGTTTCTTAAGAGTTGGTTTTTAATTGTATTGGGTTTCAATTGGAGCATTTTATGTGGACTGGCCTGGCCACTGACCCCTTTAAGTTGCCTGCAGAATGTTCTTCTTTGTAATTGCCTCAATATGATTGGTAGACAGTACTATACGAGAAAAGTATCTCAACACAGGAGGATCAGTGGTCATTTTGTTGAAGGCCCAGGCTAAGGGGGCTATAATTGGTTGCATAGATATCCAGACTGTGAACCCTTTGTTAGCAAGAGGGAGGGCTGGACTCCCCTTGATGACAGACACTGCTAGCACTTGACCTAGCATGTAAGGGGAAAGAAAATTATGCACAGAGTCTGGGTGGGTGAGCAGTGATCAGGGGGTCAGGTGCATACTTGCCAACTGTCCCAGATTTGCAAGGACAGTCACGGTTTTTAATAAATTGTCCTACCAATCAGAGCAGCTGAGACACCTGCCATTTTAATAAATTGTCCCACCCATCAGAGCAGAAGAGGCACCTGCCATTTCTGTCATTGCTGCCAAGTGCCCACATGGCTGCACAACATCTCTGTCATTGCTGCCCACATGTCTGCACATTATCTGGATGAATCTCCTCCCCTTACCTTCCCAAGTAGTTTCAGTTGCTCTCATGCAGGATTGCAGGAACATCCCAGAGGCAGAGACTGCTTCCTTCCTGCTGGATACTGCTGTTTGATTTGGTGGAATGGGGATTTGCCTCAGAGATCGTGCCACTGCCTACCTTTTTTGAGTGGTATGAGCTGAGCAGAAGAGTAAGAATGTGTGGAGGCAAGCCTGCAGATTCTTTATGAGACTTGTGAGACATTGCACAGTTGTTGCTGTTGTCTATTGTATTTTGTGTTTTTTTTTCTTTTGGGTATACCTGATTTTGTTTTTTATGTACAATATTGAAAAACGGAAAAAATGTATCTTATCTTATCTTCTATTACTTCACATAGAAGTAAGTGCTCCTAGTTGACAAATAAGAAGATGGTATCTCATTTTATCATGTAGCACTTGGGCTTATCAAACATAATTACTGCCCGCAGACTTTATTCCATGTGTGTATAGAGCAGTAGTCTGCAACTCATCAAGCGCTATCTACGCATCAATCTCAGGCAGGTGATCACGTTTTCTTCCCTGCATTGCCAACCCTCAGCCTAAAGTGCTCATTCCTCACCTGTAGAGTAACATAAGGATGTGATATGCCTGAGTGTACTATGTTGATCCCCCTGGCCCTTCACTCCCATCCATCATATGGGATGGACTGGAGAGGAAAGCCAGCAGGGATCAGCATGCCATAACAGTTATATTTGTCACAGCAGCTTCCCAGCACTGCTCTGCATGAGGAGGAAACAACTTCAGTACTAAAGACTGTGCCCCCCCTGTACTGTGCCCTCCTGACCCCACCTGTACTGTGCCCTCCTGACCCCACTGTACTTTGCCCTCCTCACACCTTGCACTGTGCCCTGCATTCGTCTGGCCCCCTGTACTGTGCCCTGCATTCTCTTGACCCCTTAAATTGTACCACACCGACCCACCCTGTGCTGTGCTCTTCTGACCACTATTCTTTACCCTCCTGACTCCCTGTACTATGTCCCATTGACCCCCTGTACTTTACCCTGCTGACCCAGTCTCTGTCTGGCTGACCCCCACATACTGCCCTACATACTACACACCTATGGACGCTGCCCTACAAATTCCTAAACTGGCTAGAATTCCTAGCAAACAGCCAGGCCAGAATTGATGCCAGCCAGACCTTAAACTAGTCAAGTAAATCAGCCTGCAGTACCAGAAATTCTGCCTTCATGATGAACTCCTACATGAGACATGTGGGGTGATCCAACTACTTCCCTGACATGAAAGAAATTGTGAATGAAAGTGAACGCCAAGTTTCTCACTGAAGCTAACTTAGTTAGCTAACTTAGTTTACAGTGATACTCATTTTAATAAATTTTGCCAAGTTTTCTTCAAGTTTTCCTTATTTTTTTTTATAAAGTGAAAAAATAGTATTGAGGATTATTTCAGCTGACTTTCCTTTCTTAACGTATTGATGTTGATTCAAATGATCTGGTTCCTGGGCAGGTAGCTTCTACACCCCAGAGGACTTCCACAGCATCCTTGACTCCAATTGTATTCAGGTTAAGATTGCCTGGGATCTGAAGCCTAGCTGTGTAGTTGAAAGAAGTTTGGAAAAAAAAAGACAAGCCACAAGCTTAGCAACCAGACTACTAACCTTTTTTATGTGGACCTATTTGTTGTAGACTCATACAGTTGTAGCACCCCGTAGTTTAGGCAGGGAGCTCCTCACAAATTTACTTGCCAGGAGTAGTTATCCTGGTTAATTGATAGAGATCTATTGATTTCTCCCTAAGTTTGGCCTTGTTGCACTTTTCTCTTCTACCGCTAGGTGGCCAGTTACTTGGTGGTACTAGATATGAGAAGGGCAACCCAATGTCAAATTATGGGTATGTGGGGTGTCTCAGCCAATGGGTTTTCTCGAATCCCTTGGCCTGCTGGAAGAACCTATATATTCGGGTGGAGTCAGGCGATCTATGTTCTGTGTCACCTGGACGGCTGTCTGGGTGGACATGTGTTGTGTGCTCCGGCTGTTAGGCCAGAGATTGGGCCTATCCCGGGGGCATCTGGCTGCTAGACTGTGTGACGGCCTAACCAGAAGTAAGAGAGCAGCGCAGGTTTGGGATTGCGGCTTGCAGTCCAACCAGAAGGGATGGTTCTGCCGGCCGGAGAACCTGTCAGTGGTCAGAGGTAGAAAGGAAGCTATCGCCACAAAGGGATCAACCACCTTATTACTAGGGACCACAGTGAGTAACTGAAGCAAGTACCTGAGCAGCATTTTCACTGAACGGGCACGGTGGAGAATCGGGAAACTTTAGGCGGTGATCAAGACAGGGACCCAACCAGCAGAGGTGAGGCTTGCAGAGCAGCCTTGTGTGTCAAGCTAGGGACCAAGCCGGTCAGCAGGGGTGAAGCTTGAGAAGTATCTGGAGTGCCAAGCTAGGGACCCAGCAGGGAAGCATGGGTGACGTTTGAGGGAGATACCACCACAAAGATTGGAGGAGCTCAAGGGATTCAGAGTCAGTGAATCAGAGGGTCTAATGAAAGACTGGGAGCTTAGTTTTGAAGAACTACAAGAGGCAGTTGTAGTGAAGCTGAAGGAACTGTTACGTTGGAGTTGGAAACTGTTAAAGACTGTTGCCATAGGAGACAGCATTCCTGTACATGCATATGTTGCACCATGCTGGGGCCTTTCCCTGCACGGCTGTCCTCCTGTTGAAGTCTCGGAGTCTGCCAATTGAATTTACAGCTACTTAGGGGTGTCCTGGCCTTAACCCTCTTCCCCCAAAAATACAAAAAGGACTGTTAAGAGAAATAAAACTTCTTTTACATTCAAGAAGTGTCTGGTGCCCAATAACTTTGTCCACCTTGCACCCACTATGCCTCACAACCCACCATATACAGAAAAATGTCAGCTATCTTTGGCCTTGAAAGTTCTCATTAGACTGGACAAGACCAGAGACCTTGCTACAGTTGATGCCCAACGTGGGGCTAAGGCATTGTCCTTGCAGCAGCTGTCCATAGCAACGAGCTTCAGCTCCATTGGGGTTTTTCCTGGCTCCATGGGAAGGTGGCAAGTAACATTTACCCTTCTTATAGACTATGTTGACATGTGTACTATCAATGTGGGAAGGCAAAAGAACCACCAAGTCTCATTGCTCGGGGGGTCTTTTGACAATTCCCACCAGCGCTGTGAGGGTTAATACAGGCTCCAAAATACATTACATTACAGTTTTGGCACGTCGCAGCAAGAACAAGGTGGGCGCCACAGTTCAGAAAGAACTTTCGCACCAATCCGTTGGCAGGGGGAGGAGTCCCCGCTCTGCAGAGGAGGATAAGGAAGTGCTGCCACGTGTGTCTGATTGTGGGTTAGTGAAGGAGATGGCGCAGTTCGTGAGTGAGATGGCGGATCGCCGAACAGCGAACAATTTGGGGTGTTCGAGGAAAATTCGAAAGCCGCGGAACACCCTTTAAAAGTCTATGGGAGAAATCAAAAGTGCTAATTTTAAAAGCTTATATGCATGATATTGTCATAAAAAGTATTTGGGGACCTGGGTCCTGCCCCAGGGGTCATGGATCAATGCAACAAAAAGTTTTAAAAACGGCCGTTTTTTCAGGAGCAGTGATTTTAATAATGCTTAAAGTGAAACAATAAAAGTGTAATATTTCTTTAAATTTCTTACCTGGGGGGTGTCTATAGTATGCCTGTAAAGGGGCGCATGTTTCCCGTGTTTAGAACAGTCTGACAGCAAAATTACATTTCAAAGGAAAAAAAATCTGTTAAAACTACTCGCGGCTAGGGATGAGCCGAACACCCCCCTGTTCGGTTTGCACCAGAACTTGTGAACAGGCAAAAAATTTGTTCAAACACGCGAACACCGTTAAAGTCTATGGGACACGAACATGAATATTTAAAAGCGCTCATTTTAAAGGCTTATATGCAAGTTATTGTCATAAAAAGTGTTTGGGGACCTGGGTCCTGCCCCAGGGGACATGGATCAATGCAAAAAAGTTTTAAAAACGGCCGTTTTTTCAGGAGCAGTGATTTTAATAATGCTTAAAGTGAAACAATAAAAGTGTAATATTCCTTTAAATTTCGTACCTGGGGGGTGTCTATAGTATGCCTGTAAAGGGGCGCACCTTTCCCGTGTTTAGAACAGTCTGACAGCAAAATGACATTTCAAAGGAAAAAAAGTCATTTAAAACTACTCGCGGCTATTAATGAATTGCCGGTCTGCCAATACACATAAAAGTTCATTGATAAAAATAGCATGGGAATTCCCCACAGGGGAACCCCAAACCAAAATTTTTAAAAAAAATTACGTGGGGGGTCCCCCTAAATTCCATACCAGGCCCTTCAGGTCTGGTATGGATATTAAGGGGAACCCGGGCCAAATTTTTTTTTAAAAATGTCGTGGGGTCCCCCTCAAAATCTATACCAGACCCTTCAGGTCTGGTATGGATTTTAAGGGGAACCCCGTGCCAAAATGAAAAAAAAAATGGCATGGCTCCCCCCAAAAATTCATACCAGACCCTTATCCGAGCACGCAACCTGGCTGGCCACAGGAAAAGAGGGGGACAAGAGAGCGGCCGCCCCCCTTCTGAACTGTACCAGGCCACATGCCCTCAACATTGGGAGGGTGCTTTGGGGTAGCCCCCCAAAACACCTTGTCCCCGTGTTTATGGGGACAAGGGCCTCATCCCCACAACCCTTGCCCGGTGGTTGTGGGGGTCTGCGGGCAGGGGGCTTATCAGAATCTGGAAGCCCCCTTTAACAAGGGGACCCCCAGATCCCAGCCCTCCAGTGAAATGGTAAGGGGCTACAAAAGTACCCCTACCATTTCACAAAAAAACTGTCAAATATGTTAAAAATGACAAGAGACCGTTTTTGACAATTCCTTTATTTAAATGCTTCTTCTTTCCTCTATTTTCTTTCTTCTATCTTCTATTTTCCTTCGGTTTCTTCCTCCATCTTCTTCTTCTTCTGGTTCTTCTGGTTCTTCTGGTTCTTCCTCCGGTGTTCTCGTCCGGCATCTTCCTCCACGGCGTCTGGTATAGTTCAGGAGGGGGGGCGCTCTCTCATCCCCCTCTTTTCCTGCGGCCTGTCAGGTTGCTTGCTCAGATAAGGGTCTGGTATAGATTTTGAGGGGGACCCCCCAGGTCATTTTTTCTATAATTGTGGTTTGGGGTTCCCCTGTGGGGAATTCCCATGCCATTTTTATTAATGAACTTTTATGTGTATTGTCGGACCGACAATTCATTAATAGCCGTGAGTAGGGAACACCCCCCGATTCGGTTCGCACCAGAACCTGCAAACAGACCGAAAATTCGCACAAACGTTAGAACCCCATTGACGTCTATGGGACTCGAACGTTCAAAATCAAAAGTGCTCATTTTAAAGGCTAATTTGCATGGTATTGTCCTAAAAAGGGTTTGGGGACCCGGGTTCTGCCCCAGGGGACATGTATCAATGCAAAAAAAATGGCCATTTTTTCGGGAGCAGTGATTTTAATGATGCTTAAAGTAAAAAAAAAAAAAGTGAAATATTCCTTTAAATATCGTACCTGGGGGGTGTCTATAGTATGCCTGTAAAGTGGCATGTGTTTCCCGTGCTTAGAACAGTCCCTGCACAAAATGTCATTTTTAAAGGGAAAAAAGTCATTTAAAACTGCTTGCGGCTTTAATGTAATGTTGGGTCCTGGCAATATGGTTGAAAATCAGTGAGATAAACTGCATGGGTACCCCCCAGTCCATTACCAGGCCCTTTGGGTCTTGTATGGATATTAAGGGGAACCCCGCACCCAAATTAAAAAAGGAAAGGTGTGGGGCCCCCAGGCCCTATATACTCTGAACAGCAGTATACAGGCAGTGCAAACAAGACAGGGACTGTAGGTTTGTTGTTAAGTAGAATCTGTTTGTAATTTTGAACTGGTACATTTTTAACGTGTTTAGCTCCAGCCAAAAAATCTATTTTAAGCTTTTTGGAAAACCTAGGGCAGGGTTATCACCCCTGTGACATTTGTTTTGCTGTCTGTGCTCCTCTTCAGAGGATTTCACCTCACTTTTTGACCCAATGAAAAATGTTTTTTGAAAAATTGGGGTTTTTTGTGAAACAAGGATTGGTGATAAAGCATCAGTGGAAAGGAGAAAAGTTTTTCCCATATTAACTCTTACAAGAGAGAATTTCCCTTCCTAGGGGTAGATTTCATCTCACTTCCTGTTGTCTCCTTCCGTTCGCAAGTGGGAGTCGTTTGTAAGTTGGATGTTTGGATGTAAGAAAGGGGCCTGCCCTATATACTCAGCAGATATTTGGGCCTTAGGTGTTGTTGTGGCCACAACACTGTAAGCCCTCACAGGGCCCTGCTGTGAAATATTAGATCAAGAATTGCAATTACATGCCCCTGTTGAACAGGGGCAGAAAAATTGGGCCTTTGGTGGTGGTGGTGCTGGTGCCACAACACTGTAAGTCCTCACAGATCATTTTGGTGGGCACAGAAACGGGCCCTGCTGTGAAATATTAGATCAAGAATTGTAATTACACGCCCCTGTTAAACAGGTGCTGAAAAATTGGGCCTTAGGCACTGGTGCTGGTGCCACAACACTGCAACCCCTCACAGATACTCTAGTTGGAGCACAGGAATTAGCCCTGCTGCAAAGAATTGCATGAAAAATTGTAATTACACGCCCCTGTTAAACAGGGGCTGAAAAATTGAGCCTTAGACACTGGTGCTGGTGCCACAAAACTGCAACCCCTCACAGATACTCTAGTTGGAGTGCAGGAACTAGCCCTGCTGCAAAGAATTGCATGAAAAATTGTAATTACACGCCCCTGTTAAACAGGAGCTGAAAAATTGGGCCTTACACACTGGTGCTGGTGCCACAATACTGCAACCCCTCACAGATACTCTAGCTGGAGCGCAGGAACTAGCCCTGCTACAAAGACTTGCATGCAAAATTGTAATTACATGCCCCTGTTAAACAGGGTCTGAAAAATTGGGCCTTAGGCACTGGTGCTGGTGCCACAACACTGCAACCCCTCATAGATACTCTAGTTGGAGCGCAGGAACTAGCCCTGCTGCAAAGTATTGCATGCAAAATTGTAATTGCATGCCCCTGTTAAACAGGGGCTGAAAAATTGGGCCTTAGGCACTGGTGCGGGGACTGGCGGCGCCCAGAACCAAAAATGTTCTTACAAGCTATCATCATGATCATTGAGGAGGAAGAGGATAATTACTCAGTATAACAGGATAGTCACTCAGCATCAGCATAGGCAGTCTTTGAAGGGATCTGACATTTCAAAAAAATTTATTCGGTTACATCAGCATCAGGTGCTTGGTAGCTGGTGGTGATCCAAGACTGATACATTTTTATGAAGGTCAGTCGATTGAACGAGTCGGTGGACAGACGCACCCTGTGGTCGGTTACAAAGCCTCCAGCAGCACTGAATGTGCGTTCCGAAAGAACGCTGGATGCAGGACAGGCCAGTAGTTCAATTGCATACTGTGCAAGCTCTGGCCAGTGATCCATCCTCAAGACCCAGTAACCCAGAGGATTTTCGGTGGGAAAGGTGTCCAAATCATATCTTGCCCCTAGGTATTCCTGCACCATGTAAAACAGACGCTGGCGATGGTTGCTGGAACCGATCATACCTTGGGGCTACGGACTAAAAATTTGTCTGAACGCATCGGTCAGACAGCCACCTTCTCCACCACTCCTTCTTTGACTGACCGAAGCCTCAGCAACACGTTGTCCAGAAACAGGAGTTTGTAACCTCCCAGTCTCTGGGAACGTGTTGCACAGACCTTTCTGCAAGGCCTCCCGAAGATGTTTCATCCTCTGCTCCTTCTGCAACGGCAAGATAAGGTCCGCAACCTTACCCTTGCAACGTGGATCAAGGAGGGTTGCCAGCCAGTATTGTTCCTTCTCCTTGATACCACGAATACGAGGATTCTTCCGCAGGCTTTGCAGGATCAGGGAGGCCATGTAGCGTAGGTTTGATGAGGCATTCGGTCCCGAAGTCCTCTGGGTCACTAAGGATGACGAGATCCGCAGCCACCTCCTCCCAGCCACGTACAAGTCCATGTGTTTCTTGGGACTGTAAATAATCCCTTAAAGACTCTATGGTCAGTGGATCCGCGCTACAGGCTATACTGGCAACTGCAGCCCCCCTATGTAAGCAGAGGGCACCAACGTGTACCCTCAAAAAATGAGTCTAAAAAAATATATATAGATACAGGGAGTGGCGCTGTGCATGAGGGAATAGATGGCATATAATAATTTTCTAATGATTATGATTTATGTGTCTATAGGACATATTAAGGAGAACGATAAAAAATTGGAAAAAACTATATATATATCCCACATGTGGATCGTGAAGTGTTAAAATAAAAAGTTTGGATACAAGTAGGTGTTCAATACAGCCTTAATCTCATAACCCCATAAACGCTGGTAATTTCTAATGGTGTTATATGATGTGCTTTAAAAAGTGCCAGAAAGTCTTGTGCAGTCCAATTAAGTGTTCCAAGCCCTGCTGGGATGAGTTACAAGTGATATATGTAAAGGAGGGGGTATCTACAACCCTCTAACGTGCAGTGCCAAAAAATTAAATGAAATTGCTGTAAAAGTAGAAATGTATAAAGAAATTATAAATATATATATAGAGTATATAAGTGATATATAATAAATGTGGCATGTAGGATAAAGATAGTAATAATAAATTAATTGATAATAGCACAAATAGATAACAGCATAAGATTACATGTGAAAACGCAATCAAAAATAAATATCCAATAAATTGTTGAAAAAGTTCATGTATTATCTTCCACCCGACGACCTCCAAAATTTCTAATGACACAATCCCCCTGATGTGATTCCACTCACCGGAACGCTACACCCCTGCAGGGGTATAAGCAAAAGATGTTTCAGCTCCAACCGATCCGATCCGGATGCCGATCGAGTCCTTGTGTGGTGATATCCTCTCGCCTATAATTCCCCAGTCCAGGTCAGCCTCTCCAACAGAGCAGGGAAAAGGGGGAAGTTGATAATCCTCTAGTGCGATCCTATCTCCAGCCGGACATCCGCTCCAGGGATATTATATGGAATAAAGAAGTTGTATCCACATAGCGTAACTCCTTTTTTTTAAAAAGTTTATTTAATAATATAAATTCATACAGTTCAATAAAGCGGAGTTAATTTCAGGAAATAAATTAAAAAGAGTAGGGAGCGTGCAAGCTCACTGGCTCCCCTTGCTATCCCGGGACGCAGCGTTGTTCGCAGTTACCGCTTGCGTTCCACCGGTCAGCTAGCAAAAACCACAGCGGCAGGAAGTGACGTTGTGCGTACCAAGATAGTCCCGTCTTACGCGTTTCGTCACACGGACGTCATGTCCTATAGACACATAAATCATAATCATTAGAAAATTATTATATGCCATCTATTCCCTCATGCACAGCGCCAATCCCTTAAAGACTGCTGCTGAGTGCCAGGCTCCACCTCCATACTGACACAATCCTCCTCCTTTTCCTCGTCCTCTTCCTGTGTGATCGGCGGGCACGCAGGAACACTGTCGGAATAAAGGGGGCCTTGAGAGCTAAGTAAGTCCTCCTCTTCATGCCTCTGTTCTGCCTCAAGTGCCCTGTCCATTATTCCATGCAGCGTGTGATCCAACAGGTGGACAAGGGGGACAGTGTCACTCAGGCATGCACTGTCACTGCTCACCAACCTCGTGGCCTCCTCAAATGGTGACAGGACAGTGCATGCATCCCTGATCATGGCCCACTGGCGTGGGGAAAAAACCAAGCTCCACTGACCCTGTCCTGGTGCCATAGTTGCACAGGTACTCATTGATGCCCTCTGCCTCTGCTGCATGTGCAGCCGCTGCAGCATGGCCAACGTTGAGTTCCACCTAGTGGGCATGTCACAGATTAGGCGGTTCTTGGGCAGGTTAAATTCCTTTTGGAGATCTGCCAGCCGAGCACTGGCATTATATGACCGGTGGAAAAGCACACAGACATTCCTGGCCTGCCTCAGGACATCCTGTAAGACCGGGTACCTGCCCAACAACCTCTGCACCACCAAGTTAAGAACGTGAGTCAAACAGGGCACATGGGTCATTTGGCCCTGTCGGAGGGTGGAGAGGAGGTTGGTGCCATTGTCGCAAACCACCATTCCTGCCTTACCTTGGCATGGCGTCAACCACCTCTGAACCTGCCCCTGCAGAGCTGACAGAACCTCTGCCCCAGTGTGGCTCCTATCCCCCAAGCACACCAGCTCAAGCATCGCATGGCATCTTTTGGCCTGCATACTTGTGTAGCCCCTTGAATGCCTATGGAGCACCGCTGGTTCCGAGGACAAAGCACAGGAAGAGGCCATGGAGGAAGAAGAAGAGGAGGGGGTGGAGGAGAGAGGTGTGTCAGAATCATTAGTAGTGGCAATTTTGGAGGCGAGGTGGCGGAACAACCTCCAACACTACTGCACCTTGTCCTGCATCCTTCCCAGCTGCCAGCAGAGTCATCCAATGCGCCATGAAACTTAGGTAACGTCCCTGTCCATGCCGGCTGGACCATGAGTCAGCGGTAATATGCACCTTACCGCTGACCGCCCTGTCCAGCGAGGCATGGAAATTGCCTTCCACATGCCGGTAGAGAGACAGAATCGCCTTCCTGAGAAAAAGTGGTGTTTGGGTACCTGCCACTGAGGAACCGCACATTCCACAAACTCACGGAAGGGGGCAGAGTCTACCAACTGAAAAGGTAGCAGTTGAAGTTTTAGCAATTTCGCCAAGCTAGCATTCAACCGCTGGGCATGTGGATGGCTGGGAGCGAACTTCTTTCGGCGGTGCAGTAGCTGGGGCAGGGAAATTTGCCTGGTACAATCTGACGTCAGTGTACCGAAGCCCACCGTGCCCACAAGTACTTGGCTGTGATACACCTAATTCTACACCTTCATTCCTCTCAGTGCAGGTCTCAGAGAGGACTGAAGGTATAGTGGGGTTGGAGATCTCAGCTGATGAGGAGCAAGGAGAGTTCCTCTTTGTTCTTTGGTGTGGGTCTTTTAGATACATTTGCCAATGAACTACATGGCAGGTCAACATATGTCTGGTCAAGCATGTGGTGTCCAAGCGGGAGATGTTTTGGCCACGCGAGATACGCTTGAGACATATGTTGCAAGCAGCAGCGGTGCAATATGATGCACTCATCTCAAAAAATGCCCACACCAAAGAACTTTTGGAATAACGTTCAGAGACAGCAGCGCCCTGCACATGCGGAGCTTTGCGGTGTGATGCAGTCAGTGTGCTGCCCTTAGGCTGGCCCCTGGAGGGCATCCTGCCTCGTTGGTGATGTGCCTCCTCCTCCTTCTCCTCCTCCTCTCTCCTATCAGGTACCCACGTTGAGTCAGCGACCTCATCATCCCCTCCCTCCTCATCACTGGAGCAAACCTGGCAGTATGCTGCAGCAGGGGGACCATGACTGCCAGATTGCTGTCCTTCTTGGGCACCCCCTCTGTCCGTGCTTACGTTACTGCCTTCATCTAGCTCAGTATCATCATCAGAGCCTTCTAAACGCTGGGCATCCTCCTGGAGCATGTACCCAACACTGTGGTCAAACAGTTCGAGGGACTGCTCAGGAGGACATGGTGGGGCTAGGGAAGGAGTCACTGATGCCTTTGAGCCAAGGGAAGAGGCCGTGTTGGCAGCTGCTTTGCCAGACAAAGTACCCTGAGCATGGGTGAGAGAGGATGAGGAGGATGAGGACAGCTTGGTCATCCACTCGACCAAGTCTTCCGCATGTTGTGGCTCAACATGGCCAGCTGCTGAAAAAGAGGCCAAGCGTGACCCACGGCCACGTGCTGATGAGGATTCACCATCTCCATGACCAGCACTGTTGCCTCTAGACACAGAGCCTGCTTGCCCTCTTTTATTGGCTTGTGACTGTCTGCCTCTCCTTGTTGGCCTTCCAGACATACTAATGGCCTACAGTGAGATGTAGCTGCACTAAGCTGGGATATATATATATATATATATATATATATATATATATATATATATATATATACTGATACTGCAGCTAGCAAAATCAACTGCCTGCCTGTAGTGTGAGAACACCACCAATCTTCTACAGGTAGCTTTAGATGAACACTGTGCAGAGGACGCACTACACCAACGTTAAAATAATGTAGCTGCTTGCGGTAGTGATAGGATCAGGAAAACACCACCAACCCTCTACAGGTAGCTTTAGCTGAACACTGTGCAGAGGTCGCACTAGACTAACGTGTAAATAATGTAGCTGCCTGCAGTAGTGATAGGATCAGGAAAACACCACCAACGTTCTACAGGTAGCTTTAGCTGAACACTGTGCAGAGGTCGCACTACTAGACTAACGTGTAAATAATGTAGCTGCCTGCAGTAGTGATAGGATCAGGAAAACACCACCAACCTTCTACAGATAGCTTTAGCTGAACACTGTGAATAGGACGCACTACAAAAACGTTAAAATAATGTAGCTGCCTGCGTTAGTGAAAGGATCAGGAAAACACCACCACCCTTCTACAGGTAGCTTTTGCTAAACACTGTGCAGAGGTCGCACTAGACTAGCGTGTAAATTATGTAGCTGCCTGCGATAGTGATAGAATCAGGAAAACACCACCAACCTTCTACAGGTAGCTTTAGCTGAACACTGTGCAGAGGTCGCACTACTAGACTAACGTGTAAATAATGTAGCTGCCTGCGGTAGAGATGGGATCAGGAAAACACCACCAACCTTCTACAGATAGCTTTAGCTGAACACTGTGAAGAAGACGCACTACACAAACGTTAAAATAATGTAGCTGCCTGCGGTAGTGATAGGATCAGGAAAACACCACCAACCTTCTACAGGTAGCTTTAGCTGAGCACTGTGCAGAGGTTGCACTACACTAACGTGTAAATAATGTAGCTGCCTGCGGTAGTGATAGGATCAGGAAAACACCACCAACCTTCTACAGGTAGCTTTAGCTGAACACTGTGCAGAGGTCGCACTGCACTAACTTGGAGCTTTAGCTGAACACTGTGCACTACACTAACTTGTAGCTTTAGCTGAACACTATTCAGAGGACGCACTACACTAACTTGTAGCTTTAGCTGAACACTGTTCAGAGGATGCACTACACTAACTTGTAGCTTTAGCTGAACACTGTGAGGAGGACGCACTACACTAACTTGTAGCTTTAGCTGAACACTGTGCAGAGGTCGCATTACACTAACTTGTAGCTTTATCTGAACACTGTTCAGAGGACGCACTACACTAACTTGTAGCTTTAGCTGAACACTGTTCAGAGGACGCACTACAGTAACTTGTAGCTTTAGCTGAACACTGTGCAGAGGTCGCACTACACTAACTTGTAGCTTTGACTGAACACTGTGAGGAGGACGCACTACACTAACTTGTAGCTTTAGCTGAACACTGTTCAGAGGATGCACTACACTAACTTGTAGCTTTAGCTGAACATTGTGAGGAGGACGCACTACACTAACTTGTAGATTTAGCTGAACACTGTGCACTACACTAACTAGTAGCTTTCGCTGAACACTGTTCAGAGGACGCACTTCACTAACTTGTAGCTTTAGCTGAACACTGTGCAGAGGTCGCACTACACTAAAGTGTAAATAATGTAGCTGCCTGCGGTAGTGATAGGATCAGGAAAACACCACCAACCTTCTACAGGTAGCTTTAGCTGAACACTGTGCAGAAGTCGCACTTCACTAACTTGTAGCTTTAGCTGAACACTGTTCAGAGGATGCACTACACTAACTTGTAGCTTTAGCTGAACACTGTGCACTACACTAACTTGTAGCTTTAGCTGAACACTGTTCAGAGGACGCACTACACTAACTTGTAGCTTTAGCTGAACACTGTTCAGAGGACGCACTACACTAACTTGTAGCTTTAGCTGAACACTGTGCAGAGGTCGCACTACACTAACTTGTAGCTTTAGCTGAACACTGTGAGGAGGACACACTACACTAACTTGTATCTTTAGGTGAACACTGTGCAGAGGTCGCACTACACTAACTTGTAGCTTTAGCTGAACACTGTGAGGAGGACCCGCAACACTAACTTGTAGCTTTAGCTGAACACTGTTCAGAGGACGCACTACACTAACTTGTAGCTTTAGCTGAACACTGTGCACTACACTACCTTGTAGATTTAGCTGAACACTGTGAGGAGGACGCACTACACTAACTTGTAGCTTTAGCTGAACACTATGCACTACACTAACTTGTAGCTTTAGCTGAACACTGTGAGGAGGACGCACTACACTAACTTGTAGCTTTAGCTGAACACTGTGCAGAGGTCACATTAACTAAATTGTAGCTTTAGCTGAACACTGTGAGGAGAACGCACTACACTAACTGTAAATAGTCTAGCTGCCTGACTGTGGTACTAATAGGATCAGAAGAACACCAGCAATTTTCTTCAGGTAGCTGTAAATACTGTAACAACACAAGCCTGCCTGTCAGTTAGGGATGAGCTTCGAGTTCGAGTCGAACTCATATTCGACTCGAACATCGGCTGTTCGCCAGTTCGTCGAACAGCTCTGCACAGTGTTCAGCTAAAGCTACAAGTTAGTGTAGTGCGTCCTCCTCACAGTGTTCAGGTAAAACTAAAAGTTAGTTTTTTGCGAGCTCTGCACAGTGTTCAGCTAAAGCTACCTATAGAAGGTTGGTGGTGTTTTTCCTGATCCCATCACTACTGCAGGCAGCTAAATAAGCTACAAGTTAGTTTTTTGCGAGATCTGCACAGTGTTCGGCTAAAGCTACCTGTAGAAGGTTGGTGGTGTTTTCCTGATCCTATCACTACCGCAGGCAGTGCTTAGTGCAGCTACAGGTCATTAGTATGTCTGGAAGGCCAACGAGGAGAGGCAGACAGTCACAAGCCAATAAAAGAGGGCAAGCAGGCTCTGTGTCTAGAGGCACCAGTGCTGGTCATGGAGACGGTGCATCCTCATCAGCACGTGGCCGTGGGACACGCTTGGCCCTCATCCTCCTCATCCTCTCTCACCCATGCTCAGAGTACTTTGTCTGGCAAAGCAGCTGCCAACGCGGCCTCTTCGCTCGGCTCAATGGCATCAGTGACTCCTTCCCTAGCCCGACCATGTCCTCCTGAGGAGTCCCTCGAACTGTTTGACCACAGTGTTGGGTAAATGCTCCAGGAGGATGTCCAGCGTTTAGAAGGCTCTGATGATGATACTGAGCTAGATGAAGGCAGTAACGTGAGCACAGACAGAGGGGGTGCCCAAGAAGTACAGCAATCTAGCAGTCATGCTCCCCCTGCTGCAGCATACTGCCAGGTTTGCTCCAGTGATGAGGAGGGAGGGGATGATGAGGTCACTGACTCAACATGGGTGCCTGATAGGAGAGAGGAGGAGGAGGAGGCACATCACCAATGAGGCAGGATGCCCTCCAGGGGCCAGCCTAAGGGCATCACACTGACTGCATCACACCCCAAAGCTCCGCATGTGCAGGGCGCTGCTGTCTCTGTGCGTTATTCCAAAAGTCCTTTGGTGTGGGCCTTTTTTGAGACAAGTGCATCAGATCGCACTGCTGCTATTTGCAACATATGTCTCAAGCGTATCTCGCGTGGCCAAAACATCTCCCGCTTGGGCACCACATGTTTGACCAGACATATGTTGACCTGCCATGCAGTTTGTTGGCAAGTGTATCTAAAAGACCCACACCAAAGAACAAAGAGGACCTCTCCTTGCTTCTCATCAGCTGAGATCTCCAACCCCACTATACCTTCAGTCCTCTCTGAGACCTGCACTGAGAGGAATGAAGGTGTAGAATTAGGTGTGTCACAGCCAAGTACTTGCGGGCAATCTGCTTTCGGTACACTGACGTCAGATTGTACCAGGCAAATTTCCCTGCCCCAGCTGCTGCACCGCCGAAAGAAGTTCGCTCCCAGCCATCCACATGCCCAGCGGTTGAATGCTAGCTTGGCAAAATTGCTAGCACTTCAACTGCTGCCTTTTCAGTTGGTAGACTCTGCCCCTTTCCGTGAGTTTGTGGAATGTGCGGTTCCTCAGTGGCAGGTACCCAAACACCACTTTTTCTCATGGAAGGCGATTCCAGCTCTCTACCGGCATGTGGAAGGCAATGTCTTGGCCTCGCTGGACAGGGCAGTCAGCGGTAAGGTGCATATTACTGCTGACTCATGGTCCAGCAGGCATGGACAGGGACGCGCATTGGGTGACTCTGCTGGCAGCTGGGAAGGATGCAGGACAAGGTGCAGTAGTGTTGGAGGTTGTTCCGCCACCACGCCTCCAAAATGCCACTACCAATGATTGTGACACACCTCTCTCCTCCACCCCCTCCTCTTCTTCTTCCTCCATGGCCTCTTCCTGTGCTTTGTCCTCGGAACCAGTGGTGCTCCATAGCCGTTGAATGGGCTACGCAAGTATGCAGGCCAAAAGATGCCATGAGGTGCTTGAGCTGGTGTGCTTGGGGGACAGGGGCCACACTGGGGCAGAGGTACTGTCAGCTCTGCAGGGGCAGGTTCAGAGGTAGTTGACGCCATGCCAACTTAAGGCAGGAATGGTGGTTTGTGACAATGGCACCAACCTCCTCTCTGCCCTCCCACAGAGACAAATGACCCATGTGCCCTGTTTGGCTCATGTCCTTAACTTCGTTGTGCAGTGGTTCTTGGGCAGGTACACAGGCTTACAGGATGTCCTGAGGCAGGCCAGGAAAGTCTGTGTGCATTTCCACCGGTCATATAATGCCAGTGCTCGGCTGGCAGACCTCCAAAAGGAGTTTAACCTGCCCAAGAACCGCCTAATCTGTGACATTCCCACCAGGTGGAACTCAACGTTGGCCATGCTGCAGCAGCTGCACACGCAGCAGAGGGCCATCAATGAGTACCTGTGCAACTATGGCACCAGGACAGGGTCAGGGGAGCTTGTTTTTTTTTCCCCACGCCAGTGGGCCACGATCAGGGATGCATGGACAGTCCTGTCACCATTTAAGGAGGCCACGAGGATGGTGAGCAGTGACAGTGCATGCATCAGTGACACTGTTCCCCTTGTCCACCTGTTGGAGCACACGCTGCATGGAATAATGGACAGGGCACTTGAGGCAGAACAGAGGCAGGAAGAGGAGGACTTTCTTAGCTCTCAAGGCCCCCTTTATAAAGACAGTGTTCCTGCGTTCCTGCCGATCACACAGGAAGAGGAGGAGGAGGATTGTGTCAGTATGGAGGTGGAGCCTGGCTGTCACGTACCTGGTAGGTTTTGAGCCTGAAGTGCAGAGAGAGACCTCCCTTACAGCTCCCACTTCCGTTCCTCTGGAATGGAGACAGAGGGCCCAGGAGTGAGGAGTGGTATGGGTGCCTGGCAGGATCAGCAGTCACCAGAAGTTCAGGAGTGGTGGCACCCTCTGGAACCAGAAGCTGAAGAGGAGACTGGAGACTGGAATGCAGAATGGACCAGGAACCACAGCAGGTAGGTAGGCAGGAACTGAAGTACTGGACAGGAACCAGGAACAAGCAGTAGGTAGCAGACTGGAACACTGGACTGGAACCAGGAACAAGCAGGTAACAGACTGGAATGCTGGACTGGAACCAGGAACAAGTAGTAGGTAGCAGACTGGAACGCTGGACTGGAACCAGGATCAAGCAGTAGGTAGCAGACTGGAACGCTGGACTGGAACCAGGAACAAGCAGTAGGTAGCAGACTGGAATGCTGGGCTGGAACCAGGAACAAGCAGCAGGTAACAGACTGGATACTGGAGCGCTGGATTGGAACCAGGAACAAGCAGCAGGTAACAGACTGGATACTGGAGCGCTGGGCTGGAACCAGGAACAAGCAGCAGGTAACAGACTGGATACTGGTATCAGGCAGAGGGATGGTCAAACAAGCCGGTGGTCGGTATCGGGCGGACAGCAGAGGTACCAGGGATAACACAGAAGAATGGTCAGGCAAGCCAAGGGGGTCTGGTGCAGGCGGATAGCAGGATAGTCTAACAGGAAGCCGGGTCAGATAACAGAGTACACAAATCAGATCAGGTTTAGGCACACAGAACGCTGTAGAGCAGACAGCGGGGATTGAGTGTGACAAGCCGGTTTAAATAGCCTGACACCAGCGGGAGTGCGCGCGCGCGTGCCCGTGTGTGACAACACCCGTGAACGTGCGCGCATGCGCGTTAGAACCCGTGGCTGTGTTCCCGTGCGTCTGGATCGCCGATTACTGGCAGGATCTTCATGTCACTGGCACTCAGCATCAGCAGCAGTCTTTAAGGGATCAGTTCCAAGAAACACATGGACTTGTACATGGCTGGGAGGAGGTGGCTGCGGACCATGTCGTCCTTAGTGACCCAGTGGACTCCGGACCGAATGCCTCAGCAAACCTACGCTGCATGGCCTCCCTGATCCTGCAAAGCCTGCATAAGGATCCTCGTATTCGTGGTATCAAGGAGAAGGACCAATACTGGCTGGCAACCCTCCTTGATCCACGTTACAAGGGTAAGGTTGCGGACCTTATCTTGCCATCGCAGAGGGAGCAGAGGATGAAACATCTTCGGGAGGCCTTGCAGAAAGGTCTGTGCAACGTGTTCCCAGAGACTGGGAGGTTACAAACTCCTGTTTCTGGACAACGTGTTGCTGAGGCTTCAGTCAGTCAAAGAAGGAGCGGTGGAGAAGGTGGCCGTCTGACCAATGCGTTCAGACAATTTTTTAGTCCGCAGCCCCAAGGTATGATCGGTTCCAGCAACCATCGCCAGCGTCTGTTTTACATGGTGCAGGAATACCTAGGGGCAAGATCTGACTTGAACACCTTTCCCACCGAAAATCCTCTGGGTTACTGGGTCTTGAGGATGGATCACTGGCCAGAGCTTGCACAGTATGCAGTTGAGCTACTGGCCTGTCCTGCATCCAGCGTTCTTTCGGAACGCACATTCAGTGCTGCTGGAGGCTTTGTAACCGATCACAGGGTGAGTCTGTCCACCGACTCGGTCGATCGACTGACCTTCATAAAAATGAATCAGTCTTGGATCACCACCAGCTACCAAGCACCTGATGCTGATGTAACCGAATAATTTTTTTTGAAATCTCAGATCCCTTCAAAGACTGCCTATGCTGATGCTAAGTGACTATCCTGAGTAATTATCCTCTTCCTCCTCAATGAGCACGCTGATAGCTTGTAAGAACATTTTTGGTTCTCGGCACCGCCACCAGTGCCTAAGGCCCAATTTTTCAGCCCCTGTTTAACAGGGGCATGTAATTACAATATTTGATGCAATACTTTGCAGCAGGGCTCATTCCTGCGTTCCAACCAGAGTATCTGTGAGGGGTTGCAGTGTTGTGGCACCAGCACCAGTGCCTAAGGCCTAATTTTTCAGCCCCTGTTTAACAGGGGCATGTAATTACAGTTTTTGATGCAATACTTTGCAGCAAGGCTCATTTCTACATTCCAACTAGAGTATCAGTGAGGGGTTGCAGTGTTGTGGCACCAGCACCAGTGCCTAAGGCCCAATTTTTCAGCCCCTGTTTAACAGGAGCATGTAATTACAATTTTTGATGCAATACTTTGCAGCAGGGCTCGTTCCTGCATTCCAACTAGAGTATCTGTGAGGGGTTGCAGTGTTGTGGCACCAGCACCAGTGCCTAAGGCCAAATTTTTCAGCCCCTGTTCAACAGGGGCATGTAATTACAATTCATGATCTAACATTTCACAGCAGGGCCCGTTTCTGCCACCAAGAGCGAGTGAGGACTTACAGTGTTGTGGCACCAGCACCACTGATGCTTTAGCACCAATCCTTGTTTCACAAAAAAACCCACATTTTCAAAAAACATTTGTCATTGGGACAAAAGTGAGGTGAAAATCTTTTGAAGAGGAGCACAGACAGCAAAACAAATGTCACCGGGGTGATAACCCTTCCCTATGTTTTCCAAAAAGCTTAAAATAGATTTTTTGGCTGGAGCTAAACACGTTAAAAATGTACCAGTTCAAAATTACAAACAGATTCTACTTAATAGTACCACCTGTATACTGCTGTTCAGAGTACAGAGCCTGTATACTGCTGTTTCCTTTTTTAATTTATGTGCGGGGTTCCCCTTAATATCCATACAAGACCCAAAGGGCCTGGTAATGGACTGGGGGATACCCATGCCGTTTGTCTCACTGATTTTCATCCATATTGCTCGACATTACATTAAAGCCGCAAGCAGTTTTAAATAACTTTTTTTCCTTTAAAAATGACATTTTGTGCAGGGACTGTTCTAAACACGGGAAACACGCGCCACTTTACAGGCATACTATAGACTCCCCCCAGTACGATATTTAAAGGAATATTTCACTTTTTTTTTTTTACTTTAAGCATCATTAAAATCACTGCTCCCGAAAAAAACGGCCGTTTTTAAAAGTTTTTTTTGCATTGATACATGTCCCCTGGGGCAGGCCCGGGTCCCCAAAACCTTTTTAGGACAATACCATGCAAATTAGCCTTTAAAATGAGCACTTTTGATTTTGAACGTTCGAGTCCCATAGACGTCAATGGGGTTCTAACGTTCGTGCGAATTTTTGGTCCGTTCGCAGGTTCTGGTGTGAACCCAATCGGGGGGTGTTCGGCTCATCCCTACTACTGGTACTTATATCCCTACTTTCCCTCTCAACTGGAAGAGGAGATTCTGGAGAGAGAAACGCAATGGGTGGTGGAAGCCATCCGTGAATTCCTTCAGATCCCTCTAAAGACCGACTTTCTGAAGTTGTCACCGAAGTTGTCAGGGAAATACCTCTCAGTGCTAAATACCTGGGGCTACGGCCAAAAAATTAATCTGGACAGTGTGATCCTCCGCAGGACAGACAAGAAAGACGCTAAATATTATGTTGTCACTTTAAATGCCAAAGGGAGAAGACGCAACACTGCCAGATCCCAGATATTATTGGTGAAGTCTCATCAAAGTGATATCATTACCTTATAGATTACAAATATGGGTTGTGTGATGTCAAGGGCGCTGCGCTACGCTGACAGCCACTTTGCACACCCATTTAAAGTTTTGGTAATGGGGAACACCCCAGAAAGCTGTATTGCCAGGACTGTGCTGGACTGAATGCTGCCGGCAGTTACAGAAAGTGATCATCTGAGTGATCATCTGAGCCAAGTTGGCCAAAAGCTAAAGTTGTAGGAGTGTTTCACCCTGAAGAGCGATTTGTGGACTTTAGCAGACTGTTGGTTGCAAATGATGAAGAAAGTCTCTTTGTCTTCAGCTGTCATGTGAACAGACTGAAGATACTTTTGCAATAGGGCCTGTGTCCTGAAGTGTTGTCCCTTGCATCCAGGCTTGACTGCTTGTTGCTGGAGATGAAGTCATGCCCTTTGTGTCCGGAGTTGCCTTTGGAAGAAGAAAAGGAACTGCTGGGAAATGTAGTTCATTTGAAGTAAAGTTAATGGACAGTAACATGTCATGGACACTGGGCGTGTAGCTAGTTAGAATAGGCTATGATAGAGGAATAATTGCCTATCTTCTTCCAATAAAGGACTCATATACGTACATATATCAGGACTGTTACTGATCAAACCATAGCTGTTCTATGCTAATTAGGAAAGGGGGTGGCATTCTCAGCGAGAATAGGGCCTGCTTTCATGATTTAAATAATGTAGACGCGTATAATATGTCTTTACACTTTCATGCTGCCCTCGGCTGAGGATCAGTTCAAATCACTGTACATATTGCACTATGTTCTTATAGGATAGGATGCATTTGCATTGTTTTAATTTCTCTTTTTCAGGTGTTGCTGTGTCGGTGCATCTTCCTTGGCTAAGAAGAGACAGGGATCTAGCCAGATAACAACACTAATGCCCTGTACACACGATCTGACATTGATCGAACATTCCGACAAGCAAAATCCATGGATTTTTTCCGACGGATGTTGGCTCAAACTTGTTTTATAAAAAAAGGAAAAAAATGTGGGGTAGTTGGCGCTACCTAAAAATCCCCAGATGCTACTGCATAGTGAACCATATACAATAGGTAAGAAAGAGAGAATTATGTCACATGAACCTATATACCCAAGCAATGGCTCCAAGTGACAAGTAGTTTTAACACTTCTATGGACACATCTATGGAGGGACTAATTTTTAATACACCGCAACAAATGATGAGGACTAATCCGAGGCCAATGCTCCGCTCATCAAATAGAGCATCCAACAGGCTCCCAGATAGATCAAAAAGTAGGAGAGTTATTAACCAACAAACCACTCAACATGGGACTCCACACACACCAAGATATAACATACCCACTTACAACAGATATTCACCAATAAGAGATTATGGCTACTCCCATCGTGGGAGAGAATATGGAGACTATGGAGGCCCTCAAAACAGATGGAATTACCAAGATGAAAAGGTTTTTTCCAGGGGAGGTCCACGAGACAGACCACCAGGAAGATGAAAGGCCCGAGTTCCCTACAGGAATCCGGTATGGAGAGGAATGAATGGGAACAGGGGAGGACAGAGGCGTATAATGGAAGACTATTATCCAGAAGAACATCAGGAACAGACAACATATGGAAACCCCAGAAGAGATCGGGACAACCATTATGGGACAGACATGGGACCAACCCAGAGACCCATAGAAAGAGGAAACAGACCAGAGGAACTAGAGGGGGGAAGAAGAAAAAGAAGGAGAGAGTACTAGGAAAAGGAATTTACAATCTCAGCGATGTCCAGTTCACTGACGACGAAATTAAAATACTGGATTTAGGTCTGAAGTTTGCTCCAGAAAAGTCTTTGGACAAATTTGAAACCTATATAGACCTACAAAAATTTATGAGAAAGCTTAATCTTAAAAAACATTTTGCATTAAATGAAGATACGCGGATGAGTAAAGACTCACCTTTTGTACACACTCAACTTAAAAATAGAGCTATCTTCAACCCCAATACCCCAGGGAACCAATGCATGGGAGCATTTAAGAAAATGGTAGAGGATGATCTAAGGAAGTTAGAAAAACACAACAACAATAAAACTAAGAAGATCTGGAAAACCATCAAGACACTGGGTAAGAGGAATGAGGTTGTTATACTTCCAGCAGACAAGGGGGGAGGACTGGTGATCCTCAGTAAGAGCGACTATGAGGAGGAGATGGAAAACCTACTAAAAGTGGAGCATACGTACAAAAAGTTAAAAGGGAGCCCAAAAAGGAAATATGAGAGAAAATTGAAGGCCTTTGTCTAAAAAGGGAAAGATAGTGGAATACTTGATGCCAAAGAGGCTGACTATCTGATCTATAACTCTACAAAAACCCCAGTAATCTACTACACTCCAAAAATTCATAAGAGGTTAGTCAAGCCCCCTGGGAGACCCATTATTAGTGGTATAAACTCAGTATTCTGGAGGTTGGGTGAATATTTGGACAAGTTTTTAAAACCACTGGTATGCAGAGGAAAATCCTATTTGCATGATAGCTTGCAGCTCCTAGAAGACCTGCGAGAAATCAGTGGAGTTCAAAACTACATACTCGCCACAATTGACGTCAACTCCCTGTATACCAGCATCGTGCAAAAAGATGGCCTATTAGGCGTAGAGAAAGCTTTACATGCACACACTACTATGAGTCAACAACAGATCAATTATATACTTGAAGGCTTAGAGCTCGCTATGGGATGCAACTATTTTTGGCATAATAACAATTACTACGTCCAACAAAAGGGAGTTGCAATGGGGGCATGATAGCGTAGCGAACCTCCTCATGAACATGTGGAAGGAGGAGTACCTATATGCGAAGAACATTCCCCATCTGAAATTCTACCGCAGGTATATCGATGGCCTCATTATAATATGGGAAGGTACATCTGAGCAGTTTGAGCAATTCTTGCAAAACCTGAACATTAACAAATATGGTATCACCTTTACGGGTAAATGGAGCCACCAAAAGATTTAGTATTTAGATCTAGAGATCTTCAAAAAGGGTGATAGGTTATATCCAAAAATCTTCTTTAAGGCAACTGACAAAAATGGGTATATACCTACGACCAGCTGTCATCACCCTCGATGGAAAGGGAATATCCCTAAGGGCCAGCTATTAAGATTACGTAGAAACTGCGATACCCTGGAAGACTTCCTAATGCAAGCAGATCTACTAATCGACCAATTTTATGAAAAAGGGTACAACATGGACAATCTGGCAAAATTAAAAACCAACATAGTGAGTATGGACAGAAACAACTTGTTTAAAAAAAATGCAAAAAAGGAAAAGCCAATGGATATGGCCTTTATAACAGGGTTTAATACCCAATACAAAGAATTTGAGCATATTTTAAAGAAATACTGGCCTATCCTGAAGGAAGACCAAGTTCTGGCCAAAATATTGCCTAACAAACCGAATTTCATTTACAGAAAAGCCCCTAACCTCCGAGATTATTTGGTTCACAATGTTATTAATCCACCTAAACAGGTAAAGATTTTTCCAGATATGAAGGGCTTCTACAAATGGCAGAAATGTTTACCATGTAGGGTCAGTAAAAAACAACCCCGCAAAAGGGAAACTTTTAAATCCAAAACTGACCACAAGGAGTATAGCATCAGGGATCTGATCACATGTCATAGCACTCATGTGACTTACGTCATAGAGTGCCCTTGTCACCTTCAGTATGTGGGGAGAACCACTCGCCCCCTGTTTGTACGGATACGTGAACACATTAAGAACATAAAAAAGGGATTTCCAAAACACAATCTCTCACGCCACTTTGATCAGGTACACAACCGAGACCCCTCTGGCCTAATTTGCTATGGCACTGACTGTATTAGAGATCATTGGAGGGGTGGTAATAAAACGACACTTATCTCTCAAAATGAAACAGCCTGGATATATAGGTTGGGATCCCTGGCCCCCAGGGGCCTCAACCTAGACATAGATCTCAACTGCTTTATAGCTAACCCTTGATGGGGCTCTGTTTGGCCATACCCCCTTGCTTGGCCCTGTAGTTCTCCATCCATGATATCTAGGAAACCCATATCCCATTACTCTTGAATTAGCTCTCTCTACTCTTCTGGTTTGGGTTTTTTTTTCCTTCGTGTACATATAATATTCTTTTTTTCTATAGGACCTAGACAGGGCTCATTATACCATAAGTCCATTTTAGTATAGTTTTTTTCAATTTTAAGTGTGGGGTTTATTGTTATCCTCACTACACCCAACTCACACCTCACTAGTAATGAGTATTTTCATACCCCTCATCATAACCTATAGAGCTATGGATACTGTAGTCCCATGTGTTCTCTTTCCTTTTGTGTTGTGTGTGTTTTTTTACTTTTTCTTTTATCTCACATGCTGCACTATATCATATAAGCATATGATATACACTTATTTTCATGTATCAATTAGAGCCACACCACTAGGCACATTGCCATATTTTATTACATTACGTATACGTTCTTACACATTAATATTAGTTTCCATAGCATGATGGACATTCCATATGCATATGTACATATTTCATTATTAATTTTTTTATGGTCACCTACCCTTGTATGACACTCCCCACTGGGTATCTGGTAAATAATAAATATATTTTCGGTAGGTAGATGGGATAGTTTTTATAGATATGCATATATTTTTTGTAGCTATGCATATTTTTCGTGTTTTTGTAATTATATTTCTCTTGAGACCTTGCATCTATGTTTACCTACACATATATAGTGTGGGCAATACACTAGACATATCCACCCCTGTTTTTGGGTTTTTTTTCTATCTTGAGGTTTACATGGTAATATCTGGTAAATACCTATTATATCTTGGTGTATATAATACCTCTCTCTTACCAGGAGGGGGAGCTCTTATATGGGTCCCATAGCCCTCTATATTTATATATCTTTACTTATGTGTCTCTTATGCATATATTTTTTATGACATATACCCTTTTGGTGCTATGGGGGAGAGCGCTACCATGGCGTCCAGTACATCAAGTTAATCAGAGGTATGTCTTTTTATTTGTCTGGGAATTATTCTTCAGATGGGTAGTTTTTTCGCTGCCTGCTTCGGGATTCCCGTTTGGTTTTTAACATTGTTATTCACATTGGCTATCTATATCTGAGGGGGCGGGACAGGCATGGACGCTCTCCTTACATAAGACGTAGCGTGCACCGTCGCTGAGGACGTCTATGACAAAACGCTTACGACGCAGCCACGCACACTATGTCTTTTCCGTGTTTACGAGAGGGTGGAACGTAGCTGGAGCGCAATAGCTGCCGCTATCCCCTATCTAGGTACATGGTTGCTTTTTAATCATTGGAACCGCCATTACACACGTGTGGTACCGCTTCTAGGAACACACGGCTTTTTGGATGTCATGCTTGCTGTTCATTTTATGTTTTTTAATTGAATAAACTGACTTATTTTGATTTTATTACACCATGGGAGCTCTTTCTTCCTTTTTTGGCATATGAGGGCACATCAGAATTTCATTAACCAACAAGGTTACACTTGGGACATCCACCGAAGACACCAGGAAGCAGTCACCCCCATAATAAGCACTACATGCCCATTACCCCTGTAGGGGTGTCTGGATTAGGTGAGTAGGAATTCAGAAGGGGGAGCACAGAAGTCACCTGAAATCACCTTTAAGCACTAAAGTCACCTTGATGCTGTTTTAGATCTGATGCAGATTTTACTGTGTATGTGGGACGACTATACATCATCCTCATTTTGCATATTATAGACTCTTTGGCTTCCAGCTGACAGCCCCATTGTCTAGGGTCTGTTGTACTGTTTATTGAACACTGGTTGCAAGGCCCTACCTGGACGATACCATACTCTCATATAGTGATAGTTTTATTGATGCATGTGTATGTGTGTTTTTCTCGCATGAATATTGACTTATCTCCTATACATAGCATGGTAACACTTGTATTCGCCATATCAGGTCTTTCTTTTACTGCATACCATTTCGTCACTTGGAGCCATTGCTTGGGTATATAGGTTCATGTGACATAATTCTCTCTATCTTACCTAGTGTATATGGTTCATACTGCCAGGTAGCATTCATAATCATACATCCCCTAGCCCTACATACACTGTATGGGCACAGCTGGTTAATAACTCCCAAACACAATAATATCCCTTTTGGATTTTACCCACTATGCAGTAGCATCTGGGGTTTTTTAGGTAGCACCAATTACCCCACATTTTTTCCTTTTTTTATATTACATATCGGGGCACCCTTCGGGAGTGCCCTGTGCCCTGTCAGGGGAGGCAGCAACCTTATATTTATTCATACCTTCCTTGTGTAGGCTTATCCTAAGCGCAGTTTTCTTTTTCCTTTTTATTCAAACTTGTTTTGCATACACACGGTCGCACAAAGTTGTCAGAAAATCTGATCGTTCTGAACGCGGTGACGTAAAACACGTACGTCGGGACTGTAAACTGGGCAGTAGCCAATAGCTTTCAGCTCTTAATTTATTCTGAGCATGCGTGGCACTTTGTGCGTCGGAATTGTCCACACATGGTCGGAATTTACGCGAACGGATTTTGTTGTCGCAAAATTTTATAGCCTGCTCTCAAACTTTGTGTGTTTCTGTGCCACCTGGACGGCTGTCTGGGTGGACGTGCGTCGTGTGCCGCGTTCTGCTAGGCCAGAGATTGGGCCTATCATGGGGGCATCTGGCTGCTAGGCTGTGTGAGGGCCTAACCAAAAAAAGTGTAATACTTAAAGTAAGTTTGTGGTCCCCTGCCAAAAAATCAGGTATCTGATCAAGGCAATAAAAACACCCCACCTGCACTGAAAAGAAATAGAGAAGAGAATATTTTGGTTGCTTCAGGCAGTTTATACAGTCTCCAACTCTTTGTTTTTAGTAAATTTACCACAATCAATTTAGTCTACATAATTTTTTGTACAGTTGTTGAAAACGGTTTCAATGTCACTTCCTTGCTTGGAAGAAGTCTATTGGACATGTCAGAAGTGACATCAGACTTCGGGAAGTGAAGTCATCATGCACACCAGAAGTACCTTGGCGGGCCATCTTGAGAGTGGTTTGCATGGTTCTTAATACCGTTTGTAAGTGCATTTGTAATGGAATACATATCTTCTTTTATGGGAAAATACTACATTATGGAGCTTTTTATGATATTCTTTACACGGGGAAGCTTGTTTTGTGCTTAAATGGAAGAACTGAACCCGTGTTTTGGAACAAGTGCAGAGAGAAGCGCTGATATATACATATGTTTGGTAAGGTGCATGGAGTGACTCTTTGGTGGATATCAGGACTTGGTGTTCACATCATAGGCTTCTCACTCCCCAGTTTATACTTTTTAAGTAATGTAAAGTCCTTTCAGTACAGTCCATGATCTGTCTTTGGCACCCTGAATGGGCAACCACCAAAGGGAATGCCCCCAAGAGCAGACTAAAGTTGCATGTGACTGCAATTCTCTTTGTACTTTATCATCCAAGACCCAAGCACCCGCTAGGTTGACTCCCCTAGTATTTATAGTCCCCCACAGGGGGGCAAAGCCTTTAGCACCGGGAATAGGCAACAATAACCCCTTCTTGACTTCCAGGCAGCCAAATAGACAGAAACTCAATAAAACATATTTTAATTAAGAAAATATTGCAAAAGTAGCTACATAAGGTAGAACACAATGAAATGTGTACCCCTAAGTAGTCACCCATTATCCTGTGACTCCTACAACATTTGTATTGTAGATAGTAGGTATTGGTAGATTATTGGCAGCCTTTAGAATGAGCCCGGGAGGGTCTATCACAACAATGTTGCTGCTGATAATAGGTACGAATCAACCGGTAGGAAAGCACTGCACTGCAAAGCACTGCAGCACTGATCAGTGTATTCTGACAAGGGGAAGTTCTTGCTGTCAGTATACAATAGCATATAAGGGATCATCCCTTCATGCACATCGCTTGTATAGATGCGGGGATCTGAGATGTTTTTTTTGTTCAGGCCACTGGTTGAATGAAAAAAAAAATCTGTGTGTATACCTTGCTTTAGTTTCGACAGGCTCTGTACTGATATTGCTGTCATAACTATATCATCTATATGCAAATGCTAATGGGTGGGCCATGTTTAAACTCCTGATTAAATTGTTCTTGTATACTTCCCTTTCATTTCAGGCTTTTTTTTTTTCATGCACTGTATTTTTTCTGGCATTTCTTAAATCTTCAACTCTTCATAAACACATTCTGTATATATTTTCTAATATGCTTGTTTGAAATTGAGGAAATTCCACACTATATTATTTATAGCAGTTCTCCAAGATTTGTCTTGTGATGTAGATCTTTTCTATGGTACCCATTTCCTGCCAAAATCCACACTGCTATTCTTCAACTTGTGTTCCTATAAATGGAAGGAGGAGTTTATCTCTGTTCTCACTGTTCCTAGTTTTGCCTCTGTAAAAGCAAAAAAAAAAAGAAATTGGGTGGAATATGGCAACTGATAACCTTTCTTTCTCCCAAATATGATGCACAAGACTGTAGATCCTTTAATCCCAGCTTTCCAAACTTAAACAGTAAATGTCGCTACTAATTTACTAAATCATTTCACCTCATTTATAGTTTCTTTTCCACCTGTCTTTTATAATTATTTTTTTTTTCCTTTTTAAACCTTTTTTAAAATTTAGTTTAAATGGTTTGTTTACCATTCTGATTTTCACTGCTTAATTCTGATTATCTCTACTGCTTTCCTGTATGCTATGCCCTGTGCTTCATAGTCCAAAACAGTAAACAGGAATATATTTTTGAAAGAAAAACTTAAGAGGAAAGTGGGAGTGCTTTAAGAACATATTAATCAATGGGCACAAAAATTTAAAAGAACCAAAGTTAAATCTGGGTGGCTAAATTTAAATGTATTCAAATATTAAAAAGGAAAAAAAAATCATAATTTAAAAAATATAAGGCCGAGGGGTCAAGAATGCAAGAATACAAAGTATGCAATAAGAAATGTAAAAGTTCAATCAGGGCAGCAAAAATTGACCATGAGAGACATAGTGGAGGAGAGTAAAAAGAATCCCAATTTAAAAAAAAATATATTAATAGCAATTGGCCCCATAAAGGATAGTGAGGGGAATTTGGTTACAAGTGACTGGAAGAAGGCAATTGTGTTAAATACGTTCTTTTCAGTTTTTACTAAGGAAAAGGAGGGGTATTGTCATGTACCTTGTGGCATAGCCTGACGTCTAGAGGGAGACCTCTAGTTCAGCCCCGGCTCAAGGGCCACTGGAATTGCGACAGTGGCTGCGAGAGCGCGGAGAGGTAAGAGTGCCTGCAAATCTTCAGATGGTCACAGAGATGTGTGGCAGGTGCGTCACCAGAGCTGGGTTGGATGGCTGAAGCAGCGGATGGCAACAGGCACAGTAGATGCAGATACACAGCGGATGGGAGGCACCATGCAGAGCAGGACAGATGGATAACAGGATGCAGGGTCAGACAAGCCTGGTTCGCAACAGATGATCAGAGACCAGCATAAATGGCAGGCAGAAAATGGTCAATGAGGTTGACAACAGGATATCAGGCAGATGAAAGATATAAGGACAGGTGGATAGTGAGCGTGGTCAGGATAAGCAGGTTCAAACACAGGAATAAAACAGAGGGCACAGGAGCAGGTATACGGGTAAAGCTGCAGATAAGACAGCAAAGCACTAGTGTCGCTGTTGCCCTTATATGCATATGAGTTTGCATGTGCGTGCTAATGTTTTTGCGCATGCGCATATTATGCCTGGCAAGACTTGCACCTGTAGGGCGCATCTGTGCATGCGTATTCACCCTTGCCTCGGAACTTCGGCTGTGCTATGACCAGCACATTCCTGACATTCCCACCTCCTACAACAGGCAGCCGTAGGATGCCCGGCTGGCCTTCCTTCTCCCGGTGGGTACGTAAAAAAGCATGAATTAGCCATTTTGCATGGACATTCAGTTCTGGCTCCCAGGAATTTTCCTCCGGCCCATAACCTTTCAATTTAATTAAGTACTGTAGCTGATTCCTTCTTTTCCTGCAATCCAAGATAGCCTCTATTTCATATTCCTCATTCCCATTTACAAGTACAGGTTCAGGTAGCACGGAACCTCTTTCTGGGAAGAAATCTAGCACTGCAGGTTTTAAAAATGAAACATAAAATGAAACATAAAATACTGGGTGAATTCTAAATGAGTCTGGTAATAATAATTCATACGTTACGTCGTTAAGTTTTTTCTACACCCAAAACCGCCCCGTGAACCTGGGTGCAAGCTTCTTCGAGGGACAAGCCGACTTGAGATTTGCTGTAGACAGCCACACTCGGCCATCCACCTGGAGATTCAGTTCCCCTCTTTTCCTCCTGTCAAAAGCTCTCTTGTTATCTGCCTGTGCTTTAGACATTGCTTCTTGCAATAATTTAATACTGTGGTTGAGAAAGTCCACCATACTCTGAACAGCTGGCACTGTAGATTCAGGAATAAGATCAGGCAAAAAGGACAGATGAAAGCCATAGTTGGTGAAGAATGGGGACTGCCCCCCAACAGAATGACTGGCATTGTTATATGCAAACTCTGCCAATGGTAGTAATGATGCCCAATTGTCCTGTGAAATATCAGATGTACTGTTCAAGCATCTGATTAGTCCTTTCCACCTGTCCATTGATCTGTGGATGGTAAGCGGAGGACAAGGATAATTCGATCTTCAACACTTCACATAAGGGTTTCCAGAAGCGTGACGTGAATTGCACCCCTCGATCAGAGATTATATTTGCAGCCTCACGATTTTCTTGACGAACACCCGAGCAGTTTCCATGGCAGAGGGCGTGTGTTTTTTAGAGGCAAAAAAATTGGCCATTTTAGATAGTCGATCTACGACCACACCTTTGAAGTCCATAGATATCCTCTTCCATGCTCTATCTGGAACTGGCAATGGTTTGAGTAGACCCCAGGCTCTGCTTCTAGCATTCTTACTCCGAGTACAGACGGTGCATGAATTTATATACTCTTTACAGTTTTTGTCTAGATCTGGCCACCAGAATGTGCGTTGCACTAGCTCAAGTGTCTTGTGGAGTCCAAAGTGGCCTGCCAAGAGGTGATCATGAAAAAGCTTCAAAATGGACACACACACACAATCTCCGGTACGAATATATTATCTTCTTACCACAGCAAGTCTTTTTTAGGCACCAATGCGACTCCAAGAGGACTGGAAACACCAACAGAGGCTTGTTTAATCTGCGAGAGGAGATCAGTTTGCAACAAGAAGAAGTTACCTGTGGACAGGATAGTGTCTGGTATAGATGGTTCTGTAGAGCCATCGTACATGCTGGACGATACATCTGGCTTGACATTCTTTGATCCAGGTCGGTAAGTAATGTGAAACACGAATCTTAAGAAAAAAAATGTCCATTGATCTTGGTGTGGTCTCAGACATTTGGCAATTCTTAAATACTCAGTATAGATCAATATCAGGTGTGCTGCCCTTTCCAATAGATACCTCCATTCTTCTAGAGCAGCTTTGATGGCAAGCAATTCTCGATCCCCGACATCTTAGTTCCTCTCCGCCGGTGAGAGTTTGTGTGAAAAGAAAGCCACGGGGTGCATTAAGTCTTTAAGACCTTGGCGCTGTGACACGACCGCCCCTCCAGCAATTTCTGAAGCATCCACTTCTAGTACATATGGCAAAGACGGATCTGGGTGACTTAAGATAGGTGCTAACGTAAAAAGTCTCTTTAATTTCTCAAATGCTACCTGTGCCTCAAGAGTCCAATGGAATCAGAAGCTCTGTCTGGTAAGTTGTGTGATGAGGGGGCGATAATGGAGGAGAATCCCTTAATAAATCTCCTGTAGAAGTTTGCAAACCCCACAAAATGCTGCACCCCCTTCTTGTCTGTGGGTGCAGGCCAATCTAGGATAGCAGAGACTTTTTGGGAATCCATAAACCCTTCTGTTGAGATAATCAAGCCCAAGAATTGGACGCTCTTCCGCTCAAATTCACATTTCTCAGGCTTGGCCTAAAGTCCATGTTGGCGGAGCCAGCACTAAGTACGCTTGACATGCCCCCGATGTAGGTCAAGGGACACAGAAAAAATCCAGATATCATCTAAATATACCATCACGAAAATGTCCAGGAAATATATATAATTGATAAAATGCTGGAAGGTGGCAGGAGCATTGCACAGACCGAAGAGCATTACCATGTATTCGAAGTGGCCGAATCTGGTGTAGAAAGCCGTCTTCCACTCATCTCCCTCACAGATTCAGACCAGGTTTTAGGCCCCTCGCAGATCTAATTTGGTGAGCATGGTTGCAGACCTTAATATCTGGAACAACTCAGGTACAAGGGGAAGAGAATAACGGTTCTTTAACGTAATTTTATTGAGTTCTTCGTAGTCTATGCATGGAGGTAGAGAGTGATCTTTCTTCTCCACAAACAATATCCCTGCCCCTGCTGGAGAAGTAGATGGGCAGTTTCATACCTTTTTCCCAAATTTTCATCAACATACTCTAATGCCACGTACACGCGATCGGATTTTCCGACAACAAAACCGTGGATTTTTGTTAAAAGGATGTTGACTCAAACTTGTCTTGCATACACACGGTCACACAAATGTTGGCCAAAAATTGTGAACGAGAGAACGTAGTGACGTACAACACGTACGACAAGCCGAGAAGAAAGAATTTCAGTAGCCAGTGTGGCTCCTTCTGCTTGATTCAGAGCTGAAGTTTTAGGCGACAGACTTGTGTACACATGATCAGACTTTCCGACAACAAGTTTTGTTGGTGGAAAATTTGAGAACCTGCTATCAAACATTTGTTGGCAGAAATTCCAACAGCAAATGTTCGATGGAGCATACACACGGTCAGACTTTCCGACAACGAGCTCACATCGAACATTTCCCATCGGAAAATCGTCTTGTGTACGTGGCATTAAGGCTTCCTGTTCTTATTCAGACAGTGGGAAAATTCACCCGAAAGGGATTTTAGACCCCGGAAGTAGTTCAATCGGGCAGTCATATGGCCATTGGGAAGGCAGGGTATCGACTCCCTGTTTGCTGAATACGTCAAGGTATTCGTGGTAGGCTTCAGGTACCAATTGACGTGTTTCATTGTCAGAGTCCATACATAACAGGCTTATGAGAACATTTGGGGATTCTGATAGATAGCACTCCCGACAATCGGTAGATTGGAAGCTGTGCTCCAATCAACTCGGGGATTGTGCGCCTGCAGCCAGGGTAGGCCCAGACTAACAGGGAATAGTGGTGATGACCTAACAGTTCTTTGTGTGGTGGGGGTAACAATGAATAAAGGAGATGTTTCCTGAGTTACTAGTCCCAATTTAATGCAAGAGCCATCTGCCACATATACGGAAAGTCCTTGAGTCTTTGGTTGTAGCAGGATGCGCCGCTGTGCAGCAAAAGCCAAGTCAATGAAGCAACTGCATGCCCCCGAGTCAATAATTGCAGTGACTGGGACTAGCTGGAAAGAAATTGGGAGAGCTAAGTTAGTTGCATTAGCAGATAATAGTGGCAGGCTAGCAGAAGAAATAGACAGACACTTACACATCTATGCAAGACATGTGCGTACATAGTGGCTGGCCTCTCCACAATACAAGTAGAGGTTGTTTTGCTGCCGACTAAGGCATTCCTCAGATGTCAGAGAAAGGTGCATCAATCCAAGTTGACAGGGTTCTGGGACATCAGGTGCAGGATTGACAGGAACAGAACTGGCCGGAATAAAACTGGTAGCAGGGTGAGCAGAAACTGGAACCCTTATCATCATCAATGCAGGATGGGACTGCTGGGTAGATCTCTCTGTCCTGCTTTCACGGAGCCTTGGGTCAATCTGAATGGCCAAATTAATTAGAGCTGCCAAGGTATTTGGGATTCCAACTCGAGCCAGTTCATCTTTCAGACCCTCGGAGAGGCCTAGGTGAAACTGATGTCACAGAGCTGTGTGATTCCACTGCGTATCTGTGCTCCAGCATCGGAAGTCCATAACATAGTCTTCAGCAGCCTTGCTGGAGCACATGGAGAGCAGCTTATGCTGTGACAGTTCTTTGCACATCATCACATAACTGAGCCATAGCATCAAAGAAGGATGACATAGCATGTATCTATGCATTGTTCTCCTCGAGTAGCCAGTGGGCCCAGGTCTGAGGTTCACCTTGGAGTAGTGAAATAATGAACCCCACCTTTGTGGCTTCTAGGGAAAAAGTCAGTGGTTGCAAGGAGAAATATAACTGGCGTGCCTTGTGGAATGCTCTGAATTTACTGTGGTCCCCTGGAAACCTCTCTGGTGTGGGAAACCTGGGTTCTGGTAGCAGTATGACCACTGTGGGTGCAGTAGCAGCCTGTGTTGGTGAAGCGGCAGATGAAGAGGCTGTGGTAGGACTTGCAGAGGTAGCCAAGGTTTGCATATGCAGGGACTTGACGGCTTGAGTGAGAGCAGCAAGGTGTTTTTTAGATCTCGTCTATCAGAGAGGCCCCTCTTGCAAGCTCAGACATGGTTGTCTGATACTGTCACGTACCACCACAGCAAAGTGAGCCAGAGGTTCGGCCCCTCCTCCTTCCCCCCACAGCCGGCCCATAGACAAAGCTTCACTGCCAGTTTCCCTTAGCCAAGATGGCGGATGGATATAGATGGACATATTAGATGGACATATCAGAGAACACATTATACAGGGATATGGAAAATGGTAAAGACATAAATACATACACACACATACAACCCCTGGTTGAACTGGATGGATTAATGTCTTTATTGAACCTTACCAAATATGTAACTACTGTATATGTACCATACTCCCACTCCCCCTGTTTTGTATCCCAATTAGAGATGAGGCAAATGTGCAGTACTTGGGTTCAGTTCAAGGTGGGTTCAGTGAACATTACTAAAGTTACTAAATTCTGGCACCAAATCCATAAATGGGAGCTGAATGTTAAAAAAAAAATGAAATGGCTATTTTTCAGGCCAAATAGACAGGGCACTGCCAAACAAGTGGCATGAAAACACAAATGTGCAGCGCTGATAACTTTAACCACTTCCCGCCTGCCATATAGCAAAATGATGACCACAAAGTGGTTCCTGACTGGGCGTCATATGTCATTCAGCAGGCACAGCCTGCACGGCGATCGGTGGTGTGGTGTGTGAGTCTGACACACAGCATCTCTGATCTAGGTAAAGAGCCTATGACGTAGGCTTTTTACCATGTGATCAGCTGTGTCCAATCACAGCTGATCACAGCATAAATGGGAAGAGTTGTTTATCAGCTTTTCTTCCACTCGCACTGACAGGCGCAAGTAGAGGAGAGCCGATCGGCTGCTCTCCTGGCAGGGGGGGTCTGGGCTGATAGTCAGCGCACTGATTATCAGTGCAAACCCATCAAGGATTCCCACTTCAGACCACCAGGGATGCCGACTTTAGACCACCAGGTGAGCCCACCAGGGGTGCCAAATAGTGCTAATCAATGATGCCTGCCAGTGCCTCCTGATCAGTGCTGCCTATAAGTGCCATCTCAGTGCCACCCATCAGTGTCACCCATCAGTGCCACCCATGAGTTACCATCAGTGCTGCCTATAAGTGCCCACAATTTACAATGTTTTGCAACAGAAAAATTGTCTGTCTTTTTTTATTTGTAGCCCAAAAAATAAAAACCCCGGTGGTGATCAAATACCACTAAAAGAAAGCTCTATGTGGGAAACAATGATAAAAATGTTTGGGTACAGCATCACATGACAGTGTAATTGTCATTCAAAGTGGGACAGCTCTGAAAACTGAAAATTGGAATGGGCAGGAAAGGGGGAAGGTGCCCTGTATTGAAGTGGTTAAATATAAACATTACACATAAAGTGACAAAAAATGTATGGGCATTAACCACAAATGACTGTGAGTGACACAAACTAAAGGGGTTTTTATTCATTCTATGCATTAAGATAGAAATCCTTCTGTGTACAGCAGCCCCCATCAACACCTCTAATACTTACCTGAGCCCCATCTCTATCCAGCGCTGTCCATGAGTCCCTTGGCCATCTGGAAATCTCCCTCATGATTGGCTGAGATACAGCAGTAGTGCCATTGGCTCTCACTGCTGTCGATCAAAGTCAGTTAGCCAATCAAGAGAGAGAGGGGGCAGGGTGGAACCGCAGCTCCATGTCTGAATGGACACACAGAGCTGCAACTCGGCTCGGGTTTGAGGGGCCAGGAGCAGCGAAGAGGGATCTGAGAAGAGGAGGGCCTCTCTGTGAAAATCCACTGCACAGAGCAGGTAAGTATAACATGTTTGTTATTAAAAAAAAAAAAAAAAACAGTTATTCATAGGGAAAAAAAGTCCTTTGATGTAGATGTGTCAGTAGAGATAGTTAAAGTCTTCCAGAAATCCCAAAAAGAAAAGCAGGCCACCCTGTGTAACATTTAGGGGCTTACTAGAAAATATGACTACTAAATGGTCAAACTCACATTAGATGATTATAGTCCTACAGGGGCAGCAGTTCATGCCAAATGAATGAATCTCATACAGCTGCCTCTGAATAGAAGAGACCAAATGCACCCTGAGAGGCAAGTGGCATGGGGAGACTGGGCAGCACTCTGGGGCACATGTGCCAAAGTAAAAACAATTAAAAAATATATATTTGGGTGGGAGCAACAGTTTTATTAATGGTTTAAGTGAAACATTAAATATGCAAAGTGGCCTGCCTGGGCGATACCTAAACCTGTCTGCAAAGTGGTGCATCTGTATGATGTATACAACCAACTACAGCAAAACTAACATTTCCACGTGTAAAGTGACAGCTCGCAGCAGCTTACTTCTGTTGTTGAACAAAGGGGTTAGGCATTGCCTTCATCTATACCAGCCTCTTATCCTGAATGGGGGACCCAACACAAAAAAATGGCATGGGGTTTGCCCTAAAAATACATACCAAACCCTTTTCCTTGTTGAGGCTCTGGTATGGTTGTCTAGTGGGTCCCAAAACAAAAAATAAAATAAAAAAATAGAATCATTTGTGTGAGGTAACCCTCATTTCCATACCAGACCCTTCAGGACTGGTATACATTTTAAATCAATAAATGTAAACGTCAAGCAAAAGACAAGAAAAAAAGTGACATTGTGATAACAAAGGGTATTTCTTTGGATGTGCGGCCAACCAAAATGTTTCTTTTATATGAAGACTGCAGAGGACGAGGTCTGCACCCCTTAGTGTGCTAGTGGAGGTGGAACAGGAGACCAACCTGGAGTGGTATGCTTGCCCTCTCCAAGAAAAAAGTTAGGTCCACATCACCCCAAAATCCATACATGATGATTGTACGCTCCCCCCACTCCTGAACTATACCAGGGCTCATCCCTGTAAATGGGAAAATCAACTTGCAAGGGGGAGTCCCCTGGCAAAGCACCTTGTACCTATGTTAAAGACAACAAAGGTCTGTTTCCCACCACCCTTGCTCAGTGATTGTGAGGATCTATAAGCAGGGGGCTTAGTAGAATCTGGAAGCCCCATTTAACAATAAGGGAGCTCTTAGATAGGGATGAGCCGAACAACCCCCGGTTCGGTACACAGCAGAACATGCGAATAGGCAAAAAATTTGTTCAAACGCGCAAACACCGTTAAAGTCTATGGGACACGAATGTGAAAAATCAAAAGTGCTAATTTTAAGGGTTAATATGCAAGTTATTGTCATAAAAAGTGTTTGGGGACCTAGGTCCTGCCCCAGGGGACATATATCAATGCAAAAAAAGTTTTATAAATGGTCATTTTTTCGGGAGCAGTGATTTTAATAATGCTTGAAGTAAAACAATAAAAGTAAAATATTCCTTTAAATTTCATACCTGGGAGGTGTCTATAGTATGCCTGTAAAGTGGCACATTCTTCCCGTGTTTAGAACAGTCCCTGCACAAAATGACATTTCTAAAGGAAAAAAAGTCATTTAATACTACTCGCGGCTATAATGAATTGTCGGGTCCCGGCAATACAGATAAAAGTCATTCAAAAAAATGGCATGGGATCCCCCAGTCCATTACCAGGCCCTTTGGATCTGGTATGAATATTAAGGGGAACCCCAAACCAAAATTTTTAAAAAAATTGCGTGTGGGACCCACAAATTCCATACCAGGCCCTTCGGATCTGGTATGGATATTAAGGGGAACCCTGCGCCAATTTTTTTTTTTAAAATGGCATAGGGGTCCCCCTCAAAATCCATACCAGACCCTTCAGGTATACAGTAAAATCACACTTGATAATTAATAAAAATAAAAAGGTAAATAGAGTAAGCGTAGTCAAGGCATAGCCAGAGTCCAGTAACCGGATCGGGTAGTCAGCCAAGCCAGAGTTCAGTAACCAGATCAGGTAATCAGCCAAGCCAGAGTTCAGTAAAGAGATCGGGTAATCAGCCAGGCCAGAAGTCAGGTATCCAAGTAGAGGAACAGCAAGCAGGATAAGGAGCCAGAAGAGATGTCAGCAAAGCCAGTCTTTAAACAGGAACGCAGGAGATGGTTTCTTGTGATGTGACCAAGGCGAAGGCAAGAATGAAGTGAGCTGGAGTAGGCAGGACTGACGAGCAGATCCACAACAGCTGGTTAACCGTGGAGAGAGATGAGAACTGGCAATTAGCCGACAGCTGAGGGGCCAGCTCAGAGAAAGAAGGGCTGAGCCAGCCCTGACAGTACCCACCTCCTCAACGACCCCTCCCCCTCGGAGGACCACCAGGCTTGAGGGGAAAACATCTATGGAAATCACGGAGGAGGGCAGGAGCATGCATGTCCGAGGATGAGACCCAGGAGCGTTCCTTCGGACCGTACCCCTTCCAATGCACCAGGTACTGTATGCGCCCATGGAACCTACGGGAGTCAACAAAGGATTGTACCTCATAATCCTTATGGTTCTCAACCTGTATAGGGTGAGGACGTGGCACCGAGGTGGTAAAGCGGTTGCAGACTAAAGGTTTCAATAAGGAGACATGAAACACATTTGAGATGTGCATACTAGAAGGAAGGTCCAACGCGTAAGCCATTGGGTTAATCCTGCGAAGGATAAGGAAAGGCCCAATAAACCGAGGTGTGAACTTCAGTGAGGGAACAGGAAGTCGGAGGTTGCGAGATGACAGCCAGACCCTGTCCCCAACCTGGTAGAAAGGTGCAGGCAGGCGTCTGCGGTCAGCATGGAGTCTGTACCCATCATTAGCATGACGCAAAGCCTCCTGGACTTGTGCTCAAGTAGAACGAAGACCATGGAGATGCTCCTCTAGTGCAGGAATACTCTGCGGAACAAACAAGTCAGGCAACATGGAAGGTTGGAAACCATAATTCGCCATAAATGGAGACAATCGTGAAGCAGAATTCAAGGCACTGTTGTGAGCAAACTCTGCCCATGGTAATAGGTCTGAACAGTTGTTGTGATGGTCAAAAATATAACAATGTAGAAATTGCTCCAAGGACTGATTGGCTCGTTCTGCGGCTCCATTAGATTGCGAGTGATACGCAGAGGAGAAAGCAAGCTGAATTCCCAGCTGTGCACAAAAGGCTCGCCAGAACCGGGACACAAACTGACTACCCCTGTCCGAGACAATCACCTTGGGTAGCCCATGTAAGGGAAAGATCTCCTGAGCAAAAATGGAAGCCAGTTCCTTAGAAGTGGGCAACTTCTTAAGTGGAATACAATGACACATCCTTGAGAACCGGTCAACCACCATAAGGATAACTGTGTTGCCTTGGGAGTTGGACAACTCCACAATGAAATCCATAGACAGGTGGGTCCAGGGCCTCTCTCCATTGGGTATGGGTATTAGAAGGCGTGGAGTCTTATGCCCCGTACACACAGTCGAATTTTCCGATGGAAAATGTCCGATCGGAGCGTGTTGTCGGAAATTCCAACCGTGTGTGGGCTCCATCGGACATTTTCCATAGGATTTTCCGACACACAAAGTTTGAGAGCAGGCTATAAAATTTTCCGACAACAAAATCCGATGGCGTCAATTCCGACCGTGTGTGGCCTGTTCCGACGCACAAAGGGCCACGCATCCTCAGAAGAAATTCCGAGACAGAACAGCTCGGTCTGGTAAACTTAGCATTCGCAATCGATACAGCACTTTCGTCACGCTGCAATGTTAAAAACGGTTTAATACAGCGCACTCTCTTCTTCTTTATAATGTGAGAAGAATGAAGTAGTTTTGCTGCTCATATTCACACAGACTTCTCACAAACGTATTTCTTTACTATTTATCAGGATTCCCTCAATATATTTTGATTTGTCACATCTGACAACATTTTTTTGGTGTTGTATTTTGTTTTGTTTTTTTGTTTTAAGGCAGAATTTTTTTTTTGGTTTGTATTTTTTTCAATGCTGATCTTTGTTTTCTTGTATTTTTAGTTTTACTCCAGAATATTTTTGTGTGTGTTTTGTGTGTCAAGTTACCACAATACCATTGATATGTTGTTATATTTAATCTGTAGGAGATTGTTTGGTGTTGTTGTCTCTTGTTAAATTCACATTGTACATTAGAAATGTACCTGAATCATCACCAACAAACTGTCCTTTTTAAATGAAAACACACATAGGAGAGTATAATAGAAAAAAAAATCATTTATTAAGGGCTCACAATTAATCAAAGAGGGAGGCAACGCTGGAGAAATAGCAGAAATGGGTGAAGCCTTGGACCCCCAGGGCACACATCAACTATTTTCAAGCAAAATTGGTGGCCTGAGGAGTCCTTATCTAAAAGGGAGTGCAGTCTGGTCCAGAAGTCCCAGAGATCCAGAAAGCAGCAGATGTCATCTGTGTCCCCAGGCTTTGGTCATACAAGAGACTGCATCTTTTGCCAGACCAGACTGAACCAGGGCCATCACTCTCTGGTCTTCCTTCCATGCTTCCTTCCACGCTGTGGCTCTGGTGGGGGAGTTGTGGCAGCAGGAGGAGGAGGGGCCAACTCACTCAGGTGGGTATTGGGTGTTAGTTCCCCACTCACCCCCTTACTTAGGACTTTATACAGAAGGTCCTCACATATTTTGCGTTGACCCTCCTGCATGCCCTGCAGTTTTGTGGCAGCCATGCAGGCAAAGGCCTCTTCAGGAGTGGGTAAGGCTCGGAGGGACGCTGAAGCCTCCTGAATTAGCCTGAGTGCAGAATCCTGCATGTGAGTCGCCTTCCTCGCTCTTTTGTATGGAAGGCGGAGGGGAGGAACCTGCGATTCGGTCAGGCTTCGACTTGTCCCAGGCTTCTCCTGGCTGACACTTAGCCCCGCCTCCTCCTGGCTGCAACTTAGCCCCACCTCCTCCTGGCTGCCACATTCCACAGCCTCCTCCTGGCTGAGGTCTTCCTGTGTATGAAAAAGGGACATTGTTTTAGTATTTGTTTCATCAATCACACACAATTTTCACCTCCTAAATGTTGCAAATTGAATGTTAACAAATATAACAGACTATCCTTCTGAGCCCAGCATTTTTCATTCTTGTCCCAATTTTGGGTGCCCACTACTGTCTATTGATATGTAAAACACTTTTTGCAATCAGCAATTAGTGATCAATAATAACATCTAGTAAACATCATTTCTTTATTGACCAGAAATCTGTAGAGGAATGCTATACCTGATTCCAGCTGGGCTCCTCCACTTCTTCCTGGCTGGAAGGCCCAGGTTGGACATCGGAAGCCTCAGCTGGGGTGGAAGGAAGAGTGGAAGGAAGAGTGGAGAGGGATTCCCTGACTTCAGTGTGGTCTGACAGAAATCGCAGTCTCTCATAGTACCACAGCCTGGGGACATAAACGTCATCTGCTGCAGCTCCGGATATCTGGGAATCCGTGACCTTCTTGCACTCCTTAAGATAAGTGCTCCTCAGGCCACCAATTTTGGTTTTTAAATAGGGGATGGTTGTTGTGGGGACCACCGGCTTCACAAACTCCAGCAGTTTCTCCAGCGCTGCCTTCCTCTTTTGTTTATTATTGTAATGGGGATGTCTCACCTGCCACAGACAGGGCAGCTCCCTGTACTTGTCTATGAACAGGGGGGGAAATTGTGGTCATTGAAGCCATCCATTTTCTCTGCAAGACACAACACAAGACAAATCCTAAGGTCAGGCCAAACACTCCTAATCTTGTTACAATATAGGCTTCAATTTCGAAGCAGTATAGGCCCAAGTTTAGATCTTACCTTTGTTATCACGATCAGCGGCTCCGATGCTCCTTCCTCCGCTCACAGATCGTACGTACTACGCACGCGTGTTACGCTTTATACACACTGCGCATGCGTGTAACTCCGCCCGCCCCTGACGTTCTTTCTAGTCTATTCCCCGCCCCTTTTCGTTCTGCGCAGTGGGGGAAGAGCACATGGCGGAGACACAACAGGTGCGTGCTAATTACAGCAACGAGGAGGAGGAGGAGGAAAGCCTGGATCCGGAGGCATCCCGATCCAGAAGGAGACGATTTAAGGCCTCAAATATGTCCTTTGGGGAGATGTTGGAAATGGTGGACATCCTGAAGAAGGCTGACTATGATGGAAAGTATGGACCTTATCCCAACCCCAATGTCAGAAAGGCCAAGATCATGGCGAAAGTGGTCAAAAGTCTGCAACGGAATTTCGGGGTACGACGATCGAAAGATCAGCTCAGGAAATGGTGGTCGGACCTCAAATTACGAGAACATGAACAGTACAGAAAAATCCGGAGAGTGCTGCAAAAAAGTAAGTAGTTGTGCTGTGTTCCTATTCTTTTTGGCTTTATTACGTTCGTGCTGCTCAATGTGCTTTTCTTAAAAGTGTACATTTTAAAATGGCAACTTTCATGTTCATGAGCACATTATTCGTTCGTATCAAACATTCTTCTTTCGGCCTATAAAACACCATTGTTTTGGCCATATGCATTTGGCCACATTTTTGACGCCCTACTTGTATGAAACTAATTTGGTTCTGTAGATGGCTTTGTTACTAGAATGAAATGCCAACTAGATTCTCTGTAAGAAGAGGACACTGAGCAGCTGTTTTCACATCTGGACACTGGAGCACTAGTGTGGGACACCAGAACACCATTTTTATTAGGGGGGCCACACAGGTGCTCCAGTGTATACTATAGGGGGGTCTACATCTGTGAAGCTTGTACCAAACAGGTAAAGTATTGAAGCTTGACAAACGACACTGAAAATTCTACATCTTGGAACTCTGCCAAAACAGACAATTGTACCCCACTTCCAAGCAATGTTTCCTATTTATATTTCTGCCATCAAATATCTGTGTGCTAAGTATACCATTTTTTTTTAACATAGGGGAGAAAAGACTCGGAGGACACCCCTCATCCGAGGAGACCAGAGCCCCCCCCCCGTCTGGAAGAAGGGGAAATCCCCCCAACACAAGAAGAGCAGGAGGAAGAAGACGTGGTGGAACTAGTCACCACAACAGGTGAGTGTCTGCGACCACATGTCAGGTAAGAGATGGATGCCGGCATATTTTTTATACCTGTTTTTGTTTGGTTTCTCTCTTGAACCCCTTGTAATTATAATAGTACGACCCCGAGTTGGGGGGTGGGACGATGTGGACATGTTTCCCATCAATTGCCCCTCCGCAGTTAGGAAAGTCCCACCGCTGGGCAAAGTGGGAGGCCACAGTCTGCCATTCCTGTGGCGTGGAAGGAAACTGTTGAGGAAAACAAAAATAAATTAGTATTTTTGCACATAAACATGGAAAGCAGATTAGACACAAACATTCTTGGCCAACATCCAGATAACATTTATTAAGGGGAATTTTACAACACCAAAGTATAAGGTACACCTATCATATTCCCCCCCTCTCATGGGCCATTTCTAACATTATAGGGGTGGGGGAATCTTGGACAGGTAACCCTCTCCACTTCATTGAGAGATGAATGCCTCAATAATGGGTATTACTTTGACCAGCCCCTCCTTAGTTACACTATTGGCAGACCACTGGACAGGTAAGAAGTGTCATAATACAAAGATATAAATACACACTGTACACATTTGAGCACATTTGGCCATTCTGCTATTACCTATCAAGATAATAATAGTATACAAAAACTTTAAACAGTACCATTTGAAAGTATACAGGCAGGCCCTTGCACTACATGCTTTGGGGAATTCATCCATAAATCTGAGCACAAAAGAGGTGGGTATAGTGTGTATGGGTTTGGCAAAGTCAGCAGATAGATGATTGAGGATAGATAGAGAATTGGGATCAGCTGACTTAGCAGTTGGGGGGAGAGAGGGTTAATAAAAATGATTTGGGGACACTACAAAAAAAAAGCCTCTGACACTCTGCCTGAATTTAAAGTACAAATCAGATTTCTAAACATTTTAGGGGTTGTTTGGGGTAAAGCATTACTATGGAGTTGATAAAATACATTGTTAAGTGACTACATGAGGTGAATATAGGGCCAGGAGAGCATGCTGGGGAGGTAAGTGAAGGCAAATATGTATGAAGGACTAAAAAAAACAAAACATAAAATTCCAGCATGCATGAGGACAAAGGGGACATTCACAGCATATTACAATCATAGTAATTAGGGAATGAGGAAAGAAATACAATATATTATCAAACATTCAATACTATAAAATGTGATATTAAAAGATACAAATCTTAGCTTCATATACTCCTTCTGCAGGACCTGGATGATGGCAGAACAGGTCTCTGGGGCGTTATACAAGCTGGAAGACCAAGAGAATAGGAACAGGAGAAATAACATACGTATCAGTGGTCTTCCAGAGGCGACGAGAGATGACGACCTGGCAGCTTCTGTCCGCGGCATCTTTAATACCCTGCTGGGGAACCAGGCTGACCACCCGCTGAAGATAGACAGGGTACACAGAGCGCTTCGCCCACGCAATCTGTCCACCGATACGCCAAGAGATGTCATATGCAGGCTGCATTATTATGAGGAGAAAGAGATTATCATGAAGAAAGCAAGAGAGGCAAAATCATTGGACTTTGATGGAGCGATCTTGTCCTTCTTCCCAGATCTAGCCAGAGAAACCTTAGAGAGGCGCAGAGCACTAAAACCCCTCACAGTGAAGCTGCGTAACGCCGCCATTACATACAGGTGGGGGTTTCCATCTGCGCGGATTGCTCAAAGGAATGGAAAGATGGCGATCTTGCGATTCCCAGAAGATTTGCCAGCGTTCTGCATGGATCTCAGCATTGAACCACCTGAACTCCCTGGGTGGCAAGATGGCATCCCTGGTTCACCGCCACTCACAACTGAAGATCAATGGCAGAAAGTATCCCGTAAACGCCACCCGGCTCATAGGGACTCCATTGACGAGGCGGTTTGAAGGCCCTAGATTGCTAAACACTCACAGGAGGTCGCAGTAAGCTATATATCGAACTCAGCTAATATCTCTAATAACTATACAAACAAAATTTTTTTTTTTCTTTTCTTTGTTTTTTGTTTTAGCGGTTTGGCTAAAGTTTCTGGTTGGTTTGCGATATGCATTTAATAATGATTACTAGAGATGTATAAGCTGACTGTCTTGACTTACTTGAGGCTTGGGTTATATAACTTCATAACATTGAGTTTGCTGGCGCCGGATCACGCGTGTGGGTCCGAGCAGGCCACACATACTTCAGTGTCCAGGATGGGTTATTCCCCCCATCAAGGGGCGACGGGGGGATCTCCTCGGTGGCGCGGGCGACCCTTCAAGGGAGAGCGCGTGGCTGGGGGGGTCCACACGGGGCCCCTGTTTTTGCACCGCAAGATTTTGCGTGCAGATTTTTGTTATTTTTACATGACGGTGATTCAGGACGTTTTCTTCCTGAGTCTCTTTCTTTTTTCTTTTTTTCTTACTTTCCTTTCCTGCTCTTTTCCTTCTTCCTTCCCCCTCCCCCTCGAGTTATCCCTGCCAGCCTTGCAGATACTGTTCATGTGTATAGCTCCCCCAGGAACCTGATGGCCAACACTAAGCTAATCTCACTTAACGTGAGAGGTCTGCATGTCGCAGGCAAAAGACACTCGCTATACAGGGAATTAAAACGTATGCAGGGAGATATTATCTTCCTGCAGGAAACCCATTTAACACATACTACGCATACTAAATTATTTGATCACCATTATCCAAATTGGTATTATAGCCTATCAGACGTGTCTAAGGCGAAAGGTGTGGCTATTGGTTTCCGAAGGGGTACCTCATTTTTAGTTGAGGACTTCCTCGCTGATCCTTTAGGTAGATTTCTGTTTATAAAGGGCAGCCTGGGTGACTTTTCATGCACATTAGCGAATTTGTATGCCCCGAACCAGGGACAAGCCGATTTTATGTCTACAACTCTAACTAAATTACAAGATTTTGCGCGTGGGTGTATCATTCTGGGGGGTGATTTAAATGTCCCCCTAGAACCACTTATAGACACTTCTAAGGGTAAGTCATGCATCCCACATAAGCGGCTAGCATACGTCCGAAGGTTAATGCATAACTCCCAACTCATAGACACATGGAGGATGATGCACCCAGGCGCAAAAGACTATACCCACTATTCACAACTCAATGACTCCCATTCGAGGATAGACTATCTCTATATGCAACATCACTATCTGGACCTTTTAGTTAGATCACATAACGAAATTTCGACGATATCTGATCATTCCCCGATTAGCATGACGTTCCAACCCCCATCCCTACCTATGAAATCCACAAACTGGAAAATGAATGACTCTCTTTTAAATGATGAAATAGATGTAAAATAAATTGAAAAGAACCTCTCCCTTTACTTCAGAGACAATGCTTCTCCAGAGATTTCACCTGGATCTCTCTGGGAGGCCCATAAGGCTCTTATTAGAGGTGAACTTATTGAACTGGGAGCGAGAAAGAAGAGGGAGAGAACACACCTGCAATCTGCACTAATTAAAGAAATAGGAACCCTTGAGCAGACCCACAAACATAGCAACTTTAAAACAATATTCCATGCCCTCACTAAAAAAAGAGAAGAATTGAAAGCTCTTTTCCATTCTGAATATGTCTCCCGCCGTAGAGTTGTTGATCAACAATACTACGAATGGGGCAATAAACCGAGTAGAATCCTAGCCAGATCCTTACAACAGAAGAAATCAGCATCCTTTATCGCCAAGATTAAATCGACATCAGATATAATGGTACACAAAACTAGGGACATTGCTAAGGAATTTCGGGCCTTCTACCAAGCTTTACCAGGTCAGGAACACACAAACTGCTGATGACACCAGAGGTACACACATAGAGAAATATTTATCTGAGGCCAACCTGCCAAAACTCCCGGCTAACAATCTAGAAGCATTGAAAGGGGAATTCACCTTGGCGGAAATCAGGGGTGCACTTAAGACGATGGCCAATGGTAAGGCTCCTGGCCCGGATGGGCTGACAGTGGCCTACTATCGCGCCTTCGCAGATGTTTTGCTTCCACATTTGAATGCATATACTAACTCAGTGCCCGGCAATGGTGGGTTCAGATCAGAAACTCTCCATGCGCATGTTACGGTAATCCCTAAACCTGGGAAGGATCCTACCTTGTGTAGTAGCTACCGCCCAATATCGCTGTTAAATCTGGATGCAAATTTATACGCCAAGGCACTGGCCATTAGACTTTTACCCTTGATTCCGCAATGGGTCTCTAGGGACCAGACTGGGTTTATCCCAGGGAGGGAGGCGAGGGACAACTCACTCAGAACTCTTTCTTTAATGTCCTATGCCCGTGGATGCTCCCAGTCCACCCTTCTTCTTTCCACAGATGCGGAGAAAGCGTTTGATAGGGTGGACTGGGAGTACCTTACGGCCACACTGTCACTTTTTGGTCTGGGTCCAAATATGCTGGCAAAGATTTCTGCTCTTTACCAAACACCAACAGCCCAATTACGAATTAATGGAACGCTAAGTGACCCCTTCTCTCTCCATAATGGAACAAGGCAGGGGTGCCCCCTCTCTCCCATTTTATTTGCCCTTTCCCTGGAACCCTTCTTAGCAAAGATACGCCATAATCCTAACATACATGGAATTACAGTAGGTACAACTGAACACAAATACGCGGCATAAGCAGATGACGTTCTCTTTTATATACAACAACCACTCATAACTTTACCCAACCTCATGATAGCCTTTACGCAATTTAATGAAATATCTCATTTTAAAATAAATTTGTCCAAATCAGAAATTCTAAATGTTTCAACTCCCCACCCAACTGTGATTAGCCTACAAAGATCATTCCCTTTCTATTGGCAACCATCGGCTATGAAATACTTAGGAATATACTTAACCCCAGTCCCGGCCTCACTTTTTCATAAAAATTATATCCCTTTGCTTAATGCTATTCGGTCAGACTTACAAAAATGGTCGCAAATGGAGCATTCCTGGCTAGGAAAAATGAATATTGTAAAAATAGATGTGTTACCACGGCTGCTCTTTCTATACTAAATGATTCCATATAAGGTTCCTGTAGGTTTCTTTAGGATTATCCAATCTGTGATAAGTAAATTCATATGGAATCGTAGAAACCCTCGTATTGCCCACAGGTATCTAATTAGACATAAGACGGAAGGCGGTTTAGCACTCCCAGACTTTAGGAAATATTATTTAGCTACAGTTCTTAATAGGATTTCGGACTGGAAATACCATAAATCATCCAAGCTTTGGGGGCAACTAGAAATGGACTTGGGTAGAGCTGACCTTTTTCCTCTCATATGGATACCTAACAAGTTCTGCAAGTTAGCTCCAACTACTTCACCACTGACCAAATCCTCATTGGCTTCTTGGGACTCTCTATGTCACAAACAGCATTGGCCATACAACTCTCCGCTGATGCAACTCAAGGGTCATAACTTCTTCTCTCCAGGGAACATGGACTCTAAATATGGTGAATGGTTTACGGACCCATCCCTACTTCTTGGTAAAGTGGTAAAGGACCAAAAGGTACTGCCTATATCTGCACTCTCAGCCAATGCACCAATATCGTTTATGCAACATTGGCAATATCATCAGCTAATACAATTTATTAAAGCTCTACCTCAACCATTACGGTCAGATGCAGAAATGAATCCTATTGAGTCCTTATTGTCAGGGACCTCCCGTTTGACAAACCCTTGTCTAACTTCTATCACGCTCTACTTTCTCTATCAACAACGAATCAGGTACCTTTCCTGTCTAAATGGGAACTGGAGCTCCAGAAACCGCTTTCCGACCATCAACGCAGTGTGATTCTCCGTTTGTCACATGTCTCAGCAATCGCATCTAAGACTGCGGAGGTAAATTATAAATTACTAACCAGATGGCACTATACACCTGCTACTCTCCACATATTCTTCCCATCCATCTCAGATCTATGTTGGAGGGGATGTGGATCTACAGGGACTCACGCACATATATGGTGGTCTTGTCCTTTTATAAGACCATATTGGTCCACTATCTTGTTCTGGTCTGAAAAGATTCAAGGATGTTCAATTCCAAATGATCCATGGGTGTTATTGTTTCACTGTACAGATGAACCAATTGGATCATATAGAAAGTCAATCACACCTCACTTGTTGAATGCGGCAAAGGCCCTTATACCAAAATTTTGGAAACAGCAAAAAGTACCCTCACTACGCCAGTGGTTACTGGAAGTAGATAGAATATATTATATGGAAGATAGCTCTTTAAAACCCAGGAACAAATCGGCATTGGCATCTAAGATATGGTCCTGTTGGTTCATCTTTAAATATTCATCCATGTACGCTGAGATTATGGAAAATAGAGGTGCTTCATAGATGGAACAGTAGAACAAACACTGTAACTATAAGGTCGGTGTGAACCTGAAATAACATACCATACACTGCAATGGCTGGCAATCCTCTCCCCCCCCATCCCCCCCCCTCCCTCCTCTCCCCTCTCCTTTCTTCCCCCCAACCTTTCTCTTTCCCCACTACCCCTCTACTTTTTTTACTGCTTTTTCTATTCTCTAAGGTTTACTTTTTTGTTTTTGTGTGATTCATTTGTCATTGGTGGTTAAAACACGACATTTAGGAAAAAGATAATGGAAGCTCCTGGACCTTAAGAACGGCGACTTTTTGAATGCGTTCTAGTTTACAGCGGCAAGGAAACACCCCATATGCCAAACGCAAGATAGGTTAGTCGGCCATTACCTACCTATTAATTGCTTTTTATGATCAATATAGTGATAATAGGTCCAGAACTTGATATATGTACCAAGAAGTCAATTTATGTAAATTGTCATTGCACAACAGCATAGAGATTCTTATTTCCTGATGTCAATATTGTAAATGTTAACAGTATGTTAATTTTCCATACTTCCAATAAAAACTTATTGAACAAAAAAAGAACAGGTCTCTGGGATAATGATACCCAGAGCCTGGGGGGAGATGCCTGTCGAGAACTTCAAGTCCTGCAGGCTTCTCCCTGTCGCCAAGTACCGCAGGGTAGCGACGAGCCTCTGCTCCGGGGTGATGGCTTGCCTCATGCAGGTATCCTGCTTGCTGATATAGGGGGCCAGCAAAGCCAACAAACGGTGAAATACGGGGTCCATCATCCTGAAAAAGTTCCTGAAATCATCAGGATTATTCTCACGGATCTCACGGAGCAAAGGCATATGACAGAACTGGTCACGCTGGAGCAACCAATTCTTGGTCCATGAACTCCTCCCCACTCTGTTCATGGACTGGACTTGTGTCAAGGTCAGGACCCCAATACCAAGCCCCCGCAAAGCACGAACTCTACGAGGAGTACGTATACGCAACATGGCTAGAAACCCGTCGGCTGCTCAGAACGAAGTAACAGAACGCACTGAAGAACAGCAAGGCCTGTGAAGAGTGACCTGAAAAACAACAACGAACGAACAAGAAAACAATGACTAATCCAAGTCACGCGTAGCTTGCTTGCACACACTGAAGAGCAGATACAAACCCACAAGCACAAACTGAACCGCAGAAAACGATCTGAAAGCCACGAGTCTGAAAAAGCGCGAATCGTCTCTCACCAAACTTTTACTAACAGAGATTAGCAAAAGGAGCCCAAAGGGTGCCGCGCTTGGTTCTGAAATGGCCTTTTCTAGTCTCGTCGTACATGGTTGACGTCACCGCGTTCTTGGCGATCGGAAATTCCGACAACTTTGTGCGTCCGTGTGTATGCAAAGCAAGTTTGAGCCAACATCCGTCTGAAAAAATCCTAGGATTTTGTTGTCGGAATGTCCGATCTATGTCCGACCGTGTGTACGGGGCATAACTCTGAGCACACACGGAACAGGCAGCTATGAAGGCAATTACATCAGTACGTAGACTAGGCCACCAGAATTGTTGGGAAATGGCCCAAATGAGTTGATTCTTACCAGGGTGGCCAGTTGCCTTGGGAGAATGGAAAGTCTGGAGTACGGCAGTACGGAGACATTCTGGGACAAAGCAGCGGTCACAAGGTTTCTCAGGAGGAGCATCGACCTGAGCAGCAAGAATTTTGTCACCCAAAGGAGAAGTAAGACTGGTGCGAACCGTAGCCAGAATACAATAAGGAGGAATCGTAGGAACCGGAACTGGCTCCAACTTGGAAGTGGAGGAAAATTGTTGTGACAAGCCCTTACATTCTTAGTACCGGGTAAGAATGAGACAATGTAATTGAAACTAGAAAAGAAAAGAAAAGAGCCCATCGCGCCCTACTGGGAGAGACAAGAATGTGAGATTCTTATGGTCAGTAAGAATGAGAACCGGCACAGTGGTACTTTCGAGGAGATGTCTCCATTCTTTCAGGGCTAAAAAGATTGCCAACAGCTCTCTGTCATCTCGTAATTGCACTCGTCAATTTCTTGGAAAAGTAGCCACAAGGATGCATAGCACTCTCAGAGGTAGGACGTTGAGACAGAAGGGCGCCAACACCAGTCTCAGAAGCATCAGCCTCAAGGATAAAAGGTATCGTAGGATCAGGATGTGCCAACACAGGAGCAGAAACAAAGGCAGCTTTGAGACTTTCAAAGGCCTTAATGGACTCCGGAGATCAACTTTGTGGGTTACTGTTCTTTCTGGTCATATCGGTCAGGGGCTTGACCAGAGAAGAGAAGTTACGAATAGACTTACAATAATAGTTGGCAAAACCCAGGAAATTCTGCAGAGGACGTAACCCCATGGGTCGAGGCCACTGTAGGACTGCCAAAAGTTTCTCTGGGTCCATCGAAAAACCAGCAGTGGAAATTACATGAATTTAACCTGTTCCAGATGGAACTCACACTTCTCCATTTTACAACAGAGATTGTTCCCTCTTAATTTCTGAAGCACACGACAGGCATCTGTGTGGTGGCTCTCCAGGGACTTGGAAAATATGAGGATATCATCGAGATAAACCACCACACATAACTGCAACAAATCTCGGAGGACATTGTTAATAAATTTCTGGAAAACTGCCATGGCGTTACAAAGGCCAAAAGGCATTACGAGATACTCATAATGGCCTGTTCTGGTATTAAACGCAGTTTTCCACTCGCGAGATTGTAAGCCCCTCTCAGATCAAGCTTAGTGAAAACCGTTGCTCCCTTGAGGCGGTCAAATAACTCTGTAATCAAGGGGATCGTGTAGGCATTCTTAATCGTGAAACGATTGAGACCCCTATAATCAATACAAGGTCTCAGTTCACTGCTCCTCTTCTTCACAAATAAGTAACCAGCACCAGCAGGAGACGAGGATTTGCGGAAACCCCGAGAAAGTGCGTCTGCAACATACTCCTCCATGGCTTTATCCTCCAAGACCGACAAAGGGTAAACCCGGCCACGAGGTTGAAGGTCAATTGCGCAATCATACGGCCGGTGTGGAGGCAAACTACCGGCTTGACCTTTGTCAAAGACATCACTAAAATCATGGTACTCCTCTGGCAGGGAGGAGAGTACACAGGACCTTAGCTACCTTCCGGAAGCATGTTTCACTGCATTGTGGTGACCAGGAGAGAACCTCAGCATGGAGCCAATCAAAAGAGGGGTTGTGCCTCTGTAACCAAGGATAACCAATAACCAGCAGAAACTTAGGAGAGGAAATCACTTGGAATTTGGATTTTTCTCATGGTGAAGACCCTCTACGTCCATGGATAACGGAACCGACTGGGCCACTCGGGTATGTAAATGGATGGCCCCGCCCCCCTCTGATGCCACAGGGAAGTCATTGGGAAGTCCCTATGCGTCAGAGGGGGGCAGGGTCACCCGGGTACGTCACCGTGTGGCCCCACCTTCACTTATAAAAGAAATGTCATCAGCCCTGAAGTGTCATACGGCGGGTGCCTCCCATGGAGGCGGATCTTTTTTATTTTATGTTTCGGTCCATCGGCGGAGCCAAAGAAGAAGATGAATGGACTTCGTGCTGGGGCTGGGGCGAGGTAACTTTTGTGCAGGAGTTATTCTTTCCAGGCCCAACTAATCAATTGGACTGCTTCAGAGAGATCTCTGCTTCCCTATAGACAGCAAGATTTCAAATCTGTAGCATGCTTCTTTTCTACTCAGGCTATGGCTGTTTTAGAAAATTTAGGAAATTTAACACATTTTGCTTTGATGTGCCTGGAATAAATTTAGCTATTTGAAACCAAGTGTTCATTTGGTTTTAAATTCTGATGCGGTTCATCTTACTTTTACACACACACTATGAAGATTTTTCCACTGTGAAGTATAAAGTTTGTAAACTTCACTGATTCATGTGATCTTTGCACTTTAAATCTGTTTTGGTCTGTATTTTTCCTTCCTTTCATTTCCTTGTCAAAAGAAGTTTATTGAGTATACAATGTTATAAAGATACATAAAGTAAGTTTACAAGGATCTATAAAGTAAGCTCATTGTTTTACAGTAGGGTTTATATAGGTAAATATCATGAAATTTCAAATATTAAACATTGGGTTCACGTAAACCTAAATTAAAGATATATATCATTTCCTTAGTTACTTTTGTAGGTATTTAAATGATTTATACCTACTATACATATTGTTTACAAGTAGAGTGTATATAGGTCAAATAAATTCTGATAGTGAGCTTTAATCGTAAGGTGGAGAAAAGGAAAGAGAAAGAAGAAAAAGGGTTGAAAGGTAGAGGTATGGTCCACAAGGTTGTCCCGCTCGTCAGTTTATTATTCTTTTTAGTTCTCTTTGAAGCCTTAGAATGGGTGTCTCTGTAAGTCATTTAATCTCTTACCATGGCAACAGGACAGAGTCATTGAAGTTTGACAGGAACTGTTGTTTTATCCAAGGATGCCAAAGTTTTTCAAATTTTGGAATTTGATTTTGATCGATGGCTACCATCTTAGCATGGGACATTGTATTATTCATTCTGTGAATTGTTTCTGCTAGTACCAATGTAGGAGATTTCCATGCCTTGGCCACTGTTTGTTTTGCAGCTGTTATTAGTTGGATCATAAGTTTGAATTGAGAGAGTGTTAACCATTCCGGTTTTAGATTAAGTAAGGTTAAATATGGATCTGGTTGTATTTTTTTTTAAATATTTTAGATGCAATCACGAAGACTTCCTTCCAGAAGGTTTGGATTACTGGGCACGTCCACCATATGTGTAAATATGTGCCTATTTCTGGGCATCCTCGAAAACAAAGAGTTGAGGTATTAGGTGAATATTTTGCCACTCTAGCGGGTACAAGGTACCAGCGAGTTAGGACTTTATAATTTGTCTCCAGTGCTAAGATGTTGGGTGAAGATGACTTAGATGTGAGCCATATGTTAGACCAGTCCGTGTCTTCTAAAGTTCGTCCCAGGTCCTCCTCCCACCTCTGAACGTAAGAGGGTCTATTAAGATTTGCTACTCCATATAATTGATTATAAAGTGATGAAATTGTACCTTTAGCAAATGGATCTTTTGTACAGATTGATTCAAAAATGGATAATTGGGATAATGGTGTATCCCCCTTTAGGAATGGTGTATAGAAATTTTTGATTTGGAGATATCTAAATATCTCAGAGTTTGGTAGATCATATTTTTCTCTAAGCGATGGGAATGAAAGGAATGATTTAGATGCTATGAAGTCATTTAGTGTCTGAATGCCTGATGTTGTCCAAGCTTTAAAAGAATTTGGGTAGATCCATGCCGGATAAAAGGCCGGATTTCTGATAAAAGAAAGGAGAGGATTGTGTGGAGATTGTAACTCCACACATAAGAAGTGTTTAGTTATGGGATTATGAATTTTAAAGCGGTCTTTAGGATCAAGCCATAATAAATTTGATATTAATAGAGGGTCATTTTCTGAAGCCTCTATAAATACCCATAATGGGATTTCCTGTTTTGCATGGTATTTGGACAGACTGGCCAAATGTGCTGCTCTGTAGTAGTTAGTAAAATTAGGGCATCCCAGGCCTCCTTTATTTTTGGGAAGATGTAGTGTGTGTATAGGTATACGTGGTTTAGAAGAGCCCCATATAAACGAAGTTGCTCTTTTTTGTACTATTCTCAAAAAATAGGAAGGAATTGGAATAGGGAGGACTCTGAATAGATAAAGCAATTTGGGTAGAATAGTCATTTTGATTGCATTAATCTTCCCTATCCAGGATAAAGGAAGTTGCGACCATTGTTTTATTAGATTTGTGATCTGGCTTAATACAGGAGGATAATTGGTTGAGAATAAGTCAGAATTAGATGCTGTTAAATGAATTCCAAGATATGGGATTGTTTTTTCTGCCCATGTGAATGGGAGTGCAGCCCTAGCCAGGGTCAATTCCATGTTTGTGAGTGAAATATTAAGCACTAGGCATTTCTTAGGATTAATCATAAGGCCGGATAGGGCTGCAAATCCATCAAGAGCTGGTATTAAGTTAGGACCAGAGACCTGTGGTGATGATAGAAAAAGTAATATATCGTCTGCAAATATACATAATTTGTGTGTAATACCTCCTACTCCAGTTATAGTTTGGTTTGTTCTGATGTATTGGGCCATGGGTTCGAGTATAAGGGCAAATAATAAGGGAGATAATGGGCTTTGGGTTTATTATATAATGCCTTGATCCATGTTAAAAAGTGGGGTCCAAAACCCCATTTTTGTAATGAATATTGCATATATTGCCAGGATACTGTGTCAAATGCCCTCTTAATATTGAGAGATAGAAAACATAAAGGGATTTTCCGTTTTTTAGCAATATGTGCCAATAACACTGCCCTGCGTATATTATTGCCTGCCTGTCTATTTGGCATGAAGCCTACTTGATCTCTATGTATTAATTTTTCTATAATGCTATTGAGGCGTTTTGCTATTATTTTTGCTAATAATTTAATATCGAGGTTTAACAGAGAGATAGGCCGATAATTCACACAGGAAGTATCATCAGAAAGGGGTTTTGGGATCATACAAACAATTGCCATTAGTGTTTCTTGCCGAAAAGAATGTCCATCTAGAAGTTTGTTAAAAGTTTCAGTGAGAATGGGAGAGAGTATTTCTGAGAATGTTTTATAGTATAAAGCCGAGTAGCCGACTGGGCCTGGTCTTTTGTTAAGTTTTAGGTCTTTTATGGCGTTAGCAACTTCATCTATAGTTATAGGCTCATCCAAACTGCTTTTTTGATTCTGAGATAACTCAGGTAAGGTTATTTTTGAGAAGAAGGATTCAGCTTCTGTAGGATTAAATTCATTGTTTGTCTTGTATAAAGTTGCGAGATGTGAGTGAAATTTATGGACTATTTTAACTGGATTACAAGTGTAAACATTTTTTGATAATTTCAAACGTATTGGTTTGAAAGATTTGTTCGTTGAATTTAATGCCCGAGCCAAATATGTACCTGGTTTGTTTGTATTCATGTAGAAATTGTGTTTGGAGCGTTTGAGGGATTTATCAACTGACTCAGTGAGAAATAGATCGTATTCCAATCTAGATTTTTCCAGATGAGATTTTGTACTCTGAGATGGATTATCTTGAAATGATATGTAGGCTGCATTAAAATTGAGTTCTAGTTTTTTCGCTAGATTTTTGCGTTCCCGTTTAAATAGTGCCATTTGTCTTTGTATTGTACCACGCAAGACAGGCTTATGAGCTTCCCACAGTGTTATTGGGGAGATGTCTGTTGTATTATTAATTGATATGTATTCCTTTAAAGCTTGTTCAATGGCCATCTGGTGTTGTGGGTGTTTGAGCATTATGTCCGGTAAGTACCACGTTGGGTCATGCGCTTTTGGTATGGCTGAGGCTATAGTAGTGTATACTGCATTATGGTCAGACCACGGAATCGGAATTATATCTGATGCAATAATTTCTGGTATCATTCCTATTGTTAGAAAAATATGATCTATTCTGGTGAAGGTTTGATGAGGGTGTGAGAAATCAGTGAATTTCTTTTTCATTGGGTTACTTTCTCTCCATGAATCTACCAGATTGTATTTGGAAAGAAGTTGAGAAAAAGGTAATCTAGAGGTTATTTTGGATGGTGTAAAAGGTGATTTATCTAGAAATGGGAGGAGAACCTGGTTCGAATCCCCACACATTATCACTGTTCCTATTTTGTGTGTATTAATCACTTGTAATATATGTGAGAGGAATGGTGGAGGTTGTTTGTTAGGAGCGTAGTAGGAAATCACCGTGATTGCTGTATCCATTATATAACCCATGAGTATCAGGTATCTACCTTCTGGGTCTTTAATTTCTGATGATAAGGTGAATGGTGTGGATCGGTGAAATGCAATTAGAGTTCCCCTTTGCTTGGCACAGGCAGAAGCCGTGTAAATTTGTTGATAAAAAGAAGAAATATATTTTGGAGTAGAATCTTTGGTGAAGTGTGTTTCTTGGAGGCATACTATGTGAGCCTTCTTGTTATGAAAAGTACGGAAGGCTTTGGTCCTTTTTTGAGGGACATTTATTCCCTGAACATTCAGGGAAAGTATATTCAGTGGTGCCATGGCAATAGATCAAATAGTTTTGACTTACTTTTTGTTATGCAGAGCTGACTGCACAGATCAACCTGTGTGGACTGAAGAGATGAATAGATAGAAAAGAAACCAGTGAAATCTGGAGTAAAGAGTAAACAAAAAACATATGAGATTAGATGATACATTGTATAAATTATTTTTTGCAAGTAATCACAATTTACCCGTGAAAGAGAATAAATATCTCTCTCAGGGGAATAAGTGCCTTCGTCACACTCCCACATAATATGGTTGGGAGAATGAGGAGGGCTAATGGGTGTACAGGGATCTTCCGCTTACAGGAGAGAAGTGCTATGTCAAAAGACATCAAAATGATGTTTCATTAATTGGAGTGCAGAATATAGTTTTTGTTGAAATTATTTATTCCAGCGTGGTTGTATATGGTTAGTCTTGCCCTAGGCTAAATAATTCAGTTAGAAAGGTACTGTTAATAACTTTGGTATTGATGCAGATAGTTTGAATTATTTTGGGATTTTAACCCTTTTAGAGTAAACAATTACATATTTTATTCATATGCAACTGTTTAGATATGTTAACTCATAAAATTGAGGTTGTATTGCTTCAGATTAGAATAAACAAAAACATAATTCTAGGAACTAGTTAGGTAATAATATATTTGTTTTAAGAAAAGAAAGAAAAAGCTTCCATTACTTCTGGATTATTGAACATATTTGTCCTAAAAAGTAATAAATCTATTGTTATTACCTGATAATATATAACTGAACAAGAATTTCCTTATTTCACTTATATATTCTAAGGCTATATGAATCAGAAGTAATAAGAAATATAACTGGAATGTAACATGATCCCACATAGTGTGTGACTATCAGAATGCAGTTACATTCAGTTATAAATATAGGTTTTTTATAGAGAACCATCTCTTAGTATAATAAATGAAGAGATATCAGGAATTAGGATGTCAGTCCATTGAATCTTCTTGGTCCATGGATGATGTGGCATAACGGCCTCTTTTGTGAGAATGATGATTCCCATTTTGTTCTGAAATTTTCTGGGTGCTGCCTGAGTTGCTGCTTGTGGGTTCTGTCAGATTTAATTTTAAAAGGGTTTGTTGTAGTTCATCTGCTGATCTGCTTCTGTAAATTGTACCTTGGTAGTTAAATCTGACTGAAAAGGGGAAGCCCCATTGATACATAATGTTGTGGCGTTGCAGTTCCATTAGTTGGGGTTTCATGGATCGTCTTTTAGTAATAGTAAGTTGGGATAGGTCAGCAAAAATTTGATAATTGTGTCCTTGAAAATTAAGTTCCTTTTTTTCTCTTGCAGCAATTAGTATTTGTTCTTTCGTTCTGTAATAATGAAATTTTGTGATTATATCACGTGGGGGTCCATCTTTCTTTTTGGCTGTGAGGGCTCTGTGTACTCTGTCCAGTTCTAAACGTTCAATAGGGATATCTGGCTTTAGTTCTTGTAATAGAGCAGTAATAGTAGATTGCAGGTCTGTCACAGTTTCAGGTATTCCCCTTATGCGCAAGTTTGAACGTCTGGCTCTATTTTCGTAATCTTCGAGCTTAGTTTGAAGTATTAAATTCTCTTTTTTTAATTGTTCCAATTCTGTTATATTTTCTTGGGTTGTAATTTCAATTTCATCCATTTTTATTTCTAAGGCTGCGGTGCGGTTTCCCAGCTCTCTTATTTCTTTGGTTAGGCTTTTTGTTATTTGGTCTGAGGTTTGTTTTAAAGCCTTATGAAGCATCTTTTCAAATTGTAATAATATTACTGGGGATACTGAGGAGGCTTGTGGAGAAGTTTGTGAGAGGATTTGTTCTGTATCTGACTCAAATGGAGAGTCTTGCTGTGACATTTTCTGTCTGTGAGAGCGCCCTGATGCTGTATCTTGTGTGGTGACTGGAGCTGCCCCAGCTGCAGTGAGTGCCTGTGAGCTCTTTGTGAGGTGATTTTTATTTCTGCCACGGTTTCCTCCCAGTACCATATTTCCTGCCCAAACTTTCACAGTTTGTTCCCGGGGGGCAAAAAGGTTTAAATGGATACCTTTTGAGCCTGCAGGCTCCGCTTTGTCCTTCTCTTCTCTCCTCAGCGGTGTGGAGCTCTAACAATGCATGTCTGCTCTGCTAGGCTCCGCCTCCTCCCTCTCCTTCCTTTCATTTCAATCAACTGCCACAATTTTAATTTCATGTTTTTCTCATCCCTCCTCTATACCCAGCTTCCAACTTATTTTATAAGTCCTCCATTACTCCCTTCTCATGTTCCTCAGCTGGTGCATGAAAGATAATAATAGTGACTTCCAAGGCTGAATAGCCCTTTAATATGTTCTCAATATAGGTCAAAAATCTGTCCATGTGTAGTCATCTAAAGTTATACTTTGTAAAAACCAGTGAGCATGGTACTATTAAAGTGACTGGGCTAGTTTTTTTTTTTTTTTTACTGTATCTCAGGATTGCCTTACATCATTAAAAACATCTTATTATAAAGCCTGTTCTTGAGCAACAATATGTCGTGTCTTTTTATTATCAAAAACATAATTTTTGAGAACAACCCCTGCTGTTTTAGGTTGGTGCTTTTGTAGAATACATCTATCTAGTGTCATGCCTTTAACCTGAACACTGAAACACAGTATAATACTGTTCATGTAGGTGCTGGCTAGATAATTTTGAGGTCATCATATCAAATACCAGATGTAAAGTGTGTGTCAAATGCTTGACAACAAAATTACATCAGTAACAGATTTGATTGGTCAATAAACAGAACGAAAAGATAGGCTTTAATCTTTTGAGCAAAGCCATTTAATCCACTTGGGATGAAAGCAACACAAAATAAAACATCTTCAAAGTGTTCCCATATAAATGGGTCAGATCAGATAATGTGCACTCTTTTCACACATTAATATCACAACTTTGTTTAGTGAAAAAGTCTCTCTCAAGACAACATGTAGAACAGGCTAAATCTGTCTGAAAATGTATGGTAATTTTTTTCAAATAGAATTGCCTTCTTTACCAGGGGCAATTAACCTGGGACTATACCATATGCATAAGCTAAGTGATCATTGATCTGAATTGCTGGAAATATTTCAGTATAACTCAATATATGGCTATACACAGATAAGGAGACAAAGCAGACATTTCCTCCCTTTCACTGATGAATCACATTCAACTCTTCATGCTGATATGAAATCTTCTTACTTTCATTGCTTTTACTTACATTTATTTTTTAAAGTGATACTACAAAAACAAATGGACAAGAATGCTCATGCATCTAGTGCATTACCGGAAGCATTTAACTAGTGATAAAAAAACTGCTAAAAATTAATACTCACAAATAGAAATGGGCCCGATGTTTGAGTCGAATGTAAGTTCGACTTGAACATCGGCTGTTCATTTGTTTGTAGAACAAAAACAAACATATGGGGTGCTGGCGGGACATTTGACTGCCGCGGAGATCACAGTGCATTGACGGCTGCTTATTGGCCAAAGCATGCACCTCACCTGTATGCTTTGGCCAATCACAGCGCATAGTTCTGTGAGAGCTAAGTCCACACCCCATACTATATAAGGCTGCTAACACGGAGGCTGTATGTAGTGTGTTATAGTGGACTGGAGATAGATTAGGCAGGTTAGTTAGTGGTTTGAGCGGGCAGTCAGTGTAGAATATATAATGCAGTGCAGTCAGTATAGTGTATATTTTACAGTGCAGTCAGTGTAGTGTATATAATACAGTGCAGTCAGTGTAGTGTATATAGTGCAGTGCAGAGTATACAGTGCCTTGAAAAAGTATTCATACCCCTTGAAATTTTCCACATTTTGACATGTTACAACCAAAAAGTAAATGTGTTTTTTTGGATTTTATGTGATAGGTCAACACAGAGTGGCTAATAATTGTGAAGTGGAAGGAAAATTATAAATGTTTTTCAAAATTTTTTACAAATAAATATGTGAAAAGTGTGGCGTGCATTTGTATGCAGCCCCTGTCACTAATGTCATGTCTACCCCAATGCAGGTGTCACGAATGTCACATCTACCCCAATGCAGATGATCAGACAGTATAGCTAGCTACTGTGTGCTTCACCTATAGCAGCCCCCTTTCCCTTAAGGCAAGCAGGCCTACCGGTACTTGGTTGCCCCCAGGACTTATACACAATGCTATAGTGCCTGGCCACCACAACAGGGCAGATGCAAACAGAGCAAACAACAGACTACTTGCTGTTTAGCAGACAGATAGCATGGTTCTATGACAGTCCAGGTAAAAGGCAGGCTGAGTTCAGGGAATAGTCCAATATCTGATCCAATGACAGTCTAGGTAAAAGGCAGGCTGACTTCAGGGAATAGTCCAAATTCCAATCCAGGTCATACACAGGGAAATCCAAAGCAAAGCAGGGCAGACCAATTGGAAGCTTGATCAAGAAAAATACAGGTAACTCTGTCTCTATCACAAGCAAGGGATAGAGTGTTCGGTTTGCTTATAACAGGTTACTGACCACCAATCACCTTGCAGGTGAACACAGACAGGGAGAATGCAACAGCCAACACCTGGATGCTAAAATGAGGAGCAGGAGCACTAAGAGATCCAGACAGCCCCCCTGAGTCAATACTTTGTATAACCACCTTTTGCTGCAATTACAGCTGCAAGTCTTTTGGGGTATGTCTCTACCAGCTTTGCACATCTAGAGAGTGACATTTTTGCCCATTCTTCTTTGCAGAATAGCTCAAGCTCTGTCAGATTGGATGGAGAGCGTCTGTGAACAGCAATTTTCAAGTCTTGCTACAGATTCTCAATTGGATTTAGGTCTGGACTTTGACTGGGCCATTCTAACACATGAATATGAATTGGTCTAAACCATTCCATTGTAGCTCTGGCTGTATGTTTAGGGTCATTGACCTGACTTTAATGCCCTGTACACACAAGCGGAATGTCCGACAGAAAAAGTCAGACGGGAGCTCTTCATCGTATATTCCGATCGTGTGTATGCCCCATCGGACCTTCAACCTCGAAAATTCTGACGGACCTAGAAAGAGAACATGTTCTAAATTTTTCCTACGGAACCAATTCCTATCAGGAAAACCGATCGTCTGTATGCTGGTCCGACGTACCAAAAACGAAGCATGCTCTGAAGCAAGTACGAGTCGGAAGCTATTGAAGCTACTGGCTATTGAACTTCCATTTTCTAGACCCATCATACGTGTTGTACGTCACCGCATTCTGGATGGTCAGAATTTGGTGTGACCGTGGGTATGCAAGACAGCTTGAAAAACCTTCAGAGTTTATTCCGACGAGAAAACCGGTCGTGTGTGCACGGCATTACAGCTTTTCTTCTAAGATTGTCCTGTATTTGGCTCCATCCATCTTCCCATCAATTCTGAGCAGCTCCCCTGTCCCTGCTGAAGAAGAACATCACCACAGCATGATGCTGCCACCACCATGTTTCACAGTGGGGATGGTGTGTTCAGGGTGATGTGCAGTATTCGTTTTCCGCCACACATAGCGTTTTGCTTTTAGGCCAAAAAGTTACATTTTGGTCTCATCTGACCAGAGCACCTTCTTCCACATGTTTGCTGTGTACCCCACATGGCTTATCGCAAACTGCAAACAGGACTTCTAATGCCTTTCTTTCAACAATGGCTTTCTTCTTGCCACTCTTTCATAATGGCCAGATTTGTGGAGTGCACAACTAGTAGTTGTCCTGTGGACAGATTCTCCAACCTGAGCTGTGTATCTCTGCAGTTCCTCCAGAGTTACCTTGGGCCTCTTTGCTGCTTCTCTGATTAATACTCTCCTTGCCCAGCCTGTCAGTTTAGGTGGACGGCCATATCTTGGTAGGTTTTCAGTTGTGCCATACTGTTTCCATTTTTAGATGATGGATTGAACAGTGCTCAGTGAGATGTTCAAGATGAGGTGTTCAAAGCTTCGGGTATTTTTTTATAACCTAAACCTGCTTTAAACTTCTCCACAACTTTATCCCTGACCTGTCTGGTGCATTCCTTGGCCTTCATGATGCTATTTGTTCACTTAGGTTCTCTAACAAACCTCTGAGGACATCACAGAACAACTGTATTTATACTGATTAAATGACACACAAGTGGACTCTATTTACTGATTAGGTGACTTCTGAAGGCAATTGGTTCCACTATATTTTTGTTAGGGGTATTTGATTAAAGGGGGCTGAATACAAATGCATGCCACACCTTTCACATATTTATTTGTAAAAAAAAATTAAAACCATTTATCATTTTCCTTCCACTTCACAATTATGTGCCACTTTCTGTTGGTCTATCACATAAAATCCCAATAAAATACATTTATGTTTTTGGTTGTAACATGACAAAATGTGGAACATTTTAAGGCGTATGAATACTTTTTCAAGGCACTGTATAGTGCAGTGCAGAGTATATAATACAGTGCAGTGCAGATTATTTAGTACAGTGCAGAGTATATAGTGAAGTGCAGAGTATAAAATACAATGCAGTACAGAGTAAATAATAGAGTGCAGTGCAGAGTATATAGTGCAGTATAGAGTTTATAATAGAGTGCAGTGCAGAGTATATAGTGCAGTGCAGATTATATAATACAGTGCATTGCAGATCATATGGTGCAGTGCAAAGTATACAATACAGTGCAGTGCAGCGTATATAGTGCAGTGCAGAGTATATAATACAGTGTGGTGTGGTGTGAATAACACAGTGTAGTGCAGTGTATATAATACAGTGCAGTGCAGAGTATATAATACAATGTAGTGTGGTGCAAATAACACAGTGTAGTGCAGTGTATATAATACAGTGCTGTGCAGAGTATATAATACAGTGTAGTGTGGTGTGAATAACACAGTATAGTGCAGTGTATATACTACAGTGTAGTGTACTGTGAATAACATAGTGTTGTGGGGCTACTGAAGTTTTTTTTTTTTGTTTTTTTTTTTGCAGTATCAGGTTCTGTTGCTGCATTATTAGTACTCCCTCTTCTGTGTTGCTGGTGTTATTCCTTCTGCGTCAGCACAGCAGTGGTATACTTTTTTTTTTTTCAGGGGCGTAGCAGCACTAAGAATATTTACGGCATTATTGGTGTACCCCCTTCTGCATCGCAGGTGTTTCTCCTTCTGCGTCAGCAGTGGTTACCTTTTTTTTGGGGGGGGGTTGGGGGTTTGAATATTTTTTTCCAGCAGCATCAAAAAAAAAATTCTCCATAATTGCTGTTCCTTCTTTTGAGTTTCAGGTGGTCTTCCTTCTGCATCACCACTGTTTTTTTTTTTTGGCCTTTCTTAATTCTTTTTACTTTTATTTTATTTATTTTTTTGCTGCAGCAGCAGCAGTGAAAATAAATTCTCCACAATTGCTGTACCTTTTCTTTCTTTATTAAAAAATAAACTATAACAAAAGGGTTTATAGTGCACCAAGCACAAAGGTATTGCACCCAAGCACCATATTCCCTTCCCACACTCTATAATAAAGAGTTATAAAAAACCCAATCATGTCTGAAAGGCCAACAAGGAGAGGCAGATGCTCACAGGCCACTAAAAGAGGGCAAGCAGCCTCTGTGTCTACAGTGAAAAGTGGTGGTCGTGGACATGGTGCATCGTCTGCAGGCAGGGCACACGTGTCCTTTTTTTCTGCTGCTAGCCGTGTTATTGAGCCACAACATGCAGTAGAGTTAGTGGAGTGGAAAACTAAGCCGTCCTCATCCTCCTCATCCTCTGTCACCCAGGCTCACACTAGTATGCCTTACACCTGAGCTGCTAAAGCTTCCGTAGCCCCACCATCATGCAAGGAGGAGTCACCTGAATTATTCGATCATAGTGTTGGCTACATTCTGCTGGAGTATGTGCAGCAATTTGAATGCTCCAATGTTGGTTCCCAGGTTGAGGAAGGGAGTAATGTGAGTCTAGATAAAGGGGGTGCCACAGAAGGACAAGAAACTAGCAGTCATGTTCCCCCAGCTGCAGCATACTGCCAAATTCCTTTTTACGTAAGGCCATTCCATCTCTGTGCCGTCATGTGGAAGGCAATGTTTTGGCCTAGTTGGACAGGGCAGTCAGCAGCAAGGTTCACATTACTGCTGACTCGTGGTCCAGCAGGCATGGTCAGGGACGTTCCATTTCCTTCGCGGTGCACTGGGTATCTCTGCTGGAAACTGGATGCAGGACAGGGTTTAGTGCTGAAGCTTGTTCCACCACTACGCTAACAAACAGCTGGTGGTGATTCTGCCACTTGTCTGCTCCACCCACTCCTCTTCTTCTTCCTCTATAGTCTCTTCTGCTGAATTGTCCTCTGAACTAGCAGTGCTACCCAAGCATTCAAGGGGCTACGCAAGCAGTCAGGCTAAAAGATGCCATGTGGTGCTTCAGTTGGTCTGTCTAGGGGACAGGAGCCACACCGGGGCAGAGATTCGGTCAGCTCTGCAGGGGCAGTCTCAGAGGTGGTTGACGCCACGGCAGCTTGAGCCAGGAATGGTCATATGTGACAAGGGCACTAACCTTCTCTCTGCCCTTCGACAGGAACACTTGACACATGATCCATGCTTGGCACATATCCTTAATTTGGTGGTGCAGCAATGCTTGAACAGGTACCCAGGCTTACACGATCTTCTGAGGCAGGCCAGAAAAGTCTGTGGCCATTTCCAGTGGTGATACAATGCCAGTGCTCGGCTGGCTGACATTCAACAGGAATTCAACCTACCCACCAACCGCCTCATTTGTGACATGCCCACCAGGTGGAACTCTACATTGGCAATGCTATAGCAGTTGCACACATAGCAGAGGGCCATCAATGAATACCTGTGTGAGTATGGCACAAGGACAGGCTCAGGGGAGCTTGGCTTCTTTTCGCAACGCCAGTGGCTACTAATAAGGGATGCATGTACTGTCCTGTCACCATTTGAGGAGGCCACAAGGATTCTGAGCCGCGACAATGCATGCATCAGTGACACTGTCCCTCTAGTCTTCCTGCTGCAACACATGCTTTATGGAATCATGGACAGGGCACTTGTGGCAGAACAGCGGGAGGAAGAGGAGGACATCCTTTCTTCTCAAGGCCCCTTTATGCAGATACCATTCCTGCAGGGCCACCAAACACACAGGAGAAAGAGGAGGAGGAGGAGGAGGAGGATTGTGTCAGCATGGATGTAGAGGATAACATACAGCAGTCTTCAAGGGATGGTTTTCCTTCTCAGAAACCCAAGGAGTTGTACTTGGCTGGGAGGAGGTAGTTCTTGACATTTTCATCATTATTGACCCAGAGGACTCAGAATCTCATACCTCCTTAAACTTACACTGCATGGGCTCCCTGATTCCACAAAGCCTGCGAAAGGACCCGAGGATTTGTGGTATCAAGGAAGGGATCATTACTGGCTGGCAACCCTTCTTGATCCACATTACAAGGGTAAAGTTGCAGAGCTCATTTTGCCTTCACAGACGGAGCAGAGGATGAAACATCTTCAGGACGCCTTGAAGAAACATTTGTGTAACACCTATCCAGACACTGGGAGGTGAACATTTCCTGGACTGGTTTCTGAGGCTTTGTTCGGTCAGAGGAAGAGTGCTGGAGAAGGCGGCCGGCTGACCGATGCTTTTAAACAATTCTTTAGTCCCTAGCACCCAGTGCTGTTTAAGCAACCATCGGCAGCGTCTTCATCATATGGTGTAGGATTATCTGGGGAAAAGAGCAGACTTGGAGACCTTTCTAACTGAGCATCCACTGGGTTACTGAGTCTTGAGGATGGAGCACTGGCCAGAACTTGCTCAATATGCAATCAAGCTACTGGCCTGTCCTGCACCAGCATGCTTTCTGAACTGACATTTAGTGCTACTGGTGGGTTTGTGACGGATAAAAGAGTGTGCCTGTCCACAGACTCGTTGATAGGCTGACACTTATCAAAATAAATCAGTCCTGGATCAACAGCAGCTATCAAGCCCCTGATGCTGATGTAACTGATTGAATTTGCTAGGGATCTGGTATCCCTTGAAGAATGCCTATGCTGCCTATCCTATTCATGAATCTTTATTATGCTAGCTTCCAAAAATATTTATGTTTTAGGGCACCACTAACACCTAAGTTTGACACGTGCATGCAATTTTGCTTTTCTTTTCTAATTTGGGCCCATTCCCGAGCCCAAAAAGAGTAACTGTTAGGAGTTACAGTGTTCAGGCACCACCAAAACCCAAGGCTCAATTTTTTCTGCACCTGTTTGACAAGTGCATGTCATTTCAGTTTTTTTTTTCTTTAACAGCAGGGCCTGTTCCTGCGCCCAACAAGAGGAACTGTGAGGGGTTACAGTGTTCAAGCACCACCAACACCCAAGGCCCATTTTTCCTGCACCTGTTTGACTGGTACATGTAATTTCAATTCTTTCTCTCGTTTTTAACAGCAGGGCACATTCCTGCACCGAAACAAAAGAAATTGTGAGGGGTTATTGGGGTTGATTTAGTAAAGGCAAATCCACTTTGCACTACAAGTGCACTTGGAAGTGCAGTCGATGTAGATCTGAGGGGGACATGCAAAGAAAATAAAAAACAGCATTTTAGCTTGCACACGATTGAATGATAAAATCAACAGAACTTCCCCTCATTTCAGATCTTCCCCTCAGATCTACAGCGACTGCACTTCCAAGTGCACTTGTAGTGCAGAGTGGATTTTCCTTTATTAAATCAACCCCACAGTGTTTAGGCACCACCAACACCAAAGGCCCAATTTTTCTGCACCTGTTTGACAGGTGCATGTCATTTCAATTTTCTTTTCAAATTTTTAACAGCAGGGCCTGTTCCTGTGCCCAACAAGAGTAACTTTGAGGGGTTACAGTGTTCAAGCACCAACAACACCCAAGGCCCAATTTTTATGCACCTGTTTGACTGGTCCATGTAATTTTAAATTTTCCTCTAATTTTTAACAGCAGGGTCTGTTCCTGCACCCAAGAGTAACAGTGTGGGGTTACAGTGTTCAGGCACCACCAACACCCAAGGACCAATTTTTCTGCACCTGTTTTAAAGGTGCATGTAATTTAAATTTTTTCACATTTTTAAAAGCCGTACCCGGTCCTGCGCCAAACAAGAGTAACTGTGAGGGGTTACAGTGTTCAGGCACCTCTAGGGATGGGTGAACGGTTTGGGCCAAGCATAAGTTTGGCCTGAACATCGCCCATTTAGGTACTCGTCTAACCCCTGAACTTTCTGCACACTTAGTGGGATGTTCGCTTGCCAAGCGCACAGTGAATAGGTTGTTAAGGCTTCCCCGCTGAGAGCTAAATTTAATTGTTGAAAAAAGAATGTAAGTTAAAAAAATTGGGGAAAAAACTGCATGGAGAGACCCTTTGGGTCTGGTATGGATTTTAACCACTTCCCTACCAGTGCATTGTAAAATACACCCACACACACCAAATAATAAATACTCTTGTGGAAATGATGCTCAAATATGCAATTTGCTTGCATTGTGCTATGGCAAAAGTTGCATTAGATTTTTGTTTGTACTAGAAGCTCCAAATTATTATTGTTGTGGGCCATCACACATTTTTGAAGTAGAAAAAATAATTCCAGACTAATTGTTATTGATTAATTTGTATGAAACCTTAAGACTCAGAATGCTTCAAAAGAAAATGTTATCAAAACTTTTCATATGGACAGACAGAGAATTCAAACTGCCAAACATTTTGTAAGTTACAGCAATTCTAAACTAGAATGTTCACAGAGAGCAGTCAATAATCTAGTAGTGCTTGTAATCATGGTACTACAGGATGAAAAATAAATATTGTTGGAGAGTATTGACACAAGTAATTGCCAGTGGTAACAAGAACTGTGTATTAGACCCAGAGCAGACAGAAACATGCAGTGAGGGATCAAACCATTGTCAGTGCAGACTTTCAAGCAAGTTCAGCAACAAAGGCCAATCTGAGAGACAGCAAATAGTTAGATCCACAAGCCAAACACACTCTACAGGTAACTTGACAGTGGCAAGTTCTCATTAAAGTAAACCTGTAACCATAGTTTTGAAGCCACTTCATTTGCTTTATTTCTAAGTATTCCCTGTGGATTTGGATATTGTTTATTCTATATTTGCTTTTCCATCTTTGTTTTGTACTTTTGTACTAAAAAAAGGAATATCATGTACATAAGTATTCAGAGCCTTTTCTCCATACTTTGTTGAAGCACCTTTGGCACCAATTACAACCTCAAGTTACATAGTTACATAGTAGGTGAGGTTGAAAAAAGACACAAAGTCCATCAAGTCCAACCTATGTGTGTGATTATATGTCAGTATTACCTTGTATATCCCTGTATGTTGTGGTCATTCAGGTGCTTATCTAATAGTTTCTTGAAACTATTGATGCTCCCCGCTGAGACCACCGCCTGTGAATGGGAAGTCCACATCCCTGCCGCTCTTATGCCCCGTACACACGGTCGGACTTTGTTTGGACATTCCGACCTCACGCTCTGATCTGACATTTTCCATCGGAAAATCCGACCGTGTGTACGGAGCATTACAGTAAAGAACCCTCTACGTAGTTTAAACCTCTTTTCTTCTAATTTTAATGAGTGCCCATGAGTCTTGTTAAACTCCCTTCCGCGAAAAAGTTTTATCCCTATTGTGGGGTCACCAGTACGGTATTTGTAAATTGAAATCATATCTCCTCTCAAGCGTCTCTTCTCCAGAGAGAATAAGTTCAGTGCTCGCAACCTTTCCTCATAACTAATATCCTCCAGACCCTTTATTAGCTTTGTTGCCCTTCTTTGTACTTGCTCCATTTCCAGTACATCCTTCCTGAGGACTGGTGCCCAGAACTGGACAGCATACTCTAGGTGCGGCCGGACCAGAGTCTTGTAGAGTGGGAGAATTATCGTTTTTTCTCTGGAATTAATCCCCTTTTTAATGCATGCCAATATTCAGTTTTCTTTGTTAGCAGCAGCTTGGCATTGCATGCCATTGCTAAACCTATCATTTACTAGGACTGCCAGGTCCTTTTCCATCTTAGATTCACCCAGAGGTTCTCCGCCCAGTGTATAGATTGCATTCATATTTTTGCCACCCAAATGCATTATTTTACATTTTTCTACATTGAACCTCATTTGCCATGTAGTTGCATACCCCATTAATTTGTTTAGATCTTTTTCCAAGGTTTCCACACATCCTGCAGATAAGTTATTGCCCTGTTTAGCTTAGTATCGTCTGCAAATACAGAGATTGAACTGTTTACCCCTTCCTCCAGGTCATTTATGAACAAATTAAACAGGATTGGTCCCAGCACAGAACCCTGGGGACCCCACTACCCACTCCTGACCATTCTGAGTACTCCCCATCAATGCACAGCCATTTTCAGATCTCTCCAGAGATGTTCAATCCGGTTCAAGACTGCACCACTCAAGGACATTCACAGAGTTTTTCTGTAGCAACTCCTTTGTTATCTTGGCTGTGTGCTTAGGGTCGTTGTCCTGTTGGAAGGTGAATCTTCGCCCCAGTCTGAGGTCCAGGGCACTCTGGAGAAGGTTTTTATCAAGGATGTCTCTGTATATTGCTGCATTCATCTTTCCCTCGATCTTGACTAGTCTCCCAGTTCCTGCCACTGAAAAATATCCCCACAGCATGATGCTGCCACCGCCATGCTTCACTGTAGGGATGGTATTGGTCAGGTGATGAGCAGTGCCTGGTTTCCTACAGACATGCTGCTTGCCATTCTGTTTCATCAGACCAGAGAATTTTGTTCCTCATGGTCTGAGAGTCTTTGGCAAACTTCAGGTGAGCTGTCATGTGCCTTTTACTGAGGAGTGGCTTCTGTCTAACCACTCTACCATAAAGGACTCACTGGTGGAGAACTGCAGAGATAGTTGTTCTTCTGAAAGGTTCTCCTCTCTCCACAGAGAAATGCTAGAGCTCTTTCAGAGTGGCCATCAGGTTTTTGGTCGCCTCCCTGACTAAGGCCCCTCTCCCTGATCGCTCAGTTTGGCCGGACGGCCCGCTATAGGAAGAGTCCTGGTGGTTCCAAGCTTCTTCCATTTATGGATGATGGAGGCCACTGTGCTCATTGGGACCTTCAATTTTGCAGACATGTTTCTGTACCTTTCCCCAGATCTATACCTCGATACAATCCTGTCTAGAAGGTCTACGCATAATTCTTAGACTTTACGTCTTGGTTTGTGCTCTGACATGCACTGTTAACTTTGAGACCTTATATAGACAGGTTTGTGTCTTTCCAAATCATGTCCAATCAACTGGATTTACCACAGATTGACTCCAAATCAAGTTGTACAAGCATCTCAAGGATGATCAGTGGAAACATGATGAACCTGAGCTCAGTTTTGAGTATCATGGCAAAGGCTGTGAATACTTATGTACATTTGACTTCCTCGTTTTTTATGTTTAATTAATTTGCAAGGATTTCAAACAAATGTCTTTCACGTTTGTCATTATGGGTTATTGTTTGTAGAGTTTTGAGGAAAATAACGAATTTAATCCATTTTGGAATAAGGCTGTAACATAACAAAAAGTGAAGCGCTGTGAATACTTTCAGTATACAGTATATACATCTACTATACATAGATATACATATAGATATCTATATCTATATAGATAACTATATATATAGATATAAATATCTATATATATATACAGGCATGCACTGGCCATCGAGACTACTGGGAGTTTCCCAGTGGGCCGATGGCTCAGTAGGCCGGGTTCTGTGGCAGCCAGTGGCGTCGCTAGAGGGTGGCATTTGGGGCTATAGCCCCAAATCTGGGGCCCATATCCCCGAGTCCTAGGGGTCCCCAACCACAGGGCCGCAGCCCACTCCCGGGCCATGGATTCTCTGCAGCCATGCGGCGGGCAGCACGGGAGAGCCGGAGAGCAGGGTAGGCAGCATGAGAGAGCCAGACGGGCGAGAGAGCAGAGAGATGGCATCATCTCTCACCGCCCGCCCTGCATCACAGCTGTTCCGCTCTCACTGTGCAGCCGTAGGCAGCAGAGACATCATCTCTCACTGCTCACCCACTCTCTGGTGACCCTGATGTAAGGGGGGCTCTCTGGGGACCCTGATGTAAGGGGGAGGCTCTCTGGGGACCCTGATGTAAGTGGGGGGCTCTCTGGGGACCCTGATGTAAGTGGGGGGCTCTCTGGGGACCCTAATGCAAGGCTGAGGCTCTCTGGGGACTCTTGTGTAAGGGGGGCTCTCTGGGGACTCTGATGTAAGGGGGGCTCTCTGGAGACCCTGATGTAAGGAGGGGCTCTCTGGGGACCCTTATGTAAGGGGGAGGCTCTCTGGGGACCCGATGTAAGGGAGAGGCTCTCTGGGGACCCTGATGCAAGCCAAGGGCTCTCTGGGGACTCTGATGTAAGGTGGGGGCTCTCTGGGGACTCTGAAGTAAGGGGGGGCTCTCTGGGAACACTGATTTAATAAGGGGTGCTCTGGGGACCCTGAGGTAAGGTGAAGCTCTCTGGGGAACTGATGTAAGTTGGGGAGGCTCTCTGGTGGCCCTGATGTAAGTGGGGCTTTCTGATGTAAGGGGGTTCTCTGGGGACCCTGATGTAAGGGGGAGGCTCTCTGGGGACCCTGATGTAAGGGGGGCTCTCCGGGGACCCTGATGTAATGATAATATATATAATATATAAGGTAATATGTGTATGTATGTATATACATATATATACACACACACGTATATTATATACATGTGTTTTCCCCCCGAAGCATATGACTTTCTTTACTTTGCTGCTATGGGCTCTAGCCCAAGATCTTTTGTAGACCTAGCAACGCCCCTGGTGACAGCTTGTCAAAGTAATGGCTGCACGGCTCGCGCAGCCATTCATTTGAGCACCACTGTACTGCCTATTAGGGATGAGGCCGATGTTCGAGTCTTATGTAAGTTCGACTCGAACATCGGACAGTGAACAATATGCGTCGTTCGTGGCAAATTTGAAAGCCGTGGAACGCTGTTAAAGTCTATTAGACACTAACATGAAAAACCAAAAGTGCTCATTTTTAAGGCTTAAATGCAAGTTATTGCCATAAAAAGTGTTTGGGGACCCAGGTCCTGCCCCCAGTACATATATTCCTTTAAATATTGTGCCTGGGGGTGTACTTAGTATGCCTTTAAAGTAGAGCATTTTTTCCATGTTTAGAACAATACCACAGCAAAATGACATTTATAAAGGGAAAAATGTCATTTAAAACTTTGTGTGGCTGAAATGTATTGTCAGGCCTGGCAATATAGATAAAAATTATTGAAAAAAATGGCATGGGTTCCCCCCCACCCAAATAAAAAAATTGTGTGGGGTCCCCCCAAAGTCCATACCAGGCCCCTCAGGTCTGGTATGGATATTAAGGGGAACCCTGCACCAAAATGTAAAAAAAATGGCATAGGGGCCCCCCAAAATCCATTCCAAGCCCTTCAGGTCTGGTATGGATTTTAAGGAGAACCCTGAGCCTAAGTTTTTTTTTTAAATGGCGTAGGGGTCTCCCCCAAATTCATACCAGACCCTTATCCGAGCATGCAACCTGGCAGGCTGCAGGAACCAACCATACCAGGCCACAGGTCCCCCCCAAAGCACCTTGTTCCCATGTTGATGGGGACAAGGGCCTCATCCCCACAACCCTTGCCCAGTGGTTGTGGGGGTCGGACGCTGTGATTGAAGATGAATGGACATAATGGGACACTTTTTTTTTTAATAAAGGACTTGTCATTTTTAACACTTTGACACTTTTTTGGGTGAATGGGTAGGGGTACAATGTGCCCGATGTACCCTTGTTAAAGGGGGCTTCCAGATTCCAATAAGCCCCCTGCCTGCAGACCCCCCCAACCACCGGGCAAGGGCTGTGGGTATGAAGCTCTTGTTCCCATCAACACGGGGACAAGGTGCTTTGGGGGAACCCGAAAGCATCCTCCCCATGTTGAGGGCATATGGCCTGGTATGGTTCAGAGGGGGGGCACTCTCTCATCCCCCTCTTTTCCTGCGGCCTGCCAGGTTGCATGCTCGGATAAGGGTCTGGTATGGATTTTGGGGGGACCCCTTCGTAGTAATTTTTTGCCTGTTCGCAAGTTCTGGTGCGAACCGAGCTGGGGGGCTCATCCCTACTGCCTATGAGAGAAATAAATTAGAACAGCTAATGGCCAGTGAAGGGGGGGCTTGGGTGGCCATCGGGGTTGGCTGGCCGACACTGGGGGGGCGGGTTTGTTTGGCCAGACAGTATGGGAGAGACCTGTCATCCGCACCGTCCATCACCTCACTTCATAGTGCGCAACCCAGCTCAGCCTCAGCGCCGCTGCATTGCTGAAAGGCAGCCAATGGCTTTGCAGCAATGCCGGTTTCTGAAATTCCAGCCAACAAGGCTGTAGAAATGTAGAAAAGGTGAGTGAGTTATTTATGACACCTGCCATTGAACGGAGTGTAACTTACACTTGTCATTCTGTCTTTCTGTAATGTTGGAATGCATCTTTTTCTCTAAATAAAGAGTTAAAAAAAGAAAGCTGTTTATACTTACAGTGGAATGTTTTTACTTATTTTTTGCGCAATTGCATTTAGTTTATATACTGTTTTTGTGCGTGTTTGCAAAATTAAAATGGGCCTGTCTGGATGAAGTCCAGGGCCAAATTTGGTCCCAGTCTATCCCTGATATATATATCTACATATATATATATATATATATATATATACGGTATATATATATATATATATATATATAAATATGTATATAGATAGATAGATAGATAGATAGATAGATAGATAGATAGATAGATAGATAGATAGATAGATAGATAGATAGATAGATAGATAGATAGATAGATAGATAGGTAGGTAGGTAGGTAGGTAGATAGATAGATAGATAGATAGATAGATAGATAGATAGATAGATAGATAGATAGATAGATAGATAGATAGATAGATAGATAGATAGATAGATAGATAGATAGATAGATAGATAGATAGATAGATAGATAGATAGATAGATAGATAGATAGATAGATAGATAGATAGATAGATAGATAGATAGATAGATATAGATATAGATATAGATATAGATATAGATATAGATATAGATATAGATATAGATATAGATATAGATCTATATCTATATATAGATATATATCTATATATAGACATATCTATATATATCTATATATATAGATATATATATATATCTGTCATTTCCAACCAACATAGGTTGCAAAGATGAGTCCAGCATATCAGTGGCAATCTTTAACGTAACATGTTCACTCATCTCACTCTTGGGAGGTCATGCATGAGATGTGCACTTTAGTAGACAGTTTTGTCTCCACTTATCAGTTTTATCAGCAACCCACATAAAATGGTTACTTTTTTGATAATGCCTGTTCTTTATTGCATCGACATACAGTGACCTTGGGCGAGTCATTTTGTTATCCAAAACTTTTATGTAAGCTATGCAGAGCAAGTTCCATTTTAATGCATATCACTCACTGTATTATCACTTGCTTGATAAAAAAAAGAATATTATGAAAGGGATTTTAAGTAAACTTTGAAATCAGGATGAAATCTTTTTCTAAAAGAAACAGTTCTTCAGAAAGTTTGAGTGTTCATTTGAAGTTTGCCTTTGAAAAGCAAGAAACAGCAAAGGTTTGTCAGCAGATTGGCTTTGCAAAGAAGAGAGAATCTCACAACAGGAGAGTAGCAAAAGTTGCCCCAAGGCTTTTGTGTCTTTTGTTGTCTGTGTGGACGATGAAAAAAAACATGCAATAAAGCAATTTGTTTTAACCTCATCTGTCAAAGCTCCCATGTACCAGAAACACAGCTTGGAAGAATAAGACACAAGTAGAGACAGTGCAATGCAAAAGGAACAAGGAGATGTATGAATATCATTATTTTAAGAGCAAGATTACCTAATATCTACTGATTCAAGCCAAAACAAAATCATTTACCACAAAAAGAATCACTGACTTATTTCAGACATATTTAGAAAATTGCTAATTTGCTAATGTGCTAATTTGTTGATTTCTATTTATTGTTACAGTATGCATTTTATTCTTGAATCTTTAGTAAATTGATTTTTTTTTCTGAAACTGAGCAGAATCCATTGATGCTTTGCTGGAAAATTTTCCAGCTACAATTTCACTCAAGTTCAGAATACTAAAGTTGAGAGAGGGATGGAGCCTGCTGGCAGAGGGTAGAGTTTAGGGTACTCATAGATTTACATTTGTCAAATTCCGTTATTTGCAGCCTAATTGGACAAAAAGGCTATGTCCGTGAGTGGCATTTGAGCTAAATTGCTTCTCAAAAACATACCAACCTAGTTATTTTCATCTGTTTTCAGTCTTGAGTGTCTGCTCAAAATACACAAATATAGTTCCAAAAATAGAGAAAGTAAAAGTGCATACAAAATATGGCTGTTGGCTATAAATAAAAGTGGAGAAAAACAGAAATAAATATTACTATTCGGCAGTATTGTTTTATCGCGTTAATGGGTGAATATCCATGTTTAAATACACTCTCCCAGATTAAAAGTTGATTTTTCATGCTGCCTAATTTATTGAGGTATGGATGTGGGCTTTTCACCGTATTTTCCAACCATGTGTATGCCCCATCTGGCTTTTTCCGTCGAAAATTCTGACAGACTTAGATAGAGAACATGTTGTAAATTTTTCCGACGGAACTAATCACTATCGGGAAACCCGCTCGTCTGTATGCTGTTCCGACGTACCAAAAACAACGCATGCTCAGAAGCAAGTATGAAAGGGAAGCGCTCGGTCTGGTAAAACTAGCGTTCGTAATGGAGATAGCACATTCCTCACGCTGCAAATTCTGTGATCGTTTAATGCAGCGCATTCGTTTGTGCTTTATAATGCTAGAAGAATGAAGTTGTTTTGCTGCTAATATTCACACAGAGTTCTCACAAACTTGTTTCTTTATTATTTCTCGTGATCTCATGAATAATATTTTGTTATTTTAAAGGCAGATCTCCATAATACAATGTTGATAATTATTTTTTATAGTCATCGTTTTTTAATTTTTTAGATCTCCTTTTTTTTGGATTATTGCAAAATTATTTTCTAGTGATCTCCCTATTTTTTTTTTTTGGTGTGTCAAGTTACCACAATAACATTATTATCTTGTATTTTGTAACCTCAAGGAGGCTGGTTGGTGTCCCTTGTTAATTTGACATTGTCTTTTTGAAATGTACCTGCCTGCTCACAAACAATCTGTCCTATTTTTATAAAAAATACATAGGCAAGTATTTTCTCAAAATAAAATATCCATTTATTCTGGGTAACAAAATAAAGAGGAAGGCAATGCTGGAGAAACTTTTGGAATTTGCAAAGCCTTTTGGGCCCCAGGGCACACATCAAGTCTGTGTAAAAAAAATTGTTATCTTGAGGAGTCCATAAAATTTTGAGCCCAATCTGATCCAGGACTCCCAGAGATTAGGGCCAGCATCATATGACATATATGTCCCCAGGCTGTGGTACTACACCAGCCTGCGTTTTCTGTCAGACCAGACTGAACCCTGGCCATCACTTTCTTCTCTTCGCTGCAACCTTCCCTCCATGCTGCCCTGCACCCTTCCCTGCACCCTTCCCTGCAGCCTTCCTTGATGGCTGTGGCTCTGGTGGTGGACTTGTGGCAGGAGGAGGAGGAGGAGTAGGATGGGCGAGCTCATATACATGGCTGTTCTCTGTCAGCTGGCCCCTTAACCCCTTCTGAAGTGCCTCAACAATAATTCCCTCACAGAGTAAGCATTGGCCCTCCTCCAATTTCAACAATCTTGTGGCTATATAGCAGCCATAGGCCTCTTCAGCATTGGGGGGGCTTCTGAGGATCTCACACGCTTCCCTAATGAGGCCCAGTGCTGCCTCCCCCGTCATCGTCCCCTTCCTGGGCCTTTTTGTTTGAAGGCAGAGGGGAGGCACCTGGGATTGGGTGTGGCTCCTACTGGGGCCAGCCACCTCCTGGCTGACTCTGGGCCTGCCCACCTCCTGGCTGTCACTGGGCACGGCCACCTCCTGGCTGTCACTGGCCATGGCCTCCTCCTGCCTGCCACTTTCCAGACCCTCCTCCTGACTGAGCTCATCCTGTGGATAAATAAGGGACATAGTTTTGGTTTTTGCTTCATCAAAAAAATTATAACAGAAGAGATCAAAAGATATTTTCAGGAGATTGATACCCCAGAATTATCAAAAGCAACTATCTGGGAGGCACATAATGGCTGTCATCAGGGGTAAATTAATATCTATTGGTGCAGGAAAAAAGAAGGAAAGAAGAAACAATATTATGAGAATTATAAAGGAAATACATGAACTGGAGCAAAGCCATAAAAAGCAATCAGATAAAGAAACATATCGGACCCTAATTCAAAAAAGAGATCAATTGGATGGAACAAGAAGAGAGGAGGGAATATAATAGAGTACTACAGGAGAGATTTAAATGGGATACCAAACCAGGAAAACATCTTGCAAATATGATAAGAAAAAAGAAGTCAACGAATATTGCACTAGCCTTTCAAAAATACTTTAGCTCACTATACGCGATAAAAAAACAAGAGACACACTTTGAAAAAGAAATAAGAAAAAAGAAGATACAAGACTACTTAAATAAGCAAATTTACCAAAAATACAAAATTTACCAAAAATACAATTTGAGCAATTAATAGAACTGGAAAAAAAATAACGCAAGAGGAGATAAAACTGTCCCTAAAAAAAACTCCTGTAGGAAAAAGCCCAGGACCGGATGGGTTCACGGTTAAATATTATAAAAAGTTTCAAGAACAACAGATCCCTAAGATGCAAGAATACCTAAATAATATAGGCGATGAAGAAGAAGTAAGACGAGAATCGCTATTAGCCTACATCACAATTATACCCAAAGAAGGGAAAGATAGAACCAATTGTTCAAGCTACAGACCTATTGCTCTGTTGAACATAGATACAAAACTCTAAGCTAAAATTTTTACTAGACTAAAAAAATGTATTCCATTCTGGATAAATCCCGACCAGACTGTATTTGTACCGAGGAGAGAAGGAAGGGATAACAGTTTAAAAACAATCTTGATGTTATGTAGGGGTAATCAAAGCGAATCCCCAGCTCTATTCCTGTCAATAGATGCAGAGTAAGCATTTGACAGGGTAGACTGGGGATTCATGGTGGACACGTTGTGGCATTTGGGACTGGGACCAAAAATTTTGAAGTGGATAATAAATCTATATAATGGTCCAACAGCAATGGTAAAGGTCAATGGTAGACTCTCACCTTTGATCGAGATGAAGAACGGAACACGCCAAGGATGTCCGCTTACGCCACTATTATATGTATTCGCAATGGAACCATTTCTAGCGGTAATCCGAAACAATCAAGATGTGAAAAGAGTGAGAGTTGCAGATAAAGAGCATAAAATCGCGGCATATGCCGACGACATTCTGATGTTTGTAACTAATCTAAGAGTGACCCTGCCAAATATAATGAAGTAAGTAAAAGAATATGGGGAATTATCAAACTTTAAAATAAACCCGATAAAAACAGAGATATTAAATATTAGATTAGGGAAAATGGAAGTCCTGTCCCTCCAAAAAGAATTCCCATTCACAGGGGTAAAAGAAGAACTAAAATACATTGAATTTTAACTAACGTCAAAGCTGGAAAAAATATTCCAGGCAAACTATATTCCACTAATCAATGAGGTTAAGGAATAAATAAAAAAAACGTAGTATACAACCAATTTCGTGGATCGGAAGAATAAACATGTTTAAAATGATGATACTACCAAAAATAATATACAAATTTCAGATGTTGCCAGTAAGGATTCCACAGAGTTTTTTTCAAAATGATAAAAACAATATTGTTAAAGTATATTTGGCATAATAAAAAACCGAGAATTAAATTTGCACAAATCACAAGGAAAAGGGAGCACGGAGGATTAGCAACTCCAGACATAAGCAGATATTATAAAGCAATAGTCTTGTCACGAATGATTGAGTGGACAAACAGAAATAGTGAAAAAAAGTGGGTGGAGATGGAAAACACAATAAGTAAGACCACATTGCACAAAAACATATGGATACCACGAAAGTTTAGATTAATGGATTCAGAAACTCATGTAATAAATAAAAATGTTTTTAAAATCTGGGACACAGTAAACGTGAAGAATGATTGGACATACAATTCACCGTTACTAGCACTCACAGGAACAAATTTCTTTACACCAGGGAAGGAAACATTTGCCGGACAAGAATTAAGAAATCCACAATTGAAAGATATCACCATAAAAGGTAGGATTAAAACACAATCAGAATTAGAAGAAATTAACGGGTGGAAGATAAGCGAATGGAATTTTTGTCAGTTAAGACATCTAATAAATACATTACCACATCCACTTAGAGAAGAAGAAAAATTAAGTCCCTTGGAAAGACTCTGTTTTACTCAAACGCCACTGAAAAACTGAATATCAAGAATCTATGGAATATTGGCTGACTTAGACGGACAAGAAACACCCGATTACATCGAACAATGGGAAAGAGGAATGAACTTAAAATTTGAAGATCAGAAAGTGGAAAAGATGATAGAAATGGGATATAATAATGCCTGGGATGTGAAGACCATTGAAATGAACTATAAACTCCTAGCAAGCTGGTACCTGACACCAGTGAGAACCCACAGATATCAACAAGAGAATACATCTCTGTGTTGGAAAAATTGCAATCAAAGAGCAACGATGACACATATTTGGTGGGAGTGTCCAAAAATTAAGGACTGCTGGCAAGAAATAGTAACGAATATAGGGGAGATAACTGGCGAGAGAATGAAACAAAATATATGGACCTGCTTGTTCCATGACCATAAAATACCAAAGAAACAACATATGAGATCAATGGTTCCAGAACTCCTGAATGGAGCAAAGGGTCTGATCCCAAAAAATGGTCAAAAAGTGGAAAACCAGACATAATAGAGTGATATGAAACATAGATTATTATTATAAAATGGACTTGTTGAGAAGTAGGAAGAGAAAACATAATAAGTGTACCAGCCTCTGGGAGGGATGTAAAAGATTTAAAACCTTGGATACATATCTAGACAAGATGAAGGAAGGAGTAGGTATTGAGTTAGAAAGATAAGGGACTTGGGGGGAAGCAAACCAGATAGAAGTGGGGGGGAGGGGGGGAGGACAGAGATGACAGGCGGAGAGACATGGAAGGGATAGAGCAATAGGAGTAGTTTTATATATTTTTAAGCTCTTTTTTTTCTCTCTCTTTTTGTAATTAAAATAAATTAAATATTTTTTGAAAAATTAATAAAGATAATTTTGAATAAAACCACGATGATGTGAAAAAGAAGAGGGGACAAAGTTGATCTTCGAAGTTGAAACAACGTCTCTCAGAAAAATTTCACTGAAGTGGAAAAAAAAAAATGAAAAAAAAATAAAGAGAAAAAACTAAACAAAAAAAAAAACAAAATATGGCTGTTGGCTATAAATAAAACTGGAGAAAAACAGAAATAATATTACTATTGGGCAGTATTGTTTTATCCCATTGGTGGGTGAATATCCATGTTTAAATACACTCTCCCATATTAAAAGTTGATTTTTCATTCTGCTTAATTTATTGAGGTATGGATGTGGGCTCAACTCTAATGCCGCGTACACACGAGCGGAATGTCCATCAGAAAAAGCCAGGTGGGAGCTTTTCATCATATTTTCCGACCGTGTGTATGCCCCATCAGACTTTTTCCATCGAAAATTTTGACAGACTTAGATAGAGAACATGTTGTAAATTTTTCTGACGGAACTAATTACTATCGGGAAACCCGCTCATCTGTATGCTGTTCCGACGTACCAAAAACAACGCATGCTCAGAAGCAAGTCCGAGACGGAAGCGCTCGGTCTGGTAAAACTAGCGTTCGTAATGGAGACAGCACATTCCTCATGCTGCAAATTCTGTGATCGTTTAATGCAGCGCATTCGTTTGTGCTTTATAATGCTAGAAGAATAAAGTTGTTTTGCTGCTAATATTCACACAGAGTTCTCACAAACTTGTTTCTTTATTATTTCTCGTGATCTCATTAATAATCTTTTGTTATTTTAAAGCCAGATCTCCATAATACAATGTTGATAATTATTTTTTATAGTCATCTTTTTTACATTTTTTAGTTCGTCAAGATCTCCTTTTTTTTGGATTATTGCAAAATTATTTTCTAGTGATCTCCCTATTTTTTTTTTTTTTTTGGTGTGTCAAGTTACCACAATAACATTATTATCTTGTATTTTGTAACCTCAAGGAGGCTGGTTGGTGTCCCTTGTTAATTTGACATTGTCTTTTTGAAATGTACCTGCCTACTCACAAACAATCTGTCCTATTTTTATAAAAATACATAGGCAAGTATTTTCTCAAAATAAATTATCCATTTATTCTGGGTAACAAAATAAAGAGGAAGGCAATGCTGGAGAAACTTTTGGAATTTGCAAAGCCTTTTGGGCCCCAGGGCACACATCAATTATGTGTAAAAAAAATTGTTATCTTGAGGAGTCCATATAATTTTGAGCCCAATCTGGTCCAGTACTCCCAGAGATCAGGATCAGCATCATATGACATATATGTCCCCAGGCTGTGGTACTACACCAGCCTGCGTCTTCTGTCAGACCAGACTGAACCCTGGCTTTCTTCTCTTCGCTGCAACCTTCCCTCCACGCTGCCCTGCACCCTTCCCTGCAGCCTTCCCTGCAGCCTTCCTTGGAGGCTGTGGCTCTGGTGGTGGACTTGTGGCAGGAGGAGGAGGAGGATGGGCGAGCTCATATACATGACTGTTCTCTGAGGGGCTGGCCCCTCAACCCCTTCTGAAGGGCCTCAACAATAATTCCCTCACAGAGTAAGCATTGGCCCTCCTCCAATTTCAACAATCTTGTGGCTATATAGCAGCCATAGGCTTCTTCAGTGTTGGGGGGGCTTCTGAGGACCTCACTCGCTTCCCTAATGAGGCCCAGTGCTGCCTCCTCCGTCATCGTCCCCTTCCTGGGCCTTTTCGTTTGAAGGCAGAGGGGTAGCACCTGGGATTGGGTGAGGCTCCTACTAGGGCCAGCCACCTCCTGGCCGACACTGGGCCCACCCACCTCCTGGCTGTCACTGGCCACAGCCTCCTCCTGCCTGCCACTTTCCAGACCCTCCTCCTGCCTGAGCTCATCCTGTGGATAAATAAGGGACATAGTTTTAGTTTTTGCTTCATAAATCACACACAATTTTTAGCTCATGACTTGCAAATTGAATATTAATATATAGAAAAGACTATCATTCTGACCCCATTTTTCTTTCTTGTCCCAAACATTTTTGGTTACTACTGTTTTACATCATTAGTTATCAATTATAACATCGAGTTAACATCATTATTATTAGGACAATAAATATGTCTCCAAATAATATACCTGGCTCCAGCTGGGTGCATCCACTTCTTCCAGGATGGAAGGCCCAGGCTGTTTCTCGTCAGCCTCTGCTGGGGTTGAGGGAAGGGTGGAGGGAAGGCTGCACGGAAGGGTATAAAGTGATTCCCTGGTTTCAGTCTGGTCGTCCAGAAAAAACAGTTTGTTAAAGTACCACAGCCTGGGTACATACACATCCTCTGCTGATGCTTCTTCTTATACATGTTCCTCAAGATCCCAATTTTACTGTACAAAAACTTGATGGTTGCATCGGGGACCCGAGTCTTCACAAATTTCAGAAGTTTCTCCAGCGATGACCTCCTAGCTTGTTTATTATAACATAAGTGGTGTTTCACCTCCTACAAATTCCTCATCTCCCTGTATCTGTCTATGAAACTGGACATGAATTCTGGATCCTTAAAGTGATTCTTCCTTGCTGTAAGACAATACACAAGACAAAAACTAATGTCAGCCTAAACTCTCATAATCTTATACCAATATAGGCCTCAATCTTGAAGCAGTATAGGCCACTGATGGCCCAAGTTCAAATTTTACCTTTCGGTACAACGTTGGTCGCTTCAAGTCCTCCTTCCTCCGCACACAGAACGTACGTACGACACACGCGTGTTAACTTTATATACACTGCGCATGCCTGAAACTACGCCCGCGTCGCTCGCCCCTGATGTTCTTTCTATTATATTCCCCGCCCCTTCTCTTTAAGGCGCGCAGTAGGAGCGACATGGAGAAAGAGCAGGTGTGTGTTAATTCTACTAATGAGGAGGAGGAAAGCCCGGAGCCCGAAACAACCCGATCCCGGAGGAGGAGATTTAAGGCCTCAAATATGACCTTTATAGAGATGGTGGAGATGGTGGACATTTTGAGGAGGAACGACTATGATGGGAAGCATGAACCGTACCTAAACCCAAATGTGAGAAAGGCCAAGATAATGACTAAAGTTGTGAAGAGTCTGCACAGGTATTTTTGGGTACGACGATCCAAGGAGCAATTGAGGAAATGCTAGTCAGACCTGAAACTGAAGGAGCAGGATCAGTATAGAAGGATCAAGAAAGTGCTTCTAAAAAGTAAGTAGTTGACCTGTGTTCCTATTGTTATTATTATTAATTGTATGCTGCACCATGTGATTTTCTTAGCTGTTGTACGCTTTAAAATGGCGACTTTCATGTTCGTGGGCACAGTAATCGATAGTCAGAAAAATTGTTTGCTCATTAACTACAATGTTTTGGGCAGATACAATTTAAATACATTTGGTCATGGCTATTTGTCTAAAAATAAGTTTTGTACATTGCTGTCTAGATGTGTTTGTAACTAGAAGCTTGATTCAGTGTAAAGTAAGGAGAGGACACTCAGCAGCTGTTTACACATCTGGACTCAGGAGCACTAGTGTGGGACACAAGAACAAACTTTTTAAGGTGTCCCACACAGGTGCTCCAGTGGATACTTGGGGTGTCTCCATGTGTGAAAATTGTCACAAAAAGGTAAGTATTCCAGCTTTAGTAAGGTGAAAAATCATGTCTTCAGCTTGGAACTCTGCCCAAAACAGACAATTGTCCCCCACTTCCCAGCAATGTTTCATATTCCTATTTCTTGACTCAAATATCTGTGTGCTAAGTATACCTTTTGTTTCATTCTCATAGGGGAGAAAAGACTCAGAGGACACCAGGGACCCCACACCTCAAAAAGAAGGGGAACTCAGAAAAACAACACACCCTGAGGATCTGGAGGAAGGAGAGGTGGAGGAAGTCCATGAGATTGTCACCACAACAGGTGAGTGTCTGACACCCCAGCTTCAGGTAATATATGTATGCCTGCATATTTATAATACACGTTTTTACTATAATTTTTAAGTGATGTGCTTGTTGTGGAAGAGCAAGCTGAACATTTCACAAGTGACAGCGCAAAAAGGCTAATACAAGACATCATGGTGTGGAATGGTGAACTTGACATCATAAGGAAGAAAATCAATGTTATGGAACAACAAATGAAGAACATGATTGATGTGTTGGGGAGAATCTGAATTTCTTCAAAATGCCACCATTTTCCCATTTTTGGGAGTACACCAAAATTTTTTAAAGAAACATTAAAATTTTGAAGATGCACATGGTGTGTCAACATGTGCTATCTGCCAGCAGGGGACATCAATGTATGCGTTTTGTGGGTGCAACCCCTTCATCATAACTCTAGTAGGTGAGAGGAAGGGGTTGCACCCCCAAAACAAATCCATTGATCCGCCATGATGGGAGATAGCACATGTTGACATTAAACATCCCAAATTGTGTGCATCTTCAAAATTTGGCTTTTACAGGGGTGACATCACCCCATCTGATGAAGGAAATATCAAGACATTTTTGACACTATAATGTCTGATATTGCCTTCAGTTTTTCTTCTTTGAACTTTGTAAGTTCCAGAGTTGTGTATGTTATGTTTAGAAACATGCGTGTTTATTACCCAAAAAAAGTTATTTTGACAAAAATGCAAAAAAAAAACAAAAAACATGTGAATGTGCACAGAGTAAAAAGTTTGCTAATGAACAATGTGTGGCTTCTTATTTCAATGCTCAATACCAGTTTTTTAAGTAATTTGGTGTTTACAGTGACAATGGGGCTTATTTACTAAAGGAAAATCCACTTGGCACTACAAGTGCACTAGGAGAACCTAGGAGATAGCCAAAAAGAAACACAAGCAATAAAGAAAATTCAAGATTTTATCAGATCTGTTTTTTTTATTCAAAATTAGACATTGTCTGACATGACATTGCAATGGCCCCCCTACCCGTAAAATTGGAAGTAAGTCCCATCGCAGGCCCAACTGAGGTTATATAATTGTGTGAATTTTTTTGTAAAAAGTTGTGCAATATGCAGCAGCATAAGATTATGTGGTTGAGTTTGTACTCCGCCATGTGTATGGCTATCAGAAACAGGCGGAACCGGCTGGCCATTATCCCGAAGGCATTCTCCACGACTCCTCTCAAAGATGAACGGGAGTCCATCAACGTTGTCCGCATCAGGTGGCAATCACAGGCCACCACTCTGGAGCCGTTGGTAAAACTCCATCTGGGCGAAGACTCCTCCATCTGACATCTGGCCATTCTTCCTCATGTCCACATAGAGGAACTCATATTGTGCTGACACCACCGCCATTAAAACTATACCGTTAAACCCCTTATAGTTATAATAGTAAGTCCCCGAATGGGGTGGTGGCACGATGTGGACGTGCTTCCCATCTATAGCCCCTCCACAGTTGGGAAAGTCCCAACAATCTGCAAAATGGGATGCCACAGTCTGCCATTCCTGTGGCGTTGAAGGAAACTGTGGAGTCAAAACAGAAAAAAAATATTAGTACTTTTGCACATAACATTGCAAGCAGATTAGACACAAACATGCTTGGCCAACATCAGTATAACATTTATTTTAAGGAGTATTTAAAGACAAAAATATAAGGCCCACTTATTAGATTAACCCCCCCCCCCCTCTGATGGCCCATTGTAAACATTTTGAGGGGGTTTGAGATGAGTTTGGGCCCCCCAAAAAAGCCTATGGCACTCTGCCTGAATTTAAGGACAACAATAACATTTGTACACATTTTAGGGGGTGTTTAGGGTAAGCACTACAATGGAGCTGACAAAATACATTGTTAAGTGACTAGGCTATAGGTGTATATGGGCCCAGGATAGCATGCTGGGGAGGTTAGTGAAGGCAAATATGCATGAAGGACAAAAAAGGAGCATTCTAAAAGATTACAGCATGCATGAGGACAAAGGGGACAGTCACAGCATATTACAATCATGGTAATTAGGGAATGATGAAAGAAATACAATACATTAGCAAACATTAAAAACAATAGAATTTGATGTTAAAGGAGAAAACTTATCTTAATATAGTCCTCCTGCAGGACCTGAATTAGAGCAGAACAGGTCTCTGGGATAATGATCCCCAGAGCCTGGGGGAGATGTCTGTCGAGAACTTGAGGTCCTACAGGCTTCTCCCAGTCGCCAAGTCCTACAAAGTGGCGACTAGCCTCTGCTCCGGTGTGATGGCTTGACGCATTCAGGTATCCTACCTGGTAATATAGGGGGTCAGCAAAGCCAAAAGATGGTGAAAAACGGGGTCCGTCATCCTGAGAAAGTTCCTGAAATCATCAGGATTATTCTCCTGGATCTCACGAAGCAAAGGCATATGAGAGAATTGGTCACGCTGGAGTAACTAATTTTTGGTCCATGAACTCCTCCCCACCCTGTTCATGGACTGGGCTTGGGTCAAAAAATGAACCCAACACCAAGCCCACACACAGCACGAACTCTACGACGAGTACGTACACGCAACAAAACAGAATGCACTGAAGAATAGCAAGGCCTGTGAAGAGCGAGCTGAAAATCAGAAACGAGCGGACAAGAACACACTGAACAAACAAACGCGAACTGTCTACATGCTCTGAAAAGCAGATACAAACCCACAAGCACAAACTGAAGAGCAGTAACGGACTGAAAAGCACGAAAGCTGAAAAGCGCATATCGTCTCTCATCAAACTTCTACTAACACGAGATAAACACGAGATTAGCAAAAGGAGCCTAAAGGGTGGTGCACTGGCTATTGCACTTTCTTTTTCTAGTCCCATCGTACGTGTTGTATGTCACCGCGTTCTGGACAGTCGGACTTTCGTGTGACCGTGTGTAGGCAAGACCGCTTGAGCGGAATTCCGTTGGAGTTTCGTCGGAGAAACCTTCGGAGTTTATTCCGACGGCAAAACCAATCGTGTGTACGTGGCATAACCCTTTTGCTAAACCTCTCTGGTGGTGTAACACCACCTGCTAGAAGGAGAGGTTCTCCCTTCTGAAGTGACCATAGGTTATATGGACCAGCTGGTTCTGATGGCTCTCTCAGGAATAGGATTTACAACACCTGTGCCTCATCACAAGAAGTTAATTTTTGTGAGCAGGCCCCAAATAACTATTTTTTCAGTCTGTACAACTGAAACAAACATTTTTTTTATGCTCAGAGTGTGCATTATCAGAAGAAATAACTTTAATTTCCTTGTGACTAATATTTTGGATTTTATTAGAGGTAAAACATATTTCTTCTGATCTTTAAAGTGGTTCTAAAGGCAGAAAGTTTTTTATCTTAATGCATATGCATTAAGTTAAAAAAACCTTCTGTGTGCAGCAGCCTCCCTCAGCCCCCCTAATACTTACCCGAGCCCCATCTCAATCCAGCAATGTTGCACGAAAGCCTCAGTTGTCCGGGACTCTCCTTTCTGATTGGCAGAGACACAGCATGTGCTTCCGCTGCTGTCATTCAAAGTCAGTGAGCCAATGAGGAGAGAGAGGGGGCAGGGCCGGGCCATGGCTCCATGTCCGAATGGACACACAGAGCAGTGACTTGGCTCCAGGTGCCCCCATAGCAAGCTGCTTGCTGTGGGGGCACTCGACAGGAGGGAGGGGCCTGGAGCATCGGTGTGAGACATGAGAAGAGGAGGATCTGATCTCCACTGCACAGAGCAGGTAAGTACATGTCTGGGTTTTTTTAGACGAAAAAAAAAAGACTTTAATATTAAGAAAAAGAGTGTTGCAGTTGAACAGTCTGTTGCCTTGATTCCCTACTAACTCTGCAGCTGCAAGGTCTGGTGAGGTGACTGTTGTCCACCATTATCTGCACACAAACCTGTCAGAAACTTATTGGTACCTAGGTGCTAATTTAAGTCTTCAGGGCTTAACTGGTTTTCAAAATCTAAATGGTGAAAATCTGCTCAAGTATTGATTACTGGAGTAATATGGCATCTGAACAGCAGGATCTCTGTTGCTGTATCATTGGGACTGGTGAGAGGACACTACTGCCATTATCCTGTTGCTGCTAGCAGAGACTTAGCACAAATAGACTGGCCATTAAACTGGCAGCATTATTTACTGCACACAGACTTTTCCTCGCACTATACTCGTGTGCACCGCAGTAAAGACTGGGGCCCAACGCTAGCCAAATGCAGAACAAGGGCTAAAGACTGTTCACTCAGAAAGCTGTTTCACAAGAACTTTGCCTATTGTCCATAATAAACAGCACCTCTTTAGGAAGATTTAAAATGTAATCACTGCCATTCATATAGAGTGCAGGCTAAAGTGCCTACTGTTCACATAGTAATTATTGAAGTATTGATTTTCATTGCTGTTACTGTTTTCTAATGCCATTTATTGCTGATTTTATGGATTATCAGGTTCACTCTAACTTAGCGGCATAGAACTCCATTTTATGCTGCTATAGCCTAGAGAACATATTGGGGGAGATTTACTAAATTTGGTGCACTCAGAATCTGGTGCATGGTAGTGAATCAGCTTCTAATGTCAGCTTGTTCAATTAAGCTTTGGCAATAAAACCTGAAAGCTGTAGCAACGCAGTATCCATTTGCTCAACCAGGTATGTCAGTGGGGCTGAGGCTGTTCTCAGAGTCAAGGCAGAAGAACAGAGACCCCAACCTACCAAGTGGCTTCAGCAAGGGTAGCTCTACATTCATTAAGAGCACAAAGTTGTATAAGCACAAAAATGCCTTTGGTGCTTCTGGCAAGAAACAGGAAAAGTTTATCTCTTTTTATAATATATAATATTAACCTCCCTGGCGGTATGATTATTTCAGATTTTTGCGTCTCAAATCGGTACAATTATTTTGCATAGAAATTTGGCGTTTTATATTGTAGGTCTGTAATTCTTAGCAATAACACACTTATATCTGTCCACCAAGAGTCTAGTAGATATCCCGTGTATGATGAAGTTTGAAAAACAAAAAGTTTACCATAGAGCGGATACAAACTTGTAAACAGTGCCATCTACTGGTTGATGTAGCCATTGCATAAAATACAAATACAAATGAACATTGTATTCTAACACCCCCACTCAACAACTACTCCTTATATTAATCCCATTTCAGACCTCAGTTCTATAAATCTGTTTCTTGTTATTGGTTTTGTCAAATGCTCTAATACACTTTTGTTTCTCATCAGTTGGAAGTCTTTGCATCTCATCCCATGAATTTGGCTCTGGTTTTAATGCTATGTGAGCAACATACTGTAGAACAGACGTTTGGCTGTAATGCCTTTATTGCATCTGGTAAATTTCCTGATTGAAGCCTCTTGTGGCCTGATTTCTTATTTTACAGCATTTGGATTGTCTGCGTTAATTTCTATCTCAGTGTCACATTGTTGCTTATCTTCATGTGACACTGTTGTGGATTTGACCTCAGTTTGAAGCGTTTGTGTTAATTTATGAAATTCTGAACACACTGAAAAATTAAATCGACAATTACACTTCTATTGATGGCTACCTTGTTTGTATCTTGGTGTAGAATTGTGTATCCCTTTTGAGATTTACTGTGCCCCACAAGTACACCTTCCTTTGTGCAAGCATCCCATTTTGTATGTTTTTCTTTTGGGATGTGCACATACTGTAGGCTTTAAAAGATAAGTTAAATGATGCGCTAATATTAACCAATTAATATCACACTGTGTGTTATACGTGCAAAATAAAATACAAATGAGTGAATAAATTATGTATATAAACCTCTACGTAAAAACTTAATAGATAAATAATATATTCCAAACTCACACACAAGGTTCCCTTAATTTTGGAGAAACGGGACCTCTTTAAAATTTGTATCACAAACCCGTGCTCCTGTGCATGTGTAAAATATATATGTGATTTAAAATACAAAATATAAATGTGATTAGTCCACTAATTAGAGACACACGTATACCTCCTCTTCACTTCAAACCAGAGCTTTATAAGTCACGCTTGGATGGATTAGCGGCGGATTTAAACGATACCGTTCACCCGCCGGCATAGATCGGTAAATTCCTTAGCTCTTAGCGGTCCTCCCCAGTATAAAAAACAAGATTGGGAAACAATACCATTGCACAGAGATAAACCACAGGTACATATAAAAACGAACCAGGTAATCTCACTCACATGATCCCATTTATAAAGATCGCATTAGAACAAATGGTCAGCTACATTCAGCTCCGTGCTTCTGCCTGTTCATTCACCTCCAGAGTACACACTACTGAGAGCGTCACAGGCTCCTCTTCCCCACGCGTATCATCACTAGGCACGTAACTTTTTCAAGGGTGCTAGTGTGACAGCTCTGATCGTTACTTATAGTCTGTGTACTGGTTGCCACAGCAACCCCGGGAGTCAATGTATCATCATACTATTACGCGATCTCAGAGATACATAGTGTTGTGTTTTCTTAAACAACGTAGCATATCATTTATTTACATAACAAATTGATTCTAAACAACTTTAATACACTATTTTAAAATACTTAAAATTCTATCAAGCTAAATGAACGTGAACATATATATAAAAAACATTCTAACTACCTCGCATTTAATTAATCTTTTCAACATTTTATAAACATTATTAAAACATGAGTCACTCCCCCTTCATTTTGTTATAAGAAATTAATATATCACCGGTTGTGCATCATTAGATGCATCCTCACTAACATTTTGGATTTTATTATGGATTAAAAATGATAGGAAAATTACTTGTAGGAATTTCATGTTATGATCACAGTATTATGCAAAAAATTACAACAATAAAATTACAAAATTACAAAAATTTCTAAAAATTTAAAAGTAGATATAAAATCTATATGCGTTATGAACAACTGTTAAAGTGAAGAAAAGAGATATAGAAGTAAATTAAAAATTGTAAAATATCAGGAGTCAGCTATAAAACAGTTAAGATCAAACTCAATATTTAACCCCATTGTAGTAAGTACTCCCTCCCTGTATATCCATTTGGATTCTTGTTTACTCAGTTCCCTTATTTTGTTACTGCCTCGCCAATGGGGTTTGTATTTGTCTATGGCCCAAAATTTCAAAGCGTTGGATTTTTATCATGGCATAATGAAAAATGCAGTGACACACTATGCTTTGGATAGCCTTTAACAATGTTTTGTATGTGTTCCCTAATGCGCTTCCACATCGGTCTTTTAGTTCTTCCCATATACTGGAGTGAGCACGGGCATTGCAAAACATACACCACGCCCTCAGTTTTGCATGTCATAAAATCATTAATCTGGTATTCTGTGTTGTTACTTGTCGATTTGAAGTTGGTGCATTTCTGACCATTTAATTTCGTATTTTTGCATGCATAGCATCGCTTGCAAGGATAAAAGCCTTTCCTTTGGAAAAAAGTTAATTCTTGTGATTTTGGTGGGTCAATTACATTTTTTGCAATTCTATCTCTTAGCGTGGGTGCCTTCCTGTAAACAAACCGTGGTTTTTCTGGTAGTATTTTTTGTAGTTGTTGATCAGCTAGAAGAAGTGGCCAATGTTTTTTAAAAATACAGTATGTTCAATCTGTCGGTGTTGAGTATTAAAATCCATAATTATTGGAACATCTTGATATTGCTTTAGTTTTTTCGGTTTATCTTGGATTAATTCGTCCCTTGTGATGTCCGATACCTCTTTAATTTTTTCCTTAATGAACTCCTTATTGTAGCTCTTTTGGACAAACTTGTCTCCGACATCATTCACCTGTTCCAGGAATGTACTTAATTCCGTGCAATTTCTTCTTAAACGTATGAATTGCCCTTTTGGTATATTTATCAGTCAGGAATCAAAATGGCAGCTATCTGTAGGTATAAAACTATTCCTTTCAACTGGTTTAAAAAACGTTTTTGTTAAAATTCCATTGGCGGTCATTTCTATATCTAAATCCAAAATTGTAAGTGTTTTTTCACTCAATTGATAGGTCAGCTTTATGTTTTTTTTCATTTCTATTTAGTTTTTCCAAGAATTCTAAGAGAGGTGATTCTTCTCCCTTCCATAACATTATACATTCATCAATGAATCTTTTGTGCATTATGAGTTGTGGGGGGGGGTATCATCGTATATTGCTTCCTCCTCCCATTGGGCCATAAATATGTTTGCTACTCTAGGAGCGTATTTGGCCCCCATACCAATATCATTGAGTTGTCTATAGAATTCCGAATTAAACCAAAAATAGTTATGCTCTAAACCAAATGCTAAACATCTTAAAATGAACCTTTTTTGCTTGGAAATTAAATTGCTATATTTGTTCATAGCCCATTTTGAAGCTGCAATAGCATCCTCATGACCCTATATTGGTGTAAAGAGATGATACATCTGCTGTGATCAGTATGTATTTTTGGTCTGGCTGGATAACAATTTTATTTAATTCCTGTATTAGATGTTTGGTGTCCCTTAGGTAGGCTGGTGTGGATGGAACTAACGGTTGTAAAAAATTGTCCATGTACTTTCCTATTCTGGAGTTAATCGATTGAATACCATTAATAATGGGACGTCCAGGGTTTTTTTCGTGGTTTTTGTGCAGCTTGGGCACTGTATATACAATAGGTACCCTGCACGTATCCGGGATAAAATAACACTCCTCCTTCTTGGTAAGTTTTTCATACTTCCTTTCTTGATTAATTCCTGTAATTCAATTTTATACTCTCTGGTTGGATTCTTCCTCAATTTGATATATGTGTTAGCATCGTTTAGTTGTTCTTGAAGTTCGTTATTGTAGTATTCTTTTGAAAGGACCACGATTGCACCACCCTTATCCGCCGGTCTTACTACCACTTTTTTATTTTCTTCTAATTCTTTTATTCCTTTTCTAATAACCTGAGGATCTTTCATTCTTCTGATCTTTAGTCTATCTATTTCTTGTGTCACCATTTTATTAAAAACCTCAATGTGTTGATTGTTATGGACTGGGGGGTTAAACAGGGATTTATTCCTCAATTGGCTATGTATTACTCTTCCTGGTGTGTTGCTGCTTCCCCTATTTTCTGAACTGGCAGCTACTGTTTGATTCAACATATATTTATTGATGTTTAGCTTCCTTGTATATTTTTGAATGTCCACATATTGGTTGAATTTGTTCAGGTTGCATTTAGGTGCGTACTTCAGGCCTTTATCTAGTAATGCTAATTCATTTTGCGTGAGATCCACTCCACTGATGTTATATATTCCCTCGCCTACTATTCTCTCTTCCTTTTGGGTCTTGTGTCCTCCTCTGCATCCCCTCTTCTGTTTGGGCTTCCTACGTTGGTGGTCCTGTCCTGCTGAGGGGGGCTTTCGTTCCTGCGTAGGCCTAAAAAGGTGTCGCGGGTTTGAATCCCTGTGATCTCTAAGTGCTTCATAACGATTTTGCGTTTTTATAGGACTGTATCTAGGTCCATATTGATTGTGGTCATATCGTCCACGATCCCCATCCTGTTGATACTAATATTGATGGCGTTCTCTTTCATCTTGTCTCTCATTTTGATATGAATTGTCTGAATAATTATACACAGGTCTTCCTTGGTTTCCCTGTGTCTGGTGTCTGGATTGTAATTTTGTAATTTTATTGTTGTAATTTTTTGCATAATATTGTGATCATAACATGAAATTCCTACTAGTAATTTTCCTATCATTTTTAATCCATAATAAATTCCAAAATGTTAGTGAGGATGCATCTAATGATGCACAGCCGGTGATATATTAATTTCTTATTACAAAATGAAGGGGAGTGACTCATGTTTGAATGTTTATAAAATGTTGAAAAGATTAATTAAATGCGAGGTAGTTAGAAGGTTTTTTATATATATGTTCGCGTTCATTTAGCTTGATAGAATTTTAAGTATTTTAAAATAGTGTATTAAAGTCGTTTAGAAACAATTTGTTATGTAAATAAATGATATGCTACGTTGTTTAAGAAAACACAACACTATGTATCTCTGAGATCGCGTAATGGTATGATGATACATTGATTCCCGGAGTTGTTGTGGCAACCAGTACACAGACTATAAGTAACGATCAGAGCTGTCACACTAGCACCCTTGAAAAAGTCACGTGCCTAGTGACGATACGCGTGGGGAGGAGGAGCCTGTGACGCTCTCAGTAGTGTGTACTCTGGAGGTGAATGAACAGGCAGCAGCACGGAGCTGAATGTAGCTGACCATTTGTTCCAATGCGATCTTTATAAATGGGATCATGTGAGTGAGATTACCTGGTTCGTTTTTATATTTACCTGTGGTTTATCTCTGTGCAATGGTATTGTTTCCCAATCTTGTTTTTTATACTGGGGAGGACCGCTAAGAGCTAAGGAATTCACCGGGTGAACGGTATTGTTTAAATCCGCCGCTAATCCATCCAAGCGTGACTTATAAAGCTCTGGTTTGAAGTGAAGAGGAGGTATACCTGTGTCTCTAATTAGTGGACTAATCACATTTATAAAGAAGTTGACTCGCGCTAAAACAAAAAAACTAACACATGTATGGTTGCAAAGGTGCAAAGATAAACCTTATGTGAACATATAATATAATGTGACAACACCAAATTAGGTTGATGAATGAAAACAACCTCCCCTTAAGTAAAAGATAAAAAAATGGATTATAAAAATTATATATAAAAAAAGTCCATGTACAAAAATTTTATATAAAAGTCCATATACAAGAAGCCCCCCAAAAAAGTGCAGTAATGTGCAAAAAAATTAATTAAATGAAATCCCAGATGTGTGGGTCCACCACCATAGATGAAGTGCCTGGCCGCTTACCGGAACCCCATGACCCCCCGTTACAGAGGGTCTAACTGGGCATTATAGTCTTGTTGCTTCGGGCAACCCAGGAATCAGGAAGGAACCGGAATGAAACCTCAGAAGCTGTGGTGCGAATGGATCCACAGGGAAAGATAAAGCCCAGCCCTCAATGGAATGTTAACATCTCAATACACAACTTGTAGAAGGAAAACATTTTGACAGGCAGAAGCACGTGTCAACATTTGACCACTAAGGGCTCTCAAAATATCCCCTTTAGGAAGTCTGTATTACTGCAGAAGGACCCTCTCTTCGGAGGCAGTGCTTCTGGGGTCATGGGGTTCCGGTAAGCGGCCAGGCACTTCATCTATGGTGGTGGACCCACACATCTGGGATTTCATTCAATTAATTTTTTTGCACATTACTGCACTTTTTTTGGGGGCTTCTTGTATATGGACTTTTATATATAATTTTTGTACATGGACTTTTTTTATATATAATTTTTATAATCCATTTTTTTATCTTTTACTTAAGGGGAGGTTGTTTTCATTCATCAACCTAATTTGGTGTTGTCACATTATATTATATGTTCACATAAGGTTTACCTTTGCACCTTTGCAACCATACATGTGTTAGTTTTTTTGTTTTAGCGCGAGTCAACTTCTTTTCCCATTCAAATTTGTGTGTTTGTGTCACATATAGGACTCTGCAGCATAGAAGGTCAATATCATTTACTAATTTTCGTTGCGCGGTTTTTCTTCTTTTTTCTCTTAATCACATTTATATTTTGTATTTTAAATCACATATATATTTTATACATGCACAGGAGCACGGGTTTGTGATATAAATTTTAAAGAGGTTCCGTTTCTCCAAAATTAAGGGAACCTTGTGTGTGGGTTTGGAATATATTATTTATCTATTAAGTTTTTACGTAGAGGTTTATATACATAATTTATTCACTTATTTGTATTTTATTTTGCATGTATAACACACAGTGGGATATTAATTGGTTAATATTAGCGCATCATTTAACTTATCTTTTATGCATTTTGTGTAGTTCACTAATTGATTGCAGCTATATTATTTGGGCATCTTTTAATATATTCTCACATAATTTATTTTCCACTTCATCGCTTTAGTAATTTTATTACATACTGTAGGCTTTGCTTCCAAAATTTTTTAGATGGTTCAAATTCAAGACCCTTACATTCCACAGTTTATAAGGAATTTTCTCAGTTGATTTTCCTGATAGTCGATTTTGTAAATAGCATGCGGTCATAATTGCCTCCCCCCAATATGTGGTTGGCATTAAACAGCATGGTTCTTCCACTCTCACATAGAGTACAGTTTTATTCATTCTGCAACCCTGTTTTGTTCTGAGTTGTATGGTACAGTAGTTTAAATTATTATGCCATGCTTTCTGAGAATCCCCTGTGTGTTATCACCTGTATATTCAGTTCCATTGTCTGTGTGCAATACACTCAGCATTTTGCCAAATTTGTTGCTAACTTGAGCTAAATACTGTTCAAGTTTTTCTGATACTTCACTTTTGTTGTGGAACAGATAGAGTGTAGTATAGTATACCTGGAGTAATCATCTTTAAAAGTGAGAAAATACCTCTTCTGTACTGGAGTCCATTTTTCCATTGGACTGCAAAGATCTGAATAAATTAAGTCCAGAGGTTTCTTAGCTCTGCTGTTACTTTGCTTTGGAAAGGCTTTTCTTCTCATTTTTCCTTTTATACAGTTGGTGTATTTCATTGTTTGATCACGTGGACTCATATTTATTCCACTTGCATAGTCATTCTCAGTTAATTTCTTAAGTATGTAAGGACTTCTGTGCCCAAGTCATCTGTGCATGCGTAGATGCAGTTTGAATGTTTTTCCTCCTTTGCAGTATTAACCACCTAATTGCAATTTAGCTGATACAGTTCATCTGTAATTTTAGCCTTTTGCAAGTAATGCCCCGTCCGATCGGAGCGTGTTGTCGGAAATTCCGACCGTGTGTGGGCGCCATCGGACATTCCATCGGATTTTCCGACACACAAAGTTGGAGAGCAGGAGATAAAATTTTCCGACAACAAAATCCGATCGCGTCAACTCCGACCATGTGTGGCCTGTTCCGACGCACAAAGTGCCACGCATGCTCAGAAGAAATTCCGAGACGGGACAGCTCGTTCTGGTAAACTTAGCGTTCGCAATGGATACAGCACTTTCGTCATGCTGCAATGTTCAAAATGGTTTAATACAGCGCACTCTCTTCTTCTTTATAATGTGACAAGAATTAAGTGTTTTTTTAGTGGGATTCCCTGAATATATTGTTATTAGTTGTCACATCTGACAGTTTTATATTATTATTTTTTTTTTTTTTTGTATTTTCAGCCTTTTTTTTTCTTTAATGTTTGGATTTTTTCCAAGGCTGATCTTTGTTCAATGTTATTTTTATTTTTACTCCAGAATATTTTTGTGTGTGTTTTGTGTGTCAAGTTACCCCAACACCATTGATATCTTTTATTATTTAATCTCCAGGAGATTGTTTGTTGTTGGTGTCCCTTGTTCATTTCACATTGTATATTTGAAATGTACCTGAATCCTCACAAACCAACTGTCCTTTTTGAAGTAAAACACATAGGAGAGTATAATTAAAAAAAAAATTCCTTTATTAAGGGATCAGAACCAAACAAAGAGGAAGGCAACACTGGATCAACAGGAGAAATTAGCGAAGCCTGGGACCGCCACGGCAGACATCAATTCTTGAACATCAAAATTGGTGGCCTGAGGAGTCCATATGTAAGGGAGGGCAGTCTGGTCCAGAATTCGCAGAGATCCGGATAGCAGCAGATGACATCTGTGTCCCCAGGCTGTGGTACCACAAGAGGCTGCATCTTTTGGCCGACCAGACTGAACCCAGGGCAATCACTGTCTGGTTTTCCTTCCACACTTCCTTCCGGGCTGTGGCTGTGCAGTTGGAGATGTGGCAGGAGGAGGAGTAGGACCTTGAGGAGGACTGGGAGGACCTGGAGGAGAGGGAGGACGAGGAGGAGGACCTGCAGGAGGAGGAGGAGGACCATCACAAAGGTGTGTCTCAGGTGTAATTTGGCCCCTCATACCTTTCTCCAGAGCCTCCGATATGAGGGCCTCACACATGACTTGTTGGCCCTCCTCCATCCTCTGCATTTTATATGCAATGACGGCAGCAATGTCCTCCTCCACGGTCTGTCGTGCTCCCAGGACCTCTGTAGCCCTCCAAAAGAGTCCTCCGGTAGCCTCCTCTAGGGCACTCCTCCTACTGCCACTTTCTCTTTTCAGGGGGGGTGGAGGGACCTGCAGATCAGCCAGCCGGCTCGGCCCGGCCACCTCCTGGCTGAGACTTCCCTGTGTATGAAAAAGGGACATGGTTTAATGTTTTGCATCATCAATCCCAATCCTAAATTAGTACTCCCAACTAACATCTAGGTAACATCTATGTAGCACCAATATTTAAAAAGGGCCCAAAAAACATCCCTGGGAATTACAGACCAGTTAGCCTAACATCAATAGTATGTAAACTCTTGGAGGGGATGATAAGGGACTATATACAAGATTTTAGTAATAAGAATGATATCATTAGCAGTAATCAGCATGGATTCATGAAGAATCGTTCTTGCCAAACCAATCTATTAACCTTCTATGAGGAGGTGAGTTGCCATCTAGATAAAGGAAGGCCCGTAGACGTGGTGTATCTGGATTTTGCAAAAGCATTTGACACAGTTCCCCATAATCGTTTACTGTACAAAATAAGGTGCGTTGGCATGGACCATAGGGTGAGTACATGGATTGAAAACTGGCTACAAGGGCGTGTTCAGAGGGTGGTGATAAATGGGGAGTACTCAGAATGGTCAGGGGTGGGTAGTGGGGTTCCCCAGGGTTCTGTGCTGGGACCAATCCTATTTAATTTGTTCATAAACGACCTGGAGGATGGGATAAACAGTTCAATCTCTGTATTTGCAGACTATACTAAGCTAAGCAGGGCAATAACTTCTCCGCAGGATGTGGAAATCTTGCAAAAAGACCTGAATAAATTAATGGGGTGGGCGACTACATGGCAAATGAGGTTCAATGTAGAAAAATGTAAAATAATGCATTTGGGTGGCAAAAATATGAATGCAATCTATACACTGGGAGGAGAACCTCTGGGGGAATCTAGGATGGAAAAGAACCTGGGGGTCCTAGTAGATGATAGGCTCAGCAATGGCATGCAATGCCAAGCTGCTGCTAATAAAGCAAACAGAATATTGGCATGCATTAAAAGGGGGATCAAATGCAGAGATAAAACGATAATTCTCCCGCTCTACAAGACTCTGGTCCGGCCGCACCTGGAGTATGCTGTCCAGTCCTGGGCACCAGTCCTCAGGAGGGACGTACTGGAAATGGAGCGAGTACAAAGAAGGGCAACAAAGCTAATAAAGGATCTGGAGGATCTTAGTTATGAGGAAAGGTTGCAAGCACTGAACTTATTCTCTCTGGAGAAGAGACGCTTGAGAAGGGATATGATTTCAATTTACAAATACTGTACTGGTGACCCCACAATAGGGATAAAACTTTTTCGCAGAAGAGAGTTTAATAAGACTCGTGGCCACTCATTACAATTAGAAGAAAAGAGGTTTAACCTTAAACTACGTAGAGGGTTCTTTACTGTAAGAGCGGCAAGGATGTGGAATTCCCTTCCACAGGACTTTCTTGCGCTCCCTCAGATATGTACTCCTCAGGCAACTAATTAATATCTTTAAATAGGTGATGTCTGCCGTGGGCATCACCTGCTTCACAATTTCCAACAATTGCACCAGTGCTGCCTTCCTCTTTGCTTGGTTCTTGTAATGTGGGTGGTTAATCTCCCACAGACAGGGCAGCTCCCTTAGCATATCTATGAATACTGACATGAAGTCATTATCTTTGAGTACCATATCCATGTTCACTGCAAGACACAACACAAGACAAAGCCTAATGTCAGACAAAACTCTCCTAATCTTTTACAATATAGGCCTCAATGTAGAAGCAGTATAGGCACAAGTTTGTCTCTTACCTTTGTTCTTACGATCGGCGCCTCCGATGCTCCTTCCTCCGCTCACAGATCGTACGTAATACGCACACGTGTTACGCTTTATATACACTGCGCATGCGTGTAACTCCGCCTGCTCCTGACGTTCTTTCTAGTCTATTCCCCGCCCCTTTTCGTTCGGCGCAGTGGGTGAAGAGCATGATGGCGGAGTCACAGCAGGTGCATGATAATTGCAGGAACGAGGAGAAGGAAAGCCTGGATCCAGGCACGTCCCGATCCAGAAGGAGACGTTTTAAGGCCACAAATATGTCCTTTGGGGAGATGTTGGAGATGGTCGACATCATGAAGAAGTCCGACTATGACGGAAAATATGGGCCTTACCCCAACCCGAACATCCGAAAGGCCAAAATCATGGCGAAAGTGGTCAGGAGTCTTGAGAGGAATTTCGGGGTCCGAAGATCAAAAGATCAACTCAGGAAGCGGTGGTCGGACCTGAAATTGAGAGAGCCAGAGCAGTACCAAAAGATCCGGAGAGTGCTGCAAAAAAGTAAGTAGTTGTGCTGTGTTCCTATTCTTTCTGTCTTTATTCCGTTCGTTCGGCTCCATATGCTTTTAGTAATTGTAACGTTTAAAAGGGCAACTTTAATGTTCATGGGCCCATTATTCGTTCGTATCAAACATTTTTCTTTGGGCCTCTAAAACACCATTGTTTAGGCCATATGCATTTTCACACATTTTTTTGGGGCCTTCTTGGATGCCAAATATTTGTTTGTGTAGATGGGTTTGTTACTAGAATGAAATGCCAACTAGATTGTGTGTAAGGAGAGGACACTGAGCAGCTGTTTTCACATCTGGACACTGGAGCACTAGTGTGGGACCCCAGAACACCATTTTTATTAGGGGGCCACACAGGTGCTCCAGTGTATACTATAGGGGGGGCTACATCTGTGAAGCTTGTACCAAACAGGTAAAGTATTGCAGCTTGACAAAGGGCAATAAAAAATATACATCTTGCAATTCTGCTAAAATAGACAATTGTACCCCACTTCCAAGCAATGTTTCCTATTTCTAGTTCTGCCATCAAATATCTGTGTGCTAATTATACCATTTTTGTTTTACATAGGGGAGAAAAGACTCGGAGGACACCCCTCATCCCAGGAGACCAGAGACCCCCCACCTCTGGAAGAAGGGGAAATACCGCAAACCCAAGGAGAAGAGCAGGAGGAAGAAGAAGATGTGGTGGAGATTGGCACCACAACAGGTGAGTGTCTGCGACCACAGGCTCAGGTTACCGATATGGATGGTGGCAGATTTTTTGTTTTCTTTATCTCTTTTTAGGTGATCATGATGTGAGGGAGAGAGAACGCTTTACTTCTGAAAGTGCCCAGATCCTGATCGGGGAGATCATGGGGTGTAATCTCGAATTGCACAACATACAGCAACAAATCAGTGATGTTATTAAAAAAAAAATAACATCATTGATGTTTTGGGGCGAATTTAAAAGGCCACAAAATCACCTTTTTGGATTGTGGTCCAATCTTTAAAATATTTTTGCAATGTTTTGAAAAGCCAAATTTGGAGGATGCACACAGTGTGCCAACATGTGCTATCTGCCATCACGGGAGATCAATGGATGCGTTTTGGGGGTGCAACCCCTTCCTCAATTATAAAGTCGCGTTGAGGAAGGGCTTGCTCCCCCAAAACACGTCCCTTGATCCCCCCTGATGGCAGATAGCACCTGTTGACATTCTGAACTTGGTGTGCATCTTCCAAATTTGGCTTTTCCAGGGGTGATTTCCCCCCATCTGAACGCTATATCAAACACAGTTCCTAAATACTCATGTCTGATATAGCCTTCAGGTTTTACCTAATGTGAACTTTGTAAGTTCAATTTTTTTGGCTTTCTTGTTGGTTTTACACAGGCCTGTTTTATCAGAAAAGGACATTTCCATTTTTGATAATGCTACAGCAAAAATTGTTATACAACAAACATGTTGGTTCGTTTTAAAAACCTTTGGTAAATGCACATGTGATTGTGCAGCTATAAAAAAGTTGGTTACTCAAGAATGTGTGGATTATTGTCTCAACGCTACAACACTTTTGGGGTGATGTAATTGCTGTTTTATGCAAACATGGGGGTTATTTCCTAAGGGCAAATCCACTTTGCACTACAAGTGCAGTTTCAGTGCAGTTGCAAGTGCACTTGTAGTGAAATGTGTTTTTGCATTTAGGAAGTACCAGCCAACAGTGTTTTCTATAAGGTTACCCAATCACGACATTTTCTGCACTCAACACATTTCTGTCAGGGTCAGCTAAAACAAACACAAGCAGTAAATGTCCACAAAGAATTTCTTTTGGTTGTTTTTTATTTGAAAAAGGTTTCACAGATTGTCTGGCATATTGATAGCCCCCCTACCCGCAAAGAACTCCAGGTATCGTAACCGGACATCACGGGCATTCAGGGAGGGCAAGCCAGGACGGCCACTTTCAAGCGCCGTCAGTGTTGATGGATTTGGGATTCCGGCCTCAGGCTCAACTGAGCCAGCATAGTTGGCTGAATGTTTTCTTAAAAAATTATGGAGAACACAGCAGGCAAGTATTATATGGTTCAGTTTATACTCCGCCATATGGATGGGTGTCAGAAATAATCGGAACCGGCTGGCCAGAATTCCAAATGTGTTCTCCACCACTCTTTGGGCTCTGGCCAGCCGGTAATTAAAAACCCTCTGTTCTGGGGTGAGGGTCCTCATCGGGAATGGCCGCATCAGGTGGTCCCCCAGCGCAAACGCTTCATCAGCAACGAACACAAATGGGAGACCTTCAACATTGTCCTCTGGAGGTGGCAAGTCCAAGCTGCCATTCTGGAGACGCCTGTAAAACTCCGTCTGGGCAATGACTCCACCATCGGACATCCGGCCATTCTTCCCCACGTCCACATACAGGAACTCGTAATTAGCCGACACCACCGCCAACATCACTATACTATTAAACCCCTTGTAATTATAATAGTACGACCCCGAGTTGGGTGGTGGGACGATGTGGACGTGTTTCCCATCAATTGCCCCTCCGCAGTTAGGAAAGTCCCACCGCTGGGCAAAGTGGGAGGCCACAGTCTGCCATTCCTGTGGCGTGGAAGGAAACTGTTGAGGAAAAAACAATAAACATTACTATTTTTTCACAGAAACATGACAAGCAGATTGGACACAAACATTATGGGGCAACCTCCAGATAGCATTTATTAAGGGGAATTTAACAACAACAAAGTATAAGGTACACCTATCATATTCCCCCCCCCCTCTCATGGGCCATTTCTAACATTATAGGGGGGGGGGAACTCTTGGACAGGTAACCCTTTTCACTTCATTGAGAGATTAATGCCTAAATAATGGGTATTACTTGGAACAGCCCCTCCTTAGTTACACTATTGGCAGCCCACTGGACAGGTAAGAAGTGTCTGAATACAAAGATATAAATACACACTGTACACATTTGAGCACATTTGAACATTCTGCTTTTACCTATCAAGATAATAATAGGATACAAAAACTTTAAACAGTACCATTGGAAAGTATACAGGCAGGCCCTTGCACTACATGCTTTGGGTAATTCATCCATAAATCTGACCAGTAAAGAGATGGGTATAGTGTGTATGGGTTTGGCAAAGTCAGCAGATAGATGATTGAGGATAGATAGAGAATTGGGATCAGCTGACTTAGCAGTTGGGGGGAGGGAGGGTTACAAAAAATTTGGGGACACCACAAAAAAAAGCCTCTGGCACTCTGCCTGAATTTAAATCAAAAATAACATTTCCAAACATTTTAGGGGGTGTTTGGGGTAAAGCACTACTATGGAGCTGATAAAATACATTGTTAAGTGACTACATGAGGTGAATATAGGGAAGGAGACACCATGCTGGGGAGGTTATTGAAGGGCAAATATGTATGAAGGACATAAAATAATAATTACATACAAATCCAGCATGCATGAGAACAAAGGGGACATTCACAGCATATTACAAGCATGGTAATTAGGGAATGAGGAAAGAAATACAAGATATTAGCAAACATTCAATACAATAAAATGTGATATAAAAGGATAAAAATCTTACCTTCATATACTCCTTCTGCAGGACCTGGATGATGGCAGAACAGGTCTCTGGGATAATGATCCCCAGAGCCTGGGGGGAGATGCCTGTCGAGAACTTCAAGTCCTGCAGACCAACCTAGCGACCAACCTCTGCTCCGGAGTGATGGCTTGCCTCATGCAGGTATCCTGCCTGCTGATATAGGGGGTCAGCGAAGCCAACAAACAGTGAAACACGGGGTCCGTCATCCGGAGAAAGTTCCTGAAATCATCAGGATTATTCTCACGGATCTCACAGAGCAAAGGCATATGACAGAACTGGTCACACTGGAGCAACCAATTCTTGGTCCATGAACTCCTCCCCACCCTGTTCATGGACTGGACTTGTGTCAAGGTCAGGACCCCGACACCAAGCCCCCGCACAGCACGAACTCTACGAGGAGTACGCATACGAAACATGGCTAGAAAACGGTCGGCTGCTCAGAACGAAGTAACAGAACGCACTGAAGAACAGCAAGGCCTGTGAAGAGCGACCTGAAAAACAGCAACGAGCAGGCAAGATCACACAGAAATCTCTGATACGAACTGACTGCACGCACTGAAGAGCAGATACAAACCCACAATCACAAACTGAACGGCAGAAAACAATCTGAAAGCCACGAGTCTGAAAAAGCGCGAATCGTCTCTCACCAAACTTTTACTAACATGAGATTAGCAAAAGGAGCCCAAAGGGTGCCGCGCTTGGTTCTGAACCGGCCTTTTCTAGTCTCGTCATATGTGGTGTACGTGACCGGGTGGTTGTCGATCGGAAATTTCCGACAACTTTGTGCGACCGTGTGTAGGCAAAACAAGTTTGAGCCAACATCCGTCGAAAAAAATCCTAGGATTTTGTTGTCGGAATGTCCGAACAAAGTCCGACCGTGTGTACGCCCTATAAGATGTCCCCTCTTGTGATTGCACAACTGTCATCTTGGAAGGTCAATACATGATATGACTCATAGCTCCTGAATCAACACACCATGCCTGCAAAGATGAGGTGCAACTTTTAGATTGAAAAACATATTCATTTTCAGTTTATTCCTTCACACTTTTGGCCTTTTTGTAGTTCAGTTTGTTTTTGCATCCACACAAATAGAGCTTTCTTTTAGTGGTATTTATTCACCACTGGGTTTTTTATTTTTTGCTAAATAAATTAAAAAAGACTGATTTTGTTTTTAAAACGTTATTTTCTTATTTTCTATTGTAAAATTTTGCTAATTAATAATTGTTCTTCATAAATTTACCAAACTGTATTCTGCTATATTTCTTTGGTGGAAATAACCCAAATCAGTGTATATTATTTAGTCTTTAGGAAAGTTATAGAGTCCAAAAACGATGGTATATATCTGAAAATTGATCAATCCTGATGACCAGAGCAATATAATGTTGCCATAGTAACATTGTACTGCTGTGGGGAAGTGATGAGGATTATTCATTTTTTTTACAAATTATGTTTGCCTTTATCAATGTATTACAGTGCCTTGCAAAAGTATTCATACCCTTTGAAACTTTACACATTTCGTCACGTTACAACCAAAAACTTAAATGTATTTTATTGGGATTTTATGTGATAGACCAACACATGGTTGCACATAATTGTGAAGTGGAAGGAAAGCAATAAATGGTTTTCAAATTTTTTCACAAAGAAATATCTGAAAAGTGTGGCGCGCATTTGAATTCAGCCCCCCTGAGTCAATACTCCGTAGAACCACCTTTCACTGCAATTACAGCTGCAAGTCTTTTTGGCTTTGCACATCTAGAGAGTGATATTTTTACCCATTTTGCTTTCCAAAATAGCTCAAGCTCTGTCAGACTGGATGGAGAGCATCTGTGAACAGCAATTTTCAAGTCCTACCACAGATTCTCAATTGGATTTAGGTCTGGACTTTGACTGGGCCATTATGCTTTAAACAAAACCATTCCATTGTAGGTCTCTCTGTATGTTTAAGGTCCTTGTACTGCTGGAAGGTGAACCTCCGTCCCAATCTAAATCCATCTTACCATCAACTCTGACCAGCTTCCCTGTCCCTGCTGAAGAAAAGCATCCCCACAACATGATGCTGCCACCACCATGTTTCACGGTGGGGACGGTGTGTTCAGAGTGATGTGCAGTGTTAGTTTTCCACCATACATAGCATTTTGCTTTTAGGCTAAAATGTTTAATGTTGGTCTCATCTGATCAGAGCACCTTCTTCCACATGTTTGCTGTGTCCCCCACATGGCTTCTCGCAAATTGCAAACAGGACTTCTTATGGCTTTCTTTCAACAATGGCTTCTTTTCTTGCCACTCTTCCATAAATGCTAGATTTGTGGAGTGCACGACTAATGCCGCGTACACACGAGCGGACTTTACAGCAGACTTTGCCCGGCGGACGGGATTTCGTCGGACAATTCGATGTGTGTGGGCTACAGCGGACTTTGTTTTCTCAAAAGTTGGACGGACTTAGATTTGAAACATGTTTTAAATCAATCCGTCGAAATCGAGTCCGGTCGAAAAGTCCGCTCGTCTGTATGCTAGTTCGACGGACAAAAAGCCACGTTAGGGCAGCTATTGGCTACTGGCTATGAACTTCCTTGTTTTAGTCCAGTCTTACGTCATCACGTACGAATTCAACGGACTTTGGTGGATTGTGTGTAGGCAAGTCAGTTCATTCAGAAAGTCTGTCATAAAGTCTGTCGAAAAGTCCGCCGGGCAAAGTCTGCCATAAAGTCCGACCGTGTGTACGCGGCATAATAGTTGTCCTGTGGACATATTCTCACACCTGAGCTGTGGATCTCTGCAGCTACTCCAGAGTTACCATGGGCCTCTTGGCTGTTTCTCTGATTAATGATCTCCTTGCCCAGCCTGTCAGTTTAGGTGGATACCATGTCCACCTAAACTTGGTAGGTTTGCAGTTGTGCCATACTCTTTCTATTTTCAGACAATGTATTAACCACTTACAGACCACTCGCCGTCGTTATACGTCGGTACTTTGAAGAGGGGTGTCGTTGTTATAGCAGCAGCTGGCTGCCATAACCCTGGTATCCTCTTCTTCAGCGGGTGGTGCCCCTCACCCGTCTCCATACCATTGCAGGGCGGAAGCGACATCAAAACGTCACTTCCGCCCATAGCTCTTAAAGAGACATTTTTTATATCTTTATTTTTTTCAAATGACATTCAATTTTTTTTTTATTGCATTTTAGTGTAAATATGAGATCTGAGGTCTTTTTGACCCCAGATCTCATATTTAAGAGGTCCTGTCATGCTTTTCTTCTATTACAAGGGATATTTACATTCCTTGTAATAGAAATAAAAGTGACACAATTTTTTTTTAAAAGAACAGTGTAAAAATAAAAGGTAAAATAAATAAGAAAAAAAAATTGTAAACACGCCCTGTCTCGCCGAGTTCGCGTGCAGAAGTTAATGCATACATGAATAGCGCCCGCATATGAAAATGGGGTTCAAACCACACATGTGAGGTATCGCCACGATCATTAGAGCAAGACTAATAATTCTAGCTCTAGACCTTCTCTGTAACTCAAAATGTGTAACCTGTAGAATTTTTTAAACGTTGTCTATGGAGATTTTTAAGAGTAAAAGTTTGTCGCCATTCCATGAGCGGGCGCATTTTTAAAGAGTGACATGTTGGGTATCAATTTACATGGCGTAACATTATCTGTCACAATATAAAAAAACTGGGCTAACTTTACTGTTGTCTTATTTTTCAATTCAAAAAAGTGTATTTTTCTCCAAAAAAGTGCGCTTGTAAGACCGCTGCGCAAATATGGTGTGACAGAAAGTATTGCAACAACGCCACTTTATTCTCTAGGGTGTTAGAAAAAAATATATATAAAATGTTTGGGGGTTCTAAGTAATCTTCTAGCTAAAAAAACAGTTTTTAACTTGTAAACACCAAATCTCAGAAATAGGCTTGGTCCTTAACCACTTCAGCCCCGGAAGGATTTACCCCCTTCCTGACCAGAGCACTTTTTACAATTTGGCACTGTGTCGCTTTAACTGCTAATTGTGCGGTCATGCAATGCTGTACCCAAACGAAATTTGCGTCCTTTTCTTCCCACAAATAGAGCTTTCTTTTGATGGTATTTGATCACCTCTGCCATTTTTATTTTTTGCGCTATACACAGAAAAAGACTGAAAATTTTGAAAAAAAACGATATTTTCTACTTTTTGCTCTAAAAAAATCCAATAAACTCAATTTTAGTCATACATTTAGGCCAAAATGTATTCGGCCACATGTCTTTGGTAAAAAAAATGTCAATAAGTGTATATTTATTGGTTTGCGCAAAAGTTATAGCGCCTACAAACTAGGGTACATTTTCTGGAATTTACACAGCCTTTAATTCATGACTGCCTATGTCGTTTCTTGAGGTGCTAAAATGGCAGGGCAGTACAAAACCCCACAAATGACCCCATTTTGGAGAGTAGACACCCCAAGGAAATTGCTGAGAGGCATGTTGAGCCCATTGAATATTCATTTTTTTTGTCCCAAGTGATTGAATAATGACAAAAAAAAAAATTACAAAAAGTTGTCACTAAATGATATATTGCTCATACAGGCCATGGGCATATGTGGAATTGCACCCCAAAATACATTTAGCTGCTTCTCCTGAGTATGGGGATACCACATGTGTGGGACTTTTTGGGAGCCTAGCCGCGTACGGGGCCCCGAAACCAATCACTGCCTTTAGGATTTCTAAGGGCGTAAATTTTTGATTTTACTCCTCACTACCTATCAGAGTTTTGAAGGCTATAAAATGCCCAGATGGCATAAACCCCCCAAATGACCCCATTTTGGGAAAGTAGACACCCCAAGCTATTTGCTTTGGAGGCATGTTGAGTCCATGGAATATTTTATATTTTGACACAAGTTGCGGGAAAGTGACAATTTTTTTTTTTTTTTGCACAAAGTTGTCACTAAATGATATATTGCTCACACAGGCCATGGGCATATGTGGAATTGCACCCCAAATTACATTTAGCTGCTTCTCCTGAGTATGGAGATACCACATGTGTGGGACTTTTTAGGAGCCTAGCCGCGTACGGGGCCCCGAAAACCAATCACCGCCTTCAGGATTCCTAAGGGTGTAAATTTTTGATTTCACTCTTCACTGCCTATCACAGTTTCAGAGGCCATGGAATGCCCAGGTGGCACAACCCCCCCCCCAATGACCCCATTTTGGAAAGTAGACACTCCAAGCTATTTTGAGAGGCATGGTGAGTATTTTGCAGCTCTCATTTGTTTTTGAAATGAAGAAAGACAAGAAAAAAATTTTTTTTTCTTTTTTCAATTTTCAAAACTTTGTGACAAAAAGTGAGGTCTGCAAAATACTCACTATACCTCTCAGCAAATAGCTTGGGGTGTCTACTTTCCAAAATGGGGTCATTTGGGGGGGGGGGGTTGCCACCTGGGCATTCCATGGCCTTCGAAACAGCAGTGAAGAGTGAAATCAAAAATTTACGGCCTTAGAAAGCCTGAAGGCGGTGCTTGGTTTTCGGGGTCCCGTGCGCGGCTAGGCTCCCAAAAAGTCCCACACATGTGGTATCCCCATACCCAGGAGAAGCAACAGAATGTATTTTGGGGTGTAATTTCACATATTCCCATGGCATGTTTGAGCAATATATCATTTAGTGACAACTTTGTGCAAAAAAAAAAAAAAAAAATTGTCTCTTTCCCGCAACTTGTGTCACAATATAAAATATTCCATGGACTCGACATGCCTCTCAGCAAATAGCTTGGGGTGTCTACTTTCCAAAATGGGGTCATTTGGGGGGGTTTTGAACTGTCCTGGCATTTTATGCACAACATCTAGAAGATTATGTCACACATCACCCACTCTTCTAACCACTTGAAGACAAAGCCCTTTCTGACACTTTTTGATTACATGAAAAAATTATTTTTTTTTTGCAAGAAAATTACTTGGAACCTCCAAACATTATATATTTTTTTAAAGCAAATGCCCTACAGATTAAAATGGTGGGTGTTTCATTTTTTTTTCACACAGTATTTGCGCAGTGATTTTTCAAACGCATTTTTTTGGGAAAAAACACACTTTTTAAAATTTTAATGCACTAAAACACACTATATTGCCCAAATGTTTGATGGAATAAAAAAGACGATCTTAGGCCGAGTACATGGATACCAAACATGACATGCTTTAAAATTGCGCACAAACGTGCAGTGGCGACAAACTAAATACATTTTTTAAAGCCTTTAAAAGCCTTTACAGGTTACCACTTTAGATTTACAGAGGAGGTCTACTGCTAAAATTACTGCCCTCGATCTGACCTTCGCGGTGATACCTCACATGCATGGAGCAATTGCTGTTTACATTTGATGCCAGACCGACGCTTGCGTTCGCCTTAGTGCGAGAGCAAGGGGGCCCAGAGGTGCTTTTTTGCTTTTTTTTTTTTTTTTTTCTTTATTATTTTTTTGCTTTTATCTTATTTTTAAACTGTTCCTTTAAGAAAAAAACGCCTAGATCGAGAGAGTTGGATTACCAAATAAAAGTACCATCATCCCAAATGTCTAGTGCAAAAAAGGGGCAGGGGGTAGGGAACGGCCGCAGTTAGCTGCTTCTGTCGGCCGATATCTCGATACCCCATGCAGGGGAAAAAAACCAAAGGGGGAGGGACTATTGCTGTACTAGGTATAGATAAGTATTTAGTAAGAAAAGGTAAAAAGGGAGGTAGTAATATGATAAAATTAAATTTTAATAGAAAACATGGGTAAAAAATTATTACAGTGTCACATACAGTTGTAATTCAAAGCAGAAGCAGTAAATACAACCAAATGGATTACAACCAATAGTGATGGTGGATACAAATAAAGCTTGGGTTCTCGACCGGTTTCGCGGTTTTCACCGCTTCCTCAGGAGAGCAATATCTGTGGTACAACATACAATAAATTGTAATCAATACACAATTCAACAAGTACATAGGATGGTTGTTGTTGCAGCAAAATCATTATATAGTACATTAAGCAAATACATACATATTAAGTACAATAAGGATGAGATCACCCGTTCAGTAGTTCTCTGTGGGTATGTAAAGCCCCAAGTAGTTCCCCCTGCGGCGAACACAGGGGATAGCAAACAGCCTCTGGATGGATAAATTTTTGGATGATAGAATTGTATAAGTCAATGGACTAGAGGATCAGTAAAGAGGGGTAGAATAAGGGGGTGCCAGTGATGTAACTCTAAAATTTAAAACCAGTGTGCGAGGAAAAGAACAGGAAAAGAACAGGAAAAGTTGGGTGGGAATAGATAGTAATCCGGGGGGGGGGAGGGGAAGAAGTGGGGAAGGGAGGAGGGGGGGACAGGGGAAGGGGGAAGGGAGGGTGGAGGAAGGAGGGGGGGGGGAGGGGGGAGGGGGGATGGGGGTGGGGGAAAGGGGGGGAGGGGGGGAAAGGGGGGAGGAGGGGAAGGGGGGGGAAGGAGGCAAGGGAAGGAAAGCGGTGAGGGGAGGAGGGGGGGGGGGGAAGAGAGGGGAAAGGGGGGGGGAGAAAAGGGAGGGGAAATAGAGAAGAAGGAAGAAAAGGAAGACAATAAAGTCAGTGAACAGAAAACCCACTAATTTCAACAGTGTAGGAAATAGATCGAGGTTGAGAAGGGCTGCACACAGGTGTATAGAGCTGGCACTCACCACTAAAGCATTAATATATTGCAGGCGCATAAGCTGGAATGGATGAGGACAGCATAGCAAGGGATCATATAGCAAGCAAATTGGAATCACCAGCCGCTGTTAGGTTGGCAATGAGAACCCCCCGGGGGTTAGAATTATTGATATGTGCAGAAGGAGGTCACAGCAGCAACTGCAAATCAAAGTTTGTAATAGAGTTACCATCCACAAAGATTATATAAGGGGTTTACCCGCAGGTAAAGAGCAATGAAAACAACAAACTGGGGTTAGAGTTTGTAAATTATAAATGATGTGGATTAGCAGTAAATACCGGGTTGGAAGGTATCAGAGAAACACTCTGATATGGCAGTAAACAAGCATACAGGTGGCGTTATATGAAGAAGCCGTATGTTAGAACTAAGTGTTGAGCAGGGGTACAAACAAAGAGGAGAATCTAACTGAGAACAAGGAGAATGAAGGGGGGGGGGGGGCGACGCTTACCCAGAAAGATGATCCTCAGCTAGCGCGGCGCCAGGAAGCTGTAGGCTCGTATAGCGGCCATGGCCGGCCGCTATAAGAGCACCTCAACCCGGAAGTCAGCGACGGCGTGAAGGAGGCGGTCCCTGACGTCACCGGGTCTGCTCGCCCGCACTGCGCAGGTGCACAACTAGGTGCTACCGTGAAGCGCGCGCTCCTGTCAAGGGGATCGAGTTCCCAGACATGGAGACACAAGCCGCCCGGAAGCTGCCAGGGCGAGCATGTGTCCGCCACGGGGAGAAGAGTCGAGGCAAAACAGAACCACCAGAGTCTGATCACGGGGAGGAGGTCATCCTTGCACAGCAAAACACAAGAAACCAAAATACAATATAATAAAATGGAAAAAAAGGACAGTACAAAATGCTGTATATAAGCAACAGGATGTCAACAACAACAGCATTCAGGAGTTAACTTTAAGCAGAAAGGCATCATAAGTAGTATTAGAACCCTGTAGTGACAGAGGGAGGAGGGGGGAAGGGAGGGGGGAAAAAGGGGGGAAAAAGAAAGGGGGGGAAGGGAAAGAGGGAGGGGGGGGGAGGGAAGAGGTAGGCATAACCAGGTGATGGATCGGAAGGGAGGGGGGAAAGGGGGGGAGGGGAAGGAAGGGAAAGGGAGGGGGGGGGAAAGGGGGGGGAGGGGGAAGGGGGGAAAAAAGGGAGGGAAGGGGAACGGTGAGAGGGGAAGGGATGGGGAGGGGGAGGGTCTGGGGGGGGGATGAAGGGATAAAGAGAGGGAAGGGGGGGGGGAAGGGGGGAAGAGAAGGGGAAGAAAAGGGGGGGAGGGGGGAAAGGAAAGATAAGAGACAAGATCTCATAAAAAGGCCCTGTAGGACAGTGACTCGTTTAGGCCAGGGGGGATAGTGGCATTGAGTCGCTCGATCCAAAGGGATTCCCTCTGGAGTAACGAGCGATCCCAATCGCCACCCCTGGGATTAGGTTGGACCACCTCTAGTACCAGAAATTTGGCCACGGAGTTATCGAATCCATGATGTAGGCCAATGTGTCGGCCGATAGCCCCTACTTGGGGCTTTACATACCCACAGAGAACTACTGAACGGGTGAGCTCATCCTTATTGTACTTAATATGTATGTATTTGCTTAATGTACTATATAATGATTTTGCTGCAACAACAACCTTCCTATGTACTTGTTGAATTGTGTATTGATTACAATTTATTGTATGTTGTACCACAGATATTGCTCTCCTGAGGAAGCGGTGAAAACCGCGAAACCGGTCGAGAACCCAAGCTTTATTTGTATCCACCATCACTATTGGTTGTAATCCATTTGGTTGTATTTACTGCTTCTGCAATGAATTACAACTGTATGTGACACTGTAATAATTTTTTAACCATGTTTTCTATTAAAATTGAATTTTATCATATTACTACCTCCCTTTTTACCTTTTCTTACTAAATACTTATCTATACCTAGTACCGCAATAGTCCCTCCCCCTTTGGTTTTTTCCCCTGCATGGGGTATCGAGATATCGGCCGACAGAAGCAGCTAACTGCGGCCGTTCCCTACCCCCTGCCCCTTTTTTGCACTAAACTGTTCCTTTCATTTTTTTTAAATCATTTTTATTGTTATCTCAAGGAATGTAAATATCCCCTATGATAGCAATAGGTAGTGACAGGTACTCTTTTTTGAAAAAATTGGGGTCTATTAGACCCTAGATTTCTCCTCTGCCCTCAAAGCATCTGACCACACCAAGATCGGTGTGATAAAATGCTTTCCCAATTTCCCAATGGCGCTGTTTACATCCTGCAAAATCGAAGTCATAAAATGCTCGTAGCTTCCGGTTTCTTAGGCCATAGAGATGTTTGGAGCCACTCTGGTCTCTGATCAGCTCTATGGTCAAATGGCTGAATCCCCGGCTGCATTCTCAGGTTCCCTGTTGAGACAGGAGAGCCAGAGAAAAACACGGAAGACGGTGGGGGGGGCATTCCCTCCCACTGCTTGTAAAAGCAGTCTAGAGGCTAATTAGCCGCTAGGATTGCTTTTACATGAAAGCCGACTGCTGGCTGAAAAGAATGATACCAAGATGATACCTAAACCTGCAGGCATCATTCTGGTATAACCACTCAAAGTCGTGAATGGCGTACCTGAAGACAAAAAAATGGTTAACAATAAAGCACAGTAAACGGTAAAGTATAAAAAATTACATACCTGAAAAGCAAACATGATAAAACATAATAACAATAAAACATTGCAGAATAGAATACAGTAAAAGAGAGCAGAACAATAGAGAGAGAATAGAGAGAGAGAGAACAATAAAACGACAACTATTTTTTTTTATTTTATATTTTTGTTTGTGTTTTTTTTTTTTTTAACACTTTTTTTTTGTAACTGTAACTTTTATAACTGTAACCGGTTCCAGGTTCGGGTCTCTCAAAATGCGATGGCATCTTGGGAGACCCTGTGAAAGTGTGCCTAGTCTGTGCAGTGCTGTACGCTACGCTAATACTCAACTAGTGATTGGTAGCTTTCAAAACATTCACCAATGCAAAGACCAGGATTGTCAGGACAGGAGGGACAATAATAGCGGGTGTCACGCCTATATCCGCGCTTGCTGCAGACACAACATCTTTTTTGGGGGGGTTCGCTGGGTAGAGGTACTCGGGAGGACATAAAGAAAATGCCTCTCATGCAGCCGACTGCATTTGGTTGGGGATGTGAATGGGGGAAGTACGGGCACTGCAGAAGCGGTGGGTTCCCAATTAGGATTAGCGATTGCAGCAGGAAGGGCATTATGGGCACGACGGGCCTGTGTTTGTCTTTTTGGTGGCAGCGGGACACTACTTGTGCTTGCCACCTCACCAGCTTGAACTGCACTTATGGGACTCGCCACGTCACCAAGTGTTACTGCAGTGCTGGTTTGACTACGACCGGGGTGTACTAAGCCACTGGTGCTTGCCAGTTTACCAAAACGCTACCAAAAAAACAGTTAGCGATCGCAGGGATCAGGCCTGACTCTGCGAACGCTGCAGTTATGCGTTTAGTGTTTTGTAAGTGACAGTGATTGATCGATACTGCACTTGGGTGGGCTGGGCATGGCGGAGGGGCAAAACGCAGGTGCTAGCAGGTATCTTGGCTGATCCCGCTAACACTGCGTTTTTGGGAACCCTAAACTGCTGGGGACACCAGTATAGATCTGATCAGATCAGATATTGATCCGTTCAGATACTATACCACTAAGGGAGGTGTACGATGCGTGCGTGGGTGTTAGCGGTACTGGCGCTAATCTGACGCTGCCTGGGGCTGGTGCTTGCCAGTTCACGAAAACGCTACCAAGAAAACTGTTTTCTTATTAGGTAGTATATGGGGGTCCCTGTCGATATAAAATGCTGACGGCGAACCAAAATATTTACCTCCCTAACTAGCGTCACCAGCGACACTAATACAGCGATCAGAAAAATGATCGCTTAGCGACAATGGTGACGGGGGGTGATCAAGGGGTTAAATCTTTATTAGGGGGGGTTAGGGGGGTACCCTAGACCTAAAGGGGGCTAACACTAACTGTCCCACCACAGTAACTGTCACAAACTGACACCATGCAGTAATCAGAAAAAAAAAAAAAAACACTGCTTGGTGTCAGTGTGACAGGGAGGGGGAGGGGTGATTGGGGGGTGATCGTGGGGCGATCGGGGGGGTCGGGGGTGTAAAGTGTGCCTGGCATGTTCTACTGTGTGTGTGTGTATGTGTTCACTCACTGTGAAGTCTTCTCTCCTCGGCGCCGGAACGGAAACTGCCGAGCCGAGGAGAGATGACATCACATCCTCTGCCTGTGTGTACTATACACAGGCAGGGGATGTTTCTCATTGGCTGGGAGCGATCGCGAGGGGGGGCCACGATCGGATGGCCTCCCCCTCATCACGGAACGCTCCCAGCCAAAAGCCAACCGCCGCTGGCACCGGGGGGATACGTGATTTTGCCTGCCCGTGCCATTCTGTTCACGTATATAGGCGTGAGGCGGTCGGCAAGTGGTAAAAGTGACACTAAAGGTATTTTGTTTTTATAATAACAAACATGTCATACTTACCTCCACTGTGCAGCTCGTTTTGCACAGAGTGGCCCTGATCCTGGTCTTCTGGGGTCCTTTGGCGGCTCTCTCGGCTCCTCCCCGCATCAGATAACCCCCTGGGAGAAGTGCTCTCCCGGGGGATTACCTTGCGGGCATTAAGGTGAAAAAACACAAACCTTTACAACCCCTTTAAGTGGTTAAACAGTGCTCCATGAGATGTTCAAAGCTTGGGATATTTTGATGGATAACTTAACCCTGCTTTACACTTCTCCACAACTTTATCCCTGACCTGTCTGGTGTGTTCCATAGCCTTCATGATGTGGATTGTTCACTAAGATTCTCTAACAAACATCTGAGGGCTTCACAGAACAGCTGTATTTATACTGAAATTTAATTACACACAGATGGACTCTATTTAAAATTAGGGCACTTCTGAAGGTAATTGGTTCCACTAGATTTTAGTTAGGGGTATCAGAGAAAGGGTGCTGAATACAAATGCACACCACACTTTTCAGATATTTATTGGCAAAAAATTTGAAAAACCATTTATCATTTTCATCCACCTAACAATTATGTGCCACTTTGTGTTGGTCTATCACATAAAATCCCAATAAAATACATTTACGTTTTTGGTTGTACCATGACAAAATGTGGAAAATTTGGAAAAAGGGTATGAATACTTTTTTAGGGCACTGTACATTGCAGTCTGTTTTGTTGTGATTAGCTGTGATTGGTCAAAGCTAATCACTTGGTACAAATAGGCTGTTATTGGCCCTGTCTGTACCATGTGATCAAATTTACCAGTCACAGCTAGCAACACATTTGTGCACATTGGATGGCTTGATAGGAAGTCATCCATTGTGTACAACTGTCATGTGACCTGCTGTGATTCATCACGGCGGTCACATGGTACCGGCAGCGAGATGGTACTCGGATCCTGTGGACATAGCCAGTGACATATTGTGCCACTGCGCAGCCCTGCGGCCACGTGATCAGCGCATTCTGACAAGATGTCATGTGATGCCCATTCAGTATAACTAAACCATCACCCGGCCGTCATTTTGCTATAGGCCGGGCGGGAAGTGGTTAAAGAAGACCCTGCGACAGAAGCATCGTCACTAATAATGCTTTCTGTTTTACACCTAAAAAATTGGAAAAATGCCCCAGGGGATGGTACGGGTAAGATGGATGTCGAGATATAAGAGACAACAATGGGGAAATAGTATTAAAATATAAATTTTATTCAAAAAGATAAATGCAGAGTCATATAAACAATAACCATTAAAAACATGTGAATGGAACACAAGAAGTTGAAATATAACAGTTGCTAAATGTTGAAACACACAGACAAGGAGTCAAAATTGGATCACGGTCGCAACAAATCCCTGGGTGCTCCCCCCCCCGGTACTGCCACCAGTTCTCTAAAGCCCTGGGCCTTAAGGTGTTCAGAGTTGAGCACATTCAGTGTCAATTAACACAAAGAAGATCAGTAAACAGTAGCTCATAGATGTTCCATGCCTATCCAACTTAGTATAGCATGCTGGGATCTTATGCTCACAGAGGAAGCCATGTGAACACTCTGAGCAGGAGACAAGCGGTGGTGAAGGTAAGGATTAAGTTTTTTAAAAACCTGTGTAGTGTCCAAGCCATCTGAACCATTACTTTCAAAACAAATGTATGGCCATACTTTTTTCAACCTATCCTTGCATAGCACAGCTCAAGTAGTTATAGGCTTAATAGAAACAAATTGAAGATTTATTCACAAGTTTAAGGTATTTATCATTTGCCAAATATGCCAAAATTTGCCATTTTCAGAATGTTTGTTCACTGAGAAAAATTGTAACTAATCAAGCACTAGTCAAAGTTAATCTGGAAGTAGAATGTTCTACAAAAATTGTGACACTGACATAGTACTTGAATGAAAATTTGTTCAAAATTTATTGAGTCCATGTAGGTACCATCAAATGGTTGGAGGAGCAGTTTTTATCATTTCTTGCACAAACATTTAAACAAAATTCTACAGGTGTAAGGGAAGCTTTAACAAGGCAGCTTTATATAATTTTTAGTGTACACGCTTTTTAACAGCTTGACCTTACTGTAATGTTGCCCAACAAGAAGACATTCCAACCACATTTTAGCCTGCTAGCACAAAACAACAAAATGGATCAATTCAACCTACCAATAAATGTTTTGATTGTTTCATGGATTCAGTGGAAATTGGGTAGGCAGTCTTAATCCATTTGGCCATTTTTGTGACTGAAATCTGTCTGCAAGCAGAAGTATACAATTAGCAAAGCTATGAACACTACTCAGTCTTATTATATAAATTTGTTTAGTGCAGCCGCCACCATGTCTGAATTCATTACAGTGTATTATTCCCTATATGTGTATGAAAAATGTTGCCAATACAGAGCCCTCATTTTACTACATGTAAAATCCTTACTGTTCAGAAAGGATTTCACTGTTAAATAGGATGTCATAAACTACAAATTACAACTTGTTTCAAAGGCAAAATAGGAAAAGAGACAGATTTGTTATATTTCTAAAGTTCACAAGCCACTGGATGATATAATAGTCTTCAGAGAGGCAGAATTAATGCCTGCAGGGAACGGATGAGATTCTCCTTTTAAGGCAGCAGACAAATCGTCTCCCATAACAAATGTTCCCTCCCTTCCTAAGAAGGCAATGCGTTTAAACCAGAAAAGCGCCTGGTGTTTTACTTCATGAAGATGGTTATTACACTGACATTAAACAAGCCAAAAACCTCTAGTTTCTGTGTGCTGACCCTAGGGCTACCAAAGATAATTACAGGCCTTGCATTCTACCAATATACCAAAATAGGAAGAACTAAATTGATTTAGAGAGCATAGACTAAAAATAAAAAGCAAGACCACACTCTGATAATAGTGTCTACCAGAAGATATGGCCCATTTGACCTCTGTGACCCAATGCTATCTGATCTTTTGTAATCCACAGGAAAAGTAACAATGCAATAGCTGAACCTCTAACATGTAATATTTTTATATAATTGTTTTATTCTTAGACATTAAAGTCATTGTAAAGGCATTTTTTACTTTAAAATAAAAAAGAGGTTATACTTACCTGATCTGTGCAACAATATTGCACAAAGAAATGTCTTACATCTTCTTCTGGATTTCCCTGCGCTGGTGCTGTCCACTGCTTTTTCTCATGAGTGTTCCTTCAACAAGCTGCATGCTGTGGGGGCACCCATGCAGGGGTGTTCCCAAACTGAGCTTGTGCATCCATAAACACACACAGCATAGCTCAGCCACACCCCCCACACTCCCACCACACAGGATTTGACTGACAGCATCAGAAGTCCATGGCTAGTGTTCTGTGAGATCAGGGAGAGAGAGTGCTGAATCGTGAGAGGACTCAGATAAGCGTTTAGGGATGGGGGGTCAACAGACATTGAAAGGTTTTTTACCTTAACTCAGAGAAAGCATTAAAGGGGTTGTAAACCCTTGTGTTTTTTCACCCTAATGCATCCTATGCGTTAAGGCGAAAAAACTTCTGGCAGTGACCGGCCCCCCAGCCCCCCTGGGAGAGCGCATGGTAACCCCCCGGGAGAGCGCTTCTCCTAGGGGGTTATCTGATAAGAGGAGGAGCTGCGAGAGCCACCGAGGGACCCCAGAAGTCGAGGATCGGGGCCATTCTGTGCAAAACGAGCTGCACAGTGGAGGTAAGTATGACATGTTTGCAGTGGCGAACGCCTAGATGCCCACAATCTGCGATTTCGTTGGGCATTAGCAGATGTGCTAGTTCTACTGCAAACCTTCTCTGACATTCACACTACACACCTAATGCACTTACTTACAAGTTATTGGGTGGTGACATGGAGATTTCTTTATACGTTATGCGTAATCCATGTCTCCGGCGCTAATAAGGGCCTTTTCAGCCTTTTGGTATAATGCATCCTACTAAACCTGTTTCCTGTATATGTAAACAGACATGACCACCATGTTTACATCCTTATAGCTCTGCAGCTCGACCAACTGACCCTGGAACTCTGTGTTCTGTTTATTTAGAGTACTTAACAATAGAACTTGATGGTTTCACAATCGACCAATCAAGCACAGGCATTCCTTCAAACAGGAGAAGTATAACAATGACTAGGGGGGTTTATGGGAATTTCTGAGGGAAGGGGGTAGTGTGTACGATCTCCCGCCCCTTATACCTGGAAGCCATGCTCTCCAGTCAGCCACATGGCTAGCTGAAATCATGAACACTGCCCCCGACCATAACAATTCAAAGACTCCAGTTTTTACTGTTGGCGTGAATCCTTGTTCTGCATTGTTCAGAGAACAACGCATGCCCGGATTATACTACGGCCCCCAAAAATGTGTTGATCAGGCACACAGGGGTAACACAAGCATACATCTGCTCATAACCGATAATGTCTTTTCAGAGTGAACACATCCCCCTCAGACGATCGTCTGTGCATCGCACAGGGGCCCTTTGCTGGCGGACATCCACACTCTGCAAACACTTGTCTGCATCCTCAATAAGCTTTTCACTACCAGACAGATCTCAACCAGCGTTAGTCTGCCCCAGTCCGCTCTTTAGAGCGGGCTGCGGGAGAACGAACACTGGGAGTCACTATGACAATACATATTAAATACATCTTCATAAAATTTCCATAACAGTGGTATGACAGCCTTTTTTTGTGGCTGCCAATGCACCCTAATGAATGACAAAAACAGACATAACTTTGCTTTTAACACAGCGTGCCACCGCGCATAGCGTGTAGTATTGCAATGCATCACAATGTGCTACAATGCAGGGTAAATGCATTAAGTCAAATAAAGCAAAGGGGTTATAAAAATGTACTGTATTATGTATTTAATATGCTTTGCAGCTTGGTTGCTATACGCTGTATCTGATACCAATTATATATCTAACTAAAGACAGAGAGGTGGGTGTGTCCTTCTGAGGTCCTCCGGATGTGTGCTCTGAATATAGCTGAACAGTAGGGAATCATATTTGGGTTAATAGTGCTCCATCTTTGATATTTTCACCTCTGGAGTGGTTTCAGCAGTTGAGCTCAGCTCCTTATTCCAGAGACCCTGGCCCTGGCACAAGAGCTGTTCCAAGACCCCCCAGCCCCAGCTTAAAGCTTCTCTAAAATCTAGTCCTCTAGCTCAAAAATGACTTAAAGCAGTCCTGCTTAGCTACAGCCATCAAATAAATACAAACAAATGCATGGCTTTTCTAGTTGTTTCTAGGGGAAATCTATATTTTTATAGGGTACTTCAGCTGCATTCTGGGCATCACCATATAAAAGTAAAGGTTTGTCCTGGTAGCTAATGGCATTCAATGTGTGATCAATTATTTTAGAATGTTTAACTTCACTACAAGTTTACTTTTATTATGCCCCGTACACACGGTCGGATTTTCCGATGGAAAATGTCCGATCGGAGCGTGTTGTCTGAAATTCCGACCGTGTGTGGGCTCAATCGGACATTTTCCATCGGATTTTCCGACACACAAAGTTGGAGAGCAGGAGATAAAATTTTCCGACAACAAAATCCATTGTCCGAAATTCCGATCGTGTGTACACAAATCCGACGGACAAAGTGCCACGCATGCTCAGAATAAATAAAGAGATGAAAGCTATTGGCCACTGCTCCGTTTATAGTCCCGACGTACATGTTTTACGTCACGGCATTTAGAACGATCGGATTTTCCGACAACTTTGTGCGACCGTGTGTAGACAAAACAAGTTTGAGCCAACATCCGTCGGAAAAAATCCTAGGATTTTGTTGTCGGAATGTCCGAACAAAGTCCGACTGTGTGTACGCCCTATTAAAGTGGAAGTCCGGTCAAAACCTAAAACTAAGCTTAAACCTGCTCCCACCCCATTTTAAGCCCTATACTAACTATACTGTAAAGAAAAGATGCTCATACTTACCTAATCAAAGGGCGCTCTGATCCAGTCATGTAATTGGCTCCCAGCGCTGGCTTCAGAGGAGATGAGGGACAGCCGACAACAGATGTCCCATAGTAAGTCTATGAGTGACGGCACTGCCCAGGCTCTGCAGCTGTTGTCACTTTAGAAACAGGGGAGACACACCCTCAAAATGCAATGTGTTTATTGCAACCTGCTACGATCTTCCAAGAAATACTTTGTTTATAGGTGCAGCTGTCTAAGCCCTCCACAATCTCCCTGTGTATCCTGCACTGACACTGCTGGTGCTTGCAGCTCCCCTCTCTCAGCATATTGGCATAACAGTGTTCCGTTAGACATGGGAGGACACTCCATTTTGCTGGATGAGGTGTATTTTTCGCCAGGCCATCTTGGACTGTTGATTGTTTAAACCGGGCCTATTTTGGCACTCCTCTCCTACATGTAAAAATCATATTTTTTTTGCTAAAAGATTACTCAGAACCCCCAAAAATTGCATATGTTTTTCAGCAGATACTCTAGGGAATAAAATGGTGATTGTTGCAACTTTTTATGTCACACTGTATTTGCACAGAAATTTTTTAGACGCGTTTTGTTTGAGAAAACGAATAAAAAAAAAACTGTAAAATTAGCCCAATTTATTTGTATAATGTGAAGGATGATGTTACACTGTGTTAATAGATACCTAGCATGTCACATTTTAAAATTGCGCACACTGGTGGAATGGCGCCAAACTTTGGTACTTAAAAATCTCCATAGGTGACGCTTTAAATTTTTTTACAGGTTAGTAGTTTAGAGTTACAGAGGTTGTCTTTGGCTAGAATTGTTGCTCTTGCTCCAACGCATGCGTCGATACCTCACATATGTGATTTTAATGCAGTTTATATATGTGGGTGCGACGTACGTGTGTGTTCGCTTCTGTGTACGAGCACCCAGAGGAGAGGTGGCTTTAAATTTTTTTTTTTTATTGTTTATTTTACCTTTATTTTTTTATTTTTACACTCTCTCTTTCAATTTTTTTTATCACTTTTATTCCTATTACATGGAATGTAAACATCCCCTGCAATAGGAATAGTGCGTGACAGGTCCTATTTATGGAGAGCTGTGGGGTCTGTAAGACCCCACATCTCTCCTCCAGGCTGGAAAGACTGAGATAAAAAAAAACTGCCTCGGCCTTTCCAGGCGTGTCCCCGGCATTGTTTACATCCACCAGCCTGGACATGACGTCATAACATCGGGCGCGGCCTCCGAGGGTCATGGAGATAACTGGGGACCATCTGGTCACCAAAAATCTCTATGATCAACTTCCGGCTGTGACCAATTAGTTCTCCGGCTCGCCCGGAGAAGCACCGGAGGGTGGCAGGAAGGGGGGTAGCCTCAGGCATCATTCGGATATCTCCACTCAAAGTCCAGGATGTCATATGACGTCCTTGGGCTGGAAGTAGTTGAGGCACGCTGAATTTTTGAGTATATGAGTGCATTTATTTATCTTTTTATCTTCATACTTAATAAAAAAAAATGTATTGCGCTATTGTATGTACTTCCCTTGTTTGTTTCTTCTTTTTAAGTTGTCCACACTTCCTTGTTATAACCAAAGGGATGGCTGCAGACTTATAAGTGCTTAAAAGAGGACATTACAGTTATGCCCTGTACACACGATAGGATTTTCCGATGGAAAATGTGTGATAGGACCTTGTTGTCGGAAATTCCGATCGTGTGTGGGCTCCATCACACATTTTCCCTAGGAATTTCTGACACACAAAGTTTGAGAGCAGGCTATAAAATTTTCCGACAACAAAATCTGATCGGTTAAATTACGATCGTGTGTAGACAAATCCGACGGACAAAGTGCCACGCATGCTCAGAATAAATTAAGAGACGAAAGCAATTGACTACTGCCTCGTTTATAGTCCTGACGTACGTGTTTTACGTCACGGCGCTCGGAACGATCGAATTTTCCGACAACTTTGCGTGACCGTGTGTATGCAAGACAGGTTTGAGCCAACATCCGTCGGAAAAAATCCATGGATTTTGTTGTCGGAATGTCCGATCAATGTCCAACCGTGTGTACAGGGCATTACAGTTATTGTGTGCTTTACATATTGGAATACCTGAGCGTGATTATCAGGTTGTTCTGCAGCCGTTGTCACTGCTCTTTTACATTAGGCTACCTGTCCAGCAACAGGTTATAATTTACATCTTCCTCTAGCCACACACATTCTCAGTGGCCATAAAAAAAGAGCCAGACACAGAGTGCAGTTCATATCTACTCAGAGTTTTCTCCTTCTCTATAGTTCTAGCTTGCCACTGTAGGTACTGTGTGACTGTGGTAGTGACACTGAAATCACTACTGTGGTCAGCCAATCAGTACTGGAACAAAAATTGGAAGGAATCCTGATGACCCAATAACCTGGTAACCTTTTTATTGGTTAAAGTCTCTGGCTGAAATCCCGAGTGTTCTCAAATATGGAAAAGAGCAGTGGTTGTCACTGGGATGAAAAGCTTCGATAACGAAAAATATTGTAAATGGAATGGAATGTCAATGAATAATAGTCTTTTATGAAACAGTAATAATCTGCAGGAATAGATTTGTCTGTCAATGAACATTTTTTTACACCAAAATGCTACATGGCAATTTCTACTATTTATTCTGGTAGGAAAAAAGTAGGATAAAAAGTTTAAATGTAACATATTCATACAGGTATTTCACAAAATATACACGCTCAAACTGCATAACCAAGATAGATCCAACAAAGTACATTAAAATAGTAATTTCTTACACTATTCAGCCATTTGATTTTCTATTACAAAACAAATTACATACTGGCATATTTCCTGTAAATATATGAAACTCATATAAGGTAGCATAAGGGCAGTTAGAGAATGCACGCTCAAATTTCAGTATCTGGAGCTCAACTGTTCTAATTCCAGCTCTGCCCCAGCTTCAGTAACTCAATTCCAGCTCCACATTAGCTTTGCAGCTTATCTAAAAAAAATGTGATCAGTCCCACTCTCCAGAGAATAAAACTATCTTCAATCCTCAAGGCTGGAACCTTTCCATCCCTAGTTTTTTTGTTTGTTTTTTAAAGCATTGAAATAAAGAACTGCAGATAAGGAAGGGAATGAAGGTTAGAAAGGGATGACAGGGGAGGAAGAAAGATAAGGGAAGGAAGGTAAGAAAGAAACAAAAGGGAAAGGAAGGGATCAGTATACATTCCTTAAGCTTGAATATTTATACTTTTTACAAAAGTTAATTTGTGCATCCTTCTCTTTCTAACATATTCAGTTGTTATTTAACTAGTTGTAAACTTTGGTTTTGCTACACACACCCCAAAAAGTCAGCACACAGGGAGTGCCCTAATTCTGGGACCCCCCACCAAATATACCATAATTGTTGGCTGTGATTAATCATACCCAGCGTTACATATACTCAGAGGAGAAGTTGAAAGCACTCGCTGTCAAAAAAGCAGTCTGAATTCAGACCATGATTATACAAAGATACAGTGGGGTTGATTTACTAAAACTAGAGTGTACAGAATCTGGTGCAGCTGTGCATGATGGTCAATCCGCTTCTAACTTCAGCTCATTCAGTTAGGCCCCTTTCACACTGGGGCGGTTTGCAGGCGTTATTGCGCTAAAAATAGCGCCTGCAAAACGCCCCTAAACAGCCTCCGCTGTTTGTTCAGTGTGAAAGCTTTCACACTGAAGCGGTGCGCTGGCAGGAGAAGAAAAAATCTCCTGCTAGCCGCATCTTTGGAGCGGGGAAGGAGCGGTGTATTCACCGCTCCTAAACCGCTCCTGCCCATTGAAATCAATGGGACAGCGTGGCTATACCGTGGTAATACCGTGGCTATAGCCGCGCTATACGAGGGGTTTTAACACTTTTTCGGGGGTTAAAACTGCACCCCTAGCGGCCGAATACCGCGGTAAAACAGCACTAAAAATAGCGCTGTTTTACCGCCGACGCCCCCTACCGCCCCAGTGTGAAAGGGGCCTTAAGCTTTAGAAAAAACCTGGAAGCTGATTGGTTTCTATGCAGAAATGCACCAGACTTTGGACTCTCCAGTTTTAGTAAATCAACCCCAATGCAACATATTGTTACATATGTATCTTTCTGTTCTTTCATCTGCAAATCAAGGGATCAACTTAGATCTGCAGATGATGTCAGTTAAAAAAAGTTTGTTTGTTTGCTTTTTTACTAAAAGTGTTCCTCTCTTTAAACCCTTATTAATGCTTATTAAACCATTAACTATAATCAGCCCTAATTAACTCCTTAGTCTCTTTCTTTCTTCAACTATTATTTTCCTGCTGATTGTGTGCTTCATTCTACAGTGGCTTGAAAACGTATTAAAACCCCTTGAATTGTTCCACATTTTGTCATGTTACAGCCAAAAACGTAAATATATTTTATTGGGATTTTATGTGATAGATCAACAGAAAGTGACACATAATTGTAGTGGAAGGAAAATGATAAATGATTTTGAAATTTTTTTACAAATAAATATCTGAAAAGTGTGGAGTGCATTTTTATTTAGCCCCCTTTACTCTGATACCCCTAACTAAAATCTAATGGAACCAATTGCCTTCAAAAGTCACCTAATTAGTAAACAGAGTCCACTCAAGTAAATTTGTGAGGAGCTCCCTGATTAAACCCTAGAGTACTACACACGCATATTAGACAAGGAGCTTTTACAGTCTGTTAAAAAACACCAAAGGCACATTGAGGAGAGGACCTGAAGAGCATAAAAACCGCTAGAGGCGCCTAAACATGTCTAAATGCATCTAGTAATTGAGCATTATTGGATTACAATCGGCAGAATAAATTAATATTCTGGTCAACAGAATACAACAATACTCAAATAGAAAAGAGAAGCTGCGCTGTGTGAAGGTTCAATCCAACAATAGCTTGTAGGTATCAAAATATGGATGAGTGACAGTTAAAACAAATCCAAACAAACACCCAAGTGAGACTGATCCACAAACATGTGCCACCACCTTATAAAAAACTCGCTTACCAGATGGCAAACAAAACCCAGCAGACGGCTATAGCCCAGCCAAGGCCTTTACTTGTACGGAAAGATCGTCTGGACAGGTATGGATATGGATTGGTTGCCTATATACTCCAAACGCCCCCATGCCGTGGAACTCCAGCGGATCTCAGTAACTCAGCGGGGTATAAGGGAAAAGACCAACCATAGCATAATATTGCTTCAACATGTTTAATAAAAAAACAGTAATGCACTTACATTTAAAACAACAGAAAAATCGCGCTAATACAAACAGAGCCGGCCGGCTGCAAATCAAATCCTGTCCTCCTAGTGAAACAGCGTGGGGACGTCAGCATGTATCCCCCTCCAGACGCGTTTCGTCATAAGTTGACGTTGTCAATGGGGAACTGTAAGTGCATTACTGTTTTTTATTAATCATGTTGAAGCAATATTACGCTATGGTTGATCTTTTCCCTTATACCTCGCTGAGTTACTGAGATCCATCGGAGTTCCACGGCATTGGGGCGTTTGGAGTATATAGGCAACCAATCCATGTTTATATATGTTTATATGTTAGTGCCCTATCAGATCTTCTGTTACATCCAGGACTCTGACCCCAGCCACCAATAAGGTACATCCATACATTTGGGTTTTGATTGGACGAAGGGCGGGGTCTGTTTTCAGATGAATCAGTATTAAATATAAGAGCTGACACACGGGCCCCCAATCAGATTAGCTGAGGAAGTCCTTACCCACAGACGATACGCGTGCGAGGGGCTCCGTGACGTCAGTACAGCCACCTATCTGGTGTTTTATTTCTACATGTCATATACTCCTGCACTGGGATTCAGTGCTATCTTTGTGAGTAACGTTTTTATTTAATAAAGTAGTCATTTTTTATCATATGGAGAGCACTATGTCCTGTCATTTTTTTTTAACATGACTTATACCTGCCGATGAGATTGTCATTTGGATACTGCAAGTTTTGGGGACAACATATGTGGCCAGCCTTTTCATCTACATCATTACCCTGTGTAAGGGACTGCATGAGTGACCTATCTGTTAGCGCAGAAGGTCCACTCAATAAGGTGAGCGGCCTATACTTCTGGTGGTGGAACATAGTGGTGTTGATAAACGAATGTCAAGTTTATCTTATCACTGCACCTTTTCTTACCATCTGAGGAGTTTCCTGTCTACTTGTGGACAATTATTTATTTCTTCGGTTCAAGATATATTTTGGGACTTTGCCTCACATCCATTACATTTATCTGTTCCTTCTTAGCGCTGCACTGCTTTGTTTTGATAGTTATATTTAAGGATTTTATATTGGCCTTCAGTGTTCAGCTGCTGTGTTTTCATTTTGGTCTTGCGCTGTCTGTTTTTCCTCTTTTTAACCAATCCATATCCATACCTGTCCAGACAATCTTTCCATACAAGTAAAGGCCTTGGCTGGGCTATAGCCGTCTGCTGGGTTTTGCTTGCCATCTGGTAAGCAAGTTTTTTATAAGATGGTGGCACATATTTGTAGATCAGTCTCACTTGGGTGTTTGTTTGGATTCGTTTGAACTGTCACTCATCCATATTTTGATACCTACAAGCCATTGTTGGATTGAACCTTCACACAGCGCAGCTTCTCTTTTCTATTCTGTTTTTGTGTATCTCGCAATAAGCTGCTGCTCTTTGGACTTTTTATATTTTTTTAATCATTATTGTCAAATTAGATCTAGCGCGTTTTTTTTCTTTTAAACAATACTTAAATGCTAGATGCACCTAAACATGCCTAAAAGTATGTGCAATAGGCAGCTGTAGTCACGCCTGTAAGAAGCTTTTTCCTGGCAGGAGTTCCGGGTTCCGAGTTAAGTGGTACATGGTTCCTTTATGGATTCCAGGGTTACTGGGGAAGCTATTCGATTAGATGCTTCCACCATGTGACTCTAGCAGCCATCTTGAGTCAGGCAGAGCCTATGTAAGGCCCTGGCTCCCAAACTTTCTATGCATTTTGCATGTGAGTAGCGTAGAGACAGGACAAAGAAGAGTGTATACCGCTTGAAATGATTTGTGTGTTGCTGTTGCCTACCTAGAGTTGTGATTCGAGTCTCTTGTTGGAGTTTGTTTGGCTTATGATATGGGAGTGGTTAGCTCAGAGGTAGATGCATTTTTACAGTGAGTCCATGGCAGTTGGTATTTTGTTTTAGGTGTGGCAGCTCATTTTTAGTAAAAGGAAACATAAATAAAGTTCTTACAACAGCAGGTTTCCCACGCAGAGATTCTTCTTCAGCAAATACAACAAATGAAAAATACCAAGCCACCTGGTTCTTAGGCTCATACAGCCTCGTTTGCAGTACCTTGCTGCACAGGCCCACTCCTGGCCTGAAATATGGTTTTCCAGCTCCCCCTGGGATTGCTCAATCTCCAAGATTTCTAAACTTCCTCCAGCTTTCCTGAACTCGCTAGCCCTCTAGGCTTTCCCAACCTCCCAGACCCTCTCTTGGTCTCCCAGGCCCATGTAGCCATCTCGGTCCTTCAGGCAAGGCCCATGTAGCCATCTCAGTCCTTTAAATCGGTTTGCAAGTTTTCATATAGGAATACTTTTGTCCTTTGCAGTTTGAGGCCCGGTTTAATTTCTTTTTCCTTTTCCCTTCTTTGTTTACATTCAAATGCAATACATAGTCCTGACCACCTGACCACCAGGTGTCACATGGCGTTGTGGCTATAATTGCACCGGTGGGAACATCTAGCTTGTTTCCGTCCAAGTTGGGTGACACTATGCATTCCGATTTTTTATATGCACAATTATAAATGTATCCCAATGTCTCCCTGTGTCCCTACCTTTCTGGTTCGGCCAGTAAGAGAATGTTTTTCGGGGCGTGAATTTGATATATATCAATTTTAGTTTTTTATTATCCACATCATTTATTATGGACCCCAACCCTGACCCGTTATAAGTTTATAAGTGGCCTATGGATGCTATCAGTATCAGGGAATTTAGTAGACCAGACTGTGTGGACTGCACAGAAGAAACCAGAAACACAGGTAAGTGAAAAATAATGGTGTTTATTAAATGGGCGACAAACAAGTGAAATATAAACAGTGCAAAACCAACCACAGACCGACAAACAAATGGTATATGCAAATGGATGGGAAATACAGTAAATACAAAAGCCAGGCCGAGGTCATACACAAGGAGGTCAGTCAGATAGGAATGGACAGGGAACCAACAGGACAGGGAGAGGATGGATGGATAGGCTGCAAGACAGGGATCCAGGAAAATCAGGAACCCGGGGGGACAAGTACAGGATGGGCTCAGGATAGGGATCGGATCAGGTCAGGACAGATGCAGGCTCAAGGTCAACATAACAGGCAGCAAGATCAGGGCACAGGGAGAGAGACACCAAGGCAAGGATGTGAGGGCTTGCCGGGTATTTATCAGACTGCAGTGAATTGACTGCCGGAATACACCCGCTGGTGGACACCGGTACTACGGCCCAAGGATGCAACAGTGCCACCAGCAGGTGAGTCCTCTTATTACAAGTCCTGGATGTTGGAAGACACCCGCTGGTGGACACTGGTACTGCGATCCAAGAGACTGACAGTGACACCAACGGGTGAACCATTTCATGACAGTACCCCCCCTCGAAAGGAGCGGCCTCTGGACGCTCCAACTAGATGAAATTGTCCAAAGTTAATGGCCTCACACCGAACAACGGATGAGGGCACGTCAGGCTGGGCATCAGGTACTTTAAACTGGGCAGCGGATACGTCAAACCGGACAGCGGGCACATCAGAGCAGACAGCGGGCACATCAGAGCAGACAGCGGGCACACCAGAGCAGACAGCGGGCTCTGGGTCACCGAGCTGGGCAGCAGATTCCTGGTTGTCGAGCTGGGCAGCAGGCTCTGGGTCATCGAGCTGGGCAGCAGGCCCTGGGTCATCGAGCTGGGCAGCAGGCTCCGGGTCATCGAGCTGGGTAACAGGCTCCGGGTCATCGAGCTGGGCAGCAGGCTCTGGAACATTAGGCCAAACAGCGAGCACCGTAAGGGCAGGCTGGATTACAGGCACCGGCTCAGCAGGCTGGGTAATGTGCCCCGGCCCAGTGGGCTGGGTAACGGGCCCTGGCCCAGCAAGCTGAACACCGGGTACTGGTCCGGCAAGCCGAATAACGGGTACTGGCTTAACAGGCCAAGTGACAGACTCCAATTTAGTAGACTGGGTAGCGGGCACTGGCTCAGCAGACTGGGTAATGGGCACTGGCTCAGCAGACTGGGTAACGGGCACCGGCTCAGCAGACTGGGTAACGGGCAACGAAACTTCAGGCTGAGACACGGTCACCGAAACTTCAGGCTGAGACACGGGCACCGAAACTTCAGGCTGAGACACAGGCATCGAAACTTCAGGCTGAGACACAGGCATCGAAACTTCAGGCTGAGACACGGGCACCGAAACTTCAGACTGAGACACCACTATCAGAACATCAGGCTGAAAGGCAGGTACCAGGACATCAGACGGGAAAGCGGGCACATTAGACTGAGAAGCAGGCACATCAGACTGGAAAGCGGGCACATCAGACTGGGAAGCGGAGACATCAAACTGGAAGGCAGGCATCAGGACATCAGATTGGAAAGTGGGCACATCAGACTGGGAAGTGGGCACATCAGACTGGAAAGCGGGCACATCAGACTGGAAAGCAGGCACCGAGACTTCGGGCTGGAAGGCAGGCATCAGGACAGACTGGAAAGCGGGCACATCAGAATGGAAAGCGGCCACATCAGACTGGAAAGCAGGGACATCAAACTGGGAGGCAGGCGCCGAGACATCCGGCTGGAAGGCAAGCATCGAGACATCAGGCTGGAAGGTGGGCACATCAGACTCGAAAGCGGGAACATCAGGCTGGAAGGCAGGCACATCAGGCTGGAAGGCAGGCACTGAGACTTCGGGCTGAAAGGCAGGCATCAAGACATCAGACTGAAAAGCGGGCACATCAGACTGGAAAGTGGAAAAATCAGACTGGAAAGCAGAGACATCAAGCTGGAAGGCAGGCACAAGACATCAGGCTGGAAGGAAAGCACAGAGACATCCGGCTGGAAGGCGGGCACATCAGACTGGAAAGCGGGCACATCAGACTGGAAAGTGGACAAATCAGACTGGAAAGCAGAGACATCAAGCTGGAAGGCAGGCACCGAGACATCCAGCTGTAAGGAAAGCACAGAGACATCCGGCTGGAAGGAAAGCACAGAGACATCCGGCTGGAAGGCGGGCACATCAGACTGGAAAGCGGGCACATCAGACTGGAAAGTGGGCACATCAGACTGGTAGGCGGGCACCGAGACTTCAGGCTGGAAGGCAGGCATCAAGACATCAGACTGGGAAGCGGGCACATCAGACTGGGAAGTGAGCACATCAGACTGGGAAGCGGGCACCGAGACTTTGGGCTGGAATGCAGGCATCAGGACATCAGACAGGGAGGCAGGCACATCAGACTGGCAAGCAGAGACATTAGACTGGAAAGCGGGCACCGAGACTTCGGGCTGGAAGGCAGGCATCAGGACAGACTGGAAAGCAGGCACATCAGACTGGGAAGCAGAGACATCAAGCTGGGAGGCAGGCACCGAGACATCCGGCTGGAAGGCAAGCATCCAGACATCAGGCTGGAAGGTGGGCACATCAGACTGGAGAGCGGGAACATCAGGCTGGAAGGCAGGCACATCAGACTAGAAGGCAGGCACATCAGACTGGAAGGCAGGCACATCGGGCACATCAGACTGGAAGGTGGGCACATCAGACTGGAAGGCGGGCACTGGGTTGGCAGGTTTAGGTGGGTCATCAGGTTCAACTGGCATGAAAGCAGGCTGGAACAGGTTGGTTGGTGTGGAGGCAGGTTGGGTTACTGGCAGGATGGTATGGGTCAGAAAGAATTTTTGTTTCTTTTTTGGTTTAGCCACTGCAGCTTTGTATGTAAGTGCAGGGCTGTAAGAAAAGAAAGTAGCTGGGCAGAAGGAAGACCAAGGAACTGTGGCTGGAGGAGGGTTTTGTGGGATTGTTACAGGTGGAGGAGAAGAGACGGGTGGATTGAAGGCAGGATAGGTGCTACACTTGGAGACTGGGTAATAGTATTTGGTAGGGGCTGAGTAAACTGGGCTGTAGCTGAGGTTGCCATAGGCGACGGGGAGATAGATTTTTGGGAAGGGAGGTGATTAATGGCAGAGCTGGAATGTTGAGGCTTAGCTAAGTGCAGGAGATCTGACCATGTCTGTAGCACAGGTTAAACAAACACTGATTCACACACAGCCTGACTAACCAAGGATTGCACAGACTGGATACAATTAGACAACACCTGCTGTGAACAAGAGGAATAATGTTCCATGAAATAGGCTGGATCATACTCTAATAACCATACCAGGGACTCAACTTGGCCATAATTGAAGGGGGAAGAAAAATCATCACTTCCTTCGGGAACACATGACAGGGCTGGTTTTGCACATAACTGGATCAGGGCTGAACATTTTCAAATGACATATACCCCTGATCCACTAGGGAATGAGCTGATCGGATAGTTTCCATCAGCTGGTCACTAGTCCTCTCTTTTAAAATCTGGCGACAATATTCACCATCCTCTTCTGCCAGCAGGGAATAATAAATGATTTAATTGAAATCCATATTAGCAGAACTAACAAACCAGGATGGTTCCTCAATGGGGCCACGTTTGGTCAGGGATGGCCTTGGTGTACTATCAGGGAATTTAGTAGACCAGACTGTGTGGACTGCACAGAGGAAACCAGAAACACAGGTAAGTGAAAAATAATGGTGTTTATTAAATGGGTGACAAATATGTGTGACCCATAAGTTAAATATAAACAGTGCAAAACCAACCACAGACCCACAAACAAATGGTATATACAAATGGATGGGAAATACCGTAATCATAACAAAAGCCAGGCTGAGGTCATAGACAAGTCGGTCAGTCAGATGGGAAAGGACGGGGAACCAACAGGACAGGGAGAGGATGGATGGATGGATGGATGGATGCAAGGCAGGGATCCAGGGAAATCAGGAAACCGGGGGGACAAGTACAGGATGGGCTCAGGATAGGGATCGGATCAGGTCAGGACAGATGCAGGCTCAAGGTCAAGATAACAGGCAGCAAGATCAGGGCACAGGGAGAGAGACACCAAGGCAAGGATGTGAGGGCTTGCTGGGTATTTATCAGACTGCAGTGATTTGACCTCACATTACACCTGAGCGCAAAAGGTGCTGCCTGCTCCACACTGCCGGAATACACCTGCTGGTGGATACCGGTACTACGGCCCAAGGATGCAACAGTGCCACCAGCAGGTGAGTCCTCTTATTACAAGTCCTGAATGTTGGAAGACACCCGCTGGTGGACACTGGTACTGTGATCCAAGGGACCGACAGTGACACCAACGGGTGAACCATTTCATGACAATCAGCTTACTTAATACTATTGCGCATGTTGATTGACTGGCTAGGTGCCAAAACGAGGTTTAGTGGGGTTGTCAAGGTATTTAGGGAGGTGACGCAGCGCGCCGCCCATGCCCCTGGGCGACGTAACCTATTACAAAACGCACAGGGCGGAGCGATGCGCTGACGTCACCTCGTGTTGCCATTGATCGCTCCAGCAGGATGGGTTGGTCTGTGTGCTACGGGCTGGTGCACCAGACACTAAGGCTTGTTTTTCTGCTTCCTATGTAAGTGCAATTAAAGAAAAAAGCATATATGCCGAAGCATGGGGGCAGGGGTGGAGGAGCAATTTGCTCCTAACATTAGGGGGCGGATTGCCCCCATGCTTCGGCATATATTTTTTAGGCACAGATTGTGTTAAAAAAATTTGTTGTTTTATTGAGTTAATGTTTTATCGTTACCATTGTGTGCTTTTCAGGTATGCCATTCAGCTGCAGCACTGGTTTACCTATCTTGACAGCAACAGCGTTTGCTCTCATGATATGTAAATCAGCGACTCCAGCGCTGTAGGAAGTGATTTTACCATCACAGTTAAAAAAAATGTTGCATGAATGCCCATCATTAGAAGTGGGTGGATGAAGGGTGGCATTCTAATGGTGGGCATACCCACCGATCAATCTCTTTTTTTTTTCATGCAGCCCAAAGGCTGCATGAAAAAGAAATTACAATATATGCCCAACAAGGACCAGCAACGTACTGGTATGTTGCTGGACTTTGAGTGGTTATACCAGAATGATGCCTGCAGGTTTAGGTATCATCTTGGTATAATTCTTTTCAGACAGCGGTCGGCTTTCATGTAAAATCAATCCTAGTGGCTAATTAGCCTGTAGACTGCTTTTACAAGCAGTGGGAGGGTTCAAACCCCCCTAAATGACCCCTTTTTGGAAAGTTGACACCCCAAGCTATTTGCTGATAGGCATGTTGAGTCCATTACATTTTTTTTATTTTGCCACAAGTTTCGGGAAAATGACAAACTTTTTTTTTGCACAAAGTTATCACTAAATGATATATTGCTCAAACATGCCATGGGCATATGTGGAGTTTCACCCCAAAATACATTCTGCTGCTTCTCTTGAGTACGGGGATACCACATGTGCGAGACTTTTTGGGAGCCTAGCCATGTACAGGACCCCAAAAACCAATCACCGCTTTCAAGCTTTCTAAGGGCTTAAAATGGTGATTTCACTCCTCACTACATATCATAGTTTCGGAGGCCATGAAATGTCAAGATAACACCCCCCCCCTCAATTACCCCATTTTGGAAAGTAGACACTTCAAGCTATTTGCTGAGAGGCATGTTGTGTCCATGGAATATTTTATATTTTGCCACAAGTATTTGGAAAATTACAATTTTTTATTTTATATCTTTTTTTTACACAAAGTTGTCACTAAATGATATATTGTTCAAACATGGCATAGTTATATGTGGAATACACCCCAAAATACATTCTGCTGCTTTTCTTGAGTTTGCGGATACCACATATGTGGAGACTAGCCACGTACAGGACCTCAAAAACCAAGCCCTGCCGTCAGGCTTTCTAAAGGCGTAAAATTGTGATTTTACTCCTCACTACCCATCACAGTTATGGAGGCCCTGAAATGTCCAGATATCACAACTTTCCCTCCCAAATGACCCCATTTTGGAAAGTAGACACCCCAAGGTATTTGCTAAGATTGCTCTCATTTGTTTTTGAAAATGAAAAAAGGAAAGAAAAGTGTATTCTTTTTTTCTATTTTCAATTTTCGAAACTTTGTGACAAAAAGCGAGATCTGCAAAATACTCAACATGCCTCTCAGCAAATAGCTTGGTGTGCCTACTTTCCAAAAGGGGGTAATTTGGGGGGGGGGGGGGTTGTGCTATCTGGGCATTTCATGGCCTCCGAATCTGATAGGCAGTGACGAGTGAAACCAAACATTTACGCCCTTTGAAAGCCTGAAGGCGGTGATTGGTTTTCAGGGTCCTGTACGCGGTTAGACTGCAGAAAAGTCCCACACATGTGGTATTCCCATATTCAGGAGAAGCAGCAGAATGTATTTTGAGGTGTAATTCCACAAGTAACCATGCCATGTTTGAACAATATATCATTTAGTGACAATGTTGTGTAAAAAAAAAAATGATTTTCCTGAAACTTGTGGTAAAATATAAAATAATCAATGGACTCAACATGCCTCTCAGCAAATAGCTTGAAGTGTCTTCTTTCCAAAATTGGGTAATTTGGGGGGTGTTTGTGCTATCTTGACATTTCATGGCCTTCGAAACTGTGATAGGTAGTGAGGAAGTGAAATCACCATTTTACGCCTGTAGCGTGAGGTTGCTACTAGTAACTAGGGATGAGCTTCAAGTTCGAGTCAAACCCATGTTTGACTCGAACATTGCATGTTTGACCGTTTGTCGAATTGCGAATGTTATGGGCCGTTCGCGCCAAATTCGAGTGGCGCGTCACGGCCCATAATTCACTGCGGCATCGTAGTGCATTGCTGGCTGATGATTGGTCAAGCATGCACTATGACCCGCATGCTTGGCCAATCACAGCGCCGTCTGTACAGTGAGCCATAATTGGCCAAAGCCAGGGTGGCTTTGGCCAATTATGGCTCATGGGGTTTAGTACACGCCCCAGACTATATAAGGCCGCCTGTGTGGCGGCCTTGTGTAGTGTGTTGCGGCAGCGGAGAGATAGACAGAGAGACAGTGTCATTTGATTTAAGTTGAATAAAGTAGGCAGGCGACTCAGTTAACTGCACTTACTGTGTTTTGTGTATATATATGCATCCTAGGTGTTGTGTATATATATATATATATACACTGTATTCAGTTTAGCTAGATCCGTTCCTGTTATTCTCTTCCTACTGACAGGCAGGCAGGTGTTTTTACAGTATTTACAGCTACCTGAAAAACATCTCTGGTGTTCTTCTGATCCTATTAGTACCACAGGCAGGCAGGTACAGTATTTACAGTTAGTGTAGTGCGTCCTCTGCACAGTGTGCACCTAAAGCTACCTGAAGAAAATTGGTGGTTTTCTTCTGATCCTATTAGTACCGCAGGCAGCTACAGTATTTACAGTTAGTGTAGTACGTCCTCTGCACAGTGTGCACCTAAAGCTACCTGAAGAAAATTGGTGGTGTTTTTCTGATCCTATTAGTACCACAGGCAGCTGCAGTATTTACAGTTAGTGTAGTGCGTCCTCTGCACAGTGTGCACCTAAAGCTACCCGAAGAAAATTGGTGGTGTTCTTCTGATCCTATTAGTACCACACGCAGGCAGCTGCAGTATTTACAGTTAGTGTAGTGCATCCTCTGCACAGTGTGCACCTAAAGCTACCTGAAGACAATTGCTGTTGTTCTGATCCTATTAATACCACAGGCAGGCAGCTGCAGTATTTACAGTTAGTGTACTGTGTCCTCTGCACAGTGTGCACCTAAAGCTACCTGAAGATAATTGCTGTTGTTCTGATCCTATTAATACCACAGACAGGCAGCTGCAGTATTTACAGTTAGTGTAGTGCGTCCTCTGCACAGTGTGCACCTAAAGCTACCTGATGACAATTGCTGTTGTTCTGATCCTATTAGTACCACAGGCAAGCAGCTGCAGTATTTACAGTTAGTGTAGTGCGTCCTCTGCACAGTGTGCACCTAAAGCTACCTGAAGACAATTGCTGTTGTTCTGATCCTGTTAATACCACAGGCAGGCAGCTGCAGTATTTACAGTTAGTGTACTGTGTCCTCTGCACAGTGTGCACCTAAAGCTACCTGAAAAAAAATTGGTGGTGTTCTTCTGATCCTATTAGTACCACAGGCAGGCAGCTGCAGTATTTACAGTTAGTGTACTGAGTCCTTTGCACAGTGTGCACCTAAAGCTACCTGAAGACAATTGCTGTTGTTCTCATACTAATAATACTACAGGCAGGCAGTTGATTCTGATAGCTGCAGTATTAGTATATATATACATCCCAGCTTTGTGCAGCTACATCTCACTGCAGGCCATTAGTATGTCTGGAAGGCCAACAGGGAGAGGCAGACAGTCACAGTTAGTGTAGTGCGTCCTCTGCACAGTGTGGACCTAAAGCTACCTGAAGAAAATTGGTGGTGTTCTTCTGATCCTATTAGTACCACAGGCAGCTGCAGTATTTACAGTTATTGTAGTGCATCCTCTGCACAGTGTGCACCTAAAGCTACCTGAAAAAAGCTGGTGGTGTTCTTCTGATCCTATTAGTACTGCAGGCAGCTGCAGTATTTACAGTTAGTGTAGTGCATCCTCTGCACAGTGTGCACCTAAAGCTACCTGAAGACAATTGCTGTTGTTCTGATCCTATTAGTACCATAGGCAGGGAGCTGCAGTATTTACAGTTAGTGTAGTGCATCCCCTGCACAGTGTGAACCTAAAGCTACCTGAAGAAAATTGGTGTTGTTCTTCTGATCCTATTAGTACCACAGGCAGGCAGCTGCAGTATTTACAGTTAGTGTAGTGCGTCCTCTGCACAGTGTGCACCTAAAGCTACCTGAAGAAAATTGGTGGTGTTCTTCTGATCCTATTAGTACCACAGGCAGCTGCAGTATTTACAGTTAGTGTAGTGCGTCCTCTGCACAGTGTGCACCTAAAGCTAGCTGAAGAAAATTTGTGGTGTTCTTCTGATCCTATTAGTACCGCAGGCAGCTGCAGTATTTACAGTTAGTGTAGTGCGTCCTCTGCACAGTGTGCACCTAAAGCTACCTGAAGAAAATTTGTGGTGTTCTTCTGATCCTATTAGTACCACAGGCAGGCAGCTGCAGTATTTACAGTTAGTGTAGTGCGTCCTCTGCACAGTGTGCACCTAAAGCTACCTGAAGAAAATTGGCGGTGTTCTTCTGATCCTATTAGTACCACAGGCAGGCAGCTGCAGTATTTACAGTTAGTGTAGTGCGTCCTCTGCACAGTGTTCACCTAAAGCTACCTGAAGACAATTGTTGTTGTTCTGATCCTATTAATACAGCAGGCAGGCAGCTGCAGTATTTACAGTTAGTGTACTGTGTCCTCTGCACAGTGTGCACCTAATGCTACCTGAAGACAATTGGTGTTGTTCTGATCCTATTAGTACCACAGGCAAGCAGCTGCAGTATTTACAGTTAGTGTAGTGCGTCCTCTGCACAGTGTACACCTAAAGCTACCTGATGACAATTGCTGTTGTTCTGATCCTATTAGTACCACAGGCAAGCAGCTGCAGTATTTACAGTTAGTGTAGTGCGTCCTCTGCACAGTGTGCACCTAAAGCTACCCGAAGACAATTGCTGTTGTTCTGATCCTATTAATACCACAGACAGGCAGCTGCAGTATTTACAGTTAGTGTACTGTGTCCTCTGCACAGTGTGCACCTAAAGCTACCTGAAAAAAATTGGTAGTGTTCTTCTGATCCTATTAGTACCACAGGCAGGCAGCTGCAGTATTTACAGTTAGTGTACTGCGTCCTCTGCACAGTGTGCACCTAAAGCTACCTGAAGACAATTGCTGTTGTTCTCATACTAATATAACTACAGGCAGGCAGTTGATTCTGATAGCTTCAGTATCAGTATATCTATACATCCCAGCTTTGTGCAGCAACATCTCACTGCAGACCATTAGTATGTCTGGAAGGCCAACAAGGAGAGGCAGACAGTCACAGTTAGTATAGTGCGTCCTCTGCACAGTGTGCACCTAAAGCTACCTGAAGAAAATTGGTGGTGTTCTTCTGATCCTATTAGTACCGCAGGCAGCTACAGTATTTACAGTTAGTGTAGTGTGTCCTCTGCACAGTGTGCACCTAAAGCTACCTAAAGACAATTGCTGTTGTTCTGATCCTATTAGTACCACAGGCAGGCAGCTGCAGTATTTACAGTTAGTGTAGTGCGTCCCCTGCACAGTGTGCACCTAAAGCTACCTGAGGAAAATTGGCGGTGTTCTTCTGATCCTATTAGTACCACAGGTAGGCAGCTGCAGTATTTACAGTTAGTGTAGTGCATCCCCTGCACAGTGTGCACCTAAAGCTACCTGAAGACAATTGCTGTTGTTCTGATCCTATTAATACCACAGGCAGGCAGCTACAGTATTTACAGTTAGTGTACTGTGTCCTCTGCACAGTGTGCACCTAAAGCTACCTGAAAAAAAATTGGTGGTGTTCTTCTGATCCTATATTAGTACCACAGGCAGGCAGCTGCAGTATTTACAGTTAGTGTACTGCATCCTCTGCACAGTGTGCACCTAAAGCTACCTGAAGACAATTGCTGTTGTTCTGTTCCTATTAATACCACAAGCCGGCAGCTGCAGTATTTACAGTTAGTGTACTTTGTCCTCTGCCCAGTGTGCACCTAAAGCTACCTGAAGAAAATTGGTGGTGTTCTTCTGATCCTATTAGTACCACAGGCAGGCAGCTGCAGTATTTACAGTTAGTGTACTTCGTCCTCGGCACAGTGTGCACCTAAAGCTATCTGAGGACAATTGCTGGTGTTCTCATACTAATAATACTACAGGCAGGCAGTTGATTCTGCCAGCTGCAGTATCAGTATATATATACATCCAAGTTTTGTGCAGCTACATCTCACTGCAGGCCATTAGTATGTCTGGAAGGCCAACAGGGAGAGGCAGACAGTCACAAGCCAATAAAAGAGGGCAAGCAGGCTCTGTGTCTAGAGGCAACAGTGCTGGTCGTGGAGACTGTGTATCCTCATCAGCACATGGTCGTGGGACACGCTTGTCCATGTTGAGCCTCAACATGCGGAAGACTTGGTAGAGTGGATGACCAAGCCGTCCTCATCCTCCTCATCCTCTCTCACCTAGGCTCAGGGTACTTTGTCTGGCAAAGCAGCTGCCAACGCGGCCTCTTCCTTCGGCTTAATGGCATCAGTCACTCCTTCCCTAGCCCCACCATGTCCTCCTGAGGAGTCCCCCGAACTGTTTGACCACAGTGTAGGGTACATGCTCCAAGAGGATGCCCAGCATTTTGAAGGATCCGATGATGCTACCCAGCTAGAGGAAGGCAGTAATGTGAGCCCAGAGAGAGGGGGTGCCCAAGAAGGACAGCAATCTGGCAGTCATGTTCCCCCAGCTGCAGCATACTGCCAGCTTTACTCCAGTGATGAGGAGGGAGGGGATGATGAGGTCACTGACTCCATGTGGGTGCCTGATAGGAGAGAGGAGGCACATCAAGGCAGGATGCCCTCCAGGGGCCAGCTTAAGGGCAGCACACCGACTGCATCACACCGCAGAGCTCCGCATGTGCAGGACGCTGCTGTCTCTGTGCGTTATGCCAAAAGTTCTTTGGTGTGGGCTTTTTTGAGATGAGTGCATCAGATCCCACCACTGCTATTTGCAACATATGTCTCAAGCATATCTCACGTGGCCAAAACATCTCCCGCTTGGGCACCACATGCTCGACCAGACATATGGCGACCTGCCATGCAGTTCGCTGGCAAGCGTACCTAAAAGATCCACACCAAAGAACAAAGCGGACCTCTCCTTGTTCCTCATCAGCTGGGATCTCCAACCCCATTATACCTTCAGTCCTCTCTAAAAACCTGCACTGAGAGGAATGAAGGTGTAGAATTAGATGTGTCACAGCCAAGTACTTGCGGGCAATCTGCTGTCGGTACACCAACGTCAGATTGTACCATGCAAATTTCCCTGCCCCAGCTGCTGCACCGCCAAAAGAAGTTCACTCCCAGCCATCCACATGCCCAGCAGTTGAATGCTAGCTTGGCTAAATTGCTAGCACTTCAACTGCTGCCTTTTCAGTTGGTAGACTCTGCCCGCTTCCGTGAGTTTATGGAATATGCGGTTCCTCAGCGGCAGGTTCCCAAACGCCACTTTTTCTCATGGAAGGTGATTCCAGCTCTCTACCGGCATGTGGAAGGCAATGTCTTGGCCTCGCTGGACAGGGCGGTCAGTGGTAAGGTGCATATTACCGCTGACTCATGTTCCAGCAGGCATGGACAGGGACGTTATCTATCTTTCACCGCGCACTGGGTCACTCTTCTGGCAGCTGGGAAGGATGCAGGACAGGGTGCAGTAGTGTTGGAGGTTGTTCCGCCACCGCGCCTCCAAAATTCTACTAGTGGTGATTCTGCCACACCTCTCTCCTCCACCCCTTCCTCTTCTTCTTCCTCAATGGCCTCTTCATGTGCTGATTTGTCCTCGGGACCAGCGGTGCTTCATAGGCATTCAAGGGGCTACGCAAGCACGCAGGCAAAAAGATGCCATGCGGTGCTTGAGCTGGTGTACTTGGGGGACAGGAGCCACACTGGGGCAGAGATTCTGTCAGCTCTGCAGGGGCAGGTTCAGAGGTGGTTGATGCCATGCCAATTTAAGCAAGATATGGTGGTTTGCGACAATGGCACCAACCTCTTCTCCACCCTCCGGCAGGGACAACTGACCCATGTGCCCTGTTTGGCTCACGTCCTTAACTTGGTGGTGCAGCGGTTCTTGGGCAGGTACCTGGGCTTACAGCATGTTCTGAGGCAGGCCAGGAAAGTCTGTGTGCATTTCAGCAGGTCATATGATGCCAGTGCTCGGCTGGCTGACCTCTAAAAGGAATTTAACCTGCCCAAGAACTGCCTAATCTGTGACATGCCCACCAGGTGGAACTCACTGTTGGCCATGCTACAGCGGCTGCACACGCAGCAGAGGGCCATCAATGAGTATATATGCGACTATGGCACCAGGACAGGGCTATGATTAGGGATGCATGCACTGTCCTGTCACCATTTGAGGAGACCACGAGGATGGTGAGCAGTGACAGTGCATGCATCAGTGATACTGTTCCTCTTGTCCACCTGTTGGAGCACACGCTGCGTGGAATAATGGACAGGGCATATGAGGCAAAACAGAGGGAGGAAGAGGAGGACTTCCTTACCTCTCAAGGCCCCCTTTATCCAGACAGTGTTCCTGTGTGCCCGCCGATCACACAGGAAGAGGACGAGGAGAAGGAGGAGTATTGTGTCAGCATGGAGGTGGAGCCTGGCACTCAGCATCAGCAGCAATCTTCAAGGGATCATTTACAGTCCAAAGAAACCCATGGACTTGTACGTGGCTGGGAGGAGGTGGCTGCGGATCATGTCATCCTTAGTGACCCAGAGGACTCTGGACTGAATGCCTCAGCAAAACTACGCTGCATGGCATCCCTGATCCTGCAAAGCCTGCGGAAGGATCCTCGTATTCGTGGTATCAAGGGGAGGGATGATTACTGGCTGGCAACCCCCCTTGATCCACATTACAAGGGCAAGGTTGCGGACCTTATCTTGCTGTCGCAGAGGGAGCAGTGGATGAAACATGTTCGGGAAGCCTTGCAGAAAGGTTTGTGCAACGTGTTTCTAGAGCCTGGAAGGTTACAATTTCCTGGTCCTCCTAGACAACGTGTTGCTGAGGCTTCGGTCAGTCACAGAAGGAGCGGTGGAGAAGGTGGCCGTCTGACCGATGCGTTCAGACAATTTTTTAGTCCACCTGTTGGTCTGATCGGTTCCAGCAACCATCGCCAGCGTCTGATTCACATGGTGCAGGATTACCTAGGGGCAGGATCAGACTTGGACACTTTTCCCATCGAAAATCCTCTGGGTTACTGGGTCTTGAGGATGGATCACTGGCCAGAGCTTGCACAGTATGCATTTGAGCTACTGGCCTGTCCTGCATCCAGCGTTCTTTCGGAACGCACATTCAGTGCTGCTGGAGGCTTTGTAACCGATCACAGGGTGCGCCTGTCCACCGAATCAGTCGATCGGCTGACCTTCATAAAAATGAATCAGTCTTGGATCACCAGCTACCAAGCACCTGATGCTGATGTAACCGATTGTTTTTTTTTTTTTGTGAGATCCCTTCAAGACTGCCTATGCTGATGCTGAGTGACTATCCTGTTATGCTGAGTGACAATCCTCATCCTCCTCAATTTTCATGCTGATAGCTTGTAAGAACATTTTTAGTTCTGGGCACAGCCACCAGCGGCCAAGGCCCAATTTTTCTGCCCCTGTGGGGCGTGTAATTACAATTTTTGATGCAATACTTTGCAGCAGGGCTCATTTCTGCGCTCCAACTATAGTATCTGTGAGGGGTTGCAGTATTGTGGCACCAGCACCAGTGCCAAAGCCCCAATTTTTCAGCCCTTGTTTAACAGGGGTACAGCAAAAGGAAGTTGGGACTGTAAATGAAGCAGGTGGAATGCGGAGGTAAAAGTAAAAAGTTTTATTTAGTAAAGTAGTGATAATAAAAAGCTAGAAATTCATTCATATATATACATATATGTCCTTAGCACAAGATGTAGGTATAATAAATACAGAAGTAAATATCCATAGAACACATATCGTGATAGATACATGATAATAAAAGTATTGACATACAGAACAGTAATGTGACCTACAAGTGCCAAGAGTGGCATGCTCGATAACTGTGTCCGTGATCACATGTTTATATAAATATGGGTAAATAACTAGTATAGAGGTGACATCAGATTAAACTCGTAGTTTGACGAATACCTTCACTCGTCAGGAGCAGATGCGACAATTGCCTATAGAATATAATAAATACGGTAAACCACACTCAATATAGAGGGGAATAAAAATAGTAGACTTGTGCTAAAAATAATTGGCCAAACACACTTACCAAATCGGGCAGATAGTAAGCATGCGGGAAACGGCACACGGTGAGCCAGAGGCAAATGACCCCTCCACGGGGGCTGCATCACCTCAGCCCCCGTGGAGGGGTCATTTGCCTATGGCTCACCGTGTGCCGTTTCACGCATGCTTTACTATCTGCCCGATTTGGTAAGTGTGTTTGGCAAATTATTTTTAGCACAAGTCTACTATTTTTATTCCCCTCTATACTGAGTGTGGTTTACCATATTTATGATATTCTATAGGCAATTGTCGCATCTGCTCCTGACGAGTGAAGGTATTCACGAAACGAGTTGAGCTACAATTTTAATCTGATGCCACCTCTATACTAGTTATTTACCCATATTTATATAAACATGTGATCATCGAGCATGCCACTCTTGGCACTTGTAGGTCACATTACTGCTCTGTATGTCAATACTTTTATTATCATGTATCTATCACGATATGTGTTCTATGGATATTTACTTCTGTATTTATTATACCTACATCTTGTGCTAAGGACATATATGTATATATATGAATGAATTTCCGCTTTTTATTATCACTATTGTAACGAGCCCCTGCTTGCTCGATTCCACTCTCCCGACACTCCTCTGCAGCTATAGAATCAGAGTGCAGATCGCAACGTCTGATGGTTCAGTCATCCGATGCTCCGGGACTAGAACTACAGCTATCTGCCGTTCTAATCAAGTTGTGTAGCTCAGAACAAACACCAGGCAGGCTGTGTGTAAGTTCAACCAGGAATCTCTTATATTGAAAAACACAGACTCTTTTATACAGTAAAAGAGGAGGTGTATACCTCCTGCTCATATTACTCTGAACATACACCTGTGACCAGAAACCTAATTACCATGGGCTAATTAACTAATCCCTTTAGACAGCCTAGATGACTCAGACATGACCATTAGGCCAGACTGGCCATCTTGTAGCTCAGAAAACCCAATCAACATTATAACAATAGCAGAGTTAATTAACACAAACAACAATGGGGAATCTAATGACTCTTAGATCCCATACTAGAGACTTATTTACAATACACATTCTAGCAGGCAAACGACAGACAGGTGGCTGGAATTTACATCAGCATCTCCTAACAGAATTTGTCCCAGCATTATGAATCAGCCACTATTTCTAATATGGCAAATCCAGGGTCCCCAGAGTCTGTGTGTCCTGGGGGACCAGGACCCGAATCCACAGTAATACCACCTCAAGAGTCCCCAGGCATACAGCTCACAATGAGCACCGTTCCCCCAAATGCCAGGGCCCATAATCGGTCGGCAAGAGGCTTGCATTCAGTCCCCTCCAACAGCCTCTATCCCGGGTGAGTCTGTCACAACTACTTTACGAAATAAAACTTTTTACTTTTACCTCCGCATTTCACCTGCTTCATTTAAAGTCCCAACTTCTTTTTCCTGAATACCTGAGATAGGGATGGAGACAACTTACCGTGCCTCATTTAAAGCCCCAAATTCCCCCTTTTTTACAAATTATATACCGGGATGGAAGCAGTTGGAAATTGGACTAGCAGTGTTCCCCTGCCACCCAAGCATGAGGATTGTCTATATGCCCTACTGGAATTTCTACATTTAGGATAATTGAAATATCTGTTTATCTATCTATGCATATATGTATGTATTTAGTTTTACATACATGGCTTTCCCGGTGCTGGTCCCGTACTCCCACATGACTATTTACATTTTTGCTAAATGTACGTTTATCATTGGCCAGTGTGTCATGCCTCTGTGGGTTGCTAGGCGTTTTGGTGGTGCTGGGGATCTCTGTGGGTCCCCCCTCCTGCCTTTACACTTTCTTGTGTTGGTGAGGCTCGGGGGGATGCCCCTCAGTGCATCGGCACCACGTCCCTTGCGTTGTGTGTGTGACATCAGTCCTGACGCCACCGCACTTACGTATTGTTTGCCATCTATGTGCACCCATTGAGGGAGGTTGGCGCCAATCGCTGAGCACTCATTGAGCTCAGGTGCGGACGCTGCCCCTCCTGGGATGCACGCACGTGGTGCTGGTGGCGTGTATATACATATCCCCATTTGGAGCAGGTTGTCTACACGGCCAGTCTCCTCCTGGGCTCCTTGCGGAGAGTGCATGGGTAAGAAATGGTGTCCATATAAACATGGCAGTATTGTGTAGCTCATCAAACAGGAATATCTGGGAATGAATATTGCATATATGTATCATTTAAAACAATAAAAGTTTTTTTAACGTAATTAATAAATAATAAACCCAGTAGACGTGTATGAAGTGGTATAAGGAAAGAGAATATGAATAAGCTAAATAGTTGATGTGCATAGTGCTAAACAGACTTAAAAGAAATAGTAGGTGCGCGAACAAGTCAGATTGATGAGAGATGAAATTAGAGTGAGACAGGAAACCTGACACCTAAAATGAGACAGTAAGGGGTAACAAAGAAGCCCTTACCTAAATGCTGCATCCAAACAATACCAGCGGACCAACAGCCAGTCCGCAAGGAGCCCAGGAGGAGACTGGTTGTGTAGACAGCTTCTTCTGCCCCTCTGTTCCAGAACACTTCATCCATGACCGTGTATGGATGAAGATCCTTCATCTATGACCGTGTAAAGCTGAAGCTCCTTCCCAGCTCTCCTCCGCTAGGCCTCGCACCCCCCCAGATGGGGATGGGGCCCCTGCTGCTGCCTAGTACTCCATTCTCCACTTCTTCCAGCCGGAAACTCCTCCCAGTGGCTTGTTACCTCAGCTTATATGGGAAGCCTGCCCCCTGCCAATTCCAGTTGGGGATTGGTCAGGGCTCCTCACATGAGCTGCCTGCCACTCCAGTCCTAGGTCCTGCCCCTCTTCCAGAATATTCTCCCTGGAAGCAGCGGAGGTGCCTCAGAACCAAAGCACAGGTGGTCACACTCACTGCTGCACTAACCACTCCCTGCCCCCCAGATCAAAACAAGCAGGCCTAGCCTGAAGCATAGGCCTGCCTAAATTTACCTGAACCGGTTTCCCTTACAAAATCCTCACGCTAGCACCTACCTATGGTAGAGGGTACTACACGCACTTAGAAAGCCTGAAGGCGGTGATTGGTTTTCGGGGTACTGTATATGGCTAGGCTCACAAAAAGTCTCACACATGTGGTATTTTGGGGTGTAACTTCACATATGCCCATGACATGTTTGAGCAATATATCATTTAGTGACAACTTTGTGCAAAAAAAAAAAAGTTTGTCATTTTCCCGTAACTTGTGGCAGAATATAAAATATTCCATGGACTCAACATGCCTCTCAGCAAATAGCTTGCGGTGTCTACTTTCCAAAATGGGGTCATTTGGTGGGGTTTTGTGCTATCTTGGCATTATATGGCCTTTCGAAACTGTGATAGGTAGTGGGGAGTGAAATCAAAAATTTACGCCCTTAGAAATCCTGAAGGCAGTGCTTGGTTTTCGAGGTCCTGTACGCGGCTAGGCTCCCAAAAATTCTCACACATGTGGTATACCCATACTCAGGAGAAGCAGCAGAATGTATTTTGGGGTGTAATTCCACATATAACCATGGCATGTGTGAGCAATATATCGTTTAGTGACAACTTTGTGTAATTTTTATTTTTTTTCGTCATTTTTCAATCACTTGTGACAAAAAACTAAAATATTTAATGGGCTCAACATGCCTCTCATCAATTTCCTTGGGGTGTCTACCTTTCAAAATGGGGTCATGGGGGGGTACTGCCCTGCCATTTAGCACCTCAAGAAATGAGCAGTCATAAACTAAAAGCTGCGTAAATTCCAGAAAATGTACCCTAGTTTGCAGACGCTATAACTTTTACGCAAACCAATAAATATACTCTTATTGACATTTTTTTTACCAAAGACATGTGGCTGAATTCATTTTGGCCTAAATGTATCACTAAAATTTAGTTTATTGGATTTTTTTATAACAAAAAGTAGAAAATATAATTTCTTTTCAAAATTTTCGGTCTTTTTCCATTTATATCGCAAAAAATAAAAATCGCAGAGGCAATCAAATACCATCAAAAGAAAGTTCTATTTGTGGAAAAAAAGGATGTACGTTTTGGTTGGGTACAGCATTGCATGAGGCCCCAAAATACAGGGTCATCTTAAGGTCACAGTGTCTGAGTTACACCACAATCTGTTTGTTCAACTGAATCACACGAGCGGACTTTCCGACGGACCGGACTCCATCGGACAATTCGATATTGTGTGGGCTCCAGCAGACTTTTTTTCCCAAAAGTCCAACGGACCTAGAAATAAAACATGTTTCAAATCTTTCTGACGGACTCGAGTCCGGTCGAAAAATCCGCTCGTCTGTATGCTAGTCCGACGGACTAAAACCGACGCTAGGGCAGCTATTGGCTACTGGCTATCAACTTCCCTATTTTAGTCCGGTCATACATCAACGAATCAGTCGGACTTTGGTGTGATCGTGTGTAGGCAAGTCCGTTCATTCAGAAAGTCCTTCGGATAGTCCGTCGGACCAGTCCGGTCGAAAAGTCCGCTTGTGTGTACGCGGCATAAGTTGTGTACAAATCAAATAAGTCAGGGACTTTTCACACATGGGGAAAAATTGACTTCCCAAGCAAGCTAACCTAGTAGTACACAAATCCTATAGTCCAGCTGGTCTTTCATTGTTCTGACAATAAGGGAAATAACAGCCTGAAGAGAAGAAGTATAGGGTCCTATTCAACAAGCTTCTGCAAACACAGGTAGTCATTGTTGTGGCCAAGTTGAGAACTTTAACTAGAAAGTCAACAGTATAGAAGCTTTCTGAGAAAAATTTCAAAATAAACTATACATATAGATTTCAGTATAAAACTTGATATTTAGGACATTGTAAAAAAAGACTGGGAAAAGTAGAGTATTAAGAATACTGGTTAATTTACAGATCTACACAAGATATCATCTTATCTAAAAACAGGACTCTGCTATAATATTACATGTGTGTTACAATGTAGTCATACAATTATTAGTTTAAGAGGTGTCAATTATTTTATGTGTATCCTTGATATCAAATTTTGGATCACTACTCCATATCTGTAGCTAAAAGTTTCCATTTAAAATGCTTCTAACCCCAAAAGATTAAATAACCCAAATTAGAAGGATGCCAGACCCTCAAAGACAATTTATATTTTTAGGTAAATTAACATAGTTGAATCTGTATACATTTTTTTTATTCTTTAACATATTATTTACTTATTACAATATTTAGATTTCCTCTGATAACCTGAGGAAAAACATTTTTAGTCCCAGTGTGCCTTTTGGTGGCTAGGTCAGTTGCTTATTAAATACACAAAATGTTAATCAATAATCTGGGTGGTTTTATGAGTTGTATTATTTTCACTGAATAAATAGAAAGTCAGGAAGACAGAGAGGGAACACAAGCCCATCATCTATGGTGATCACACACTCATTAAAGATCCAGAGACTCATCATCTGACACACTTCACTGAAACCAGGACACACATCTCCAGCATAGCTAGACACCATTTTGGAAAGACAACTCCACCTATTGATCGGTAGCTATTACAAGGGTCTGGTCAGCAGCCATTTTAAAGACTACATCAGCGTTTGGAGGGTAACTATAGTTACCTTTTCTCTTGAAGACGCCCTTTTGGGGGAAACACGTTGAGTGGAGCTGATCTTGTGATGTAATTGCGCATGCACGCTGTCGGTGCTTGGAGCGGAATGAGCTGTTTTATACACTGTTTTTAATATTGCTGAATGTGTAAGTGCAATGTCCCATTAGTAAACTTGATTGGAGCTGACCTGAAAATTTATAGATAGGCAACTCCTATCCTCATATTGATTAGTGGTTCCAAATCAATAATAACTGCTGCAGTAGGGAACAGACACAAAATATACACTCCGCATCTTTCCAAATAAATGTTCTGCTTTATTATGACGCAATTGAAGGTTTTTATACACATGATTATGTAGGCATCACATTAATATTACAATTGTACTTTTATGGTAACAAGGGGCATAACATAGGCAGGCTTATTCTGATCAGGACTCGAAAGAATGCAAACATGTACTGAAAATATTATTAGTGCCGAGTACACAGTGTGTGCACTGTGCAATACATATAAAATAGAATACAAATTTCCTTTAAAGTCTCCTCTCTTTTGATCAATATTTTGATCACTAACCATACCTGCTATTACCTTTAACCTGGAACCTCCACACGCTTAGGTGGAGGTAGTCCTGGCCAAAGAGTCAAAAACTCCATTGTGGAGAATATAATAGCTGAACAGCTTTTTAATTACAAAATGACTATTCATTGAGAAAAACAAATGATTGATAAAACATATTTACAGAGTACTGGCTGTACACTCCTGTGGCCAGAATGGCCTTCTAGCTTAATTGTGGGCATGCTGACTTATCAGCATATGTAAACACAGACAATTCTACATATAATGGAAGATGTACAAAAGGCAAATATGAATTCAATACGCCTACACTACTTTTCAAATCACATATATATATATATCCCTTACAATTAAAGTACTTGAATAAATAGTACCCTAGACTGTGATTCCAAGAGGGAAACAAATCAAACACAGATTTCTTTAATTTAGTCATTTTTGCAGTGTCTGGTGTGGATCCAAGTGACTTTTCCTTCAAGTTTTGCACAACTGTACATTAACTAGATGCTGTATTGAATCTCCAAACATTTCATTATATATAAATGTCTCTTAACAATCCACAAGTCACCTGTCTTTAGTTTTAGATCCTTCCAATCTGGAATTTGGGAGAAAACACATAAATGAGTTTGTCAAAAACCTTAAAAGATCAGAAACATTCTCTGTGAGATCCAAATGGAGGACATCAGGTGCTGAGACAAAATATAAGCAAGTGAGCAACACACTCCCAAACAAAATCTCATAGGGCGAGAGTCCAACATTCCCCTTAGGGGCTTGATAAAATATTAGAAAACATTCAGGCAAAAGTTTTCTAGTTCCTTTTCTAGTTTTCCGCGAAATTGTAGACAGTAGGGGGTGTAAAAATAAAACCTCGATACTTCTAGTAAGGACTCTCCTATAAAAATTATTTCCTCTGTTACTCTCTGTAGATTCTGACACTCTGTACTTACTAACTACTTCTGATAACACTTTTTACTGTTGCCTTTGCAGTAGCATTTGCAACTGGACATCCAGAAAACATATCCATACAGACAAAATGCATACTTGTAAGATCCTGACTTGGGTACCTGGATATATCTTTTTGTAATCTCTGGAAGGGATGTTCAGCTTTTGGTAACACCTTTGGTGAGGTAAAACAAGAAGTGGTATGTTATAAAAAAACAACTGTGGTGAACCCTGGCTCTATCCCATGCTCATTTACTAAGGCAGCCATAACTGCTTGTGACTGATGACACGGCCCATCTGTCAAGCTGGAGGTAAAAGAGTGACGGGCAGACATAAAATATCACATTTTTCCAAAGTCCCATTTCATAAGAAATTGCCCCCTGTGGACCACTTGTTCTTCTCATTCTCGGGTCCTTAAAGTTGAATTATTAATCCCAGCTATACTGGGCCAGAACTAGGGTGGAATCTGAGTTGCACAGACCCAGCAAGTGTCTCGGGCTGTAATGCAGCATCCTTAGTCGCCTGGTCTGCTTCCATGTGTGAGTTTTAATATTAGTATGGCTACCTCAGCAAGAAGCTGGAAGGCTGAAAACAGCCAATCAATTAACTGGCATGCTTTATTGGTTTGTCCATAAATCCAAAATATTCTTCTGCTTATACAACTGCACTTACTAGGAAAAGGGGCACATCATTTCACAATCCACACATTCTGCTTTGAATTTCTAAAATAAAAATAAGTAAAAACAAAAAGGACCAACAAACTGTATTTGACAGAACAGAAAGCTCTCAGCCACATCAAAAACTATACAACTGGCTGCAGGTGGCATCTATCCCAACAGGGTGTGTGGACTTGATGTGATGGGTCTGTTATATTTAAATTTATTTATTATTGCTTTCACATCATCGGCCGCACATTAAGTTATTATCAGACCTTTAGATTTCATCTTTGTAGAAACATTTCTTATGTATCCCATCCATCTTGGCTTTGTTAAATATTATAGCAGCTGTATTCTAATTAACAACCTCATCTTAATCTAAACTAATCCCCTTAAAAATGTTCCCAATAACCTGGATTTCATTTCCAACCAAAGGTTTTCTAAATCTACTACAATATATCTATATTATTGATAAAATTGTTAAACTCATATTATAAATTAATACTCACACCCTAATGCCTCGTACACACGATCGGATTCTCAGATGGGAAATGTTCGATGTGAGCTTGTTGTCGAAAATTTCGACCGTGTGTATGCTCCATCGGACATTTGCTGTCGGAATTTCTGTCAACTACTGTTTGAGAGCAGGTTCTCAAATTTTCCGGCAAAAAACTTTGTTGTCAGAAATTCCGAGCTTGTGTACACAAGTCCGAGGCACAAAATTCCAAGCATGCTCAGAATCAAGTACGAGACGGAAGCGCTCGATCTGGTAAAACTAGTGTTCATAATGGAGATAGCACATTCGTCACGCTGCAAATTTTTAAATCTTTCAATGCAGCGCATTCTCTTCTTTATAATGCTAGAATAATGAAGTTGCTTTGCTGCTGATATTCATACACAGTTCTGACAAACTGATTTCTTTATTATTTCTCGTGATCTCCTGAATAATCTTTTTTATTTTTTTCACCAGATCTCCAGAATAATGTTTCCTATTTTTTTTTTAGAGTGATCTACTTTTTTTTTTTTATCAAGATCTCCTGATTTTTTTTGTTCTTTTTTTATAGTGATCTTTGAACTAAAACACATCAAACAACTAAAACACAGCCAAGTATTTGTAAAAAAAAAAAAAAAATAGTAATTTATTAGGGGTCATAACAAACTAAAGAGGAAGGCAATGCTGGATAAACTGTTGTAATTGGCAAAGACTTTTTACCCCAGGGCAGACATCAATTATTTGACAGGCAAAATTGGTAGCCTGTGGAGTCCTTTTAATAGGGAGCATAATCCGGTCCAGGACATCGAGAGATCGGGAGAAGCAGCAGATGACATATATGTCCCCAGGCTGTGGTCTTACAACAGCCTGCGTTTTTTGCCAGACCAGACCGAACCCAGGCCATCTCTCTCTTGACTTCCTTCCACACTTCCTTCCAGGCTGTGGCTGTGGTGTTGGAGTTGTGGCAGGAGGTGGAGGAGGAGTATGGTCCAACTCACATACATGACTTTTGTTGGTGAGTTGGCCCCTCCCCTCCTTATTTAGGGCCTGAAATATGACCTCCTCACAGATGAGGCGTTGGCCCTCCTCCATTTCTTGCATTTTACTGGCCGTCATACACACAAAGGCCTAGTGGACATTAGGGGTGTTTGTGAGGACCCCAGTAGCCTGTTGAATTAAACGAAACGCTGACTCCTCCCCTTCCTGGGCCTTTTTGTTTGAAGGAGGAGGGGAGGAACCTGGGATTCGGTCAGGCTACTGTTCATGGCCACCTCCTGGCTGCCACTTTCCACGGCCACCTCCTGGCTGCCACTTTCCATGCCCTCCTCCTGGCTGAGACTTTCCTGTGTATGAAAATGGGGCATGGTTTTAGTTTTTTGGTCATCAATCACACACAATTTAGAGCTCATGACTGTTGCAAACTGAGTGTTAACAAAAGACTATCATTCTGACCCCAGCATTTTTCATTCTTGTCCCAATCATTTTTGGCTACTACTGTCTATTGATATGTAAACCACTTTGTTAAATCAGAAATTAGTGATCAATAATAACACCTAGTTAACATCATTAAAATTTTGACCAGAAATATGTTGAACAAAGCTATACCTGGCTCAATCTGGTCTCCTCCACATCTTCCTGGGTGGAAGGCCCAGGTTGTACATCGGAAGCCTCATCTGAGGTGGAAGGAAGAGTGGAAGGAAGTGTGGAAGGAAGGGTTGAGAATGATGGCCTGGGTTTACTCTGGTCTGATAAAAAACGCAGTCTGTCGTAGTACTAGAGCCTGGGGATATATATGTCATCTGCTGCTGCTCCTGATCTCATGAAATCCTGGACCGTTTTGTGCTGCCTATTATACATGCTCCGCAATCCACCAATTTTGGCCTTCAAATAGGTGATGTCTGCCGTGGGAATCACCAACTTCACCAGTTCCAACAGTTGCTCCAGCGCTGCCTTCCTCTTTAGTTTGTTGTTATAAAATTGGTGTTTCACTTGCCACAGACATGGCAGCTCTCTGTACTTATCAATGAAGTTGGGGAGGAAGATATGGCCATTAAATTTATCCATTTTATCTGCAAGACACAACACAAGACAAACCCTAATGTCAGGCTAAACTCTCCTAATCTTGTCCCAATATAGGCTTCAATCTCTAAAAGCAGTATAAGCCACTAACCACTGATGCCCCAAGTTAAAATGGTACCTTTGTTTGCACGATCGGCGCTTACGCTATTCTGTCCTCCGCTCACAAACCGTACGTACGACGCACGCGCGTTACGCTTTATCTACACTGCTCATGCGTGAAACTCTGCCCCTGACCTTCTTTCTAGTATATTCCCCACCCCTACTCTTTCAGCACAGTGGGAGAGCACATGGCGGAGAGACAACAGGTGCATGATAATCTCAGCAACGCGAGGAGGACGATGAAAGCCCGGAGCCACAAACGTCCCGATCCAGGAGGAGATTTAAGCCATCAAATATGTCCTTTGTAGAGATGGTGGAGATGGTGGACATCTTGAAGAGGGCCGACTATGATGGGAAGTTTGGACCATACCCAAACCCAAAAATTGAGAAAGGCCAAGATCATGACTAAAGTTGTGAGAAGTCTGCAGAAGAATTTTGGGGTACGAGGATCAAAGGAGCAATTGAGGAAACGCTGGTCAGACCTCAAATTGAGGGAGCAGGATCAGTATAGAAGGATTAAGAGAGTGCTGCAAAAAAGTAAGTATTTGTCGTGTGTTCCAATTATTGTTACTTGCATGCTGCTCCATGTGCTTTTCTTTACTGTTGTACATATTAAAATGGCATGGGGACATTAATCGTCCATAGTAAACATTGTTCGTTAGATGAAAGATTTGACTCCCGCACTTATGGTACAAATGAAAATTAAATGTAAAATATGTGAAGAGCTGCAGCCTCTATCAATAAATGTACCCTAAGGTAAATCTAGAAAAATATGAAAAAAGGGGAAATATAGATATGGCGCTGCTCTTATTAAGAGGTAATTTGCAACCTCTAGATACTTGAGGGGTGTGTATACCACGGGTGCATATAAAAATTCAAAAAACAAATAGAAATGCGCTAACTTTTCCTGTGTGAAATCCACAATTCTGTGCAAAATCTGCAATTCAAAGTAACATTTCTGTGCCAAGAAAATACAACATATATGGCTGGTACATAGTATTGCTGTGAAACTGGGCTCAGAAACATGCATATATCCTTAAACCCTGGTGTATAAAAAAAAGTCCAATGATAAAGTGATAATGTGCTCCTTCAAATTGTTCTGTGCTTCTTAGAAAACAGTGCCCCATAAGAAAAGCACTCACCACACTCATAATAGCATATGAATATGACAAAAATAACATTTGTACACATTTTAGTGGGTGTTTAGGGTAAGCACTACAATGGAGCTGACAAAATACATTGTTAAGTGACTAGGCTAGGTGTTTATGGGCCCAAGATAGCATGCTGGGGAGGTTAATGAAGGCAAATGCATTAAGGACAAAAAAGGAACTTTAAAAGCTTCCAGCATGCATGAGGACAAAGGAGACATTCACCGCATATTACAATCATGGTAATTAGGGAATAATGAAATAAATACAATACATTAGCAAACATTAAATACATCGAATGTGATGTTAAAGGAAAAAACGTACCTTAATATAGTCCTGCTGTAGGACCTGTATGATGGCAGAACAGGTCTCTGGAATAATGATCCCCAGAGCCTGGGGGGAGACGCCTGTTGAGAACTTGATGTCCTGCAGACTTCTCCCTGTACCGCAAGGTGGCCACGAGCCTCTGCTTGGGAGTGATAGCATGCCGCATGCAGGTGTCCTGCTTCGTAATATAAGGGGACAGCAAAGCCAACAGATGGTGAAAAATGGGGTCCGTCATCCAGAGATAATTCCTGAAATCATCAGGATTATGCTCCTGAATCTCCCGCAACAAGGGCATGTGCGAGAATTGGTCACGCTGGAGCAACCAATTCTTCGTCCGTGAACTCCTCCTCGCCCTGTTCATGGACTGAACTTGGGTCAAAGAAAGAACTCCAACACCAAGCCCCTGCACAGCACGATGAGTACGTACCAGCAACCTGGCTTGAAAAAGGTCGGCTGGTCAGAACGAACTAACAGAACGCACTGAAAATCAGAAAGAACCTGAGAAGAAACAAGCGGACAAGAACGCACTGCAAAACAGATACGAACTGACAACACACACTGAAGAACAGATACGAACCCACAAGCACAAACTGAAGAGCAGTAACGAACTGAAAAGCACGAGGCTGAAAAGCGCAAATTGTCTCTCCCCAAACTTCTACTAACACAAGATTAGCAGAAGGAGCCCAAAGGGTGGCGCACTTGGTATTGAACTTCCTTTTATAGTGCCGTCGTATGTGTTGTACGTCAGCGCGTTCTTGGCGATCGGAATTTCCGACAACTTTTGTGTGACCGTATGCAAGACAAGTTTGAGCCAACATCCATCGGAAAAAAAATCCACGGTTTTGTTGTCGGAATGTCCGGTCGTGTGTACAGGGCTTAATACTAATATATATCCACAGATATATTTCCTTAAAGGAGGACATTTTACTTAGATTTTTTAAATGCACCGTTTCCATTATCAAAGGATATTCAATTTGTGTAATACACGGTTAAATGTAACCCTCCTTTTACCATGTTTGGAAAACAGATTAAAAATAATTGTGATCACTTTGTTTATCATTAGATTAATTAACCCGGCACATTTTGTAATTAATGTTTTGTCTAAAAAACTGAAATTGGCATGGTGTCCTTCCAGCTTATCACTGATCTCTCATCCCATTCTTTCAAAGGAGCACAAAAGGAGGGGGCACATCTGCATACATGACACACACAAGAGAAAGAATTAAAGGTTCCAGCACTCACACACATACAATATCTCTCTAAAATCGCTTACATTTTTCCCATTTGTACATAACACATGCATATCATTCTCTCATTTTCTTTTAACGCTTTAATATTTTCCTGCTTAAATTCTGCTTTCCTTATTTTGTTCTGATATCCTTTGCATCCCATGTATTGTAATCCCATACTTCACATACTCTAGCTTCTATAATTCTATAATCAGACGGGCAGCCATAGTGCTCATCCCATCTTCCCTCTCTGACAACATATAAAGTATTCTGTTTTGACTTTACTAGTTGTAGTGCCTGACCCCAAATTCATCCCACAACTTAACATGAAAATGTCCCTTCCTGTCTAGTGTTAATGGTCACTCTTGATCCATCCTGCTCACATAGATATCTGTTTATCTAACTGTTTATTCTGCATGATTCTTAGTCCCCTGTGGACTTTGGTAACCCAGTTACCCAGTTCCCCTTTGTGGATCCCTGTCCACTCTAACCATTTATCTAGGGGCTCAGTATGTTTTATAGCGCTCCTCTTGTCCTGGGGCATTTTTGAGGGTCTCTTACCCTTCATTCCCTTACTTAATTCAATGCCCATAATGACTGGCCAGTCTTCTCTACGTGTGCCTATACCCTCTTACCTCTAAACTACTTTATCCAGCAGATGTACTACATATACCTGTGAACAGCACTATTCTTCCCTTTCTTATCTATAACACTGATGGACAGTAGACAGTGACAACATAACATATAACCACCAATCAATACAGTTTGATTAAGGAGAGTAAAATAGGTACCCTTTGTCTCGAAAATTCCTTACTGATCAAGGAAGTCTGATAACTCAAATGTAAGCAAAAGGCTTACCTCAGCCGGCTGATTTATCAGAAATTCCTGGATCGACTCAATCTCCTCGTTTCAGATTCTCAGGGTTACCTGTAAATCCCCTCCTGGCTTGCTCGCCATCTGACCTGGACATTTATAGATAGGCAACTCCTATCCTCACATTGATTAGCGGTTCCAAATTAATAATATCTACTGCAGTAGAGAACAGACACACAAAAACACTCCGCATCTTTCCAAATAAATATTCTGCTTTATTATGATGCAATTGAAGGTTTTTATACACATGATTACATAGGTATCACATTCATATTACAATTGTACTTTTATGGTAACAAAGGGCGTAACATAGGCAGGCTAATTCTAATCAGGACTCAAAGGAATGCAAACATGTACTGAAAACATTATTAGTGCCATGTGCACAGTGAGGATAGTGTGCAATGCATATACAATAGAATACAATTATATACAGAACTTACAAATTTCCTTTACAGAGCTTACTGCGCTATGAGGCTTCTCCTATTTATCTCTTAACCCGTGCAAATGACTGTGAATGATATGTGAAACTGAAGTTTCTTGTTTGTGATCCTCATGAGAAGAATGGTGTCCTAAGCTGGCTGGTAGAGTTAACTAACTTTTATGTCTATAGTATATTAATATAAAGGGGAAAAAAACGCGCTAAAAAGCAATTGTAAATGCTGAACTGCAGCTGCAACAAGAAAACACTAATATCAGTGTAATAAACTAAAGCAAATAAAATAAGTGCGCTTACAGTCAGATGGTCACAGATATAAATTCATGTGTTACTTACATAAATTTATAAATAAATAAATATATATATGCTGTGAATAATTGATAAATCAAATACCAAAATCAGAAAGTGCTTATAGGTAAATAAACTCCAATATTAAATTGAGTGCACAATAGGTGACCAAACGTGTAAATAAATATATATAGATGATTCAATTTTCATAAATTAGAAATGAAATCAAAAGTGAATATAAAAATGGGAAAAGTGAGTAGAGTCCATTCATAAGAAACTCAATTTAGGCGCATCAGTTCCATGAAGGAAAAGTCACATATCCACAGTTCATTGAGAACAGCCAGTGTGGGTGAAGAAAAGAAGAAGGTGGTGTGAAGGGATATCCAGACAAACAGTGAATCCGGAGGACACTATAGATGGACCCTTACCAAAAGCGGTGGACCTCCCTAATAGCAACATCTAGTGTGTGTGCAGATACAGCCCTCTGCAGGGACAGCTGGATGGCGGCGTCCGGATCAGCCAATGAATGCAGCGTTCCAACGGAAGGCGATTCCAGTGCGTCCACCTGGAGGGGGGCACCCAAGTATACAGCAGCTGTGATATTTGATATCATATATAAGGGTTTTAATATTTTAGCACTTTAGGAAGAATTAGGGTGGTGCTGATTGTCACACATATCATTTTCCATCATCATCATCTGCTGGAGATAAAAGACGTCACTCCTCTGCTGCCACTTCCAGTAATGTCTCCTCTCTACTTCAGGAATTAGATGGTGGGCACTGTCAGCATGTAGTAATGTATTCCCTGCATTTTCCTTTCTGAAGAGTGTAGAGGCTAGACAATTATCATCGTCTTTAAAGATAGTGAGATCCAGAAATGGAATTTTGTGTAAATCGCTGGTCACCGTAAATTGCAAATTAAACTGGTTCTGGTTAAGGTATCAATGAAAGTATTAATAAGGACTAGAGTGCCCGTCCAAATGATAAGCATGTCATCAATATAACGTAGCCAGCATAACACATGGATCGTATATACCAATAAAGATTCATCAGAAAATAAGGTACGTTCCCACCCCCCCAGGTAAAGGTTGGTGTAGGCAGGTGCGCAGCAAGTGCCCATGTTGAGGTGTTCAGTGAGTACTGGAATAAACATCAGTTGTCCCAGACCAGAGTCTTGTGTCTCTCACAACTCAGAAAATATAACAGTGGCGATGAGGATGGGATTTACAAAGGAGAGAGAGAGAGCGAGCAAGAGCGAGAGAGAGCGAGCGAGAGAGAGAGAGAGCGAGCGAGAGCGAGAGAGAGCGAGCGAGAGAGAGAGAGCGAGCGAGAGAGAGAGCAAGCGAGAGAGAGAGAGACAAAGGCAGTGTGGATTGTCACCTGGACAAAAACAATCACAGAGCCCAGCAGGAAAATGTCATTGATCGGGACATTAAGTGAATTTGATGGAGAACAGACATCCTGGAGTTCCTGGGTTGAGAGACTGGAACAGTATTTCAGTGCAAATGCCATCCCAGACGACAGGCAAGTAGCAGTATTTCTGACAGTGGTTGGTGCTAAGACATATGACACTCTTAGGGATCTCCTTTCCCCTATAAAACCAGTAGGGATGAGCCGAACACTCCCCGATTCGGTTTGCACCAGAACATACTGAACAGGCAAAAAATTCAGAAGAACACACGAACACCGTTAAAGTCTATGGGACACGAACATGAAAAATCAAAAGTGCTCATTTTAAAGTCTTATATGCAAGTTATTGTCATAAAAAGTTTTTGGGGACCTGGGTCCTGCCCCAGGGGACATGTATCAATACAAATTTTTGTTTAAAAAAAAGCATTTTTTTTCGGGAGCAGTGATTTTTTTAATGCTTAAAGTAAAACAATAAACATGAAATATTCCTTTTATTATCATGCCTAGGGGGTGTCTATAGTATGCCTGTAAACTGGTGCATTTTTCCCATGTTTAGAACAGTACCACAGAAAAATGACATTTCTAAAGGAAAAATTGTCATTGAATTAAAACTGATCATGACTGTAATGAATTATGGCGTCTCTGCAATATAGATAAAACTCATTGAAAAAAAAAATAGCATGGGTACCCCCAGTCCATTACCAGGCCCTTTGAGTCTGGTATGAATATTAGGGGAACCCCGAACCAAATTTTTTTACAAATATTGCATGGGGGTCCCCCTAAAATCCATACCAGGCCCTTCAGGTCTAATATTGAAATAAAGGGGAACCCTGTGCCAAAATTTAAAAAATGGCATAGGGGTTCCCCCCAAAATCCATACCAGACCCTTATCCAAGCCCGCAGCCTAGCAGGCTGTAGGAAAAGAGGGGGATGAGAGAGCACCCCCCTCCTGAACTGTACCAGGCAACATGCCCTCAACAAGAGAAGAGTGCTTTGGGGTCTGACCCCAAAGCACATAGTCCCCATGTTAATGGGGACAAGGGCCTCATCCCCACAACCCTTGTCCGGTGGTTGTGGGGGTATGCGGACGGGGGCTTATCGGAATTTGGAAGCCCCCTTTAACAACGAAACCTCCAGATCCCAGCCCCCCTATGTGAATTGGTAATGGGGTACATTGTACCCCTACCATTTCACAAAAAGTGTCAAAAATGGTAAAAAAGACAAGAGACAGCTTGGGACAAGTTCTTTATTAAAAAATAAAAAAATAAAAATGTCCAGAAATGTCCATTCATCTTCTATCACGCCGCCCGATGGACCAAAAAAGAAGAAAAAAAAGAAAGCTGCAACCGTCCCGCCCCCATGGGAGGCTCCCGCCGACTGACGCTTCTTCTCTGTGACAGTTTTAATATAGCTGAGGGTGACGTGGTGATGTAAACGGATGACCCTGCCCCCATCTGACGCCACAGGGAAGCCACAGGGAAGCTTTGACTCGAACATCAGGCTCATCCCCTAAAAACTAGCAACTAAGACTTTGGCAGAGCTCTTGACACTGTTAGAGGATCACTTCCAGCCTAAACCACTAGAGATTGCAGAAAGATTTTGGTTCTATCAGCGGCAGCAGCAGCCAGGTGAAGAAATTAAGGCTTATGTGCTCGCCCTTCACAGACTAGCCTCTACATGTTCTTTTGGGGAGTACTTACCTACTGCACTGAGATATAAGTTTGTCATGGGACTGAATTGTGAGTCTAGGAAGAGAGACAAGAGACTGTTAACAGAGAAAGACTTTACCCTTACAAAGGCAATTGAGATTCAGTGATGGAAATGGCTGTGAAAGATACAGTGGAATTGAACCCCCAGGGCAGAAGGCAAGAGGTGAAACAGGAAGTTTTCAGAACAGCAGTCAAGCCAACTGCCACTAACTGGAAATACAGACCGCCACCAAGCCAGGAGTCAGCTTGCTACAGACCATGACCACAAAGTCTGCCAGTTTAAGGATCAGACTTGTCATAATTGCGGTAAGACAGGCCATCTTAAACGAGTGTGCCGTAGCAAGAAGGTGTGAGATGAACAACCTCTGAACCCCAAGACAAAGACATATATGGTGGGAAGATATACATCATCACCTGAGTCAGAGGATGAGGAAGTGCTCCACAGATTAGACATACATCATATGCATTCAGCACCCTCCGCAATGATTATAGAGGTAACCGTTGAGGGAAAGAAACTCAAGATAGATGTACACACAGGAGCAGCAGTTTCAATTATCACCCAGAAACAATGGAGACAGGTTCAAACCTGAACAACTGTCCGGTCAACATCAATCAAACTGCAGACATACTCAAAGCAGATACTCCACCCACTAGGTTACGCGAAAGTACAGGTATTGTACAAGGGTCAGACAAAAAGACTGTCATGTGTCCTAGAAAATGGGGGACCCCTTCTCTATGGGAGAGACTGGATTGCTCACTTTGGTATGCCAGACATTGCCATGAACCCCTGTAACACTTACAATTCCATTAGGAGATAATGAGGGATGGGTGGTGTCCCTGAAGCAGTGCTTCCCAAAGATCTTTGATAACCAGTTGGGGAAAATAAAGCATGACTGTGAGAGACTCAAGCTGAAACCAAACGCTCAGCCTAAGTTCTTCAAAGCTTGGACAGTAACTTTCGCACTCCGAGCAGGAGTGGAAACCAAACTAAGTCGGTTGGAGAAACAAGGTGTCATTTCAAAGGTAGAGCACAGCGAGTGGGCATCACCAGTTGTACCAGTAAAGAAAGCGAATAGGGACTTACGCATTTGTGGCGATTTCCACATGGCACTGAATTCCCAACTGGAGATAGACCAGTATCCCCTACCCAGAGTAGGGGACAAGCATATTTACAAGACAAGACAAGACAAGCATATTTACAGTTTGAGGTCCACCCTTCTTCCCAAAAGTTTCTAACCATCAACACAAGGGACTGTGTGAATACAATCAGATGGTGTTTGGTGTAGTCTCTGCCCCAGCCATTTGGCAATGAAAAATGGACAAGATTTTGGTGGACATTCCTTGCACGCAGTGCCTGCTAGATGATATGCTCATCACGGGACGGACAGATCAGGAACACAAGCGGAACGTGGAGCTTATGCTGGCGAGACTCCAAAAGTGAAATGGTCTAAAAATGGTCTAAAAGTGAACTTAGGGAAATGCCAATTCATGGTGCCTAAATTGGAGTTTTGTGGTCACCTTATGGATGTGGAGTGTATACACACCACGGAAGCCAAGGTTGATGCTTTAGTCAAAGCTCCAGCCCCAACCAATGTCCAGCAGCTGCGATCATACCTTGGCTTGCTGTACTATTACCACAAATTCCTGCCAAATCTGGCACACACCTTGTTTCCGTTGAACAAGCTTTTGGAGAAACACCCCAGATGGGACTGGTTGGCTGCATGCCAATGTGCTTTTGAAGCTTCTAAGTGGAAGCTGTTGGAGTCACGCATGCTTATGCATTATGACCTCCAGAAGACTCTCATCTTGGCTTGTGATGCCTCACCCTATGATCTGGGGGCTGTACTATCTCACATCTTACCAGATGGGTCAGAAAAACCAGTGGTATTTGCCTCCAGGTCTTTGACAAAAGCAGAAAGCAATTACTCACACATTAACAAAGAGGCTCTGATATCTGATATGTGCTGATATGGGCAATTAAGAAGTTTAATCTTTACCTGTATGGTAGGGAATTCACCATACTGACGGACCATAAACCACTCCTTCAGATCTTTGGCCCTAACAAAGGCATCTCTCAGACGATTGCGGCCCGCTTCCAACGCTATGCCCTATTCTTGGGAGCATACAGCTACAAAATCCATTATCGCGTTCATGATGCCAATGCTAATGCAGGCGCAATGTCGCGACTGACAGGGACGTCAACAGACTCCTCTCCACCGCAGCCCATACAGCCAAGGATACCTTCCTGAAAACAATACTCTCCTGGGTATGGTCCGGTTGGCCTGCAACCGTCATATAGGATTATGTACCTTATTTCGCTAGGCGTATGGAATTAACTGTGACTGGCAACTGTGTTTTATGGGGAGACCGAGTGATCATTCCACAGACCCCCTGGAGACACATTCTGGACTTGATACATACTGGTATCCCAGGGGCACACGTATGAAACAAAAGGCCTGAGGCCTTTGTGTGGTGGCTGAACCTAGACTCAGATATCACGACATATGTGAATGCTTGTGCTGGATGTGCACAAACTGCAAGAGACCCTCCTCTAGGGACTTGGCCCACGGTTCCTTGGTTTCGCCTACACCTGGACTTTGCAGGCCTGATCAGAGGACACACCTGCTTGATCATAGTGGATGCCCATTCAAAGTGGCCTGAGGTCATTCCTGTTACTCATCCAATGACTAAGGCGAGGATTTCCATACTGTTACATCTCGCTGCTACATTTGGATACCCCAGAGAAATCGTCATGGACAACGGTGCACAATTCACCAGTCAGGAGTTACAGCGTTTCCTGACTGCCCACAACCTCAAGCACAAGTTGACCGCACCTTACCACCCGGCTACAAATGGTCAAGCACAGCGGTTTGTGTAGACTTTCAAATGCTATTTCAAAGCTACAGTGGCTGCAAGTAAACAACAGTCCCTGTCACCCCAGCAGCTGAACTCCTTCCTTTCTAATTACAGAAACACACCACATGCAACCACCGGTAAAACTCCAGCTAAACTCCTTCTGGGTCGGCAGCCATGGACTGTTTTGGACATCCTCCACCCTCAAACAGTCCAGGAACATGTACTGCAGTCCCAAGACAAGATGGTCAAACACGACGAGCTCCCAGGATTCACAGCCCAACAAAAATGTATAATAGTGACAGGAACTTTGTGGAAAGAGACAGCCTGCCCACATCCCTATATAGATACACAATGGGGAATTCTCCTCTTGGTGGGACTTTGTAGGGCAGGAATCTCAAGACATTACATCAAAATTATAAACAATACATTTTATTTATCAAAAAGTTTAAAAAGACATGACAAATATTAAAAAGATAACGAAAAGTGGATGCCAGAATTTCAAGTGATGACAATACAACAATTGTACATAACCAATTATCAAAGATACACTTAACCCCACAAAAGCTGTTTCAGCAAGAAAAAGCTGTACAGTGAAGCCCGACGTGTTTCGAGGTTTTACAATTGTTGAGACCTCTTCTTCAGGGGCTGATGGTGAGGTATAATGTCTGTCTAAAGACCTTTTGTAAAACGGAAAAGGAAAAAAGAAAAACTAAAAAGGCAGAATAAACAACACCGTATGCACCAAACATAATGTAGTATTCAAATATGTGTCTAAGGCATGAACATCATGGTGTAAAACAAAAAATGTTCTAACCGTGTTGTTCCTTGATCAGCGTCAAAAGGCATCCAGTTTAAAATAGAGGGGACAGAATGGTTTACCAGTGGGGGTCAGAGCTGTAAGCCATCGCTAAAGTACCGAATGCGTCCACAAACCAGGACACGACACAAAGGTCCTCCTATCCACCAGATTGTGACACTCAAGATGTAAGTTGTTGTAAAATATTATTGTCCACTAGAAGGAAGAAGAAAAACAATGTGGTAACAGAGTATCCCATATATAGGAAGAGAAGGACAGAATTGTGTCTTGTTTGACATGCGCCTGCTGGGCTAGCAGGGCTGAATGTGTGCATTTTTTTACATACCTGTCAACGCATATAGGGTGAATTACCCCTCTGCGGACTACAATGAGGGTATCTCAGACGGTACTGTCTGGTCTATAGTACCGAAGGATGCACCGATGGAGCCCCTGCAGTCAGTGGCTACAATAAAATAAAAGGCCAACAGCAGAAAACCTGGGATACACTGAGTTAGCATATGGAGAATCCTCCCTAGGCATAGGTTAGTGTAGTTGTGCCCTGCATGTAAAATACATGCTGAGCTCCAAGAGACATGTTACCCATATAATGTATAGGGGGTATAGGGAAGAGCTGCACGGCTTACCTCTGATAGCTTGAATTGCGCATTCAATCCGACACCCACACCATCATGGAGTCAGGCGTCTTCATGTGTAGTTTAAGTAGTGTTGCTTATTGAGAGCCGATGCCTAACAGCTGACTAACAACCAGCGTCATCGCCGGTGGGAGGGGTCGCCCTCCGAATCCCCGGCGCGCAGGCCAGCCCCCAACCTCCACACACGAGTCCAGTCCAGGAGAGGGAAACGTCACATCCTGGAACAGATGGATCCGTACTTGGAGGGAGCTGACATCCGCGTCAGGGGCCCGTGGCGCTGCTGATCGCTATGGCAATGGGATAAACATGTCCCGGCCATCGGCGATCATAGAGAGGGAGGCCAAACACTGCCAAATACAGATGGCATTAATGGCCCCCGTGCGCCGAGTGGGGTATCCTGATGCGGATCAGGCAATCCCTCAGATCTGCAATGGCTTAAAGTCCGACACCACAGCGGCACCAATGTTGGTTACAAGGACTAGAGAGGGAATGCACAGATGGAGCTAAACAGCGACACAGGACAACATATAACAGTAAGAACCAGTACAGAGAAATAGGACATAAGTGGATATCAGTAATAGCCTCTATATAAAGAGGTACATGAAAAGTAAATATAAATAAACAGTGCATCCAGGGGCGTAACTAGAAATCACAGGGCCCCATAGCAAAATGTTGTATGGGCCCCCCCCCCCCAAAAAAAAAAAAACTAATTCCATTGAACAACAGATTACTACGCTCATGTGGCACAGTACCCAGGCAACAGCTTATATTAATTTCGAACAACAAAACAAAAATTTAAATAACCATATAATAAATTGCAAAATTCAAAGCAGTGTGTGTACTACTCTTACTCTTTTATACTTACGTTTTGTAAAGGGCAAACAACGCAAACTGCACCGGTTTGAGAGGAAAATTAACAGGATGACAACCTTGTAAGGGAAGGAAGAAATTAGGTCTTATGTTCTATGCACTTTAACTTGGCATAAAAATCTTAATTTTTGAGTTCACACCTACTTGATTTAGACCTTGATGCTTAACGTATATATTTTCAACATGTCTTTTAAAAATAACCAAAGAAAAAGAAGCCATGGTTTCAACATCCAACAGCCAAAAACAAGCCAAATGTAGGGCAACAGAACATTAGAAAAAGTCAACCTGAAAAAGAGTGAATCTTGATCTAAAATATGAAGATATGATGATGATAAATTAACAATATCTTACTATATTTCTTTTATTTGATTCTATCCATTTCTCTCCAAAGCTGTTTTCCAGCCAAACAGGCAGTGCAGAAGCCAAAAAACTTGCCATCCTTTAATTTAATTGACTAGAAAGGTGTCATTTGTCATCAAAAAGGAAGATTTAGATGGGTAAATGGGCAAGGTCTACACACACTTTACAAAAGAGTGTATGCAGAAAACTAATTTTGACTGGATTAAAAAAAAATATTTGATTCACATAGGATGAAATTTTGCCTGATTTGCAATGCTCAAACTGGGCACGTGGGGCAGCTGTGGACAGGTATGAAAAAGGAAAGTATCGGTTAACAAGCCAATTCAAGAACTGAGGCTAGTTAAACGAGTAAAGTGGAACTCTAGTCAACACAACAAAGTACAAAGCTGACATACATATAAGCATTCAGACAAAATATTTGCCAAATACTTATAATTCAGTTCAGCCAGTTTTCAGTTTTACACATCAAAGCGATCTTAGAAAGCCGATCAGGTTTGCACCATTGTACCTTTACTGCACACTCAAACATAAGCTGCCAATTCTACTATGTATTTATTCAAATATTTGCCTAAAGTTCCACTTTATTATTTGCCAAACTGGAACCAAAGGGTTCTATTTATAACATATTTCCCATGCTCCTCAGCTTCATCTAATAGTCAAAATACAATATTATATTCCATAAGTTTGACCTGAAAAACCAAAAAACAGAGAACATATCTTTTTGTGCCAAGTGGCAAAAAAGAAATGTTTTGACATTTTCAGAGGGTGAATGGCTCTGTGAATAGGTTATAAATAGACCCCATGGTTTAACCCAAAGAAGAAGGGCTATGGCTGGCAACAAAACCAAACATGAACTTTGAAAGCTCTTCCAACTTGTATACTCACAAAACACCACATCTTAGAAAACACGTCTGCGTGCCTTCAATTCTGCAAAAGTGTCCACAATGTGGTTTAGGTCCAGCTGAATTGCTCTAGCATTTTCAATGCTTAGGATAGCAAGCCCAGAAAGCCTTTGCTCAGACATAGTGCTTCTGAGATAATTCTTTATTAGTTTTAGTTTTGAGAAGGATCTTTCTGCTGAGGCCACAGTCACAGGTAGTGTTAGGAATAAAAGCAACGCTGTGCACACATCTGGCAGATTTGATGAAAGAGCACTATTCTCAACTAAGAGCAAATGTGCAAGATCCTTCACAGAGGACAATTTCTGAATGTCCTCTTTAAGTGCTGATCTAAAACTTAGAAGCTGACCAGCAAAAGTTGATGAGAGGTCTTTTTCATACTTTTGTTGTAGATTTGATGCAGCTTTAAACAAATCATCATCCGATGCTGATACTAGAACTGCAGGTTGAATTATTTCAAACCGCTGAACAACACAATTAAGTCCCTGGAACCTGTTTGACAACTGGTTTACTATTATGTCTAAACACCTATAGAAAACATTGATTTTGAAACGTTCTTCAAGGTCCTCTAATCTCTCATCAACACACAATTCGTCAAAATGCTTTTTGACAGTGCGAATTCGTTTTGCTTCAAATCTGGGGGTAATATTCCATTTTTGTGCAAGCAATACAGCATTATTTCTGGCTTCCCCCAAACTGCTTCTGAAATTGGATAGCTCATCCAAGGATGTCTTAATTAAATGAGAAGCTTTGGACAAGTCCATGCTCTCTGACTGGAGGAGTTTAGACAGAGAATTTATGCTTGAGAATATTTTGGTTTGTAGAACAATTAGAAATATAGTTTGGAAGGACTCTAATTTTTTTTTCAGCCCCATTGCCTCTTCTCTTTCACTTTTTTTGGTAGCTACAAGGGTAATTTTTGATAGCGCTTTAAGTACATCTACAAAACGAAAACGCAAGGCAAGCAGCGACTCATAGCGAGATGACCAGCGTGTGGGACACAATTTCTTCAGTGTAACAGAGGATTCACTGGTAAATGAAGACAGGATCTCCCACCGCTTTCCACTGTCCCCAAAAAAATTGTGTAAATGTTGAACCACACCCATGAAGTTTGAGACCTCCGTAATCTCTGCCACAGCATCTTGGAGGACCAAATTAAGATTGTGTGCTGCACAATGAACATAAAGTGCATTTTCCTCTCTCTGCAAAATTCGAGTCTGCACACCAGAATAGATTCCACTCATTGTGGCAGCACCATCATAGCCCTGACCACGGCACTTATCCAGAGAAATTCCTTTATCATCAATAAATGCAAGTTTTTCTTTTTCTATACCTGCAGCACTTTGGTCATGAATAGCATGAAATCCAAGAAATGCCTCATGTATGTTAATTTGTTTTGCTCTTGTATTTGTATCTCTTTCAATAGAAACATATCGGAGCACCTGGCTCATTTGATCACATTTAGAGATATCCTGAGTAGTATCTATAATCAACGAGTAAAACTGTGCGTTTTGCACTTCAGACAAAATGTAATTCAGAACTTGCTTTGACAAAATATCTATAACTTCATTTTGAATTTTTGGACTGAGGTATTTGACTTTTCCCTGTGGTAACTGTAGCAATTGCTTTAATATGGGATCATACTCAGCTAGCAGTTCAATTATTGCCAGGAAGTTTCCACTGTTGACTTCTCCTATTTTTTCTCTGTGGCCACGGAAGGCCATGTTATTCATAGCCATAGTCAAGGTGACATTCACTATTCTATTTAAAACATCTCTCCAAAAGTTTTTTTCTTTTCTTAATTGTTTTTCGCTTTCCTCATCAATTGTTCCCTTTTTACGCCACTGATCATAGATTATGCAAGAATCTATATGAGTTTGAGATGTTTCATGAACCTGTATTTTTGTTGACAAGCCTTTCCATTTTTGTATCCCCTTTGCCCATGCTGGTTCAGAGCCTAGTTTTTTACGGTCACCAAATAACCAGCATGGTTCACAGTATGCAACATTTAATTTGGGGGAATAACAGAGCCAGGTAATGGGGAGTTTAAGTCCTGTTTTTGTTGTTTTTTCATAATATTTTATTGAAAAACACCTCTGTTCCTCATCATTGTCTCTCTTAAAGGGCCCTGTAGGTCTGCAAGGACCATTTGTGATGATAAATCTCTTCACATGTGCATCTGTAATTGTAATGGGAAAGTTTGCCCTGTCTGTGACATATTTTGTAGATGCAATGTCAGTTAACATAGCTATGTCACTACTAGGCAAGTGAACATCGGCTGCTGCAAATGGCTCAGTTTCAGGATTATCTTTTTCAATATTCCCCATAGTAACACCACCTAACTCCTGGCTTGTACTTGGTTCGTTCAGGGGAAACTGACTAAGTAGCAATTGCTCCTGTACTGGCATGTCAGTAATTGTGGGGTCAAGGCTTTCTGGGCTTGCCTCAGCAACTTTTTCTGCATCATGGTCTGCTGTAGAGCTCTGACCAACATTGGGCACATTAAAAAAATGTGTGATTTTTGGAAGTTTCTCCGTTTTGTAGGTGTCTTCCCTTTTCTTTTTACGCTTGTGAGCGCCACTTTGATGATGGTAACTGGACATTATGGCTGAAACTGGAAAATACAGTACAAGGAAAGACCCTTACTCCTCAATTACATAGTTAACAACAAAACAAAAACACTGCCAATAAAATTCATTCATTAGTGACCGTCCGTGACCAGTAACATCATTCCTCAGTGACCGTGACCAGTAACATCACAATGACAAAACAGTCAGCGCAAAAACCATCAGATAAGAAAAGCTGCTGAACACTAAAGGCAAATATATAAGTCCTTTCATATAATACAGTAACAAATATAGTGCAGCACTGAAATTACTAATCAATTATCATAAAAGTCTATAAATGAATAAAAAACCAGAGAGTATAAACGGTGATGCAGGGTGCTTTCATGCAAATCCAAAGTGCTCTTAGATACATGCTCCCCTCTCTTGCCAGTCAAACCGCTCACCTTTTTGCTGTGACCCCTGAACTAACAGGAAGGTCTCATAAGCATTCACCACTTAATAGTGCTCGGGGTAATATCTTGACTGGAAAGCCGGAAACCTCTTCCTTAATATGACTTAAAAGATTTCATCCAAATTCGCATGAAATAAATAAAGAAATAATATAGTGCTCTCTGTATAACTTAAAACAATTCCTTTTATTATAAGACAGGTACTCACATCTGTAGCACTATACCCAGTGCTAGGAAATAAGGTGCATGTTGTTTATATTTAGTGACAGTGAATGATAAGGCAGCTGCAGCGACGTAGTTTTATCCCGTTTAGACGTCGCTGCAGCTGCCTTATCATTCACTGTCACTTGTAAACTACATGCGCCTTATTTCCTAGCACTGGGTATAGTGGTACAGATGTGAGTACCTGTCTTATAATAAAAGAAATTGTTTTAAGTTATACAGAGAGCACTATAGTACATTAATACAGCAGTTACTATGACCAGTGCAGCCTGCAGGACATTACTACATCAGTTACTATGACCAGTGCAAGACATTTCCCCCCCTCCCCCTGGCATGCTGCATATTAGAAAAATCACAGTTCATAATCATCACCATCAGTGACCATGATCAGCAGTGCCAGTACAGTAATTCATTAGAGACCGAGACCAGTACATTCATTCATCAGTGACCGTTAGGGCTGGGGAAAAAATCGATTTAAATCTTGAATTGAGTTGAGAGGCCAAATCGATTCAAAATTTAAGCAAATCGATTTTTTTTAGATTTTTATTTTTTTCACAGCACCGGTCCTGAGGAGCTGCAGGCAGGAGTTTTTAGGCGAGGCCACAGCGGCCTAAAGCAGCGCCTAAAAACTCCTGCCTGCAGCTCCTCAGGACCGGTGCAGTGTCCAAAAAAATAAATAAATAAATTTGAATCGTGAATCGAGTTTTATTTTTTTAAATCGCAGTTTTTTGTTGTTTTTTTTTAGAAAATTGCCCAGCCCTAGTGACCGTGACCAGTAAATGCATTCATCAGTGACCGTGAGGGGACCAGTACAATCATTTCTCAGGGACCATGAGGTGACCAGTGCAATCATTTCTCAGGGACCATGAGGTGACCAGTGCAATCATTTCTCAGTGACCGTGACGTGACCAGTAAATCATTCATCAGTGACCGTGACGTGACCAGTAAATCATTCATCAGTGACTGTGAGGTGACCAGTGCAATCATTTCTCAGGGACCATGAGGTGACCAGTGCAATCATTTCTCAGGGACCATGAGGTGACCAATGCAGCCTGCAGGACATTAATACAGCAGTTACTTGACTTCAGTGCAGGACATTTACCCCCCTCCCCCCACCCCCCACCATGCTGCATATTAGAGAACACAGACACTGAGACACAGTTAGTTTATATTGCTCTGTCTCTACCCCTATGGGATCACTGAATCATCTCAGATTAATTTAGCATGGTTTTACAGAAAATGGGGTGTATTCACCCCGGGGGGATCCCACTCGGATCCCCCCGAGGCGAAGCCCTCCAGAAAGGGTCTGAAGGAAGTGGCTTCATTAAGGCCAGGCGCCTTGGTGGCCTGTAGGCGATAAATCCACTTCTGTTCCTTTTGCAATAAAGTTTTATTCCAATCCCCACCGCATAGCCCCGGATTAACTCGATCCAAAATCAGGAATGACACTTTGGGAAAAATACCCGCATGAACAGAGGAGATGTGTCTACCTAGTGGTAAGCTGGGGTTGCATGATTTCATTGAAGCTATGTGGCGATATGCTCGCCGCCAGAACTCTTGGTTTGTCTTGCTCACATAAAAACATGCACAGTCACACATTAATAAATATACCACTCCAATTGTTTTGCAATTTGCAAAGGGCTTTGGTGTGTATTTGTGACCATCAGGTAATCTGATGTTGGGCTTAACGTTCATGAATTGGCAGTATGGGCAACCACTGCAATGAAAAGTTCCAGGACGTTTACACGGATCTCGTTTGCCCGCACCGCCACCTGAATATTCGCTAGCTACCAAATTATCCCTAATGGATCTGGCACGTCTGAAAGTAAAGTATGGTTTATCCTGTACATAAGGGCCAATGATAGGGTCTAATTTAAGGACATGCCAGTATCGTTCAACGATGCTTTTAACCATCGTATGTTGGTTAGAGAACACAGCCCAACAAAAAGGTATGTGCCTGATCTTATGGGGCTTTCACCACTCGTTGGCTTCCTGCTATCGTTGCAGAGACTTTGGGACCTAAAATGTATAGGGTCTGCCTGAAAGATGGTTCCATTTGCAGACGGCATGCAGACTAACTACGTCCTCATTCTCAGCTGCCCGAATCCCTGATGCTGGCTGAACCACCAGTGTCTCAAGGGTCTGCGCCCAGTGGATCAGGATGCGCCGGGACTGATGATTGGGGGGGACTTTTGAAGGTCTGTTCACCCTCTGAGCTAGCGGATCCCTTCTTGACCCCGCTGGTACCCATTCCGGGCAGCCCTGTTTCCTCCTGTCCCGAGTCGCTGGGTGCCCGCCTTCAACGACTCTGTCGTCCTCCTGACCGGTTTCAGCTGCAAGACTGGATACGAGACCTGGAGGCTTGGTCTCACATCTGGACGTGGGAGAAGTCCTGTGATTCTCCTGTGTTTGGAGGACTGTTATTGGACAGTTATTAGTTACTGTTTTGTGCCTGTTCTTGTTTTGTTGTGTTTTTTTGTTGTTTTTTAGGGATGGATGGAAAGTGTAGTACCTGAAGGGTTCCACATGGACTGTCACTTTAAGGCTGGCTCCACCCCGGAGTGATGACAATGGTCAAGGGGCATTGTAGCCATCTTAGAGCACATTTAAGGAAGCATACTAAGATATACTTGCCCTGAGATGCATGTTGGAGTGTACAGTGAGTACTGAAATAAGCATCATTTGTTCCAGACCAGAGCCTTGTGTCTCTCACAACTCAGAGAATATAACACCATACATCAATGACTCCTTTGGAGGTAGGTGCTACATCAATATCAGAATTACAGTGACAAATACTTTATCAGTTGTGAGAGGACATCATAATTCTGAGTTTTTTTTTCTAAACCTGATTTCACCTCTTTATAAATAGATCCTTTAAAGTACTTTCTTCTTTTCTTATGAAATACAGTTTAGGATTCTTGCTTGACTCGTGAATGGTATAATTTTCTTTTGCAGTTCACAGTGCAAAGTGAGCTCAACTAAACTAAACTAAACTAAACTTGTGTTCTCTCAGCCAATTAATTGCAGAGCAAACTGAACTAATAGAGCTTCTTCCTTACAACGGCTTGAAATGAACATAAGTTTAAAACTTTAGCAAATCTTCCCAGGATCACTTAGGCTCATTGCACTTCACATTTTAGTAAAAAAAGACTATATATGTGCCCTATTAACATTTGGAATAATTACTGAATGTTGTGTACACACATGCATACAGTACATGTGCTCTTCTACTTGACAAAGACAGAAGGAAAAAACTTCATAGACTATTAGGTGGACTAGAAAATAAATGAAGAAAATGACGTTAGTTCTGCTTGCTTATTTTCTAACCTTCTAAACTCAGGATTATAAGATCAGAGGAGGATTTGGAAGAGAGAAGAGTAAGCTTTCTGCCATCTCCATGCTGCTCCAACTCTCATGATCAAATAGGCTTCTGCTGCCGAAGAATAAATCGAGTTTATGAATTCATACATCTAAGTGTGTTTCTTGTCCTCTGCAGCATTAGCCATTCAAATGTAAGATGAAAGAAGACACAGGCGGAGAATACATGAAATGTCGCTATTAGTGGCTGCTGAAAAGTCTAAGCAGATTTAACAGATATACGGACCTCTATATGGGAAAGTTTCCTTTAAAAAAGACTTTCAAGACTAACAGGATCAGGTAAAATGACACATGATTTTTAAAACCACATTACACCTAATCATTACATATTAACTACATTACAATGATAACCGAAAGATGAATAGGTCTTCCAGGAGTGCTAGTCATCCAATTAAATTTTTTTCTTTTTCATTCAGATATTATTAATATTCTTTTTAACCACTTCAGCCCCAGAAGATTTTACCCCCTTTCTGACCAAAGCACTTTTTACAATTTGGCACTGCATCGCTTTAACTGACAATTGCGCGATCGTGTGACTCTGTACCCAAACAAAATTTGCGTCCTTTTTTTCCCCACAAATAGAGCTTTCTTTTGGTGGTATTTGATAACCTCTGCTGTTTTTATTTTTTGCACAATAAACAAAAAAAGAACGACAATTTTGAAAAGAAAAAACAACATTTTTTACTTTTTGCCATCATAAATACCCCCTAAATTAAAAAAAAAAACAACAACAACACATTTCTTCATTAGTTTAGACCAATATATATTCTTCTACATACAGTATCTCACAAAAGTGAGTACGCCCCTCACATTTTTGTAAATATTTTATTCTATCTTTTCATGTAACAACACTGAAGAAATGACACTTTGTTACAATGTAAAGTAGTGAGTGTATAGCTTGTGTAAATTTTCTGTCCCCTCAAAATAACTCAACACACAGCCATTAATGTCTAAACCACTGGCAACAAAAGTGAGTACACCCCTAACTGAAAATGTCCAAATTAGGCCCAATTAGGCATTTTCCCTCCACCGCTGTCATGTGACTCATTAGTGTTACAAGGTCTCAGGTGTGAGTGGGAAGCAGGTGTGTTTAAATTTGGTGTTTTCGCTCTCACTCTCTCATACTGGTGATTGGAAGTTCAACATACACCTTATGGCAAAGAATTCTCTAAAGATCTAAAAAAAACAATTGTTGCTATATCTAAAGATGGCCTAGGCTATAAGAAGATTGCCAAGACCCTGAAACTGAGCTGCATCATGGTGACCAAGACCATACAGCTGTTTGACAGGACAGGTTCCACTCAGAACAGGCCTCGCCATGGTCAACCAAAGAAGCTGATTGCACATGCTCAGCATTATATCCAGAGGTTGTCTTTGGCAAATAGATGTATGAGTGCTGCCAGCATTGCTGCAGAGGTTGAAGGGGTGGGGGGTCAGCCTGTCAGTGTTCAGACCATACGCAGCATATTGCATCAAATTGGTCTGCATGGCTGTCGCCCCAGAAGGAAGCCTCTTCTAAAGATGATGCACAAGAAAGCCTGCAAAAAAGTTTGCTGAAAACAAGCAGACTAAGGACATGGATTACTGGAACCATGTCCTTTGGTCTGATGAGACCAAGATAAACTTATTTGGTTCAGATGGTGTCAAGCATGTGTGGCGGCAACCAGGTGAGGAGTACAAAGACAAGTGTGTCTTGCCTACAGTCAAGCATGGTGGTGGGAGTGTCATGGTCTGGGGCTGCATGAGTGCTGCCGCCACTGGGAAGCTACAGTTCATTGAGGGAACCATGAATGCCAACATGTACTGTGACATACTGAAGCAGAGCATGAACCTCTGCTTTGGAGACTGGGCCGCAGGGCAGTATTCCAACATGATAACGACCCCAAACACACTTTCAAGAGGACCACTGCCTTGCTAAAGAAGCTGAGGGTAAAGGTGATGGACTGGCCAAGCATGTCTCCAGTCCTAAACCCTATTGAGCATCTGTGGGGCATCCTCAAATGGAAGGTGGAGGAGCGCAAGGTCTCTAACATCCGCCAGCTCTGTGATGTCGTCATGGAGGAGTGAAAGAGGACTCCAGTGGCAACCTGTGGAGCTCTGGTGAACTCCATGCCCAAGAGGGTTAAGGCAGTGCTGAAAAATAATAGTGGCCACACAAAATATTAAAATATTGGGCCCAATTTGGACATTTTCACTTAGGGGTGTACTCACTTTTGTTGCCAGAGGTTTAGACATTTATGGCTGTGTGTTGAGTTATTTTGAGGGGACATCAAATTCACACTGTTATATACGCTGTACACTCACTACTTTTCATTGTAGCAAAGTGTCATTTCTTCAGTGTTGTCACATGAAAAGATAGAATAAAATATTTACAAAAATGGGAGGGGTGTACTTACTTTTGTGAGATACTGTATTTTTGGTAAACAAAAATCACAATATGCGTATATTGATATCAGGGACCATGAATCAGACTGAGACAAAAGTATAGTTAAATCACACTTGTTTAATAATAATAATAATAAGGTAGAGTAAGCGTAGTATATCTGCGTGAGACGGTCAGAAATTGGTAATTAGGTCTGATAGATTCCTCAAAGCTTTTCAAAGAAAAAGTCAATATACCCCAAACTGATATTTCTTCTGATATATCACAGCATGCTAGCTCCCAGGTCTTTCCCTCTGCAAATGCCATTATATAATGTCTTTTTTATTTTGCTATCATTTTTGGAAAGGCAGAAGGAGGGGTGTACATACGATGAGGCAGTGGTCAAACCAAAAAATGAAGATGACTCAAAGAAGGACTTGGGTAAATTTAACCAACTACACTTTTCATGGTAGGGACAGATCCCTGTGTGCTAAAGAAAGTGTACCATGCAAAGTATGCCATGGTTCTAGAGAACTTCCACCTGCTATATATTGTCCCTCATGTATCCCCTACTGCAGGGCCTGCTCTGCACTTCCAGCCTTACAGGATGCATAAATAGAGAATTGCACTGTTATATGAGACTACCATCACCTTTTACTGTGAAACCTTCTCCTTTTGTTTGCCTAACTATCGAAAAATTATTTGGATGGCTGTTGGGCTAAAGGGCTCCAACTGCCTGCTCTGGTATATTGGGGGGCTCCCTGCTATGTCTGGGGGTTCGTGTCTCCCGTTTTCCTGTGCACAGTCTCCCTTTTTCCAGTCCTTTGGTCTGGGGGGATTCTCCCAGCGTGAGACGCCAAGTTTTTCTTTTGCTCCCTGCTTTCCTGATAAAGCTCAATGCTGCAAAACGCATTGAGAGATAACCTCACATCCACTTATAACCCACTGGTACCTCAAAGGATACTGCAAAGGATCAGAAATAGAGTCAATATAATCATTATTTGTCAAGAAAAGTTATTGATTGATGTTTGATACTGTGAATGCATGTGGGCTGTGAGTGCACATGTGCTGTGAGTGCATGTGGACTGTGAGTACACGATTGCTGTGAGTACACAAGTGATGTGAGTGCACGTGGGCTGTGAGTGCATGTGGGCTGTGAGTGCATGAGTGTTGTGAGTGCATTTTTGCTGCAAGTGCATGTGGGCTGTGAGTACACGTGGGCTGTGAGTACCTGTGTATTGTATTGTTATGTACCTGCGTATTGTATTGTTGAGTGGCTGAGGAGCTGGTGTAGTAAGGAAGGGTTTGGGTTCCTGGAGAACTAGGCCGACTTCTCAGTCGGTCACCAGCTCTTTAGAAGGGAAGGACTGCACCTAAATGAGGAAGGTGCAGATCTGCTGGGAGTGAAGATGGACGAAAAGGTAGATTAGATTTTAAACTAGGCAACAGGGGGGTCCAGAGGTAGAGATAGTCAGCACGGAACCTATTCCAGAGTGTATTATTGGGGGCATTAGTGGTAGTTTGACTAAAGCACCTAAACCCGAGGTAAGTATAGTAACAAGTCCTGTTTGCAACCTCAGAACACCCAATAAGGAGATAGTATGTGACCGATCTAAACTACGTGGCATGTCCACCAATGCCAGGAGTCTGGCAGACAAGATTGGAGAACTAGAGCTACTGTTGTTCGAGGAGGATTTAGATTTTGTAGGAATTTCAGAGACTTGGTTCAACAGCTCTCATGATTGGCTGGCAACCATTCAAGGGTATTCCCTATATCGCAGGGATAGAGAGGGTAAAAAAGGGGGAGGGGTATGCCTGTATATCAAAAATGATGTACTGTAATGAAGTGAATGTGAGAGATGACATCACTAAGGGAGAAAGCGATGAGGTGGAATCATTATGGGTAGAGCTGGTTACTCCAAAATGGCGCCTGGGCTTGCATTCCAAGCCTTGTTTTCATATACAGAGGAGGATTACTTCCTGGTTCTGCCAAAATGGCGCCCGGACAAGAGTTCCGAGCCTCATTTTAACATGTGAAAGAGGATGTGACATCATGTGGAACAGTGACTAGTTTAAAGAGCCAAAAACATGGCACCGCTATTCTAGGGGACATATAGGAGCGGATGTGGCTTAAAACTACGCAATGTCAGGTGTATATAACCTGCAACATGGAGCCGTTTATCATAAGGACAAGTATATTAATACACTAAGTCACAAGGTATTGCCCTTATGGAAAACAATACAATACATTCACACATTGCTCTAGCCTAAACATGGGCAGCACACTGGTGTAATGGTCAGCACTCCCACCCAGCAGCAAAAGGGTCGCAGGTTCGAATCCTGAGATTCCATGTGGGGGTAAAAAAAAAAAAACAATATAAACGTTATGTAATATGTATAAAAAAATATATGATACTAAGGTGTGACAAATGATGGCACCCCTCAAAAAGGACATGTTATTGGTTGGATCAAGCTGATATTCTTGATAGGGACCAAAGCAGTATATATTCAAATAAGAAATCGAAAATATATGTTATCAGAAAAATTAATAAAAATACCTTCATAAAAACATTTAAAAATACTTACTTTTTTTTTTCTTCTCTATTCCCAGTGTATAACAGATTTTCTCCACTCCATAATAGAGAGGACCAATCATATAACAGGAACGAATATAATCAATCTTCATTAAGTCAAAACCGATATGATTTAAAAAACAGGATTTTCATCAGGACACACAGGGAAAAAAAAGGTCTTCAGACCCAAAAGAGGTTCTAGAGGGGGGCGGAGAATCTAGAGAAGAAAAAAGAAAAAGGACATGATAGGCATTGGAGTTTTTCATTTAAGCACTAAGGAATTGACCACTCAGGAAATGATGATACTGGACAAGGGTTTAAAACTGGCCCCCAAAAGAAATTAGACAAATTTCACACCTTTATAGACGTCCATAAATTTATTAGGAAGATTAATATCCAACGTTATCTAGCTCCCAATATGTCTTCTCAATTTCAAAGAGCTGCTTCTTCAGGCAATATACATTCAGGGTTGTCTAATCCATCTTTATTCAGCCCCCCTGTACCTGCAGCTCCTGCCGTCAACATTTTTAGGGACCTAGTTTTGCAAGATTTAGCCAAGCTTCCTCCCAAAAAGACATATAACCAGTCCTTTCCAATGCTCGGGTTCAAATCACTGTGCGAGAGGAAAGACTTTGTAGTCCGTCCTGCCGATAAGGGCGGAGGCATAGTCGTGCAGGCTAGACCGGACTACATTCAAGAAATGTATAGGATATTAAGTGACCAGGACACACATACGGAACTTACCAGTAACCCTACTGCCCAATATAAAAAAGAGCTGGACCAACTCGTTTTAAAAGGTTTTAATGTGCAGATTCTAAATAAAAAAGAAAGGGCTTACCTAGTACCTACTGCACCTAGAATCCCAATCATGTACCATGTGCCCAAGATCCACAAGGATCCTATTCACCCTCCAGGTTGACCATCATAAGTGGAACCAGAGGTATAGAAGCGGTCACACATTTTCTGAACAGGGACCATTCCATTACCAATAAACAAAGTGAATATATTACTGAACTATTACAATTCGCTTCCAAACTACTTCTGGTTTGACCAAAAGTTTTTCTTGCAACAGAAGGGTGTGGCTATGGGGGCTAAATCTGCCCCCAGCCTTGCCAACCTTTTTATGGCAAAATGGGAGGAGGATGTTGTCTATTCTGAACACAGGCCCTCATTGGTACTGTGGGCCGGATATATAGACGACATCCTCCTCTTATGGGATGGCACCCCTGAATCCCTCAGGGATTTCTTTGTGTTTTAAAATGATAATGATTGGGGGATTTAGATGGACAGGAGGTGAAGTTGGCAGTATTTGCTGATGATTTGTTACTCTACGTCACTAACCCACATGTCTCCATGCTATCTATTCTGTATGAATTTTAGCATTTTGGAGCCCTGAGTAATTGTAAAGTAAATTTATCAAAATCTGAAATTCTTAATGTATCTCTGTCACCACATCAAGTTCAGGCTCTTGGGAATAATTTCCCATTTAAGATCTGTACTTCGACAATTAAGTATTTGGGTATAAAAATTCCTCAAGATCTTAACAGGTTATATATAGAAAATTATTACCCTCTTATGCAGCATACAATACAAGATCTTACAAAGTACGATCGAGCCCAGTATTCATGGTTTGGGAGGATTAACTTTTTCAAAATGGATATAGTACCGCGATTTCTTTATCTTTTGCAAACCATACCTATAGTAGCCCCCCGTATTTTCTTTGTTACTCTACAATCTGCTTTTACAAGGTTTATTAGGGGTTCCAATAGACCTAGACTGCAAAGGAGAATTTTATCTCTCCCTAAAGCTAAGGGGGGGTGTAGGGGTACCGGACCTTAATTATTACCATGTTGTAGCGGTGTTAAACTAGATTGGTAAATTGGTTTTATCATTCTCACCTTAAACAATGGGTACACATAGAACAGTCAATTGCCTTTTGATCTAACCAGGCATTTCCCTGGTTAGATATCTCTGTCCGGGGTCCAGTTTCTTCTTTGTCTTTTCTTACAGCACACTTATTGCGTACTTGGGATAAATTACAAACTCAACTAGGACTTGCTCCTAAAGTGGGATTAATGACGCCCCTGTTTGGTAATCCAGGGTTCCCTCCGGCAGTGGCTCTGAGACATTTTTTGGTATGGAGTAAGGAGTCAAATCGTCGAATATCTCAAACTCTTTTTCAGGGAGATCTTCCATTGCTATCAAATTTGATTCCTATACAGCAGCAATCAATTAAGCACTGGCTGGAACATCGACAACTATCATCTTTTCTTTCCTTCTTCCCTTTTAGGGATGTATTTAATAAGAGAGCCAGATACCTTTGAGTCCCTTTTATTACAAGAAAATGTACCAGAACACATTTTGTCTGCAGTGTATAGGGTTCTTATTCTTATGCCCCGTACACACGGTCGGATTTTCCGATGGAAAATGTCCGATCGGAGCGTGTTGTCGGACATTCCGACCATGTGTGAGCTCCATCGGACATTTTCCATCGGATTTTCCGACACACAAAGTTTGAGAGCAGGCTATAAAATTTTCCGACAACAAAATCTGATCGCGTCAATTCCGACCTTGTGTGGCCATTTCCGACGCACAAAGTGCCACACATGCTCAGAAGAAATTCCGAGACGGAACAGCTCGGTCTGGTAAAAGTAGCGTTCGGAATGGATACAGCACTTTCGTCACGCTGCAATGTCAAAAATAGTTTAATACAGCGCACTCTCTTCTTCTTTATAATGTGAGAAGAATGAAGTAGTTTTGCTGCTCATATTCACACAGACTTCTCACAAACTTATTTCTTTATTATTATTTGGGATTCCCTCAATATATTTAGATTTGTCACATCTGACCAAATTTTTTTGGGGTTGTTTTTAAATATTTTATGTTTTTTTCCAGGCTGTTTTTTTTTATTTTTTGGGGGTTTGTCTTTTTTTCAAGGCTGTGTTTATATTTTTGTTTTTTTGTGTTTTACTACATAATATTTTTGTGTGTGTTTTGTGTGTCAAGTTACCACAACACCATTGATATCTTGTATTATTGAATCTCAAGGAGATTGTTTGGTGTTGGTGTCCCTTGTTAATTTCACATTGTATTTTTGAAATGTACCTGCCTCCTCACAAACAAACTGTGCTTTTTAAATGAAAACACACATAGGAGAGTATAATTGAAACAAAAATTCCTTTATTAAGGGCTCAGAACCAAACAAAGAGGGAGGCAACGCTGGAAAAACAGTTGAAATTAGCGAAGCTTTGGACCCCCAGGGCAGACATCAATTCTTTACCAGCAAAATTGGTGGCCTGAGGAGTCCATATCTAAGGGAATGCAGTCTGGTCCAGAAGTTCCAGAGAGCCGGAAAGCAGCAGATGACATCTGTGTCCCCAGGCTGTGGTACTACAAGAGGCTGCATATTTTGCCAGACAAGACTGAACCCAGGCCATCACTCTCTGGTCTTCCTTAGATGCTTCCTTCCACACTGTGGCTGTGGTGTGGGAGATGTGCCAGGAGGAGGAGTAAGACCTTGAGGAGTAGGAGGAGGAGGAGTAGGACCTGGAGGAGGAGGAGGAGGAGAAAGACCATGTGTGAGGTCACAAATATGGGTAGCACATGTTATTTCGCCCCTCAACCCCTTATTGAGAGCTTCCAAAATTAGGAACTCACACAGGAGTCGTTGGACCTCCTCATCCGCATCATTTTGCAGGCAGTTCTGCCAGCAAAGTCCTCCTCCACAGTGTGGGGGGTTCTCAGGGCCTCTGTAGCCTTCCAAAAGAGGCCTATGGCAGCCTCCTCCAGGGTACTCCTCTTCCTAGCACTTTGTCTTTGCAGGTGTAGGTGAGGGACCTGGATATCAGGCAGCCTGCTCGGCCCGGCCACCTCCTGGCTGAGACTTCCCTGTGTATGAAAAAGGGACCTGGTTTTAGTTTTTGTTTCATCAATCACAATCATAAATTAATAGTACTCCAAACTAACATCATTGATTGGACAACCATAAATATTTAGAAGAATGCTATACCTGGCTCAATCTGGGCTCCTCCATATGTTGCTGCCTGGAAGGCCCAGGTTGGGCGTCAGAAGCCTCAGCTGGGGGGGAAGGAATCGTGGAAGGAAGCGTGGAAGGAAGACTGGAGAGTGATGGGCCGTGTTACATAGTTACATAGTAGTTACATAGTAGGTGAGGTTGAAAAAAGACACAAGTCCATCAAGTCCAACCTATGTGTGTGATTATGTGTCAGTATTACATTACATATCCCTGTATATTGCGGTCATTCAGGTGATTATCTAATAGTTTCTTGAAGCTATCAATGCTCCCCGCTGAGACCACCGCCTGTGGAAGGGAATTCCACATCCTTGCCGCTCTTACAGTAAAGAACCCTCTACGTAGTTTAAGGTTAAACCTCTTTTCTTCTAATTGTAATGAGTGGCCACGAGTCTTATTAAACTCTCTTCTGCGAAAAAGTTTTATCCCTATTGTGGGGTCACCAGTACAGTATTTGTAAATTGAAATCATATCCCCTCTCAAGCGTCTCTTCTCCAGAGAGAATAAGTTCAGTGCTCGCAACCTTTCCTCATAACTAAGATCCTCCAGACCCTTTATTAGCTTTGTTGCCCTTCTTTGTACTCGCTCCATTTCCAGTACGTCCCTCCTGAGGACTGGTGCCCAGAACTGGACAGCATACTCCAGGTGCGGCCGGACCAGAGTCTTGTAGAGCGGGAGAATTATCGTTTTATCTCTGCAGTTGATCCCCCTTTTAATGCATGCCAATATTCTGTTTGCTTTATTAGCAGCAGCTTGGCATTGCATGCCGTTGCTGAGCCTATCATCCACTAGGACCCCCAAGTCTTTTTCCATCCTAGATTCCCCCAGAGGTTCTCCCCCCAGTGTATAGATTGCATTCATATTTTTGGCACCCAAATGCATTATTTTACATTTTTCTACATTGAACCTCATTTGCCATGTAGTCGCCCACCCCATTAATTTGTTCAGGTCTTTTTGCAAGATTTCCACATCCTGCGGAGAAGTTATTGCCCTGCTTAGCTTAGTATCGTCTGCAAATACAGAGATGGAACTGTTTATCCCATCCTCCAGGTCATTTATGAACAAATTAAATAGGATTGGTCCCAGCACAGAACCCTGGGGGACCCCACTACCCACCCCTGACCATTCTGAGTACTCCCCATTTATCACCACCCTCTGAACACGCCCTTGTAGCCAGTTTTCAATCCATGTACTCACCCTATGGTCCATGCCAACAGACCTTATTTTGTACAGTAAACGTTTATGGGGAACTGTGTCAAATGCTTTTGCAAGATACACCACGTCTATGGGCCTTCCTTTATCTAGATGGCAACTCACCTCCTCATAGAAGGTTAATAGATTGGTGTTCAGTCTGACCTGCCAGAAAATGCTGCCTGTCATAGAACCACAGCCTGGGGAGATAGATGTCATCTGCTGCTTCGGATTTCTGAGAATGCTGGACCTTCTTGCGCTCCCTTAGATATGTGCTCCTCAGGCCACCAATTAGGGCCTTCAAAGAGAGGATGTCTGCCATGGGGATCACCTGCTTCACAAATGCCAACAAACTATCCAGCGCTGTCTTCCTCTTTGTTTGGTTCTTATAATGTGGGTGGTTTATCTGCCACAGACAAGGCAGCTCCCTGTACATATCAATGAATATGGCCATAAATTCATCCTCTCTAAAGATATCCATTTTTACTGCAAAACACAACACAAGACAAACCCTAATGTCAGCCTAAAGTCTACTAAACTTGTGCAAATACAGGCCTCAATCTAGAAGCAGTATAGGCCCAATGTAAAATATTACCTTCGCAATCACGATCGGTGCCTCCGTTACTCCTTCCTCCGCTCACAGATTGTACGTACTACGCACACGTGTTACGCTTTATAGACAGTGTGCATGCGTGAAACTCCGCCCGCCCCTGACGTTCTTTCTAGTCTAATCCCCGCCCCTTCTCGTTCGTCGCAGTGGGGAAGAGCACATGGCGGAGTCAGAGTAGGTGTCAGATAATTACACCAACGAGGAGGAGGAAAGCCCGGAGCCTGAAACGTCCAGATCCAGAAGGAGACGATATAAGGCATCAAATATGTCCTTTGGGGAGATGTTGGAGATGGTCGACATACTGAAGAGGGACGATTATGACGGGAAGTATAGACCTTACCCCAACCCCAATGTCAGAAAGGCCAAGATAATGGCGAAAGTAGTCAAGAGTCTGCACCGGAATTTCGGAATACGACGATCAAAAGATCAGCTCAGGAAGCGGTGGTCGGACCTCAAATTAAGAGAACACGAGCAGTACAGAAAGATCCGGAGAGTGCTGCAAAAAAGTAAGTAGTTGTGCTGTGTTTCTATACATTATGTTTCTTACATTCGTGCTGCTCCATGTGCTTTTCTTAACTGTTATTCAGTTTAAAATGGCAACTTTCATGTTCATGGGCACATTATTCGTTCGTATCAAACATAGTTCGGTTGGCCATATGCAATTGCCATAATTTTTTGGGGCCTACTTGTGTGAAAAGAATTGGGTTGTGTAGATGTGTTTGTTACTAGAATGAAATGCAAATTAGATTCTGTGTAAGGAGAGGACACTCAGCAGTTTACACATCTGGACGCAGGAGCACTAGTGTGGGACCCCAGAACACCCTTTTTATTAGGGGGCCCCACACAGGTGCTCCAGTGTATACTATAGGGGGGTTTCCATCAGTGAAGCTTGTACAAGACAGTTAAAGTATTCAAGCTTGACAAAGGACAATAAAAATGCTACATCTTGGAACTCTGCCAAAACAGACAATTGTACCTCACTTCTAAGCAATGCTTCATATTTATAGTTCTGACATCAAATATCTGTGTGCTAAGTATACCTATTTTTTTGTACATAGGGGATAAAAGACTCGGAGGACACCCCTCATCCGAGGAGACCACAGACCCCCCACCTCAGGAAGAAGGTGAAATCCCCCAAAGCCAAGCAGAGCAGGAGGAGGAAGACGTGGTGGAAATTGTCACCACAACAGGTGAGTGTCTGCGACCAAAGGCTCAGGTAAGAGATGGATGCCGGCAGATTTATAATACATGGTGTTTTTTTTGTTTTCTCTATTTTTAGGTGATCATGATGTTGTGGAATCTCTGAAAGTGCCCAGATCCTGATTGGGAGATCATGGGGTGTAATGTTGCATTGGAAAACATCAAGAAAAACATCAATGATGTTCTTCAAAAAACATTGATAGTTTAAAAGCCCTCCAAATCCCTTTGTTTTTTTGGTGTGCTACAATTTTTTAACATTTTTTTACAAATATTAGAAAAGCCAAATTTTGAAGAGGCACACAGTGTGTCATCAGATCAATGGATGCGTTTTGGGGGTGCAACCCCTTCTTCAATAATAAAGTAGCTGTGAGAAAGGGGTTGCACCCCCAAAACACGTCCCTTGATCCCCCATGATGGCAGGTAGCACATGTTGACATTCTTAAATTTGTGTGCATCTTCAAAATTTGGCTTTTCCTGGGGTGACTTCACCCCACCTGCTGAATGCAATATCAAACTCAGTTTGTAAATACTCATGTCTGATATTGCCTTCAAGTTCTACCAAATGTGAACTTTGTAAGTTCAAGATTTGTGTCTTTCTTGTTGGTTTTAAACATGCCTGTTTGATCTAAAATGGACATTTCTAATTTTTCTAATGTGACCCCAAAGATTGTTATACAACAAACATGTTGGTTTGTTTTAAAAACCTTTTCTAAATGCACGTGTGATTGTGCTGGTATTAAAAAGATTGTTAATCAAGATTGTGTGGATTATTGTCTCAACGCTACAAAACTTTTGTTGCGCTGTAATGGGTGTTTTCTGTGACAATGGGGGTTTATTTCCTGAGGGGAAATCCACTTTGCACTACAAGTGCAGTTTCAGTGCAGTTTCAAGTGCACTTGTAGTGCAAAGTGTCTTTGCCTTTAGGAAATAACACCCAACAGTGCTTTGTAAGGTTACAAAATCAATTCAATTTTTTGTCTTTTTTTTATTTAAAAAATGTTTTAGACATTGTCTGGCATATTGTTGCCCCCCCTACCTGCAAAGAATTCAAGGTATTTTAGCCGGACATCACAGGCAGTCAGGGGGGGCAAGCCAGGACGGCCACTTTCAAGCGCCGTCAAGGTTGGTTCATTAGGAATTCTGGCCTCAGGCCCAACTGAGCCAGCATAGTTGGCAGAATGTTTCTGTAAAAAGTTGTGTAGAACACAGCAAGCCAGGATAATGTGATTCAGTTTGTACTCCGCCATATGTATTGGTGTAAGAAATAGGCGGAACCTGCTGGCCATGATTCCAAATGTGTTCTCCACCACTCTTCTGGCTCTGGCCAACTGGTAATTAAAAACCCTCTGGTCCGCGGTGAGGGTCCTCATCGGGAATGGCCGCATAAGATGGTCCCCCAGGGCAAATGCTTCATCCGCAACGAAGACGAATGGGAGTCCTTCCACATTGTCTTCTGGAGGTGGCAAGTCCAAGCTGCCATTCTGGAGACGCCTGTAAAACTCTGTCTGGGCGATGACTCCACCATCCGACATCCGGCCATTCTTCCCCACGTCCACATACAGGAACTCGTAAGTAGCCGACACCACCGCCAACATCACAATACTGTTGAACCCCTTGTAATAGTACGACCCCAAATTGGGTGGTGGAAGGATGTGGATGTGTTTCCCATCAATTGCCCCTCCGCAGTTAGGAAAGTCCCACCGCTGGGCAAAGTGGGAGGCCACAGTCTGCCATTCCTGTGGCGTGGAAGGAAACTGTGGAGTCAAAACAAAATCAAAAATTAGTCATTTTGCACATAAACAGGGAAAGCAGATTAGACACAAACATTCCTGCCCAACATCAAGCTAACATTTTTATGAGGGAATTTTTTAAGACCAAAGTATAAGGTACACCTATCAGATTCCCCCCCCCCCCTCATGGGCCATTTATAACATTATAGGGGGGGGAACTCTTGGACAGGTAACCCTCTTGACTTCATTGAGAGATGAATGCCTAAATAATGGGTATTACTTTGGCCAGCCCCTCCTTAGTTACACTATTGGCAGCCCACTGGATAGGTAAGAAGTGTCATAATACAAAGATATAATACACATTTGAGCACATTTGGACATTCTGCTATTACCTATCAAGATAATAATAGTATACAAAAACTTTAAACAGTACCATTTGAAAGTATACAGGCAGGCCCTTGCACTACATGCTTTGGGGAATTCATCCATACATCTGAGCAAAAAAGAGATGGGTATAGTGTGTATGGGTTTGGCAAAGTCAGCAGATAGATGATTGAGGATAGATAGAGAATTGGTATCAGCTGATTTAGCAGTTGGGGGGAGGGAGGGTTACAAATGATTTGGGGACACCCAAAAAAAGCCTCTGGCACTCTGCCTGAATTTAAAGCACAAATCACATTTCAAAACATTTTAGGGGTGTTTGGGGTAAAGCACTATTCTAAAACTGATAAAATACATTGTTAAGTGACTACATGAGGTGAATATAAGGCCAGGAGAGCATGCTGGGGAGGTAAGTGAAGGCAAATATGTATGAAGGACAAAAAATAATTACATAAAAATCCAGCATGCATGAGGACAAAGGGGACATTCACAGCATATTACAATCATGGTAATTAGGGAATGAGGAAAGAAATACTATACATTATCAAACATTATATACAATAAAATGTGATGTTAAAGGATAAATCTTACCTTAATATACTCCTTCAGCAGGACCTGGATGATGGCAGAACAGGTCTCCGGGATAATAATCCCCAGAGCCTGGGGGGAGATGCCTGTCGAGAACTTGAGGTCCTGCAGGCTTCTCCCCGTCGCCAAGTACCGCAGGGTGGTCAGCAAAGCCAACAAACGGTGAAAAACGGGGTCCGTCATCCGGAGAAAGTTCCTGAAATCATCAGGATTATTCTCACAGATCTCACGGAGCAAAGGCATATGACAGAACTGGTCACACTGGAGCAACCAATTCTTGGTCCATGAACTCCTTCCCACCCTGTTCATGGACTGGACTTGTGTCAAGGTCAGGACCCCAACACCAGGCCCCCGCACAGCACGAACTCTACGAGGAGTACGTATACGCAACATGGCTAGAAAACGGTCGGCTGCTCAGAACAAAGTAACAGAATGCACTGAAGAACAGCAAGGCCTGTGAAGAGCGACCTGAAAAACAGTAACGAACGAACAAGAACACAATGACAAGTCAAGGGTACTCACTGCATGCACTGAAGAGCAGATACAAACCCACAAGCGTTCTTGGCGATCGGAAATTCCGTCAACTTTGTGCGACCGTGTGTACGCAAAACAAGTTTGAGCCAAAATCCGTCTGAAAATATCCTAGGATTTTGTTGTCGGAATGTCCGATCAATGTCCGACCGTGTGTACGGGGCATTAGACTCCATCCATGTCTCCCGGAGTTTACAAACAAATGGAGTATGGACTTGAATGTCCAAATTAAATCAGAGGAATGGGAAAAAGCATTTATCCTTACACATACTGTAGTATGTCGTTAGCAACTAAGGCACATGAGACAATTTTCAAGCTTCTTTCTCGGTATAGATGCCCATTGTTGCTCCACTGGATATACCCATATGTCTCAGACCTGTGTTGGCGCTGTCATTCTGCTAAGGGTTCGCTACTGCATATTTGGTGGGAATGTCCTTCTGTGCATAAATTTTGGGATATGATTCTCCAGTTTCATACTCGAGCAACTGGGGTAACTATTCCCAACACACCACAAATTACTTTGCTATAAAATCATTAAAAAAGGCCTTTTGAGACATTGGTTGACAGCTGCAAGAGTGGGTATACCACGCCACTGGCAGTCAGCGTATGCTCCATCGTTGATTGAGTGGGTTACAGAGATGGACAATATTGAGAGGATGGAGATTCTTCTGTCGCAGGAATTGGACACATATGAATAATGTTGCCAAATTTGGCGCCCTTGGAAGGTATTAAGGGAATCCCTGGAATTACGGAATTTATATATGGGTTAGAGGGAGGATGTGAAAATGGTTCAGAGTTGGGTTGAGTGAGGGGATTTCGGTTTGAGTAGCTATTTCTGGTATTTTTATTTGTTTTTTTTTTTGTTTTTGTTTGTGTTGTGTGTGATATATCTAACATCACTGTGGGAGTTGAAGATAGGGAGTAGTAAATTATATATTTCATCTAATTGGACGAAGGAAGATAAGGCAGGGGTATTCTTATCAGGGTCTAAAAAATCTGAATAGTTTAGTGTTTCTTTATAACACAGGAGTTTATTGACGAGTAGATAGTCTCTAGTGGCATTTCCTTCTTCTTTTCTCTTTCTCTCTTTTTTTTTCCTCCCCTCTCTTCCCCTTTTTGTAGGGACTTCTGTGGTGTCTTGATATATGTTTATATGTAACATCTCTTATGTTTTATATATTATTATAATGTGGTATGTTCTTTATTATTACCTATAGGATGTGGATAATGTTTTCTTTTGTTATGTAATTAAAATTTTTCAATAAAATCAGAGTTGAAAAGATAAGGACCCTTAAAACACCAAGAGTATTATAAGCAACCCAGAAATTCTAGCTGCAATCAGTTCTGAAGATTCCAAAAATTATAGTGCACAATTACTTGCAGAAGGGGGAATCTAGGAGGAGGACCTGTGGCATCAAAGTGCCTGAGAGCTGTCAAAGTGCAAGTTGCGCATAGCACAGGTTGGAAATTAGGTCTGCAGTGAGGGTTTGCCTGCATCTGCCAGTGGCCAGTACTCTTCATGGTATCAGACATGTTGAGCAAAGTGAGAACCACGTCAAATGGAATGAGTAGAGGTCCTTGAAGTGAGGCACTGCTGCAGAGTGCAGAAAGTTTAAGCTCAGCACCTGATCCCTTGCAATAAAGGATCAACACACAGATGGAAAGGTCAGGTTCTCAACCTTTGGGAAGGTACTAGGCTGCAGGACTTTCTTGCCAATAACAATTAACAGACTTGTAAAAAGTTTAATTGATGTCCCTTTAAAGGTGTGATTGCTGCTCAGGCTTAACACCTGGACCAATGCAAGGAATGTGGTAATAATCAGGTACAAAAAGAAAACCTTGAACTGTGGGGGAGGTAAAATACATGTTACTCTACAAAGTTAAAAATTATGCTGTAATTAACATAAAGTGATTGTAAAGCTTTGTTTTTTACATTTAATAGCATGTTATACTTATCTGCTCTATGCAATGGTTTTGCACAGATCAGCCCCAATCCTCTTCTAGGATCCCCCACAGACGCTCCTGGCTCCTCATCTTTGGCGAGTGCCCCCATAGAAAACTGCTTTTCATGGGAGTACTCCTGCAGGCTTGCTCCCGAGCCGCCCTGTCTGCGTCTATTAACACACACAGCACGGCTGGGCCCTGCCCCTCCACTCCCTCCTCATAGATTTTGACTTACTATCAATCTGCTCTATGTGGCGGAAGAGCGCAGAGAGAGCCGCTGCTCTCATGCACAGTGCTGGATCGAGATTGGGCTCAGGTATGCAGAAAATGCATAAAGGTAAAACAAAAAATTTTAGGCTTTAGAACCACTTTAAAAAGGTTTAACTAAATACAGCATTGGAAAATACATGTATAATACTTATCATTTGCATCTCAGTTTCATCAGATCATTCCTATCTTGCAGAGAGGTGGAACTGGGAATAATAATAGGAGTTATTTTCTGATCATCTGAAATCATTTTAGATGACGAGTAATGACACCAGAGCAAGGGGGAAAAAAATGACTAAAACCAGAGTGGTACTTTTTTCAGCATAGAACTGGGTGATGCAATTCACCACATTGCACCATGCTGCAGCCCATAGAATGTAATGAAATGTCTCTTTTTGACATCACAGTGCACACCAGCAGCTGCATCCAACTGCATTCTAATGCAGCTGTTGGTGTGAATAGGACCTAAGTGTTAAACCAGCCATATATGGTTTGAATATTGGCCGGTTCAGCTGATTGTTCCCAATATCAACTTGGGTACAACCAGCATGCTGTATTTTTACATGCAACTGTTGTCAGCAGCTATAGCCTCTAGCAATAGTCACTGTGTTCTCCCAGCAGGGACATCTCCCCCTAGAGTTGCCACCTCATCTCTTTAAACCCGAACACATATGAATTACACAGGTTCTGAAACTAATTTAATGCAGATAAGGCACCAAGTGAGTTTAATTACCACCTTAATCAGCCACAGAACCTGTGTAATTCATATGTGTTTGGTTTTAAAGGGATGCGGTGGCAACCCTATCTCCCCCCATCCCCCCCATCCTGCCGGGAGAACACAATAGCTCTATGGGATGGATTCACCCATTAACACAGTCAGTGTTGATGGGGAATTGAGCAATATTCTTTCCTACAACTGATGATGCAGGAAAGAAAACTTCTCGCTCTTTTGCTCGCTCTTTTGCTCAGTCTTCTCCACTGTCTTCTCCCTCTGTTCTTCTGCCGATGTTGACTCAACGCTCTCTCCCGCTCTAATGCCGGCTGCACGGTGTGCCACTACTTATATTGGCATGGGCGGGGTCACGGTGTGACGTCATCTGGAGGCCCCACCCCTTATGACATCACTGCCCGGGGCATGACGTCATAAGAGGCCCGCCTCTGGTGACCCCGTCCCATGCCAATATAAGTCATGACACACCGCGCACCCGGCATTAGAGCGGGAGAGAGCGTTGAGTCAACATCGGAAGAAGAACAGAGGGGGAAGACCAGGCAAAAAAGCGAGTAAAAGAGTGAGAAGACCCGGCAGAAGACAGAGGGAGAAGAACCGGAGGGGGGAGAACCGACAGAGGCAGAAGACGTCAGCGGAGGACACAGAAGAGCCGGAGAGGGGAGAAGAGATCAAAAGAGATGACAGAGCTGCCATAATAAATTACTTTAAAAACATGTGTAATGTGTTTTATCTTTGCAACTTTTTTTAGGTGAATGGGTAGGGGTACAATGTGGGTGGGAGGGTGGGGGGCCGGGATCTGGGGGCCCCCTTGTTAAATGGGGCCTCCAGATTTTGATAAGCTCCCTGCCCGCAGGCCCCGGCAACCAACAGCCAGGGTTGTCGGGAAGAGGCCCTTGTCCTCATCAACATGGGGACAAGGTGCTTTGGGGGTAGGGGGCGCAGAGCCCCCCTGCCCCAAAGCACCCACCCCCCATGTTGAGGGCATTGGGCCTGGTACGGTTCAGGAGGGGGGGCACTCGCTCATCCCCACCCCCTTTTCTGACCTGCCGGGCTGTGTGCTCGTATAAGGTTCTGGTATGGATTTGGGGGTGGGGGGGTTTTCAGCGTGAGGGTTCCCCTTAAAATCCAAGTCAGACTGAAATGCCTGATACTCTCTTGGAGGGGGAACCCATGCAGTTTTTTTTTTTCAAATTGGCGTGGAGTTCCCCCTAAAGATTCATACCAGACAGTGCCTGGTATTGTCGGGTATCAAAATCGGATTCCTGTTCATTGAAGTTGGACTTCAAGTCGCAGGGCAAAGTCAGATCCACAGTCAAACGACTGTTTTGTCAAAATCGCGCCCCCGAAATCGCAGGAAAATCACACGGCTTTGAAGTCGCGCAAGTGTGAAAGGGGCCTTATGCCGCATACACACGGTCGGACTTTTCATCTACAAAAGTCCGACGGACGCCGACGGACCAAAGCTGGCTGACAAGCCGATCGTGTGTGGGCTTCCCCGGACTTTCAGCGGACTTTTTCAGCCGCAAATCTGACGGACTTTAGATTTGAAACATGCTTCAAATCTTTACGTTGTAACTACGCCGGACCCAGAAATCCGCTCATCTGTATGCTAGTCCGACGGACAAAAACCCACGCTAGGGCAGCTATTGGCTACTGGTTATCAACTTCCTTATTTTAGTCCGGTTTACGTCATCACATACGAATTCGTCGGACTTTTGTGTGATCGTATGTAGGCAAGTCCGTTCGTTAGAAAGTCTGCCGCAAGTCCGCCAAAAGTCAGTCGAAAGTCTGTCGGACGGGCTGTCGGACTTTTGTAGCCGAAAAGTCCGACCGTGTGTACGCGGCATTAGAGTTAGATTTAGGTTTCACACTGTTAAACCTCTTAAGGGATGGTTGAGTTTTTATTGCCTTTACAATTTGTTGAAACTTATCCCATGGAAAAAAAAGAATTCTTTTTTTTTCAGATTATGAGAGATGAACTATGAAACTGGTACAGATGAGTCCAGATATCAATTCCTTTACGGCAAAAGGAGACTTGTAGGAGAAAAGGACAAAGAGCTATGGATAGGACTATGACCAAGTCAGGGACAGAAAGCAGCAGAAATCAACAAGAATTAAAAAGTATATAGCAGCCCTTTTCAACCAGGGTTCGCTCCATCCCCTGTTTTCCACTTGCTTTCACTCATAGTGTATAGTATAGTGTAATACTATACTATATACTACACTATACTAAATACTATACTATATACACTATACTACAGTGCCTTGAAAAAGTATTCATACACCTTGAAATTTTCCACATTTTGTCATGTTACAACCAAAAATGTAAATGTATTTTATTGGGATTTTATGTGATAGACCAAAACAAAATGGCACAGAATTGTGAAGTGGAAGGAAATTGATAAATGTTTTTTAAAAATTTTTTAGAAATAAATATCTGAAAAGTGTATTTTGTATTCAGCCTCCTCTACTCTGATACCCCTAACTAAAATCCAATAGAACCAATTGCCTTCAGAAGTCACCTAACTAGTAAATAGAGTCCACCTGTGTGCAGTGGTGTACTTCTGTTTTGTGCTGCCGTAGGCCTGACTAAACTCATAAAATAGTATAAAAAAGTGCGCTTACAATCCAAACAAACAAGTGATGTTTAGCGTAACACAAAATATATTGAAATATGGCAAACAAATGCATAAATAAAATGCAGCAAATAATTACATAAACAAAACCACATGTGGGGTGAAAATTTATCTAATCAGATATGATATGACCTGTGAAATAAATACAAACGTGAAAAATCAACCAATACAGTTCAAAAAATTGTGTATGTTATTGGGAAAAGTGAATCTAAAAATTATATGAAAATTGTAACTCCAGTCTATGAAGTGAAACAATATAACAAAAAGTTCATCAGTGTGAGGAACCATCATCCACCTTCCATAGACGCATCATCCATATGCATAGACAAAAGGAAAGAAGGATAAAAGAGTGATGTGACTCCACTTGCGGTGAATCCAAAGACTAAAAGTTAAAGATGGACCCTTACCCTCGGTGGTGGACCCCCTATTAGCGAGGTCTTACGAGCGTGCAGACTTCGCCCTCTGCAGGGACCATGTAGAGAAGATATCTGCAGCAGCTGACAGATCAAACGTCTCCGGTCCGGGCTGGTCCAAGTCTTGAACCTGGAGGGGGGAGAAGCGCTCACTTGCTTCCAAAATAGTGGGAGGAAGAAGCGAAAACAGGGCTCCAATAGTGTAAATAAGTTTCAGATTTATTATAAAAATAAATATAACAAAACGGAGAGTGCACACTCCATGAAAATACTGATAAAAACGATAAAATTATGCCAGCATTAAAACAAACGAACACCCGTGCAATACATGGGGCAATCAACATGACGGCTTACAACACGTAGCCACGCCCTACATGTTTCGTCACAAGCTGACGTCTTCAAAGGGGACGTATTGAGCCATCACCTAAAGTCTAAAAACGTGCACCAAGCCTCGTTTCCAACTCCGCTCTAATCCAGCATGAGCCTTATTAGGAAAAAGATCAGAGTGAGGAAACCAAGCCTCTACCTGGTGCTCTCCACTCAATGAATGTTGCCATAGTTACTCACTGCTATACACAGTGAAGTGAGAATAATTAACCCCTCAGAGAGTCACAACGCAGTCTCCACTCAGAGGAAATCGCTAGCATTATTAATAACTCCTCCGAGTGGCAATCTAAAAGGTTTATTTGGAAGATATTAAAGAGGGATTTTACTTATTACTAGGAAGCAATGTACTACAATTATAAAATATAATAAAAAATATATAATATATATGCAGTAAACATTCTATGCTGCAGGAAATAAAGAAAATAAAAAATATTCCAAAAATGATAAAAAAATATATACTTAATGTAGTATTCGCCCAGTCTAACTTTTAATGAACGAACCGTGCGGCCCACATAATGGAGCCCGCATGGACAAGTAAGAAGGTACACCACATGTGTTGTGGAACACGTAATGAACGATTTAATATGGAAATTGTAAGGGGAATTATTAGAATGAAATTGGCACACCTTCTTCTCAATCCTAGCGTTGATGGAGCAAACCTCGCAATTTCTGCATTTAAAATAACCAGATGTTGAAAAAACATGGGTTTGTGAACTGGAGGGTCACATACAGCCGACACCACACGTGATCTAATTGAGGGGGCACCTTTAAAGACCAGCTGGGGTCTATCTGGAAGAGATGGTCCTAGCAGGGGGTCATTTTTAAAAATGTGCCAGTGTTTATTCAACATCTTCCTAATAGAAAAATGTTGGCAGGAGTATCTCGTTATTAGGGGACAAACTACCTTGCTGTCCCTACATGCCCTGGGTCTATCAACCAATAGAGATTCTCTATCTAGTAGTTTGACCTGATCTAGTTTTTCTTCAAGGAATTGTACATCATAGCCTTTCTCTATGAATCTGTCTGTCAAGACCCTAGACTGGGCCAGGAAATCGGCAGTGCTGGAACAATTCCTTTTCAGTCTAATGTATTGGCTTTTAGGGACAGAGTCTAGCCAAGCTTTGTGGTGGCAGCTGTCCCTGGGGATAAACGAGTTCCGGTCAGTAACCTTAAAGTAGGTAGAGGTAAGTAAAGAGTTACCTTCGCTTCGTATCTCCAAATCCAGAAAGTGGATTTTTCTCTTGACTGGCCTCAAATTTAAATAGTATACCCCTCTCATTCCTGTTGAGACCCTCCATAAACGAACAGAGTGAGTCATGGGAACCACTCCATAGGAGGAGGACGTCATCTATTTATCTTGCCCATAAGACCAATTCTGGTCTACGATGGGCATAGATGACGTCCTCCTCCCATTTCCCCATAAAAAGGTTTGCCAGGCTGGGGGCAAACTTGGCCCCCATGGCGACACCCTTGGTCTGAAGAAAAAATTGTTTATTATGCCAAAAAAAGTTATGTGTTGTGGCATATTCCAAAAGCTCCATAATATAGCGTTTTTGTTTCTTGGGTATTGAGGAGTCCTTATCTAGAGAGTATTTCACTGATTTATTGCCCCAATGATGGGGAATGATAGTATATAGGGACATGACGTCGGCGGTGACAAGCCAATGTCCTTCTCTGTAGCCACTAGTTTTAAGAAGGTTGATGGTATGTCTGGTATCCTTAATATATGCTGGCAGACGTTGTACCAGTGGTTGGAGAAAACTGTCAATGTACTTACCTGCCCTGGATGTGATGGAGTCTATTCCACTAATAATAGGGCGACCCGGAGGGTGAACGGGGTCCTTGTGGACCTTGGGCAGGTAGTACATGACAGGAATTCTCGAAGCAACCGGGATAAGAAAGGATTTCTCCTTCTTATCAATGATACCAGATTGAAAACCTCTATCTACAATTCTTTCCAATTCTTTTTTAAAACAAATTCTAGGATCTGACCTTAAGGGTTGATAAGTGTCTCTGTCACCCACCAGTTTCTCAAGTTCCTGGAGGTAGTCAGACTTATCTAAGACTACTATTCCACCCCCTTTGTCAGCCGGCCTTATTACAAGGTCTTTACGTTCACATAGTGAATCAAGGCCCAATTGTAATTCTCTCGTCATTTTTACATTCTGAATTTTCAAACGGTCAAGATCTCTCAAGAGGACATCCCTAAAAACTCTCAGAGAGGCAGATAGGCCACCCGGAGGGTTGAATAGGGACGCATTGGCTAAACCAGAGTGTCTGATGGTATTAGAAACAGAACTCTGGGAACTAATAGGATTGGACAGCATGTATCTTTTGATATTTAATTTTCTAGTGTATTTATGGTTGTCCATGTAAGTTTCAAATTTATTAAGTGATTTGGGTGGTACAAACTTAAGTCCCTTGTCCAAAATGAATGTCTCAGTTTCTGTTAAGGGGGTTTTACTCAGATTAAAGATACCCCTACCTCTCACTCCCGCTTTCTTTTTGCTCCTTGATTTCCTCCCCCCTCTGACTCCTCTCTTTTTTCTATGGGTCCTTGAGGGTTTTGATTGGCCCGGGGAAAACCCCAATGTTGAGGTTGGGAGTATTCACCCTGTCTTGGTCTATAGGGAGGTTGCCAGCCATCCCCTTCTCTTCTTTGTGAAGGAGGAGGTTGGTGCCAGGGTGGCCTATCACTCTGTGTTCCTCTTCTTGGGGTACGTGGTCCAGAATGATAATCTGTCCCATTATCCCTCAAATTTTGAAATCGATTATATGTAGGGATAGGGTAAATGGGAAGAGGACGTAAGCTATGCCCATCGTAGACCAGAATTGGTCTTATGGGCAAGATATATAGATGACGTCCTCCTCCTATGGAGTGGTTCCCATGACTCACTCTGTTTGTTTATGGAGGGTCTCAACAGGAATGAGAGGGGTATACTATTTAAATTTGAGACCAGTCAAGAAAAAATCCACTTTCTGGATTTGGAGATACGAAGCAAAGGTAACTCTTTTCATTACTTCTACCCAGGGCCGGACTGGCCTACCGGGATACCGGGAAATCCCCCGGTGGGCCGGCTGTCTGGCTGCCCCTGGTGCCGCTGTGAGGGCAGCGGCGCCTGAAAGAAACATGGCTGCGGGGCCGCCAGGCTGACATGCAACTGCGCATGCGCTAGCGCTCTAGCGCTATTCTCGGAAGTGTGTACGGGCTTTCCCGAGCTAGCCATGCTCGGGAAAGTCCGTACACACTCGGCAATTCTCGGAAATGCAGGCGCATGTGCAGTGACACGATGGCGCCGAGCGGCGCCATTTTTAAAAGTACCGCAGTGAGTACTCATCTGGTGGCCTCTTCCTCCTACTCCCCCTGCAGCCTCTGACCTCCTGCCCCCCCTGCAGCCTCTGACCTCCTGCCCCCACTGCAGCCTCTGACCTCCTGCTCCCACTGCAGCCTCTGACCTCCTGCCCCCACTGCAGCCTCTGACCCCCTGCCCCCCCTGCAGCCTCTGACCTCCTGCCCCCCTGCAGCCTCTGACCTCCTGCCCCCCCTGCAGCCTCTGACCTCCTGCCCCCCCCCTGCAGCCTCTGACCTCCTGTCCCCCCTGCAGCCTCTGACCTGCCCCCCCTGCAGCCTCTGACCTCCTGCCCCCCCTGCAGCCTCTGACCTCCTGCCCCCCCCTGCAGCCTCTGACCTCCTGTCCCCCCCCTGCAGCCTCTGACCTCCTGTCCCCCCCTGCAGCCTCTGACTTCCTCCCCCCTGCAGCTCTGACCTCCTCCCCCCTGCAGCCTCTGACCTCCTGTCCCCCCTGCAGCCTCTGACCTCCTGTCCCCCCCCTGCAGCCTCTGACCTCCTGTCACCCCCCTGCAGCCTCTGACCTCCTGTCACCCCCCTGCAGCCTCTGACCTCCTATCCCCCCTTGCAGCCTCTGACCTCCTGTCATCCCCCCTCCGCAGCCTCTGACCTCCCCTGTACCATCCGCAGCCTCTGACCTCCCCTATACCATCCGCAGCCTCTGACCTCCCCTGTACCATCCGCAGCCTCTGACCTCCCCCATGTACCATCCGCAGCCTCTGACCTCCCCTGTACCATCCGCAGCCTCTGACCTCCCCTGTACCATCCGCAGCCTCTGACCTCTCATGTACCATCCGCAGCCTCTGACCTCTCCTGTACCATCCGCAGCCTTTGACCTTATCTTTACCATCCGCAGCCTCTGATCTCCCCTGTACCATCCGCAGCCTCTGACCTCTCCTGTACCATCCGCAGCCTCTGACCTCTCCTGTACCATCCGCAGCCTCTGACCTCCCCTGTACCATCCGCAGCCTCTGACCTCTCCTGTGCCATCCGCAGCCTCTGACCTCCCCTGTACCATCCGCAGCCTCTGACCTCCCCTGTACCACCTGCAGCCTCTTACCTCCCCTGTACCATCCGCAGCCTCTGACCTCTCCTGTACCATCCGCAGCCTCTGACCTCCCCTGTACCATCCGTAGCCTCTGACCTCCCCTCTACCATCCGCAGCCTCTGACCTCTCCTGTACCATCCGCAGCCTCTGACCTCCCCTGTACCATCCGCAGCCTCTGACCTCTCCTGTACCATCCGCAGCCTCTGACCTCCCCTGTACCACCTGGAGCCTCTGACCTCCCCTGTACCATCCGCAGCCTCTGAACTCCCCTGTACCATCCGCAGCCTCTGACCTCTCCTGTACCATCCGCAGCCTCTGACCTCTCCTGTACCATCCGCAGCCTCTGATCTCCCCTGTACCATCCGCAGCCTCTGACCTCTCCTGTACCATCCGCAGCCTCTGACCTCTGCTGTACCATGCGCAGCCTCTGACCTCCCCTGTACCATCCGCAGCCTCTGACCTCCCCTGTACCATCCGCAGCCTCTGACCATCTCTTGTCTTATATCACGTCTGCAGTCTGGAGTGGAGTCAACAGTGGGAGTGCCGCAGGGATGGGGGTCACGGGAGAAGTCAGACATGTATGGACTGTGGAGAGGAAACTACAAGATAAAACCAGAGCCACCGAGCTGGAGCCGACTGATTGAGCCCTGTAAGGTGCACCTGAGAGGAGGTCAGTGACAGCGCCACCAGGCCTACCTGAGGGGGGGGGGTCAATACAATATTGTAAGGGGGCACTGATATATAGGTTTCCCCCTTATATCAGTAAACCCCCTTACTTTAGTGTTTTCTTTCTGCGGAAGGTACTCTCTGGTCACCAGAGTCCTCCCCACATTCCCAGAGTTCCCCTTTACATCATAGTCTGCAGGATTCCACCTTACAGTGCAAGGGGGAACTCTGATGTAAAGAGGAATGCAGTGGACTCTGATATAAGTGGGGTCTCTGGTCACCAGTGCCCCCCTTTTATATCAGAGTTCCCGCTTAGATCATGATCTGCCATGTTCCCCTTTATGTCAGAGTTCCCTTGCACTGTAAATGTGAATCCTCCTGATATATGGGGGAACTCTGTGTTGGGTTATATTAATCTGACTTTCATGTAAATGGAGAAATCTAGTTTTTGACTTTTGTTTAACTTAACACATTGCTAATAGTTTATAGCTTAAATATTGATATTTGCACTGAAAACTGCCATTTACGGCACCTTTTTTTTGCAGTGTCAATAAAAAATGTGCCAGTAAATGGCATGATTTTTGCCTTGAAAAAAATTGCTGCTGTTTGTAAAAGCCATGTCTCTCTTATCTATATATAATACACTCTTCAAATGTGCTTTAAAATGCATGGTTTTCCCTTTTATGAACAAGAAAATAAAGACGTTATGCGGTTGGGCTGGTATAAAAATACTATGGGGCTGGTATGAAATTATTTCCAGGGCTGGTTTTTATTCCCAGTCCCGCCCTGCCTCTACCTACTTTAAGGTTACTGACCGGAACTCGTTTATCCCCAGGGACAGCTGCCACCACAAAACTTGGCTAGACTCTGTCCCCAAAAGCCAATACATTAGACTGAAAAGGAATTGTTCCACCACTGCCCAGTCTAGGGTCTTGACAGACAGATTCATAGAGAAAGGCAATGATGTACAATTCCTTGAAGAAAAACTAGATCAGGTCAAAGTAGTATATAGAGAATCTCTATTGGTTGATAGACCCAGGGCATGTAGGGACAGCAAGGTAGTTTGTCCCCTAATAACGAGATACTCCTGCCAACATTTTTCTATTAGGAAGATGTTGAATAAACACTGGCACATTATTAAAAATGACCCCCTGCTAGGACCATCTCTTCCAGATAGACCCCAGCTGGTCTTTAAAGGCGCCCCCTCAATTAGATCACGTGTGGTGTCGACTGTATGTGACCCTCCAGTTCACAAACCTATGTTTTTTCAACATCTGATTATTTTAAATGCAGAAATTGTGAGGTTTGCTCCATCAACGCTAGGATTGAGAAGAAGGTGTGCCAATTTCATTCTAATAATTCCCCTTACAATTTCCATATTAAATCGTTCATTACGTGTTCCACAACACATGTGGTGTACCTTCTTACTTGTCAATGCGGGCTCCATTATGTGGGCCGCACGGACCGTTAATTAAAAGTGAGACTGGGCGAACACATTGGAAACATTAGAAGGGGTTTCTTGGGTCATCCAGTCTCCAAACTTTACCTGGAAAAGCATAAAAAAGATCCTAGGGGGACTTTATTTATGGGGATTGACAAACTCAAACTTCCATGGAGGGGGGGCTCTAAGAGACGTTCCATCTCTAGGCTTGAGAAGGAGTGGATCTACAAGATCCGCTCTCTCAGGCCTCTAGGTTTAAATGTGGATATTGAGTTAAACGCATTTATCGATAATTCCTAAGTCCCTTTTGGCCTCCCCATCCCTCTTTATCCATTCACATTTTCTTTAGTAATTATGGAGTATAAGGGATAATGTGATTTTGGGTCTACTATTTAATATTATTTTATTTTGTTTATTTGTATTTTTACTTTCATTTTTATTTTTCATTTTTATATTTATATTTTTCTCAAATATGCTGATGATCCATTAATTTGACTCTTTAAATTATTTGGGAGATTGGTTATGTTATTAGAACTTGCTGTTCAAACTTAATATGTATGATGCAATATAAAATATGGTTGCACTTTGTAATACCGGGTGCTCTTCATGTCAATGTATGGGCTCTCGTGTATATGTTATAATAGAATATAACATATATATGATTTTAATTTTTGTCATTTTTCATTTGTTGCTGCATTAAGTATATATTTTTTTATCATTTTTGGAATATTTTTTATTTTCTTTATTTCCTGCAGCATAGAATGTTTACTGCATATATATTATATATTTTTTATTATATTTTATAATTGTAGTACATTGCTTCCTAGTAATAAGTAAAGTCCCTCTTTAATATCTTCCAAATAAACCTTTTAGATTGCCACTCGGAGGAGTTATTAATAATGCTAGCGATTTCCTGGGGACTGGGACTGGGACTGGGACTGGGACTGCATTGTGACTCTCTGAGGGGTTAATTATTCTCACTTCACTGTGTATATCAGTGAGTCACTATGGCAACATTCATTGAGTGGAGAGCACCAGGTAGAGGCTCGGTTTCCTCACTCTGATCTTTTTCCTAATAAGGCTCATGCTGGATTAGAGCGGAGTTGGAAATGAGGCTTGGTGCACGTTTTTAGACTATTTAGGTGATGGCTCAATACGTCGTCCGTGCCCCTTTGAAGACGTCAGCTTGTGACGAAACATGTAGGGCGTGGCTACATGTTGTAAGCCGTCACGTTGATTGCCCCATGTATTGCACGGGTGTTCGTTTGTTTTAATGCCGCCATAAATTTATTGTTTTTATCAGTTTCACCGCAAGTGGAGTCACATCACTCTTTTATCCTTCTTTCCTTTTGTCTATGCATATGGATGATGCTTCTATGGAAGGTGGATGAAGGTTCCTCACACTGATGAACTTTTTTTTATATTGTTTCACTTCATAGACTGGAGTTACAATTTTCATATAATTTTTAGATTCACTTTTCCCAATAACATACACAATTTTTTGAACTGTATTGGTTGATTTTTCACGTTTGTATTTATTTCACAGGTCATATCATATCTGATTAGATACATTTTCACCCCACGTGTGGTATTGTTTATGTAATTATTTGCTGCATTTTATTCATGCATTTGTTTGCCATATTTCAATATATTTTGTGTTACGCTAAACATCACTTGTTTGTATGGATTGTAAGCGCACTTTTTTATACTATTTTTTTAGTTTATACACGGATATTGGTGTGTTATTAGTGTGGCTATCAGTCTGTTTTTTAATTAGGCTCCGTAGCGCGGTTTTTCCAATTCATTTAAATTCTGACTAAACTCATGCACCCCCCCAATTTAAATATGACCCAGCCCTTCCTGTCGATGCCACACCCCTTCATGTTTAAGACTTGTCCCTGTCATCTGTAAACCACACCCCTTCCTCTTTAGGCCCCAATTTTTCCTCTTAGACCTCCACCTCTTCCTCTCTGTATATTAGACCTTGGTTCACATTAGGGAGGGTTTGAAATCGTGCGAGTTCAGCTGAACTTGCAAGATTTCAAACCGGCAATGCAGTCTGGCTTCGGGGGCAATTTGACAGACATTTGTGTGGGTTCATGCACAGATGTCTATTCACATCACCCCCAAAGTCGCTAAAAGTAGTACAGGAACTACTTTTGGGAAACGATGCGGCGCCGCAAAGTTGGCATTGCACCGTTTCGAACTGTGCCATTGCCAGCAATAGCTGTCGATTTGGCATGCAATTTGACATGCCTAATTGGCCCAATGTAATTGTGGGCTTAAAGTGGTTACCAAGTGCAGCCTCGTCGGTGCCCATCAATGCAGCCTCACCGGTGCCCATCAGTGCAGCCTCACCAGTGCCCATCAGTGCAGCTTCACCAGTGCCCATCAGTGCAGCCTCACCACTGCGCATACAGGTGGTGAGGAGACAGCATATCATTGCCTGTCAATTGCCTCTGAAAAAAAAATCTGTGTGGATTGCTTTTCAGAGGCGTGGCAGTCTTTTTCAATCATAGCAGCAGAGGGGGGCATTAGTGTAATTGTTGAGGGAGGAGGTGATGTTTAAACTTATTAACCAATTTTCCAGCCTCTAGTGTGCATGCACTCTGATTTTCTACCTGTCCTGCACACCTTAACGTACACACAGAAAGTGTGTCTGTGTGTGCATCAGGGGGTGGAGTATTAACACAGCTGATGGGGCAGGCACAACAGATATTGGATAGATCATAAGGAGGCGGGGCAAAATCATTGGCCTTTTCAGCAAACTGCGTTCACTCCGAATAGAGACAAAAAAAAGAAAGGAAAAAAAATATTAGTCAATCTTAAATGTAGTTAGCAGGGTGGACAATAAAATCCCGACTGATCTATAATGAGAAATTACACATTTCTTCATATGTCAGAAGGCAGCATGAACCACACAGGTAGCTATGAAAGGTTTTTATTTTAATCGAACAAAAAGTTTTTATTGCGCATAGAGGGTATATGCAGAGGCGGCTCTCTAATTAGGCAAATTAGGCGGTCGCCTAAGGCCTCGCACTCACGGGGGCCTCGCGGCCGCCTAATTTGCCTGTTCTCAATCACTGAAGTTGACGCCGGCGGCTCCGCCTACCCCCACTGGGACTCTGTGGCTTAGGAGCTGACGGACAAATCAGATACTGCCCGCAGCCTGAGGAATAGCGGCCTCATCACGGAGCGTCCCAGTCCCTGGGGCCTCGTGTAAGTTTTGCCTAAGGCCTCACAAAGCCTAGAGCCGCCTCTGGGTATATGTACATACATGGTTCAAAACAAAGCACATATGAACTACCAATTCCACCGAGTCTAATATCAGCATGTTATATCTAACCGTCTGGAGACAAAAAGTGGTACTAACTCACTGTCAGTAGCGCACACATAGATAATCATTTTCCTCATACATTGCAATTGTAAAGCAAAAACAGTGGTAAGCATTGAATCAATCCTTAGAACAATCGGTCATACACCAGGTCTAGTGGGGCCAGTCCGGGAACATCTAACCATTGAGACCACAGTTTGTCAAATTTACCTCTCTTACCCCTGTGCTGATATATAATCTTTTCTATGCGACTGGTGTCACCCATTTGGGTGATCCACTCTTGTAGTGTGGGGGGTTCCGTGGATGTCCAGTGTCTCAGTATTAACTTTCGAGCCTGGAAAAGGGCCCTCGCTACAGCCTGTCTGGGAGTATCCTCCAAGGGTAGTGCATCTAGTATACCTAATAAACATATCAGTAGGTATCTTGGCCTGGAAGACCCTATTAACCACTTGCCGACCGCCTAAAGCAGATATACCTCTGCAGAATGGCACGGGCAGGCAAAATCACATACCTGGTACGTGATTGCCTTCCCGAGGGCGGGGGGTCGGATCGGACCCCTCCGGTGCCAGAGGCGGTCGGCTTTGGTCTGGGAGCGTTCAGAGATGAGGGAGAGGCCATCCATTCGTGGCCCCCCTCGCGATCGTTCCCAGCCAATGTGAATCCTCCCCTGCCTGTGTGTAGTACACACAGGCAGGGGATGTGATGTCATCTCTCCTCGGCTCGGCAGTTTCCGTTCCGGCGCCGAGGAGAGAAGACATCTGAGTGAGTGCACAAACACACACACAGTAGAACATGCCAGGCACACTTTACACCCCTGATCCCCCCCATCGCACCCCGATCACCCCCCAATCACCCCTCCCCCCCCCCTGTCACACTGACAACAAGCAGTTTTTTTTTTTTTCTGATTACTGCATGGTGTCAGTTTGTGACAGTTAGAAGTGGTAGGGCAGTTAGTATTAGCCCCCTTTAGGTCTAGGATCCCCCCCTAACCCCCCCTAATAAAGTTTTAACCCCTTGATCATCCCCCCGTCACCAGTGTCACTAAGCGATCATTTTTCTGATCGCTGTATTAGTGTCGCTGGTGACGCTAGTTAGGGACCTAAATATTTAGGTTCGCCGTCAGCATTTTATAGCGACAGGAACCCCCATATACTACCTAATAAAGGTTTTAACCCCTTGATTGCCCCCTAGTTAACCCTTTCACCACTGATCACCGTAGAACTGTTACGGTTGACGCTGGTTAGTTTGTTTATTTTTTATCGTGTCAGGGCACCTGCCGTTTATTACCGAATAAAGGTTTAGCCCCCTGATCGCCCGGCGGTGATATGCGTCGCCCCAGGCAGCGTCAGCTCCAGTACCGCTAACACCCACGCACGCAGCATACACCTCCCTTAGTGGTATAGTATCTGAACGGATCAATATCTGATCCGCTCAGATCTATACTGGCGTCCCCAGCAGTTTAGGGTTGCCAAAAACGCAGTGTTAGCGGGATCAGCCCAGATACCTGCTAGCACCTGTGTTTTGCCCCTCCCACCGGCCCAGCCCACCCAAGTGCAGTATCGATTGATCACTGACACTTACAAAACACTAAATGCATAACTGCAGCGTTCGCAGAGTCAGGCCTGATCCCTGCGATCGCTAACTAAAAAATGGTAGCATTTTGGTGAACTGGCAAGCATCAGCGGCCTAGTACACCCCGGTCATAGTCAAACCAGCACTGCAGTAACACTTGGTGATGTGGTGAGTCCCATAAGTGCAGTTCAAGCTGGTGAGGTGGCAAGCACAAGTAGTGTCCCGCTGCCACCAAAAAGACAAACACAGGCCCGTCGTGCCCATAATGCCCTTCCTGCTGCATTCGCCAATCCTAATTGGGAACCCACCGCTTCTGCAGCACCCGTACTTCCCCCATTCACATCCCCAACCAAATGCAGTCGGCTGCATGAGAGGCATTTTCTTTATGTCCTCCCGAGTATCCCTACCCAACGAACCCCCCCCCAAAAAGATGTTGTGTCTGCAGCAAGCGCGGATATAGGCGTGACACCCGCTATTATTGTCCCTCTGTCCTGAAAATCCTGGTCTTTGCATTGGTGAATGTTTTGAACGCTACCATACACTAGTTGAGTATTAGCGTAGGGTACAGCATTCCACAGACTAGGCGTCATTTCACAGGGTCTCCCAAGATGCCATCGCATTTTGAGAGACCCGAACCTGGAACCGGTTACAGTTATAAAAGTTACAGTTACAAAAAAAAGTGTAAAATATAAAATAAAAAAAAATAGTTGTCGTTTTATTGTTCTCTCTCTCTCTATTCTCTCTCTATTGTTCTGCTCTTTTTTTACTGTATTCTATTCTGCAATGTTTTATTGTTATTATGTTTTATCATGTTTGCTTTTCAGGTATGCAATTTTTTATACTTTACCGTTTACTGTGCTTTATTGTTAACCTTTTTTTGTCTTCAGGTACGCCATTCACAAATTTGAGTGGTTATACCAGAATGATGCCTGCAGGTTTAGGTATCATCTTGGTATCATTCTTTTCAGCCAGCGGTCGGCTTTCATGTAAAAACAATCCTAGCGGCTAATTAGCCTCTAGACTGCTTTTACAAGCAGTGGGAGGGAATGCCCCCCCACCGTCTTCCGTGTTTTTCTCTGGCTCTCCTGTCTCAACAGGGAACCTGAGAATGCAGCCGGTGATTCAGCCAGCTGACCATAGAGCTGATCAGAGACCAGAGTGGCTCCAAACATCTCTAAGAAACCTGGAAGCTATGAGCATTTTATGACTTAGATTTCGCCGGATGTAAACAGCGCCATTGGGAAATTGGGGAAGCATTTTATCACACCGATCTTGGTGTGGTCAGATGCTTTGAGGGCAGAGGAGAAATCTAGGGTCTAATAGACCCCAATTTTTTCAAAAAAGAGTACCTGTCACTACCTATTGCTATCATAGGGGATATTTACATTCCTTGAGATAACAATAAAAATGATTTAAAAAAAAAATGAAAGGAACAGTTTAAAAATAAGATAAAAAAAGCAAAAAAAAAAAATTAATTTTAAAGACCTTTTAAAACCTTTAAAAACCTTTAAAGGCTTTTAAAAATGTATTAATTTTGTTGCCACTGCACGTTTGTGCGCAATTTTAAAGCATGTCATGTTTGGTATCCATGTACTCGGCCTAAGATCATCTTTTTTATTTCATGAAACATTTGGGCAATATAGTGTGTTTTAGTGCAATAAAATTTTAAAAAGTGTGTTTTGTCCCCCAAAAAATGAAAAAATCGCTGCGCAAATACTGTGTGAAAAAAAATGAAACACCCACCATTTTAATCTGTGGGGCATTTGCTTTAAAAAAAAATATATAATGTTTGGGGGTTCAAAGTAGTTTTCTTGCAAAAAAAAATAATTTTTTCATGTAATCAAAAAGTGTCAGAAAGGGCTTTGTCTTCAAGTGGTTAGAAGAGTGGGTGATGTGTGACATAAGCTTCTAAAAATTGTGCATAAAATGCCAGGACAGTTCAAAACCCCCCCAAATGACCCCATTTTGGAAAGTAGACACCCCAAGCTATTTGCTGAGAGGCATGTCGAGTCCATGGAATATTTTATAATGTGACACAAGTTGCGGGAAAGAGACAAATTTTTTTTTTTTGCACAAAGTTGTCACTAAATGATATATTGCTCAAACATGCCATGGGAATATGTGAAATTACACCCCAAAATACATTCTGTTGCTTCTCCTGAGTATGGGGATACCACATGTGTGGGACTTTTTGGGAGCCTAGCCGCGCACGGGGCCCCGAAAACCAAGCACCGCCTTCAGGCTTTCTAAGGGCGTAAATTTTTGATTTCACTCTTCACTGCCTATCACAGTTTCAGAGGCCATGGAATGCCCAGGTGGCAAACCCCCCCTCCCCCAAATGACCCCATTTTGGAAAGTAGACACCCCAATCTATTTGCTGAGAGGTATAGTGAGTATTTTGCAGACCTCACTTTTTGTCACAAAGTTTTGCAAATTGAAAAAAGAAAAAAAAAAAAGTTTTTTCTTGTCTTTCTTCATTTTCAAAAACAAATGAGAGCTGCAAAATACTCACCATGCCTCTCAGCAAATAGCTTGGGGTGTCTACTTTCCAAAATGGGGTCATTTGGGGGGGGGGGGGGTTGTGCCACCTGGCCATTCCATGGCCTACAAAACTGTGATAGGCAGTGAAGAGTAAAATAAAAAATTTACACCCTTAGAAATCCTGAAGGCGGTGATTGGTTTTCGTGACAACTTTGTGCAAAAAAAAAAAAGAAAACAAAAGGTCACTTTCCCGCAACTTGTGTCAAAATATAAAATATTTCATGGACTCAACATGCCTCAAAGCAAATAGCTTGGAGTGTCTACTTTCCAAAATGGGGTCATTTGGGGGGGGGGGGTTTATGCCATCTGGGCATTTTATGGCCTATAAAACAGTGATAGGTAGTGAGGAGTAAAATCAAAAATTTACGCCCTTAGAAATCCTGAAGGCAGTACTTGGTTTTTGGGACCCCGTACGCGGCTAGGCTCCCAAAAAGTCCCACACATGTGGTATCCCCATACTCAGGAGAAGCAGCTAAATGTATTTTGGGGTGCAATTCTACATATGCCCATGGCCTGTGTGAGCAATATATCATTTAGTGACAACTTTTTGTCATTTTTCAATCACTTGGGACAAAAAAAATGAATATTCAATAAGCTCAACATGCCTCTCAGCAATTTCCTTGGGGTGTCTACTTTCCAAAATGGGGTCATTTGTGGGGGTTTTGTACTGCCCTGTCATTTTAGCACCTCAAAAAACGACAACGGCAGTCATGATTTAAAGGCTGTGTAAATTCCAGAAAATGTACCCTAGTTTGTAGGCGCTATAACTTTTGCGCAAACCAATAAATATAAACTTATTGACTTTTTTTTACCAAAGACATGTGGCCGAATACATTTTGGCCTAAATGTATGACTAAAATTGAGTTTATTGGATTTTTTTTAGAACAAAAAGTAGAAAATATCATTTTTTTTTCAAACTTTTCGGTCTTTTTCCGTGTATAGCGCAAAAAATAAAAATGGCAGAGGTGATCAAATACCATCAAAAGAAAGCTCTATTTGTGGGAAGAAAAGGACGCAAATTTTGTTTGGGTACAGCATTGCATGACCGCGCAGTTAGCGGTTAAAGCGACGCAGTGCCAAATTGTAAAAAGTGCTCTGGTCAGGAAGGGGGTAAATCCTTCCGGGGCTGAAGTGGTTAATAGTACCTAGAACCTTGTGTCCAGTACCTGTGGAGCTTCGGGCATCTCCAGAGGAGATGTATCAAATCTCCATGTTCTCTGTTGCATCTAGTGAATTAGGGATCTGATATTACCCCCATAGAGGCCAATCTGCACCCTTAGTAGAATGTTTAGCTGTGACAAACGTTGAGCCACATTCACGGAGCACTGGGGAACTGTCCGTAGGGCCTCCTCCTACTGCTCTTCCTCGAAAGCGCCCACATCCCGTTCCCACCATGACACCACTTTAAGAGGGGTATCACCATGGAAAAGGCCGAGAAGCATGGCGTAGCTACAGGAAATATATCCTTTGTATGTTGTAACCTCAAATAAGTAGTTAAATATGGATGTGGGATCCAAGGACCCCATCCCCCTGTGCCCTAATTGCGTGCTGAAGCTGCATGTAATAAAATTGCATTGAGGCTGGAAGCCTGAAGGCCCCTTTAAGCTCTGGAAAGGACCTTAGTTTTCCCTCCCGGAAGATGTGGGATAAATGAGAGACACCAAACTGTAGCTACTTTGTGCCATAAGGTAATTTTGCTAGTTCAGAGAAATGGTTGTTATTCCATATGGGACTGTATTTAGTGAATTCTTGTACCCCTTGCATTGTTCTCGCCTTGTTCCAGACTTTTTGCATGAGTGCATAAGTAGGGTAAAGCCTGTTAGACCTGTTAAATCCAGACCATCCACCACCCTCGACCCCGTCGTGAAGGTGAGTAGTGTGGAAGAGTCCACTAAAATCGGATGTGATGCCTGTTGGGGGCTCACTGCCCTCGTTATATGTTGTAACTGGGAGGCTAAATAATATAGCCATGGATTAGGCTGTGCCAATCCTCCAGCATCTTTTGGGTGCTGTAACTGCTCTAGTTTTATTCTTGCTGATTTAGATTGCCAAAGGGGTGACCTAAAGGTTGAGTTTATAATACGGATGACCATTGGGGTGTTATGCAGCACATAGAGTAACTGTGGCATCATGATCATTTTCATAAGGTTTACCCATCCTGCAAGAAATATCTTAAGCTTACTCCACACTTTAACCTTATCTCTACAGCGATGCAGAAAAGGGGATAAGTTAAGTCCAATATAGTCGAGCGGGTGGGGGGTCACCTATATACCCAAGTATCTAAATGAGCCTGAAAGTGGGATGTCCTGTATGGTCCACACCGATGGATCGGGCATCACATCCAGCAGCATAAGGGAAAATTTAGTCCAATTTATAATTAGACCTAAGTATTCCCCAAACTCTCTTATCACCAGCATTGACTCCCACAGGGAAGTTGACGTATCACCAAGGAATAGCATTGTATCATCAGCATGCATCATTATTTTTCCATACAGTTCCCCATATCTAAAGCCCTGTATAGAGGAATTGGAGCGTACTAAGGCAGCCAGAGGCTCTATGGCCAGGGCAAACAACAGAGGGGACATTGGGCACTCCTGCCTTGTGCCTCTGTATAATTTAAAACTCTGAGATACCTAGCCTTCCTCTCTAAAGTGTGCTATCGGCTTAGAATACAGCAACTGGACCCACGAGATAAACCTGTCACCAAAGCCAAATTTGCGCATGACTGCCCAAAGATAGTCCCATTCAATGCTATCAAAAGCTTTATGAGCATTGAGGGACAGTAATGCCGGGTTCCCACCATTATCCACTGGAGACTGGATATTGAGGAAAAGCCGTCGCAAATTAATGGCAGTTGATTTTTGGGGCATAAAACCAGATTGGTCCTAAAGGATAATTGAGGAAATTATTTTGTTAAGGCGAAGTGCCAAAACTTTCGCTAAAATCTTGACGTCATTTTGCAAAAGGGAAATAGGGTGGTAGGAACCTGGGTCAAGGGGGTCTTTATGTGGCTTCAGAATTGCACAATTGTGGCTCTAGACATAGACTGGGGGAGTTCCCCCTTTTTCCTAGCTGCATTAAACACTTTCAGCAGTCTGGGTAGTATGCACTCTGTATATTGCTTATAAACCTCTATAGGTATACCATCATAACCTGGGGCCTTGGAGTTGGGAAACGCACCGGTTGCCATTTGCAGCTCCTTCAGAGTTAAGGGAGCATCCAATAGCTTCCTAGCGGAGGAAGACATGCTTGGAAGGTGTACATTATCCAGATACCGATTGAGGGAATCTGTGGTATAGTTTTGTTTAGGTTCATATAGAGTGGAGTAATAATTCACTAGAGTGGACATTATCTGAGAGGGGGAATTAGTTACTTGCCTCATATCAGTACGCAGTGCTCCAATAGAAGGGGAAATTTGCTGTGCATGGGCTATTTTGGCTAGGAGGCAACCCGTGTGTCCCCCTCCTCATAAAAGGCCGATCTGGTAAAAAAAATCTCTTGTTTTCCGCTTCAGAAACAGTCATGCGGTTCAAAGCCTCCTGAGCGTCCAACCACGCCTTTTTATTACTGTCTGTGGGGTTTTCAGCAAAGGCCTTCTCAGAGTCCCCTGCCAACCATTCCATATCCTCCCTCCGAGCATTGGTGATGCGTTTTATCAATTGAATCTCTCTAATAAAGATTCCTCTGAGCATCGCCTTAAAGGGCTTCCCAAGTAATATTGGTATTTACCTCCTCAGTGTGGCTGCGCCAAAAGTCTAGTATTTGCATCACAATTTGCTCATGAGAGGGGAAGAGATGGAGCCAGAAAGCTTTTAACTTCCAAGGAGCTCCAGCCAGTTCAGATGGCATGCGTAAGTCTAGCTATACCATTACTGGGGAATGGTCTGACACACTTCGGGGGGCATACTTAACCTCCGATACATAACATTCTGCTACATAAAAAAAGGTAGACTCCCAGAGGTTGGCGTGTAAATTGCCAACATCCCTTAAGAATATTGAAAAAGAGAGAACCTCAAAAATGGGATTTTAAGGGCAATTATTTAGAAAAAAAGTGAAAAATTTTAATCAAATATTCAGTTTATTAATAAAAAAATTCATAAAACCATAATTTCAATACAAAAAAATCACATTCATATAAACAACAATAATGATACATTCATAATTGACAGAAGTGCTGAAAATCCCACTACATAAATGATGATCATCCATGGGTGAGAGTTCAACGCATTTCGAAATATATAAACACAATCTTCATCAGGGACAATTTTGCCCCTATGTAGAATAGAATATAAATACATAGAATGTAAAAAAAGAAATCATAACATAGAATTAATGTTACACGCCCAGCAACATATTCAAGAAACTTACATGTCAATAATATATAATTAGAAATTTGTCCATACCATTGATCGTCCATAAAGCCTATATTATCCTTTCATCATACAAAGGAACCCAAGGATGTAAGAATACAACAAGGGCATCAAAATAAGAAAGAATCTCCTAAAAACGGCCAAAGATAGGGAACCTACAAGAAAAATCGTAAATAAGTATGTATATCGTAGCCTATAAAGTGCATACATAAGGGATATCAGTTGAATATGTGTCTCAGGGGAGAAAACCAAAATACCATGCCAGAGTGGGCATGAGGAGACCTCGACCCATCCCTCAGAAAAACTGAGAGGCGGAGGAGGCTGTAACCCCCCAGACACCAGAGGCATAGGAATAGGTAAATGCAACCAAGGAGAGCAATTGAAAAAAAAAAAAAACTTGAAAAATAAATTAAATCACACTTACAATAGGATACAGTCCAAAAAGGCCTGGAGGTGAAATGGCCCCAATAAAAATAGTCCAACCCATCCAGGGGGAGAGAAAAAGTGTTCACAACCCCCCAGGGGAGAAAAAAAAGGGAAACAACCTGAAAATGAGTAGATATATAAAAATAAATAAATAAATGAGGATCCCATAATTAACAGTAAAAGATAAATATAGATGTATATAGGGTGGAGCAATCCAGGTGAGGACGCTACCAGAGAAAACATCCCTCCTAAGGAGTGAAACTGTAAATCCCGGGGCACCAAAAACCACTGGAAAAAGTGTAAACCACCCCAAAAAAAGATTCAAATGAGCTAGACTTACCAAATATGGGTGAATGGTTCCTGCATGAAACATCCAATGGCCAATAACGCTCTGAGGGTCTGATTGTCATAAGGTGGAGGTATATATACAAAGGCCAGAATACATTTAAGGGTATACAGGCGACACATCAACAAAATATACCTTCCTTCACTATCAATCACTGAATCAACCTCCTCGTAGTCCAGAGAACTATGAACCAGTACACTCACACCTCTGGAAAACGAGGTGTGAGTGGAGTGGTATGCCCTCCCCACCCATCTGAAACCTAGGCAAGTCACTGATTCAGCAGTGAGGTGTGTTTCCTGTAAGGCACAGATGGCAGGTAAGTATTTATGTAGCAAAGAAGACACCATAGTGCGCTTTAAGTGGTCATTTAGTCCCCTAACGTTCCAGGAAATTATTGATACCGCCGCCAACTTAAAAGTATGTTTCCGGCCATTTTAATGTAATGAGGGAAGCATCTTGTCCCTGGAAATTTAAGAAACAGAGTTACCCATAGTCCTGACCATGTGTGAGGCGTAGTTCTGTCGGTGTGTTCATAGCAATACCTCTCTGATGCTCTAAAAGAACCAAAAATGAATGCTCAACAAGCAAAACGGTGCTTTGAACTGCTGCAGTGCGGTGCGACAGGGAAGTAAATTAGCCCGTAGGGGCCAGGTAGAAAACGGATCCCATTTCACCTGTACGCCATGGCACTGAGATAACTTTAGATAGAGTAGGGGACAACAGGTTCCAGGCACTGTCTACTTGACTCAACATGCAGTGATGAGAATACAAGTAAGAAAAAGGGGTATAGAAAGTTCCATACACAAACACAGTTCCGAACTCGCATTTTATTAAGCTGTAAATCATTGTACGTTTCCAGCAGTGCTCCCGTTCAAGAGTGAGAGCTAGGTAGGTTAATGTTGCACATTGTCACTTGATATGATTATGGGGTGTTCAGTCTTTCTCCGCTATTGGTCTCTGGGCTTGCCTGAGAATGATCTCATTGGCATCCAGCCACGCTGAAGCATCTGCAGCATTCTCAAAGAAGTGGGCTCGCCCCCCAGAGGTGATGTGAAGCTTTGCTGGGTATAGCATGGCGTATGAGGCCTGCAGCCTCTGCAGGCGCTTTTTAATTCAATCTTATTTTATTGAGAAAGGAAAAATGTACAGTAGACACTTATGCCATACAAAAACACAAAAAATAGAAATAGACATCATTGCGATACTGGTAACATATCATCTCATGTTTTAAACAATTTGTGAGCTTTTATTGATTTAGTTTGATATTTAAGCCTGCGTAGCTATACCGTCTAAGCTGATTAAAGTGCAGGTGAGCACCACTATCAACTCAACGAGTGGCGTCCATCTATTGCAAACAAGCTAGGGCTATTGTTGCTGTGCTAAATGTATTTTCTCTGATGGGGAAGCTCAGTGTGTGTCACATTATTGGTCTGATGAGATTAGAGAGTATGATTTAGGTGATCATGTAGCGCTGTAACATATAAGGGGAGAAAGGGAAAAAGAAGAGTAAGAATAGAGGGGACAAGGGAGTAAGGAATACAGATATTAAGAGAAAGACATTCCATTCTCTTTACACAGTTGCATTGGTGGAGTCCTCTGTAGCCCATGGAATAAATTCCGCGGAATAGCGGAAGATAAACCACGAGGTCCAGGTCTTGGAAAATTGTTCCTCCTTACCCGTTTCCTGCGACAACATTCGTTCCAGTCTATTGATTTGGTCCACTTCAATTGCCCAATCCCCCAGGGAAGGCATGTTTGTCGACTTCCAATGTCTGGGCAGAACCTTTCTAGCTGCAGCCAGAAAGTGACGCAGAACGTCTTTTTTGACCGATTTAAGCGGGCCAGGGAGCATAGATAGCAGGACTACCTCAGGAGAGGGTGCAACCGAGGTCGCCATTAGTCTGCAGTACAAGTCGAGGATCTTTTGCCAGAACCTCCGCACAGGAGGGCACTCCCACCAAATGTGGAGTAAGGTTCCCTTTGATGACAAACAACGCCAGCAGGTATCCAGGAGAGCTGGGTTTATCCAGCGTAATGTCGAGGGGCATCAATACCAACGGGTCAGTAATTTGAATCCCTTTTCTTGCGATTTGGAGGCTAAGGATATTTTATGTATCATAATGAAGCACTTTTGCCAATCTACAGGTGAAATGGAGTGACCCAAATCTTCCCTCCAGGCCTGTGTGTATGGGGGGAGGTCAGGATTATAGACCATATGTATGAGAGAGTATAGTTGAGAGACCACATGCGTAGGAGGGTCAATCTGGAGCAGCATGTTTTCCAAGTTTGTTGTGTCAGTAAGTACATCAGGTAAGGATGGGAAGGTTCGAATAAAAGATAGCACCTGTTGCCTCTGCAGCCAGTGCGTCGAAGTATGGGAAGGTGGGCCGGAGGGAACGTCTTGAATCAGAGAAGAATCTGAACGCAGGACTTGGGCAAGTCATCTGTGGTCCTTCTTGCACCAAGGGCCAAAACTCTGTACTTGTAGGGCCGGTGGAAAAGCCGGAGTTCCAAACAATGGAGTCATGGGTCCTTTCAGAGGAGATAGGGTCTTGGAGGAATTAATTCGGGTCCAAATTTGTATAGTTTGTCGGGTGAGGTCGCTCAGGGGTAATCCCCCTTTTAGGAATTCAGTAGGCGTCTACGGTAGTGCGCGGAGATCTATTGAATTGAGATGGCTCTCTATTTGTACCCATAATTTGGTGGAGGAATGATGGAACCAGTTAAGTATACGTGTTTGTATTGCTGCTCTATAATATATAGTGGCATCTGGAGCTCCAGCTCCACCACGAATCTTGGGGAGCGATATCGTCTCATAGTGTATCTGAGGACGAGCCCCCCCCCCCAGATAAAGGAGGAGAACAGTTGGCGGAGTTTCTTAAAGAACCAGGAGGGTATTGAAATGGGAATTGTCTGGAACAAATAAAGAAACCGAGGGAGGACGTCCATTTTTAGAGCATTCACCCTGCCTAGCCACGATAGGCGTTTTTTCGTGTAGTTTGATAGATCAGTCTTGGTTCTAAGCAGAAGGGGAACATAGTTCAGAGAGAACAATTGGGACCTTTCTGTGTGTATTTGGATTCCGAGGTAACGGATGGAAGTGGAACCTGTTTTAAAGGGAAAAAGGGAAACTTAATGGAGACTTGGCCAAGGGCCTCCTGGGATAAAGAAATGTTCAGGATTTCTGACTTAGTATGATTCCCTTTGAAATTGCTCAGCTTCCCAAACCTTGTGAATTCCTGCATAATATGTGTTAAAGATAGATGGGGTTGGGTTACAAACATTAGTAGGTCATCTGCAAGGAGAGCCAGTTTGGAATGAATAGGGCCTATCGATACACCCGAGATGTTAGGGTTATTGCGCAAGGCAATTGCCAGATGTTCCATAACAAGGACATAGAGAAGGGGAGATAAAGGACAGCCTTGTCGTGTCCCGTGGATGGAAAATGTAGGTGATAATGAGCCATTCACCTGTATTCTAGCAGAAGGAGAGGAGTAAAGGGACATAATTCGGGATAGCATTTTGGGGACCAGACCTATCTGTTTCAAAGACATCTGGAGGAATTGCCAGTCGACCCGGTCAAATGCCTTTTCCGCATCGACTGTCAAAAGGCATAGAGGGACATCATGGGTGCGTGCATAGTCAGTAAGAAGCAGAGTTTTCAGGGTGTTATCCCTTGCCTCGCGACCACAAAACCCACCTGGTCCAGGTGTATGAGGCAGGGGAGAAGCGGCTTCAATCTAGTGGCTAAAATTTTGGCATATATTTTCAAGTCCACTCTAATTAACGATATGGGCCTATAGTTAGCGCACAAAGTAGGGTCCTTATCTGGTTTTGGGATAATGGTAATGTGGGCTTCAAGCGTTTGTGGAGGAAACGCCAAGCCTTCCGATATGGAGTTGAATACCCTAGCCAAGAAGGGGGTCAATAGGGGAGCAAATGTCTTGTAAAATTTAGGGGTGAAGCCATTGGGCCCCGGGCTTTTACCGGACGGGGTGGCCGCTATCGCCCCCAAGACCTCATCCGCTGTAATTACCTGTTCTAGCTCTTCTACAGTATCGCCGTCCAATGTAGGGAGCTCCGTCTCCTCAATATAAGACTGTCTATCAGTGTCAGGTGTAAGGGTGGGGCTAGAAGAGACGCCGGGCGAAAGATTGTATAGTGTTTGGTAGAAATCTCGGAATGTTTGTGATATCTTGGAGGGCTCACTGAGCATTTCTCCAGAGGGGGCCCGAATCTGGGGTATAAATCTGGAAGACGTGTTTGGGTGAAGGGTGCGAGCTAACGGTCTACCGCATTTATCTTGGAATCGGTACTGATGTAATGCAAGTCTGTCCGCATAGGTACGAGCCGAAGCCTCATATAAGTCCTTGAGTTGGGATCGAGCCGTTGAGACCTCTGTAAGAGTCCCCACCTTTGGAGCTCGTTTATGTTGGGTCTCAAGGTCTCAAAGCTTTTGCATTGCTGAGGTTATTGCGGCTGAGCGAACTTTTTTCAAGCGGGTCCCCATCTGAATAAAGATTCCTCGCAGGACAGCTTTAAGTGCCTCCCATTGTATGGGTAGTGAGGTAGTGTCCGATGCATGATCTATTAAAAAATTAGAAATGGTCCCTGAGACCTTTTGGGAACAGTCAGAGTTTGTGAGAATGGAATCATTCAGCTTCCACGTCCACTCCCTCACCGGTGTGGAGGGAATCATTAGTGTCAGATATATAGGCGAGTGGTCATACCAGACCATTGAGTCTATCTCGCATTCAGGTGACCAATCCAAACAGCTGTGGTCAAGAAAAAAATAGTCTATATGACTATAAGAGTGATGGACCTGTGAGAAGTGGGCATAGTTGTGATTTTTTGGGAACAGAACCCGCCAAATGTCAATTAGATGTAAATCGTATATAGCCCTTTAAATGCCCTTAACTTAGTAAAGGAGATGGATGAGCGAGAGTTTGATGAGTCTAAGAGTGGATCCAGGGGGGCGTTAAAATCCCCGCCTATGATTATTTTACCCTCTGCAAATTCCGACAAGATCCTCATGTACCGCAGAGCAGACGAATTTTGATTAGTATATGGTAGGTAGAGGTTGGCAATAGTGAATTTCGTGCCCCATAAGGAGAACTTTATGAACACATACCTTCCCTGGGGGTCCGAGATCTGGTCTATCAGGTCAATCGGAAGCGTTTTGTGGAAGGCAACAGAAACGCCTTTGGTTTTCTGAGACGCGTTTGTACTGTGAAACCATCTGTTAAAGTACCTGTTGGAGCAGGAAGGGGTGGAGTATGTGTGGAAATGAGTTTCCTGTAACAGTAATACATTGACCTGTTGTTTATGCATTTGGTAGAGGATTTGCCCTCTCTTGGATGCTATATTGAGGCCATTTACATTGTAGGAGCAAAATTTCAGACGAGGATGAGATAGTACTGTGTGGGCCATAGTGGAATGAGAAGAAGAGAGTCAGCTTAGAGACAGCAGAGGGAGGAAGAGGGATGGGGGGGGGGTTATAAGGTGGCAAAAATATACCAGGACAGAACTAGGTAGGGGGGACACCTAAATAAGGAACCTAACAAATCTAAGGGGTCCACGAAAACGGGACACCACGTGAAAAATCACGTACAAAGGCACTGTTCATGCCCGGCCTATTGAGGGTGGGAGGTCGAAGTGGAGAGTCTGAGCCGTGAGCCCAGTAGCATGACAGGCATATGTAGCTTATTTGAGGCACATCAGTGTAACAAAACATTTAAACAGCAGAACACACATCAGATCGTCTGTGAAGGAGGGTGGCGGTCCGCATGGGCAAATGACTCCGCACAAGACCACCCTCCCTCCCTCACAGAGGAGACATCAATCCGTAAAATAACATCATGGGATGGGGGAGGTAAACATTTTCAACATATGCTATCCATAGACCCCAACAGGGGCCCTGGAAACAAATCTGTGTAATAATACTGAAGTCAGTAACAATGTGTAATAACATTTTAAGGTGAGACTAAGCGGTGTATGAGAAACCGTATACGGAGAGCTAGAGGTGTCCATGTGGATATTGGCAAGAGACCGTGGACCCATCCAGTCCATCTATCGGCCCCTCTACCTGTATCCAGGTGGAACATTTCCACTAAATACCTAAATATAAGGCCAGTGTGGTAAAATATGTTAGAAGCTCAATAATAGCATAACCAAATCAAACAGAAATTTGCAGTCCTTTAGCCTCTCCCGAACCCCAGCTAGGTACAATACACTAGCGAAGGGCAGGGAGAAGGCCTGCCAATGTATTGCTCCCTTTATCCTGAGACATTGGGGTACGGAGCAGGTCATCTTGTCTCCTAGCGTAACATATCTTGCTGAAATCAGGTGGAACAAAGGAGGAAAAATGTAAAAAGGGAAAAACAAAAAACAAAAAAAAAACAAAAAATTCTGTAAAGGGGTAGTGGGGATTCCAAACCTCGACCTGATCAGGAGACAAGAGATGAGCAGCGCACTGGGAGGGTGCTAGTCATGTGGGGAACGTTGAAATGGCTTCATGTAACGTCTTAGAGGTACCTTAAGCTTCTGGGGAGGTAGGCCGACGTATTCTGGGGCCTATAGAATGTGATCTGGACCTCGGTTGCCTGCGTCGTTGTGGGAGAGGGTCCCGTATTTGCACCCTAATGCGGTCATCCGGCGGGTCCAGCCAGTTCGGTACCTCAATTGGGTCTTGTTCCAGAAAGCTGAAAAAGGCTGGGAGTTGATCCGGGTCGGAGAGGATAAATTTGTGCTCAGCTCTGGTCACCTTAATACTGAAGGGGTGTCCCCACGTATAAGTTGCTCCGGCTTGACGTATCAGATCTAGTAGTGGGCGGACCATTCGGCGCATGTGGAGAGTGTTGCGAGAGAGGTCTGGGTATAAGTGGATAGCAGCACCATCAAAGTCTACGGGACCCAAACGCCATGCCTTGCGCATAAGTTCTTCTTTAAGGGTGTAATAATGAACCCTGCAGAGGACATCGCGTGGGCGGTCACTTTGTTCTCTCCTCGCCCCCCCCACTCTGTGCACCCGGTCTAGTTCAATGGGAGATGAAGCCTCTCTGCCCAGGACTATGTTGAGGATGGCAATGATGGAAGGTTTTAAGCCTGTATCCGCTGTGGCCTCCGGTATGCCCTGTAACCGTATATTATTCCTGCGGCTCCTATTTTCTCCGTCTTCTATGCGCAATTGATTTTGTCGTATATGGTGCAAGTGCTCCCTGGAGGCCTGCTCAAAGGACGTGATGTGGGCTGCATGATCAGATTGAATGTCAGTTAGGGCAGACACTGCGGTCTTATTAGTCAAGACCTGCTGTTGGAGGGCCTGGAGGTCTTTGTGGAGTGAGGTCTCCATTTTGATCGCCCAGGACTCAAACTCTGCTCGGAAGGCTTGAGGCCTCAAATCTATTCAATCCTCCTGAAGCTTGAGGGGCCACATCTCTACGACCCGTGTCCGAAAGAGGGGCAGCAGGGGTCTCAGACCTGGACGCCACATCTGATAGGTCCGAGTGCAGGATGGGAGGGTCATCCGAATCCTCGCTGCTGTCTGTCGCCGGCTGAGTGGGAGGAGGAGGCTTGCCCTTCCCCGGGTTTCGAGCGGACGCCATCTTGTCTTTGGGAGTGCGGGAATCAGACTGAGATGTGCGGAGCAGGTATTGTTGGATTGTGCCCTGTTGCAGGTCTGTGGACTCAGTAGATCGAGCACTGTGTGTGGACATGCTTTTCAAAGATGTGCGACGACTGAAGAATAGCCTGTCAGCTACGGGCAGTTACGGAGCTCAGCAGCTCATTGCTTAGCCATACATGGTCTGTCCTGCTTCTCTGCAAAGTTGTATGGATGGGGACGATGGTGGACGCCAACCCTGTTGGGCTTCTCTTGTGGCTGTGCAGCGAGCAATCCAGGCTCAGAGGGGTAAGAATACCAGGAACGTATGTGGATACCGCAGCTTGGGCGGAGCAAGATGGCTGCCACTCGTGTTCAGGGCCGTGGTGACAGTTCGTGTACTTATTGGGGTAGATGCTTGCTAGTGTCCCCGTCTGGGGCCACAGTCTGTCAGATCATTGTGCCCCCAGGGGGTGGGTGAGGCTGAGATTAGGCCCAGAGGAGACAGGGGGCTGCCGGGGTGTAGCAAGATGGCCTCCACATTCAGTCTCTGGAGCTAGGGCAGCACCGTGAGTATATGCTGGGGTGAATGTTCACTAAATATCCCCGTCGGGGGTCTCAATTGGCCAGGCCAAGGTACTCCTGGGGGTGGCGGGGGTTCAGATTGGGCCCAAGAGAGATGGATAGGCCGCCGGGTGTAGCAAAATGGCCGCCGTCACTTACCAGGTCCCTCTGGCAGGCCTCCTAGAGCAGTACAGAGGGGATCACAGGCCCCCAGTAGCAGGCTAAATGTCCCCAATGATTGTGCGGGAGGTAGGGCATGTGTAGCGGCCGGAGACAGGGCCGGCACGGCCTCTGGGGGAAGCAAGATGGCCGCCGTTCCCCGTGGGTAGGCCGGAGCCGCGGCCTTTCCTAGCAGTCAGCCCGGAGCTCCACGATCGTCGCGAACGCTGCGATCTCGGTCCCAAACAGCTCCCTCCTTGTCTGTGTGACTCTCTGAGGCTCAAGCAGGGTCAGCGCTGGTCCGTGGGTGAGTATATCTCCAGGTGTGCTCTATACCTGGAGGAGCTCACTCCAGGCACGTCTGCTCAGATCTCCATTCGGCCACGCCCCCTGCAGGCGCTTTTTTACACCGGAAAAGCATGATTTGTTTCTCTGTACTTCAGCCGAGAAATCCGGGTAGAAAGAGATTCTTGTGCCATTAAACTGGATGTTTCTGCACTCCCTTGCCAACCGTAGGATAATTTCTCTGTCTCTGTAGTTTAGCAACCTTGCTAGCATCGGGCATGGGGGATAGCCAGGAGGTAGTGCTCTGATAGGGACTCTGTGAGCCCTTTCCACCACATACAGATGTGTAAATGCCATTTTGCCGAAGGTATCCGTGGGCCATTGCTCAACAAATTGAGTGGGATCGCGGCCCTCTGTCTTTGCAGCCCTACGATCCACACATTATTGCGCCGCAAACGTTTTTCAAAGGCTTCGGCTGGCAGCTTGTCCTCCATGTCACTGATCCTGCTCTGAGCTGCCGTTGTTCGTTCTCCTATCTTTTGAATATCTTGCCTGACCAGGCTGACCTCCTCTTTTAAGCTTCCAAAGTGGGCTTGCAGGTTATTAACAGAAGCTATGCATTTGTTTACGGCCCTTAATATAGCTGCCAGAGTCGGCTGCTCACCCTCCTCCTCCCCATTGTCTTCTGACTCTTCCATCTCTTCTGTGTGACTGTCTGGTTGTATCAACATGGCCACTGCTCTCCACCCCAGCTCACTGTCCTCCATGCCTGTATCACCATGCTCTATGTCTGCGCCCAGGTCAGGCTGATTAAGTCAGTCAGACTTTACTGTCATTTTCATTGCATTAGTAGCGCATATCTTTTGGGGGGTGTCCGGTCCCGTCCTTTGGGTCTTTAAGGTGTTTACTCACCACCTCCTTAGTTTTGTTGTGTACCCCGTGTACCGCCTCGTGTACTGAGGACGGAACGCCGCCATGTTGGATTTCAGATCGCGGTCCATCTCCTTTGTTTCCCCGTGTCATCATTGCCTACTGTTAGCAGTCAACACTGTCGCGGTGTGCAGCGGGTGTACCTGTGGTTCCTGAGGTAAAACCGAGCGCTGTATCCTGCTGGAGTGATGTGTGGGAGCTCTGTGCTAAAGCGTCTAAAGCGTCTGCTCACATGCCGCGCTGGCCACGCCCCCCCAGCTATGAAAGGTTAACCAATAAATACAAGCAGACACTAAGGTGTTAAATGCCATTTTTTACAAGAAGCACCAGCCTGCAGATGTTGAACTGTAAATAGTCAGGCTGCATTCACACCTGAGCATTTTCAGCTCTTAAAACGCCATAAAAAACGCCTGAAAAACTCCCAACAAGCAAAATCCCATTGATTTAAATGGTCCCTGTTAACATCTGAGTGTTTTGGCGCCTGAAGAAAACTGCCTGAGGCTGCATTCACACCTGAGCGTATAGTTTTCAGACAGAAAGTCACGCTATTTTTGCCATGATACTTTTTTGAGCGACGGGCATTTTGCTTTAGGTGACAGAACGCTCAGATGTGAACAGGGACCATTAAAATTAATGGGATTTGTCTTGTCGGGCGTTTTTAGAGCTGAGGCCAAGAGCAGAAAAACGCCCAAAATTGCCTAGGTGTGAACAGATCATGAGCTCAAAAAAGTACATGAACTTTTCAATAGGCAGATTACAGGTGTTTTTCTGCTTTTTACATTGGTGACCTTTTAAACTGTACAAAATCGTAGCAAAAAACGAGACAAAAATTGTGGTAAAAACACACAACTTTCTGCCTGAAAAAAATACGCTCAGGTATAACCATTTAGGTAAGCAGCAGTGTGCACGTGTTCATTAAGCCTAGGTTCACACTGATGCGATGCGGGAACCAGTGCGATTCCAGCGCTGATTCCCGCATCTCTCCCACAGGCAGTTCACACTGCCCTCTATGAACCGCTGCGGGTGTCAATACAATGTTAATGACACCCTCAGTTTAGTTCACAGATCGCAGTGTGAACTGCTAACTCGCACAGGAATCAGATCGCATAGGTGAGAACACCCATTCGATCCAATTCTAGTGTGGGGAAAAACAAGTCCCTGCTATTTTTTCTGTGCCAATCCAATGCGAGTTCAGCCATACAATTGTATGGCTGAACTCACATCTCACAGACATCGCATATGATCGGCACCACAGGTGTGGGTGCGAATCACATGCGATGTCTGTGAACGCACTGGTGTGAACTTAGGCCGAAGCAGAGAAGAAAAGCACAGTTCTCCCCTAGCAAGGACACAGAGGGTTAATTACTAGAGAGTTTCTATTTCAGATAACAGGGAGATAGGAGAAACAAAGTGGGAAAGCTGTAGCACAGATAAGCAGTGGCATGTGGTTTGCAAGGAGACACAGTGAGGATCAGTATTTACTCTCACCCCTCCAACCAGGTCAGATATACAGAATGTACACAGTAGCTGGGTCCGCTGCTGAAGCCACAATCCGATGGCTCCATGTTCACCTGGGGTCACAATACAGGAAGAGAAACTGACCAGCTCTCTCTCTCTGCTCTCCCGTCTGTGCAGAGAGGGGGGAGGAGGAGGGGGGAACTGTCACCACACGCTCTATGAGAGAGATGCTCCCTGAATTCTGCAACCAGCAACTCCGGTGTTCTGTCACATTTTCAGTGAATGGGCTGACTTAGGAGCAGAGGTGGGCTTTTTTGTGCGGGGGGGCCTTTTTGCGGCCCCCCTAAAGTGCTGCCCTAGGCCTGGGCCTTGTGAGCCTAGGCCAAGACACAGCACTGCCTGTGTGTAAAATTAATCTCAGTATAAATGCAGCTGTTCTGTGAAGCCCTCAGAGTTTTGTTAGAGAACTTTAGTGAACAAACAGTATCATGAAGGCCATGGAACACGCCAGACAGGTCAGTTATAAAGTTGTGGAGAAGTTTAAGGTTAGGTTTTAGGTTATAAAAAATTATCTCAAGCTTTGAACATCTCACGGAGCACTGTTCAATCCATCATCCGAAAATGGAAAGAGTATGGCACAGCTGCAAACCTACCAAGACATGGTCGTCCACCTACACTGACAGGCCAGGCAAGGAGAGCATTAATCAGAGAAGCAGCCAAGAGGCCCATGGGAAGGAGCTGCAGAGATCCACAGCTCACGAGGGAGAATCTGTCCACAGGACAACTATTAGTCATGCACTCCACAAATCTGGCCTTTATGGAAGAGTGGCAAGAAGAAAGCCATTGTTGAAAGAAAGCCATAAGAAGTCCCATTTGCAATTTTCAAGAAACCATGTGGGGGACACAGCAAGCATGTGGAAGAAGGTGCTCTGGTCAGATGAGATCAAAATTGACCTTTTTGGCCTAAAAGCAAAATGCTATGTGTGGCAGGAAACTAACACTGCACATCACCCTGAACACACTATCCCCACCATGAAACATGGTGGTGGAAGCATCATGTTGGGGTGCTTTTCTTCAGCAGGGACAGGGAAGCTGGTCAGAGTTGATGGGAAGATGGATGGAGCCAAATACAGGGCAATTTTAGAAGAAAACCAGTTTTAGAAGAAAACCTGTGCAAAAGACTTGAGACTGGGGCAGAGGTTCACCTTCCAGCAGGACAACAACCCTAAACATACAGTCAGAGCTAAAATGGAATGGTTTAGATCAAAGCATATTCATGTGTTAGAATGGTCCAGTCAAAGTCCAGAATTAATCCAATTGAAAATCTGTTGCAAGACTTGAAAATTACTGTTCAAAGAACACCCTCTGTCCAAGAGCTTGAGCTATTTTCCAAATAAGAATGGTAAAAAATGTCACTCTCTAGGTGTGCAAGGTGGGTAGAGACATCCCCAAAAAGACTTGCAGCTGTAATTGCAGCAAAAGAAGGTTCTACAAAGTATTGAGGGGGGCTGAGCACAAATGCACGCCACGTTTTTCACATACCGTATTTATCGGCGTATAACACGCACTTTTTTCCCCTTAAAATCAGGGGAAAGTTGCAGGTGCGTGTTATACGCCGATTACTGCCGATCCGGAGCTGTCACTTCTTCAAAATCGCGGACCGCGATTTGAAAATGGCGCCGCCGGCGCCGAAGTACACAGAGCCGGTCTTCGGCTCTTTCCGGCGGCTCTCGTTTACTTTCGGTTTCACTCGTAGCCCCGAGCGGAGCTATCCGAACCTACTCGGATAGCTCCGCTCGGGACTACGAGTGGAGCCGAAAGTAAACGAGAGCCGCCGGAAAGAGCCGAAGACCGGCTCTGTGTACTTCGGCGCCGGCGGCGCCATTTTCAAATCGCGGTCCGCGATTTTGAAGATGTGACAGCAGGGACAGGGGATCCCAGGCTGCACGGGGGGAAGGCTGCACGGGGGGAAGGCTGCACGGGGGGAAGGCTGCACGGGGGGAAGGCTGCACTGGGGAAGGCTGCACGGGGAAGGCTGCACTAACATGGCTGCACTGACATGGCTGCACTGACAAGGCTGCACTGACAAGGCTGCACTGGGGAAGGCTGCACTGGGGAAGGCTGCACTGGGGAAGGCTGCACTGAGGAAGGCTGCACTGACGAAGGCTGCACTGACAAGGCTGCACTGACAAGGCTGCACTGACATGGCTGCAATGAAGGGCATTTAAATGTAAGTTTTTTTCCCTTCAACTTCCCTCCTAAAAGTTTTTTTTCCTTAAAATTCCCTCCTAAATTGGGGTGCGTGTTATACGCCGGTGCGTGTTATACGCCGATAAATACGGTATTTGTTTGTAAAAAAAATGAAAACCATTCATCATTTTCCTTCCACTTTACAATTATGTGTCACTTTGTGTTGGTCTATGACATAAAATCCCAATAAAATACATTTACATTTTTGGTTGTAACATGACAAAATGTGGAAAGTTTCAAGGGGTATGAATACTTTTTTCAAGGCACTGTATATACTATACACACTATACTATACACTATATTATAGACACTATACTATATACACTATACTATATACATTATACCAGTGGTTCTAAACCCTGTCCTCAAGTACCCACAACTGGCCTTGTTTTGGGAATTTCTCTTAGATAAAATAGCTATCCAAAATACGAGGCCATTGACTCTGATTTAAAGCACCTGTGCAAGATAAAGGAAAATCTGCAAACATGGCCTGTCGGGGGTACTTGAGGACAGGGTTGAGAATCACTGCGTTATACTATACACTATATACACTATACTATATACACTATTCTATACACTATATACACTATACTATGTACACTATGTTATAGACTATGAGATAAAAATAGTGCTGCGCTATAATTAATAAAATAATACTGTAGAATTGTGCAAATGTGCAGAATAAAGTGACCAGGTGCACAATGCCAAAACACATAGATAGAGGCGATTCCAGTAATAAATCAACAATAGGTGTCCTAATTTGTTGATAGAAGTAAGAGGTAAGATATCACATATTGTCCTAATTCTTTTCAGATGAAAGCAATAGTGATCTCAAGAATCACAAACAACTTCCATATAAATATTGTATACATGAGGAATCTTCTTTACATACAATGTGGGCAAGTGAACTAAAGTACTAATATATACGTGATAGTCTTTTATATAGAGTGCAGGATAAATAGTCGCTATATGTCTTCAGTGCCAAAAGATCATATAAAGTGCTGGTGACCACTCTCTTGAATGAAGTGAAAAATAACTGGTGACTTCCTGTCTTCAGTGCAACGTGATGTATGGGTGTCCCCTTACCTTACTGCTGCAAGGCAACAGTATATAAGTATGTCTTTATGGGTGACCAATATGTCCCTGTGGATCTAGATGCCTATCTGTGTCTGCAATCAGAGTCCCCTTTTTTGCCAAGCGCGGCTTTATCAGTAAGCCTCGTAAGTGGGCATGGGGAGATGTAAACAGGAGGGATGCTCGATAGTGTAGTATTTTAAAAGATTTATTGGTAACAGCAAAATCAAACAAGGTACTCACATTTAAAATGTGTGGAACAGACAAAACAACAAACGAGCTGCGAGCCCGCTGACGTCACTTCCGGTGCCTAACGTCCCGATGCGTGTTCTTCACAGTCAAGTGACTTTATCAGGGTATCACTATTGGCACTGGAAGTGTCTTTATATATGCATGTTAATTCAATGTACGGCGGCCATTTTCCCATAGCATGAGTTGCCGGAAACAGAGCGGCAGCCATTTTCTCATAGATATCTGGCCATAATAAGTTTTCAGCTTAGAATATACGTTTGGCGGCCATTTTCCCGTAGATCAAATAGATGGAAATGGGGCAGCGGCCATTTTCTTATAGATATCTGGCTGTACTAAGTAAACAGTCTGTATGTTATAGTCAATTTGACCTTCTTATAATGGCGGCTGAAGCTAAATAAGCAGTGGGTATCTCACAGCCATTATACCGGAGTTCAATGTATTTATTTACATAGCGGTCATTTTCTAAGTGACCAACAATAGCTAATACAAGAAAAATTATATTCTAAAAAAGTGGATAAATGTCAGGTAGGTGATTATAATATATATATATATATATATATATATATATATATATATATATATATATATCCTAAAACATTATATGTATGTAAAAATAGATGAATCTTCATCTTAAAAGGGTGTGATACCTAGGTGGTATAACACACATTAAAGCAAAACTGCCGACCGCGATCTTGAAAAAACACATAGATAAAAAATGGATATAAAAGCAATAGAGATAAAAATACAAAAAAATATTTTTTTTGAAAGTAAAAAATATATTAAGTATGCACCGGAAGTGGCATCTGTAGATACATAAAACCTAATCTGCATGCAGATGAGTGTAGGGAAGAGAGAGAAGAGAGTCAATATAAAAATATAAAGACATGTAATAAATGTTATATTAAAATATCTGAAAATCCTAAAAATCGCTAATAAAACAATTGAGGTCAAATTCTATGTCAAGGCCCTGAGGTGCGAAAGTGTCTAGCGTAAAAATCCACTTTGATTCTAGTTGACTCAGAGTTTTCACTTTATGCCCCCCTCCATGTCTTATGCCGCGTACACACAACCAGTTTTGCCGTCGGAATAAACTCCGAAGGTTTCTCCGACGGAACTCAGACGGAATTCCGCTCAATCGGTCTTGCATACACACAGTCACACCAAAGTCCGACCATCCAGAACGAGGTGACATACAACACGTACGACGGGACTAGAAAAAGGAAGTTCAATAGCCAGTAGCCAATAGCTTCCGTCTTGTACTTGCTTCAGAGCATGGGTTGTTTTTGGTCCGTCGGAACAGCATACAGACGAGCGATTTTCCCAATAGCAATTGGTTCCGTCGGAAATATTTAAAACATGTTTCATTTCTGGGTCCGTCAGAATTTTCAACAAAAAAAAGTCAGATGAGGCATACATACAATCGGAATAGACGATGAAAAGCTTCCGTCGCACATTTTTTGTCGGAATTCCGCTTGTGTGTACGCGGCTTTACATAGGGTTTTATCCCCCAAAACTTCAATTGAGTGGGATCTTTGTTGTGAGACATGGCAAAGTGTTTGGATACACTGTGCGTGTCAAACCCTTTTAATACAGTCAGGTCCATAAATATTGGGACATCGACACAATTCTAATCTTTTTGGCTCTATAAACCACCACAATGGATTTGAAATGAAACAAACAAGATGTGCTTTAACTGCAGACTTTCCGCTTTAATTTGAGGGTATTTACATCCAAATCAGATGAACTGTGTAGGAATTACAACAGTTTGTATATGTGCCTCCCACTTTTTAAGGGACCAAAAGTAATGGGACAATTGGCTGCTCAGCTGTTCCATGGCCACGTGTGTGTTATTCCCTCATTATCCCATTTACAAGGAGCAGATAAAAGTTCCAGGAGTTTATTTCAAGTGTGCTATTTGCATTTGGAATCTGTTGCTGTCAACTCTCAATATGAGATCCAAAGAGCTGTCACTATCAGTGAAGCAAGCCATCATTAGGCTGAAAAAACAAAACAAACCCATCAGAGAGATAGCAAAAACATTAGGTGTGGCCAAATCAACTGTTTGAAACATGCTTAGAAAGAAAGAATGCACCGGTGAGCTCAGCAACACCAAAAGACTCGGAAGACCATGGAAATCAACTGTGGTGGATAACCGAAGAATTCTTTCCCTGGTGAAGAAAACACCCTTCACAAGAGTTGGCCAGATCAAGAACACTCTCCAGGAGGTAAGCGTATATGTGCCAAAGTCAACAATCAAGAGAAGACTTCACCAGAGTGAATACAGAGGGTTCACCACAAGATGTAAACCATTGGGGAGCCTCAAAAACAGGAAGGCCAGATTAGAGTTTGCCAAACAACATCTAAAAAAGACTTCACAGTTCTGGAACCACATCCTATGGACAGATTTATTGATGATGTGACTGCTGACAAAAGCAGCAGGATGAATTCTGAAGTGTTTTGGGCAATATTATCTGCTCATATTCAGCAAAATGCTTCAGAACTCATTGGACGGCACTTCACAGTGCAGATGGACAATGACCCAAAGCAACCACAGAGTTTTTTTAAGGGAAAGAAGTGGAATGGTATGCAATGGCCAAGTCAATCACCTGACCTGAATCCGATTGAGCATGCATTTCACTTGCTGAAGACAAAACTGAAGGGAAAATGCCCCAAGAACAAGCAGGAACTGAAGACAGTTGCAGTAGAGGCCTGGCAGAGCATCATCAGGGATGAAACCCAGCGTCTGGTGATGTCTATGCATTCCAGACTTCAGGCTGTAATTGACTGCAAAGGATATGCAACCAAGTATTAAAAAGTGAAAGTTTGATGGATGATTGTTAATCTGTCCCATTACTTTTGGTCCCTTAAAAAGTGGGAGGCACATATACAAACTGTTGTAATTCCTACACCGTTCACCTGATTTGGATGTAAATACCCTCAAATTAAAGCTGAAAGTCTGCAGTTAAAGTACTTTTTCATTTCAAATCCATTGTGGTGGTGTATAGAGCCAAAAAGATTAGAAATGTGTCAATGTCCCAATATTTATGGACCTGAATGTATATTTTGTACATGTTCTCTTATGCGAATTTAAGGGGTCTCTTGGTCCGTCCTATATATTGTAGCCCACAACTGCACTCTAGGGCATATACTGCTCCCTCTGTGTTGCAGCAAATTAACTCATTAATCTCTTAGGTGTTTCCTGTACTTGTGGAGGTAAAATTAATTTTCTTTTCATTTGGGTGTTTTGTTTTAACGCACACGAAGCACCTTCTGGAGGGATAAAATCCTTTGCTGGTGAATAAAGTCAGGCCTCTACCTGGAGGGTCAGGGATGCTCTTCACAATTTTGTCACGGATAGTGGGGGCTCTTCTATATACAAATTTTGGAAGAATGGGGAGAATGTCTTGCAGCTGTCTATCGGCCAATAGGATACACCAATGTCGTTTGATGATTTTTTCAATTTGTTTATGTTGAGTTCTGTAGTCAAAAATAATCACTATCATATCTTTTAAAGCGTCATGTTTTTCTTATCTCTAATCAATTCACCACAATCCATGTCCATGTTTTATCAATGAACTTGCTATTGTAACCTTTTTCTATAAATCTGTATCCCATACTTTCAGCTTGGGCCATAAAGGAATCGTTATGGGTACAATTCTGCCTTAAACGCATTAATTGGCCTTTTGGTATATTGTAGAACCAATTTTTATGGTGACAACTCTCAAGTGGCAAATAACTATTTCTGTCTACGTTTTTAAAATGTGTTCTGGAAATAAAATTATGATCTTCTTGCAGGATCTCTAAATCCAAGAACTTGAACTTTTTATCACAGATCTCCCAAGATAACTTTATATTTCTATCGTATTTCTACCGTTTTGAACACACGGCAAAGTTGTGTGTTTCCTAGGTCCCCACTTCACAGCTTCGCAAGCTTGATGATGCAATATGACCGTATATAAGGAGGATACATCTGCTATGGCCAACCACCACAGGCGCTCTCGTCTTGGGATGTATTCCAAAATTTGTAACATCTGCTTGGTATCTCTTAAAAAAGCTTGAGTCTTTTGTACTGCTGGCTGTAATAGTCAATATATTGCCCCATTCTGGCTGGAAGAGAGTCTATCCCATTGACTATTGGCCTGGGTGGTGGGTTGGTGTTGTCTTTGTGTATCTTTGGGAGCAAATATAAAATTGGTGTGCAACATGACTCTGGTATTAGGTATTTGGCCTCCTTTTTATTGAGAATGTTTCTTTAAAGCCCAAATGGTCAATCTGTTCTAGAGCTTTCCTGCACCTAAACATGGGATTACCCAATAGATGACTGTAGGTGTCCTCATCTTGTAATAATAAGTTCATATTTTCGCTATCTTGTTCTTTGGAAAGAACCACAATCCCTCCACCTTTGCCCGCTGGACAGATTACCAGGTCTTTCTTCTTTGTAAGTTTGCGGATTCCACTTTTTATGTGTTTGGGTTCTTCTTTCTTCTTGATTTTAAGTTCCTTTACTTCTTCTAGGACCACTCTCCTAAACACCTCTATATGTTTGTTATCTTTTATTGGGGGTTTAAAAACTGATTTATTCCTTAAAGTGGTATGTATCATTTCTTCATTTATAATTTAAGTTTTGGATTTACAGGGATTGCTGATAATATATTTCTTAATATTCAATTTCCTAATATAGTTTTGAATCCCTATATAAGTTTGGAACTTATCAAGGTTTTTTATAGGTGCATATTTTAGCCCCTTGTCAAGTACTCCAATCTCTTCATGGGTCAGTGGTTGTCCACTTAAATTAAAAATCCCTTCACCTTTTATTAACTTTTTCTTTTGTTCTCTCTTGTCTGCTCTGCACCCTCTCTTCTTTCTGGGCTTCTCTTGGTATTTCTTGTTTCCTCTGTATTCCTTGGTGGATGATTCTCTCTGCCTCTCCCTAAAAAAGACCTGTTGTAATCTGTGTCAGATTGGTGATACCCATCAGATCTGTCTTCATCAGGTCTATTACTCAAAGGTGCATAATAATTGTGTGTTGGAATCGGGCTTTTTTCGTATGGACGATACGGACCTTGTGGTGGTGGACCTCTGTGTTCTCCATCTCTTCGTTCGTAGTGGTATTCCGAACTTCTTGATCTTTGGCCATATAATTCATGTGGGCGTCCCCTATTTTTGTAGGGTGCACCCCTATTGTCTCTCTGATTATGTAGATGCCCTCTATTGTCTATCTGATCATAGGGGGGTCTCTGCCAATTATTATGCCCATTATTATTTTTCTTATTATTATTTTTCCAAAATGGTCTTTTCCATCCATTTTGTGGTGTTTGCTCATATTGTGGAGGTCTTCTATTATTGCGGTAAGGGGTATGTTGGTTGTAGTTCCCCTGTCTCTCTTCATATCCCTGATGTCCCGGGGTCTCTCCCCTATTTCTCTTACATGGTTCTTGGTGAGGTCTATGTTGTGTGTATATACACTATACTGTTAGAACTATTGGGGTTAAAAAGAATTGATTTCTAAGGCCCATGCATAATATATATATATATATATATCTTGTTCATCTGTAAGAAGGGGAATGTAAGTTCATATATTTTAAACAAGGATCCTTACAGAAAACTTTTAAAGTCTCATGGAGCAATGACATCTATTTTTGTTTAAATATATATTTTTTTTATATATAAGATTTTTTTTACAATATTCATTATATTATTGTTTGTTTATACCCATTGAAACATATTAGTATATATTTATTAATATGAGGGGTATATGGTTAAAATACCATAAATGAGATTGTATGTATAGGAGTTCTGTTGATGGTAATACTTATAAATAGCTAGTGTGCTTTTCGTAACAATGATCTAACTCTCAAGGTATGCGAGAGTTAAGTTAATGGTCTTGGTTAGACATTGTCAAAGCAATATATCTGAGAATTAGACTCAAAGTCTGGCAAAGCCGGACATACATGCCATGAAATAAACTCCTTATCATATTTTATAGTTTTCTTCAAAGCTTAAGTCAAAGGTTATTTAAAGTGATATGTTGACCTATTAAGTAACATTCCAAAATCATTTTTTAATTCAATATTGCCACCTATTGGTAACTGTGTAAGGGTAATGACATGTGTTTGACATCATTAATTACGTGAAAAGCAAATACACACCCACTTTCTAGGGGGAAAAAGGTTGTATACACATGGCAGTAGTGAGGACAGAAGGAAAGGAGAATGATAGGTGAACAGAAAGATCGAGGAAGGGAAAGGTGTCCAGTGGAACATAGCTGACATATCTCAGACAAAAAGAATTTTATGTTTCTGATAAAGTATAGATTCTATTTACCTATATGTAATTAATTGTTTAAAAATATACTTAGCCGAGCCATTTACTCTTTGTAGCATAGTTGGAGTTGAGTTATTTCTAACTGCATTATGATATAGTTATTCTTCCAATTAAAGAGGGAAATACACATCATTGTATATCTCAACAAAGCTAATTTCAAAGTCTAGTAAATGGCTTAGTTAGGATGTATGCTTAAATAAAAAATTAATTAGAGATCAATCTTTACCTGAAATAGAAATTTTGGTTAAATTACCAGGTAAACATACATGGTATAACATTTTGTCCATGTGTTTTTTCTGAGCTTGCAAGGTCTGTTATCTGAGAGAGAGGTCACGTGTTCAAACCAACACATTGTTATTTTCACAGTCTGTTGAACCACTGAGAAGCTATTTACAAAACAGTTAAAAGTGTTAATACATTGATATTTTTGTAACAAGAGCTTGTGATTATACTCTCATTATTGATAATATCCATATTATTGAAATGCTTATCCATATTCAATGTTTATCACCAGTTATATTTGATATTATTTTGCACTGAATTTTTTGCACATTTTTGTATTCTTTTCTGTCTTCAAGTTAGCACGTATAAATGAATTTGAGATATTTTGTGGAACCTCCTTAATCACAGATCTTTGCTTATTTCCATAAATATAAAACTGTTTAATATTTCACTATAAACATCCTGACATTTTATGGAGGCATTGCTGAGTTTGAAACAAAGGATATAATTGTGCAAAATATATATATTTTGTTGTAATTTTTTTTGTTATTGGTTATTGCTATTGCTGGTTGCAATATTGAAAATGTCTGATACTAAAAGTAGTCCAGAAGGTGCTGCAGAAATTGAGTCTGGTATGCTTAACAAAGTAGCTAGAGAAGTAAATTTTAGGTGATGACTTATGTTAAAGATAGATTGGATATTAAAAAAGACATCAATAATTGGATAAGTGAAATGAAAAGTAGAATTGCAGAGTATGTAAATGATATCTGGTCTGACAAATCACGTGTTCTTCCTATGGCCCAAGCTACTACGAAGAAACATAAAGATATACTGGTATTTAAATATTGGCCAGAATTTCTTTATGTAATTTGTAAATTGACAGAACAATTAAACAAAGCAAAAGATGAAATCAGGCAAGAGGATGATAATTTTGAAGATTTACAGAAGGAATTTTGTGCGAATCTTCCTGTAAAGATGTCTACTGAGAGGGAAACATTGTCTGCCCAAATCTTGGATTACCGTAAGAAAGATAACCAGAATCTAGAAGTGATCAATTCTCTTAAGAAGAGTCTAGATCAATTTTCTAGAGAATTGTCAGATTGTAAAAGTTCAAAAGAGATTATAGAGGGAGCTAATGAAAGGCTGTACAAGGCTAATTCAAGACTTCAGCAGGAGTTGGATGAGCAAAGTTCGGCACATTTGCAGTCTATGCAGGAAAAATGTGTAAAGGTTAAACCTTCTATTTGGGATAGAACAGACGTTACTGAAACTGTTAGCAGCTTACACCCAGATTTGTAGTCCATGGGACCTGCCATTATAAAACGAGACATCAAAGAAAAGGTTTCAGAAGTTGAAATTAATTTCAGTAATTCTTCAGAGGAAGAGGGACATTTTTTCACTGAGGAACCTTCTCTTCCTAAATTTAAGCCAATCTCATCTCGTAAACACTCCAAAAGTGTGTCCCATAGGAGCGAGAAAAAACCCTCAGCCTTTTGCTTGATACCACAAAAGCGATAACATTTTTAAAAGAAACTGTGGGTCTATTTACTAAGAAAGGATCGCCTTCTATAATTAATCACTTAGAGTCTTATGAGGAGGCAATGAGGACCCTTAACTTAAAACATGACAAACATAAAATTAAATTTTATTTCATGGGTATTTGAGCCAAGGCACAAGTACTTCTTTAATTCCATACGAGACATGGGCAAGGATACCTGGTTTGAAGTCCTCTCAGAAATAAAAACATAATTTGGTCCCTAATGCAGCAATTCGGTCAGCTAATGCAGCAAGAAGGGCCATTTTTACTTTGAAATGTAGGCTGAATCAAAGTCCCAGGGAATTTTTGTCAGTTCTCAAAAATGCCTATAGCTTGGCTGAGAAAGATCCTAATTTTGAGAGCCATGAATTCATCCAACTGTTTTATGATGCATTGCCAAATAAAATTAAAAATGATTCTGGCCCGGGATTACCATCTCAGAAAAAGTCTGGATTGGCTATTAAAGGAGAGTACCACCCTTTATGCTGTTCTACAGAATAGCAAAGAGTCTCAGAATAGATTTAAAAAGCCCATTCAAGAAGCAGCTGAGACTCACATAAAAAGGGATCAGGGACAGTTTGAGGCTCCAAAGAGAAGTTGTTAAAAGTCCCAGTCCTCCCAATCAGAGGAAAGCTAAACCCAATCCAGATGATAGAAAGTTACCAGTCGTTTCTGAAAACAAGAACAGTAAAAAGAAACTGTAAAAATGCAGTTCACTTAGTATGGGAGAAATCAGAAAAATTATTACAGGAATAGGAATTAGCCGAACATCCTCCGATTCAGTTTGCGGCAAAACATGCGAACGGACCGAAAGTTTGCCCGAACATTCGAACACCGTTAAAAGTCTATGGGACACGAACGACGTGTATGACATGTATCAATGCAAAAAAGTTTTAAAAACGCCCGTTTTTTTGGGAACAGTGATTTTAATAATGCTTAAAGTGAAAAAATAAAAGTGAAATATTACTTTAAATATCGTACCTGGGGGGTGATTATAGTATGCCTGTAAAGTGGCGTGTGTTTCCCGTGTTTAGAACAGTCCCTGCACAAAATGACATTTCTAAAGGAATAAAAGTAACTTAAAACTGCTTGCAGCTGTAATGTAATGTCAGGTCCCGGCAATATGGATGAAAATCATTGAGAAAAACGACATGAGTACACCCCCCCAGCCCATTACCAGGCCCTTTGGGTCTTGTATGGATAAAAAGGGGAACCCCGCACCCAAATGAAAAAAAGTAAAGGTGTGGGGCCCCCAGGCCCTATATACTCTGAACAGCAGTATACAGGCGGTCCAAACAAGACAGGTACTGTAGATTTGTTCTTAAGTTGAATCTGTTTGTAATTTGGTACAGGTACATTTTGTAAGTGTAGCTCCAACCAAAAAATCAATTTTTAAGCTTTTTGGATAATATAGAGAAGGGTTATCACCCCTGTAACATTTATTTTGGTGTCTGTGCCCCTGTTCAGAAGATTTTACCTCACTTTCTGTCCCAATGAAAATTGGATTTTGAAAATTTGGAGTTATTAGGGAAACAAGGATTGGTGATAAAGCCACAGTGGAGACACCTTGTTCCCATATTAACTCTTATGCCCCCTACACACGAGCGGATTTTCCGTCAGAAAAAACTTGGATGTTTTTTTCCGAAGGAATTCCGCTCAAGCTTGCCTTGCATAAACACGGTCACACAAAAGTTCTCTGAACTTTCGACCGTCAAGAACGCGGTGACGTACAACACTACGACGAGCCAAGAAAATAAAGTTCAATGCTTCAGAGCATGTGTCGAATTGTTTCCGAGCATACGTAGGAATTTTGCGCGTCGGAATTTGTACAGACTATCGCGTTTTGGGCTAGGAACTTTTCCCAACCAAAAAATAGAGAACATGCTCCCAATCTTTTACTGTCTGAAATTCCTCCAGCAAAAGACCAATGGAGCATACACACGGTCGCATTTTCTGACAAAAAGCTCTCAGCTGATTTTTGCTGGCGGCTTTTCCAATCGCGTGTACGCGACATTACAGGAGAGAATTTCCCTTCCTAGGGGTAGATTTCCTCTCACTTCCTGTTGTCTCCCTCCATTTGTAAGTAGGAGTCGTTTGTAAGTCGATGTTAGAAAGTAGGGAACCGCCTGTATATAATATACAGCCTGCCCTATATACTCTGCAGAAAATTGGGCCTTAGGTGTTGGTGATAACAGAACACTGTAAGCCCTCACAGTTACTCTTGGTGGGAGCTGGAACGAGCCCTGCTGTGAAATATTATTTCAAGAATTGTAATTACATGCCCTTGTTGAACAGGGGCAGAAAAATTGGGTCTTTGGTGGTGGTGTGGTGGTGCCACAACACTGTAAGCCCTCACATTTACTCTTGGGGGGTGATGGAACGGGCCCTGCTGTGAAATATTAGATCAAAAATAGTAATTACATGCCCCTGTTAAACAGGGGCAGAAAAACGGGTTCTTAGGCAGTGGTGGTGGTGCCACAACACTGTAACCCCTCACAGATTCTGTTGTTGAGCGCAGGAACAAGCCCTACTGTGAAATATTAGAGCAAATATTGTAATTACATGCCCCTGTTAAACAGGGGCAGAAAAATTGGGCCTTAGGTGGTGGTTGTGGCACAACACTGTAAAGCCTCACAGATACTCTTGGTAAGCGCAGGAACGGGCCCTGCTGTGAAATATTTGATCAAAAATTGTAATTACATGCCCCTGTTAAACAGGGGCAGAAAACTTGTGCCTTAGGCATTGGTGGTGGTGCCACAACACTGCAACCTCTCACAGATACTCTAGTTGAGCGCAAGAATGAGCCCTGCTGCGAAATATTACAGCAAAAATTATAATTATATGCCCCTGTTAAACAGGGGCAGAAAAATTGGGCCTTAGGCACTGGTGGTGGTGCCCTGAAACAAAAATGTTGTTAGAAGCTATCAACATGAACATTGAGGAGGAATAGGATAGTCACTCAGCATAACAGGATAGTCACTCAGCATAGGCAGTCTTCAAGGGATCTCACATTCATAGAAAAATTAATCGGTTACATCAGCATCAGGTGCTTGGTAGCTGGTGATCCAAGACTGATTCATTTTTATGAAGGTGAGCCGATCAACTGAGTCTGTGGACAGACGCACTCTGTGATCGGTTACAAAGTCTCCAGCAGCACTGAATGTGCGTTCAGAAAAAACGCTGGATGCAGGACAGGCCAGTAGCTCAATTGCATATTGTGCAAGCTCTGGCCAGTGATCCATCCTCAAGACCCAGTAACCCAGTGGATTTTCGGTTGGAAACCAGGCAGCCAAAACACACAGGGTCCCTGAGAATAAAAAGATAGGTTTGAGTTGTGTCAGATTTGCTGCACATCTCTGCCATGGAAAGAAGAGCTACTTCCAGGCAGGGGAGAGAGGGAACATAACACCACATATATATATATATATTGTTCATCTGTAAAAAGTGGAATGTAAGTTCATATATTTTAAAAAGGATTGTAACACAAAACTTTTAAAGTTTTATTGCTTATTTTCTCAGGTTGTAAATTGTCCCAGACAACCAGATAAGATAAGGATGGACATGGACCATATGTGCTATTATGAGACTAGTGACTCATGTCTCAAGTGAATAATGAACAGAGATATTTTTTTCATGACTGAGAAAAGAAAAGGGGCCTATTCAAAAGCTATTTTATTAACAAAAAGTATTCACTACAAGCAATTATATTAGCAATATTTTTTGTTATATTATTATTACATTATATTGGAGCAGTTATATGCATGTTTAATGAAACAATGGCATCTATTTTTTGTTTATATATTTTTTATATATATAAGATTTTTCTTTTTTTTACAATATTCATTATATTATTGTTTGTTTATACCCATTGAAATATATTAGTATATATTTATTAATATTAGGGGTATATGGTTAAAATACCAGAAATTAGATTGTATGTATAGGACTTCTGTTGATGGTAATACTTATGACGCTAGTGTGCTTTTCGTAACAATGATCTAACCCTCAAGGTATGTGAGAGTTAAGTTAATGGTGTTGGTTAGACGTTATCAAAGCAATATATCTGAGAATTAGACTCAAAGTCTGGCAAAGTCTGACATACATGCCATAAAATAAACTCCTTATCATATTTTATAGTTTTCTTCAAAGCATAAGTCAAAGGTTATTTAACCACTTCAGCCCCGGAAGGATTTACCCCCTTCCTGACCAGAGCACTTTTTACAATTTGGCACTGCGTCGCTTTAACTACTAATTGCGCGGTCATGCAATGCTGTACCCAAACAAAATGTGCGTCCTTTTCTTCCCACAAATAGAGCTTTCTTTTGATGGTATTTGATCACCTCTTTTGATTACTGTTTTTATTTTTTGCGCTATACACGGAAAAAGACCGAAAATTTTGAAAAAATTATATTTTCTACTTTTTGTTACAAAAAAAATCCAATAAACTCAATTTTAGTCGTACATTTAGGCCAAAATGTATTCGGCCACATGTCTTTGGTAAAAAAAATGTCAATAAGTGTATATTTATTGGTTTGCGCAAAAGTTATAGCACCTACAAACTAGGGTATATTTTCTGGAATTTACACAGCCTTTAATTTATGACTGCCTATGTCATTTCTTGAGGTGATAAAATGGCAGGGCAGTACAAAACCCCCACAAATGACCCCATTTTGGAAAGTAGACACCCCAAGGAAATAGCTGAGAGGCATTTTAAGCCCATTGAATACTAATTTTTTTGTCCCAAGTGATTGAATAATGACAAAAAAAAATTACAAAAAGTTGTCACTAAATGATATATTGCTCACACAGACCATGGGCATATGTGGAATTGCACCCCAAAATATATTCAGCTGCTTCTCCTGAGTACAGGAATACCACATGTGTGGGACTTTTTGGGAGCCTAGCCGCGAACGGGGCCCCGAAGACCAATCACTGCCTTCAGGATTTCTAAGGGCGTAAATTGTTGATTTTACTCCTCACTACCTATCACAGTTTTGAAGGCCATAAAATGCCCAGATGGCATAACCCCCCCAAATGACCCCATTTTGGAAAGTAGACACCCCAAGCTATTTGCTTTGAGGCATGTTGAGTCCATGGAATATTTTGACACAAGTTGCGGGAAAGTGACAATTTTTTTTTTTTTTTTGCACAAAGTTGTCACTAAATGATATATTGCTCACACAGGCCATGGGCATATGTGAAATTGCACCCCAAAATACATTTAGCTGCTTCTCCTGAGTATGGGCATACCACATGTGTGGTACTTTTTAGGAGCCTAGCCGCGTACGGGGCCCCGAAAACCAATCACCGCCTTCAGGATTTCTAAGGGTGTAAATTTTTGATTTCACTCTTCACTGCCTATCACAGTTTCGGAGGCCATGGAATGCCCAGGTGGCACAACCCCCCCCCTAAATGACCCCATTTTGGAAAGTAGACATCCCAAGCTATTTGCTGAAAGGCATGGTGAGTATTTTGCAGCTCTCATTTGTTTTTGAAAATGAAGAAAGACAAGAAAATAATTTTTTTTTTTTTTCCAATTTTCAAAACTTTGTGACAAAAAGTGAGGTCTGCAAAATACTCACTATACCTCTCAGCAAATAGCTTGGGGTGTCTACTTTACAAAATGGGGTCATTTGGGGTTTTTTTGCCACCTTGGCATTCCATGGCCTCCAAAACTGTGATAGGCAGTGAAGAGTGAAATCAAAAATTTACGCCCTTAGAAAGCCTGAAGGCGGTGCTTGGTTTTCAGGGTCCCGTGCGCGGCTAGGCTCCCAAAAAGTCCCACACATGTGGTATCCCCATACTCAGGAGAAGCAACAGAATGTATTTTGGGGTGTAATTTCACATATTCCCATGGCATGTTTGAGCAATATATCATTTAGTGACAACTTTGTGCAAAAAAAAATTTGTCTCTTTCCCGCAACTTGTGTCACAATATAAAATATTCCATGGACTCGACATGCCTCTCAGCAAATAGCTTGGAGTGCCTACTTTCCAAAATGGGGTCATTTGGGGGGGTTTTGAACTGTCCTGGCATTTTATGCACAACATTTAGAAGCTTATGTCACACATCACCCACTCTTCTAACCACTTGAAGACAAAGCCCTTTCTGACACTTTTTGATTACATGAAAAAACATTTTTTTTTGCAAGAAAATTACTTTGCACCCCCAAAAATTATATATTTTTTTTAAAGCAAATGCCCTACAGATTAAAATGGTGGGTGTTTAATTTTTTTTTTCACACAGTATTTGCGCAGCGATTTTTCAAACGCATTTTTTGGGGAAAAAACACACTTTTTTTAAATTTTAATGTACTAAAACACACTATATTGCCCAAATGTTTGATGAAATAAAAAAGATGATCTTAGGCCGAGTACATGGATACCTAACATGACATGCTTTAAAATTGCGCACAAACGTGCAGTGGCAATAAATTAATACATTTTTAAAAGCCTTTAAAAGCCTTTACAGGTTACCACTTCAGATTTACAGAGGAGGTCTACTGCTAAAATGACTGCCCTCGATCTGACCTTTGTGGGAATACCTCACATGCATGGTGCAATTGCTGTTTACATTTGACTCCAGACCTACGCTTGCGTTCGCCTTAGCGCGAGAGCAAGGGGGACAGGGGTGCTTTTTTTTTTTTCTTTATTATTTTTTTGCTTTTTTATCTTATTTTTAAACTGTTCCTTTCATTTTTTTAAAAATCATTTTTATTGTTATCTCAGGGAATGTAAATATCCCCTATGATCGCAATAGGTAGTGACAGGTACTCTTTTTTGAAGACCCTCTTTAGACCCTAGATTTCTCCTCTGCCCTCAAGGCATCTGACCACACCAAGATCGGTGTGATAAAATGCTTCCCCAATTTCCCAATGGCGCTGTTTACATCTGGCGAAATCTAAGTCATAAAATGCTTGTAGCTTCCGGTTTCTTAGGCCATAGAGATGTTTGGAGCCACTCTGGTCTCTGATCAGCTCTATGGTCAGCTGGCTGAATCACCGGCTGCATTCTCAGGTTCCCTGTTGAGACAGGAGAGCCAGAGAAAAACACGGAGGACGGTGGGGGGGGCATTCCCTCCCACTGCTTGTAAAAGCAATCTAGAGGCTAATTAGCCGCTAGGATTGCTTTTAAATGAAAGCCGACCGCTGGCTGAAAAGAATGATACCAAGATGATACCTAAACCTGCAGGCATCATTCTGGTATAACCACTCAAAGTCGTGAATGGTGTACCTGAAGACAAAAAAATGGTTAACAATAAAGCACAGTAAACGGTAAAGTATAAAAATTTGCATACCTGAAAAGCAAACATGATAAAACATAATAACAATAAAACATTGAAAAACGGAGATAATCAGGTGCAAATTACGCCACCCCTGACCTGTATTACCACCTCTGCGCTATGTTAATAAATGTCAAAACCCTACCAAAGCTGCCACTTAACAAATAAATGTATATAAACCGAATTCACCAAAAGAAAATTATGGATGAAATAGTGGCGCTAATTGCCAGACACACAGTAAATGTCTATAAAGTGAATGAACCCCATGATTAAATCTTTATGATGAAACATGTCGGGGCGTAGCTACATGGCGATCTTACATGAGTGCTAGAGGAGGAAGTGAAGGGGGACAGAGCAGAGCTCCAGTGAAGGGACGAGTGCTGCGGACGGGTGAGACGAACGTGAGCACACACACCTCCTGGGTCCGCCGTGGCCTGCCTGTTGTTATTTCAGTAGCTATTGCTTGCTGTGCTGTGGGAGTTCTCCATTTGCTGTGAAGTGACTTGCCTGTTATTTTATTTTAAATGTGAGTTCATTACAAGTTGTTTTATATGTGATTAAATCTTTTAAACAAGATTACACTATTGGAGCTTCTTTTATTTTTATGTCATACTACCAACCTGAGAAAAGCGGTGTTCCTATGGAGCAGTGTAGGTGTATGCTCGCATGTTAACCCCCATGTAAGTGGGTTAGAGGCTCTGTCAGGCCTTAACAGCTGGTGAGTTTGAATTTCAGCAGGGAGTGGATTCACGTCACAGAGGTGTGGTGGATGTTTGAAAACACAGCTGAGCAGTTTTGGAGTCACCCTCACTCTTTTTTTGGACTTTCTTCAAATATTTTCACTATTATTTTTCACGATTGATTGGTTTCTGGACTTTATAGACATTTACTGTGTTCAATTTTTATTATATATTTTGTCTTGGATTTATATATTTGTATATCACTTTCACTGAGTGTTATAATTTATATTAGCTCATATTGAATTTATTGAATAATTTATTTTATTTCATATTAATTTTTACTTTTTGGGATATTTAGCAATATATGTTTTTTTCACTTTTTTTCTAGTCACGTCTGTATTCAGCTCACTGGCTGGATAAGAGTGTGTGGCATCTCCCCACCTGGGGATTAGCGCCACTATTTCATCCATAATTTTCTTTTGGTGAATTCGGTTTATAAACAATAAAACATTGCAGAAAAGAATACAGTAAAAAAGAGCAGAACAATAGAGAGAGAGAACAATAAAACGACAACTATTTTTTTTTATTTTATATTTTTGTTTGTGTTTTTTTTTTTTTTACACTTTTTTTTGTAACTGTAACTTTTATAACTGTAACCGGTTCCAGGTTCGGGTCTCTCAAAATGCGATGGCATCTTGGGAGACCCTGTGAAAGTGTGCCTAGTCTGTGCAATGCTGTACCCTACGCTAATACGCAACTAGTGAATGGTAGCGTTCAAAACATTCACCAATGCAAAGACCAGGATTGTCAGGACAGGAGGGACAATAATAGCGGGTGTTACGCCTATATCCGCGCTTGCTGCAGACACGACATCTTTTTTGGGGGGGTTCGCTGGGTAGGGGTACTCGGGAGGACATAAAGAAAATGCCTCTCATGCAGCCGACTGCATTTGGTTGGGGATGTGAATGGGGGAAGTACGGGTGCTGTGTTTGTCTTTTTGGTGGCAGCGGGACACTACTTGTGCTTGCCACCTCACCAGCTTGAACTGCACTTATGGGACTCGCCACGTCACCAAGTGTTACTGCAGTGCTGGTTTGACTACGACCGGGGTGTACTAGGCCGCTGGTGCTTGCCAGTTCACCAAAACGCTACCAAAAAAACAGTTAGCGATCGCAGGGATCAGGCCTGACTCTGCGAACGCTGCAGTTATGCGTTTAGTGTTTTGTAAGTGACAGTGGTCGATCGATACTGCACTTGGGTGGGCTGGGCCGGGCGGAGGGGCAAAATGCAGGTGCTAGCAGGTATCTGGGCTGATCCCGCTAACACTGCATTTTTGGGAACCCTAAACTGCTGGGGATGCTAGTATAGATCTGATCGGATCAGATATTGATCCGTTCAGATACTATACCACTAAGGGAGGCGTATGCTGCGTGCTTGGGTGTTAGCGCTACTGGCACTAACCTGACGCTGCCTGGGGCTGGTGCTTGCCAGTTCACCAAAACGCTACCAACAAAACTGTTAGCGATCGCAGGGATCAGGCCTGACTCTGCGAACGCTGCAGTTATGCGTTTAGTGTTTTGTAGGTGACAGTGATCGATCGATACTGCACTTGGGTGGGCTGGGCTGGGCCGGGCGGAGGGGCAAAACGCAGGTGCTAGCAGGTATCTGGGCTTATCCCGCTAACACTGTGTTTTTGGGAACCCTAAACTGCTGGGGACGCTAGTATAGATCTGATCGGATCAGATATTGATCTGATCAGATACTATACCACTAAGGGAGGCGTATGCTGCGTGCGTGGGTGTTAGCGGTACTGGCGCTAACCTGATGCTGCTTGGGGCTGGTGCTTTCCAGTTCACCAAAACGCTACCAAAAAAACTGTTAGCGATCGCAGGGATCAGGCCTGACTCTGCGAACGCTGCAGTTATGCGTTTAGTGTTTTGTAAGTGACAGTGATCGATCGATACTGCACTTGGGTGGGCTGGGCTGGGCCGGGCGGAGGGGCAAAACGCAGGTGCTAGCAGGTATCTGGGCTGATCCCGCTAACACTGCGTTTTTTGGAACCCTAAACTGCTGGAGACGCTAGTATAGATCTGATCGGATCAGATATTGATCCGTTCAGATACTATACCACTAAAAGAGGCGTATGCTGCGTGCGTGGGTGTTAGCGGTACTGGCGCTAATCTGGCGCTGCCTGGGGCGACGCATATCACCGCCGGGCGATCAGGGGGCTAAACCTTTATTAGGTAATAAATGGCGGGTGCCCTGACACTATAAAAAATAAACAAACTAACCAGCGTCACCCGTAGCGGTTATACGGTGATCAGTGGTGAAAGGGTTAACTAGGGGGCAATCAAGGGGTTAAAATCTTTATTAGGTAGTATATGGGGGTCCCTGTCACTATAAAACGCTGACGGCGAACCTAACTATTTACCTCCCTAACTAGCGTCACCAGTGACACTAATACAGCGATCAGAAAAATGATCGCTTAGCGACACTGGTGACGGGGGGGTGATCAAGGGGTTAAAACTTTATTAGGGGGGTTAGGGGGGTATCCTAGACCTAAAGGGGGCTAACACCCACTGCCCTAACACACTAACTGTCACAAACTGACACCAATGCAGTAATCAGAAAAAAAAACTGCTTGGTGTCAGTGTGACAGGGGGGAGGGGTGATTGGGGGGTGATCGGGGGGGCGATCGGGGGGGATCAGGGGTGTAAAGTATGCCTGGCATGTTCTACTGTGAGGTGTAGTGTTGTGCAACTCACTCAGATGTCTTCTCTCCTCGGCCCTGGAACGGAAACTGCCGAGCCGAGGAGAGATGACATCACATCCCCTGCCTCTGTGTACTACACAGAGGCAGGGGACGATTCTCATTGGCTGGGAGTGATCGCGAGGGGGGGCCACGAATGGATGGCCTCCCCCTCATCTCTGAATGCTCCCAGACCAAAGCAGACCGCCTCGGACTCCCCGCCCGCGGGAAGGCAATCACGTACCAGTTACGTGATTTTGCCTGCCCATGCCATTGTGCAGACGTATATCTGCGTTAGGCGGTCGGCAAGTGGTTAAAGTTATATGTTGACAATTAAGTAACATTTCAACATAATTTTTAATTCAATACTGCCATCTATTGGTAACTGTTTAAGGGTCAAATGCTGCCCCCATTTAGGTAATTGAGGTAAATGACATGTATTTGACGTCATTAATTATGTGAAAAGCAAATACACACCCACTTTCTTGGTGGGATAAAGGTTGTATACACATGGCAATAGTGAGGATGGAAGGAAAAGAGAATGATAGGTGAACGGAAAGATCGAGGAAGGGAAAGGTGTCCATTGGAACATAGCTGACATATCTCAGACAAAAAGAGTTTTATATTTCTAGTAAAGTATAGATTCTATTTACCTGTACATAATTAATTGTTTGAACATATACTTAGCCGAGCCATTTACTCTTTGTAGCATAGTTGGAGTTGAGTTATTTCTAACTACGTTATGAGATAGTTCTTCTTCCAATTAAAGAGAGAAATACACATCGTTGTATATCTTAACAAAGCTAATTTCAAAGTCTACGCAATGGCTTAGTTATGATGTATGCTTAAATATAAAATTCATTAGAGATCAATCTATACCTGTGATAGAAGTTTTGGTTAAATTACCAAGTAGACATACATGGTATAACATTTTGTCCGTGTGTTTTTTCTGAGCTTGCAAGGTCTGTTATCTGAGAGAGAGGTCACATGTTCAAATCAATACATTTTTATTTTCACAGTCTGTTGAACCACAGAGAAGCTATTTACAAAAGAGTTATGAGTGTTGATACATTGATATTTTTGTAACAACAGCTTGCGGTTATATTCTCATCATTGATATTATTCATATTATTGAAATGCTTATCCATATTCTATGTTTATCACCAGTTATATTTTGATATTATTTTGCACTGACTTTTTAGTAAATAAATATATATATATATATTGCACATTAATGTATTCCTCTCTGTCTTCAAGTTAGCGTGGATAAACAAATTTGAGATATTTTGTTGATTTGTGGAAATACGTGGGAATCTCCTTAATCACAGATCCTTGCTTATTTCCATAAATATAAAACTGTTTAATATTTTAGTGTAAACATCCTGACAATACTATATTCACTATACTATACACTATGTGCACTATACTATATACACTATACTATACACTATATACACTGTACTATACACTATATACACTATACTATATGAGGCTATATCGCTATCATTTAAGGGCATTAATTTTTTCTGTGATGAACATACATGATTGCTGACACTCACTCATGGAGTTGAACTTGACACCAACAGGAATCCCCAGTACTGTGCTCTTCTCAGTCTGCTGCTCTCAGTCTCTGTCTCCTCTTCTATCTCTTAGCTTTCCTCCATCCGCTCTGCACACAAGATGGATGGACGGGAGTGGAGACTGGGGAGAGAGAGACCTGTCGGAGTATGACTTCTTGAGGTGGGGACATGACTGGGCTGCAGGCCAGGATGTGCAACTGCAGGCAGGGAAGATCTGGGCACCCTCCCAGGGAGGGACTAAATAGACTAGGCAGGCCATAGTCAGTATTTGGGCCTGCCCTAACAAGCTCCTATTAAATTGAATACTGGCAAACGGCCAGTAACGGTGGAGAATTTATTTTACAGTGTTCTAGATACAACTTTTTAATGATTTTTCGGATGAACGTTCTGTTGCTAGGCAGATTGGAGTTTTTTTTCTAATTTACCTAGCAAGTTGCAACAGCAGCACAGGCACAGCTAGAGAGAAACTCAAAATAAAAAATAATTAAAGTTTATTTTTATTTTATCTTTTTATTTTTATTTGTCCACTTATTTTTTTTTTGCAACAAAGCTGGTGGGGGACTGTCCCAGGAGCCCCTATGGACAAGCCTGCACTGCTAATGAGGTCATTGGTTGATAAGGAGGATGTCGGGCTTCTGGACAGCATCCTTTTTTTGCCCCTCCCCCCGCTGCTCTCTGTCAGCACTGGGGTCATGTTAGCTGAATGAGTTAGAGAAACTAAGGGATCAGAGAAACACTGTAATAATAATCAGTAACAGTGTTCAAAATTGTATTTGCTTTGGAAGAATAAATCACCTCTAACATTGGGTGTCCTACTTTGGTGGATTTTACTGCGTTTTGTAAGACCATACATTTTAGAATAGGGTGCCTCGAGATTGTGCATACATTTTAAAGGGTGCCTTGACTGAAAAGGGGTTGAAAAACACTGGTCTACAGGAAACAGATGTGGGTAAAAACCTTAAAGCTCATCTTCTACAAAAATGTATAGTTCACCTGTGTTTAATTTATAAAAAAAATCACCTAAAATCCCTGTTTACTTATCTGAATCCATAGTCATGTGACAGGCCTGGCCCCAGGTTTTCTATCTTCTGTTCTGTAGTATTGAAGAGTCCTTAAAGAGGTTGTAAACCTCCATGTATACTTTATACCTATAGGTAAGCCTAGAATAAGGCTTACCTATAGGTACTGTAAATATCTCCTAAACATGCGTTGTTTAGGAGATATTTACTGTATACTGAAGAAACGTCCACCCGTGCCATTTCTTCAGAAGACAGTGCCGTGACCAGCGGAGTCGCATGCATGCTGCTCCGAATAGGTCAAAGAGCCGAAGTCCATGGTCCCAGAAGGAAGGTGGGCAAAGATGGATGTGGCCTGCAACGAGGACGATGCATACTAGCACATTATGCCTTCACTTTGCAGGGGAGGGAAACAAAGATTTTTTTATTCAAGATTTTACTTCCTCTTTAACCACTTAAGCCCCGAACCATTTGGCTGGCCAAAGACCAGAGCACTTTTTGTGATTCGGCACTGTGTCACTTTAACTGACAATTGCATGGTCGTGCAATGTGGCTCCCAAACAAAATTGATGTCCTTTTTTTCCCACAAATAGAGCTTTCTTTTGGTGGTATTTGATCACCTCTGCAGTTTTTATTTTTTGCACTATAAACAAAAAAAGAGCAACACTTTTGAAAAAAAAGCTATATTTTTTTACTTTTTGCTACAATAAATATCCCCAAAAAATATATAAAAAAAGATTTTTTTCCTCCGTTTAGTCCGATACGTATTCTTCTACATACTTTGGGTTAAAAAAATCGCAATAAGCGTTTATTGATTGGTTTGCGCAAAAGTTATAGTGTCTACAAAATAGGGGATAGTTTTTATGGCATTTTTATTAATATATTTTTTCTTCTTTATTATGAATGGCGGCGATCAGCGATTTTTATCATAACTGCGACATTATGGCGGATAGATCGGACACTTTTGACGCTAATTTGGGACCATTCACATTTATACAGCGATCAGTGTAATTAAAAATGCATGCTACTGTGTAAATGTGACTGGCAGTGAAGGGGTTAACCACTAGGTAGCGCTGTAGGGGTTAAGTGTGTCCTAGGGAGTGATTCTAACTGGGGGGGTGGGCTATGTGTCACAGGGAGCTGTGATCAGTGTCAGTGTCATTAGGCAGAACGGGGAAATGCTTATTTACATAAGCATTTCCCTGTTCTTCCTCTCCATGAGATGATCGTGGGTATCCTCACGGACATCGAGTCTGCTCACACATGATCACACTCATGAATCTCGCGGCGAGCGCGGGCCCACAAGCCGCCTCTTAAAGGGCAACGTACAGGTACGTTAATGTGCCTGTATGTGCCCTTCTGCCGCAGTATATCTGCGTGAGGCGGTTGGGAAGTGGTTAACCACTTGCTGACTGGCTCACGCCGATATACGTCAGCAAAGTGGCACTGGTGCATAAAATCACGTATCCGTGCCCGCGGCGATCGGATTCTTAGCAGAAACAATCAGTCTTCGGGTCCAGGCCAATGATTTCTGACCTGGACCTGCTGATCGGTTCTGGCAAATGAAAATGCTTCCCCTGTCTGTAAGTGTAAACACATCTCCCCTCGTGGAACTCTTTTCCGTTCCAGAGAGAGGAGAGAGAACATCTTACCGTGAGTTGCACAACACTACACTAGCACCAGTACACGTAGGTACACTTGTCACCTCCCGATCGCCACCCCCCCCCCAGTTAACCCCTTCACTCCCTGTCACTGTGTCACAAATTTTCAGATTTTTCACTAATCACTACATTGGTGTCACTTGTGACTCCAATCAGTGTTAGGGCAATTAGTAGTAGGCCCCGTTATGTCTAGGGTACCCCCCAAACTCCCCTAATAAAGGTTTAACCCCTTGATCGTCCCCCCCCCAGTTAACCAATCCACTCCCTGTCTCAGTGTCAGTAATAGATCTTTTTTTCTGATTGCCGTATTAGGGTCACAAGTGACGATAGTTAGCCAGTTAGTTGTTTAGTTTCACCGTCAGGTTTTTATAGCATCAGGTACCCCCATATATTACCTAATAAAGTTTTTAACCCCCTGATTGCCCCCTAGTTAACACTTTCACCCCTGTCACCAGCGATCACCGTATTAGTGTCACAGGTGACGCATCAGGGCACCCACCATATATTACCAAATAAAGGTTTAACCCCCTGATCACCCGGCGGGTGACATCAGTTATGTTTTAGCGTCAGTCAGGGTCTGTATCGCCCCAGGCAGTGTCAGATTAGTGCCAGTAGCGCTAACACACACGCACCATACACCTCCCTTAGTAGTATAGTGTCTGTACAGATCAATATCTGATCTGATCAGATCTATACTAGAGTCCCCAGTAGTTTAGGGTTCCCAAAAATGTATCGTTAGCAGGATCAGCCCAGATACCTGCAAGCATCTGCATTTAATCCCTCCACCCAGCCTAGCCTAGCCCACCCAAGTGCAGTATCAATCAATTACTGTCACTTATAAAACACAAAACACATAATTGCAGCTTTTGCAGAGACAAGCCTGATCCCTGCGAACGCTAACAGTTTTTTTGGTAGCATTTGAAGCAGTCGCTGACAGTCAGGGGCTTTTTTTTCCTGTGAGTTTAACTAGTTGTACCAGTAAATTTAGAGGCCACAATGTCCAATCGAAGGTTCACTAGTAAAGAGGCCTACACGTTTCTGAGCATGACAGATTGAAGTGAGTGAAGAGGAAGTCACCCATCTATCAGATTCAGGCTCAGAATACGATCCTGTAGACAGCAGTGGCACTAAAGTAGCAAGTATTAGGTAGGATATCGGTGAATGACAGTTGAACAAAGAACTCTGGTATGGGAGATTTTATTCCATCTTTCTGGCCAGAAAAGAATGGAAGCTCCTGACCCGACTAGCGTCTACATGCCAAGAGTTCCAGATACAGTGAATACAGTGTAGATATAATTTTTAGCATATTACGTCACAAGCGAACAGGCGGTACACTTCTTTATACCAGACATTCTAACCTTTTAAAAATCAACGTATGCATCCTAAAATCAGACAAGTTCTGCAAAAATATATATTTTTAGCTTTTTTTACTAAACTTTTGTTTCTCTGCAGTATGCTATTGCGGTTCCTTCATCTGTCTTAAATGATGTCAGCAAGCAAGCTTTTTGCACAGAAAGAGGAATGTAGCAAATTCCTGTGATGAGGAAGTCACAAATAGCTTCAACATGAAATACAAGAAATATGATTCTTAGCTGAAATTCTAAATCAGTCTTACTACACACATAACTATGGCCATATAAACTGACCCCCCTTCCCACTTCATTCCCCCCTTTGATCACAATCATAGCGATTATAATGAGCAAGAGTAAGCATCACTAAATAGCATACAGTTCTTCTTTCTAATGGATCAGGGCCTAATGTGACTGAGATTTTTATTTAGTCCTGGGGGGTTAATGGCTGGTATTTTCACATAGCCATCATATGGGTCGCAGCCTTTCTTTCTACGGTGGCCTCAATGAAACTCTGGATCATTCTAGTCACAAGGGGAATCAGACAGGGCAGCAGCAGACATGCTACAAGTATTACTACAACGATCCCCAATATAGCCTTTACCCCATATACACTGGGGAAACCCCAATCTCCAAACCAGCTACCAGCATTGAGACCATCCCATGTCTGGACTGGCACATGAGCTAACTTTTTCATTCTACCAGTGATTTCTTCAACTACTTTTCCTGTGTTGTCCACTTCTAAGCAACAATTACTCAGATTAAATTTTCCACAGACACCACCCTCAGTAGCTAACAGATAGTCTAAGGCAAGTCTATTCTGATACACGTGAGCACGTAAATTAGTTCCTTGTTTAGCAAGCAAATTTAAGGCAGCAGCAGTTTCGTTCATAATTATTTCTAATACAGCCTGTAACCTTATAATTCAATTAACATATAAATTGGTGTTCTATAACCGTAGCTACCATCTTCGGCCCATGTAGCTGGACCATAATACTGGACGATACGTTCTGGGGGCCACTCATTATCTTTCCAGTTTCCTATCTTCAGACTAGATGACCTCCGCTTCCTCTTTGAACCTATGTACACAGGGACTCCCAGCTCTTCTCTATTCCCCAGTGGAAGGAGGAAAAATGAGGGTTTTAATGTGCCTAAGACACAGGCTCCTGACCAGTCTTGGGGGAGCTCTGATTAGGCTTTGTTCCCACAAATCCAGTACAAGTTTTCTGGGGCCTTCCAGTTAGATTCTTTGGTGAGATTTTCCCATAGCCCTTTTAGATGAGTGAAATTGGTAAAAGGGTGTGGGTCAGGCACGGGTACGTTTGTATCACTCCACCAGGATGTATTTTTAGAAGTGTTGATATAAAACTGTTGTCCTAAACAGGCCATTTCTCCTACATGTGTTCTATACTGGGGACCCGACCTGGCTATACAATATTTCCAAATTATTGATGTTTTCAGGTGCCATTCTGACCTTATTCATTCAGGGGGCTGCTCAGAGGTGGCACTGAATGGCACATCATAATCTTTTTCCCTGGCTTCCCAAGGCCATTGGTCTCCCATGTTAGTTCCTCCACACACATAGCAATCTGTTACTTGTAAATTGTCAGCCACACTTTCTGCCAGTTCAATGAACAGGTTCTTTGTGCTAGAGGGTATTTCCATACCAGTGGCTAGCTCTTCATATAGGGAATGAAATAGCTGATGATTAGCACTCCTTGTATGTTCAGTCTCCAGTGAGACATACACAACTGTACCGGGGTCTGATCCTTTACCATAAATATGGACTCCAAATTTATTTCCCCATTGTGTTAAAAACCGGGCAGGGTTATGTATGGTGAAATTCACAGGGGTGCAACTCCCCACTGTGCAGCTGGATGAACCAACTAAAGATTGTAGAATGGTATCCTGATTTTTCATTCCCCATGTTCCCCAAGCAGCACACCTCCAATAGGGGCAGTAGTTCCATTCCTCATTTGCACAGCTAGGTCCTAGTTTTCCTGAACAGATGTACCTATCATTTTTCTTTTTTTTTTTTTTTTTTTTTTTTTTGCCACATCAGTTAACTTTGTCCAGAGACTGCCTTCAGAGTGATATTCATATATGTCTCTAATCCAGTCACATCATTGTGGTCATTCGAAGATTTTTTTTTTTTTTTTTTTTAAAGTAAGGTGTTGTGTAACCATATGCGTTTCAGTATATAGGTAGTTATAGAAGTGCCGCAATACAAAGTATAAAACCTACATCCTGCCTCTCAAAGCCGGTTGGCCGCATACCCTCGTATTGCTATTGTGCGTATTTATGCATTGATACTTCTCTCACTAATGAACCCACCCCCCCCACCCCCCTATGACCCCCCCTTGTTGAGCCCCCGTATTTCCAAAGCGCATACAATGACCAATATTAGTTCAGTACATTATTCTCTCTCGGCTCTAACCTCTAAGCTACTACTCGCTCAGCCTCGCCCCGTTAATAGGGGGGGCAGGTATACTCAACACTAGAGTAACACTGCTGGCGGACAAGGCATTGCTTGGATCCACGGGTTCCACATTCTCGCAAACTTATTGTGGTTGCCTGACCTAGTGTAGAATGTTCTTTCGCTCCACACTGTGGAGTTGACAGTTCTAATCCAATCTTCCGGGGTGGGGGGAGTTCCTGATTGCCAAGACTGTGCAATTAGTTTCCTGGCTTGGAACAAGCATCTTGCTGCCGCTACCACCGTACTTCTGTCTCTCAGTCCATTGGTAACATGTCCCAGCACACAGGTCTTGGGATCTAGCTCTAAGTTAGTTTTAAGCGTGGTATTTATTTTCTTTAAAATCTCAGGCCAGTACCTGACTAGTTTTGGGCACCTCCAGAACATGTGGATTAAATCGCCTGTGCTTCTACATCTGGGGCACTCATCGTTGATTCTACGGCCGAACATAAAAAGCTTTTTCGGTGTGTAGTAGGATCTGTGCAGCAGCATCAGGTGAGAGGATTTTTGCGAGGGAGAGACCGACACCTCTGGTCCAAGTTCCAGAATCCTTTTCCACTGCGTGTCTGTAATTTCCCCCACGTCAGCCGCCCACCTGTCCCTGCCCCCGGGAAAGCCTGCCTGTGTGTTTATTTTCTTTATTAGTTTGGTATATATCACTGTAATTAACCCCTTAGAGGTCTCTGATTTTATTATTGTTTGTAATAATGGAATGTTGCACCATATGGGGGGTTGCCTTCCGAACTGTTTGCTCAAGGCGTGTCTAATCTGTAAGTAGCTATAAAATACTCGGTTTGGCAACCCGTACTCATGCCTCAGTTCCTCGAAGGGTTTCAGGGTGTCCCCCTCGTATAACTGTGTCAGCCGACGTATCCCACTCCTTTCCCACAACTTGTTCCTATCAACTAATAGTAATTCCTGCAGGAACCTGTTGTTCCAGATTGGTGAATATTCTGAGGTTCCCTTGTACCCCATTGTTCGCTTGGCTGCCTGCCAGACCTTAGTGATCATTTTAAGTGTTGGGATCTCTCGTTGTAGCGAATCTGCCTCCAGTGCTTCAACTAATGAACTATGAGGGCTTCCCTGTAAAAGATTTGGATGCTCTTACCTCCCCCTCCATCAGTGGCACATCCACCAAGTTGTTGTAGCTGGGCCGCCAGAAAATAGGTAAACGGGTGGGGGATCCCCAGTCCCCCCTCCGTAACGGGACACTGCAGTTTTTGTAGGCCTATCCTGGCCTGCCCTTTTTTCCAAATTAATTCCCTGAAAAGGGATTGGATTCTTTGGAGCCACTTCTCCCCAATCCACACTGGGGAATTGTGGAGCAGGTATAACAACTGAGGCAGCCATACCATTTTAATCAAGTTGGCCCGACCCGCTGTAGAGAGAGGGAGTCTACACCAGATGTCGCATTTTTTTTTAAATTTCAGTAGAAGAGGGACCAGATTGTCCTCAATAAACGCGTCGGGGTCCTTAGACAACACAACACCAAGATACTTCATTTTCCCCGTGACTCTTAATTGAGGTAGGCTCGTTGGAATAGGGTTGGCCGATGGATCGACCGGCAGGAGCGATGATTTCTCCCAGTTAATGGTCAGACCTGAGAATTTACCAAAGTCCTCCACCAAATGGACTACTTTCTCCAGTGAGGAGATCGTGTCCCCAAGGAAAAATAAAACAAGGTCCGCAAAAAAGCGCTATTCTCTCTTCCTCACCTTTCCTATGAAAGCCCTGCAGTTCGGCTGATGATCTCACCGCTCCCGCCAATGGCTCCATAGACAAGACAAACAGCAAAGGGGACAAGGGGCAGCCCTGCCTAGTTCCTCTTTCGAGGGGGAAGCTTTCCGAATAATCATTGTTTACCTTGAGTCTTGCCTTTGGGTGGTTATATAGGATTTTTAACCAGCTGATGAATACGGGGCCAAATCCAAACCTCTCCAGGACCCACCAAAGATATTCCCACTCCAGGCTATCGAAAGCCTTGGCGGTGTCCAAGGACAATATGTCTCTAGACCCCGCATTCTCCGCCGGTGCCTGAAGGTTCAAGTAGGCCCTTCTAATATTGGTACTAGTAGACCGACCGGGGATAAACCCCGATTGGTCTGGATGCACGAGTTTTGTAATGCATTTATTTAGTCTGGATGCCAGCACCCTTGCAACAATCTTGGCGTCCGAACACAGTAATGATATCGGTCTATATGAGGAGACTTCCGATAAATCTTTCCCCTCCTTTGGTATCACCACTATATCGGCCTCCAACATTGACAGGGGTAACCTTCCGTCCTTAATCGACTGCTCCAGTACTTTTAGGAGCTCCGGAAGTAGCACCTCCCCATACTTTCTATAGATCTCCAATGGCAAGCCATCCGGGCCTGGAGATTTCTGGCCTGACAGCTCCGCAACAGCCTTTTGCAACTCCTCCAGGGTCAGGGGAGAATCCATCTCGCTCCTGTCCCTTTCCGAGAGCACAGGCAGCTCTACCCCTTCTAGAAACCCGTTCACCCCCTGCGCGACCTGTACAGATCCCTGTAGAACGCCGAGAAAGTCTCTAGGACCTCGGCGGGGTCGGAAGTAATTTCTCCAGACGGTGTCTTAATTGAGAAAATGGCTGATGGGGATAGGTTAGACTTAGTTATAAGTGCCAGCATCCGGCCCACTTTCTCCCCTTCACCAAAATAATTTTGTTTCTGGAAGAGTCTTTTGTTTTCTACTCTTCTATTGATTACTTCTCTATACTCTTGTTGTCTGCTGAGCCATACCGCCTGTTTTTCCGGGGTTGGGTCCGCCACGTATTGTGCTTCTGATTCCATAGCTTCCCTACTAGTCCTCTCCTCCCATTCCCTTGACGTTTTCTTAGCTATGACAACCTGCTGGTGTAGTAGTCCCCTAAGGAACGCTTTTAAAGTATCCCACACTACCCCCACAGGGGCTGAACCTGAGTTAAATGTTACAAACTCTTTTAATTTAGAGGTTACTTCTACTGAGCTGCTTATTAAGTCCAACCATAATGGTTTTATTGTCCACCTTTTACGGCTAGATTTAGCAGTTAGGTTCAGAGTCAAGATCAAGGGAGAGTGATCTGAGATACCCCTCGGCTTGTACTCTATATTCCCTATTAATTGCATAGCATCCCTATTGCCTACCGCCATGTCTATGCGCGAGAGAGTAGAGTATGTCCCTGAGTAACAGGAATACTGTCGGATGTTTGGGCTGTGGGATCTCCATAGGTCGCACCACCCAACCTCCTCCAGAAGTTGGCCTAAGCGGCCCTCTGATAGCCTTTCCGCCCGGTTCATGGGCGGGAACCGATCCAATTTATTGTCCAGGACTGTATTAAAATCCCCCACTAGTATAATCGGTACGTCTACTTTGCTTTCCACAAACTCCAGCAGGTCCAAAATGGTCTCTGTTTTAAACGGAGGGGGGATGTAAATATTTGCTATCACCAGGGGCTGATTTTCCACAACACAGCTCAGGAAGACATAGCGACCCAGCGCGTCTATTCTGGCTTTCCTGCAGGAAAACGAGATGCCTCTCCCCACCAATATGCTCACCCCTCTTGAGTATGAGGTGTAAACTGAGTGATACTGTTCTTGGAATTTGTGGTTTCCGAACCTGTAATTTAGTATCATTAGTAAGGTGGGTTTCCTGCAGACAAGCCAGTTCAACGCCGTGAGCTTCCATTGCCAAAAATACTGCTGCCCTTTTGGCAAGATCTCCCATGCCCCTGATGTTCCAGGAGCCTATCCTTAACGTTTTAAAAGGCATCTAAGAAAGAGAAACGATAAAAAGCAAGAAAAAAAAAAAAGAAAAAGTTCATTTGTGCGTTTGTGGGTACCAAGCTCATCGTGAACTCTGTGGTTGTGTTAGCCAAGAAAAAGTAAGAAAAAAAATAAGAAAAAATAAGGTGGGGGGGGCAAGGGGCCCCCACATCCAGGGACCCCCCCCCCTACAATTCCTAACTGCAAATACAAACCACTTGTGCTAATATACATTGCATTTGTTTTTGTGAACCAACCCTTCGTAACTGTGTGTGCCTTGCATTTGCGCCATTGCCTATCCCTATGACTCACTATAAACCCCCCTTCCCACCCACCTTCAACTTTATCCACCCCCCTTCTTCCCACCCTTGTTCGTGACCCCCCCCCCGCCTAATTAGGCTAGCCCTGGGGCTGCGCTTGTGACCTTTTTCCCCCCTCCCAACTATACAAGAAGTGACTCCCCACACATATGCTGAAAAAATACATTGTGACTCGCTACCACACTCATCCCCCCCGCCCCCCCACCCACGACCCACTTCCAAGCCCACAAAACAACATGCACAGCTAGTGGGATCACATCCTTCATCCGTGCTTCCACTCTCGTGCCCCCCCCAACCCCCCACCCCCGTGTCGTCTGCTAATTACTATGAGGAAAAAAAAGAAGAAAAAAGAAAAAAAAAATGGAAAAGAATCAAAAAAGAAAAAGTTGCATTTTCCTCCTTTCCTGTCCAGGTTTAGATAACCTTATTTAACCCTTAACTCTGTAGGCCCGTTTTGTTGTCTTCCAGCCATTTTGTTGCCCCTACTATTGTGTCGAAGAAATGGGTAGACCCTAAGGCAGTGATGCGTAGCCGTGCAGGGTATAACAGGGCGTATTCTATATTGTAAGTCCGTAAGTTACGCTTAATATCCCTAAATTCAGCCCTTCGTTTCTGGAGGTCTGGGGAATAATCAGGAAAAAATAAGATCTTAACTCCGTTGTACAGAATATCCCCCAGTTCTCTGGCCCTACGCATCAATGTTACCTTATCTCTATAGTTAAAAAGCTTCATTATTATTGGCCTGGGGTACCCCCCTGATGGCGGGGCCCTAGTTGGCACTCTGTGGGCTCTCTCAATGGCAAAAAGATGAGAGAAAGTTTCCATCCCGAATATACACCTAAGCCACTTCTCCAAGAACTCCTCGGGGTGGGGACCCTCACACCGCTCCGGTAGGCCTACCACTCTCACGTTGTTCCTACGGGACCTATTTTCGATTTCCTCCATTTTCGCTTTATATAGTCCCATCTGCGTTTTTAGTGACTTGAGATCTTGCTTCAGTGGGGTTAAATCGTCCTCAACCTGGCTTACTCTCTCCTCCAGTTCAGATGTTCTAGTTATAGTCCTTTGCAGTTCTTGGCTTACCCTAATTATCTCTTCCTTTAGTCCCGTCAGCTGGTCACTCAGGTCGCTTAAGGAGGCTTAACAGGAATTGACAGCCCGTAGAACATCTTTCAGCGTGGGTTCAGCGTCTGCTGGTGCGTTTTGCGCAGCAGCATTGCTGGTTGCTAATCCCGCGGGGTCGCCCGCAGAACCTTTACTAGTCGCCATTTTCGTTGTGTGCATTGCAGCTGGTCCTTTTCCTAGGCTCTTTCTGTCCCCTGAGCCCCCTGCTTGCGACCTGTCCTGCTGCTGCTGAGTGTTTTTAGATGGTGATAAAGTGGAGGGGTGAGCAAATTTTTCCAGTTTGGCCGCTGCTGCGACTGCTGCCTGATTCGCCTTTTCTTTTGAAGTACGGGTCATTTGGGAGCCAGTGTTGACCTGTTGTTGTAGTTCCTCTCCCTTTTTCCTAGTCATGGCTTATTGTATAAGCCGGGGGAATGTATGAAAGGGTTTGGCCGCTCATGGGGTTAGTGTTTCCCCCCCCCCTCTCTTCTCTCTTCCCCTGCTCCTCTTCTCTTCACTCAGTGCTGTCTCAGACCCAGTAGTATCCCTTATTAATATAGCCCTCCACCAGCCATCAAGAAATAACTTTTCCCAAGTATGCACAAGTCGCTGTGTGATAGTGTAACAGGCTGCTTAAGCCAGCCTGAGCTCAAGACAGGTCATAGGATAGTAATATATCAGGCTGCCTGGGCTCACCTGTGCCTCCGCTCCCCCTTCGTCCGCGACAATAGGCATTTTTCTGGGGAGAGGGAAGAGACAGTCCACTTCTGGTACACCCACTAGTATGGCCACAAAAGTTAGTACCTTGACGCTGCCGGGTACCTGGGCAGCACAGGGACGCTCCTAATAGTGGCTCCTTTCTCTGAGAATGCACGCCGTCCCCGCCGTCTCCTTCCGCTAGTGCCGAAGCCGTCGCCCAGGCAACCGCCCCAAGCGGGGAGCTAGGGCTCCTCCTCTCCACTCCAAGGGTTCAGGTATACAGCTTCTCCCGAGCGGCTGGGCTAGTATTCCGGCGTCGCGCTCCAGGACAGGCAGGGGCAGGGGAGCCGAGCAGCTGGATAGGCGCCGAGTTCTGTGGGGAGAGAGAGCTCTCGCAGCCGGGTCGGAGCGCTGGAGTGATTTCCTATGGACACGGAGGCATCGGGCTGGGGGAAGTTCGCTCACCCCTCCTCTCACTCCCGCATCCGGTCACACCCCCACACCTCAGGTACCTATCATTTTTCAAATACTCTCTTTCCCATCCCAACCCTCCACACGCTCCCCTTGGGAAGTAGTTGAGGTTGATGGCAGAACACACATCAAAAATCAGGCTTGCTGCAGTGCTGGGGTTAGTGATCAGTGTACGGTTTATCAGCTTACCAGTGGAACTAAAGCTCCGAACGGTTAGCCAGGTTTTATAGGGTGCATAAGTGGGATCATAACAGGTTATCTGATTTTCAACGGAGCACATTGAATAGGTAGTCCCATTATGTATGCAAGTACCAGTTTCTGTGCCCTTGCATTGATAATGGGAGTGCCACAGTAACATCTTGGTGGTTATGGATCCTACTCTGGTGGTCTTTATACAAGGGTCACATGAGTTACTCTCCCCCTCTTTTAGCCCGGTCAGTATCAATATTATGACTATCAACAGTCTCATTATAAAGATTTTAGTAAACATTACACTGATGAATATCCTCAGGCTTCAGCTTGTGCGTAGACCAACCAGCGTCCGGGGTGTGGTTGGAGCAGAGCTTAGTAGATATCCTTTATCTTCCGCCATGCGTTGAGCCAGCAGCTTCCAGGAGTGTGTTGGCCGCAGGGCTGCAGCCTGTCTATCTTCTGCCGTGGGTAAATTCAGCAGCTTCCAGGGGTGTGCTGAGCACAGGGCTGGAGTTCTTCCTTCTGATTTCTCTGGTCAATCTCAGTCTCAAAGGATCTTGGGGATCTACTGTACTGTGCCAGGAGTCTGTGAGGTCAGCAGCTCGTTTTACCCTGGAGTGGTGTATCCAGGGTGTCACGTCAGCTACCTTAATGGCTGTTGGGGTAGATAGCAGAACGGTGTAAGGACCCCTCCATTTTGGCCCTAGTGGGGTTAAGTTCCACTCCTTTACCCACACTGTGTCTCCTGGTTTAAAGGGGTGTACTGGGTTTGACAAGCTTACGGGAAGTTTCTCTTGAACCCATTTCCCTATGTCTTGCTTACTCTCCCCAAGTCTCTGTATCAGTTCACGGTTAACTACCCCTTCTATCTGATGCAAGTCTCCTCTTATCCCTCTATTGATGGGTGGGGGCCTACCATACAGTACCTTAACCTCCCTGGCGGTATGATTCTTTCTGATTTTAGGTGCTGAAAGCGGTACAATTATTTTGCATGGAAATTTGGCGTTTTATATTGTAGGTCTGTAAATCTTAACAATAACACACTTAAATCTGTCCAAACAAGAGTCTAGTAGATATCACGGGTATGATAAAGTTTGAAATACAAAAACATAAATTATAATATAATAAAAAAAATAATAATTAAAAAAAATAAAAATAATTAGTAATAAAATAAATTTCCACACGATTCACTATCGCTCAATTCTGCAAGTGTTCTAATTTACTATCGCTGTTTTCTAGCTGGTCTAAAGCCATTTTTGACGTAAAGGGACACTTTTTGGTTGCTATGGACAATCTCCAGTTTCCAGGCAGAAAGAACAGTATATGCAATCTTATGGAAAAAAATCCTGCGAGCCACAATTATCCAGTGCCTTAATAGAAATTCAACCAAACAGCTACCCGGCTGCAGGCGCAGATCACGTATTCATGACCGTGCGATAAATGATATATGAAAAAAATGCGCCGCGCCTAGGGGTGTAACTGAATAACTGTAAATCTAAGTACAAATCATAGATAATAAAGCGTGCAAATCAAATAGAGCCTTAGGCTGGGTTCACACTGGTCCGACAAACGCTCCGACATTGGGAGCTCATGTCGCATGACGTGTGAAATGTAATGTTTCCCTATGGGAGCCGTCCTAACTGGTCCGACACAAGTCGTTCGCTCCCTGTACTACTTTGGTCCGACTTTGATCCTACTTCAGCCTATTGACTATCATTGAAGTCGGATCAAAGTCGGATTGCCGTCTTGCATGATCCGACTTCGGCACGCGACTTGTGCTCAGATGTTCTTGAGGGGGAACTCCGCGCCAAATTTTAAATAAATAACCGGCATGGGTTCCCCCTCCAAGAGCATACCAGGCCCTTGGGTCTGGTATGGACCTTGAGGGGAACCCCCTACGCCGATAAAAACGGTGTGGGGGTCCCCCCCAATCCATACCAGACCCTTATCCGAGCACGCAGCCCGGCCGGACAGGAATGGGGGTGGGGACGAGCGAGTGCCCCCCCCCACCTGAACCGTACCAGGCCGCATGCCCTCAACATGTGGGGGTTGGTGCCTTGGGGGAGGGGGCGCGCTGCGGCCCCCCACCCCAAAGCACCTTGTCCCCATGTTGATGAGGACAAGGGCCTCTTCCCGACAACCCTGGCCGTTGGTTGTCGGGGTCTGCGGGCGGAGGGCTTATCGGAATCCAGGAGCCCCCTTTAATAAGGGGGCCCCCAGATCCCGGCCCCCCACCCTATGTGAATGAGTATGGGGTACATGGTACCCCTACCCATTCACCTAGGGAAGTGTCAATAAAAAAAAAACCACAGTACACAGGTTTCAAAATTAATTTATTGGGCAGCTCCGGTATCTTCTTCCGACTTCTCCCGGTGTTCCGCCTCTTCTCCCGGGCCCCGCCGCTATCTTCTTCCAGCTCTATTGCCAGCGAGGGGCCCGGTCTGCTGCCGCTGTCTTGTCGCCGCTGTCTCGCCGCTTCTTCTCTTCATCTCTTCTTCCGATGTTGACACGACGCTCTCCCCGGCTGGAATGCTCTCTGTGCGCTCTGCTCTGACTTATATAGGCGGTGACCCCGCCCCCTTATGCCGTCACAGTCCCTGGGCATGCTGGGACTGTGACGTTTTAGGGGGCGTGGTCATCCCCCTGATGAAGACACGTGACTCCCTGTGTCGAAGACGCGTAGGGGAGGGGCCAGGAGGGAGCGATCAGCACAGAGCTGGGTTGTGGAGCTCTCACACCCCGCAGCACGCCGCACAGCCGTTTTTTCCTATGTTATGTTTGGTGCACATGAGCACCTTATAAATGTGAGTACCCCATGTGGGGATTGGATGTGATTTAATAAAAGTATCCTACGGTATTATACTATATTAGCCTTTTTCTTTTATATGGTCTGATGTGAGTGGAGCCATAAGGAATCTAGTGTGGGAATCAGCTGTACCTAATACTGAGCCCAGGGGTGGCTCCAAAAGCGTGTATTGACACAATTAAAACCTGTGTCACACGCTCCAAGGTGAGCGCAATCACATTGGGGGTCACCAAGGCACTTCACAGCATGTTTTTCTTTGGGCACGTTTGATTCAAAACCGGAACTTTTTCTTTGAACCATCACCATTACACTGACTTTTATTTGAACTTGGTCACTTTATGTTACTGGATTGGAAGATTCTTTCACGAATGTGATTTGAGCACCTTTGTTAGGGCGATTATAGTTTCAATTCGCCCATGCATGTGATTGATTTACTCTGTTTGTGTTTTACGAATATATATATTGTTTTATTTAATTTTTTTTCTTTTTCATTTTAATCACAGTGGATCTACATATGTGTAACATTTTTTAGCATATACACCTTATTAGGAATGATTATATTTTAATCACTGTGGATTGTATATTTATCTTATTACGTTTTTATATGCACATTGCACTTTGTGTTTTATTGCACTAGATATTTTTTAGTGTGTTTGGTCATAGGATTCACACAGCAGGTGATCTTAGTAAGTGATCAGAGCTTTAGGATTCACACAGCAGGTGATCTTAGTAAGTGATCAGAGCTTTAGGCTCTATTTGATTTGCACGCTTTATTATCTATGATTTGTACTTAGATTTACAGTTATTCAGTTACACCCCTAGGCGCCGCGCATTTTTTTCATATAGTATATGCAATCTAAAACTGCATGCAGGGCATGGGCAAGAGCACTGGGGACAAATGGGATGTGAAATGATTTCATACAGTACTGTAATCTTACAGATTACAGTACTGTATGTGTTATGCTTTTTACATTTTTTGAATTTGCCGCCAGGCTCCGCCCCCCGTGCGTCGCGACGCTCGCAGGGAATGGAGCCTGGCACGGACAGGCTTCGGAACATGACACAGCCCGCGGACACTGCGGGGGACATCGCAGGATCCCGGGGACAAGGTAAGTAAGGAGGCACCAGGATCCTGCGATGCAATCCCGAGTGTGGCTCGGGGTTACCGCTAATGGTGCAGAATTTTAACCCCGAGCCACACTCGGGAATACCGCCAGGGAGGCTACAGGGGACAGATTTGTCCTCTTTGTTGGGGTACTCCAAATTCTCAGTAAAGCAATGGGCAACATCAAGGTCCATTTCATTGGGATTTCCTGACAGAGCTTGGCCAGTTGTGACCTGAGCGTACAGTTCATTCGTTCAACTTTTCCAGAGCTTTGGGGCCTATATGCAGTGTGTAGTTTCCAAGTAATCTTAAGTGCTGTTGCTAATTCCTGGAGGCACTTGTGGACAAAAGCAGGGCCATTGTCTGAGCCTATATCTGGGGATAAACATCTTTTACAAAACTGCTTCCGTCAGTAAAGTACTCAACGTTTGGATTTTCCAAGGGGCTGTCTTCCAATTTGGTCGGCTTGCATATCCATTACCTGGAGACTGTCATGAGTTAGGGGTTCCTGTGAGGTGGGGAGCAGAGTGGCTGGGTTTAAAGTGTTTACAGTCTCTAAGTGGATACAAGGATTTTCACACAGCATAGCTTGATATTTAACCATTTGACTGTTAGTAAACCAGTGATTTCCCTTGTAATCCATTAATGCCTGTACTTGGTGTGGGACTCGGACATAAGTCTCCTGACCTAATGACAACTTGTCAGCTTCGGCCACAAGGAGGGCTGTTGCTGCGATGGCCCGCAGGCAGGATGGCCATCCCTGAGCTATAGTGTCCAGTTGTTTTGAAAGGTATGCTAAAGTTCGCTGCCAAGACTCAGATTGTGTCAGGACTCCTACTGCTATTCCTTGTTTTTCACTGACATACAAATAGAAGACTTTTTGGCAAGCCTAGCGCAGGAGCCTGCATTAGGGAGACCTTAATGTCTTAATGCTCTGTTTTGTTGTTCTCCCCATTGAAAGGGTTCCTTTTCTCCCCCCTTTGTGGATGCATAGAGGAGTCTGGCTTTTATGGCAAAGTCCGGTATCCAGATTCCGCAGAATCCTGCCTGCCCCAGGAATTCACGTACTTGCCGTCTGGTAGTCGGGTGGGAATCTGACAAACAGCTTCTTTCCTGCCTTCTCCCAATTGTCTCTGTCCTTGTGATACTCTGAATTCCAGGTACTTTACAGTCTCTTGTCAAAATTGCACCTTTCTCCGGGACACCTTATAACCTGCCTCCCACAGTAATTGTAACAGTTCATTAGTGACCGCTGGGTGCATGGTCATTACAGCCTGATTGACCGGTCTGAGGTCTTGAACAGGAGGACAGTGAGCTGTTTCGGGTTTCTGCACTGGGAGTAGAGGTGTATTCCAGGGAGACTGACAGGGTTTTAGAATTCCATAGTGTAGGAATTTGTTTAAGTACTTTTATATTCCTACTAGGGCTTTTAGAGGGACTGGGTACTGTTTCAGGCTGACTGGAGTGGCTCCTGATTTTAATTCAATAAGGATTGGGGGAACGTGTCTGGCTAATCCTGGTGGGTTGTCTTCTGCCCATGGTCCCGGGATGTCTTGCAGTATGCAGGCTTCAAAGGGATGGGGCAATTTTAGGATAGCCTGTCCGTCAGATTGGAAGTATATGTATGCTCTGAGTTTAGCAAGTAAGTCTCTGCCCAGCAAGGGAATAGGGAAATTCGGCATGTACAGGAACTGATGTTAGACTTGATGCCCCCCCCAAAACTACAAAGTCTTTTGAATAGGAAGGGTCTTTTGCCTTTATACTTCTGCACTGCTTGGTTAATTCTGTGTCTCTCCTCAGTATTAAAAAGGGTCAATAAAAGTTGCTGGCAGTCCGACCAAGTGGGGTTATGGGTCTGAGTTATTGACCGGAGCAAATCTGTGATGGCTTGGGGCTTCTCAGAGTAGGCAGGGTTATGAATTTTCCAGTTCAGTAAATCTGTTGTGGTAAAAAGGGTGTAAACTAGAGTCCGATGTTCCTCCAACGCCTGTTTTCTTAGGGGCATTTGCAGAGGTATGTTGAAAGACGGGGCAAGGGTCCGGCTGTTTGCATCAGGATTTCTCGGAGTGGAAGTGGACACTTGATTGGGGAGCCCATTGACTACTACTGAGTTCCCTATTTCTGTCCTGCCTATACCCAGAGTGTTACGGTTCGGAGTATATTTACTGAGATTTGGCATTGACAAACTTGCTGAATCTGATGTAGGTGGACAACAACTTGAGTCCCCTTGTTTACTGGATGGGGCATTTGGACATGGCTCTGACCTGTCTCTATCTGAGGTCTATTCATCTACATACGGGGGAGGCTGATCTGTCTCTTCGGGTTGAGAATATATGTGTTTTGTTTGTTTTGTCAGTGGTACTACTCTTGTCATAACCATGATTCTACACTGTTCCTCTTTTTGTGGCTTCTATCCACTGCAGGTCTTTATCTCCCATTTGTCCAAAGGATGCACAATCATCCAGACGGACGTTTTCTCCTAGCTGACTGACTGACTGACTGACTGGCTGAGGATTTATCCGAGAGATGCACAATCATCTGGACGGATATTCCTCCTGACTGGCTGGCTGAGGATTTATCGGAGAGATGCACAATCATCTGGACGGAAATTCCTCCTGACTGGCTGGCTGAGGATTTATCGGAGAGATGCACAATCATCTGGACGGATATTCCTCCTGACTGGCTGAGGATTTATTCGAGGGATGCACAATCATCCGAACGAACAGTCCTCCTGGAAGGTGCGTCTTGGTCATGTTTCTGTGAGTCTGGCATAATATTCTCAAATAATCAGTCAATGGTCTCTAAGTCAAGGGTTCCCTGTGGGGGCCACCGCGCTCCATAACAGAGCCAATCTTTCTCACACAATGTTATCAATTTCTCAGGGCTAAGTTTTAAATTGCAGTTCTTAGCAAATCCCTTCCTAAAGTTGGAGATCATGGATTGTAGGGGAGATTCAACACTATATTTCCCACCCATACTTATAACCTAACAGACACCAAGACAGACACAGAGGGTAGGGTAAATGATGAGAATTCAGTAAGGGGTCTGAATCCTCGACACAAGTAGGGACATTAGACAACGCTTCCCTCGGTCAGTGGTCTGGGCGCGGTCTCCCGGCCAGGAACCGCACTTAGAAGAGGACCACGGTCACTTCACCACAAAGTGATGTCTCATACACACATCAATCATACCAGACACTCCCACCCAAAAATTGCTGACTGACTGAGGATTCGTCCGAAAGATGCACAATCATCTGAATGGACGTCTCTCGGAAGGTGATCAGGCTTCCCTTCTCTCGATCCGTCGAGAGGCTGGCTGGCTATCTGACTGTTATCCAAAAACAGAAGTAAAAAGACTCTCACCTGTTCCCGTTGGAGCTCCAGCTATCTTTCTCTCAGATTCCCAGGTCATTTTGACGCTACCAAGGTCGTCCACAGCAGGCCACCAAATGGGACACAGCGCAGTCTCCTAGATAACAGTTCTAGAAGGCGCCTTTTGAGACTACGATATAGCCCGCAGGGCTGGCCTCTCGGACCACTCCTTGTAGGTCTGGTGGAAAACAGTGCCACCTGCCTCAACAGGTCACACCGATATTCCCCCCTCACGGCCAAATGCACCAAATAAAGTAGCAAGTATTAGGTAGGATATCGGTGAATGACAGTTGGACAAAGAACTCTGGTATGGGAGATTTTATTCCATCTTTCTGGCCAGAAAAGAATGGAAGCTCCTGACCCGACTAGCGTCTACATGCCAAGAGTTCCAGATACAGTGAATACAGTGTAGATATAATTTTTAGCATATAACGTCACAAGCGAACAGGCGGTACACTTCTTTATACCAGACATTCTAACCTTTTAAAAATCAACGTATGCATCCTAAAATCAGACAAGTTCTGCAAAAATATATATTTTTAGCTTTTTTTACTAAACTTTCGTTTCTCTGCAGTATGCTATTGCGGTTCCTTCATCTGTCTTAAATGATGTCAGCAAGCAAGCTTTTTGCACAGAAAGAGGAATGTAGCAAATTCCTGTGATGAGGAAGTCACAAATAGCTTCAACATGAAATACAAGAAATATGATTCTTAGCTGAAATTCTAAATCAGTCTTACTACACACATAACTATGGCCATATAAACTGACCCCCCTTCCAACTTCAACACCCTGACAGATAGCTCTGATGACGGAGTAGTGGTCCCTGCCAAGGTCAGGCGTACCCGACCCCAGTCTTCTGCTGTTGTTGAGGTGCAAGAACCGCAGGGCTCTAGTATGGAGCAGAGAGCCAGTACTAGTGTCGCTCATCCTTCTGGTGAGGTAGCAAGCATCAGCGGCCTAGAACACCCTGGTCATAGTCAAACCAGCACTGCAGTATGACGTGGTAATGTGGTGAGTCCCATAAGTGCAGTTCAAGCTGGTGAGGTGGCTAGCACAACTAGTGTCCTGCAGCCACCAATAAGACAAAGACAGTCCTGTCGAGTCCATAGTGCCCTTCCTGCTGCATTTGCCAATCCGAATTGGGAGCCCACCACTTCTGCAGCACCCGTACTTCCCCCATTCACTGGCCAACCCGGAATTCAGGTGGAAACAATTGATTTTACGTCACTTAACTTTAATTCTTTATCTCTATAGATCTATTGTGGACCAAAGCAATGTGTATGCTGGTCAATTCATCGCCGCTAATGCCCAGTTGGCCCTTGCCAGAGATTGGAGGCCTATCACGGTCTCCGAATTTAAGACTTTTCTGTGCCTATCCCTCCTGGTGGCATAACTAAAAAAAGTGAGTTGCGACCATATTGGTCCATTGACCCAATTCACCATATGCCTGTGTTCTCTGCCTCCATGTCCAGGGCTAGATATGAGCAGATCTTGCAATTTATGCACTTCAACAACAATAAACTCTGTCTTCCTCGGGGTGACTCTGAATACGATCGGCTCCACAAAATTCAGCCCCTTGTAAACCACTTCAAATAACAGTTTGCAGCCTTATTTACTCCTGATAAAGTTGTCTGCGTTGATGAGTCCCTGATTAAGTTTTCTGGCCGCTTGTCATTTAAACAGTATCTTCCCAGCAAGCGTGCCAGATATGGGGTCAAGATGTATAAGCTCTGTGACAATAGGCTATCCATATAGTTTTATGGTTTACGAGGGAAAAGATAATCACGTGGAGCCAGAGAACTGCCCAAACTACATAGGGAGCGTTGGTAAGATTGGCTACCACTTGTATGTGGACAATTATTACACAAGCATGCCACATTTTAGTCCCTTGTTTGATCATGGAATTGGCGCATGTGGCACCGTGCAATCTAATTGCTGGGGCTTTCCCCAGTGGCTTGAGGATTACTTTCTTAGGCTGGGGGAGAGAGCCTTCTTGAAGTGTAATAAATTGCTCGCTGTGAACTGGAGGGATAATCGGAATGTTTTTGTTCTGTCCTCCCTTCACACAGACACGATGGTTCAAACTCAAACGGCGACTGGTGTTGTGGAGAAACCCCTCTGTGTCCACGAATACAACCTTAATATGGGAGGGGTGGACCTTGACGACCAGTTAATGGTGCAGTACTTAATTGCCCATAAGGCCAACCACTGGTATGAAAAAGTGTCTGTATACTTATTCCAATTGGCTCTGCTGAACGCTTATATGCTATACAAAGCGTCAGGATGAACTAGATCCTTCCTTAAATTCCAGGAAAAGATCATCACAGCCCTTCTGTTTTCAGATGGTGCTGTTCCCCAGCGCAAATGCAGTAAGCCGGCTGCATGGGAGGCATTTTCCGTTTGTCCTCCCTGGTACCTCTACCCAACAATCACCCCAAAGAATATGTCGTGTCTGTAGCAAGTGTGGATATAGGCGTGACACCCGCTATTATTGTCCCTCCTGCAGAAAACAAATACTCCTGCGCATAAGTGAGTTACCAGATGGACTAGATTTCGTAATGGATAGTGCCTCAGGCTTTGCTGCCCTCAAGGATAGGTGTATCCTAGCAGTCAAAAAGAAAAGAAAGAAAACAAGGGCACACCAACCTTGTGGATTATCCTTAGATGTATTTTATTAGAAATAAAATAAGATAAGAGACTACTCACAAACGTAGAGAAGAAAACTCGTGATACAAATAGTCTGGGCTCTGAGGAAGAAGATAATCCTTCAAAATGCATCAGCAGGCGGTGGCCCCTGTAAACTCCTCTGTTACCATCTGGAGTCTGTTGTCACTTGGACCAATTGCTATCATCTGGAGACTATTTGTATCACGAGTTTTCTTCTCTACCTTTCTGAGTAGTTTCTTATCTTATCTTATTTCTAATAAAATACATCTAAGGATAATGCACAAGGTTGGTGCGTCCTTGTTTTCTTTCTTTTCTTATAGTCCCTCCTATCCTGACCCTCCTGGTCTTTGCATTGGTGAATGTTTCGAATGCTACCACACACTAGTGGAGTATTATACTAGAATATACTAGGATACCCTTTTACGGGGTCTCCAAAGATGCCATCGAATTTTGAGAGACCTGAACCTGGAACCATTACAGTTAACAATAAAAAGGTAAATAAATAAATAAATAAATAAATAAATAAATAAATAAAAAGTGAAATTAAAAAAATTTAAATTAAAAAAAAAGCCAAAAATAGTTATCATATTATTGCTCTCTCTCTATTGTTCTCTTTCTATTGTTCTGCTCTTTTTACTATGTTTACTATGTTTTTTCATGTTTGTTTTTCAGGTATGTAATTTTTTTATACTTTACTGTTTACTGTGTTTGATTGTTAACCAGTATTTTCTTTTCAGGTACGCCATTCAGCTGCAGCACTGATTCATTTATCTTGACAGCAACAGCGTTTGCTCTCACGTAAATCAGCGAGTCCAGCGCTGTAGGAGATGATTTCACATCACAGTTAAAAAAAAAGCATATAAGCCGGAGCATGGGGGCAGGGGTGAGGGGAACATTTTGCCCCTAACATTAGGGGTTGGATTGCCCCCATTCTTCGGTATATATTTTTTATTTTTTTTGGCACAGATTCTTGTGGTTTTATTGAGTTAATGTTTTATTGTTACCATTGTTTTCTTTTCAGGTACACCATTCAGCTGCAGCACTGATTTATTTATCTTGACAGCAACAGCGTTTGCTCTCACGATACGTAAATCAGCAACTCCAGCACTGTAGGAACGGATTTCACCACCACAGTTTAAAAAAATGGTGCATGTTTGCCCATTATTAGAAGTGTGTGGATGCAGGTGGTATTCTAATGATAACAAAACACTGGCCACCACCCACACCCATAACTGGCCTTCACAGTTAGGAGCACATGGAGGGCATATACATGTAAGACAAAGACAATTCCATAGCTCAACTCACCAACCAGTCTGCTGACCAACCAAATTAGCCTGTCTAACCGGTATTCTAATGATGGGCATACCCACCGATCAATATCTTTTTTTTGTTCGGCCCACAGGCTGCATGAAAAAAAATAACAATACAATATATACCCAACAAGGACCAGCAACGTACTGGTATGTTGCTGGACTTTGAGTGGTTATACCAGAATGATGTCTGCAGGTTTAGGTATCATCTTGGTATCGTTCTCTTTCAGCCAGTGGTCGGCTTTCATGTAAACGCAATCCTAGCGGCTAATTGGCCGCTAGACTGCTTTTACAAGCAGTGGGAGGGAACGTCCCTCCCGTCGTCTTCCTTGGCTTTCTCTGACTCTCCTGTCCCACTGGGGAACCTGATAATGCAGCCAGTGGCTCCGCAAGCTGACCATAGAGCTGATCGAAGATCAGAATGGCTCCAATAATCTCTATGGTCTAAGAAACCGGAAGCTACTAGCATTGCATGACTTTGGTTTCGCCGGATATAAACAGCGCCATTGGGAAATTGGGAAAGCATCTTATCACACCGACCTTGGTGAGGTCAGATGCTTTGAGGGCAGAGGAGAGATCTAGAGTCTAATAGACCCATTTTTTTAAAAAAAAGAGTACCTGTCACTACCTATTTCTATCATAGGGAATATTTACATTCTCTGGGATAACAATAAAAATGATTAAAAAAAATGAAAGGAACAGTGTAAAAGTGAAATAAAAAAGCAAAATAAATCATTATGAAAAAAAAACACCCCTGTCCCCCCGTGCTCACGCGCAAATGCAAGCGCAAGCGTCAGTCTCGTGTCATATGTAAACAGCAATTGCACCATTCATGTGAGGTATCACCGCGAACATCAAATTGAGGGCAGTAATTTTAGCAGTAGACCTCCTCTGTAAATCTAAAGTGATAACCTGTAAAGGCTTTTAAAAATGTATGTAGTTTGTCGCCGCTGCACGGTTGTACACAATTTTAAAGCATGTCGTGTTTAGTATCTATGTACTTGGCATAAGATCATCTTTTATATTTTTTTTCAAACATTTGGGCAATATAGTGTGTTTTAGTGCATTCGAATTCAAAATAGTGTTATTTTTCAAAATAAAATTGCGTTCGAAAAATCGCTGCACAAATACTGTGTGAAAAAAAAAATGCAACACCCACCATTAATCTGCAGGGCCTTTGCTTTAAAAAAATATATAATTTTGGGCGGTTTAGAGTAATTTTCTAGCAAAAAAAAATTTTTCCATGCAAACAAAAAGTGTCATGCCGCATACACACGAGCGGACTTTTCAGCAACAAAAGTCCGATGGTCATTCCGGACTTTAGAATGAACGGACTTGCACACACACAGTCACACCAAAGTCCGACCGTCTAGTACACGGTGACGTACACCAGATCTGCGGAGACTATAAAATGGAAGTTCAATAGCTCGTGTGCCACCCGTTGGGCCCCTTCTGCTCATCTCGTGTTTATCTTTCGTTAGTAGAAGTTTGGTCAGAGACGATTCGCGCTTGTGAGACTTGTATTTTTCAGATCGTTTAACTGTTGTTCAGTTTGTGCTTGTGAGGTTTGTATCTGCTTTTCAGTGCGTGTAGTCAGTTCGCATTGATTTATTCAGTTTGTTATTGTCCGCTCGTTGCTGATTTTCAGCTCGCTCTTCACAGGCCTTGCTGTACTTCAGTGCGTTCTGTTAAGTTCGTTCTGACCAGCCGACTGTTTTGAAGCCATGTTGCGTGTACGTACTCAGCGTAGAACTCGTGCATTGTATGTGCTTGGTGCTGTAGTTCATTCTTCAGCCCAAGCCCAGTCCATGAGCAGGGCGAGGAGGAGTTCATAGACGAAGAATTGGTTGCTCAAGCGTGACCAATTCTTTCACTTGCTTTTGCTCCGTGAGATATGTGAGAATAACCCTGAGGATTTCAGGAATATTATCCGGATGACGGACCCCGTTTTTGACCATTTGTTAGCTTTGCTGACCCCTTACATCAGCAGGCAGGATACCTGCATGAGGCAAGCCATCACTGCGGAGCAGAGGCTAGTCGCCATGTTGTGGTACTTGACGACGGGGAGAAACCTGCAGGACCTTAAGTTCTTGACAGTCTTCTCCCCCCAGACTCTGGGGATCATTATCCCAGAGACCTGTTCTGCCATCATCCAGTTCCTGCAGAAGGACTATATTAAGGTAAGAATTTTATCCTTTAACATCACATTTTATTGTATTTAATGTTTGCTAATGTAATGTATTTCTTTACTCAAACACTAATTACCATGATTGCAATATAGTGTGAATGTCCCCTTTGTCCTCATGCATGCTGTAATTTTTTAATGCTCTTTTTTGTACTGCATGCATATTTGCATTCACTATTCACTGCTATGCTGGGCCCATATCCACCTAGTCTAGTCACTTAACAATGTATTTTGTCTGCTCCATTGTATTGCTTTACCCTAAAATGTCTCCAAATGGTCAGTGTGTCCTTGAATTGCTTTAGAATCCCCTCCCCCCCTAAACTGTCTCCAAATGGTCTGTGTGTCCTTAAATTGCTTTAGAATCCCCCCCTAAAATGTCTCCAAATGGTCTGTGTGCCCTTAAATTTCTTTGGAATCCCCCCCCTAAAATGTTTTTAAATGGTCTGTGTGTCCTTAAATTGCTTTAGAATCCCCCCCCTAAAATATCTCCAAATGGTCTGTGTGTCCTTAAATTGCTTTAGTTTTCCTTCCCTAAAATTTATCAACGGTCTATCAGAGGGGGTGATTAATCTGATAAGTGGGCCTTTATATTTTAGTCTTTATTTAAATAATACTTACAATTAGGGTTGTCCCAATACCACTTTTTTAGGACCGAGTACAAGTACCGATACTTTTTTCAAGTACTCGCCGATACCGATTACCGATACTTTTTTTTAATGTCACGTGACAGTGTTTTTTTTTTTTGTTTTTTTTTAACAGTGCTTTTTTTTTGGGGGGGGGGGAGGGGGGAAGGGGTTGAACGGTGTATGTGTGTGTGTGTTTTTTTTTTATTTACAATTTTTATTTTTTACAATAATTTTTTTTAATTCTTTATTGCGTTGTGTTTTTTTTTTTTTTAATCAGCCCTGTTGGGGGGCTTTGGTGAGATATCAGGGGTCTTAACAGACCTCTGATATCTCCCCCTTGAGACAGAGAAAGAGACAGAGGATAGAGATTCCCCAGTCCCTTTCTCTGCAGCCTCAGCTGCACTGAAAATGAATGGAGAGAAGACAGCGGCTCCTTTCCATTCATAAACTGACACATCGTAATCACAGGAGATTACAATGTTTCAGTTATGTGAATGGACAGAGTCAGCTGACTCTGTCCATTCACAAAGGAAGGAGGAGGAGGATGGCGGAATGGAGGGGGAGAACGGAGGGGGAGAACAGAGGGGGAGAATGGAGGGGGACAAAGAAGGAGAGGGGAACAGAGGGGGCAGTGGAGAGGCACAGAGAAGGAAAGAGGAATGGAGGGGACAGCGGAGGGGGACAGAAAAGGAGAGAGGAACGGAGGGGACAGCGGAGAGGCACAGAGAAGGAGAGAGGAACGGAGGGGACAGCAGAGGGGGACAGAAAAGGAGAGAGGAACGGAGGGGGACAGCAGAGGGGGACAGAGGAAAGGAGGGGGCATGGAGGAGGATGCAGTGACAGTCAGCGGTGAGCGATCACCGCTGTATGTCACTAAAGCCGCTGAAAGCCGCTGGGGGAGAATCTTGTAACTCCCCCATGCGCCGATCACAGCTATCTTCCAGGTATCGGGGGAAGCATCGGGAGCATTTGCCCGAGTACAAGTACTTGGGCAAATGCTCGGTATCGGTGCCGATACCGATATTAGTATCGGTATCAGGACAACCCTACTTACAATTAATGTTATACTGATGCTGGGCAATAATATTTTTTGTGTAATGTGCTTGCAATATTATGTGCAAAAGTACTTTTTTTTTTCTTGTTTGACTCCCCAGTTTCCTTCAATGCCACAGGAATGGCAGACTGTGGCATCCCATTTTGCCACCCGTTGGGACTTTCCCAACTGTGATGGGGCTATATATGGGAAACACATCCACATCATGCCACCACCCCATTCGGGATCATACTATTTTAATTTTAAGAAGTTTCATAGTATTGTCTTAATGGCGGTGGTGTCGGTACAATATGAATTTCTGTATGTGGACGTGGGGAAGAATGGCCGGATCTCGGATGGAGGAGTCTTCGCCCAGACGGAGTTCTACCAGCATCTCCAGAGTGGTGGCCTTGGATTGTCACCTGATGCGGATAATGTGGAAGGACTCCCCTTTGTCTTCATTGCAGATGAAGCCTTCGGTCTGGGCGAGCACATGATGAGGCCATTCTCCCAAAGGACCCTCACCCCGGAGAGGAGGGTTTTTAACTACCGGCTGGCCAGAGCGAGAAGAGTTGTGGAGAATGCCTTAGGGATACTGGCCAGCCGGTTCTGCCTGTTTCAGACAGCTATCCACATGGCGGACTACAAACTAAATCACCTTGTCCTAGCGTGCTGCATCCTGCACAATCATTTACACAAACATTCAAGCAATTATCTTGCATCACTTGGGCCTGAGGCCGGACTTATAGAGAATCCTCTGATGGGCCTGGATACTGCCTGTACTGGCATGGCCCCCCTAAGCGCTCGTCAAGTTCGGAATAAATATGTTGATTTTTTTACGGGTAGGGGGGCCATTGCAATGCCAGACAATCTATAATTTGTTTTAATAAAAAATAATGATCACATAAAATCTAGAAATGTATTTATTTCTTGCCTTTCTTTTTGGCTGTCTCCTAGGTTATCCTAGTGCACTTGTAGTGCCAAGTGTATTTTCCTTTAGTAAATAAGCCCCATTGTCACTGTAAACACCAAATAACTTACAAAACTGGTAATGAGCATTGAAAGAAGAAGCCACACATTGATTAACAGAATTTTTAATCTGTGCACATTCACAAGTGCGTTTCTTAAAAGTTTTTTTTAAATATATATAATTTATTGGTAAAACAATTATTTTGTTTTAAAAAATTATTTTGTATATATTTTTATTTTTATACAAACAGGCCTCTATTTTTCATTTTTTTTTTTACAAACAGGCCTCTATTTTTTTATTTTTTTAAAAATTTTTAACAAACAGGCCTAAAATTCTTCAAAGTCAAAGCCCAGAATGGGGTCAGCAAAAAAGAAATGAAGAACATGATCAATGTTTTTTTGTGAAGAAGGGATTAGATTCTTCCCAAAACATTGATCATGTTCTTCATTTTCTGCTGCATATTGTCCAGCCGATTACACATTAGGTCCAGGCTCGTGCGCATGGCATCAATATCCCCATTCAAGGCCATGATTTGTCCATTTAATCTTTGTGCACTGTCTGTGCTAAATGGTTCCACTTCCACATCACCTAAAATTGCTGAAAAAAATATGTATTTAGAAATATGCAGGCATGCATAGATTACCATAAGATGGGGTATCAGACACTCACCTGGTGGGGTGCACATGTTGCCTACTTCCTCCACCTCTTCCTCCACATCCTCGGGGGAGCGCTGTTACTTGGACCTGCTTCCACCGCTTCTTCCCCTTCCACAACCAGATCACCTAAAATTGATGGAAAAACAGATGTATTTAGAAATATGCAGGCATACATAGATTACCATAAGCTCGGGTGTCAGACACTCACATGGTGGGGTGCACATGTTGCCCACTTCCTCCACCTCTTCCTCCACATCCTCAGGGGGGCGCTGTTACTTGAACCTGCTTCCATTGCTTCTTCCCCTTCCACAACCAGATCACCTAAAATTGATGAAAAAATGATGTATTTAGAAATATGCAGGCATACATAGATTACCATAAGCTGGGGTGTCAGACACTCACCTGCTGGGGTGCCCATGTCGCCCACTTCCTCCACATCCTCGTGGGGCTTGGGCTGATCTCCCAATCTGGCAGGCGAAGTTGGGGGTCCCTGGGTTCAGGTTGTCTGAGTCTTTTCTCCCCTATGAAAATGAAACAAAACGTATACTTAGCACACAGATATTTGAGTCCAGGAATAGGAATATGAAACATTGTATTGAAGTGGTGTACTATTGTCTGTTTGGGCAGAGCTCCAAGTTGAAGACATGATTAAAATTCCCTTTGGAAACAAGCTGGAATACTTACCTTTTTTGGCCACATTTCACAGAGACACCCCAACAAGTATCCACTGGAGCACCTGTGTGGGTTACCCAAAAAAATGTATTCTGGTGTCCCACACTAGTGCTCCTGAATCCAGATGTGTAAACAGCTGCTGAGTGTCCTCTCCTTACATTCCACTGAATGAAGTTTGCTATTCATTCTAGTTTCAAAGACAGACATCTAGACAACAATGTCCTAAACTTCTCTTAATAAGACAAATTACCAAGATCAAAGTGTTGTTTAAACCCTGTATCAACTTAATACATTGTATATATTTTTCAATCAATGTTTACTACGAACGATGTTTCCTATGAACGTTTAACGATTTAAAATTGTACAGTAAAGAAAAGCACATGGAGCAGCATGCAAGGTAATAATCAGAATAGGAACACACGACAAGTACTTACTTTTTTTCAGCACTTTCTGGATCTGCCTGTACTGATCCGGCTCCCTGAGTTTTAGGTCAGACCATTGTTTCCTCAGCTGATCTTTAGAGTGCCGCACCCCAAAATGATGATGCAGGGTCTTCATTATTTTAGACATTATTTTTGCCTTTCTTAAATTAGGCTGGGCGTACGGTCCATGCTTCCCATCGTAATCTTTTTTTAGCAAAATTGCTAATATCTCCACCAACTCTTCAAAGGCCATATTGGAGGCCTTAAATCTCCTCTTCCCTGATCGGGACGTTCCGGGCTCCGGGCTTTCATCTTTACTTGAACAATTAGTACACACCTGCTGTGTCTCCGCCATTGTTGCTCCTACTGCACACTGTAGAGAGCAGGGGGCGGAGAATATTCGTTAAAAAAGAACATCGGGGCGGGTGATGCAGGCGGAGTTTCACGCATGCGCAGTGTGTATAAAGCTATCACGCATGTGCCGTACGTACGTTCAGTGTGCGGAGGAAAGCAGAACTGAAGTTGCGAGCCTCAGAGACAAAGGTAAATTTTATTCACTTTCTAGCGGCCTATACTGCTTAAAGATTGAGGCCTATGTTGGGATACGATTATGAGAGTTTAGCCTAACATTAGTGTTTATTGTTTTTTACAGAAAAAATTAATAATAAATTTAAAGACCCTGAATTTCTCACACAATTTATTGAGAAGAACAGGGAGATGAGGAATCTGTGGGAGGTCAAACACCCTCAATATTACATAAAAACAGTAAGGATGTCAACGCTGGAGAGACTTCTGGCATTTGTGCAGACTTTCATCCCAAAGGCAACCGTCGAGATTTTGGAAAAGAAAATTGGGATCTTGCGAACTATGTATAGGAGGGAGCATAACAAGATACAGACTTCCCTGAGATCAGGAGCATCAGCAGATGATGTGTATGTACCCAGGCTGTGGTACTTCGAGAAACTACATTTTCTTGATGACCAGACTGAAGCCAGGGAATCCCTTTCGACCCTTACCTCCACCCCTCTCTCCACCCTTCCCTCCACCCCAGCAGAGGCTGATGAGGACCAACCTGTGACTTCCATCCTGGAAGAACCAGATGTGACCATCTGGAGCCAGGTATATTATTTTTAGACATATTTAGTTTCCTAATATTAATGATGTTAACTAGATGTTCTATTACATATAAAAGAGTATCATTCTGACACCAGCATGTTTTCAAGCCGGTGACAACAATTTTTGGCCACTACTGTCAATTGATATGTAGACATCATTTTTGTGACAAAATCCACAAGTCATGAGCTGAAAATTGTGTGTGATTGATGAACCAACAACTAAAACTATGCCCCTTTTTTATACACAGGATGAGCTTAGCCAGGAGGAAGGTGTGGAAAGTGGCAGGCAGGAGGAGGCAGAGCCCAGTGACAGCCAGGAGGTGGGCGGGCCCAGTGTCAGCCAGGAGGTGGCCGGAACCAGTGTCAGCCAGGAGGTGGCCGGGCCCAGTGTCAGCCAGGAGGTGGCCGGGCCTAGTAGGAGCAGCACACAATCACAGGTGCCTCCCCTCCGCCTTCATACAAAAAGGCCTAGGAAGGGGACAGTGACAGAGGAGGCATCACTGCACCTCATGAGAGAAGCTACAAATTTTCTCAAGAGCACCCCCGAACCAGAAGAGGCCTATGGCTGTTATTTAGCCAGCAGGTTGCTCGAAATAGAGAAGGGCCAATGCCCCCTCAGTGAAAAACTTGTTTTAGATGTCATTCACAAGGGGCTGAAGGGCGAGTTAACTGTCAACACCCAAATAAATGAGCAAGCCCCTCCTCCTCCTGCCACAAGTCAACCACCAGATCCACAGCCTCCAAGGAAGGCTGCAGGGCAGCATGGAGCGAAGGCTGCAGGGCAGCATGGAGGGAAGGCTGCAATGAAGAGAAGAAAGTGATGGCCTGGGTTCAGTCTGGTCTGACAGAAGACGCATGCTGGTGTAGTACCACAGCCTGGGGACATATATGTCATCTGCTGCTACTCTTGATCTCTGGGATTCCTGGACTAGATTGTGCTCCCTATTATATGGACTCCTCAAGATCACAATTTTCTTTTACACAGACTTAATGTGTGCCCTGGGGCCAAAAGGCTTCACAAATTCCTAAAGTTTCTCCTGCATTGACTTCATCTTTATTTGGTTAACTAGAATAAATGGATATTTTATTTTCAGAAAATACTTGCCTAGGTTTTTTTATTAAAATACATTTTTAAAAGACAATGTCAAATTAACAAGGGACAACAACCTCCTTGAGGTTCCCAAAAAATTAAAATATCTAATGTTCTTGTGGTAACTTTACACCAAAAAAAAAATAAAAATAACAAAATGTGAATGTGAGCAGCAAAACAACTTCGTTCCTTTGGCATTATAAAGAAGACAATACTGCGCTGCATTCAACAATCACAGAATTTGAAGCGTGAGGAATGTGCTAGCTACAATACGACCACTAGTTTTACCAGACCGAGCGCTTCCGTCTCGTACTGCTTCTGAGCATGCGTCGTTTTTATGTCTGTCGGACTAGCATACAGACGAGCAGATTTCTCGATAGGAACTGGGTCCGACGGAGTTACGACGTAAAGATTTGAAGCATGTTCCAAATCTAAAGTCCGTCAGACTTTCGACTGAAAAAGTCAGCTGAAGGTCCGATGAAGCCCACACATGGTCGGATTGTCCGTTGAAATCGGTCCTTCGGACCAGTCTGTTCGAAAAGTCTGCTCGTGTGTACGCGGCATCAGAAAGGGCTTTGTCTTCAAGTGTTTAGAAGAGAGGGTGATGTGTGTCATAAGCTTCTAATGTTGAGCATAAAATACCAGGACAGGTCAAAACCCCCCCCCCCCCCCCGCCAAATGACCCAATTTTGGAAGGTAGACCCCATGGAATATTTTATATTTTGTTAAAAAAATTACAACCTTTTTTTTTATTGTACAAAGATGTCACTAAATTATATATTGCTCAAACATGCCATGGGCATATGTGGATTTACACCATACATTCTGCTGTTTCTCCTGAGTACGGGGATACCATATACTTGAGATTTTTTGGGAGCCTAGCCGTGTACAGGAACCCGAAAACCAATCATCTTCAGGCTTTCTAATGCCCTGTACACACGGTCAGATTTTCCGATGGACAATGTCTGATCGGAGCGTGTTGTCGGAAATTCCGACCGCGTGTAGGCTCCATCGGACAGTTTCCATCGGATTTTCCGACACACAAAGTTGGACAGCAGGAGATAAAATTTTCCGACAACAAAATCCGATCACGTCAATTCCGACCGTGTGTGGCCTGTTCCGACGCACAAAGTGCCACGCATGCTCAGAAGAAATTCCGACACGGGACAGCTCGTTCTGGTAAACGTTCGCAATGGATACAGCACTTTCGTCACGCTGCAATGTTCAAAATGGTTTAATACAGCGCACTCTCTTCTTCTTTATAATGTGTCAAGAATTAAGTAGTTTTGATGCTCATATTCACACACACTTCTCACAAACTTCTTTTGTTACTATTTATCGGGATTCCCTCAATATATTTTGATTTCTCACATCTGACAACATATTTTTTTTTTTTTTGACTTTAATGTAGATTCTTTTTTTGTGTTTCTCTTTTTTAATTTTGTTTTTTGGTGATTTTGATTTGTACTCCCGAAAATGTTTGTGTGTTTTTTGTGACAAGTTCCCACAACACCATTGATATGTTGTTCTATTTAATCTGTAAGAGATTGTTTGGTGTTGTTGTCCCTTGTTAATTTCACATTGTACTTTAGAAATGTACCTGAATCGTCACCAACAAACTGTCCTTTTTGGATGAAAACACACACAGGAGAGTAGAATTTACCTAAAAAAATTTTATTAAGGGGTCACAACTATAAACAAAGAGGGAGGCAACGCTGGAGAAACTGCAGAAGTGGGTGAAGCCTTGGACCCCCAGGGCAGACATCAATTATTTAAAAACAAAATTGGTGGCCTGAGGAGTCCATATCTAAGGGAGGGCAGTCTGGTCCAGAAGTCCCAGAGATCCGGAAAGCAGCAGATGGCATCTGTGTCCCCAGGCTGTGGTCATACGAGAGACTGCATCTTCTGTCAGACCAGACTGAACCCAGGGTCATCACTCTTTGGTCTTCCTTCCACGCTTCCTTCCAGCCTTTGGCTGTGGTGGTGGAGTTGTGGCAGCAGGAGGAGGAGGAGGAGGAGGATCGTCGATCTCAATGACATCCGTCTTGTGTGTCAGTTCCCCACTCTCCCCCTTACGTAGGACTTTATAAATGAGGTCCTCAGATATCTTGCGTTGGCCCTCCTGCATGCCCTGCAATTTGGTGGCAGCCATGCAGGCAAAGGCCTCTTCAGGACTGGGGAAGGCTCTGAGGGACGCCGAAGCCTCCTGGATCAGCCTGTATGCTGAATCCTGCACAGGACTGGGAGTCATCTTCCTGGCTCTTTTATATGGAAGGCGGAGGGGAGGAACCTGAGACTCAGTCAGACTCAGTCAGGCTGCGACTTGTCCCAGGCTTCTCTTGGCTTCCACTTAGCCCCGCCTCCTCCTGGCTGACACTAATCCCCGCCTCCTCCTGACTGCCACATTCCACAGCCTCCTCCTGGCTGAGGTCTTCCTGTGTATGAAAAAGGGACATAGCTTTAGTATTTTTTACATCAATCACACACAATTTTCACCTCCTGACTGCTGCAAATTGAATGTTAACAAATATAACAGACTATGATTCTGAGCCCAGCATTTTGCATTCTTGTCCCAATTTTGGGTGCCCACTACTGTCTATTGATATGTAAAACACTTTTTTTAATCAGCAATTAATGATCAATAATAACATCTAGTAAACATCATTTATTTATTGCCCAGAGATCTGTAGAAGAATGCTATACCTGACTCCAGCTGGGCTCCTCCACTTCTTCCTCAGCCTCAGCTGGGGTGGAAGGAAGAGTGGAAGGAAGAGTAGAGAGTGATTCCCTGACTTCAGTGTGGTCTGACAGAAATCGCAGTCTCTTGTAGTACCACAGCCTGGGGACATAAATGTCATCTGCTGCAGCTCCGGACCTCTGGGAATCCGTGACCTTCTTGCGCTCCCTATGATAAGTGCTCCTCAGGCCACCAATTTTTGCTTTTAAATAGGGGATGGTTGCTGTGGGGACCACCGGCTTCACCAACTCCAGCACTTTCTCAAGCGCTGCCTGCCTCTTCTGTTTGTGATTATAGTGGGGGTGTCTCACTTGCCACAGACAGGGCAGCTCCCTGTACTTGTCAATGAACAGGGGCAGGAAATTGTGGTAGTTGAACCCATCCATTTTCTCTGCAAGACACAACACAAGACAAACCCTAATGTCAGGCCAAACTCCCCTAATCTTGTTACAATATAGGCTTCCATTTCGAAGCAGTATAGGCCCAAGTTTAGATCCTACCTTCGTTAGCACGATCGGCGTCTCCGATGCTCCTTCCTCCACTCACAAATCGTACGTAAGACGCGCGCGTTACGATTTATACACACTGCGCATGCGTATAACTCCGCCCGCCCCTGACGTTCTTTCTATTCTATTCCCCGCCCCTTTTTGTTTGGCGCAGTGGAGGAAGAGCACATGGCGGATAGACAGCAGGATCGTGCTAATTACAGCAACGAGGAGGAGGAGGAAAGGCCGGGGCCTGAAACGTCCCGATCCAGAAGGAGATTAAAGGACTCAAATATGTCCTTTGGGGAGATGTTGGAGATGGTGGACATCCTGAAGAAGGCCGACTATGATGGAAAGTATGGGCCTTACCCCAACCACAATGTCCGAAAGGCCAAGATCATGGCGAAAGTGGTCAGGCGTCTGCACCGGAAATTCGGGGTACGATGATCGAAAGATCAGCTCAGGAAGCGGTGGTTGGACCTCAAATTACGAGAACATGAGCAGTACAGAAAGATCCGGAGAGTGCTGCAAAAAAGTAAGTAGTTGTGCTGTGTTCCTATTTTTTTTGTGTTTATTACGTTCGTGCTGCTCCATGTGCTTTTAGGAACTGTTGTACAGTTTAAAATGTCAACTTTCATGTTCATGGGCACATTATTAGTTCGGATCACACATTTTTATTTTGGACGATAAAATACCATTGTTTAGGCCATATGCATTTGGCCACCATTTTGACGCCCTATACTTGTCTTCAAAGAATTGGGTTGTGTAGATGGCTTTGTTACTAGAATGAAATGCAAACTAGATTGTGTGTAAGGAGAGGACACTCAGCAGCTGTTTTCACATCTGGACACTGGAGCACTAGTGTGGGACCCCAGAACACCATTTTTATTAGGGGGGGGCACACAGGTGCTCCAGTGTATACTATAGGGGGGGCTACATCTGTGAAGCTTGTACTAAACAGGTAAAGTATTGCAGGTTGACAAAGGACACTAAAAAAGCTACATCTTGGAACTCGGCTAAAATAGACAATTGTACCCCACTTCCAAGCAATGTTTCATCTTTATAGTTCTGACATTAAATATCTGTGTGCTAATTATACCATTTTTGTTTTACATAGGGGAGAAAAGGCTCGGAGGACACCCCTCATCCGAGGAGACCAGAGCCCCCCCCCCCCCCCCTGGAAGAAGGGGAAATCCCACCAACACAAGATGAGCAGGAGGAAGAAGACGTGGTGGAACTAGTCACCACAATAGGTGAGTGTCTGCGACCACAGGCTCAGATAAGAGATGGATGGCGGCATATTTTTTAGACCTAATTTATTTTGGGTTTCCTCTCTTTTTAGGTGATCGTGAGGTTGTGGATGAAGATCCTTTCACATCCGAAAGTGCCCAGATACCGATCGGGGAGATCATGGGGTGTAATTTACAATTGGAAAACATCAAGCAAAACATCAATGATGTTATTCCAAAATATAAAAACATCATTGATGTTTTGGGGCGAGTTAAAAACCCCTCCAAATCACTTTCTTCTTTTGTGGGCTACAATGTGCGAAATGTTTTTGTGATTTTTCCCAAAGCCAAATTTGGAGGATGCACACAGTGTGTCAACATGTGCTATCTGCCATCACAGGAGATCAATGGACGCGTTTTGGGGGTGCAACCCCTTCCTCAATAATAAAGTAGCGGTGAGGAAGGGCTTTCTCCCCCAAAACACGTCCCTTGATCCCCCGTGATGGCAGGTAGCACATGTTGACATTGTGAAATTTGTGTGCATCTTCCAAATTTGGCTTTTCCTGGGGTGACTTCACCCCATCTGAACGCAATATCAAACACAGTTCCTAAATACTCATGTCTGATATTGCCTTCACGTTCTACCAAATGTGAACTTTGTAAGATCAAGATTTGTGTCTTTCTTGTGGGTTTTACACAGGCCTGTTTTCTATAAAATGCACATTTTGATTTTGGATAATGACACCACAAAAATTGGTATACAACAAACATGTTGGTAGGTCAGAAAAACCTTTGGTAAATGCACATGTGATTGTGCAGGTATTAAAAAGATTGTTCATCAAGAATGTGTGGATTATTGTCTCAACACTACAACACTTTTGGGGTGATGTAATTATTGTTTTATGAGAAAATGGGGGTTATTTCCTAAGGGCAAATCCACTTTGCACTACAAGTGCAGTTTCAGTGCAGTTGCAAGTGCACTTGTAGTGAAAAGTGTCTTTGCATTTAGTAAATAACAGCCAACAGTGCTTTGTATAAGGTTACACAATCACGAAATTTTCTGGACTCCACACATTTCTGTCAGGGTCACTTCAAACAAACACAAGCAGTAAATGTCCACTAAGAAGAGCCTGGGGGGAGATGCCTGTCGAGAACTTGAGGTCCTGCAGGCTTCTCCCTGTGGCCAAATACCGCAGGGTAGCGACCAACCTCTGCTCCGGAGTGATGGCTTGCCTCATGCAGGTATCCTGCCTGCTGATATAGGGGGTCAGCGAAGCCAACAAACTGTGAAACACGGGGTCCGTCATCCTGAGAAAGTTCCTGAAATCATCAGGATTATTCTCACGGATCTCACAGAGCAAAGGCATATGACAGAACTGGTCACGCTGAAGCAACCAATTCTTGGTCCATGAACTCCTCCCCACCCTGTTCATGAACTGGACTTGTGTCAAGGTTAGGACCCCAACACCAAGCCCCCGCACAGCACGAACTCTATGAGGACTACGCATACGAAACATGGCTAGAAAACGGTCGGCTGCTCAGAACGAAGTAACAGAACGCACTGAAGAACAGCAAGGCCTGTGAAGAGCGACCTGAAAAACAGCAACGAGCAGGCAAGATCACACAGAAAACTACGATACGAACTGACTGCACGCACTGAAGAGCAGATACAAACCCACAAGCACAAACTGAACGGCAGAAAACTATCTGAAAGCCACGAGTCTGAAAAAGCGCGAATCGTCTCTCACCAAACTTTTACTAACACGAGATTAGCAAAAGGAGCCCAAAGGGTGCCACGCTTGGTTCTGAACCGGCCTTTTCTAGTCTCGTCGTACGTGGTGTACGTGACCGCGTGGTTGTCGATCGGAAATTCCGACAACTTTGTGCGACCGTGTGTAGGCAAAACAAGTTTGAGCCAACATCCGTCGGAAAAAATCCTAGGATTTTGTTGTCGGAATGTCCGAACAAAGTCCGACCGTGTGTACGCCCTATAAGGGTGTAAAATGGGGTTTTCACTTCCTCACCACCTATCATAGTTTCGGAGGCCATGAAATGTCAAGATAGCACAAACCCCCCCCTCCCCCCCCAAATGACCCCATTTTGGAAAGAATACACTTCAAGCTATTTGCTGAGAGGCATTTTGTGTCCATGCAGTATTTTATATTTTTCCACAAGTTTCGGGAAAATTACAATTTTTATTTATTTTTTTTTTTTTTACACAAAGCTGTCACTAAATTTTATATTGTTCAAACATGGCATGGTTATAATTGGAATTACACTCCAAAATACATTTTTCTGCTTTTCCTGAGTATGGGGGCACCACATGTGTGAGACTTTTTGGAAGCCTAGTCGTGTACAGGAACCCAAAAACCAAGCACCTCCTTCAGGCTTTACAAAGTCGTAAAATTGTAATTTTACTCCTCACTATCTATCACAGTTACAGGGGCCCTGAAATATCCAGATAGCACAACCCCCCCCCCCCCCCCCCAAATGACCCCATTTTGGAAAGTGGACACCACAAGGTATTTGCTAAGAGGCATGGTGAGTATTTTACAGCTCTCATTTGTTTGTTTTTCTTTACTTTTTTCAATTTTTAAAACTTTGTGACAAAAAGCGAGATCTGCAAAATACTCAACATGCCTCTCAGCAAATAGCTTGGGGTGTCTACTTTCCAAAACTGGGTCATTTGGGGGGGGGGGTTGTGCTATCTGGGCATTTCATGGCCTCCAAAACTGTGATAGGTAGTGAGGAGTGAAATCAAGAATTTATGCCCTTAGAAAGCCTGAAGGCGGTGATTGTTTTTTGAGGTCCTGTAAGCGGATAGGCTCCCAAAAAGTCTCACACATGTGGTGTCCCTGTACTCAGGAGAAGCAGCAGAATGTATTGTTGGATGTAATTTCACATATGCCCATGGCATGTTTGAGCAATATATCATTTATTGACTACTTTCTGAAAAAATAAAAAATTTTAATTTTTCCGAACTTGTGGCAAAATATAAAATATTCCATGGACTCAACATGCCTCTCAGCAAATAGCTTGGGGTGTCTACTTTCCAAAGTGGGGTCATTTGGGAGGGGGGGTTGTGCTATCTGGGCATTTCATGGCCTTCAAAACTGTTACAGGTAGTGAGGAGTGGAATCAAAAATTTACACCCTTAGAAATCCTGAAGGCGGTGATTGGTTTTTCGTGGTCCTGTACGTGACTGCCAAAAAGTCCTACACATGTGGTATCCCCGTACTCAGGAGAAGCAGCAGAATGTATTTTGGGGTGAAAATTCACATATGCCCTTGGCATGTTTGAGCAATATATCATTTCAGTGACAACTTTGTGTAAAAATGTATTTATTTATTTTTTTGTCAATTTTCAATCACTTGTGACAAAAAAAATATTCAATGTGCTCAACAAGCCTCTCAACAAATTCCTTGGGTTGTCTAATTTCCAAAATGGGGTCATTTGGGGTGGGGGCGTTGTACTGCCCTGCCATTTTAGCACCTCAAGAAATGAGATAGGCAGTCATAAACTAAAAGCTGCATAAATTCCAGAAAATGTACCCTAGTTTGTAGACGCTATAACTTTTGTGCAAACCAATAAATATACGCTTATTGAATTTTTTTTACCCGAGACATGTGGCTGAATGCTTTTTGGCCTAAATGTGAAAAATTGAATTTATTGTATTTTTTTATCACAAAAATATGACATCCAGCAGGATAAGCTGAGATCGCATGCCCACGGGGGCATGCAGCACAGCAATCGGTGGTGTAGTGTGTCAGTCTGACACACAGCATCTCCGATCGAGGTAAAGAGCCTCTGATGTAGGCTCTTTATCACCTGATCAGCTGTGTCCAATCACAGCTGATCACAGTGTAAATAGGAAGAGCTGTTTATCAGCTTTTACTCCACTCACACTGCTAGATGCGAGTAGAGGATAGCCGATCGGTGGCTCTCCTGACAGGGGGGTCCGGGCTGATTTTTTTGCCCACTGAGGACCACCAGGGATGCCCACCCAGGATCACCAGGGATGCCCACCCAGGACCAACAGGTATGCCAATCAATGTCCAATAGGGATGGCACTCAGTGCCCATCAGTGATGCCTCCCAGTGCCACCTGATCAGTGCTGCCTAACAGTGCCATCTATCAGTGCCACCCATCAGTGTCCATAAGTGCCCACCAGAGCCACCTATCAGTGCCACCTATCAGTGCCCAGTGCCACCTATCAGAGAAGGAGAAAACTTACTTATTTACAAAGTTTTGTAACAGAAACAAAGAAAAACTTTTCTTTAATCCTACATCACGGGACACAGAGCCATATTAATTATTATGTGGGTTATAGTCCACCTTCAGGTGCTGGACACTGGCACACCCTAAACAGGAAGTTGCCTCCCTATATAACCCCTCCCATACCTGAAGCATCTCAGTTTTTTGCCAGTGTCTAAGGTGTTGGTCACGAGTCAAGATGTGCTGTGCTAAGCTCCACTGGAGCAATCCTTGCTGGGGCTAGCTATGCAGCCGGATCCATTTAAAGTGTCTTTTAGGCCAAATTGAATGGTGCCCGGACCTCATGTCTGAAGAAACGAGGTCTTTGCTTGTAATCGCTTCTCTTTTTAGAGAGCTGGACCCCGGAATCCAGTACTTTGGTATTAGGGCCATAAAGTTTTACTGGTGGGGTGCTATTACAGGTCCAGGATTATGGGTTCCCAATTCCTGAAGGTTTGTTAACGGAATCCACAAGGGTGAAGATTGGGTCTGTTGGTTTTACCACAGAAAACCCTGCGGCGGGAAAGGTAAGTGGAGTTTTCTTATGAAATGTCTCCTTTAAAGTAAATGTTGTCATGCCTAAGTGTCAATATCTGGGGGGTTTTGCTTCCTAAAGACACCGTCACCTGGGCTGAACTCTTCCCCTCTTCATCAGGCTAAGTATAAGGGAGAACTAAAAACGATGGGCAATGCCGTTTTCTTTCCCTGCCCCTACTCTGCGGCAGCTTCCAGGTCTCCTCCACTCCATCCCTCCCTCACTCACAAGCCGATCCCGGCAGATGGGAGGCTCCTTTTTGAAAGAGAAAGGAGGGGGGTGCGATGCGAGGTGGGGGTGGGGCTTAGCACAGCGTTGGTGTCCTCCAACGCTGGAGTGTGTTGTAAAAAAAAAACTCCATTTGTGCTGGCTGCAAAATTGTCAGAGAGACATAAGAGCAAAGTGGAGCATGAAAGAGGTTTGGTGACACAGGCATTTCCTATTTGACACATCTACTATTTGCATCAGGCTGAGCATTAATAGCAGCGGCAGTGGCTGGACTATTGCTCAAGCAGTGGAAGCAATTTCTTCTGGTAGTACCTCTGCTTTGTGCATCGGGCTAAGGTCAGAAACACCCCCAAAAAAGAGCTAAAAGGGTCTCCCTTAGGTTCTGTAAAGCCTACTCATTTCTACAAATGGCATCCTCCCCTGAGAGAGGGTGGCTGGTCAGAGTGACCATCAGGGCCATGAAATGTTTGCAACTGTTTTCAACACTGCAGACCCTGTTTATTTTTTCCTCAGCCATGATAGGTTTTTAAAAAAAAAAAAAGTTTAGCGACTTTAATCCCATCCCAGTATGGGTCAAAATGCGACAGATTCCTAAAAAAAAACAACACTTTTTTCTCTGGCAGATTGAGTGTCTCAGCCTGCGCTGACAGTAATTGCTTAATCGTTGAGAGACCAGTTTAAACAGGTGTTCAAGGTTATTCTGCTCAGCAGGCCCAGGATCTGGCAGCTTTATGTTTGCAATAATTGCTTTGAGAGATTCTATCCTTCAGGCCTTGTGCCCTACGCTAAGCACCATGCAGAAGCTACTGGCTAGTCTTCCTTTTGCGGTGAAGCAGCTATTTGGGGATGTTTTGGATAATACATCCAAAGGAATTCTAGTGGAAAAAGTACCCCTTTTGCCATTTAAGAAAATGAATAAATGTATTTTCGTTTTTAAAGCTCCTTCTTCTGTGCCAGGGGCATCAGCCTCCAGGCAGTCACGACAGCCTCCGCCATCAGGTTCAAAAGGTAATCCTCAAGGTTTACCCAAGGGACAAAAGAGGTCTTGGGGGAGGAAACCTACAAGATACTGAACCCTCCTTATGAGGAGGCTCCCCTGCTCACTCAATAGGGGGAACTCTTCTGCGGCTCTCAAGGATCTGGCCGGGGAGAGTGTCAAGACGAATGGGGGACTTCCTCAATAGCTCCAAGGTACAAACTGGAGTTCCAAGAGTTCCCGTCTCCTCGTTTTCTCAGATCAAACATTCCTAAGGATCCAGAGAAAAAAAAAAGTCTTTCTCTCAAGCATTGGACCATCTTTTGGCAAAAAGTAATCATGGTGGCCCCCATGTGAGAGCAGAGGTTGGGGTTTGGTTAAATCCAAATGGACATTCTGGATCTCAAAAATCTAAATTCAATTCCTGAATATAACCACTCTTTTTTCGCATGGAGTCAATCCAATTAGTTATCTCCATCCTACAAGGAGGAGAACTTCTGGCGTCAATCGACGTCAAAGATGCATACCTCCATATGCCTATTTCCTCGCTCACTAGTAATATCTACTTTTCAAGGTGGAATATCTTCATTTTCAGTGTGTAGCTCTGCTTTCCTGTCTAGCTACTGCACCTTGAGTGTTTACAAAGGTTCTGGCCCCTCTTCTAGCCAGATTAATGGCCCAGGGTATGACGATTATGGTTACCTGGACGATCTGTTCTTGATAGTCCAGTAGGTAGGCCGATTAGACCAAAGTATAGTCACCACATTCAACTACCTGGGATATCTAGGTCAGTTTCTCAGCCTAGGAGAAATCTTCTTTAAAACCATGAAAAGGGCTAAGATATTTGGGTCTGATCATAGGTACACGCAGAAAAGGGTATTCTTGCCCCAGGCAAAGATCAGCGCCATAAAGGAACTGATTTAGGTGGTCAAAGCAAGATGAATTCTTCTATTCAAATTTGCATGATGTTGTTGGGAAAGATGGTGGCTTCATTCGAGGCCGTTCCATATGCTCAGTTTCATTCGAGACTGCTGCAAAAGATTTTCCTATCGGCTTGGAACAAAGGGTTCAAGCTCTAGATTCCCAATGTGTCTGACTCCAAAGCCTACGGCCACATCACCCTGAAAGCGCCCAATCTCATCTGATATTGAAGGCTAAGCAGGGTCGGGCCTGGTTAGCACCGGATGGACCACCTGGAAATACCAGGTACTGTAGGCTGGGTACTCCGGAGCCTCAGTTTATGGTAATATCCAAAAATCTGCAAAGGGGAAAATACTTCCTTCAGTTACCATGGAAGTGGCCCAGATCAGAAATGACCTTGCCCATTATCATTCTAAAAATTCAGGCAGAGCACTCGGTTCTGAGGGCTTGAACGTTCAGTTTACGGTATTGTCCTGCCAGGATTCAATCCGACTATGCCACAGCAATGGCCTATCTTATTCACCAAGGGGGCACAAGAAGTTGTGCGGCCCAGAGAAAGGTGAATCATATCCTATCTTGGGCAGAAAACAATGTATTTTGCCTATCGGCAGTCTTCATTCTAGGAATAGAAAATTGGCAGGCGGACTACTTGAGTTGCCAGCAGTTGTTCCTGGGAAAATGGTTCCTTCACCCAGATATCTTCCTGTCAATATGTCAAAGATGGGGTATCCCAGACATAGATATGTTTACGTCCAGGTTCAACAAAGAAATCAACAACTTTGTGTCAAAAACAAAGGATCCGCTACCTTGCTATTCCCGTGGAATCGGTTCTCATTGATTTATGCATTCCCTCCTATTCTGCCTGCATCCACGACTTCTTCGCAGGATTAAGCAGGAAGGGAAATCAGTGATTCTTGTGGCCTCCAGCAGGGCCTAGGAAATCTTGGTATTTAGGGATCGTAAAAGGCCAGACCTTCTTTTGCAAGGTCCGGTATTCCATCCTACTTTACAAATGCTATATTTAACAGTTTGGCTATTGAGACCCACGCTCTCAAGAAACGTGGGCTGTCAGGTTCAGTGGTTTCTATCTTGATTAATGTAAGGGAGCCAGCCTCTTAATTATATATTATGAAGTCTGGGAAACATATTTCTCCTGGTGTGAAACCAGGGGTTGCACCCCAGGAAATAGGTCAAAGGTAGAATCCTTGACTTTCTGCTGATGTGGTGAGAAATAAAGCTGGCCTTGAGTGCTTTCTAAGGACAGGTCTCGGCCTTATCGGTATTATTTCAAGGACCACTTGCTTTGCTTTTTTTGGTTCGTAACTTTATTCAGGGGGTAACATGGCTTAATCCCCGGTTAGGTCACCCCTGAACCCTTGGGACTTGAATTTAGTTTTTGGCGGCATTACAAAATAGCCTTTTTTTGGACCGATACGATATATTCCCTTGGTCCTTTTCTGGCAAGAAAACTATTTTTTCTGGTAACCATATCTGCTGCAAGCAGGGTATCAGAATTGGCTGTTTTTTCTTGTAAAGAGCCATATTATTATTGTTCACAAGGATAAGGTAGTATGGCGTCCTCATCCTAACTTTTTACCGAAGGTAATATCAGGTTTTTATCTAAACCAGGATATTATTCTATCTTCATTTTTTCCAGAACCCTGTTGTGTGGAAGAAAAATCACTACATTCTCTTGATGTGGTGAGAGCAGTCTACTTAAAGATGACTGCTCAAATTCTGAAAACGGATGTTTTGTTCGTATTGCCTGAAGGTCCTAAAAGAGGACAGGCAGCATGAAAATCTACTATTCTAAATGGATTTGACAAGTAATCGTTCCAGCTTGTGGTTTAAAGAGATAGTTTCTACCCTCTCAAATCAAAACACACTCCTCTAGGGCTGTTAGAGCTTCGTGGGCAGTGCATCACCAAGCCCCCATGGCTCAAATCTGCAAGGCCGCAACTTGGTCTTCAATCCATACATTTACCAGATTCTATCAGGTGGATGTAAAAAGACATGAGGATGTCGCCTTTGCGCGCAGTATACTGAAGGCAGCAGTATAAGTCCTCTGACCTCATGATGCCCTAATTCTGTTGTGTCTCCCTCCCCTCAGTTGGCATTGCTCTGGGACATCCCACATAGTAATTACTATAGATCTGTGTCCCGTGATGTACGATGAAAGAAAATAGGATTTTTATAACAGCCTACCTGTAAAATCCTTTTCTTTTGAAGTACATCACAGGACACAGAGGTCCCGCTCCTCTTTCTAGTATACACATGTATTGCTTTGTTACAAAACTGAGATGCTCCCGGTATGGGAGGGGTTATATAGGGAGGCAACTTCCTGTTTAGCCAGTGTCCAGCACCTGAAGGTGGACTAAAACCCACATAGTAATTACTATGGCTCTGTGTCCCGTGATGTACTTCAAAAGAAAAGGATTTTACAGGTAAGCTGTTATAAAAATCCTTTTTTTTTTTCAAATTTTTGGTATTATTTTATTTATAGAGCAAAAAAATAAAAACCCCAGAGGTGATCAAATACCACCAAAAGAAATCTCTACTTGTGGGGGAAAAATTATAAAAATTTTGTTTGTGTACAGTGTTGCATGACCGCGCAATTGTCATTCAAAATGCAACAGTGCTGTAAGCTGAAAATTGGTCTGGACAGGAAGGGGGGAAGTGTCTTATATTGAAGTCATTAAATATCATGTCTGGGAGGTCCCCTTAGTCTGCCTGTAAAGTGGCACATCTGTACAATGTATAGAACATGTTACAGCATTTTTCAAAAAGGAAAAAATTTCATCAAAACTTACTTGCGGCTGTAATGTATTGCCGGCTTCCGGCAATACAGATTTAAAAAAAGGAAAAACACTGTGGAGACCAGCAACCCCCCCCCCCCCCCGCCCCCCCGTCCATACCATGCCCTCTGGGTCTGGTACGGATTTTAAGGGGAATCCCACGCCAATTTATTTTTATTTTTTTTGCGTTGGGTTTCCCCCCAAAATTCATACCAGACCCTTATCCGAGCATGCAGCCTGGCAGGTCAGGAAAAGAGGGGGGGACAAGTGAGCAGCCCCCCTCCTCCTGAACTATACCAGGCCATATGCCCTCAACATGGCTCTGCACCCCTCACCCCAAAGCACCTTGTCCCCATGTTGACAGGGACAAGGGCCTCTTCCCGACAACCCTGGGCTGTGGTTGTTGGGGTCTGCAGGTGGGGGGCTTATCGGACAAGGGGGCCCCCAGATCCCGACCCCCCCTATGTGAATGAGTATCGGGTACATTGTACCCCTACCCATTCACCAAAAAAGTGTCAAAAAGTAAGAAACACAGGAAGCTGTTTTTGACAAGTCCTTTGTTAAAAAAGAAAATATAAAAATTGTGTCCCTCGATGTAATCCATGGTCAATCACTTAGCCCGCTGGACCCAAAAGATAAAAAACAGAAAACATAGGCGATCTGCCTCCACTCTGCTAAGTGGCACCGCCCCTTAGGACGTAACCTAACATAACGTGAAGTCAGAAGGGGGCTGTGCCATTGGGTGATGTAGCTGGGCATTACCCATTCACATAGGGAGGAGGCGGGATCTGGGGGCCCCCTTGTTAAAGGGGGCTTCCAGATTCCAATAAGGCCCCACCCACAGACCCCGACAACCACAGCTCAGGTTTGTCGGGAAGACACTCTTGTCCCCATCAACATGGGGACAAGGTGCTTTGAGGGGTACCCCAAAGCACCCTCCTCATGTTGAGGGCAAGCGGGCTGGTGTGGTTCAGGAGGGGGGCGCTCGCTCGTACCCCCCCTTCCTGGCCTGCTGGGCTGCATGTTTGGATAAGGGCCTGGTATGGATTTTGGGGGGACCTGACACTGTTTTTTTTGGGGGGGGGTTGGTGTGGAGTTTCCCTTAAAATCTATACCAGACCCAAAGGGCCTGGTATGGATTTTGGGGGGGACCCCATGCCGTATTTTTCTTAATTCTGTCATAGGGTTCCCCTTAACCACTTCCATACAGGGCACTTTCACCCCCTTCCTGCCCAGACCAATCTTCAGCTTTCAGTGCTCTCACACTTTGAATGACAATTACTCAGGCCTGCCACACTGTACCCAAACAAAATTTTCATCATTTTTTTCACATAAATAGAGCTTTCTTTTGGTGGTATTTTGGAAAAAAAACACTTTTTTAGTTTCTATTATAAAATTTTGCAAATAAGTAATTTTTGTTCATAAATTTGGGCCAAAATGTATACTGCTACATATCTTTGGTAAAAATATCCCAAATTAGTGGATATCATTTAGTCTGTGTGAAAGTTATGGTGCAAATCATAAAAAATGGATCACAGCTGATGTACTGCCATCCTATCTCATTTCTTGAGGCCCTGAAATGTCAGGACAGTACAAATACCCCCTAAATGACCCCTTTTTGAAAAGTAGACAGTCTAAGGTATTTAGTAAGAGGCGTGGTGAGTTTTTTGACGTAATTTTTTCCCACAATTCATGGGAAAATGAAGAAATTATTATTATTTTACACAAAATGATCATAATAACAAGTTAATTCTCACACACAGCATATGCATACTTCCAATTACACCCCAAAATACATTCTGCTACTCCTCCTGAGTATGGCAATACCACATGTGTGAGATTTTTTCACAGCCTGGCCACAAAGAAAGGCCCAACACCCTAATGTATATTCTATGAGGCATGGATTGCAGATAGGTACTCGGGTACTCTGACGGGCTGCAGATGGGTACTCTGATGGACTGCAGATAGGTACTCGGGTAGTCTAATGGGCTGGAAACAGGTACTCGGATACTCTGATGGCTGCAGGAGGGAGGGAGTGTTCCTGCTGGCGTAATTTTACAATTAAATCTATTTCAGACCCAAAGGGTACCCCACAATGTTTTTTTCCCCATTTTTTTTAAATTTATATTCTTTTTTTAACAATTATTTTTAACAATTGTTTTTTTTATTTTAGCTCTCAGCGAGGAAGCTTTAACAACCTATTGACTGTACGCTCAGCCTTCGGGTTCAGATGTTAGGCGAGTACCTGAATGGACGCGTTCAGGCCAAACTTATGCTCGGCCCAAACTGTTTACCCATCCCTAGTGTTGCCTGAACACTGTATCCCCTCACAGTACTCTTGCTGGGCGCAGGACTGGGCCCTGCTGTTAAAAATTTGAAATAAAGAATTGGAAATACACGCACCTGTCAAACAGGTGCAGAAAAATTGGGCCTCTTCTGCATGTTGTGGCTCAATAACACAGCCAGCATTGGAAAGAGAGGAGAAGCGTGCCCCGCCTGCAGAGGATGCACCATGTCCACGACCATCACATTTCACTGTAGGCACAGAGGCTGCTTGTCCTCTTTTAGTGGCCGGTGAGCATCTGTTTCTCCTTGTTAGCCTTTTGGACATGATGATGATTTTTTGGGGGGATTTTTATAACTTTTTATTATAGAGTGTAGGATGGAAATATGGTGCTTGGGTGCAATACTATCCTTGTGCACTACAATTCGTTTTATTATTGTTTTTGATGCTTGGGTGCAATAATTTTGTGTTTGGTTGTCAGGAACCATGAACCAGACAGAACACCTTTTAATACAATGGTAAAAATGGCACAAATAGTAAATGTAGTTAAAACATAGCCAGGGTACATTAGCCAAAGCGGGTAGTCAGAACAAGCGAGTAAATCAGGAAGCCAGAGATCAGAGTAGTTGGAGGCAGCAGACAGGATCAGGAACCAGAAGGGACGTCAGCCAGACAAGTCTTCAACAGGAACACAGCAGAGAGTCTCCAGATATGTTTGACCAAGGCGAAAGCACAAAAGGAATGAACCAGGCAGTTTAAATAGCCAGAAGGGGCTGGCTGTAGGCTGGACTGATGAGCAGGAAATGATTATTAAATGAGCCGCTGTGGAACGATGAGTGCTGGCAATTAACCGACAGATGAGCAACCTGAGCACTGAGAAGGGAGGGCTGAGAGCCCAGCCCTGACATTGGTGCACTATAAACCATTTTATTATTGTTTTTTATTTTTGGGGGGGATTTTTATAACTTTTTATTATAGAGTGTGGGATGGAAGTACCCCCTCCTCAATGACCCCGACCCCACAGAGGACCACCAGGTTTGAGGGGAAAACATTTATGATAAGCACTGAGGAGGACAGAAGCATGTACGTCTGAGGATGAGACCCAAGAGCGTTCCTTTGGACTGTACCCCTTTCAATGAACCAGGTACTGTATGCGCCCATGGATCCTACAGGAGTCAATGATCGATCGTATCTTATACTGGTTCATGGTTCTTAACCTGAACCAGGCGAGGACGTGGTACCGAGGTGGTGAAACGGTTGCACACCAAAGGTTTTAATAAGGAGATATGGAATACATTCAAAATACGCATGTTAGAAGGAAGGTCTAATGCGTAAGCCACTGGGTTGATTCTACAGAGAATACGGAATGGCCCAATAAACCGTGGTGCCAGTTTCAGTGAGGGAACATGGAGTTGGAGGTTACGAGATGATAGCCAGACCCTCTTCCCAAACTGGCAGGAAGGCGCAGGTAGGCATCTGCGGTCAGCATGGAGTCTGTACCTCTCATTAGGATGTTGCAAGGACTCTTGGACCTGCTCCCAAGTGGAACAAAGATCACGGAGATGCTCCTCTAATGCAGGAATTCTTTAGGAACAAAAGAATCAGGCAACAGGGATGGTTGAAAACCATAATTGCCCATAAATGGAGAAAATCGGGAAGCGGTATTGATGACACTATTGTGAGCAAACTCTGCCCAAGGTAAAGGGTCTGTCCAGTTATGGTGGTCTGAAATATAGCAACGTAGAAAATGCTCCTCTAATGCAGGAATTCTTTAGGAACAAAAGAATCAGGCAACAGGGATGGTTGAAAACCATAATTGCCCATAAATGGAGAAAATCGGGAAGCGGTATTGATGACACTATTGTGAGCAAACTCTGCCCAAGGTAAAGGGTCTGTCCAGTTATGGTGGTCTGAAATATAGCAACGTAGAAAATGCTCCAAGGCTTGGTTGGCTCATTGTGCAGCCCCATTGTACTGCAGGTGATACACAGAGGAGAAGGAAAGCTGAATTCCTAACTGTGCACAAAAAGCTTGCCAAAACCTGGAGACAAACTGGCTGCCCCTGTCCGAGTTGATAACTATGGGTAGCCCATGTAACCAACAGATCTCCCGAGCAAAAATGGAATCCAGTTCTTTGGATGTGGGCAACTTCTCCAGTGGAATACAATAAGACATTTTCGAGAACCATTCAGCCACCATAAGAATAACTGTGTTGCCCTGGGATTTGGGTAACTCCACAATAAATTAAATGTCACTGTAAAAATATGAACTTGGCCTACCTTATAAATTGACAGTGTCACTCAGAAGAGCAGTGAAAGGTGTGTGTAAAGTGTTAGTTGGGTAGTGGGTGGTGCATTGACAGTGTCAGTATGGCACTTGACAGTGTCAGTAGGGCAGAGACTGGTGTCATTAGGGCAGAGGCTGGTGTCAGTAGGGCAGAGGTTGGTGTCATTAGGGGAGAGGTTGGTGTCAGTAGGGCAGTGGATAGAGTCATTAGATCAATGGACATTTTTAGAAGAGCAGTGGACAATGTCAGTAGGGGAGAGGTTGGTGTCAGTAGGGCAGGGGACAGTATCAGTAGAGCAGTGGACAGTGACAGTAGGGCAGTGGATGGTGTCAGTAGGGTAGTGGTTGCCGTCAGTAAGGCAGTGGATTGTGTCAGTCACTAGAGTAGTGGATGGTGTCAGTAGGGCAGTGATTTTGTCAGTAGGGCAGAGGACGATGTCGGTAGGGCAGCGGATAGTGTCAGTAGTTTTTTATTTTTAATTATTTTTTACAATTTATTTTTTATTATTTATTTATTTTTGTACAATTTTTTGGAGCCCGTTGGGGGGATTTGGTGAAATATCAGGGTCTAAACAGACCCCTGATGGCCTTACTAGTAAGACAGGGAAAGGAATTGAGGACACAGGTTCTTCAATTTCTTTCTCTACAGCCCCAGCTGAATGAATGGGAAGTGCTCTGTCTTGAGTGGCTGCCTGTTCATTCACAAACTGAACCATAGTAAACAACACAGTTTACTATGCTTCAGTTATTAATAAACAGAGTGAGTGATCAGTACAGATAACTCACACTGTCATTCAGAAAAGAAAGAGGCTGGTAAATGACATATTTATTGGCCCCTTTTCCCACTCTCTATTTTAACACATATCGTAGCAGTCGGCGGGAGAGGTGAGAGGGATTACCAGTTAGCACTGCGGGAGGGTGACAGGGGGGAGCCAAGCAGCAGAAAGACAAAAGAGGAGGGGTGGCATTTACTAGAACTGATCGTCATCTGCTGTATTTACCTCCTGCATTTGGCTTTCAGCGGCTACAGGAGGAAGATACAGCCAATCAGTTATAGCAAATGTCACCCCCGCCTCTCCTCCTGTCCAGACCTGGTAGCAAGGTAGCTGGATTAATCCCTGGGGTCTTGATCCTGGCTTCCCTGCAATCATAGTCGGTGCGGGCTCACATAGCAGCCGGTGGTGTGAATGCAGCTCAGTGGCCCAGTCTGGTCAGTCCAGCCCAGTCCAAACTCCCAAATCCTAGCTAGTGTCAGCACTGCAGACAATTTGGTGCCCCCCTCAAGTTGGCGCCAGGCCACGTCCCCACCCCCCCCTAGTTTCAGCCCTGTCTGCAGGTATTAGCACTAATTGCATTAATTTTTGCTTTTTTATTTACAGTGGGGACGGAAAGTATTCAGACTCCCTAAAATTTTTCACTCTTTGTTATATTGCAGCCATTTGCTAAAATAAATTAAGTTCATTTTCATCCGACCATGTGTGGGCTTCATCGAACCTGCAGCGGACTTTTTCGGTCGAAAATCAGACAGACTTTAGATTTGGAACATGTTTCAAATATTTCGGACGGACTTGAGTCCGGTCGAAAAATCCGCTCGTCTGTATGCTAGTCCAACAGGCGAAAACCAACGCTAGGGCAGCTATTGGCTACTGGCTACCAATGGAATGGCAGAGGATCCCCAAATCCAGGTATGAAAAACTTGTTGCATCTTTTCCAAAAAGACTCATGGCTATATTAGATCAAAAGGGTGCTTATACTTAATTCTGAGCAAAGGGTCTGAATACTTAGGACCATGTGATATTTCAGTTTTTCTTTTTCAATAAATCTGCAAAAATGTCAACAATTCTGTGTTTTTCTGTCAATATGGGGTGCTGTGTGTACATTAAAGAGGAAAAAAATGAACTTAAATGATTTTAGCAAATGGCTGCAATATAACAAAGAGTGAAGAATTTAAGGGGGTCCGAATACTTTCCGTCCCCACTGTATGTCTTGTATTCAGTTTTACATGAGATGAATTTAAACAAAAAAAACCCCATCATCCACATTGCAATCATCGACTGGATTTTAAAAAATGTATAAAAAAAAGAAATCCTATATTCAAATTGTAATGTGCGTGAAGTCAAGAATGACTGTTATATGTTTCAGGTCAAGGGTGTCTGTCTGAACACTTCATATAGGTTTTGTACATGGAGAGGCTTTAGAAGACCCCTATTCATAGTTAAGAACATAGAAGTCACCTCTGTGAATAGTGGTAACAAAAATGTGAACGGCTTCTCAGTGGGAGCAATAGACTACCGGACTACCGTGCATGCAATACCTACAGTATCCTATTGTGCTTTGGTTTGTTCAAACCTCTTATAGTGGTTTTGCCACTAAATGAAGTTTGTACATTTTTTTTCTTTCAACATTTCTGGATTCTGGTATGGTAAGTGTACTGGTGGTAACATACATACCACCAGTGTTTTTTTTTCTTAGAGAATAGGTGTGGGAACTCCGACCTTCACCCTTCTTGTTTCTGCTCTGAGCACCGTTCCTTGGTTCCACTTCCTACTAACCTCCCAGTACTGCCCCTTTTAGAGAATATAGAACCAAGTATTATTTTTGCTACTAATGCCGTGTACACACGGGCGGATTCTTCGGCATCAAAGGTCCAACGCTCTTTTTAACGGACTTTCAACTGACTTTTGACGGACTTCCGACGGTCTTTCGAACAAACGGACTTGCTTACACACGATCAGACCAAAGTCCGACGGATTCGTACGTGATGACGTACAACTGGACTAAAATAAGGAAGTTGGTAGCCAGTAGCCAATAGCTGCCCTAGCGTTGGTTTTCGCCTGTTGGACTAGCATACAGACGAGCGGATTTTTCGACAGGACTCAAGTCGTCCGAAAGATTTGAAACATGTTCCAAATCTAAAGTCTGTCTAATTTCCGACCGAAAAAGTCCGCTGCAGGTTCGATGAAGCCCACACATGGTCAGATCGTCCAACGTATTCGCCCCGTCGGACCAGTCCGGTCGAAAAGTCCGCCCATGTGTACACGGCATAATTCATTTGCATGGAATTTGTTAATGATAACAAGAAATACAGTAAAACAGATCCCCTGCAGTGAGCAATAATAGACCCACCCCAGCAACAGTAGACCCCCCCAGCAATAATAGACCTCACCCCTGCAAAAATAAATCCCCCACACAACAACAGATGACCCCCTGCAAAAAAATACTGCCCCAGGAACAACAGATGTCTCAGCAGCAACAACAGATGTCTCAGCAGACTGCATCAATAGACCCTCCAGGAGCCAGCAACAATAGAACTCTCCCTCAACAGTAGATCCCTCCCAGCAACAATTGCCCCCCCCCCAGAAACATAAGACCCCCCCAATAGCAACAATAGACCTCCACACAAAAATAGATCCCCCAGCAGCAAGCATCAATAGACCCTCCAGCACACTCCAGCAATCCTTGCCATTACATACATTCATTGCTGGAGGTGCCGGAACTGCGTTCCTGCTGAAAAAAGCCCTGCATACCACTACATTATATACTGAACCCCATAAATGATCGTACTTTATATGGATCTGGAGTTTTGGAGGTTTTTTTTTCCTATCTAACCATCATTGAAACCCTGGGATACTGCTACAAAGTCCTTGGATTCCTAACAAAGGTGTAGCAGATTGTAGCTATCCATAAGCATTTCAGGCTCTGATGATTAGAATTGCCCGCTATTTCCAACCTATAAAAGTATTACATTCATATAAATTCATATCATCTCCCAGCAATATACATATATTTGTCTTCAAAATGATCTATAGCACAGATATCCACCTCAGTACTGCTACTTGTAACACTAAGTAAGAGTAGAACAAAGAGCCAGAGAAAGAGAGAGTCCTGACATTCACCCGTCTCTAAACAGCAAGGCAGGCCTCCCTTTTCATTGGAATGTTTGAACTGCAGATCAGATGGGAGGGAAGATTAAAACAAATATGAGTTTAATCAAGGGATCAGTCTATTTTCCTGATGTGAGGAGCGGTATATGCACAGAACAGAACCCCGGGACATCTATTTTAAATCAAAGACCACTTGCGTACCATTAACTGCTCTGATGATCCATATCAGAACAAAAAAAATGAAAAACAATTATTTATGCTTTTTGATGTTAAGGTTATAAAGTGACTTTCTCTATTTCTTCTTTTTATTTCAGTTTGGGAAGCCGAGGTCAAACCTATTATTTCCTTTGAAATTACATCTTTTAACTGAAAACTGACCTAGTTAGTAAATGCATTGTTAAGAAACAATGAAGTGACATTCATTTTTTTAGACAAAGAAGAGTTTTAGTAATGGCAGTAAATGTTTTTAATGATAGTGGGAACTTTTTAAATTGTGCTTGCTTGCTCTCTGAATTTATTGTTATGCACAGGCTGAATTTTAGAAGGTTAAGGCATTTTACAAAAAAAGTGTAAGAAGGTTAATTAGGCACCTCAAAATTGTTTTAGAATCTTTTTTCTTTTTTTAATCAAAAAAAAAAAAAAAATAAGAAACATGTTATGCTTACCTGCTCTTTTCAATGGTTTTGCACAGCCCCGATCCTCCTCTTTTTGGGTCCCCCACAGGCTGTCCTGGCTTCTCTCCCCTGCCAACTCACATACAGAGAGTGATTCGGCCCCACTCCCGGTCTCCCTCCATTGGCTCACTGCTGCTGTGTGAGCCAATGAGGATCCAGAAGGTATTTTTGCCTTAAAGTGTTCCTAAACCCACAACAGTAAAATCAGTCTGTATATGCAGTAAAGCATGCTTGTTATAATCACTGTGGAACCTAAGGGGTTAATCCTCTGCATTATGTAAAAAGGCTGTTTGATCCTGTATGCACAGATCCTCCTCTTCTTCCAGTGACTTCAAAACATGTCCAAAAATGATAGTTTCTGGAGTCAGGCTGCACATGCTCAGTTTGGTGTGTATTGCTAGAGAGTGTTTTTTTTTTCTTGGGAGAGTGCATGTGATTAGCACAGGGCCAATCAGCACTGTCCAGACAGAGGGTCAGGAGTCCTGCAACCTGATAGGACAGCTCAGTGCAGTATGAAAACTTCTCCTACGGGGGGCGTGGCCAGCCGGGATAGCAGATGGACGCCTGATTCCACAGCTCTAAAGCCAGGGGACACAATCCAACGCCATAGGCTGCCTACGACTATCCATCCACACCCATCCTTGCTCCTCACACTTAGGGGACAAAGTTGATGCCTTCAAGGAAGAGATTAACAGACCACAAGCCACAAAAACTTACCGAATTCGCCTACAAGCCGGCGGGCTGGAAAAATCAAGATGGCGCCGGCCAGGCCGCCCCGTCTACAGCGTACACGGACCTCCCGGATAATCAGACAGACGATCCTCCAGACACAGGTACTGTGGACAACCTCTCCCATGCCCCAGAAGGTGACCCCCTCCTTGGCAGCCCTGCAAAGGCAAAGATGTGGCAAGACGCGATGCCGCATCGATCGCAGTACTCACAAATTGAGGCCCAGGCTCCTATCCCCTACTCACTGGACCAGGCCCTACACTCATCCATGTCCTCCTTCCCCACCTCAGGCCAGCCAGTCATGGATACAACACTCAAGGATATGCTCATATCCCTGCAGACCTCCCTCATGACAGATCTATCATCCCTTTTTCACAAGATCACCTCTGATATCCACACACTGGATGAAAGAGTGACAAACGCTGAAAGAGGAATACATGTCTGCACCTCCACAGTGAATGACACCATTGAAGCTTATGAAGCTGTTAGAGAAGAACAGGCATGGATGCGCGCCAAGCTGGCCGATTTAGAAGACAGATCTCGCAGGAATAACGTTAAACTGAGGGGGGTGCCTGAGTCCATACTACCCGCAGATCTGCCTCGTTATGCAAAAGAACTGATGCACTTAGTTCTCCCTGAGGCTTCACTGTGGGACGTCATTGTGGATAGGATTCATAGAATCGCTAAACCATCCCATCTAGCTGCCTCGGTCCCCAGAGATGTCCTGATGAGGGTTCACTTCTATCACGTCAAAGAAAAACTGCTCATGGGACTCAGGGCTAAATCGCCATTACCAGCTCCCTATACAGGGATTCAACTTTTCCCTGATCTCTCAAAATACACCCTCCAAATGAGGCGCCAACTAAATCCGATCACCAAAGGCCTGCAAAATCACAAGCTGCAATACAAATGGCGATACCCCGCCACCATTCTCATCGTCCGCAACAGTTAAACCCACGCGATAGGGCAACTAGAAAAAGGCCTCAAACTGCTTCACGCCTGGGGTATAAACCCAGAACTGCCAAACCCTGCTCTACAGAACAGAGGTCCATCCTCACCCCGCAGACAACTAGATCAAAACCTTAAATGAAAGTCTTCACCTTCCAGAATTCATGAAGCCGATAACAGCTATAATAGCTCCCCTGTGCTCTGGCTATCTGATATTCTTGTCTTCTGCTACCCGCAATACTAACTCTTTGTACCCCCGATACAGAGGATTTTTAAGGTGCTCAGCACCCCCTCTAACTTGTTCGCTTTTTTCTCTTTTTTTGATTCGATTTTTCTCAAAAAAAAGTTTTATTTTTTTTGTAAGGATATAAACCTATTGTTGCGCAACTTAAACCAACGGTTCACATCGCAGAAACATTTCAAAATTTTCACCATTCTCTTACTGTATCCACGATCTCTGTTTGACTGTACTTGTCTTGCTACCTAACGTATTGCTCTATTTGCAGTCTCCTAGTCCATTCTCGCCTCAGCTCCCTGGCCAGCCAGGAACCTAGGGACACTGATCCTCCAATCGGAACTCATCTGACCTAAGCCTCGGATCTCCACAACCCATCCTTCTCACCTCATCGCCTGAAACCACCATCTCCACGCAGTAACGTCTAACCGTAAGTGTTGTTCACAACACCCACCAACCTCACACTCACAGGATGCCGTTCAACATTCTCTCACTAAACGTCAATGGGCTCAACCATCCCGCCAAACGCCACTCACTATGGAAAACCATCATGGCTCTCCAAGGTGACATCCTATGCATCCAGGAAACCCACCTACTAGCCCCCAATACTCTACTGTGTAAGAACCGTCATTTTCCACATGTATTTCACGCAACACACTCCACTAAGACCAGAGGAGTCATGATTGCAATCAAGGATACCATAGACTTTCAACTACTAGATGCAGTCCCGGACCCTGAAGGTCGTTTCATTATACTAATCTGTACCATCAATAGAGCAACTTACTCCATAATCAATATATATGCCCCGAACTCACACCAAATGAAGTTCTAACACAGACTTATCCGCACATTGAAACCCATACAAAAAGGCCACACAATTTTGTGTGGTGACTTCAATCTGGTCCCAGATATATCCATGGACTCCACCTCTTCGGCTAAAAGACGCGACTCACCTCTGAAGGCGTTCATGAACTCCCACGAAATGTATGATGTCTGGCGATGCCATCATGGCGCCAAACGCGACTTTACTTTTTTTTCTTCTAGGCACCACTCCTACTCTAGAATCGACCTGTTTTTAACTGATAAGCATATTTTACAAAAAATATCTAAGTCTGCGATCCACGCCACGACATGGTCGGAGCACGCCCCCACCTCAATTACAATCCAAGATCACAACCTTCAGAGAAATACATTCCTCTGGAGACTAAACAACTCCATCATTCAAAATGAAAACTTCTCCTACAAGCTTTAACCAGGAACTGATAGAAGTCACAAGGCTGCTATATACTGCTGATAGGAAAAAGAATTTAGCGGTTTATATTTACTAAAATAATTGCATTTCCATGTTCTGTGTACTGTGGGAGACCAGATATGGTGAATGCAGGGCCCTGGATTTAGTAACACTTTAAGGTAAAACACCTTGAGCTGTTAGAATCACTTAAATGCCGCATACACACGATCGCACATTCCGACAACAAAATACATGTTTTTTTGTCCAACGGATGTTACCTCAAACTTGTCTTGCATACACACGGTCACACAAATCTTATCAGAAATTCCGAACGTCAAGAACGCGGTGACATACAACACATATGACAAGCTGAGAAAAATGAAGTTCAATAGCCAGTGTGGCTCTTCTGCTTGATTCAGAGCATGCCTGGAACTTTGTGCGTCGGAATTGTGTACACACGATCAAAATTTACGACAACGGATTTTGTTGTCGGAAAATTTGAGATCCAAATCTCAAATTTTGTTTGTCGGAAATTCCGACGGACAATGTCCCATGGAGCCTACACACGAATTTCCGACAACAAGCTCCCATCGAACATTTTCCGTCGGAAAATCCGACCGTGTGTATGTGGCATAAGTGTGTGCTTTTTGTTAAACATCATAAACTATAGCTGCGTTATAGTTTACCCTGTTTCTGTCCAGGGAACAAATAGAAAAAGATTTCAAGGATATGCAGTTTATGGGGGGTTAAGGCCTTCTTCACATTGGCATTTACCCACATGCAAACCTGCTGGTAGGGATGGGTGTCTGAGCCTGGATGCAGTCGGATGAGTTCAAGCTTGGACACCCGCCCCTAGCCGCAGATGTGAACAGTGATGGCTGCCATCAGCCTGTCATTACTTTGTACAGGCAGAGCAGCTGCAGCTATTCACATGCACCTGTCTTTCCATCCACCGGAATCTGTCAGCCTGTCATTACTTTGTACAGGCAGAGCGGCGGCGGCTATTCATATGCACCTATGTATGAAATTATATCCACGTTTAGTGAATAAAAGACGAAAATAAGAAAGCAGCTGAACACTATAACCCAGATATTGGGCACTAAACCAGAATATAAAATGTAAAGTGCCGCGCTAAAAATTATGCAATTCAAGTAGACACAATGCATGTGTGGCATGTGATATCTGTAAAGTGCAAATGTGCAATACCAGCTGTAACTAATGTGCAATAGTAACACAGACAAAAAAAAGAAAAAATGCATGTACAAGCAACACATAGCATAAAAATACACTTGTTATACTATAAAGTGCAATAACATATAAAGTGCAAAAATGTGATATCAAATAACAGTGCAAATGTGAAAAGTTCATATATGGCTGAAATTCAATAGAGGGGATCCCATGTGAGATATGGAGCCTTGATCAAATGCTTAACAGCGTGATACCCATCACCACAGTAAGATAAAAGGCTTACCAGAAAGCCTGCGACCATCCTTATTCAGGGGGGTCACAAAGCGCTTTGTTGGATCAAAGATCCACTGAAAAGATGTCCTGAGCATCTCCCACCAGAAGGCTCTATAGGCACAGGGCGATGATCAGATAGCCTCAATACCAGGAAATGCAGATATGCAAAGAAACAAAGACTCCAATAGTGTGATATTGTCTCGTTGGGTGTTTTTAATGGCAAATGCTGCAATGCTGTATACACAAATTCTGGCTCAAAAACGAGTCTCCAGTAAAAACAAACGAAAAGGAATTCCTTACAAATAAAAAGTCCAAAAAACATGCATAAAAGCAATCACACATGCGCAGAGCGTGTAAGCGTAGCGTCCTGATGATCGTTTCATCATAAATGATGTCGTCAGGGTTAGTACCAGCATGGGTGGCTGATCCCTTAGAGCGCATGCGCCCACTGGCATGTGACATCACTATGTGATGTCACTATGTGACAACACAGTGACATCACTATGTCACTGAATGCATTTAATGTAAATATTTACTAAACGGTGCCTGTTTAGAAGACATTTACTCTACCTATAGGTAAGACTTATTATAGGTTTACCTATAGGTAGAAGTCAGTAGAAGAAGTTCCTCTTTAATGCATTACAATACTTAAAAATAATTCAACATAATAGTGTGTATAAATAAAAAATTCATGAACATATTCCTAAGCTTCTCAATTCATAAGCATCATCCCGATTATATATAAAGTCCCAAAGTAAATAGTCCAAATCTAAAGGTGAATATCCAGGTGATCTATAAGTGCCTAGGTGATCTGTAAGTGCCTAGATAGATGACGCTGCGTGAAGGTGCTCAGAGAGTTGCAATCCCCACATGTAATCATGTCTCTTACCAGATCTGAGATTATAGAGATCTAACTCGCTCCAAAAAACATAGCCACCATTTATTCTCCACAGGCTTAGCAACTCAGGAATGACCTCTTTATGAGGTCTCAGCACTGTTATTAATGAATAGTAACTGTATCAACACAGAGTGGTACTGTGGATACTATGTATGTAAACAGTGCCATGTCCAATTTACATTTGAGGAGAATTTAGAGAAAAGGGCTTGGACTTTTTAGGTACAACCAAACAAAATTTATAGAAAAATATAGTTTTATTATACACATAAAAAAAAATTATATATTAAAATACACATTATTAGATCAGATGTTATGTAAAATAATGCAACTGTATATAACCGATTTAAAATGACATGGAATCAGGAAGATGAGGATATCATTCCATTATGGCAGTGGATCCAAGAGTGTGGTTATATTGTAGTAAAGTGATGTAGACTTGGTCTTGGCTCTACATGTTATATGCCTTGCGCTTCTTCAGGAGCATCAAAATTATATATAATGTAGAGTATAGGGAGTAAAAACTCACAGCTAAGAACAAACCAAAGTGGGCAAGGTGCAGGGCAGCTGCTGAAGGGTCTGGTAATCCCATCAAAGATTATACTTATGAGGGGCTCCCTATGATAAGATTATTCAGTAGTTTACCTGGGGCTCTGTGCTGTGTGGGGAGGTTGATGTTACTGGCCCTTTTTAAATTAGTGGCGATAACTATTCCTCAGTGAGGATCTTATTATTGTCTGTTTCTATCTGGGATATGTTTTATACGCTGTTGGCGCTTTGACATAAACATCTCTACATGAAGACCCCTCTCTCTCCCTCTTTTCTCCCCCCACCCTTAACTGCTAGTCATCTACTGAACTGATATATACTTATACTTATATATAGTTATACTTATAACTAAAGTACATTAAGTATATTCTTTGACAGGATTACCATACCCCTCAGCAGCTGCCCTTCACATTGCCCACTTTGGTTTGTTTTTAGCTGTGAGTTTATACTCCCTATACTCCACATTATATATTATTTTGATGCTCCTGAAGAAGCACAAGGCGCGTAATATGTAGAGCCAAGACCAAGTCTACATCGCTTTACTGCAATATAACCGCACTCTTGGATCCACTGCCAAAATGAAATGATATCCTCATCTTCCAGATTCCATGTCATTTTAAATCGGTTATATACAGTTGCATTCATTTAATTAGTATCTGATTTATTAATGTAGATTTTAATATATCATTTGTCTATGTGTATAATAAAAGTATATGTTTCTATAAATTTTGTTTGGCCCTGCCAAAAAAGTCCAAGCCCTTTTCTCTAAATTCTTCTCAGTACTGTTATTATCCCATGATATATCAGCTGACTTTAAATGAAGTGAGTAGAAGCTGACTCTCTATTTGTGTCATGCATATACTGTAGGTGGAAGATAGAAGAGACTTCATAGTGCAGTATGTTAAAAACACAATTTATTCAAAAAAGTATTGCACTTAGATGAAAGAAGTTATAAAAAGCGGTACAAACAATCCATAGACATGGCCGCGGTCCTTGCCAGCAGGCTCATGCGTGATGATGTCACAGATGTGGCTCCACCGACATGTTTCCCCGTAATAGGTGTCTAAATGATAAACAAATTTGGGTTATTTTCACTAAAGAAATGTAGCAGAATACATTTTGGCCTAAATTTATGAAGAAAGATTATTTATTTGCAAAATTGTATAACAAAATTAAGAAAACTTTTTTCATTTATTTAGCAAAAAAATAAAAAAACTCAGTGGTGATTAAATACCACCAAAAGAAAGCACTTCTCAAAAAGGATATCGGGGAACTGAAGAAAGTGCGGAGAAAGGCAACTGAACGGAGCTCAGCTATAAAGAAAGATTAGAGGAACTGAATTTATTCTCTCTTGAGAAGAGGAGATTAAGGGGGGATATGAATAACATGTATATATATATTTATATATATTTGTATGTTTTTCCCCTTTTTATTAATTAAACTAAAGGGACTTGTGTCTTTTTTCAATCAGACTAACTATATAACTAGTAGGTTTATAAAGTCTGCGGGAAACCATGATGATAGTGCTGGGTTTTCTTATTAGAAATCCCCGTATGCTATGCAGGAGGTGTCCTATATACACAGTGGTAAATGTTTACATTTAAAATAAATATTTTGTACACATAATAAAAACATCAGCATTGAAACTTGTAAACATAAAAAAATAAATAAACACAATTGAGTAAAACCGCTACAGTTTCCCTTCAATAAAGAATAGTGAAGCATTAGACATGTGCACACTGAAATATTTTGTTTCGGAATTTCGTTTTTGTCCGAAAACTAAATTTATTTAGTTACTCCCAAAATTCGTTTTTATTTATTTCGTTTTTCGTTAAAAATTGCATTCGTCTGAAAATCCAAATTGATTAAGGTCAAATCTGTCATTGAAGGCTTATGGTGTCTGTCAAATGTTCAAAGAAGATTCGACGGAGCAGCTAAACTGTACGTGTACATTTTCGGTCGAATTTTCCGCCTACAAGCTAGCTGTAGTAGAATTCTAATGTTGTATGACTAGTAATAATTATATTTATTAATGATTTTACTAGTCAACCAACATTAGAATTTTTCTATAGTCTATGGGCGGATGCATTTGACCAGAAATGTAAGATTGAAGCGTCGTACAGTTTAGCTGCTTCGTCAAATCTTCTTAGAGCTTTAGACAGACACCATAAGCCAAAGATTCGACGTTTGTATGTTTTTCGTTGCTTTGTCGAATTTTCGTCGTTCATGTTGAATGGTCTACTCTACCCCAACAGTCAGCCAACTTTCATATTTGTTTCCCAATCTACAAGTGCAATGGTGGGCGCGGCATCCGAAGTTGTGTCAGATATTGATATGGCACTATAATATAGAATCTATAATAATAAATCCCCCCCACAACACGGGCAGCCTCTGAGGCTATCACAACACTAGCAACACTAGTATCACTATCAAGTTCACAACACTAACACAATAGCAGCAGATTATTATGAAAAAGTTAAGTTGAACTGTAGCTTGCTTCACTATTGTTCTGCTGTTGTGCTTATGCTTGATTGCTAAATAATTCAGGTTCTCTGACAAACGGACCAGCTAAGATTGACTGTCTTCTGAAATGATTCAGTGTATGTGTCTCTCTCTGCTAGCAAATTGTAAGTGAAAGTAAGTTGGCTGTACGTGTGTACTTAGTTCTAGCTATTTTACTGCCCCTCCTCTTTGGTTACAATCTGCCAATAACATTCATCATCATCATCATTATTTTTATTTTACTTCCCCCACCCAATTCCAGCAGCGATCTTTTCTCTCTATGTCGAATCTTTTCTTTCTATGTCGAATCTTTTCTCTCTATGCGGATAATCTTGAACTAATAGAGCTAAGGTTAGGCACATTCGACCACAGGTTCGATAGACACAGATTGTTATTGTCAGCGTCATGTCGAATCTTCTATCCATATCGAACTGTTGTCGCAACGAAAATGAAAATAAAGCATTTGTTTATGTCGGATCTTTCAGTTTTCGTATTCTGCACTTTCAAAAATACCTGAAATTCGGACGAAAATGCATTCGGATGAAAACGAATGCACATGTCTATGAAGCATTTTTAAACTACAAAAACTAGTCATGCTCCTGTTTCACATATTCACTGCTTTTGTGGTTTCTGAGATGTCTTGATTCAAAATACCCCTTTAAAGTGTCCTGATTTATTTAACTTAAAGGAGAAGTCCAGCCTGAGCTTTTTAGGCTGGGCTTCTCCTCTGGGTCACAGAAGTGCAATTAGTTTTGCACTCCTGTGAACAGTTTTCAGTGGAGAGTGGTCTGAAGGCCCCTCTCCGCTGACATCACTGCTATCAGTCGAGGCAGCGCGTCATCCTGACTTCCAAAGTCTGGATCTGCCAGCTGCCTTGACTGCTCCCTGCCCCTCCACAGCTTATCGCTCCAATGAGCGTGGAGGATCAGAGCAGGAGAGATGCTGACTGACAGGCAGCATCTCTCCGCTCAGGGAGGGAAGAGAACCGAGCCATTGGCGACGTTCGGTGGCTCGGTTCTCAGTGCAGAGACACCGGGGGACAGCTGCAACATCGGTCTGATGCTGCATCCACCTAAGTAAGTATGAAAAAAAAAAAAAAAACCCTATAATTCTCTTTTAAATCCTTTCAGAAATTTACAAATTTTTGGTACTCATGTCCCTGTGTCTAATGTCATATTAGGGCTCCCACTCTTTTGTATCCACATTTCAAACTTTTCTGTTTCATTGGGATCTTACTGACCCAGAATGCCTATTGATAATATTACTAATGTTCTTAATTGGATTTACTTCTACACATTTTATCCTATTATGTGCATAATATATTTTTGATATGTTTTACAAACAGCAGGAAAAGGCTTTGACACCATATTACCGTATTTCAAAAAACTATTCCTTAATTTTCAAATATTATGCGCTTAACCTTTAAATGTTTTAAAAGTCCTTCAAGTTAAATGGATTTTTGTACCAGGCAACCCTCAGTACACATCCAAGAATTTACTGTCTAGTAAATGCTTCTTTTGTTGTTGCCAAAGAGGTAGTGGCCTAGAAACCAGAACAGGGACCACCTATATTATATTTCAACTATGGACCTGCTCCTTTAAAGCAAAAATCACTTGATCCATTGGAAACCAACTTTCAATTCTATCGGTACAGCACTGTCACACACACACACATCAGGCATTTTCCTTAAAGATGTTTCAAATGCTTAATTTTTTTTCATAAAATAATAAACATGTTATACTTACCTGCTGTGTGCAATGGCTGGGTCCCCAGCCAGAGCCCTCGGCGCCTCCTCTTCTGTGTGTGCCCCTAAGCAAACTGTGTGCTATTGGGGCACATGTGCAGAGCCCTGCTGTGTGCATCCATAGACTCTCTCTTCATTTGATTTTTCCAGCAAATTAGTAATTCACAATTCAAACGCTTGAGGAAAACCAGTGAAAGAACACCAGAAATGAGAATATTCAACACTGGATTAGAATACAATAACACACTAGGTAGTTTGACTGCTGCTCAACACAGAGCATGGCAGTCTGGATCTCCAGTGGTCCAGTATGCCACCTTCCCTTTGAGTGCTGCTGATTGGAGCACTGGACAGTGTGGCTCAGGGCTGATCCCAGACGGGTGCATGGGGTGCAGTGCACCCGGGCGCCAGAGAGGTGGGGGCACTGAAGCGCCAGATTGCTCCCTTCCCTCCTCCTCTTGTTTGTGTCCGGGGGCGGCTCTCCGCCGGTGTTCTAAGAAGAAAGGTGCCACTGTGTTTGCTGCTCAAGCCCCACCCTCCTCCTGTCAGAGAAGCCAAAGGAGAGCAGCCAGCCAGACATGAGATCGGAGGCAGAGCATCTGGTCTCTGTTTGGAGAGAGACCGGCCGCGCAGTGATGTCGTCTGACATGTTCTCCTCTCTGTGTTTCTCACTTTAATGTACCCTAATAGAGGGGGGGTCTGTACTAATGGAGGAGGGGGGTCTGTACTAATGGAGGGGGGATCTGTCCTGGGGGTCTGTACTAATGGAGGGGGGTCTATACTAATGGAGGGGGGTCTGTACTAATGGAGGGGGGTCTGTACTAATGGTGGGGGGTCTATCTTGGGGGTCTGCATTAATGGAGAGGGGTCTGTCTTGGGGGGGGTCTGTACTAATGGGGGGGGGGGTCTGTCTTGGGGGTCTGTACTAATGGAGGGGGTCTGTCTTGGGGGGTCTGTACTAATGGAAGGGGGTCTGTCTTGGGGGGGTCTGTACTAATGGAGGGGGGTCTGTCCTGGGGGGTCATTACTAATGGAGGGGGGTCTGTACTAATGGAGGGGGGGTCTGTACTAATGGAGGGGGGTCTGTCCTGGGGGGTCATTACTAATTGAGGGGGGGTCTGTACTAATGGAGGGGGGTCTGTACTAATGGAGGGGGGTCTGTACTAATGGGGGGGGTCTTTACTAATGGAGGGGGGTCTGTACTAATGGAGGGGGGTCTGTCTTGGGGGGTCTGTACTAATGGAGGGTGTACTGTCCTGGGGGGTCATTACTAATGGAGGGGGATCTGTTTTGCGGCGGTGTGTACTAATGGAGGGGGGTCTGTCCTGGGGGTCTGTACTAATGTACTAATGGAGGGGGGTCTGTACTAATGGAGGGGGGTCTGTCCTGGGGGGTCTGTACTAATGTACTAATGGAGGGGGGTCTATACTAATGGAGGGGGGTCTGTCCTGGGGGTCTGTACTAATGGGGGGGTCTGTACTAATGGAGGGGGGTCTGTACTAATGGAGGGGGGGTCTGTACTAATGGAGGGGGGTCTGTACTAATGGGGGGTCTGTACTAATGGAGGGGTGTCTGTCCTGCGGGGTCTGTACTAATGGGGGGGTCAGGTACTAATGGAGGGGAAGATCTGTCCTGGGGGGTCTGTACTAATGGAGGGGGGTTTTCCTGGGAGGGGTCTGTACTGAGTAAGGTCTGTACTGAGGGAGGGGTTTATACTTAGTGCGGGTTCTGCACTGACGGAGGGGGGTCTATACTTAGTGGAGGGGGGTCTGTACTGAGGGGCGGCTATAGTTGGTGGAAGGGGGCTGACCCCAACCCTAGTGACGCCAATGCAGCTGCGGGCTCTTCTTTCCCCCCTCCCTCTCCCTCTCGCGCACGCTGCTGTACTAGTGAGCGGTGCTTGCCAGCACAGCTGCCAACTATGTATCTTCCCCCGCCTTCATATCAACCAGGGAAGAAACAGAATAGAAAAAGGAAAAGAAGAGAAGAAGAAGAGGATTGTGGGACATTTAGTCCCGAGGGTCAGGTGAGAGGGCCGATCGGCAATTATCTACTAACATCCATAAGAACTGCAGTCTCTGACCATCTCCTGTACTATGTCTGCAGTCTCTGACCATCTACTGTACTATGTCTACAGTCTCTGACTGTCTCCTGTAGTATGTCTGCAGTCTCTGACTGTCTCCTGTAGTATGTCTGCAGTCTCTGACCATCTCCTGTAGTATATCTGCTGTCACAGGAGACAAGTCGCCTCTGTTTGCCGGGCTGCGGGGCGCATGCGCAGTAGGCTACTGTTGAGACGTGCACCCGTTCGCGGCCTGATTGTGCGGCGTGCGTGGGTGCACGCCGGTCCACGGGTGCGCGCCGTCGCCCGTGCGGGTGCCCGGTAGCGCGTCACGCTGACGCGCTCGCCGGGAGGCTACTTCAGACGACACCAGCACCCAGTCGGGTTGCTGGTTTGTCGTCAGCTGTGCCCCGCTCTGTGTTTGTTCCTGATTCCTGATTATCTGACTCCCCGATCTCTGCTTGTTAAACGACCACTCTCCTGTCTGCCGGATACCCTGACCTCTGCTTGTTACACGACCACTCTCCTGTCTGCCGGATACCCTGATCTCTGCCTGTTTAAACGACCACTCTCCAGTCTGCCGGATACCCTGATCTCTGCCTGTTTAAACGACCACTCTCCTGTCTGCCGGATACCCTGATCTCTGCCTGTTTAACGATCACTCTCCAGTCTGCCGGATACCTTGATCTTTGCTTGTTAAAGGACTACTCTCTCTCTGTTTGCCTGATACCTCCCCCTGAGCTCTGCTGTTCTAAGGACTTGCCTATTTGCCCGTATTATACCTCTTTAACCTCTGCTCTTAGTATTATAGGTACGCCAGTCCTGCACTGACCCACCAGAAGGCTCCTCACAACTCCAGTGTACCTGAGCCATCTTTAAGCTACTACCGGAAACCCGTGCCTCCGCGTGCTTCCGATCCCCTGTACCACCTTCGGGGGTTCGGGTGCGCGTGGTCGTAAGGGCGAGCCACTCTCGGCATCTCGGCCTCGGTGAGTATTGACGTGACAGTACAAACCAGCCAGATGTCCGAGGCCGACAGAGCGCGCTCCCCCTTGGAGATCCTATGCCAACAGGTCTCCACCCTGGCAGACTCGGTACAGAGGCTACAAGAGGGATACACACAAATTGACAGCCGTCTCCAGCAATTGACGGGACCACTCCCTTCTGCTGCCGCAGCTCCCGCACCTAGCAATGAAGGCCCGCTTCCTCAGGCTGCTGCCAGTCCTACAGTCATAATGGCACTTCCGGAACCTAGGGTCCCCACTCCGGAACGGTTCTCAGGAGACCGCAAAAAATTTAGAGCCTTCAAGAACGCATGTACCCTTTACTTTGCTCTGCAACCCCGAACCTTCGCATCTGAAGTGGTTAAGGTGGGGTTTGCAATTTCTCTGTTGTCAGAAGAACCTAAGGCCTGGGCCCAAAGCTTGATGGAGTCAGGGGATCAGGTGCTTAATACTATCGACACATTCTTCGAAAGTATGTCACAGCTTTATGATGACCCAGAACGCATGGCTACGGCCGAAGCTATCTTGCACAACCTAGCTCAGGGAAGGAGACCAATTGAGGATTACACGGTGGAATTCCGCAAATGGGCGGCCGACACTAACTGGAATGAGCCAGCTTTACGCTATCAGTACCGCCAGGGCCTGTCGGAGCTCCTCAAGGATGAGTTGGCTAGGATGGAGACCCCCGCATCTTTGGAGGAGTTAATTCAGGCAGCCACAAAATTAGATAGACGTTTGCGGGAACGTCGTTCAGAACGATTCCAAAGTCCCCGCCCTGCGTGGCCGGCATCAAGACTCCAACCTATCCCAATATCATCTCCTACAACAGCCAGGTCTACTACTCTTCCCGACTCCGAACCCATGCAGCTTGGTTTAGTACGGCCACCACTAACCTCAGAAGAGAGACAACGTAGGCGGCAGTCCAACTTGTGCCTCTATTGCGGGGGAGCCGGACATTTTCTGCGCAACTGCCCGATAAGGCCTAGTAAGTTCTTTCAGCCAAAATCAATAACTTACCGAGACCATAATACCCCTAAATCTTACGTCATGTTGTTTATCTCGTTACAGCTACCGGAAGGGGAGTCCCGCCTGCCGGCGATCATTGATTCGGGTGCATGCAGTTGCTTTATGGACACTACTTTGGCCCGGAACCTGCATGTGCCCTTACAAACCAAAGCTCAACATCTACAGGTTCACTTAGCCGATGGGTCTCTTCCCAGTTCAGGTCCAATCACCCAGGAGACTCGACCCATTCTAGTGACCACTGACTCTGGGCACCAAGAGCTCCTACGCCTGGACCTTATTCACTCTCCCATGTTCCCAGTCATTTTAGGCCTACCCTGGCTACAGGCTCATGATCCCTTGATTCAATGGAGTTCTAAAATGGTCTCATTCCCTTCTTCTTACTGTTCTCAATACTGCCGTCCTTTGAAGCCTAAAATCTGCGCTACAATTTCAGCTCCTTCGGTTAACCTCCAGCATGTTCCCCAGGAGTATCTTGAGTTCCAGGAGGTCTTCAGCAAACAAATGGCCGACTGCCTCCCGCCACATCGACCGTATGACTGCCCAATTGATTTACTACCAGGATCAGAGATTCCATTTGGTCGCATATTTCCCCTTTCAGAAATGGAATTGGAGGCCCTCAAACAATATATTGACGAAAATCTGGAGAAAGGGTTCATCCGTCCCTCATCCTCACCTGCTGGAGCAGGTATATTCTTTGTCGGGAAGAAGGACGGTTCCCTTAGACCCTGTGTGGATTACCGACAGTTAAATAACATCACCATCAAGAATCGGTACCCACTACCGCTCATTCCAGAATTGTTCCAACGCTTTTCCAAGTTGGATCTCCGGGGGGCATACAATCTCATCAGAATCAGGGCCGGAGACGAATGGAAGACGGCCTTCAGGTCCAGGTTTGGGAATTTCGAATATTTGGTGATGCCATTCGGGCTTTGTAATGCTCCAGCCACTTTTCAACACCTAGTGAACGACATTTTCCGCAAATACCTAGACGATTTCCTGGTAGTCTACTTGGATGATATCCTAATTTTCTCTCCCACGATTGAACTTCACAGGGGACATGTCAAGACAGTTCTGGCCATTCTGAAGCAACACAAACTCTACCTAAAAATGGAGAAGTGTGAGTTTGAAAAATCAGTCGTGCAGTTCTTGGGGTTCATTATTTCGGCAAATGGGGTGGAGATGGATCCCCAAAAGATACAGGCTATCCAAGAGTGGCCAGCTCCATCCGACAAAAAGGGAGTCCAACGATTTATAGGTTTTGCTAACTTTTATCGGAAATTCATTGTTGGATTCTCCACTATAGTGGCACCCATCACTCAGCTAACCCGCCGGCACGGCTCATTTCAGTGGTCCCAAGCCGCACAGGGAGCTTTCATGAAACTAAAGGACCTGTTCAGTTCCGCTCCCATTCTCCGGCATCCTGATCCTTCCCAACCTTTTGTATTAGAAGTGGACGCATCGGAAATAGCCATCGGAGCAATCCTTTCTCAGAGACAAGGACCCAAAGCCATCCTACACCCCGTTGCATTTGCTTCCCGAAAACTCAGTGCAGAAGAATTAAATTACGATGTAGGTGACAGGGAGCTGCTGGCCATAAAATTTGCCCTGGAAGAATGGAGGTATTTACTTGAGGGAGCTCTCCATCCAGTGATGATCTTCACAGTTCACAAAAATCTTGAATATCTCCGGACAGCAAAAAGACTCAAACCCAGACAAGCTCGTTGGGCCTTATTCTTTTCACGTTTCAACTTCCACATTTCTTATAGACCTGGTGTAAAGAATGGAAAGGCAGACGCCCTGTCCCGGATGTTTTCAGCAGATCTCCAGACTCCGGAACCAAGCATGATTCTCGCTCCTCAAAATTTCCTTGGGCTGACACAGGCAGACTTAGTGTCATCCATCAAGATTTCATCCAGTACTTGCACAGACCCAGAGGTCCGGTCTCTGAAAAAAGATGGAGGTCTCTTTTGGATCCGGGGCAAAATTTTTGTACCGCAACGAACTCGGTTAACAACCCTCAAGATGTGCCACGACCACAGGTTGGCCGGCCACTTCGGGGTCAGGAAAACAGCTGACCTAATCTCTCGCTCCTTCTGGTGGCCGGGTTGGAGACGGGATTGCAGGGAATATGTGGCCTCCTGTCCCCCGTGTCAACGGAACAAGGGCCAAAACACCAGATCCTGGGGGTTACTTAAACCACTGCCTATTCCAGAACGACTGTGGTCCGAAGTATCTGTAGATTTCATCGTGGATCTGCTGGCCTCAAAAGGCTACACTACAATTTTTGTTGTGGTCGACCGTCTATCTAAGATGGCCCACTTTTTGCCCATGGAGGGTACCCCTTCTGCAGTTGAGACGGCCAACATCTTCCTGAGAGAGGTCATAAGACTTCACGGTGTACCAAGGAGTATAGTGTCCGACAGAGGCGTGCAATTCACGTCCAAATTTTGGAGAGAACTCTGTAAAGCCTTGGATATTAAAGTATGCCTCTCGTCAGCCTACCACCCTCAGAGCAACGGCCAAACGGAGAGGACAAATCAAACCTTAGAGCAATACCTCCGTTGCTTCTGCTCGGGATCCCAAGATGACTGGGCAGAACTTCTTCCATATGCAGAGTTTGCGTATAATAATTCCATTCACGCGGCTACCAACCAGGCGCCTTTCTGGGCCAACTGCGGATTTCATCCCACTTTCCTGACTAATGACATTCCCGAAATAGCAGTTCCTGCAGTGCATGACAGAATAACGTCCTTGCAGACTAACTTCCAGAAAATCTAAAACATGTTACAAAAGGCTCAAAAGGTGTATAAGGAGCAGTATGACCGAGGTAGGAAGGAGAATCCCACATTTAATATAGGGGAAGAAGTTTGGTTGTCCACCTCTAACCTTAAGCTACAGTTGCCATCCCGAAAGTTGGGACCTAAATTCATTGGACCTTTTCCTATCAAAAGGATTATCAATCCTGTGGCCATGGAACTAGCTTTACCCAAAACATACAGGATCCATCCTGTCTTCCACGTGTCTCTGTTGAAGCCTGTTGCATCCAGTTCTTTTCCAGAAAGAGGAGAGGTTCCTCCTCCACCAATCAGGGTGGACGGGGAGAACGAGTTCGAGGTGGAGGCTATCCTGGGTTGTAGAAAGAAGGGCAGGCAACTACAGTACCTGATCCAATGGAAAGGATACCCACCTGAGGACAACTCTTGGGAGCCCGCAAGGAACCTACATGCCCCTCGCTTAATTCAAACCTTTCATCGAGACCATCCGGAGTTGATGTCTAGCTTGGGCGTCCAGTGTCCGCCCTTAGGAGAGGGGCACTGTCACAGGAGACAAGTCGCCTCCGTTCGCCGGGCTGCGGGGCGCATGCGCAGTGGGCTACTGTTGAGACGTGCACCCGTTCGCGGCCTGATTGTGCGGCGCGCGCGGGTGCATGCCGGTCCACGGGTGCGCACCGTCGCCCGTGCGGGTGCCCGGTAGCGCGTCACGCTGACGCGCTCGCCGGGAGGCTACTTCAGACGACACCAGCACCCAGTCGGGTTGCTGGTTTGTCGTCAGCTGTGCCCCGCTCTGTGTTTGTTCCTGATTCCTGATTATCTGACTCCCCGATCTCTGCTTGTTAAACGACCACTCTCCTGTCTGCCGGATACCCTGACCTCTGCTTGTTACACGACCACTCTCCTGTCTGCCGGATACCCTGATCTCTGCCTGTTTAAACGACCACTCTCCAGTCTGCCGGATACCCTGATCTCTGCCTGTTTAAACGACCACTCTCCTGTCTGCCGGATACCCTGATCTCTGCCTGTTTAACGATCACTCTCCAGTCTGCCGGATACCTTGATCTTTGCTTGTTAAAGGACTACTCTCTCTCTGTTTGCCTGATACCTCCCCCTGAGCTCTGCTGTTCTAAGGACTTGCCTATTTGCCCGTATTATACCTCTTTAACCTCTGCTCTTAGTATTATAGGTACGCCAGTCCTGCACGGACCCACCAGAAGGCTCCTCACAACTCCAGTGTACCTGAGCCATCTTTAAGCTACTACCGGAAACCCGTGCCTCCGCGTGCTTCCGATCCCCTGTACCACCTTCGGGGGTTCGGGTGCGCGTGGTCGTAAGGGCGAGCCACTCTCGGCATCTCGGCCTCGGTGAGTATTGACGTGACATCTGCAGTCTCTGACCATCTCTTGTATCATGTCTGCAGTCTCTGACCCTCTCCTGTACTATGTCTGCAGTCTCTGATCATATCCTGTAGTATGTCTGCAGTCTCTGACTGTCTCCTGTAGTATGTCTGTAGTCTCTGACTGTCTCCTGTAGTATGTCTGCAGTCTCTGACGATCTCTTGTATCATGCCTGCAGTCTCTGACCATCTCCTGTACTATGCCTGCAGTCTCTGACCATCTCCTGTACTATGTCTGCAGTCTCTGACCCTCTCCTGTACTATGTCTGCAGTCTTTGACCATCTCCTGTATTATGTCTGCAGTCTCTGACCATCTACTGTACTATGTCTGCAGTCTCTGATCATCTTCTATAAGTATGTCTGCAGTCTCTGACTGTCTCCTGTAGTATGTCTGCAGTCTCTGACCATCTCCTGTTTTATGTCTGCAGTCTCTGACCATCTCCTGTTCTATGATTGAAGTCTCTGACCATCTACTGTACTATATCTGCAGTCTCTGATCATCTTCTGTAGTATGTCTGCAGTCTCTGACTGTCTCCTGTAGTATATCTGCAGTCTCTGACTGTCTCCTGTAGTATGTCTGCAGTCCTCTCCTGTACTATGTCTGCAAACTTTGACCATCTCCTGTATTATGTCTGCGGTCTCTGACCATCTCCTGTACTATGTCTGCAGTCTCTGATCATCTTCTGTAGTATGTCTGCAGTCTCTGACTGTCTCCTGTAGTATGTCTGCAGTCTCTGACCCTCTCCTGTACTATGTCTGCAGTCTTTGACCATCTCCTGTATTATGTTTGCAGTCTCTGACCATCTACTGTACTATGTCTGCAGTCTCTGATCATCTTCTATAAGTATGTCTGCAGTCTTTGACTGTCTCCTGTAGTATGTCTGCAGTCTCTGACCATCTCCTGTTTTATGTCTGCAGTCTCTGACCATCTCCTGTTCTATGATTGCAGTCTCTGACTGTCTCTTGTATCATAACTACAGTCTCTGACCATCTCTTGTATTATGTCTGCAGTCTGACCATCTCCTGTACTATGTCTGCAGTCTCTGACCATCTCCTGTACTACGTCTGCAGTCTCTGACCATCTTCTGTACCATGATTGCATTCTCTTACCATCTCCTGTAGTATGTCTGGGGGCTCTTTCTAACAGACTCTCTAACAGAAGCCCTCTGTGTGTGCATCAGAGAGACCCCCTCCAGGTCTTATTAGTGTACGCTTTCCTGTATTTTTTTATTGTTAAAAGATCATGGGAGGATCCCAGGGTAACAAAGACTTCTTAGGGGAGTATCTCTGTGTTTGAGTCATTGCCATAGAAACATTTGTAAAGGGGAGGAGTTGGTAAGATGACCATGCCCATGTGGGGGCGCCAGAAATATTTCTGCACCCAAGCGCCGGTGACCCTAGGATCGGCCCTGGTGGGGCTTCAGACTTATGGTGACCGAGAGCATTGCGCTCTGTTGAGCTTTGGTCCCTCTATCTGTTGTGCTTCTAACACAGGCTATTTTAACCCATGCAGCATCACAAAATAAGTAAATAAAAAAATTAGCATATTTATTACCATATATACAGCCTGGCTGCATTACAGTAATAAATATAAAAACTTTAATTGCACTTTATTGAAATTTTTAGATACCTAATTATATGGATTTGTAATTGTCTATCTCAAGATTATCCTCTGAATGTCTACAGCAGAGTTTTGCAAAGATTCAATATATTCTTGAGATAAATCATTTGCACCAAAAGCATTAAAATAGACTTACAGAGATTTCTTAAAATCTGGAAAGGCCTAACACCACTGATCCTATTGCATGTTCGACTTTAGTGGGCTTTGTGAATTATTACTGTAATTTTGTTTACAATCTCTGTCAAATCGTTTCCTCCATGGAGCTGCCAAACCTTTTTACGTGAGCCTCAAAGCCAACATGACTTTCAACATCTTGTAATTTTGTTTTTGACCTTGGCTCCTATTTTACATTATCCAGATCCTTATGGCTGAAATACTTCTTATATAAAGGCTGAGGAACAGAGGTATCTTTAAGTGGCAGCAACTCATCCAATACATTTTCTTGAAGATGGTAAATCTTGAAATTCGAAGAAATTTGAAAATACCTTTAGTGACCAACTCAGACAATATTCTTAAAGCGGAGTTCCAGCCTGTTCCAGCCTTTTTTTTTTTAATCACCCCTGTATTAGTCATTAATTATGTTTTAAAAGTCGGCATATGCTACATTTGAAAATGTTTTCTGTGTACCCTGATCCAGCAAGTGTCCATCCTGAGTGTGGGCATCTGAAGCCCACTAGGAGTCTCTTCCTGGATAAGGTGCTGCTGTGCAGTGGGACTTTACCACAGCCCTAGCAATAAAGTCTAGCATTGCGTTATTTCTGGTTTAGAAATAACGCAATGCTAGCCGTGGAGGATGCCAATTGACTCCTGGGATTGATTACACTGGTATCCCAGGAGCCAATACGCATAAAGACATGATGTACCTTGCCGTTGCTAGCTTTGGGCAGAAGTAGAGAAATTCTAGCAAAAAAGGTACTATATATTAAAAAAATCCAAAAAGGAATGCCGGAGCGATCAGCGACACATGCGGACATGCATGCAAGTTAGGGTGGAACTCCGCTTTAATCCCTTTTTAGTGACTTAAAGTGTTACTAAACCCAGGACCCTGCATTCATTATATCTGGTCTCCCATTGTACACAGAACATGGAAATGCAAAAGTTTTAGTAAATATAAACTTCTAAATACCTTTTTTTATCAGCAGTTAGAGCAGTCTTGTGACTTCTATCAGCATCTGGTTAAAGCTTGTAGGAGGAATTTTTTTTTCTGCTCTGACTCTCCTATCAGGCTGCAGGACTCCTGACCCTCTGTCTGCATATTGCTGATTGGCCCTATGCTGATCACATGCACTCTCCCAAGAAAAAAAAACTCTCTAGCAATACACACCAAACTGAGCATGTGCAGCTAGCCTCTCTTTTACCAGGAGATGGTTTGGAGACTGTGGAAGAAGGGGGGGAGCAGAGAAGACAGTATTAAACAGCCTTTTAAACAATGCAGAGGATTAGACCATTAGTTTCCACAGTGAGTATAACAAACATGCTTTCCTGAATATACACACTGATTTTACTGTTGTTGGTTTAGTAACTTTTCAAGCTTTTTTTGTCACCTATTGGCCAAGAAACATTAACTGCAGAGAAAAAGGTTGCCTTTAAATTTCGGTGACTCGCGCTAGACAAATTAGTATGTGTGTGGCTAAGGGGTGCCACGACCTTAAGAAAATCCAAAATGCAACAAATATATATAAATGTGTTGGTGTAGCACACTATACAAAATTGGGGGAATACACAGGCCCCCTTGGTGGGTACATATACAATCTATGCAATAATATATCACAATTAGTGAAAAGAATATTTAAAAAATGAGTCAGTGTATAATATATACAAAATTAGAGATATAAATGTGAAGTATTAAAGAAATAGTCCATATGGAGAAACACCCAAAACAAATGTGATTGACAATCCTGGGTTATTCAATTGTGTGGAATCCTAAGTGTATGGGTCCACCACCATAAATAAAGAGGCTGGCCGCTTACCAGAACCCCATGACCCCCCGTTACAGAGGGTCTAAATGGACTGTGAGATCCTGCTAATCCGGAACTCCCAGGAGTGAAGATGGAGGCTGGAAAGGGACGTCAGGAACTGTGGTGGAGATGAATGGGTCCACAGGGAAGGACTCAGCCCTCAGCAGAGTGTTGTCATCATAAGGAGAAAAAAAGGAGGGCTCCCATAGTGTAAAATCAAACGGTATTTATTTAAAATATGAATAGTAAACACTCACATGTAGATTAGGAAATAGCATCATCAGTAGAAGAACAGTCTGTGGCACCGGCCGGATGACCACAGATAGCCTCGTGCCCCGGGAAGATGCAATTTTTTTGCGAAACGCAGCGTAGGGCTGAGCGGTATCATCGCGTCACCTCCCACTGTCGCTGTACATCCAGCAGGACAGGCTATCTGTGGTCATCCGGCCGGTGCCACAGACTGCGATTTCTTCTTTACAGGACTAGGTAGGTCTTAATGCTAGTCTGTTTATGCCAGTTTGTTTAGAGATTTTAGTATTAGAGTGAACTTCCACTTCCCGCCCGGCCACTGTCAAATGATGGTGGATCAGTGCGGCTCTCGTTTTGGGAAGACATCATAGGATGCCGCTCAGATCGTGGACGCTCCATGTTCCTGGGACACGGCGCGACCCCAATTTCAGCACAGAGCCGCGGCTCTTTACCCATGTGATCGGCTGTGTCGATCACATGTAAATAAGGAAATGCTGTTTATTGGCTTTTCCTCTCTCACACTGAAAGAGTGTGAGGTGAGGAGAGCTGATAAGTGGCATCTCCTCACAGGAAAAAACGTATAAAGGTAATCAGGGCACTAATCATCTGTGCCCTGATTACAATGCAGCCCCAACCATGCCCAACTGTGACGCCAGTCTGTGCCCATCAGTGACACCAGTCTGTGCCCATCAGTGAGGCCAATCTGTGTGCATCAGTTATACCAACCAGTGCTACCTTCCAGTGCCCATCAGTGCCGCCCATCAGTTCCCATCAGTGCCACCCATCAGTGCCGTCCATCAATGCCACCTATCATTGTCCATAAGTGCCGCCTATCAGTGGCACCTATCAGTGCCGCCTATCAGTGTCATCAGTGTTGTATATCAGTGACACCTATCAGTGCCTATCATTGCCACATATTAGTGCCTCCTCATCAGTGCCACCCCATCAGTGCCCTTCAGTGCCGCCTCATCAGTGCCCATCAGTGCAGTCTCATCAGCGCACATCAGTGTAGGAGAAAAATTGTTTATTTTAAAAAATTTCTGGTAGAAAATAACTTTTTTTTTCAAAATGTTTGGTCTTTTTTCTTTTTTTTTAGCAAATAAAAAGCAAATAAAAAGAAAGCTCTATTTGTGTAAAGAAAATGATAAAAAATGTATTTTGGTACAGTGTCGCATGACCGCGCAATTGTCATTCAAAGTGCAACAGTGCTGAAAGCTAAAAATTTGGCCTGGGCAGAAAGGGGGTGAAAATGCCCAGTGAAGTAGATAAGGGCTCATTCACACAGGTGCTCTGGTCGTGTGAATGAGTAGTTTGTTCATGTGGCTGGAGCCACCTGTTAATCAATGGGACATAGAGGATGTACAACCACAGGTTCTAATTTGACAGGTGTGCAGGTGTGGGGCAGTGGCCCCAAATGCCCACACAATTGTCAAATTTGGACCTACAGCTGTGTTCATACAGCCAATGTGTTCCCATTGCGTAACATAGGCTGCCTGCACACAGCTCTACGGAGCCCCAACCACATAAATAAACTGCTGATTTACACTGTACAGGTCACAGTGCCCATGTGAATGAGCCCCAAGACCTCATTCCCACACAGAACGCATTTATTAACTAAATACAGTTTTATCTTTTCGTTTTAATGGGCTTTATTTAGCTAAATATTGCTTTGATATTTTCTTGGTGGGGGGCTGTCAGGTAGGCTGTATGGGGCCGCTATGATTTCTATCAGCAGCGCTGTGTACAGCACCCTTCTGTGCCCTTTAACTAGCCATCATATGCATACATAATAGGGTATGTAATAAAAATTGAGAGAGTTTATTTAAACATTTTTTTTAGCTTATTGATGGGGGGGGGGGAGTGAATAAAAGACAGGCTTCTAATTCCTGCCCATCTGTCACACATCTGTGATATGATTCACCCACATTGGGCTTAATCGTAGGGGTGGACCTTTGGAGGGGTCTGTATGCCTTTTTGCCTTTTTTTAATAGAAGCCAGAGGGGAAATGTCACTTGTTGTGTTGGCAATTTAAAATTATTTTTCCTTTGTAAATGTTAATACATTAAAAAAAAAAAAAAAGAAAACTGCTTCCGGCCAAATTGAATCTTTAAAAACAATGTTTTGCACTGGAACTTGTTCCACAGTGCCCAAAACCCATCCATGCTATTTATTTAGACAATCCTTTGCTTATTAGCCCAGAAACAGGGCATTATTGATTTGACAGGTTCGGCTTCCATTGATTTCAGTGGGGTTCAGGCTAAGCATCTTCTTTGAATTCACCGAACAGAGCTCGCAGTTTGCTTATCTCTAGTGGTAAATCAAAGTTTGGTGGATGTTGCAAATTGTTTCAAAAACTGACTATAGTTTGTAAGTGTCTGCAACATGCACCTTTGGGCAGAGATGTCTGCAAATTTTTATGTGGATTTTGTAAAATGAAAGAGGTTGTGAACCCTCAAGGTTTTTCACCTCAATGCATTCTACGTCGGTTCTATTGTCTTGATCACAAACTCTGCTTCATACAGGTAATCCCTCAGTTTATCCACCACTGCCCACTTCAGGCCAGGAACTGAAGTTTGTGCATGGAATAGTTCTTCTCGGTGGATGCCCATCATGCTCTTGATACAGCACCCCGCCTAACCCATCTCGACTGGCGTCAATGTGTAGTTCATATGGCTTGGTTGGCTCTGCATAGGCCAGGACTGGAGCAGTTGTTAGGCTCCATTTCAGCTGCCTAAAGGCCTCTTCATATTGGGCAGTCCACTGTTCCTGAATGGACTCTCTGGGTTTTCTCCAGCTGGTCTGACAGGCTTAGACGGATCTGGGTCGTCGTCTTCCTCTTCGCTTTTCAGTAGTTCATTGAGTGGGCGAGCTATTTTAGCAAATCCCTCTACGAATCTTCTGTAATAGAAACAGAATCTGAGAAATGACCTGAGCTCGGCCATATTAGTGGGCCTCAGCCAGGAGGTGACAGCTTCCAGCTTCTGGGGGTCAGTGGCCACTCCATCGGCAGGCACGATGTGGCCAAGGTAGTTAACCGAGGGTTGATAAAACTGGCACTTCTCCAGAGACAGCTTCACCGTGTCATGGAGTCTCTTGAGGACCTTCTCCAGACGCACTTCATGCTCCTCTAAGGTCTTCCCTAAGACGATGATGTCGTCTAGATACACCAACACTTCTATCAGGTTCATGTCACCCACCGTCTTCTCCATGAGCTTTTGGAACTTGGCTGGGGCGCCGGACAAGCCCTGAGGCATGTGGTCAGATTCAAAGAACCCCACCGGGTAATGAAGGCGGTCTTCTCCCGATCCTCAGGATGCATGGGGATTTGATAGTACCCGCTCTTCAGGTCCAGCACGCAGAACCATTTTGCCCCTGACAGGCTCTGCAATGCATCTTCTATCCGTGGGGTGGTGTATTGGTCAGGAATGGTCCTTCTGTTCAGCGTTCTCTAGTCGATACACAGCCTCAGTGACCCATTCTTCCATACCACCACTATCGGAGAAGCGTATGGACTTTGGAATTCTCGGATGATACCTGCTCGCTTCAATTCTGCCAATTGTTCACGCAGGTCTTCCAAGTCTCCTAAAGGAATCCGCTGGACTCTTTCTCTGAATGGCTTACCCTCCTGAAGATGGATCCAGTGGCTGGCGCTCTTTGCACATCCCACATCAAATTCACTCTTCGTCGAATGCAGCCTGTTATCTCAGGAGCTGAGTCTTGGCTCTTTCTTTCTATTCGGGTGAGAGAGGAGTGTTCTTCGGATAGAACTCCTCAACAGGGATCCCATCCTTTTCTCCCCCCCCAAATCAGATGGTGAGACTGGGGTGGCTGGTTTCACTTGTCCCAGCAACATCCGAGCCAGTATCTTCACTGCCGAGGCTGTTATGTTGCCAACACTGACCGAGATCCTCCTGTGACTTCTTTGCAATGCTTTGGTTGAAACCACTTGGAAAATCAACTCCACTTCCATGTCTTCTCTCTGTCTGCTTCAAGGACGATGAAAGGGCCTGGTTGTTTCCAATTTAGTTTTACAGATGCTCGTAAACAGGCCACTTTACCAGGCTGTAACACCTTCTCGCTCCGGTCCAATCATCAGATCTTTCCCACTCCTTCAGCTTTGGCCTTCTGTTCTTGTACCAGGTGCTGATAGGCTTGTCTCAACCTGGGGTGCACACTTGTACTTGAAGTGTCCGGCTCTTGGACAAGAGGTGTCAACAGTCTTCTGACAAGATCATATTGGTCCCTTTGATGAGAGAACTCTCTTACTGGCCCCTGGTGGGCGAGGACAGACCACTGCCAAAGTGTCAAAGGTCTCAGCTTTCCCAGCTATGGAGGGATTGAAGGTCAGCTTGACTGGTAGATAGCAGTCATAAGGGAATTTTTGAGTCCTGATGCCCCATATCTCTATCTCCTCCAACTTCTGCAATGGCAGGTGCTTAAGATGCTTGCCGTAGAAGTCTCTGTAGAGGAGGGTAACTTGAGCTCCAGTATCTAGGAGGGTCTTGGTGTAGATTCCCTCTACTTAGATGGGGACAACAGGAGAAGGTCCCACCAACTTGACAGGGAGCTTGGAGGAAAGAGTGACCTTGGCCTGCATCCATGCTCCTTTCTTGCGGAAAGTCATATCCGGCTTGAGTCTCCATTGAGTTCTGGGAGTCTGGTGTGCACTGACTCTCCGACGCCGGGCTGTATGTATCAAAGGAAACGATAGGACACAATAGGATCTAGTGGCTATGCTCCCCTTTGCACCTGTGTCATTAAGGCTTTACTGGGAGCTTTGGCTTCCATCCCACCCTTCATAATGAATTGCTGAAGGATCTGGTCCAGCCGTGCAACATAGTTTGTTAGCCTCTCACCCTCCATTTGGTATGTGTGGTGGAAGAGATAGATGAGCTCTGTGCAGTCTTCTACTCTTCCATGAACCTTACAAAGCACTTCTAGACACTGAGAAACAGAACATCTGGGTTTATTCTTCTTCAGATTTCAAATTACATCAAAAGCTGGGGCCCGCAGACTCTCAATGACCCTACCGTGTCAGTCATTTCCCACACTTCGACCGCTTGGATGGCTTGATCAATCCAGGTATCAAAATTATCTTCTCCCAAGGGTGTGGGAACTTTCACTGAGAAGTACCGTAGTTTGCAATAATCACAAATGGTTGACAATACCTGCTTTTTAAGGAGCCCTGTGACTAGCTTCTCAAACCCCGCTACTAGGAGGGAAGAAGAGTCTTCAGAGGATGTAAGTGTTTTTGATGTGGTGAACTCTGGGTCTGGCGTGGTGCTACAACTGGCTGGACATGTATCTGATGTTTTTGGATGAATTAGACAAAGCTCAGTAATGTTAGCCAATTGTACACGGGTCCCTCGGAAATGGTCAAGGACTCCTTGCTTCCAATCTAGCAGCTCGTAGGTGAGAGAGGTGCTATGGTCTGGTTTGACATCAATCACCCACACCTTCCTGTCTGGGGACAATGTCCTCATAACTTGATAGATCTGCTCTTCAGCCCAGGCCTCTCCAGGAAGTTCGATCATCACGATTGACTCTGGGCAGGTGCCTTCTTCTCTACATCACTGGATTACAGTGGTGGGGTCCATTCTTCTGCTTATGGTGGAGTTGTCTTGAGGAGTTGATTGCAGAGTAACGGTATCATCCTGGACGACACCCCCATGTGTAGAGATACCCCTAAAGGAGCTTCAGTCTGTTACTCTGCCTCTCAACCCCAAAAGAGCTGTCCCAGCCCCTCTGGCATGCCTAGTGTACTTGCAAACACAGTAAAACAGACACAAATGTAGGAAGTTTGTTTACTGGGAGACTCTCCACAATCAAACAGTGATCTGGTAACTCAATAGTCAAGAATGGTAAACTGTGGTCTTTAATAGTGTTAATCAAACCCAAAATGCAGAATTCAAAATAGCACAGTCAAACAACTTAAATAGATCTAGAGTGGCCTATGCACTCAGGCATAAAGGGGAACTGATGTGGCTTAACAACGGTCAGTCTGTTCCCCTCAAACCCTGAAATCACAGACCCAGGCAATTAAATGTAAAGCAATAGGCCACAAATGCAATTTATCACTTTAACATTTATTGGCAGAGTTCCCCTTTAAAGGTAGTCACTGGAATCACTAAATTACTGATACTTAAGGAGTAACAGGAAGGGTCCCCACAATGGAGATATCCACGATCTTCAGCTAGCCTGGCCTTGGATTATAGTGACTGTTCAGCAGGGTGCAAGTATTCCTAAAAATGTGGGCACTGGTGAGGCAATGTTGCCAGACTACCATGTTTTTAAAGATGGGCAAACGCCCGCTCACCCATCCTGTGACCAAAGGATCAAGCGACAAGTTCCCCACAAGGCCTGACTGGCCATCTTGTAACCAGATCGGCCCACCTCTTCAGGAACGCCTGAAAATATAGCCTGGATTCCTCTCAGATGGGATATCCGTCACCGTCCGACTCCTGGAACAGTGGCAGGATCAGCACACTGAACTCTGGAGCTGTGGCAGGATCAACACACAGACCTCTGGAAATGTGGCTGGATGGATCCCCTCTGTGGGTGACAGCAGCCCCTCAGAACACGTCTCTATCTGCCTCATGGAGAACTCGCCTCAGCCTTCCACAATGGAGTCCTTAGCCAGCCCTCTGTTCTGCAAACTCCTCTGGGATTTGTAGTCCCACCCCTTTAAGGGTCAGTGAGGGTGCTCTGTCAGGGGACTTCATATTCCATAATCCTTGGCTGCAGGTGCTGCTGATTGGCTCTGTCCTCCTGCCAATAGTGAGACTGGAGAGAGAGCAGAGAGGGCTGATGTCTGTGTCTTTCAGGAGAGGGAGGGGTGAAAATCATCCTTGTAGCTAGTGGCAGGCAGCTCTTTCCCTCTTTGTGGATTCAATCCAGAGGCAGCCAGCTTGCAGAGCTACCTGCTACACTAGTGTTTCTCCATCTAGCTTCTCCTTGGGCAATGTTCTTCTCCTCTATGGGCTGTATTTTTCTAGGTTCTCTCAGTGTTGTATTTTATTGGATGCTGCAGCACAGGTACATTGTGTTGAAGTCGCAGTCACTAATTTATAAGTCTGCTAAATGCACTGGGCCAGTGCCCCAACAAACAAGTTCCTCCTGGTATTTTGTGGTGCATCTTGTTATTTTTTTAACCTAACCTGTCTTCTGCTGTTTGTCTGCCCTCCACCTGCCATAATCTGTAACTTTGATTGATACAGTACATCTTTGCTTGTATGCAATCTGCTCTGCCCTTTACTTATTTATATACTACTACTCCACTTGATAACTCAGTGTCCTGCTTCATTCTTCTGTCTTTCACCAGAAACGGGATATTACTGATTAAGAATAGACAAACTTTTCACTCCATGCCTTGGGTGAACTCTTGTCTATCACTGGCAATAGTACCCCAATCCTAACAATAACAGAATGTGGGTCATGTATATGTTATTACTGGTCAACCATGTCTTAAAAATGTAACCTCTTTCATGAGGGATTTGTAGTTAGTTAAAGCTAAACTTTGTCCAAAGCCAGTTTTTGGACATTAGCACTGTAAAAATTAATTAGCACTAATGAAGTGCGTAACATATGTGGCTGCTGCTGCATTGGGGAAAGATTTTATTTAATTCAGCTCACAGAGTACTTTTTCCTAATTTTAACGAAAAACCCTGTATTCTGTGAAAAAGATTGCAAGATGTTTTCTAAATGTATGGGTTAGCACCAGAAGTTTGGTGTTCACTGCACTGTAATAGCTGCAGTAGGGGGTAGAAGTTTTCCCTGCATGCAGCAGACACACATGTCACACACTTCATTAGTGGTAATTACATTTTATTATTATTATTATACAGGATTTATATAGCGCCAACAGTTTACGCAGCACTTTACAACATTAGGGCAGACAGTACAATTACAATACAATTTATTCCGGGGGGTAATCAGAGGGCCCTGCTCATTAGAGATTACAATCTAGGAGGGAGGGTCAAGTTATACAAAAGGGTAATAGCTGTGGGGGATGAGCTAATGGAGAAAATAGTGCGGTTGTTAGATGGAGGCAGGATAGGCTTCTCTGAAGAGGAAAGTTTTCAGGGATCGCCTAAAAGTGGATACATTTGGAGACAGTCTGACAGATTGGGGTAGCGTATTCCAGATGGTGGGCGAGGCTCGGGAGAAGTTCTGGAAGCGGATATGGGAAGAGGTGATGAGGGAGCTAGAGAGCGGGAGGTCTTGGGAGGAACAAAGAGGGTGATTAGGTTGGTATTTTGAGACTAGGCTAGTGATGTAGCTGGGGGCAGAGTTGTGGACGGCTTTGTAACTTAATGTTAGTATTTTGAATTTAATTTGTTGGGCAAGTGGCAGTCAATGGAGGGAATGGCAGAGAGGGGTAGCAGACACTGTGCGGTTTGTAAGGTGGATGAGTCTGGCAGCAGCATTCATGACGGACTGAAGGGGCATAGTCTATTTAAAGGTAAGCCAATGAGGAGGGAGTTGCATTAGTGAAGGCGAGAGATAACCAGGGAGTGAATCAGGAGCTTTGTGGTTTCCTTGGTTAGAAAGGGACGTCGTTTGGAGATGTTACAGAGGTTGAGGCGGCAAGCTTTGGAAAGTGATTGGATGTGGAGCCGAAAAGAGAGTACAGAGTCCAGGATAACACCTAGCACGCTGACATGTGGGGATGGGTGGATGGTTGTGCCATTGCTCTTGACAGATAAGTCAGGGGAAGAGGCACGTGGGGGAGGAAATATTATAAGCTCGGTTTTGGACAAGTTAAGTTTGAGGAAGTGGTGTGACATCCATACAGATATGTTTGTTAGTAAGTTAGTGATGCGTGAGGAGACTGATGGAATGAGTTGAGGGGTAGAGAGATAGATTTGTGTGTCATCAGCATAGAAATTATATTGAAAGCCGTGAGAGGCTATCAGCTGACCCAGGGAAGAGGTGTAGATTGAAAATAAAAGAGGTCCAAGAACAGAACCTTGGGGGACCCCGACGGAGAAGGGAAGAGGAGTGGAGGAAGTAGAATTGTAAGTGACACTGAAGGTGCGTTGGGATAGGTAGGATGAGAGCCACTGAAGAGCTCAGTCACGGAGACCAAGGGAGTAAAGTTTTTTGAGGAGGAGGGGGTGGTCAACAGTATCAAAGACAGCTGAAAGGTCCAGAAGTAGGAGTATAGAATAGTGTCCATTGGTTTTTGCAATTAGTAGGTCCATTGTGAGTTTTAAAAGAGCAGTTTCTGTGGAGTGTTGAGGGCGAAATCCAGATTGAAGGGGATCAAGAAGGTTATTCTTAATGAGGTGGTCACTCAGTTGGTTGTAAACCAGGCGTTCAAGGAGTTTAGAGGAAAAGGGAAGCAAGGAGATAGGGCGTAGGTTGTTAAGATTGGTAGTGTCCAAGGACGGCTTTTTAAGTATGAGGGTGACCAGTGCATGTTTTAGAGCATTGGGGAAAATGCCAGAGGTGAAGGAGAGATTGAAGATGTGGGTTAGAGAGTGTAGGATAGAGTCAGAGGGTGACTGTAGTGTTTGAGAGGGAATAGGGTCCAGGGGGCAGGTGGTTAGGTGGGTGTTAGAAAGGAGTTTAGCAACTTCATCTGTAGTAGCAGATTTGAATAAGGGAAGTGTCAATTGTACCTTTTAATATGGGGTCTTAACTGGGGGAGATACCTGTAGAGTGGAGATTTCATCACAGATTGTATCAATGTTGTTTTTGAAGTGATTAGCAATCTTCTGGGCAGTGAGTGAGTCAGTGGGTGGAGGCTGTGGAGGATGAAGTAGAGAGTTGAAGGTAGAGAAAAGTTTACGGGGACTTCATGAGAAGGTGTTATTAAGAGTTGTAAAATAGGTCTGCTTGGCAGTGTGGAGGAAAGAATAGTATTTTTGAAGGGCGGATTTATATTGGTTAAAGTCTTTGAGAGACTTAGTCTTGTGCCACAGACGCTCAAGAGCACGACTACGTTTTTTGAGAATTTTAGTGTCAACTGTTTGCCAGGGTTGTAGGGGTCGAGGCCTGATTCTGCATGTAGTAAAGGGAGCGAGCTGGTCCAGGGTGGAGGACAGGGATTTATTGTAGATGGAAGTGGCTTGGTTGGGGCAGGACAGGGGGGAGATTTTGTCATAGAGGTGGTCAGTAGCAGAATAGAAGAGAGAAGAGTTGAAGTTGCGAAAGTTTCTATGGGTGATGAGTCCAGTGAAGGCCACCCTGGGAGAGGGAAGCAGGAGAAGGGGTGTCAGATTCGTGAAGCCAGGTTTCGGTGAGAGCAAATAGATTAAAGGAATGAGTGACAAAGAGGTCATGAACAGCGGTGAGTTTGTTGTAGACAGAGCGAGCGTTCCAGAGGGCGCAGGAGAGAGGGAGGCTGGTGTTGGGAAAAAGAGGAATGGAGACTAAATTGCGTAGATTGTGACTACTGCCAGAGGGTGTAGGTTAATGGTGATGGGTGTGTTGCGTACAGTTAAATAAGGGAGGCCCATGGTTTGGGGAAATATCTCCAGCGGTTAGGAGAATCAGAAAGTAAGGGAGGTAATATGAGAATACGATTTGTATGAGGGGACATGCTTCAGTGTCCTGGGGGGTTTGTTAGCAAGTGGGCTTAGAGTTAGAAAGAGGGAGAGGGGAGAAGTGAGGGTGATATGTACAGATTGTGGGGTGGAGAAGAGGGGTGAAGAAAAGAGAGTTTGAGGAGAGAGGCTGCAATTGTGAAAAGGAGAGGTAAAGAATGCATGTTTCGGAGAGGAAGTTGAGATAATTTGGAAATGAGGTCACCTACAGTGTGCTGTGGTTTGCTTTGTGCAAATCGCTGAAGTGCAAGAGCGGAAGTGCCACTTATTTAAAGAAATGTAAATATCCAAAAAGAGTTCAGCTTTAATTGGACACCGCAGGAGGATGATATGGTGGCTAAGTAACAGGCTTTGTTCTTTTTTATAAACATTAACATCCCAGCATATGTGTAAAATAACCTGGTGCAGATTTTAGAGACATTGCCACTTACTAAATATTGCTATATATTTTCTGGGAAAGTATACTGGAGGGTCTAGTCGTCAGCCCCAGTAATCAACAAAGACAAGTCAGAACTCACAGCCATATTTAGGAATCTTCTTTTAAAAAAAAAATACATTTGAGGTTCCAGAAACAGTGGGGTTGATTTACTAAAACTGGAGAGTGCAAAATGTGGTGCAGTTATGCATGGTAGCTAATCAGCTTCTAACTTCTAACTTCTAATATTGCAGCATCTACCTCCAGTACCAAAAAGTTCTTGCATGCATTTTCTGAATGTACTTCAGTCAGAGGGTGAATTTGCTATATAGCATAATGCTGAAGGAATCCCTACTTCTTGACTTTAACAACCACACTGGTGTCAGTGATAACAGATACAAAAATATTTGTGGACTCAAATATATAAATCAGATTTCCTGTTTTTAGAGATTATGGATATTGAAGCTGCAACTAGTTGGATTTATGGCCATAAAATTAACGAGTATGATTAATGATCACCACTTCATTATCAGATTTATCATCACCTTCGCCAAAACCAGACACTGAATAATATGTCTTTTTTAGTTGTACTTGCTGCAACAGCTGTTATTGCTTTACCACATTTGTCTTACCTAATGAAGGACATGGCTTTGACTCACTACTGGGACTGCTAACATAGCAATAGTCTTAGCGGGCAGTTTGAGATTATTCTTTGGAAAGATGACTGCATTATATACAATCTGTGACAGTTTGTGTTGCAAAATGGGCTTTTTAAAAGTTTGTGGACATAGTAAAGACAGTGCCTGTGTGTTGGTTCTGCTTATTTAGTCTCTTACTGATACGTCTGGCACTAGCTTCCCTCCTACACTGGCCTGCTGTATTTTGTGTAGGTGGAGAACTGGCATTATCTGTGCCATACTCACAGATGTCACTTTCTTTTTAATGTCTAGAACAACAGTGATTGCTGTTTGGCGCATCCCTAAAATCCACACTTTTGTAAAGGCCAATAAATAGACACTGGGGTTAATTTATTAAAACTGGAAAGTGCCAAATCTGGTGCAACTGTGCATGGTAGCCAATCAGCTTCTCACTTCAGCTTGTTAATTAACCACTTCAATACAGGGCACTTATACACCTTCCTGCCCAGACCAATTTTCAGCTTTCAGCGCTGTCGCAGTTTGAATGACAATTGTGCGGTAATGCAGCACTGTACCCAAACAAAATTTTTATTATTTTGTTCCCACAAATAGAGCTTTCTTTTGGTGGTATTTGATCACCTCTGCGGTTTTTATTTTTTGCTAAACAAATAAAAAAAGACCGAAAATTTAAAAAAAAATAAAACTTTTGCTTTTGTTTCTGTTAAAAAATTTTGTAAATAAGTGAGTTTTCTCTTTCACTGATGGAAACTGATAAGGCGGCACTGACAGGCACTGATAAGGCAGCACCGATGAGGTGGCACCAATGAGCGGGCACCAACGATGGGCACTGATATGCGGCACTGATGGGCACTGGTAGGTGGCACTGATGGGTGGCACTGATATGCAGCACTGATGGGCATTGATAGGCGGCACTGATGGGCACTCATGGGTGGCACTGGGTGGCATTGGTGGGCACTGATGGGCACTGATAGGTGACACTGATGGGCACTGAAAGGCTGCAAAGATGGGTTCTTATGGGTGGCACTGATAGGCGGCACTGATGTGCACTGATAGGCGGCACTACTGGGCACTGATGGGCACTGATACGTGGCACTGATGGGCACTGATACGCGGCACTGATATGAGGCACTGATAGGCATCCCTGGTGGCACTGGCAGGAGTAGGCATTGGAGTGGGCACTGATTGGCAGCTGCCTGGGCATTGATTGGCAGCTGCCTGGGCACAGATTGGCATTTCCCTGGGGGCCTAGGGGACATACCTGGTGGTCCAGTGTGGATGGCTTCCCTGGTGGTCCTGGGCGGCTTCCCTGGTGGTCCTGGGTGGGATCCGAGGGGGGGCTGTGCTGATAAACAATCAGCACAGACCCCCCCTGTCAGGAGAGCAGCCGATCGGCTCTCCTCTACTTGCGTCTGTCAGAGGAAAAGCCGATCACTGGCTCTTCCTATTTACATCGTGATCAGCAGTGATTGGACACGGCTGATCACGTGGTAAAGAGTCTCCGTCAGAAAATCTTTACCTAGATCGGAGTTCCGGTGTGTCAGACTGAAACACCGCAACAACGATTGCCGAGATACGCGCCCCTGGGGGCGCGCAGCAGCTTAATATCCTGATCATGTCATATGACGTCCAGTCAGGATATTGAAACCACTTTGCCACCGTCATTTTGCTATATGGCGGGCGGCAAGTGGTTAAGCTTTGATAAAAAAAATGGAAGCTTATTGGTTTCTGGCTGCACCAAATGTTGCACTCTCCAGTTTTAGTAAATCAACCCCACTTTGTCTATATTATCCGGTTCCCGACCGCCGCACGCTGATATACGTCAGCAGAATGGCACAGGTGGGCAAATGGGCGTATCTTTGCAATTGCGCCCCCCCCCCTGCCCATGGCGGTCGGGTTAGTTAGGGGAGCAATCAGTCCTCAGGGCCAGACCAATTCTTCATGGTCTGGACCTGGTGATCACTCCTAACGAATGAAAAGCTTCCCCTGTCTGTGTAAGTGTAAACACAGACAGGAGGAAGTGACGTCATCTCTCCTCGTGGGGTCTTTTCGATTCCAGTGAGAGAGAGAGGATATCTAACTGTGAGTTGCACCAACAGTACACTGACATCAGCACACATAGGTACACTTGCCCCCCCCATCACCCCCCGATCTCCCCCCAGTTAACCCTTTCACTCCCTGTCACTGTGTCACCAACTGCAGTTTTCAGGTTTTTTCACTGATCACTGCGTTGGTGTCATTTGTGACTGAAATAAGTGTTAGGGCAGTTACTATTACCCCCCGATAGGTCTAGGTTACCCCCCTAAACCCCCCTACCCTTTCATCCCCTGTCGCCAGTGTCACTAATCAATTGCTGTATTTGTGTCACTGGTGACGCTAGTTAGCCAGTTAGGTGATTAGTTTCACCATCAGGTTTTTATAGCGTCAGGTACCCCCATATATACTACCTAATAAAGGTTTTAACCCCCTGGTTAACCCTTTCACCCCCTGTAGCCAGTGTCACTAATTGATCGCTGTATTTGTGTCACTGGTGATGCTAGTTAGCCAGTTAGTTTAACCGTCAGGTTTTTATAGCCTCAGGTACCCCCATATATTACCCAATAAAGGTTTTAACCCCCTGATTGCCGCCTAGTTAACCCTTTCACCTCCTGTCACCAGTGATCACTGTATTAGTGTTACGGGTGACACTGGTTAATTAGTTTGTTTGACAGATAGTGAAGAGGAAGTCACTCATCTGTCAGATTCAGGCTCAGAATACAAACCAGTAGACAGCAGCGGCGCCCTGACAGATAGCTCTGATGACGGAGTTGTGGTCCCTGCCAAGGTCAGGCGTAGCAGACCCAGTTCTTCTGCTGTTGTTGAGGTGCAAGAACCGCAGGGCTCTCGTATGGAGCAGAGAGCCAGTACTAGCGCCGCTCATCCTTCTGGTGAACTAGCAAGCACCAGCAGCCTAGTAAACCCTGGTCGTAGTCAAACCAGCACTGCAGTAACACGTGGTGATGTGGCGAGTCCCATAAGAGCAGTTCAAGCTGGTGCGGTGGCTAACACAGCTAGTGTCCAGCAGCCACCAAGAAGAAGACAAAGACAGGCCCGTCGAGCCCATAGTGCCCTTCCTGCTACATTCCCCAATCCTAATTGAGAACCCACCACTTATGCAGCACCCGTACTTCCCCCATTCACTGGCCAACCCAGAATTCAGGTGGAAACAGTTGATTTACGTCACTTGATTTTTATTCGCTGTTTTTCACGGAAGATCTCTATAGATCTATTGTGGACCAAAGCAATTTGTATGCTGGTCAATTCATCGCCGCTAATCCCCATTTGACCCTTGCCACAGATTGTCCCTTTCATGGGCATAACCAAAAAGATTGAGTTGCGGTCATATTGGTCCACTGACCCAATTCACCATATGCCCGTGTTCTCTGCCTCCATGACCAGGGCACGATATGAGCAGATCTTGCAGTTCATGCACTTCAATGACAGTGAACTCTGTCGTCCTCGGGGTGACCCTGGATACGATCAGCTCTACAAAATTCGGCTCCTCGCAAACCACTTCAACCAACAGTTTGCAGCCTTGTTTACTCCCGATCAAGTTGTCTGCATTGATGAGTTCCTGATTACGTTTTCTGGCTGCTTGTCTTTCAAACAGTATCTTCCCAGCAAGCGTGCCAGATATGGGGTAAGATGTATAAGGTCTGTGACAGGGCCACAGGCTATACATATAGTTTTATGGTTTACGAGGGAAGAGATAGTCACGTATAGCGGGAGAACTGCCCAGATTACATAGGGAGCGCTGGTAAGATTGTGTGGCACTTGGTGTCACCCTTATTCTGAAAGGGGTACCACTTGTATATGGACAATTATTACACGAGCGTGCCACTTTTTAGTCACTTGTTTGATCACCAAATTGGCGCATGTGGCACCATGCAATCTAATCGCTGGGGCTTTCCCCGGCGGCTTGTAGATTCCCGTCTTAGGTTGGGGGAGAGAGCCTGCTTGAAATGTAATAACTTGCTCACTGTGAAGTGGAGGGATAATCGGAATGTTTTTGTTCTGTCCTCCATTTACGTGTCCACGAATATAACCTTAATATGGGAGGGGTGGACCTCAACCTCAAGTTACAAAAAAAAGTATAAAAAAATAAAAAAATTGAAAAGTTAAAAAAAACTAAAAAAATATAAAATAAAAAAAACATAAATAGTTGTCGTTTTATTGTTCTCTCTCTCTCTATTCTCTCTCTATTGTTCTGCTCTTTTTTACTGCATTCTACAATGCAGTGTTTTATTGTTACTATGTTTTATCATGTTTGCTTTTCAGGTATGTAATTCTTTTATATTTTACTGTTTAGTGTTTACTGTGTTTTATTGTTAACCATTTTTTTTTTTACAGGTACGCCATTCAGCTGCAGCACTGGTTTATTTATCTTGACAGCAACAGCGTTTGCTCCCAAGATATGTAAAGCCGTGACTCCAGCTCTGTCGGAGGTGATTTCACCACCACAGATAAAAAAAAGAGCATATATGCAGAAGCATGGGGGCAGGGGTGGAGGAGCGATTTGCTCCTAACATTAGGGGCGGATTGCCCCATTCTTCGGCATATATTTTTTAGGCACAGATTGCGTAAAAAATAATTTTATTTTTACTGTTTTATTGTATTTGCTTTGCAGGTAGGGTAAGTCCAACTGGTAGTGTAATGTTACGTTGTTTTATTGTTAACTATCATTTGCTTAGCAGGCACGCCATTCAGCTGCAGCACTGATTTATTCATCTTGACAGCAACAGCGTTTGCTCCGACGATACATAAATCAGCGACTCCAGGAGGTGATTTCACCACCACAGTTAAAAAAAATGGTGCATGTATGCCCATCATTAGAAGTGGGTGGATCAATCTCTTTTTTTTGTTCAGCCCACAGGCTGCTTGAAAAAAAGAACATTACAACGTATGCCCAACAAGGACCAGCAACGTACTGGTATGTTGCTGGAATTTGAGTGATTATACCAGAATGATGCCTGTAGGTTTAGGTATAATCTTGGTATCATTCTTTGCAGCCCGCGGTCGGCTTTCATGTAAAAGCAATCCTAGCAGCTAATTAGCCTCTGGACTGATTTCATAAGCAGTGGGAGGGAACGTCCCCCCCCCCCGCCTTCCATGGTTTTCTCGGGCTCTCCTGTCCCAACAGGGAACACGAGAATGCAGCCAGTGGTTCCGCCAGCTGACCATAGAACTGATTAGAGACCAGAATGGCTCCAATCATCTCTATGAAATTATACCCCAAATTACATTCTGCTGCTTCTCCCAAGTACGGGGATACCACATATGTGAGACTTTTTTGGAGCCTAGCCACGTACAGGACCCCGAAAACAAATCACCTCCTTCAGGCTTTCTAAGGGCGTAAAATGGTGACTTCACTTCCTCACTACCTATCACAGTTTCGGAGGGCCTGAAACGTCAAGATAGCACAAAACCCCCACAAATGACCCCATTTTGGAAAGAAATCACTTCAAGCTTTTTGCTGAGAGGCATGTTGTGTCCATGGAATATTTGATATTTTGCCACAAGTTTCGGGAAAATTACATTTTTTTTTTTTTTTTTTTACACAAAGTTGTCACTAAATGATATATTGTTCAAACATGGCATGGTTATATGTGAAATTACACCCCAAAATACATTTGGCTGCTTCTGCTGTGTACAGGGATACCACATGCGTGAGACTTTTTGGAATTCATAATATAGGTGACAATCTTGCTCCCACATCACCTCCATGCTCTCTAGCCTCCCATCTCAGGTAAGTATTAAATCAGCATAGCCTATGGTTCTGTTTTCTCCCAGGGGCTTCCCTTGAATGTCTTCTCAAAGAGGTATATATAAAGGAAGAAGTGTAGTAACTTAGAATGAATTTATTAAAATTATAACATCATACAGTGCACTCACATTAAAAAGCCGAGTAACTGCGTATATCGGTTTGTGGATATACGTCATTACTTGGCTTTTTAATGTGAGTGCACCGTATGATGTTATGATTTTCGCGCTCTTCTTCCTTTATATATACCCCTTTGAGAGGACATTACAGGGAACGCCCTGGGAGACAACAGAGACACAACATATGTGAGAGCAGATCATCAGAAACAACTATAGAGGACCCCAAGAGGTGACTACACTTCAGTACACCATCCAAGGAACCATAGGCTATGCCGATTTGAAACTTACCTGAGGTGAGAGGCTAGAGAGCATTGAGGTGATGTGGGAGCAAGATTGTCACCTATATTATGAATAATCACCACTAAGGGTGTAGGGATATTGTGCACTACCTCAAAAAAAGGACTTTTTATATAAGAACTTGTATCAATGGACATGCACTATTATATTGTTGTTTAGATTTGTGTTAGGTGTCCAGCCTTGAGACACAAGTTATTATTTATGTACTAGGATCACTTTTATTACATGTTTTGGATCATTATTTATATTGCATGTTTATACACCTATTTTTTTATTGCTGCTGATTTAACACAGTGTGAAGAGTGTGACGATTGCTGGATGATTAGGGGCATCACAGAGTGATTGCTTTTAGCCTTGAGGTTACACCCAGCAACGTCCAACTGGTTTATTCACTGAAGTCACTTCATATTTATATTTATTTTGATGGTTATTAGGAGTGATTACTTGTCAATAAAAATTAAATATATGACAATAAGTAAAAAATAGTGGCGCTGAATAAATGCTCAAGTGGGTGTTTGATCACCAAAAAGTGAAAAGTGACTACAGGATACTAAGTATAAATATAAAAAATATATACTGTAACTAAAATAAAAAATAAAATGTTAAACAAAAAATAAATAATAAATTCATATTACACCCTGTGACAAGTGAAATGAGATGATAAAACAGTGAAACTAATCAATCAAAAAGACAAAATAATATATAAAAACTAGTCCATAAAGTGTTTGAAGGAAATCCAAACTCCAAACGTTTGATTTGCGGGCGTTTAGCCCGCCTTGCGAGTAGCTTCCGCCCGGCGCTTGTAGTAATATATTACTACGGCCGGGCGGTTTGATCGACATCTCAGATTGATGTCACTTCCTGTTTTCATTCTCCCATTGCGCCAGGGAGAAAGGAAACAGGAAGTACTATGAGAGGAACGGACGGACCTCTCCATCGCCACTGGAGAAGAGGACACCGCAGGACAGGAGAGGACACCACACAGCAAGGTAAGTAGTACCGCTGTGCTCGCGGGGGGTTCGATATGACACAGGCAAGGCTGCATTTGGGGGACACAGGAGGCTGCATTTGGGGGACACAGGAGGCTGCATTTGGGGGACAAGTGCTGCATTTAAGGGACACATGAGGCTGCATTTGGGGGACACAGAAGGCTGCATTTGGGGGACACAGGAGGCTCATTTGGGGGACACATGCTGCATTTGGGGGACACAGGAGGCTGCATTTGGAGGACACAGGAGGCTCTTTTGGGGGACACAGGAGGCTGCATTTAATGGAAACATATGCTGCATTTAAGGGACAGATGAGGGTGCATTTGGGGGACACAGGAGGCTGCATTTGGGGGACACAGGTGGCTGCATTTGGGGGACACAGGAGGCTGCATTTAGGGGACACAGGCGGCTGCATTTGGGGGACACAGGCGGCTGCATTTGGGGGACACAGGAGGCTGCATTTTAGGGACACATGCTGCATTTGGGGGACACAGGAGGCTGCATTTGGAGGACACAGGAGGCTGTATTTGGGGGGGACATGCTACATTTGGGGGACACATGCGGCTGCATTTGAGGGACACATGCGGCTGCATTTGAGAGACACAGGAGGCTGTTGAAGGACACAGGAGGCTGGATTTAAGGGACACATGCTGCATTTGGGGGACACAGGAGGCTGCATTTGCAGGACACAGGAGGCTGCATTTGAAGGACACAGGAGGCTGCATTTGGGGGACAAATGAGGCTGCATTTGGGGGACACAGGAGGCTGCATTTGGAGGACACAGGAGGCTGCATTTGGTGTGACACATGCTGCATTTTGTGTGACACAGGCTGCATGTATGGACAGACTTCGCTGGGGACACCTGATGGCATCTGGTGGCAGGCGACGTGGCAGGTGACACACTCGGGGCTCCCACTGATTCTGCATTATGGTGAGTTGAATGATTTAATTTTATAAACAATGTAATGATAGAAATAATGCGCTTCAATCATCCTGACACCATAACAACCATGGTGCCAGGATGATTGAAGTGCTAACACCAGGTGTTTGGAATATCTTTATCTGCTGATTGTTAAACTTTCTAGAATACACATTTCTATTGTTGCGTAGGATCTGGGCCTGCTGTCCCTCCATCCCTCTCTCCCTCTTCCTCCATCTCTCGTTCATCTCAGACGCTAACCACACCACATTAGAGCCACGCCCACTATTTCACTGAAACCACGCCCATTTTCACCAAGTCAGGGGGTCAAAAAGGAAGGGCGAGGTCTGGCGCCCCCCATCCTAAAACTTCACCAGCCGCCACTGGGCTTCATCCATTATCCTAAAATGAGGTGTTATTTCTAAAGCAGACTCATTGTAAGAATCATATAACAATATGTTATTCATATCATTTTACACCTATTTATGCATCTGGTAGAGGGTTGGGATATATATTTGTTTTCACACACATTTTTACATATTTAAACTGCAATGGTTGGATTTCATAGGTTCACTATTAGCACCCCCTATATTTTATTATTTATTTAGTGGTATACACTAGTTGGGTGGCAGCTTATTATTTTTTTCACTAGGTTTTTGTTTGATATTTACTTATTTAGATATGGACAAAAAATAGATAGGACTAATTGGATGGGAAAAATTAGGTTCAGGTCCACATCCCTTTTACATGTTGTACAAGAAAAGTTCCTCAAAAGGCGGGACTTTAAAGGAGCATGCACACACAAAGAAAAATATTTGGTAAAAAAATTAAAAATTTTATTCATTTAACATCATATCCTAAAACACATAATAACATTGAAATACACATAGAGTTGTAACATAAAAAAGAAGATGGAAGAAGCCCAAACTAGACAGATAGAATCCAATGCGTTTCGACATGTGAAGTGAGGGTCTTCTTCAGGGTAAAGAGAGGACTGAAAGGCTTCCATAAAAATACGAACAATCTATAAAGTTGATACAAAATATAATACGGTAATTATATATACATGTAGTGTTTATACAAGTACATACAACAGTTCAATCATTTATAGAACCATATATATTATGTTATCAAAAACTGACCTCATGTATTTGATGCTATATTCACTGAAGATCAATTACTCAATGTTAGAAGAGGAAGATGGAAAAGTCCACATAAAGCAGCAGGATGTTGGGTCATGTGCGAATCTCCTCCCGTGCACTACCAAAGTACCGCCCAGAAAGGAGAATGGAGAGCCAGCATGAGAGACAAGAGGGGGATTGGTGGGTTAACCAAACAGTGCAGGTCACATTGACCCGAGAGCAGAGAGGGTGGCCAAAAACTACTCCTTAGTGGCTAATGTGTCATCTGTGGCCACACTATACACCTATTCACAAAAATAAAATTTGAAAAAGATTTAATGGCTAATTGGAGTGATAAGCCAAAAAGAAATTGATAATTAATATTATTAATATTTATTACCCCAAAAAGGAGATAGAGACCATAGAGTCCAGTAGGTGACCTACCAATTGGTGTTATTTTTAGGATCACTTCTGATCACAAAAGAGTCCAAAAAATATGATGCAGACAGCCCCAAAGGAAAAATTTTATCCACAGGTTTCATAGGTGGAAAGAAACAGGCATATTGGAGTAAGTATACAACACCCTTTGTGCGACAATTCGCAAAATGTTTTGGAACAAAACGAAAATTATTTGGGAGATCTGGATGCTTTGCCACATTCACATATTGACAGTATCCACATCCCCCACATGTGTAGGTGTATTTTATGGAAGCCTTTCAGCCCTCTCCTTTTTCCCTGAAAAAGACCCTCACTTCACATGTCGAAACGCGTTGGACACTATCTGTCTAGTTGGCCGATGGTTTGAGCTTCTTCCATCTTCTTTTTTATGTTGCAACTCTATGCATATTTCAATGTTATTATGTGTTTTATGATATGATGTTAAATGAATAAAAATTTAACTTTTTTACCAAATATTTTTCTTTGAGTGTTCATGGTCCTTTAAAGTCCTGCCTTTTGAGGAACTTTTCTTTTACTTATTTAGATATTGTATACCCCTTGAAATTTTCCACATTTTGTCACGTTACAACCAAAAAAGTGGCACATAATTGTAAAGTGAAGGAAAATGATAAAACGTTTTCAAATTTTTTTACAAATAAATATCTGAAAATTGTGCCGTGGTTTTGTATTCAGAGTTAATACTTTGTAGAACCACCTTTCACTGCAATTACAGCTGCAAGTCTTTTTGGGTATGTCTCTACCGGCTTTGCACATCTAGAGAGTGAAATTTTTGCCCATTCTTCTTAGTTGTCCTGTGGACAGATTCTCCCACCTCACCTGTGAATCTCTGCAACTCCTCCAGAGTTAAGAAAAAGAAAAAGAATAAGAAAGGTGGACCTACTTACATACCGCTTTTGTTCCTGTATATGCCTTTGATGATCTTTATCATGTGAGTTTATCCTTTTTATGTTAATAAATTTGTATACATACGGTATCATACTATGCGAGTATTTTATTTAACTTTGCATGGTATGTGAATATTGGATCTGAGCTCCCTATTAGAGTACTACCTACAAGTTGCTGTTCAGTATTGTTTAAATCAAGGTATATTCCTGGTCTAGGATTTATCATGGCTGTCCAAGCAGGTGCAACTTTCCAGCCAGCTGGTATAAAAGTCTTTACGACTTGGGCGGTATAAGCCTTCCCAATTCACCAAAATCTGGTAAGCCTCCTTATGACTATTGGTGGTGGCTTACTTACTATCCCAACCTCCTTCCAAGTGATATCTGATGCATATGTATCCTGATATGGATGATTATTTTTCTTAATTTTTTGGCCTCTTTCTTTATATCTGCTGACATCCTTTGGATTTTTGTATTATTAGATCTCTTATGTCCATAGTGTGGCACATTTTCAAACAGTTATATATATAACTTTTTCACAATTGTTATTCACTTATTTTCTCTAAGTCATTAAAGTCACTTGTCGTGCACATGTGCATTTATTATATGGTTAATATGTTTTATTCCCTTATTGGGTACATTTGGATCATTAATAATCCTCTTTTGTGATATTATATCATTCCATTATCAATCTAATGGTTAATTTATGATTTATAGCGCTACACTTTCACTTATTATGCATATAGCTCCTCCAGAGTTACCATAGGCCTCTTGGCTGCTTTTCTGATTAATGCTCTCCTTGCCCGGCCTGTCAGTTTAGGTGGATGGCCATGTCTTGGTAGGTTTGCAGTTGTGCCATACTCTTTCCATTTTCGAATGATGGATTGAACAGTGCTCTGTGAGATGTCCAAAGCTTGGGATACATTTTTACAACCTAACCCTGCTTTAAAATTCCCCACAACTTTATCCCTGGCCTGTCTTGTGTGTTCTTTGACCTTCATGATGCTATTTGTTCACTAAAGTTCTCTAACAAAGCTCTGAGGTCCTCACAGAACAGCTGTATTTATTCTGAGAATAAATTACACACAGGTGGACTCTATTTACTAATTAGGTGACTTCTGAAGGCAATTGGTTACACTAGATTTTAGTTAGGGGTATCAGAGTAAAGGGGTCTGAATACAAATGCACGCCACACTTTTCAGGTATTTCTTTGTAAAAAATGTTGAAAACCATTTATCATTTTCCTACCACTTCCTTCCACTTTTTGTTGGTCTATCACATAAAATCCCAATAAAATACATTTAGGTATTTGGTTGTAACATGACAGAATGTGGAAAATTTAAGGGATATGAATACTTTTTCAAGGTACTGTATATATGTACTGTAAATGTACAGTAAGTGATCAATTATTGAATTACAATTTTTGTAATATATGAAAAAAGAATGTTGTTTTCTCAAATCATTATTCATCTTTAGATACTTCCCCACTCCGTCTGATGAAGCAGACTGAGGTCTGAGAAATGAGACAAGGTTACCACCTGTGACGGGAGGGTGGGGGGCTTGTAGAACCCAGCTTCCTATGGAGAGCACTGGAAGCTCCTGGTCCAGCATCTATGGCCCCTCCTATGTGTAATGCCCCGTACACACGGTCGGACATTGATCGGACATTCCGACAACAAAATCCTAGGATTTTTTCCGACAGATGTTGGCTCAAACTTGTTTTGCGTACACACGGTCGCACAAAGTTGTCGGAATTTCCGATCGCCAACAATGTGGTGACGTCAACCACGTACGACGAGACTAGAAAAGGCCAATTCAGAACCAAGCGCGGCATCCTTTGGGCTCCTTTTGCTAATCTCGTGTTAGTAAATGTTTGGTGAGAGACGATTCGCGCTTTTTTAGACTCGTGGCTTACAGATCGTTTTCTGCAGTTCAGTTTGTGCTTGTGGGTTTGTATCTGCTCTTCAGTGTGTGCAAGCAAGCCACACGTGACTTTGTCATTGTGTTCTTGTTCGTTCGTTACTGTTTTTCAGGTCGCTCTTCACAGGCCTTGCTGTTCTTCAGTGCGTTCTGTTACTTCGTTCTGAGCAGCCGACCTTTTTCTAGCCATGTTGCGTATACGTACTCCTCGTAGAGTTCGTGCTGTGCGGGGGCTTGGTGTTGGGGTCCTGACCTTGACACAAGTCCAGTGCATGAACAGGGTGGGGAGGAGTTCATGTACCAAGAATTGGTTGCTTCAGCGTGACCAGTTCTTTCATATGCCTTTGCTCCGTGAGATCCGTGATAATAATCCTGATGATTTCAGGTACTTTCTCAGGATGACAGACCCCGTTTTTCACCTTTTGTTGGCTTCGCTGACTCCCTATATCAGCAGGCAGGATACCTGCAGGAGGCAAGCCATCACTCCGGAGCAGAGGCTCATCGCTACCCTGCGGTACTTGGCGACAGGGAGAGGCCTGCAGGACTTGAAGTTCTCGACAGGCATCTCCCCCCAGGCTCTGGCGATCATTATCCCAGAGACCTGTTCTGCCATCATCCAGGTCCCGCAGAAGGAGTATATGAAGGTAAGATTTTTATCCTTTTATATCACATTTTATTGTATTGAATGTTTGCTAATATATTGTATTTCTTTCCTCATTCCCTAATTACATGATTGTAATATGCTGTGAATGTCCCCTTGTTCTCATGCATGCTGGATTTTTATGTAATTATTTTTTTAGTCCTTCATACATATTTGCCTTCCCTTACCTCCCCAGCATGCTCTCCTGGCCCTATATTCACCTCATGTAGTCTTTTAACAATATATTTGATCAGCTCCATACTAGTGCTTTACCCCAAACACCCCCTAAAATGTTTAGAAATCTGATTTGTGCTTTAAATTCAGGCAGAGTGCCAAAGGCTTTTTTTTGTAGTGTCCCCAAATCATTTTTATTAACCCTCCCTTCCCCCAACTGCTAAGTCAGCTGATCCCAATTCTCTATCTATCCTCAATCATCTATCTGCTGACTTTGTCAAACCCATACACACTATACACATCTCTTTTGTGGTCAGATGTATGGATGAATTGCCCAAAGCATGTAGTGCAAGGGCCTGCCTGTATACTTTCAAATGGTACTGTTTAAAGTTTTTGTATCCTATTATTATCTTGATAGGTAATAGCAGAATGTTGAAATGTGCTCAAATGAGTACAGTGTGTATTTATATCTTTGTATTATGACACTTCTTACCTGTCAAGTGGGCTGCCAATAGTGTAACTAAGGAGGGGCCGTTCCAAGTAATACCCTGTAATTAGGCATTCATCTCTCAATAAAGTGAAGAGGGTTACCTGTTCAAGATTCCCACCCCCCTATAATGTTAGAAATGGCCCATGAGAGGGGGGAGGGGGAATATGATAGGTGTACCTTATACTTTGGTGTTGTAAAATTCCCCTTAATAAATGTTATCTGGATGTTGGCCAAGAATGTTTGTGTCTAATCTGCTTTCCATGTTTATGTGCAAAAATACTAAGTTTTTTTTGTTTTCCTCAACAGTTTCCTTCCACGCCACAGGAATGGCAGACTGTGGCCTCCCACTTTGCCCAGCGGTGGGACTTTCCTAACTGCGGAGTAGCAATTGATGGGAAACACGTCCACATCGTCCCACCACCCAACTCAGGGTTGTACTATTATAATTACAAGGGGTTCAATAGTATTGTGATGTTGGAGGTGGTGTCGGCTAATTACGTCTTCCTGTATGTGGACGTGGGGAAGAATGGCCGGATGTCCAATGGTGGAGTCATCGCCCAGACGGAGTTTTACAGGCGTCTCCAGAATGGCAGCTTGGACTTGCCACCTCCAGAAGAGAATGTGGAAGGACTCCCATTTGTCTTCGTTGCGGATGAAGCATTTGCGCTGGGGGACCATCTTATGCGGCCATTCCCGATGAGGACCCTCACCCCGGAACAGAGGGTTTTTAATTACTGGCTGGCCAGAGCCAGTAGAGTGGTGGAGAACACATTTGGAATCATGGCCAGCCGGTTCTGCCTATTTCTGACACCCATCCATATGGCGGAGTATAAACTTAATCATATAATCCTGGCGTGCTGTGTTCTACATAACTTTTTACGGCAACATTCTGCCAACTATGCTGGCTCAGTTGGGCCTGAGGCCGGAATTATAAATGAAACAACCCTGACGGCGCTTGAAAGTGGCCGTCCTGGCTTGCCCTCCCTGAGTGCCCATGATGTCCAGTTAAGATACCTTGAGTTCTTTGTGGGTAGGGGGGCCATCAATATGCCAGACAATTTGTGAAGCCTTTATCAAATAAAAAAAAGCAAATCTTTGGTGACATTTACTGCTGTGTTGTGTTTGTTTTAGCTGACCCTGACAGAAATGTGGGGAGTCCTGAAAATGGCAAAGACACTTTGCACTACAAGTGCACTTGAAACTGCACTGAAACTGCACTTGTAGTACAAAGAGGATTTGCCCTTAGGATATAACCCCCATTTTCACAGAAAGCAGCAATTACATCACCACAAAAGTGTTGTAGCGTTGAGACAATAATCCACACATTCTTGATTAACAATCATTTTAATACCTGCACAATCAGATGTGCATTTAGAAAATGTTTTTAAAACAAACCAACATGTTTGTTGTATAACAATTTTTGGGGTGCCATTATCAAAAATAGAAATGTCCATTTAAGATAAAACAGGCATGTGTAAAACCAACAAGAAAGACACAAATCTTGAACTTACAAAGTTCACATTTGGTAGAACTTGAAGGCAATATCAGACATGAGTATTTAGGAACTGTGTTTGATATTGCGTTCAGATGGGGTGAAGTCACCCCAGGAAAAGCCAAATTTGGAAGATGCACACAAATTTGCCAATGTCAACAAGTGCTAGCTGCCATCACGGGGGATCAAGGGACGTGTTTTGGAGGAGAAACCCCTTCCTCTCAGCTACTTTATTATTGAGGAAGGGGTCGCACCCCCAAAACGCGTCCATTGATCTCCCGTGATGGCAGATAGCACATGTTGGCACACTGTGTGCATCCTCCAAATTTTGCTTTTCTAAAAATCGCTAAAACATTTAGAACTTTGTAGCACACAAAAGAAGAAAGTGATTTGGAGGGGTTTTAAACTCGCCCCAAAACATCAATGATGTTTTTATTTTTTTGAATAACATCATTGATGTTTTTCTTGAGGTTTTTCCAATTCTAAATTACACCCCATGATCTCCCCGATCAGGATCTGGGCACTTTCTGATGTGAAAGGATCTGGATCCACAACATCACGATCATCTAAAAAGAGAGAAACCAAACAAAAACAGGTATCAAAAATATGCGGGCATCCATCTCTTACCTGAGCCTGTGGTCGCAGACACTCACCTGTTGTGGTGACTAGTTCCACCACATCCTCTTCCTCCTGCTCTTCTTGTGTTGGGGGGATTTCCCCTTCTTCCAGAGGGGAGGGGGTCTGTGGTCTCCTCTGTGTCCTCCGAGTCTTTTCTCCCCTATGTAAAACAAAAATGCTATACTTAGCACACAGATATTTGATGGCAGAAGTATAAATAGGAAACATTGCTTGGAAGTGGGGTACAATTGTCAATTTTGGCAGAGTTCCAAAATGTAGCATTTTCAGTGTCCTTTGTCAAGCTTCAATAATTTACCTGTTTAGTACAAGCTTCACAGATGGAGACCCCCCTATAGTATACACTGGAGCACCTGTGTGCCCCCCCCCTAATAAAAATGGTGTTCTGGTGTACCACACTAGTGCTCTAGTGTCCAGATGTGAAAACAGCTGCTCAGTGTCCTCTCCTTACACAGAATCTAGTTTGCATTTCATTCTAGTAACAAAGCCATCTACACAACCAAATTAGTTTCATACAAGTAGGGCGTAAAAAATGTGGCCAAATGCATATGGCAAAAACAATGGTGTTTTATAGGGCGAAAGAAAAATGTTTGATACGAACGAATAATGTGCCCATGAACATGAAAGTTGCCATTTTTAAATGTACACTTTTAAGAAAAGCACATGGAGCAGCACGAACGTAATAAACATAAAGAATAGGAACACAGCACAACTACTTACTTTTTTGCAGCACTCTCCGGATCTTTCTGTACTACTCATGTTCTCATAAATTGAGGTCCGACCACCGTTTCCTGAGCTGATCTTTCGATCGTCGTACCCCGAAATTCCGGTGCAGACTCCTGACCACTTTCGCCATGATCTTGGCCTTTCTGACATTGGGGTTGGGGTAAGGTCCATACTTTCCATCATAGTCGGCCTTCTTCAGGATGTCCACCATCTCCAACATCTCCCCAAAGGACATATTTGAGGCCTTAAATCTCCTTCTGGATCGGGACGTGTCCGGATCCGGGCTTTTCTCCTCCTCCTCCTCGTTTCTGTAATTAGCACGCACCTGCTGTGTATCCACAATGTGCTCTTCCCCCACTGCGCAGAACGAAAAGGGGCAGGGAATAGACTAGAAAGAACGTCAAGGGCAGGCGGAGTTACACGCATGCGCAGTGTGTATAAAGCGTAACACGCATGCGTATTACGTACGATCTGTGAGCGGAGGAAGGAGCACCGGAGGCGCCGATCGTAATAACGAAGGTAAGAGCCAAACTTGGGCCTATACTGCTTCTAGATCGAGGCCTATATTGTAACAAGATTAGGAGAGTTTTGGCTGACATTAGGGTTTGTCTTGTGTTGTGTCTTGCAGTGAAAATGGATATCTTGAACGATACCGACTTCATGGCAATATTCATTGACATGTTCAGGGAGCTGCCTTGTCTGTGGGAGATCAACCACCTACATTATAAGAACCAAACAAAGAGGAAGGCAGCGCTGGATCAATTGTTGGAAATTGTGAAGCAGGTGATCCCCACGGCAGACATCACCTATTTGAAGATCCTAATTGGTGGCCTGAAGAGCACATATGTAAGGGAGCGCAAGAAAGTCCAGGATTTGCAGAGATCCGGAGCAGCAGATGACATCTATGTCCCCAGGATGTGGTACTATGACAGGCTGCATTTTCCTGCAGGTCAGACTGAACCCAGGCCATCACTCTCCAGTCTTCCTTCCACGCTTCCTTCCACCCCAGCTAAGACTTCTGACGCCCAACCTGGGCCTTCCAGGCAGCAACATGTGGGGGAGCCCAGATTGAGCCAGGTATAGCATTCCTCTAAATATTTCAGGTTGTCCAATCAATGATGTTAACTAGATGTTAGTTTGGAGTACTAATTTATGATTGTGATTGATGATGTAAAACATTACAACCATGTCCCTTTTTCATACACAGGGAAGTCTCAGCCAGGAGGTGGCCGAGCAGGCTGCCTGATATGCAGGTCCCTCCCCTACACCTGCAAAGAGAAAGTGGCAGGAAGAGGAGTACCCTAGAGGAGGCTGTCAAAGGCCTCTTTTGGAAGGCTACAGAGGCCCTGGGAGCCCCCCACACTGTGGAGGAGGACTTTGCTGGCATAATTGCCTGTAAAATGCAGCGGATGGAGGAGGGCCAACAACTTGAGAGGCCAAATAACATCTGATACCCACATTTGTGACCTCACACATGGTCCTCCTCCTCCTCCACCAGGTCCTACTACTCCTTCTCCTCCTCCTCCTCCTCCTCCAGGTCCTACTAGTCTTCCTCCTCCTCCAGGTCCTACTCCTCCTCCTGCCACATCTCCAACAGCAGAGCCACAGCCAGGAAGGAAGTGTGGAAGGAAGACCAGAAAGTGATGACCCTGGATCCAGTCTGGTCTGGCAAAAGATTCAGCCTCTTATAATACCACAGCCTGGGGACAGAGATGTCATCTGCTGCTTTCCGGATCTCTGGGACTTCTGGACCAGACTGCACTCCCTTACATATGGACTCCTCAGGCCACCAATTTTGATGTTCAAGAATTGATGTCTGCCCTGGGGGTCCAAGGCTTCGCTCATTTCTGCTGTTTGTCCAGCGTTGCCTCCCTCTTTGTTTGGTTCTGAGCCCTTAACCACTTCAGCCCCGGAAGGTTTTACCCCCTTCCTGACCAGAGCACTTTTTACAATTCGGCACTGCGTCACTTTAACTGCTAATTGCGCGGTCATGCAATGCTGTACCCAAACGTAATTTGCGTCCTTTTCTTCCCACAAATAGAGCTTTCTTTTGATGGTATTTGATCACCTCTGCCGTTTTTATTTTTTGCGCTATACACGGAAAAAGACCGAAAATTTTGAAAAAAAATGATATTTTCCAATTTTTGTTCTAAAAAAAATCCAATAAACTCAATTTTAGTCATACATTTAGGCCAAAATGTAATCGGCCACACGTCTTTGGTAAAAAAAATGTCAATAAGTGTATATTTATTGGTTTGCGCAAAAGTTATAGCGTCTACAAACTAGGGTACATTTTCTGGAATTTACACAGCCTTTAATTTATGACTGCCTATGTCGTTTCTTGAGGTGCTAAAATGGCAGGGCAGTACAAAACCCCCACAAATGACCCCATTTTGGAAAGTAGACACCCCAAGGAATTTGCTGAGAGGCATGTTGAGCCCATTGAATATTCTTTTTTTTGTCCCAAGTGATTGAATAATGACAAAAAAAAAAAAAAAATTACAAAAAGTTGTCACTAAATGATATATTGCTCACACAGGCCATGGGCATATGTGGAATTACACCCCAAAATACATTTAGCTGCTTCTCCTGAGTACGGGGATACCACATGTGTGGGACTTTTTGGGAGCCTAGCCGCGTACGGGACCCCGAAAACCAATCACTGCCTTCAGGATTTCTAAGGGCGTAGATTTTTGATTTTACTCCTCACTACCTATCACAGTTTTGAAGGCCATAAAATGCCCAGATGACATAAAACCCCCCCAAATGACCCCATTTTGGAAAGTAGACACCCCAAGCTATTTGCTTTGAGGCATGTTGAGTCCATGGAATGTTTTATATTTTGACACAAGTTGCGGGAAAGTGACAAATTTTTTTTTATTTTATTTTTTTTTTTTTTTTTTGCACAAAGTTGTCACTAAATGATATATTGCTCACACAAGCCATGGGCATATGTGGAATTGCACCCCAAAATACATTTAGCTGCTTCTCCTGAGTATGGGGATACCACATGTGTGGGACCTTTTGGGAGCCTAGCCGCATACGGGACCCCGAAAACCAATCACTGCCTTCAGGATTTCTAAGGGCGTACATTTTTGATTTTACTCCTCACTGCCTATCACAGTTTCGGAGGCCATGGAATGCCCAGGTGGCACAAACCCCCCCAAATGACCCCATTTTGGAAAGTAGACACCCCAAGCTATTTGCTGAGAGGCATGGTAAATATTTTGCAGCTCTCATTTGTTTTTGAAAATAAAGAAAGACGAGAAAAAATTTTTTTTTTTTTCTTTTTTCAATTTTCAAAACTTTGTGACAAAAAGTGAGGTCTGCAAAATACTCACTATACCTCTCATCAAATAGCTTGGGGTGTCTACTTTCCAAAATGGGGTCATTTGGGGGGTTTTTTTGCCACCTGGGCATTCCATGGCCTCCGAAACTGTGATAGGCAGTGAAGAGTGAAATCAAAAATTTACGGCCTTAGAAAGCCTGAAGGCGGTGCTTGGTTTTCGGGGTCCCGTACGCGGCTAGGCTCCCAAAAAGTCTCACACATGTGGTATCCCCGTACTCAGGAGAAGCAACAGAATGTATTTTGGGGTGTAATTTCACATATTCCCATGGCATGTTTGAGCAATATATCATTTAGTGACAACTTTGCGCAAAAAAAAATAAAAAAAATAAAAAATTGTCTCTTTCCCGCAACTTGTGTCACAATATAAATTATTCCATGGACTCAACATGACTCTCAGCAAATAGCTTGGGGTGTCTACTTTCAAAAATGGGGTCATTTGGGGGGGTTTTGAACTGTCCTGGCATTTTATGCACAACATCTAGAAGCTTATGTCACACATCACCCACTCTTCTAACCACTTGAAGACAAAGCCCTTTCTGACACTTATTGTTTACATAAAAAAATAATTTTTTTTGCAAGAAAATTACTTTGAACCCCCAAACATTATATATTTTTTTTAAAGCAAATGCCCTACAGATTAAAATGGTGGGTGTTTCATTTTTTTTTTTCACACAGTATTTGCGCAGCGATTTTTCAAACGCATTTTTTGGGGAAAAAACACACTTTTTTACATTTTAATGCACTAAAACACACTATATTGCCCAAATGTTTGATGAAATAAAAAAGATGATCTTAGGCCGAGTACATGGATACCAAACATGACATGCTTTAAAATTGCGCACAAACGTGCAGTGGCGACAAACTAAATACATTTTTAAAAGCCTTTAAAAGCCTTTACAGGTTACCACTTTAGATTTACAGAGGAGGTCTACTGCTAAACTTACTGCCCTCGATCTGACCTTCGCGGCGATACCTCACATGCATGGTGCAATTGCTGTTTACATTTGACGCCAGACTGACGCTTGCGTTCGCCTTAGCGCGTGAGCAGGGGGGACAGGGGTGCTTTTTTTTTTTTTTTTTCTTTATTATTATTATTTTTTTATCTTATTTTTAAACTGTTCCTTTCATTTTTTTTTTAAATCATTTTTATTGTTATCTCAGGGAATGTAAATATCCCCTATCATAGCAATAGGTAGTGACAGGTACTCTTTTTTGCAAAAATTGGGGTCTATTAGACCCTAGATTTCTCCTCTGCCCTCAAAGCATCTGACCACACCAAGATCGGTGTGATAAAATGCTTTCCCAATTTCCCAATGGCGCTGTTTACATCCGGCGAAATCTAAGTCATAAAATGCTCGTAGCTTCCGGTTTCTTAGGCCATAGAGATGTTTGGAGCCACTCTGGTCTCTGATCAGCTCTATGGTCAGCTGGCTGAATCACCGGCTGCATTTTCAGGTTCCCTGTTGAGACAGGAGAGCCAGAGAAAAACACGGAAGACGTTGGGGGGGGGGCATTCCCTCCCACTGCTTGTAAAAGCAGTCTAGAGGCTAATTAGCCGCTAGGATTGCTTTTACATGAAAGCCGACCGCTGGCTGAAAAGAATGATACCAAGATGATACCTAAACCTGCAGGCATCATTCTGGTATAACCACTCAAAGTCGTGAATGGCGTACCTGAAGACAAAAAAATGGTTAACAATAAAGCACAGTAAACGGTAAGGTATAAAAAATTGCATACCTGAAAAGCAAACATGATAAAACATAATAACAATAAAACATTGCAGAATAGAATACAGTAAAAAAGAACAGAACAATAGAGAGAGAGAATAGAGAGAGAAAGAACAATAAAACGACAACTATTTTTTTTTTATTTTATATTTTTGTATGTGTTTTTTTTTTTTTTTTTACACTTTTTTTTGTAACTAACTTTTATAATGGTAACCGGTTCCAGGTTCGGGTCTCTCAAAATGCGATGGCATCTTGGGAGACCCTGTGAAAGTGTGTCCTAGTCTGTGCAATGCTGTACCCTACGCTAATAGTCAACTAGTGCATGGTAGCGTTCAAAATATTCACCAATGCAAAGACCAGGATTGTCAGGACAGGAGGGACAATAATAGCGGGTGTCAAGCCTATATCCGCGCTTGCTGCAGACACGACATCTTTTTTGGGGGGGTTTGTTGGGTAGGGGTACTCGGGAGGACATAAAAATGCCTCTCATGCAGCCGACTGCATTTGGTTGGGGATGTGAATGGGGGAAGTACGGGCGCTGCAGAAGCGGTGGGTTCCCAATTAGGATTGGCGAATGCAGCAGGAAGGGCACTATGGGCACGATGGGCCTGTGTTTGTCTTTTTGGTGGCAGCGGGACACTACTTGTGCTTGCCACCTCACCATCTTGAACTGCACTTATGGGACTCGCAACGTCACCACGTGTTACTGCAGTGCTGGTTTGACTACGACCGGGGTGTACTAGGCCGCTGGTGCTTGCCAGTTCACCAAAACACTACCAAAAAAACTGTTAGCGATCGCAGGGATCAGGCCTGACTCTGCGAACGCTGCAGTTATGCGTTTAGTGTTTTGTAAGTGACAGTGATCGATTGATACTGCACTTGGGTGGGCTGGGCTGGGCCGGGCGGAGGGGCAAAACGCAGGTGCTAGCAGGTATCTGGGCTGATCCCGCTAACACTGCGTTTGTGGGAACCCTAAACTGCTGGGGACGCTAGTATAGATCTGATCAGATCAGATATTGATCCGATCAGATACTATACCACTAAGGGAGGCATATGCTGCGTGCGTGGGTGTTAGCGGTACTGGCACTAACCTGACGCTGCCTGGGGCTGGTGCTTGCCAGTTCACCAAAACGCTACCAAAAAAACTGTTAGCGATCGCAGGGATCAGGCCTGACTCTGCGAACGCTGCAGTTATGCGTTTAGTGTTTTGTAAGTGACAGTGATCGATTGATACTGCACTTGGGTGGGCTGGGCTGGGCCGGGCGGACGGGAAAAACGCAGGTGCTAGCAGGTATCTGGGCTGATCCCGCTAACACTGCGTGTTTGGGAACCCTAAACTGCTGGGGACGCTAGTATAGATCTGATCGGATCAGATATTGATCCGTTCAGATACTATACCACTAAGGGAGGCGTATGCTGCGTGCGTGGGTGTTAACGGTACTGGCGCTAACCTGACGCTGCCTGGGGCTGGTGCTTGCTTGCCAGTTCACCAAAACGCTACCAAAAAAACTGTTAGCGATCGCAGGGATCAGGCCTGACTATGCGAACGCTGCAGTTATGTGTTTAGTGTTTTGTAAGTGACAGTGATCGATCGATACTGCACTTGGGTGGGCTGGGCTGGGCCGGGCGGAGGGGCAAAACGCAGGTGCTAGCGGGTATCTGGGCTGATCCCGCTAACACTGCGTTTTCGGGAACCCTAAACTGCTGGGGACGCTAGTATAGATCTGATTGGATCAGATATTGATCCGTACAGATACTATACCACTAAGGGAGGCGTATGCTGCGTGCGTGGGTGTTAGCGGTACTGGCGCTAATCTGACGCTGCCTGGGGCGACGCATATCACCGCCGGGCGATCAGGGGACTAAACCTTTATTCGGTAATAAACGGCGGGTGCCCTGACACTATAAAAAATAAACGAACTAACCAGCGTCACCCGTAACAGTTATACGGTGATCAGTGGTGAAAGGGTTAACTAGGGGGCAATCAAGGGGTTAAAACCTTTATTAGATAGTATATGGGGGTCCCTGTCGCTATAAAACGCTGACGGCGAACCTAAATATTTACGTCACTAACTAGCGTCACCAGCGACATTAATACAGCGATCAGAAAAATGATCGCTTAGTGACACTGGTGACAGGGGGTGATCAAGGGGTTAAAACTTTATTAGGGGGGGTTAGGGGGGTACCCTAGACCTAAAGGGGGTAATACTCACTGCCCTAACACTGTAACTGTCACAAACTGACACTATGCAGTAATCAGAAAAAAAAAAAATACTGCTAATGTCAGTTTGTGACAGGGGGGGGTGATTGGGGGGGGATCGGGGGGCGATCGGGGGGGGATCGGGGGTGTAAGGTATGCCTGGCATGTTCTACTGTGTGTGTGTGTGTGTTGTGCACTCACTTGTCTTCTCTCCTCGGCGCTGGGACGGAAACTGCCAGACCGAGGAGAGATGACATCACATCCTCTGCCTGTGTGAAACTACACACAGGCAGAGGAGGATTCCCATTGGCTGAGAGCGATCGCGAGGGGGGGGCCACGATCGGATGGTCTCCCCCTCGCCTCCCGACGCTCCCAGTCAAATGCCGACCGCCGCTGGCACCGGGGGGGGGTCCGATCGGACCCCCCGCCCGCGGGAGGCAGATCACGTACGGGTACGTGATTCTGCCTGCCCGTGCCATTCTGCCGCAGTATATCTGCGTTAGGCGGTCGGCAAGTGGTTAATAAAGGATTTTTGGTTTCAATTATACTTGCCTATGTGTGTTTTCCTTCAAAAAGGACAGTTTGTTTGTGAGGATTCAGGTACATTTTAAATATACAATGTGAAATTAACAAGGGACACCAACACCAAACAATCTCCTTGAGATTAAATAATACAAGATAATAATGGTGTTGTGGTAACTTGACACACAAAACACAAACAAAAATATTCTGGAGTAAAACTAAAAATAAAATAAAACAAAAGATCAGCCTTTGAAAAAATACAAACCTAAAATTAAAAAAAATCTGCCTTTAAAAAAACAAAAAATATTTTTGTGAGATGTGACAAATCAAAATATATTAAGGGAATCCCGATAAATAATAAAGAAATAAGTTTGTGAGAAGTCTGTGTGAATATGAGCAGCAAAACTACTTCATTCTTCTCACATTATAAAGAAGAAGAGAATGCGCTGTATTAAACCATTTTTAACATTGCACCGTGACGAAAGTGTTGTATCCATTGCGAACGCTAAGTTTACCAGACCGAGCTGTTCCGTCTCGGAATTTCTTCTGAGCATGCGTGGCACTTTGTGCATCGGAACAGGCCACACACGGTCGGAATTGATGCGATCGGATTTTGTTGTCGGAAAATTTTATAGCCTGCTCTCAAACTTTGTGTGTCGGAAAATCCGATGGAAAATGTCCGATGGAGCCCACACACGATCGGAATATCAGACAACACGCTCCGATCAGACATTTTCCATCGGAAAATCCGACCGTGTGTACGGGGCATTAGTCACCCTGTGGTGACCGAGAACTCCAGTTGGGTCTGCCTAACCCAACTCACCGTACAACCACACCGGACTCAGCATTTCCTTTTGACACTGTTGTCCTGGATTCTGTGTGTGTGGTTTGTGCTGAAGACGCTTGGGACATTACTGTTTGTGAGCAATATCCTTCACTTTTATGACTGATAGACTCTTGTAAGGGTATTTTACAGACCATTGCTAGATAGTTTGAGATGGGGTGGGGGTTTTTATGTGCATGTATGTTTTACTTGCGTCTATCTAGCAAGATTACTCTGTGGTATAAGCAAGGAAGCTGAGATTTCTGCAGTGTGTAAATGTGCTTTTTACTATACAAAGATGCTGTACATACAAAACTAATACAATCTTAGGAATACAATACAAGACTGACAGATATCTAAAACAAGCAAAAATGCCTAGCAAACTGAACAGCCTATGGTCTATAATAGTACAAATACACTTAGAGGTTACTTATCTTCTGTTACTGTATGTTTGTGATCTCCATTGGCAACGATTTTTCGGGAGCATCAGGCACTGTTCTTGTATGAGTGGCGCCATGAGTGGCGGCTTCTGATCTTCAAAGCATGATGGTGTGTGTGTGCATCCCTACTCACCCCCTTTTATGTGTCAGGCTGTTTGCCATAGCTACCAAACAACAGAAAACATGCCTGTTTACTGTAGCTGTAGAAACAACGGACTGTTGAAAACTGCATCTACGTACCCATTGTCTAATCAGGCCAACACCTGACAGTAATCTAACAGTCATTCTTTCAGTTTGAGAGCTGAAAGGACCTCAAACAACCAAATCTTCTTCTTGTGTACTGTATCAATAGATACAATAGCCTGTTGAAAACTGTAACAATGATATCTACCCCCATTGTATAAAACAGCATTTGTTTGAGAAATCTACTCAAGCCAAAAACTGACAATATCTCTATGACCAACCACTATTGTGTAATGTTATGTCCCATGTATCGTAAGTCTGATAAATAAAAAAAAATCATATTGTAACAAACGCAACACATTCCGCCCTAGATTTTTTTTTCTCAGACCACACACAAAATCTCTTTATTACTAAACTCATTCTAAACATTCATTTTCCTTGAATGCAACACCTCCCATTTCTGTCACTTATAAGGTGTTTCAGTCTTTAACTAAAAAAGTTTATTAGAAAGTCTATTCTAAAGTTCTTTAGAAACAAGTCCAGGCTTGTAATACATCAAAGGCCTTGCTCTCCACAGCTCTTGCGATCTTCCGTCATTCCTTCCATCATGTAACCACTTTTCTCTGGTCTTCCTATGGATCAAATCGGAGACAACCTGTGGAGTGGAAAACAAAGCAGATTATCTGTTCCTTCTAATAATACATAAACAGTAGATCCAGGCCCTTCAGCTAAAATCTTTCCTCTAAGTGGCTTCTTGCCTGGATATCTGACTAACACTTTGCCCCCTGCCCGTACCCACTTCTGACCCTCCCAAAGAACACCAATAGGGAGGAGAGGAAATATACTGATATTTCCCAGAAGATCACTGCTGTTTATTTTGGAAGGTTTGCTCTTAAGTAGCCTCACTTTCCACTCTTGCTGAGAAGTATCCACTAACCAGTCAGAGTCCCAGCCACTGTCTTGAAGCTCATCTTTCAATACAAATGAAACTTCAAACCTTCCTGCCAGATTCCCTCTCATTCCTAGATAGGCTTCAGCTTCAGATACATCACTCTTGGTTTCTATGTCATGGGAAGCAGTAACATGGTATCTGTTAAGCCCTGTTCTTTCAGGAACCTTACATAAATACTGAACTCTGCACTCCAGCTGTGGAATCTGTGCCCCAGCCCCTACCATCCTCTCATATGGTGTGCTTTTGGCTATTGGCCTAGAATTTAACAACAAGACTGCCTGTGCGAGAACCTGATCCCACCCCCTTGGTGTATGTGTGGGTGTAAGTTTGCGTATCTGGTCCTTCAATAGCCCGTTGTATCTTTCAATCAAACCAGCTGCCTGTGGATGGTATGTGATATGGCACAACCAGTACACTCCAGAATCTTTGGCCCACTGCTGTACTGTTGATCCGGTGAAGTGTGAGCCGTTATCACTTTGCCCTTGTTTGGGACAACCATAAGCAACGACAAGTTTCTGGAGCAGTTGAAGCGTTGCGGCTTGATCTGCACGTTTGCAAGGATGAACAAGCATAAGTCCTGAATAGGTGTCCACTGAAGTACAACAATATCTCAGCCTATTGTTTACCCCGGGGCAGGGGACCGATGAAGTCAATCTGCCAGATCTCTGCAGGCCTCTCACCCCTCTTAATCGACCCGGTGGAGTAATTTTGCAATGGCCATTGTCCCACTTCTCCACACACTGTACAGTTCCCTATTACAGTCTTTATCATGTCCATAGATATAGGCAATTCTCTCTGCTGTGCCCATTCATATGTTGTTTTCTGCCCCAAATGTCCAGATTGCTTGTGGGCCCAGTTGGCCAAGTTCATCAAGACAGGATCAACTGGCACAACTGCCTTTACTTTGGCGATTTCATCTGCAACTCTGTTATAGTTCTCAAAGTCTGGGACTAGGGACACATGTGCATCAACATGCCCCACTTTTATGGTGCGGGAGTGAGCTTCCTTCCAGATGTAGTCCCAGACTTCCTTGCCTCCCCACACCACCTTTCCATGAATCATCCATTCATTGGACTTCCACGTGGGAATCCAAGTTGTCAGTCCTTTAAAAACCGCCCAGCTGTCATTGTAGATAGTGACATGGGAAGAAGGATCCTCCTGAAGAGTCATCACCACAGCTTTCAACTCTGCATACAGACTGGACCCTCCAATTCCGGCCTCCTGCAGGACTGTGTCTGTACTTGAGTTGTAGGCTGCTGCTGTCCATTTACGTCCAGACGAGGTGACTATGGCTGAACCATCAGTGAACCACGCTGACTCCTTCATGTCTTCTGACAGAGACTCAAAGGGTGGAGCCTCTTGAATGGGGGATGACTGCAGCACAGGAATTTCATTTTTCTGGCCGGGTGCTGGTAAAAGTGACAAGCCCAGCCAACTGTTTTGAAATGTCTCTAACATCCCCAGCTGCAATACCCCCTCTTTCTTGAAGGTACCACTTCCATTTCATCAGTGTCTGGTTCTGGGCTTCAGCTGCCCTAGTGGTCAGTCCATTATCTCTCACCCATCCTGCTATTGGCAATGCAGTATGGATGGTGACTGTGTCCTTTCCTGTAATGGTCTCTACATGTTGAAGTGCTGTGTAGGCCCCAAACAGGTACTTCTCTAAGGGCGTGTATCTCTTCTGTGCTCCTGTCAGTTGTTTAGACCAAAATCCAAAGGGTATTGTTCTCAGTCCTTTCTTTTCATTTGGCTGCCACAGACTCCAAGATATGGCACCATTCTGTTCCACTACATCCAGCTGAAATGGTACTCCTTGTCTCACGGGTCCTAATCCCTGATGCTGCAAAATAGCTTCTTTAGCAGCCAGGAATGCAGTCCGCTGCTCTGAACCCCATGGGAACTCAGTCTTTTTTCTATTGACATTATATATATAGGCCTTAGAATCAGTCCAAGATGTGGGATGAACGATCTCCAGAACCCCACAACTCCAATGAACTTCTGTGCCTCCGCTTTGGTAGTAGGGGGCGACAGAACCTGGATAGTTTGCACAACTGTCTCTGGAATTTTCCTCTGCGGCCCAGTCCACATCATTCCCAGGAATTTCACTTCTGTGGCAGGTTCTTGGACTTTCTCTGTTGATAGCCCACCCTCTGTTCTCCAAGTGCTCTATCAGCAGGTGCAGTGCTTCAGTTACATCTTCTTTTGTTCCAGAGATCATGATGTCATCAATGTAGTGGAACACAGTGACTTTCAAACTCAGGGTACTTAAGTCTCGGGCAATCAGTCCATGACAAATCGTTGGAGAATGAACATAGTTTTCAGGAAGCACGGTGAAAGTGTACTGGCGGCCATCCCACACCATAGCAAACTGGTCTTGACACTCTGGGTCTATTAAAATTGAAAAGAAAGCATTAGCCAGGTCTATCACAGCATGATATTCTCCTGCATCTTTAGCAATTTTCTCAACAATTGAGATCATATCTGGTACAGCTGACTTCAATGGAGGTGCCACTTTGTTTAGACCTCTGTAATCCACAGTCATTCTATATGTCCCATCAGGTTGCTTTACAGAGAACACTGGAGACGAGAAAGGACTTACAGCAGGTCTAACGATTCCTACTCTCAACAGTTCTTGAATGGTCCCGCCAATTTCTTTGTGGCCTCCAGGAAGTCTGTACTGCTTGAGACAGACTGGCTTTTCTGGTGGAGGAATGTAGACAGGGGTCCATTTCGCAGGACCTCTGACCACAGCCTTCACCGCCCTTACCATATACGCTTTATCAGGATACCCGAATGTGAATGTACCTCTTTCAGTCTGAATTGACTGACCTTGAAGTACATCCATCCCAAGAATATTTTCGGGTAACTCTGATACCAAAACATTTGTCATAAATCCTGATCCCTTGCCAATAGCCAATTTCACCCGTATCCTAACTGCTGGTGTAGTTTGCCCTCCCAAACCTTCTACATAAATCAATTCTCCTTTGTGATGGGAAGGATTTTCTTGCAAAAGTGTAACTTTGGCCCAGCTATCAACTAAAGCCATTACATGTGTAGGAGAAGATGACTTCCCCCACCATACAGTGACAGGTGCATATGGGCGTCGGTCTCCTGCTGTCACTGCCCTCACGGCTATTACAGGAGACTCACCTTCCCTTCATAAAGGATAAGGAACCTCCCAATCCCCTTTTCTGATTCTCTCTAATTCCTCCCCAGGATAAAGGGATTTGGGCTTAGGTTCATGTTCAGTTTTGGGAATTGGTTTGGGGCTAACAGGAGGGGTCTGTTCTGTCTCCTCTAAGTCTAGGCTGATGTTATCTTCACTAGGAGTAGTGTTTCTAACCCTGACAGTTTTCCCTACTAAATGTTTCCACCTCTTCAGCATTTCTGCAGTAGAAATCCCATCTATCTCATCTTTAGGTACTCGTGCCTTTAATAGGTCCACCCACATTTGTTTCCTAGAAATAACTAGCCTGGTTTTCTCTTCACCTCCTGTCTTCTCTACCCCATTCCCTTTCTTCTCTGTTCTTTTCTGCTTGTATTCTTCCTGTTTGGCCTTGACCTTATCTACTGCCCTGACAGGTTTGGTTTTAATCTCCTCTAGCTCCCCCAACTGGCTTAAAAGGGTTGTGGCTTCATGAATCTTGCTGTTTAATCCCAGGCCTCCCAACAAAGACAATAATGGAGCCCTGAGATTAAATGGCGCAAACTTCATCAGCTTAGAGCGCAGAGCAGATGTAAAGGCTTCCATCCGGTTATACAACCCATCTCACGTAACCTAGAAATACCCTCTCCTATTGACCTCCAGGGGTAGGTATTTTCCAGGTCAGTAGGACTAGCGTATACTCGGACTATTCCATCTCTCACAAGGTCTAACAGTGAAAAATTCATGCTAAACTCTCGGGCTTTTCGCATCGCCTGACGCAATTGTGGATCATGGGTTAACACTCCCATAGTCACTGCTTCCTTACCTGACAAAACAACACTGTCCGCCCCTTCATCCCATAGGCGTAGGAGCCAACTCACTAGGGGTTCCCCCAGACCTTTGTTTGTATTGTTTTGCCAGCTCATGGAGTTCAGTTTGTGTAAACTCCCGTACTTCTTCAAATTCAACATCTCTGGGGTTGTGATAATGCACCTCCCCATCTGCCATATCCTCTCTATCATGTTGCCGTTTCCTATGCTTAGTAATGAGAGGTCTGGCAAACTTTTTCTTTCACACTAGCAGATCATCATGTGAAATATCAAACTCTATCTCCTCATCCTCACTATCATTTGAAGAGAGCACATCCTCACAATCCCAATTTTGGAATGTGACAATGGCACATATCCTGGCTTTACTAACAGATTTACGGCCCTTCCTTTTCCTTAAGGCATTAATTGATTTGGTCATGAGGGCTGCACACCGCTCTTGCAAATCATCAGCCCGACTAGCAGTTGAACGCACACACTCTGAAGCAACTGCTAGCTGGTCTTTTATTACCTTAACTTCTGCCTCCTCCCTTCTCTGTGATTCAGTGTAAATAGCATTAAGGAAGTAAACCAAAAAATATATAGGAAATGGGATTTTAAAGGTACACCTGATATAGGAAAGAACACTATCTACTAAAAATATATCAAATATTTATTAAAGCAGTTTTACAAAAAAATGCGGTAAAATGTGAGAACAGTTATACATTCACAGTCAAAGGTATACATCCTCAACCTAATATTGACAATGAAAAAAACTGTGGTCACCAAGAGTTCAGAGCATAACCACGTCCACAAAATTTCAACATGTTTCGCTCGGAAGGCTTCACCACCAACCCCCATCACACAGGCTCACACCCACCCCTCTCCTAGTACTCCCACCCAACACAACCCCCGTTTCAACTCCATACCTCTGTATAGAGTTCTGGGGAAGTCGCAGGATACGAGGCGTCAACTGAGAGAAAAGGGGAGGAGGGGTGCCCCCAGAATTGACTCCCCCTGTAGTCCAGATGGACGCCTGATCACCCGTAGGGAGGGATGTATATTCTTATGGATAAAGTAAATAAACAAAAACACCAAGCGCAAAAATGTTCTAGCGTGACATATACAATCAAATAAGTGTAAATCACATGTATGTGTATGCACGTGCAATTAATTAAATAAAAATTGTTAGATTGACAATGATATCAAGCTGCTATCAATTATATAGTGGTCAGAATCCCCTAAAAATTAAAACATATAACATAGATTGATGCGCTCTGATACAAAGTTCAATCAATGTGAGAAAAGAATTTTTTGTGCTAAAAAACCAATGTGAAAAAAATTGCTACCAAATCGCTAAAAAATCGCATATACATAAAATCGCAAATATATGAAAAAAAACGCAAATATTTAAAATCTGTGTTCCTCCAGTTATGCAAATCCACTGGAAGTGGTGCGATATCTCCAAAGTAAACTAAGCAGAAATTGTGTATAGATATACTAAAAATGCGTTTGCAAATAGTAATCAATCCAAATTAGTGCCAATAAATAAACAAATTAGATACATTCCCTGTGATAAGTGTTAAATCCTCCGTAATAAAAAATAAACAAATTATATGCTTATAAAGGTGCAATACATATACATATACAATTGATGAGTATAAATAGTGCCAATAGAATCTGATTAAATATAGATGATTAAATTGTCAATCGGTTGGTTCCGTATACCTAGTGAAATGTCGTTGCGGGGCATTTTACGTTGGAAAAACAAAGTGCCCACTTTTTTGTAGAATTAGGGACCATGTGTCCCTTATCTCCAAACATAGGATGGAAACACCTATTAGCCGTCATGTGGGGCTATACCACAATTTTGATTTAAAAGTTATCGGCTTTTTCAGCCTTGAACACATCCCAGAACATGAACGAGGTGGTGATATAGACAATAAACTTCTCCAATTGGAGACGAGATGGATCTATTGTTTACAGGCTACTCGGTCCCCTGGCCTTAATGAGGGGATTAGCTATAAGCCTTTTCTATAAACATTACCCCCCTTTTGATCTGGTCACTCCTGTTTTCTTGGGAGCGTGCCTTTCTTCTTCCTCTGTTTTGTTAACATTTACTGCGTTTGAATACCATGGGATCACCAGACGTTTATGATTTCTCTCGCGACTAATTCTGGATTGGTTGTTTAGGCCAGGGTTGCCTCTATTAGAAACAATACATCTTTCGGAAAAGGGATACTAACTTTCCATACGTGGATGTAAATTAGTGGTACAATGTTGTAAACGAATTATTGTAATATGCAATCATGACCACACCCAAACCTTGGGGAAACCCCCTTTTTTTTTTTTTTTTACCCCTCCCCAGGCTCTAATTTCCCTCGTTTTTACCCACCCCCCCAGTTCAGTGCCATTTGATCCCCGTATGGACGCCCAAGGGTGTGTACTAGGTTGGACACACATCCCCCTCTGGCTTTTCTTTCTTGGGGGGATGCCAACCCGATATACGCCCGCCTTGAGGTCTCCTCATAGTCCTTGGCACACCGGTATAACTGTATCCTACAGCCATTATACCAACTGTCCAAGTTCACTCTCATGGCTCAGCATTGTCTCCAATGGAAGTCTTAGTGCTGTTTTGGGTATACCGGAAGTAGTTGGACCAGGAACTTCCCCTTTGCGTCCGCTTGGCGCCGATGCAGTGTGATGACACACGCAGCATTTTGGCGCCATGGGGAGGGATATTTAAACCCCACACATTCAGATGCTTGCTAGCAGTCTGGGAGCTCATGCTAAACATGGACGCCGGCACCAGGTAAAACTAAACATTGACCGCTAGTTGGTCCAGCACTCTGTGATATGCCTAATTGTAAATCAAGCACCACTTTTGGTGCTCTATTTCCTTTTAAACAAACCTTTTTTTTTTTCCTCCAAATATAGGAAGTGATTACCTTTTGTGGCCCATCACCTTAGGGTGCCTTTCAGCAGCGCCAATAGAAATGTGACGTAGCTTTTTACATAACGATGTGATACTTTTTCAAGGTGAGCAGGTGCTCTTGAAGATTTAAAACTGTAGTGTACATACGTTTTTTGGTCGCATTTAGGTTAAATATAGCTACATGCATTTTTATATACTTTTTCAGAAACTGTGGAGCAGCTCTGTCTTCTCCTGCACAGGTGCTTTTTTACAATTGATATTGTGCCATTCGGTCCTCTTGAGCTCCCAATACAAATACTTTTCTACTCCTCGGGGGGTTGATGAGTAGTGTCCACTGTCTAGTTTTTCTTGTGGACTACCTCTCTCCTCACCCGCAATATGTGTGAAATTTTACTATCTATGATATCTGTTACAGATACTGTAATCATCTTTTTTGCCTGTGATGGTCTTCATCCATAAGAATATACATCCCTCCCTAAGGGGGATCAGGCATCCATCTGGACTACAGGGGGGAGTCAATTCTGGGGGCACCCCTCCTCCCCTCTTCTCTCAGTTGACGCCTCGTATCCTGCGACTTCCCCAGAACTCTATACAGAGGTATGGAGTTGAAACGGGGGTTGTGTTGGGTGGGAGTACTAGGAGAGGGGTGGGTGTGAGCCTGTGTGATGGGGGTTGGTGGTGTGGGGGGGGAGTGGGATGGGGGGTGGGATTGTTTTGTTCCTGTTTTTGTTTTTGGAGGGTGGTTTTGGTGGAGTTATGGTTGCACAAGCTAAAGAGCTTTCAAGCTGTATAAATGTGAATGTTTCATGTATATTCTCTCTGTGTATTTACTTCCTTCTTTTTCTCTTTTGAACATCCAAGGTTGTTTTTATCGTGAATATTGTTGTTGAATAATTGAAAAGCCTCGTCCATTTTCCTGATGAAGCCTTCCGGGCGAAACATGTTGAAATTTTGTGGGCGTGGTTATGCTCTGAACTCTTGGTGACCACAGTTTTTTTCATTGTCAATATTAGGTTGAGGATATATACCTTTGACTGTGAATGTGTAACTATTCTCACATTTTACCGCATTTTTTTGTAAAACTGCTTTAATAAATATTTGTTATATATTTAGTAGATAGTGTTCTTTCCTATATCAGGGGTACCTTTAAAATCCCATTTCCTATATATTTTTTGGTTTACTACTTTAGGGATGATGGTACATACATAAAAAATGTTTGTAAATACTGATCTCTACAAATTTAGCTTAGCATTAAGGAAGTGCCAACCCACTGTGGACACTGTCCTCTTCTCATGATTTACTTAAATCCAACCCCTTAAGGCTAAAATCTACAAAATGATCTGAGACTTTATCACCCCAAGTCAGGTTCAAGGGAGAAGCATACTTCACAAATTCTTTAGCAAGAAGCTCCCACTCATTGTCTCTGGCCCAGATAGGTAAGCTGCACACTTCCTTCTGGCCACCAAAACCCTCTGCAACCTTGCTTTTCCTAAACAGCTTACGCAGCATTTTACCTAGCACAAGCTACACAACACACTACAGAAAAACACGTTTGCTTCAGTTGAATCATAGAACAGATCCTGGACGAGCCCCCAAATGTTTTGCCTGCATCTATCTAGCAAGGTTACTCTGTGGTATAAGCAAGGAAGCTGAGATTTCTGCAATGTGTAAATGTGCTTTTTACTATATAAAGATGCTGTACATACAAAACTATTACAATCTTAGGAATACAATACAAGACTGACAGATATCTATAACAAGCAAAAATGCCTAGCAAACTGAACAGCCTATGGTCTATAATAGTACAAATACACTTAGAGGTTACTTATCTTCTGGTACTGCATGTTCGTGATCTCCATTGGCAACGATTTCGGGAGCATCAGGCACTGTTCTTGTATCATGAGTGGCGGCTTCTGATCTTCAAAGCATGATGGTGTGTGTCCCTACTCACCCCCTTTTATGTGTCAGGCTGTTTGCCATAGCTACCAAACAACAGAAAACATGCCTGTTTACTGTAGCTGTAGAAACAATGGACTGTTGAAAACTGCATCTACGTACCCATTGTCTAATCAGGCCAACACCTGACAGTAATCTAACAGTCATTCTTTCAGTTTGAGAGCTGAAAGGACCTCAAACAACTAAATCTGTTTCTTGTGTACTGTATCAATAGAGACAATAGCCTATTGAAAACTGTAACAATGATATCTACCCCCATTGTATAAAACAGCATTTGTTTGAGAAATCTACTCAAGCCAAAAACTGACAATATCTCTATGACCAACCACTATTGTGTAATGTTATGTCCTATGTATCGCAAGTCTGATTAATAAGAAAAAATCATATTGTAACAAACGCAACACAATGTATAGGACTATTTCTGGGTATATTTGCCTGATGTGCCCTGGTCATTCCTTGTGACACTGACATTGGAAATAACACTGTTTTCACTGACCATACAGCACTTTGTTACCCAGATTTAAGTGTGACTGCTGTCCCATGTCTGTAAGTTACCAGGCAGTCACACTTCTCCCAGCCAGGTTTCTGAAACTATTATCGGCCACCATTTTTACCATGCCCATTTACCATCGGCCACCATTGTATTGTTTGTATTATGTGTATCTTGCAGGGAAACCGGGGGCAGGGCAGAGAGGGGAGGGAGGATTCCTCCAACAGCCTCCCTGCTAATAAGATGCTCTATTGTTCAAATATTTCAATGCCTCTGTGTTCCTTATTGCTGATTGGACAGTTTACCCCACCCTGAATCCAAGGGAGGGGGGATAGTCCCTGAGCTGTATATCTGTTTGTACATGTGTTTTGAATAAACAGTTTGATGTTTTTCACCCTACACTGAGTTACAGCTAGTGACTGGGTGAGCTAAGAGGTCTTGGATAGTGCTAGTTCTGGACAGAGGAACCATTTACGGTGGGAAGACTCATCTTGAGTACAGGGTCTGTCACAATTGGCTGGCAGCGGTGGGTTCGTGCTTCCTTGCTGTGAACACATCCAAACCACCACCTGGATCCAAGGTCCGGATAGCAGGAGAGGAGAGGTACAGATACCAGCCATCATGGAAGAGGAATTCCAAAGGAGGAAGTGTCGGGGCACACTATGTATGTCATCTCCACCCTCCACAAACCGGTGATCTTTCCCAAACCGCTTCCTCAGCTTCCGTATGGTCCTCCCAACATAATGCAAGCCACAAGGACAAATAAGGCAATAGACCAAAAATTCTATGGTACAATTGACAAAGCTGGAGATCTGATACATTTTTTTCTTTTGCCTTAAATTCTTTTTGGCCGTGGTTGACATGTTTGCATGTCAGACACAGTGCCTTATGGCACTGGTACATGCCAACTAGAGGAATGAGGCATAAAGTGTGTGTCAAGGAAACGGGGTGAGATTTATACTTGCTGGGAGCTACTACATTTTTGATGTTCCTGACTTTTCTGTATGAAAATTCAGGTTTGGCCAATATTTGCTTCTCATCTTCCACTGGGATGCCTTCAAGGTGTTATCATACAGACTATATGGACTTTTTGTCAGTCATTTTTTAAAATCCCTCTTAATCATCCCCCATTTCCTATGTACTTATCAGACTGCTGGGCTAACACTGAGTTTGGTGCAAGCGTTAACTTTTCTGGTGTTTGGCCCCTAACTGCCCAAAATTCCCTTTGATTTTAACCTGTGTAGAATACAGGAGTTCAAGAATTTCACACAACCAATTTTGTTTTAAATTGGTTTTAAAGTTGTTTTTAATACATTTTTGTGTCTTCCCTCACACTGATAGAGTCAGTGCAAACAGGTGTTGTACAAATGCTTATATAAAACTGCTTTATAATACATGCTCTGTGCGCATGAATGATAATTTGTTTTATATATGCCATTTTCTGACTTACTGTATGTCACTTTTTTTTCACATATTTCGATTTTTCTTTCTATATATTACAAATTCTTTAGAACTGTACCACATCCATGTAAGTGTGTGGATGATCACACATATATGCATAACATGCGTATCTATGGTTTATGCCCCGTACACGCGATCGGACATTCCGACAACAAAATCCATGGATTTTTTCCGACGGATGTTGGCTCAAACTTATCTTGCATACACACGGTCACACAAATCTTGTCGGAAATTCCGAACGTCAAGAACGCGGTGATGTACAACACGTACGATGAGCTGAGAAAAATTAAGTTCAATAGCCAGTGTGGCTCTTCTGCTTGATTCCGAGCATGCATGGAACTTTGAATGCTGGAATTGTGTATGCACGATCGCAATTTACGATGATTTTGTTGTCGGAAAATTTGAGATCCAGATCTCAAATTTTGTGTGGTGGAAATTCCGATGGAAAATGTCCGATGGAGCCTACACACGGTCAGAGTTTCGCAGGTAGGCCAGCCATTCAAGTACATCGCCCAGACGCTATTCTGGCATCGTCCTCTCACCCCCAAACCCCAACGAGATGATACAAAAAAGATAAAAATAATTTTAAAAGACCTCTACCAACTGACACTACCCTCATTAGCACGACTAACCAGACCAACTATCCTTCCCCCAACCACCCCCCCACGTCCACCTCAGGGGCCACTTTCTGCTCACCAAAGGCCCAAGATCTCCCACCCCCAGCCTATGCAAGTTAATGTCCCCTGACCACTGTATTAGGTGAAAATATTATCTCCAGGAATACTGTTTCCACAGACAGTTTGGTTTTGCCTCTCACTCATCCAGCAGACACCTCACACAGCATTAACAATACAACTATCCATGACCCTAATCTCTGTACAGCCATGCCCGATGATGGTATAGATATGACATCACATTTAGAAACAACCATTTCCACCCATACTTCCTCTGATCCTTTGGATTTTTTAGTTCTCTCCATATAAACAAAAAACAAAGAGCCAAGTCCCACAAACAGTAACAATCTTTAATCTATCATTTCACAATCTATCTGGATCAGAAACTTCCATATTGCAAGGAGGCCTCAATTTTCCTCTGTCTTCTTTACCTTACTCGTTTACATTGTTCAAGGACCTGCACAGTTTTATCCGCAATCTCGCGGTAAAACGTTATTATAATATCAAATCTTATAAAGATACAGCATGTTCTTCCAACATCTTATCCCATGATCCCACCACCATCTTAGAAGCCATCAATCCATTAGACTTGAACATACTGGAAGAATTGTACAATAATGATGATGAGGATATGGTCCTCTTCACACAGCATCTGTTTACGTCCCCCCGGTACAACACATCAAATTCAAGCCCAAATCAGTTTTCAATCCGCTGCATGCAAAAGGACCATATCTCTAAACATTCTACCAAGTTCTGTAATCAGATATTCAAAAACTGTCTAAACAGACACATACTAGTCATTCAAACCATTCCAACCTTACTCACAATGAAAAAGCAGCCCTTACAGATCTAACCAAAAACCACGATTTAATTATCAAAACAGTTGACAAAGGACTTGACGGAAGGCCGCCGCCTATTGTCAGATATCACCACATACAAAAAACTGCTCTGATCCCCTACCTAATTTCATTACTGAAGTGACCACACTCATCAAAAAAGCCAAGGAAGGTGGTATTATCACTAAGCAAGAGTATGCCTTTTTCTTTTCTTTTCAACACCCCAAATTCACAAAAGCACCAGCAATCCACCCGGCAGGCCCATAGTCGCAGCTATGGATAGCATAACCAGTCAATTTCTCAATATATCTATCAGTTTCTCCAGCCTCTTGCAAAAAGTCTCCCGTCCTACATCAGAGAAGGGGCACATCTTCTCGAAGAATTGGCTCATTACACTTGGGAACCAACATACATGTGGGCATCCCTTGATGTAAACTCACTATACACTTCAATACCGCATCCCATAGATATCAGAGCTACGGCAAGTTTTCTTTCTGCTGATCCCTTACTCAACTCCGGGCAGGCAGAATTTATTCTGGAAGCGACAGAATTCTGCCTAACACATAATTATTTTGAATTTGATGGAGAATTCTATTTACAGGTGATGGGTACAGCTATGAGGGCAAATTTTGCCCCTAGGTATGCCAACCTCACCATGGGACTCTGGGAAGCCAATTACATCTGGCTCAATAATCCATATATCTCTGATATCATCTTTTATGAGAGATATATCGATGACATCATTGGACAGCCCAGAGTCCCTGTTCATAGAATTCTTACAGCATTGTAACAACAATACATATAATTTACCCTTCACTTCAGAACACGATTCCCAACAATTATAATTTCTAGATTTAAAATTGTCCCACCACGAGGGCCAAATATTATCCAAAAATTACACCAAGCCCACAGCTGGTAAGGCTTTCCTGCACCACCACAGTTGCCATCACCCTAGGTGGATGAATAGTATTCCTAAGAGCCAGTTCTGCCCCCTTCACAGGAACTGTACCAGGGAATCGATTATATTGAACAAGGGTCCTATCTCAAACAAAAATTCACTGAGAAATCCTTCCCACCCAAACTCATAGATGAAGACTTCAACTTCTATTTGTCTGATCATTCTGTGCAGCCCAAAGACACTAACCAGTCTATTGTTCAACCAGTTAGGTTTGTCACCCAATTGCACACTAAACATAATGAAATGGAATGCATATTGGGCAAACATTGGTCCATTTTACTTGAGGATCCTCAGTTGCAATCTACCATCACGGGCAAACCTAAATTATCATACAGAAAAGCCAGGAACATTAGTTCCTTAGTAGCTCCCAGCAAGTATAAATCTCACCCTGTTTCCTTGACACAAACTTTATGCCTCATTCCTATAGGTGGCATCTACCAGTGCAAACATGTCAACCAAAAAGAATTTAAGGCAAAAGGAAAAATGTATCAGATCTCCAGCTTTTTCAATTGTTCCACAGAATTTGCGGTCTATTGCCTTATTTGCCCTTGTGGCTTGCATTACGTTGGGAGGACCATACGAATGCTGAGGAAGAGGTTTGGGGAACATTGCCAGTTTGTGGTGTGTGGAGATGACATACATAGTGTGCCCGACACTTTTTGAAACAACATGGAAAATCCTCTGCGGGCCTCAGGGTTTGGATTATAGAGTCAGTCCCTGGTATGTTCCCACTGGCAGAGCGTTTCAAACGTCTCTGCCAGAGGGAGATGTACTGGATATATGGGTATACACCTTGGATTCTCTCACGCCCGGAGGCCTAAATGAGGAAACAGATGTCAATAGTTTGATTTGACTCATTTGTCCTCTTTATTATTACCTTTACCCTCCCCCCCCAAACCCCCCCCTTTTTCCATCTTGACAGTGTTGGCCTTGTCCCTCGCTAACCACAAACCCCCCCTCAAATTCTTCTATAACACGTCCCCCCTCTTCTTTCTTCTCCCTCTCTTTCACTCCCCTCTCCCCCCCACTTCTACCTCCCCCCTTCCCCCCCAATCCAAAACCAACAACCCCCCCCCACATGTGTGTTTTGATGTGGTACCTGTGTTGGCCAACATACATATCCATTTCATAATTCAACTTATGTATCCATTTTATAATTCTACCATCATAGAATGGTAGAATTATAAAACGGGATAATAAAATCATAAAATTATAAAAAAATGATATAATTATAGAATGGTGCAGTACATGAACAATTACTTTTCCCATTCATTATTTACATGCATTTTTACATTTATTTTTATTCCTATTTTTTTACCTTTTTTTTTATTATTATTTTCAGTTTTCAGTTTTATAGTTCCATCTGCTTAGCTTCATATATCTCTCTCTCCATCACCATTAAGCCAGCAATATACAGTATGTATGTGGTATATCTATAGCCGCGGGACTCTAGGACCCAAAAGCAGCGGCACTTATGCTTATAAGCCCTCATCCAACATGGCCCCCTTTAGGCCTGAAGAAGAAGCGCATGCTCCGTAAACCCGTCGCCTATTGGTTCATCACAAATCCGGAAGTGACGTCATCCCTCGACTCACTGTGTGTTCCAGATCCAGGAAGCGTCTGTGACCACTGGCGCAGCCTGCTCTGAGTCACCAGCCAGCAGCTCCACGGATGCACCCCCTTCTCAGACGCTAGGCAATCTGTGCCAAAAATCTCTGTTTTTACTCTACTCTTGTGAGTATGTATATCCGTCTTGTGCATTAAATTTACCGTTATACTGCACTTAGAGTGGCGCCTGTGTGCTTTATCCTCAGCCAAACCAGGAGTGGACAGCTGAGTTAAGCAGGCTGATCCGGGCAGAGATGCAGTTGGACGAGAGCTACAGAGCCCTTCTGTGGTATGTAGCCCAAGTGTGCCCGTGGACAGCGGATGATAGCCCCATGGAAGGCTTTGACTACGGTGGCATGGGATTGGTGTACTAGAGGCTGTCCAGGGACCCTGACTTTGGCAGCGATCTGTAGTGGCGTTTGGAGGAAATAATAGACCACAGAGAGGGAAGACTGAATGTCTTGGAAATGCTCTGGGCACAGGAAGATTTGGAGTTTCTGACCATTCGGGAATGGGAGCTGGGGATCGCCTACAGACAGCTGCTAAACTCTGCTCAGCAGCAGGGTAGGGCTCCCTTTGCCTGGGACTATGCAGAAATACCAGCCGACAGTCCTGAAATCACGGCTGAAGTATCGGCAATGGGGAAGAGTAATAGTGTGCGCTGCTCCCCTCCACCTCCAGCTATAAAAGCAGAGGTCTTATGGCAGATGCAGAAAGTGCTGACTGACCTTGACGATCCTGTTTCTGCACAAGACAAGGTTGGATGGAGGAATGTGCCTGTCCAGCAGCATGTAACAGAATTGGCAGTGGAAAATCTGGAGATTGCCATCCCCAAAGCGGAAGTGCTGACAACAGGGCAGAGCTCTGCTAACCTCTGCCCAGCACAGATAGCATCTTATGGGTTCCACGGACAGGAGATGGTGAACCTCTATCCCCAGAGACCAGTTGCAGAGAGAGTGGATTTATTAGACGTTTCTGCTGAGGAAAAACAACCTAGTGAGCCTCCAGTAGAAGAGCTGGCATCAGGGCCAGACATCACTGAGATCTGCCCAGCACCAGTAACCTCTTCTTCGTTCTATGGACAGGAGATGGTGAACCTCTATCCCCAGACACCAGTTATAGAGATTGGGGATTTGATAGACTGTTCTGCTGAGGAAGAACAACTCGGTGAGCCTCCAGCAGAAGAGCTGGTGTCAGGGCCAAACTTCACTGAGCTCTGCCCAGCACCAACAGCAGCATCTGTGGAGTTACAAGAGACTTCTCCAGCTGAAGCGCTGGCCACCGGACAGAGGGTCTAATGCCCCGTACACACGGTCGGATTTTCCGATGGAAAACGTGTGATAGGACCTTGTTGTCGGAAATTCCGACCGTGTGTGGGCTCCATCACACATTTTCCATCAGATTTTCCGACACACAAAGTTTGAAAGCAGGATATAAAATTTTCCGACAACAAAATCCGTTGTCGGAAATTCCGATCGTGTGTACACAAATCCGATGGACAAAGTGCCACGCATGCTCAGAATAAATAAAGAGATGAAAGCTATTGGCTACTGCCCCGTTTATAGTCCCGACGTATGTGTTTTATGTCACCGCGTTTAGAACGATCGGATTTTCCGACAACTTTGTGTGACCGTGTGTATGCAAGACAAGTTTGAGCCAACATCCGTCGGAAAAAATCCTAGGATTTTGTTGTCGGAATGTCCGAACAAAGTCCGACCGTGTGTACGGGGCATAAGACCTCTGCCCCACACTTGTGGCAGTTCCAGGGGCCCATGGTGAGAAGGTGATGGTCACTCCCCAACTGTTAGCCAGAGTCGATTATGTGGGGTCCTCAGCTGAAGTGCTAACAGAGCAGAATGCTATTGGCCTCTGCACACAACTGGAGCTTGAGCTGATATCGGTTGATGAGACGGTGGATGAGACTGTGGTCTCCACACACAGCAACCCAGCAGAGGGGCTGGCAACAGGGTAACAGGGCAGAGTGCTGGTAGCCTCTGCCCCCAACTAAGAGAAGAGGGAGTTCCTGTGAAAGTGGATGGGACTTCTCCACTTGTATACCCCAGGGATGCTGGGTAGTCGGGCTAAATCCCCAACAACATGACGGAGTGAGCCCAGTCACCCTGTCTTCTCTCCAGCGGCTAAAAAGACTCCAGGGAGAAGGGCCAGTCCACACCTCTCCCCCAGCAGCTGGTATGTTCTCTGAGAGAGGCAGAGGTTTGCTGGGTGAGTAATGCTCTGTTTGGGACAATTTTTTGGGGGTACTGTGTGGATACCGGCACTAGGGAACTGGAACTACTGACTAACTTCGGAGTCAACCCGTTTGGGATCTCCTCCTGTGTTAGTCCCCTGCTGAAAGGGGAGATGTGTGATGGGAGTCACTTAGACTGGCGGGCTTGTGGAACCCAGCTTACCTTGGGGTACATTGGAAGCTCCTGGTCCAGCTCCCATGGCCCTGCCTATGTGTAAGTCACCCTGTGTCCATTTGAGGCACAGGGTGACCAAGAACTCCAGTTGGGTCTGCCTAACCCAACTCACCGTACAAACCACACCGGACTCTTTCCTTTTGCATTTCCTTTTGACACTATTGTCCTGGATTCTGTGTGTGTGTGGTTTGCGCTGATGAAGTGAAGGGGCTCTTTTCACTTGGGACATTAATGTTTGTGAGCAATATCATTTACCTTTAAGACTGCTTGACTCTTGTAAGAGTATTTCACAAGCCATTGCTAGATAGTTTGAGGTGTGGTGGGGGTTTTTATGTGCTTGAATGAGACTATTTCTGGGTATATTTGCCTGATTTGCACTCGTCATTCCTTGTGACACCGACATTGGAAATAACACTGTTTTCACTGACCATACAGCACTTTGTTACCAAGATTTAAGTGTGACTGCTGTCCCATGTCTCTAAGTTACCAGGCAGTCACACTTCTCCCAGCCAGGCTTGTGGAACTATTATCGGCCACCATTTTTATCACGCCCAACTCCTTTGTATCGTTTGTATTATGTGTATCTTTCAGGAAGACCGGGGGCAGGGCAGGGAGGGAGGATTCCTCCAACAGCCTCCCTGCTGATAAGATGCTCTATTGTTCAAATGTTTCAATGCCTTTGTGTTCCTTAGTGCTGATTGGACAGTTTACCCCCCCAAATCCAAGGGGGGGATTGTCCCTAAGCTGTATATCTGTTTGTACATGTGTTTTGAATAAACAGTTTGATGTTTTTCACCCTACACTGAGTTACGGCTAGTCACTGGGTGAGCTAAGGGGTCCTTGATAGTGCTGGTTCTGGACAGAGGAACCATTTACGGCGGCCAGACTCATCTTGAGTACGGGGGTCCATCACACCACCATTCTACTATAAATTGTTGACATATTCGCAAAGAAATGCTAGCGAATACTGTATATAAGCTAAATAGTGAATGGTTTAAGAGAATATGTACAGTGTAATGGTGCATACTGTATGTTGTGACTAAACTTCTCTTGTGTTGATATCATAATGCCCTCATGGGAGCATGATTTCATGGATGTCTTTATATTTATGTTGAATAATAGAATTGATGTTTTATTGATTATATATATTTTTTATGACTAATAACCTCTCAATCCGTCCTATAGCATAATATTTTTGTTTTCAATTTGGATATGGTAGGATGTGGTGTTTTGACCCAGTATCATTGTAGGGTTTTATTATCTGTGTAGCCTTTCCAAGTTACTTGAGAGAAAACATTACCTCCTAACTTTGCATTTTACCATTACATTAAGTAGGAAATACCCGTATTTTTCCGTGTATAAGACGCTACTTTTTCCTAAATATTTTGACTGAAAATCGAGCAGCGTCTTATACACGGTCAGTCAGCCTGGGAGAGAGCCACGCGGGTGCGTAGCTGGTCATAGAGGCTTCCTCCAATCACGAGCCGAATGTTAGTGACGTCAGCTGGAGGTGGGGGCAGAGGTCGAGAGGGCGCTGATGCGATCCCGTTCGACGTTGAGCTTGCGCGGATGCATCAGGGATCGGAGAGCGGAGCGGAGAGTTTTGACAAGATGTCACACAGTACCGGTAGTAAGAGATTGTCTTATTCTGCAAAATTCAAACTCAGTGTAGTTAGCTATGCAAAAGAGCATGGGAATAGAGCTGCAGAGAGACAGTTTGGACCTCCCCCCACTGAGAGTATGATCAGACAGTGGAGAAAACAGGAAGAGCAACTCCTTAAGATGCCAAAAAAGAAGAAGGCCTTAAGGGGAAAACCAGCAAAATGGCCAAATTTGGAGCAGAGGCTTAAAACTTGGATTTTAGAGCAGCGCCAGAGTGGCTTATGTGAGTCAACCAAACTTATTCAATGTCAGGCAAGAATGTTTGCAAGTGAAATGAACATTGTTGATTTCACAGGAAAGGCAAAATGGTGCTTCAATTTCATGAGGAGAGAAGGGTTGGCCATGAGAACATGAACAAAGTTAGCTCAGAAAATGCCACCAGTTTATGAGGATAAAATCCAACAGTTTCACTCCTATGTCATACAACTTAGGAAAAAATATGATTTTGAACCAAGTCAGATTGCAAACATGGATGAGGTTCCTCTCAATTTTGATGTGCCTTCCAACAGAACTGTTGATGTGAAAGGAATCAAAACAGTGGCGATTAAAACAAGTGGCCATAAAAAGACACACTATACTGCTGTGCTTTCATGCTGTGCAGATGGTACTAAACTGCCTCCTATGCTTATTTTCAAGAGAAAAACCTATCCTAAAGAGACCATACCACCTAGCATTATTGTGCAAGTTCAAGAGAAGGGATGGCTGAATGAAGACATTATGGCCATTTGATTTGCAAAGGTTTGGTCCAGAAGACCTGGAGGGCTCTTAAAGAAGCCAGCTCTGCTTGTTTTTGATCAATTCCGAGCACTTTTAACAGAAAAGACCAAAAGGGTTGCATCAGATTTGGGAACACGCCTAGCAGTTATTCCTGGTGGACTTACAGGTCAGCTACAGCCACTAGATGTCTTAATAAACAATCCTTTTAAAGTCCTGATGAGAGAAGAATGGAGTAGATGGATGCAAAAAGCAGGTGATAACTTGACACCGGCAGGAAGAGTGAAAAAACCAACCATTACTGAGGTCTGCAATTGGGTCCTTAACTCATGGTATGGCGTCAAACAAGAGGTGATTGTGAAGTCCTTCAAGAAATGTGGAATCAGCAATGAAATGGACGGAACTGAGGATGATCTCACATATATAGACAGTGACTCAGAAGACAGCAGTGATGCACAAGAAGCTGAAGAAATTCTGTCTGGCACTAGTGATGAAGAAGAGAACATTGATGCAACAGAGGCTGAATAAAGTGATATGCTGCATAATATACTGGTATGTAAACTTTACCTGCGGTAATTACTAAAAAAAACTGTGTTCTGTTTTACCTGTTTAAAATATTGATTTCTTAATTTTGGGTTGGAAAAGTGGGGGGCGTCTTATACATGGGGGCGTCTTATACACGGAAAAATACGGTATCTATGTGCTTACTGTTTTCCCTTTAACAATTCTACTTTCTGGCAAGGCATGCACTAGCACCTTATACACAATATTTCTTATGTATTCCCTTTCCTCTTGCTCTCCTCCTATTTTTATCAGTAGTGAGTCAAATAGTGGGTCTCTCATTGCTACTCTGTCAGAATAACTGAACTACAGTATATGATATTTTGCTCTAAGGGGTTGATTTACAGTGCCTTGACAAAGTATTCATATCCCTTGAAATTTTCCACATTTTTTCATGTTAGAACCAAAAAGGTAAATGTATTTTATTGAGATTTTATGTGATAGACCAACACAAAGTGACACATAATTGTGAAGTGGAAGAAAAATGATAAATGGTTTTCAATTTTTTTTTTACAAATAAATATCTGAAAAGTGTGGCATACATTTGTATTCCCCTTCCCCTTTACTCTGATACCCCTAACTAAAATCTAGTTTAATCAATTGCCTTCAGAAGTCACCTAATTAGTAAATAGAGTCCACCTGTGTGTAATTTAATCTCAGTATAAATGCAGCTGTTCTGTGAAGGCCTCAGAGGTTTGTTAGAGAACCTTAGTGAACAAACAGCATCATGAAGGGCAATAAACACACCAGAAGGTCAGGGATAAAGTTGTGGACAAGTTTAAAGCAGGGTTAGGTTATAAAAAAAATATCCCAAGCTTTGAACATCTCATGAAGCACTGTTTAATCCATCATCCGAAAATGGAAAGAGTATGGCAAAACTGCAAACCTACCAAGACATGGTCGTCCACCTAAACTGACAGGCCAGGCAAGGAGAGCATTATTCAGAGAAGCAGCCCAGGGGCCAATGGTAGCTCTGGAGGAGCTGCAGAGATCCACAGCTCGGGTGGGAGAATCTGTCCATAGGACAACTATTAGTCAAGCACTCCACAAATATGGCCTTTATGAAAGAGTGGGAACACAGCAAACATGCAGAAGAAGGTGCTCTGGACAGATGAGACAAACATTGAAATTTTTGGCCTAAAAGCAAAACACTGTGTGGCGGGAAACTCACACCATGAAACATGGTGGTGGCAGCATCATGTTGTGGGGATTTTTTTTCTTCAGCAGAGACAGGGAAGCTGGTCAGAGATGATGGGAAGATGGATGGAGCCAAATACAGAGCAATCTAATGCCGCGTACACACGGTCGGACTTTCCGGCATACTTGGTCCGGCGGACCAGAGTGTGCCGGACAATCCGCCCGTGTGTGGGCGCCGGCGGACTTTTTCCCAAAAGCCCGCCAGACCTAGATTTGAAGAAAGTTTTAAATCTTTCCGCCGGACTCAGTTTCGGGCGGAAAGTCCGCTCGTGTGTGTGCTGGTCCGACGGAAAGCCCGCTCGTGTGTATGCTGGTCCGACGGACCAGATACGACACAAGGGCAGGGTATTGCATCTCGCGCTCGCTGCAATAGGAAAAACAAATTTTCCTATTGCGGCGAGTGAGGGGCATACCAGGCCCTTAGGTCTGGTATGGATTATAAAGGGAACCCCCTACGCCGAAAAAACGGCGTGGGGTCCCCCCTAAAATCCATACCAGACCCCGATCCGAGCACGCAGCCTGGCCGGTCAGGAAAGGGGGTGGGGACAAGCGAGCGCCCCCCCCCTCCTGAACCGTACCAGGCCACATGCCCTCAACATGGGGGGTGGGTGCTTTGGGGGAGGGGGGCCGCCCTGCGGGCCCCCCCCCACCCCAAAGCACCTTGTCCCCATGTTGATGAGGACAAGGGCCTCTTCCCGACAACCCTGGCTGTTGGTTGTCGGGGTCTGCGGGCGGGGGCTTATCGGAATCTGGGAGCCCCCTTTAACAAGGGGGCCCCCAGATCCCGGCCCCCCACCCTATGTGAATGAGTATGGGGTACATGGTACCCCTACCCATTCACCTAGGGAAAAAGTGTAAGTAATAAAACACACTACACAGGTTTTTTAAATATTTTATTAAACAGCTCCGGGGGGGATCTTCCTCCGGCTTCGGGGGTCTTCTTCCGGCTTCGGGGGTCCCTCCGCTTCATCTTCTCCCGGCGTCCGGTTGGTTCTTCTCCGCTCTCTTCTCTCCAGTTCTTCGGCCGGCTCCTCTGCTGTCTTCAGGTAGCTCTCTTGCCAGCAGAGGTCCGGGCTTCTTGTCTTCTTCTCTTCTCCAGATGTTGACACGACGCTCTCTCCGGCTGGACTGCTCTCCGAGGGCTGCATTGTGACTTATATAGGCGGAGACCCCGCCCCCTTTTGATGTCACAGTCCCTGGGCATGCTGGGACTGTGACGTTTTAGGGGGCGTGGTCAACATCACCCAGTGACCACGCCCCCTAAAACGTCACAGTCCCAGCATGCCCAGGGACTGTGACATCAAAAGGGGGCGGGGTCTCCGCCTATATAAGTCACAACGCAGCCCTCGGAGAGCAGTCCAGCCGGAGAGAGCGTCGTGTCAACATCTGGAGAAGAGAAGAAGACAAGAAGCCCGGACCTCTGCTGGCAAGAGAGCTACCTGAAGACAGCAGAGGAGCCGGCCGAAGAACTGGAGAGAAGAGAGCGGAAAAGAACCAACCGGACGCCGGGCGAAGATGAAGCGGAGGGACCCCTGAAGCCGGAAGAAGACCCCCGAAGCCGGAGGAAGATCCCCCCCCGGAGCTGTTTAATAAAATATTTTAAAAACCTGTGTAGTGTGTTTTATTACTTACACTTTTTCCCTAGGTGAATGGGTAGGGGTACCATGTACCCCATACTCATTCACATAGGGTGGGGGGCCGGGATCTGGGGGCCCCCTTATTAAAGGGGGCTCCCAGATTCCGATAAGCCCCCGCCCGCAGACCCCGACAACCAACGGCCAGGGTTGTCGGGAAGAGGCCCTTGTCCTCATCAACATGGGGACAAGGTGCTTTGGGGTGGGGGGGGGCCCGCAGGGCGGCCCCCCTCCCCCAAAGCACCCACCCCCCATGTTGAGGGCATGTGACCTGGTACGGTTCAGGAGGGGGGGGGCGCTCGCTTGTCCCCACCCCCTTTCCTGACCGGCCAGGCTGCGTGCTCGGATCGGGTCTGGTATGGATTTTAGGGGGGACCCCACGCCGTTTTTTCGGCGTAGGGGGTTCCCTTTATAATCCATACCAGACCTAAGGGCCTGGTATGCCCCGCGACGGGGCTCGCAAGGTGTCAATCTCGCCGATATAAGCGGCAAGATTGACTTCCTTTTCTAGTCCCGTCGCACCTGAGTCACGTTCAAAATGAACGGACTTGTCCGTGTGTGGGCAAGTCCGTTCATTCTGAAAGTCCGCCGGAACTCCGGCGAAAGTCCGTCGGAAAGACGGGCGTGTGTGGGCAAGTCCGTCCGTTTTAAAGTTCGGCGCACCTGGCGGACAAAGTCCGTCGGAAAGTGTGCCGGACCAAGTAGGATAGAAAGTCCGACCGTGTGTACGCGGCATTAGAAGAAAACATGTTAGAGTCTGCAAAAGACCTGAGACTGGGCTGGAGTTTCACCTTCCAGCAGGACAATGACCCTAAACATACAGACAGAGCTACAATGCAATGGTTTAGGTCAGTGTTTCTCAATTCCAGTCCTCATGACCAACAGGTCATGTTTTCGGTATTTCCCTCAGATGAAACAGCTGTGGTAATTACTAAGGCAGTGAAACTGATCAATTCACCTGTGCAAAATAATGTAAAGCCTGAAAATATGACCTGTTGGTGCACCTTGGGGACTGAAATTGAGAGACACTGGTTTAGGTCAAAGCATGATCATGTGTTAGAATGGCCCAGTCAAAGTCCAGACTTAAATCCAATTAAGAATCTGTGGCAAGACTTGAAAATTGCTGTTCACAGATGCTCTCCGTCCAATCTGACAGAGCTTGAGCTATTTAGCATCGGAGAATGGGCAAAAATTTCACTCTCTAAATCTGCAAAGTTTGTGGTGACATACCCAAAAAGACTTGCAGCTGTAATTGCAGCTAAAGGTTGTTTTAGTATTGACTCAGGGGGGCTGAATACAAATGTACACCACACTTTTCACATAATTATTTGTAAAACATTTTGAAAACCATTTATCATTTTCCTTCCACTTCACAATTATGTGCCACTGTGTGTTGGTCTATCACATCAAAGCCCAATAAAATACATTTAAGTTTTTGGTTGTAACATGACAAAATGTGGAAAATTTCAAGGGGTGTAAATATTCTTTCAAGGCACTGTACTGAAGGCAAATAGGCTGTTCTCTTTGCAAAGAGAATGTGCTACAGAGTTTAGTGAATGCAGTGAATTTTCATTTTTCAAAGAATACCCAATCACAAGCAAGGAAAAGTAAATAGCATTTTTGTTTGCGCTTGACTGCATGATGGAAGTCAGCAGAGCTTCACCTCATTACTAAGCTCTGGGTCAAATTGCCCTGCTAAGTGCAACTTCCTTTTCAAAGTGAATAACCTATTTGTCTTTAATAAATCAATCCCTAAATGTGGGTCATGTAGAAAAATGATGAAGTGATTAGGGTCACTTCACTAAAATGCATGACTTATTTTACCAGCGTTTATTTTCTGCTACACCTCATAGAACCTCACAAAAAATTGCAAGTGAAAAGCTTGTGCTTTATTAAAGCAATAAAAAAAAACGCTGGGAAAACAAAACTGCAAGACAATGCAACGCATACTAGCATATTATAAAGTACTTACCTTAGAATGAAGCCCCTGCAGTGGTGCTTGGTCACCGCTGAGGTGGGATGACATGTTCCACCGATATTTCTTCTGGGTTCATGGGCTTCGGCACTGTGAGTGGCAGGAGCCACAATGACGTCACCCCCGCGCGCTGGAGCCCTCGGTTTCGACAATAAGCTCTGAAGTTCCAGCACTGTACGCCTGACCTTTAGAGTGCATGTGCCGCTGACGTCATTGGCTGCATGCAGGGTGAATATCTCCTGAACGGTGTACGTTTAGGAGATATTAATTTTACCTACAGGTAAGACTTATTATAGGCTTACCTGTAGGTAAAAATCACCAAGCGGGGTATACAATTGCTTTATGATAACCTCTATGATAATCTTTTCCTAAGTGACCCAATAACCTCTTAATCATTTCAGACATTCTACGTTACCCCCATCCCAGATGCTGTTTACAAAGAGCAGTTGGACAGTGGGTATTCATCCTATCCCCATCCAAAAGTGGACCTGGACTAAGTGGGTAGTGTGTGTTCAATGATCAGTGTTGGTATTGTCAGCTGTCAATGAAAGTCGTAGTCCAGACCAGCACTAAGGCCCTATTCACACCTGAGTGTAGCGTTTTCAGGCAGAAAGTTGGGTGATTTTTGCAGCGATTTTGCTGCATTTTTGCCGCAATTTTGTACAGGTCAAAAGGTCACCAATGTAAAAAGGAGAAAAACGCCCAATTCTGCCTAAAAAAAAAACTTCCAGAACTTGTTTGCGCTTCAGGCATTTTGGAGCTTCTGGCTTCAGAAGTTTTGGACTGGAAATGTGAACCATCTCCATAGAGAATAATTGATTTTTTTCCCCTCCAGCGTTTTGTAGCTTCAGGCTTCAAATTACAAAATGCTCAGGTGTGAATTGGGCCCAAGCCCCATAGCTAAACAGATCAGTTGCTTGGTCTCTGATCAAGCAACTGATACTCCTGTAAATGCTTTTTTTTCTGTATTGTGCTTACAGTGTAACATCACATGTGACATCATGAAACTTCCTGTCAGTCCAGAGCCAAGGCCATAGCTCATCTAGTTGTTTCCTGCCCCCATGCAGCAACAGATCACTGCAGTAGTGATCTGTTACTGGCTGATTTTCTTTTACATCTGTTAATGCAGAGCTGTTTAAGGGATTGGATGAGATCCACACTGACTTTATCCAGATCCACATGTAGCAAAAATGTTTGACATTTACAATATTTTTTCTCCTAAATTAAAGCTTAAGAGTTCACCTGAACTCCACTATGTTACTATGTTATCCCTTCTAATTTTCCACTATTTCTTTCTTATTAAATCCCAGGAAAAAAAAAAATTTATCCAAATATGCCACCAATTTGAAATGCTATTGATATATATCACATTAGTGTAACCTACAAAAGCTAAGAGGAATAAGGTGTTGAGCTAAGACAAAAACTCCAGGGGGCATAGGAAGCAAAACGCTCATGGAAATGATTTAAAACCTAGTTTGTAGAGATTTTTTAGTAGCCGAATCAGCTACTTCACCTCCTACGGGTTGGCAAAAAGCTGGTTATCTCATTGTCCAGATGTGTCCTATTTTTAAAAAAAATTGAAAATTAAAATAGTAACCTGCTTAGTGCCATCATTTATATGGCAGCCCATAACATTAAACTTGAGAGAAAAAAAAAAGACATGAGAATACATACCTTTATGGAAGCCGATCCGACCCGCTCTGACCAGATCCCATGCTGAGCTGTCAGCTGTGGCTTCACTGTAGAGGCGACAATGAAAGCCCCATAGTAACTCTATGGGTGACGTCACTTCCCATTCATTTCAGAGTCGTTGTCGGCCGTGTCCTTTGCAGAGCTTCCACAGCTGAAGATCGGGTCAGTATGTAAGGTATGTACAGTATATTAATTTTTTCTTTACAGGGATAGAGAGGTTAGTGTTAGATCCGTGATGTCTATAGGTGCAGGGATCTTACTTTTTGCATGGACTTCCACTTTAATTGTAAGCATTAATAGTGACAGGATGCTTATATCTTCGCCAAAATTGCTCAAAAATCTTGTAGTAGAATGGTTTGATCCAATCCATATTACTGTTTTTTTTGTTTTTGTTTTTTTGCTTGGTCTGCATGTGGATAAAATTATCAATACAGATGTGAAATGAAAAAGCACACAAATACTGTATTTTTGTGGCCCTGAATAAGAAGCTTCCATAGAGTATTACTTTTACAGAAAAAAGTCCATCATGAACTGTGTGAACATACAAAACATGTTTACTTAAACTGATAAACTAAAAAGATATAATAAAATATTTACAAAAATGTGAGGGATGTGCTCATTTTTATGAGATACTGTACATAGGAAGACAGAGTGGAGTGAGACACTATCAGGCCCTGTTCACATTTCCATGTAGCAGGAACTTACGTTCCCCCGTGTGTATTTTGGGGGGGCATTTTGGAGTGTTTTCACTTGAATAGGCTGCCCTATGTGTGACATTGGCCCCAAAGAAGCTCCAGAATCTTTTTGGAGCGGAGCGTGGTGCATTTCTAACCACACTTTTTGGTGAATTTAACATACGTTTGCCACAGGGCAAATGCATACCTGCTACCCATACTTGGGGATGCCTTTAACATGTAATGACAATGCAAACACAATGCACATTTGCAGTGCATTTATGAAATGTGATTGGAAAGCATGCATTTTCTGTGCAGCTTGCCATGCTTTTGGAAATTCACAGATGTGAATGGAGCCTCATTGTTCTTGTGCAAACACATCAATTTCACTTTTAGGCCACCCTAATACCCCCTCCACCAAATGATTTGGACCAGTACACAAAGCAAGGTCCATAAAGACATGGATTAAAGGATTTGGGGTGGAGGAACTTGACTGGCCTTCACAGAGTCCAGACCTCAACCTGATAGAATACCTTTGGGATGAATTAGAGTCGAGACTGTGAGTCAGGCCTTCTCGTCCACATCAGTGCCTGACCTCACAAATGCGCTTCTGGAAGAATGTTCAAACATTCCCATAGACACACTCCTAAACTTTGTGGACAGCCTTCCCAGAAGAGTTGAAGCTGTTATAGCTGCAAAGGGTGGGCCAACTCAATACTGAACCCTATGGACAAAGACTGGGATGCCATTAAAGTTTGTGTGCATGTAAAGGCAGGCGTCCCAATACTTTTGGAAATATAGTGTATTTGTTAGCATGCACACTCTCCTCCAGTTTGTGACTAGAGTTACAGCTTCTCTGTTAATGCAAATTGTTGAAACAGTTTAGTCTTTGTTTTTGTAAGTGCAGTAAAACCTTGGTTTGAGAGTAACTTGGTTTGAGAGCGTTTTGCAAGACAAGCAAAATGTTTTAATAAATTTTGCCTTGATATACAAGCAATGTCTTGATATAAGAGTAGCGTCATGTCACAACTGAGTATAGAAAAGAAGAGAGGAGCCTCTAAGTGTAGCAATATGATTACATTTAATGAAGGTACAACATTTAGTAACTTATTGCTACACTTAGAGGTGCCTCTCTTCACTTTTATACCATGTAAAAAAAATGCTTTGATATACAAGTGCTTTGGAATACAAGCATGTTTCTGGAACGAATTATGCTCGCAAACCAAGGTTTTACTGTACTACCTAGCGAGTGTGCTAGGGACTTTTTTTTTATAATGCATTGTTCTGTAAACTGCCCTGCCAATAACTTATTAGGTATACAGTATATTTATTTTTATTTATTTTGTTACATAGTGCTGATAATTTATGCAGCTCTTTACATATTGAACATTCACATCAGTACCTTCCCAAAAGGAGCTTGCAACCTAAGGTCCCTATCTTCCAAAAAAACACATGCTAAGGACAATTTAGACAAACTAGAGCCAGTTAACCTACCAGCATGTTTTTGGAGTGTGGAAGGAAACCAAAGCACCCAGAGAAAGCCCATGCAAGCAAAGAAAGAACATGCAAACGCCATGCAGATAGTGACTTGGCAGGGATGCAAACAGAACCATTAAGCCGCTGTGCAGCCCATTTATTGATCTGAAAGATTGTCATTTTTATTTCGCTTGTTGGATTTGTTACAGACACAAACTGGAGTTTTCAATTGCCATTGAGACAGGTCTGGGCTTCTGGTGTGTCCCTGCACCTGTAGCGGAGTACTTATTTAGTTACCATGTCAAGAACAGGTGCAGGCCCCTTAAACTCCATTTATTTCAACTCTCTGAGTTCCTGGATGCTTCCACAGAAGAAGCAGAGGTAGCTTGGCCAGTGATCTGCCACAAGGTAAGCCACTCTCCATTGTCAGAATCAGTTTGCATGCAACTGGGCAGGACCCCAATAGCACATGGAACACCGTTAAAGTCTATGGGACACGAACGTGAAAAATCAAAAGTGCTCATTTTAAAGGCTTTTATGCAAGTTATTGCCATAAAAAGTGTTTGGGGACCCAGGTCCTGTCCAAGGGGACATTTATCAATGCAAAAAAAAGTTTTTAAAAAGGCTGTTTTTTCTGGAGCAGTGATTTTAATAATTGCTTAAAGTGAAACAAAAAAATGAAATATTCCTTTAACTATCGTGCCTGGGGATGTCCTTAGTATGCCTGTAAAGTAGCACATCTTTCCCATGTTTATAACAGTGCCACCGTAAAATGACATTTCTAAAGGAAAAAATGTCATTTAAAACTGCTTGCGGCTCTAATATATTATCGGATCCCTGCAATATAGTTAAAAATACCAAAAAAAACAAAAAAAAATGCCTGGATGTCACCTGCAAAATCCATACCAGGGCCTTCAGGTCTGGTATGGATATTAAACGGAACCCCGCACCCATTTTTTATTTAAATGGCGTGGGGGGCCCCAGGCACTATATACTCTGAACAGCAGTTTATATCCTATACAGCCTGCCCTATATACTCTGCAGAAAATTGGACCTTAGGTTTTTGCTGGTACCAGAACACTGTGAGCTCTTACAGTTACTCTTGTTGGGCACAGGAATGGCTCCTTGCTGTGAAATATTATATCAAAAATTGTAATTACATGCCCCTGTTAAACAGGGGGCAGAAAAATTGGGCCTGTGGTGATGCCACAACACTGCAATGCCCCGTACACACGGTCGGATTTTCCGATGGAAAATGTCCGATCGGAGCGTGTTGTCAGAAATTCCGACCGTGTGTGGGCTCCATCGGACATTTTCCATCGGATTTTCCGACACACAAAGTTGGAGAGCAGGAGATAAAATTTTCCGACAACAAAATCCGATCGCGTCAATTCCGACCGTGTGTGGCCTGTTCCGACGCACAAAGTGCCACGCATGCTCAGAAGAAATTCCAAGACGGAACAGCTCGTTCTGGTAAACTTAGCGTTCGCAATGGATACAGCACTTTCGTCACGCTGCAATGTTCAAAATGGTTTAATACAGCGCACTCCCTTCTTCTTTATAATGTGACAAGAATATATTAGTTTTGCTGCTCATATTCACACACACTTCTCACAAACTTATTTCGTTACTATTTATCGTGATTCCCTCAATATATTTTGATTTCTCACATCTGACAACATATTTTTGTATATTTTTTATATATTTTTTGGCTTTAATGTAGATTCTTTTTTTGTGTTTGTATTTTATTTTTATTTTTTTTGCGATTTTGATTTGTACTCCCAAAAATGTTTGTGTGTGTTTTTTGTGTCAAGTTCCCACAACACCATTGATATGTTGTTCTATTTAATCTGTAGGAGATTGTTTGGTGTTGTTGTCTCTTGTTAATTTCACACTGTACTTTAGAAATGTACCTGAATCCTCACCAACAAACTGTCCTTTTTGGATGAAAACACACACAGGAGAGTATAATTTACCTAAAAATTTTTATTAAGGGGTCACAACTAAACAAAGAGGGAGGCAACGCTGGAGAAACTGCAGAAGTGGGTGAAGCCTTGGACCCCCAGGGCAGACATCATCTTTTTTTAAGCAAAATTGGTGGCCTGAGGAGTCCATATCTAAGGGAGGGCAGTCTGGTCCAGAAGTCCCAGAGATCCGGAAAGCAGCAGATGACATCTGTGTCCCCAGGCTGTGGTCATACGAGAGACTGCATCTTCTGTCAGACCAGACTGAACCCAGGGCCATCACTCTTTGGTCTTCCTTCCAGGCTTCCTTCCACGCTGTGGCTCTGGTGGTGGAGTTGTGGCTGCAGGAGGAGGAGGAGGATCGTCCATCTCAATGACATCCGTCTTGGGTGTTAGTTCCCCACTCACCCCCTTACGTAGGACTTTATACAGAAGGTCCTCACAGAGCCTGCGTTGACCCTCCTGCATGCCCTGCAATTTGGTGGCAGCCATGCAGGCAAAGGCCTCTTCAGGAGTTGGTAAGGCTCTGAGGGACGCAGAAGCCTCCTGGATCAGCCTGAACGCTGAATCCTGCATGGGACTCGGAGTGGCCTTCCTGGCTCTTTATATGGCAGGCGGAGGGGAGGAACCTGAGACTCAGTCAGGCTGCGACTGGTCCCAGGCTTCTCCTGGCTGCCACTTAGCCCCGCCTCCTCCTGGCTGCCACTAACCCCCGCCTCCTCCTGACTGCCACATTCCACAACCTCCTCCTGGCTGAGGTCTTCCTGTGTATGAAAAAGGGACATAGTTTTAGTATTGTTTTCATCAATCACACACAATTTTCACCTCCTGACTGTTGCAAATTGAATGTTAACAAATATAACAGACTATCATTCTGAGCCCAGCATTTTTCATTCTTGTCCCAATTTTGGGTGCCCACTACTGTCTATTGATATGTAAAACACTTTTTTTAATCAGCAATTAGTGATCAATAATAACATCTAGTAAACATTTAGTAAACATCATTTATTTATTGATCGGAAATCAGTAGAAGAATGCTATACCTGACTCCAACTGGGCTCCTCCATTTCTTCCTGGCTGGAAGGCCCAGGTTGGACATCAGAAGCCTCAGCTGGTATGGAAGAAAACGTGGAAGGAAGAGTGGAGAGTGATTCCCTGACTTCAGTGTGGTCTGACAGAAATCGCAGTCTCTCATAGTACCACAGCCTGGGGACATAAACGTCATCTGCTGCAGCTCCGGACCTCTGGGAATCTGTGACCTTCTTGCGCTCCCTCAGATATGGGCTCCTCAGGCCACCAATTTTAGCTTTTAAATAAGGGATGGTTGCTGTGGGGACCACCGGCTTCACCAACTCCAGCAGTTTCTCCAGCGCTGCCTGCCTCTTCTGTTTGTGATTATAGTGGGGGTGTCTCACCTGCCACAGACAGGGCAGCTCCCTGTACTTGTCTATGAACAGGGGCAGGAAATTGTGGTTGTTGAACTCATCTATTTTCTCTGCAAGACACAACACAAGACAAACCCTAATGTCAGGCAAAACTCACCTTCGTTATCACGATCGGCGTCTCCGATGCTCCTTCCTCCGCTCACAGATCGTACGTAATACGCACGTGTGTTACGCTTTATACACACTGCGCATGCGTATAACTCCGCCCGCCCCTGACATTCTTTCTAGTCTATTCCCCGCCCCTTTTCTTTCGGCGCAGTGGGGGAAGAGCACATGGCGGATAGACATCAGGTGCGTGCTAATTGTAGCAACGAGGGGGAGGAGGAGGAGGAAAGGCCGGAGCCTGAAACGTCCCGATCCAGAAGGAGATTTAAGGACTCAAATATGTCCTTTTGGGAGACGTTGGAAATGGTGGACATTCTGAAGAAGTCCGACTATGATGGAAAGTATGGGCCTTACCCCACCCCCAATATACGAAAGGCCAAGATCATGGCGAAAGTGGTCAGGAGTCTGCACCGGAATTTCGGGGTACGACGATCGAAAGATCAGTTCAGGAAGCGGTGGTCGGACCTGAAATTACGAGAACATGAGCAGTACAGAAAGATGCGGAGAGTGCTGCAAAAAAGTAAGTAGTTGTGCTGTGTTCCTATTCTTTTTGTGTTTATTACGTTCGTGCTGCTCCATGTGCTTTTAGGAACTGTTGTACAGTTTAAAATGGCAACTTTCATGTTCATGGGCACATTATTCGTTCGGATCCAACATTTTTCGTTCCAACTATAAAATACCATTGTTTAGCCCATATGCATTTGGCCACCATTTTGACGCCCTATACTTGTCTTCAAAGAATTGGGTTGTGTAGATGGCTTTGTTACTAGAATGAAATGCAAACTAGATTCTGTGTAAGGAGAGGACACTGAGCAGCTGTTTTCACATCTGGACACTGGAGCACTAGTGTGGGACACAAGAACACCCTTTTTATTAGGGGGTCCACACAGGTGCTCCAGTGTATACTATAGGGGGGTCTCCATCTGTGAAGCTTGTACCAAACAGGTAAAGTATTGCAGCTTGACAAAGGACACTAAAAAAAGCTACATCTTGGAACTCTGCTAAAATTGACAATTGTACCCCACTTCCAAGCAATGTTTCCTATTTCTAGTTCTGACATTAAATATCTGTGTGCTAAGTATACCATTTTTGTTTTACATAGGGGATAAAAGACTCGGAAGACACCCCTCATCCGAGGAGACCAGAGCCCCCCCCTCTGGAAGAAGGGGAAATCCCCCCAACACAAGCTGAGCAGGAGGAAGAAGACGTAGTGGAAATTGTCACCACAACAGGTGAGTGTCTGCGACCACAGGCTCAGATAAGAGATGGATGGCGGCATATTTTTTAGACCTAATTTATTTTGGGGTTCCTCTCTTTTTAGGTGATCGTGAGGTTGTGGATCCAGATCCTTTCACATCCGAAAGTGCCCAGATCCTGATCGGGGAGATCATGGGGTGTAATTTACAATTGGAAATCATCAAGCAAAACATCAATGATGTTATTCCAAAATATAAAAACATCATTGATGTTTTGGGGCGAGTTTAAAGCCCCTCCAAATCACTTTCTTCTTTTGTGTGCTACAATGTGTGAAATGTTTTTGTGATTTTTCCCAAAGCCAAATTTGGAGGATGCACACAGTGTGTCAACATGTGCTATCTGCCATCACGGGAGATCAATGGACGCGTTTTGGGGGTGCAACCCCTTCCTCAATAATAAAGTAGCTGAGAAGAAGGGGTTTCTCCCCCAAAACACGTCCCTTGATCCCCCGTGATGGCAGCTAGCACATGTTGACATTGTTAAATTTGTGTGCATCTTCCAAATTTGGCTTTTCCAGGGGTGATTTCACCCCATCTGAACGCAATATCAAACACAGTTCCTAAATACTCATGTCTGATATTGCCTTCAAATTCGACCAAATGTGACGTTTGTAAGTTCAAGATTTGTGTCTTTTCTTGTTGGTTTTACACAGGCCTGTTTTCTATAAAATGGACATTTTGATTTTGGATAATGCCACCACAAAAATTGTTATACAACAAACATGTTGGTTTGTTGGAAAAACCTTTGGTAAATGCACATGTGATTGTGCAGGTATTAAAAAACGGAAAATTGTATACTCACCTTTCCGTAATTTTCCTTTCCTGTCGTATCTTCATGGCAGCATACACTTTGGGGTTGTGACTCCACCCCCACAACCTGATAGGACTACATAGCTATAAGTTGTAGAGATGGCCCCTGCCCAGTATTCTCCGTATATATATATCTCACCTTAGACGGGTGGGAGATTGTATGCTGCCATGAAGATACGACAGGAAAGGAAAATTACGGAAAGGTGAGTATACAATTTTCCGTTTTCCTGTCGCATCATGGCAGCATACACTTTGGGGAGTAACTCGCAAAGACTGGGTGGGAATTCAAACTAAGTTTATTAATCAAATAATAGAGGAATTGGCCTGGATAACGGATCTTCCGAAATCCACCGTGGATAAGCAGGCGGAATCCACCTTGTAATGAGACATGAAGGTGTTCCTGGAGGACCAGGTAGCCGCTCTGCAAATCGTCTCCGCCGAGACTCTACAATATGCCGCCCAGGAGGTTGCCACTGCCCTGGTGGAGTGTGCCCTTAAGCCCTCAGGTACTTGATGGTTACTCAGTGAGTAAGATCTCTTGATGGTCTTTACTAGCCATGAAGCAATGGTGCGTGAGGATGCCGCTTGACCTCTCCTGAAACCATGTGGGATAATTAGGAGGTTCTCCGACTTCCTGATGGATTTTGTTGCTGAGAGGTATTCCATAACGGTACCCTTAACATCTAGTGGATGAGGGTCTCCCTGATCCGTGCTGAGTGCTGGAAGATTAATCTCCTGGTTAAAATGGAAGGATGAGGACACCTTGGGGATGAATCGATCCGAAGGCCTTAGGACTAGCCTGTCTGGAAGAACAACCAAGTATGGTTCGCTAACCATTAGAGCTTGCATTTCTGACACTCGCTTCGCCGATGTTATGGCTATTAAAAATGAAACTTTCAGCGTTAGATCCCAGAGGGATATGCTCTGCATTGGAAAAAAGGGTTCCTTGGATAATGACTCTAGAACAATTGAGAGATCCCAGACCGGGAATGACGGTTTTCTGGGGGGCCTCAGCTTTAGACAGGCCCTCTGAAACTGAACCACCAGAGGCTCTTGCGCCCATTTAACTCCTGTCAAGGCGGACAGGGCCGATACCTGGACCTTCAGGGTGCTTGACCTAAGGCCTTTCTCTAGGCCTGATTGAAGGAACTCCAAGATGTGAGACACCGACGGGGAGGACGAGTCCCAACCTTGCTGGTGGGAGAAGGAGACAAATTTTTCCCAAACTCTTCTGTACGTGATGTTGGTAGTAGGCTTTCTGGCCTGGAGTAAGGTATCCACCACCTTCTGGGAACAGCCCTGCTCTAGGTACCTAGCCCTTTCAGTCTCCAGGCCATCAAGTGTAGCTTCCCCGGGTTCGGGTGAAGAAGATGTCCCTGGGAGAGTAGGTCTGTCGTCAATGGGAGAGGCAGAGGCTCTGCCATGTTCAGCTGCATGAGGGTAGTAAACCATGGCCTCCTCGGCCAGAAAGGGATCACTGCTACCACCAATGCTGTTGACTTCTTGAGCCTCAGGATGAATCTCGCTATGAGAGGCGTCGGGGGGAAAATGTACCCCAGGTGAAAGTTCCAGGGGTGTTGGAGGCAGTCCGTCCCCTCTGCCGAAGGAAACGGTGTCCTTGATAGGAATCTCTGACACTTTGTGTTCTCCGGAGTTGCTGCTAGGTCTATCTCTGGAGGGCCCCAGGTTCGGGGTATGAGAGCATAGGCTTGTGGACTCAGAGACCATTCGTTGTTGGAGTGGAAATTTCTGCTTAGTGAGTCGGCTAAGGTGTTCTGGACTCCCAGGACATAAACCGCCCTTAGGTCCAGTAGATTCAGCTGCGCCCATTCCAGAACAGGACGGACCTCCTGTAACATGGCCCTGCTTCTGGTGCCCCCCTGCCTGTTGATGTAGGCAACGGCCACCTTGTTGTCCATCCTCAGGAGGACGTACTTCCTCCTCAAGTGAGAACTGAAGGCCAGGAGAGCCTGGAACGCTGCTCTCATCTCCAGAACGTTCGACACTGTATCCTGTGCCCTGAAAGGCCAACGACCCTGAGCCGCAAGGTCCTGACAGTGGGCTCCCCATCCCTGTAGACTGGCATCTGAGGTCACGGTTTCTTGATAGGGAGTGACTATATGCCTGCATCTTCTCAAGTTGTGAGGACGTACCCACCACATCAACGATTGCTTTACCTCCTGAGAGATGAGGATTGGTTGGGACATTGATGTGCCCTTCCACTGACGTAGGAAGGAGATCTGGAGAGGCCTCGAATTCCATTGCGCCCATTGGACCATTGGAATGGTGGAAGCTAGGGAGCCCAGGATACTGAGACAGGTCCTGGCCGGGAGCATTGTAGCGTAGATTGCCCTTTTCACCTTTTGAATTAGAGGAGGGATTTTTTCCCCCGGAAGTTTCACCGTATTCTCCCTTGTGTCCAATTCGGCCCCCAGAAAGACCATTCTCTGTGTGGGATGGATGTTGCTCTTCTTCCAATTTATCAGCCACCCTAGGGACTGTAATGTGGAGACCAGGATTTCCCTGTGAAGGACAAGAGAGTCCTGGCTGTCTGAGAGAAGTGGGATGTTGTCCAGGTAATGGTGGACCCTCAGCCCGTTTTCTCTCAGGTGGGCTATTACAGGTAATAGGACTTTTGTAAACGTCCTGGGTGCGGTAGAGATCCCGAACAGAAGGCTTCGGAATTGGAAGTGCCGATGATTTAGGGTAAACCGGAGAAATTTTTGGAACTCGGAATGGATAGGGATATGCAAATACGCGTCCTGGAGGTCGATTGACAGCATCCAATCTCCCAAGTTTATTGCTTGGAGGATTGATTGAAGGCTTTCCATCTTGAATGTTTCTAACCGTATCGACCGGTTGAGGTTTTTTAGGTCCAAGACTGGACGAAGGTCCCCTGATTTCTTTTTCACTAAGAAAAGTGGGGAGTAGAAACCTTTGCCTCTTTGGGATGGCGGTACCTCCACTATTGCTTGTTTCTGGAGCAGCTCTTGGATATACTGGACTAGGGATAGTCTTTTCTCTTGAGAAGGAGGAAGTCTGGTTGAGCAGAATTGGTCTCTTGGAGGACGACCTCTGAATGCCCACCTGTGTCCGAAATGAATGGTGGACACCGTCCATGGGTCTTTTATCATTCCCGCCCAGACCAACTTGAACTTTGTGAGTCTGGCCCCCACTACCGCTGGTTGGGCGGGCGAACCTTCAAAAGGACTTCTGGTCATTGGAGGCAGGGGTCTTGGGTTTCTGGAACTTAAGGAAGGACGTCTGGGGGTTCTTCCAGCTCCTTCTGTATTCCTTCCCGGGTCTATAGGATTTCGCATCCCTATATCTTTCCGGAAGGTTACGTTTAAAGGGAGGTGGCCTTTGTTTTTTCGGCCTTCTGTCCGATGGTATGAGACCCGACTTCCCGCCTGTTACTTTAGAGATTGCGGTATCCAGCTTTGCTCCAAAGAGGTTCACCCCATCATACGGAATCCTGCACCAGTTTGACTTCGAGGCGGGATCAGCTGACCAAGGTTTAAGCCATAGCGCCCTTCTGGCCATTACAGAGGCTAACATAGACCTTGATGTGGATCTGATAGTATCTACGGAAGCCTCCGCCACGAAATCTCCCGCAAGGCTAAGTTCTTGTAAGGCCTTAGTGATCTGTTCTTGATCTGCGCCCTCAGTGACGAGCCTCGCTGTAGCTGAGGACCAGCTGGAGATAGCTTTCCCAACCGCCGCTAATGCCACCGCTGGCCTGCAGGCGCCTCCTGCGAACAGGTAAGCTCTCTTAAGGTCTGTATCCACCTTCCTGTCAAGCACGTCTCTGAACGTTACTGCATCTTCAATGGGGAGCGTCACGTGCCTGGCTAGACGCATCAAAGATGCATCCACTACTGGAGGAGAAAGTAAAGGAGATACTTTGGGTTCCTTGAGAGGGTACAGTTTGGTAAGTCTGTTGGACAGACTGAACTTCTTTTCCGGATTCTGCCACTCCTCCTTAATGAGCTCCTCTAACTCGTCGATGAATGGGAAAGCCTCCGGAACCTTCTTGAGGTTTGGGAAATATTTTCTCTGTTTAGGCTGTGTCTCCTCAAGCTCCTCCCAGTTAATCGCTTCCTTAACCGATCTGATGAACGGTTCTATGAGCGCAAAATCAAAGCCAGCTGAAGCTTCCGGCTCTTCATCATCCGACGGTAGTTCTTGCTCTCTTGATGCACTGGGAATGGTGGGTGAGGTGCTATAGGCCATAAACTCCACATCAGGAGTTGAGACCTGGGGAGTAGAGACTCCAGTGGGTTCTATGGAATCCGGCTCTTTCTCCCTGGTGGCTTCATCTATGCACTTGTGGCAGGCTAGTTTGTCTGGGAGGGCCGTGGCCCCACATACCCAGCAAGCGTTCCCGGCTGGGCGGGAAGGGTGCGTAGAGGATTGGTGTCCTCGTGCAGGGGATCTTCTGCGGTAGGAACGGCTATGCCTTGAGTGGGATCGACTCCGTCTGTGACTCCCCTTGCGGCCTGAGCGGCTTCTTCCGCGTGAGCGGCTGCGTCTATGGCCGGAGCGGCTTCTCCTGTGCGAAGATTCTCTTCGTCCTGATTTAGATGATCTTGCGGACCTGACAGGGCTGACCAATTAGGTAGCATTAGTACGGTCCTGCTCTCTTTTTCAATCTTCTCTACTTACCGCTGGAATCCCCCCCCTTACCTATTAGGCTGGTGGTGATCTGCTGGGGCAGCGGCCTCCATAGGAGAGGAAGGTGAGTACCTGAGAAAGGTATAGGAAGGTAAGAACATGCAACCAGGTCCCAAAAAACAGTGCATAAGTATTAGACACTTACCCAGAGAGAGAGGGTAGCTTTAGGAATGCAGAAGTTCAAAACACAGCAGTCAGAAGTCTTCCAGGAAGCAAGGAGAGCTCAGAAATGACAAACAGGGCTTTTAAATTTGCCGCCATGGCCGCCGAGGTCACGACCCGCTCGCCCGGCGCCATCTTGGAAACTGGCAAAATCGAAAGGACGCCCTGACGGCGCGCACCGCGCATGCGCGGAAGCGCCGAGACGCTCGGGAAGCCTGTAGGGAGGCACAGAGGGACCACAGAGCCCAGCATAGAGGAAAAAAGACAAAAAAGTGAGAAAAGAGGCATGGCGACCGCTGCACAACAACTAAGCCTGTTTAAGGCTTATACTAGACCGCAACATACCCCCGAGATCACCAGAGCGGGGCTCCTTCCATCTAGCTCGTTTAGAGGCTGTACAGGTAAGGACTTCCACCCAGGAGAGGCTAGAACCTGGCTGGGGCGAATTCGGTAAGGGGGTGCTTCTGATATGTTCAGTCCTTCAGGTGAGGAAAAATAAGAGAATACTGGGCAGGGGCCATCTCTACAACTTATAGCTATGTAGTCCTATCAGGTTGTGGGGGCGGAGTCACAACCCCAAAGTGTATGCTGCCATGATGCGACAGGAAAGATTGTTAATCAAGAATGTGTGGATTATTGTCTCAACGCTAAAACACTTTTGGGGTGATGTAATTTTTGTTTTATGAGAAAATGGGGGTAATTTCCTAAGGGCAAATCCTCTTTGCACTACAAGTGCAGTTTCAGTGCAGTTGCAAGTGCACTTGTAGTGAAATGTGTTTTTGCATTTAGTAAATAACAGCCAACAGTGCTTTGTATAAGGTTACACAATCACGCCATTTTCTGCACTCAAAACATTTCTGTCAGGGTCAGCTAAAACAAACACAAGCAGTAAATGTCCACAAAGAATTTTTTAGTTTTTTTTATTATAAAAAGGCTTCACAGATTGTCTGGCATATTGATAGCCCCCCTACCCGCAAAGAACTCCAGGTAGCGTAACCGGCCACTTTCAAGAGCCGTCAGTGTGGTTTGATGTAGGATTCTGGCCTCAGGCCCAACTGAGCCAGCATAGTTGGCCAAATGTTTCCTTAAAAAGTTATGGAGAACACAGCATGCAAGTATACTATGGTTCAGTTTATACTCCGCCATATGGATGGGTGTCATAAATAGGCGGAACCGGCTGGCCAGGATTCCAAATGTGTTCTCCACCACTCTTCTGGCTCTGGCCAGCCGGTAATTAAAAACCCTCTGTTCCGGGGTGAGGGTCCTCATTGGGAATGGCCGCATCAGGTGCTCCCCCAGCGCAAATGCTTCATCAGCAACTAACACAAATGGGAGTCCTTCAACATTGTCCTCTGGAGCTGGCAAGTCCAAACTGCCATTCTGGAGACGCCTGTAGAACTCCGTCTGGGTGATGACTCCACCATCGGACATCCGGCCATTCTTCCCTACGTCCACATACAAGAAGTCGTAATTAGCCGACACCACCACCAACATCACTATACTATTGAACCCCTTGTAATTATAATAATACGACTATTGGTATTGTATTACGAGTTGGGTGGTGGGACGATTTGGACGTGTTTCCCATCAATTGCCCCTCCGCAGTTAGGAAAGTCCCACCGCTGGGCAAAGTGGGAGGCCACAGTCTGCCATTCCTGTGGCGTGGAAGGAAACTGTTGAGGAAAAAACAGTAAACATTACTATTTTTACTCTGAAACATGGCAAGCAGATTAGACACAAACATTATGGGGCAACCTCCAGATAGCATTTAGTAAGAGGAATTTAACAACGCCAAAGTATAAGGTACACCTATCATATTCCCCCTCCCCCCCTCTCATGGGCCATTTCTAACATTATAGGGGGTGTGTGGAAATCTTGGACAGGTAACCCTCTTCACTTCATTGAGAGATGAATGCCTAAATAATGGGTATTACTTGGAACAGCCCCTCCTTAGTTACACTATTGGCAGTCCACTGGACAGGTAAGAAGTGTCATAATACAAAGATATAAATACACATTGTACACATTTGAGGACATTTGGACATTCTGCTATTACCTATCAAGATAATTATAGGATACAAAAACTTTAAACAGTACCATTGGAAAGTATACAGGCAGGCCCTTGCACTACATGCTTTGGGGAATTCATCCATACATCTGACCACTAAAGAGATGGGTATAGTGTGTATGGGTTTGGCAAAGTCAGCAGATAGATGATTGAGGATAGATAGAGAATTGGGATCAGCTGACTTAGCAGTTGGGGGAGGGAGGGTTACTAAAAATTATTTGGGGACACCACAAAAAAAGCCTCTGGCACTCTGCCTGAATTTAAATCAAAAATAACATTGCCAAACATTTTAGGGGGTGTTTGGGGTAAAGCACTACTATGGAGCTGATAAAATACATTGTTTTAAGTGACTACATGAGGTGAATATAGGCCCAGGAGACACCATGCTGGGGAGGTTAGTGAAGGGCAAATATGTATGAAGGACCTAAAATAATAATTACATAAAAATCCAGCATGCATGAGGACAAAGGGGACATTCACAGCATATTACAATCATGGTAATTAGGGAATGAGGAAAGAAATACAATATATTAGCAAACATTCAATACAATAAAATGTGATATAAAAGGATAAAAATCTTACCTTCATATACTCCTTCTGCAGGACCTGTATGATGGCAGAACAGGTCTCTGGAATAATGATCCCCAGAGCCTGGGGGGAGATGCCTGTCGAGAACTTCAAGTCCTGCAGGCTTCTCCCTGTTGCCAAATACCGCAGGGTAGCGACCAACCTCTGCTCCGGAGTGATGGCTTGCCTCATGCAGGTATCCTGCCTGCTAATATAGGGGGTCAGCGAAGCCAACAGACGGTGAAACACGGGGTCCGTCATCCTGAGAAAGTTCCTGAAATCATCAGGATTATTCTCACGGATCTCACGGAGCAAAGGCATGTGACAGAACTGGTCACGCTGAAGCAACCAATTCTTGGTCCATGAACTCCTCCCCACCCTGTTCATGGACTGGACTTGTGTCAAGGTCAGGACCCCAACACCAAGCCCCCGCACAGCACGAACTCTATGAGGAGTACGCATACGAAACATGGCTAGAAAACGGTCGGCTGCTCAGAACGAAGTAACAGAACGCACTGAAGAACAGCAAGGCCTGTGAAGAGCGACCTGAAAAACAGTAACGAACGAACAAGAATACAATGACTACCTAAAGTCACGCGGAACTTGCTGCCCGCACTGAAGAGCAGATGCAAACCCACAAGCACAAACGGAACGGCAGAAAACGATCTGAAAGCCACGAGTCTGAAAAAGCGCGAATCGTCTCTCACCAAACTTTTACTAACACGAGATTAGCAAAAGGAGCCCAAAGGGTGCTGCGCTTGGTTCTGAACCGGCCTTTTCTAGTCTCGTCGTACGTGGTGTACGTGACCACGTGGTTGGCGATCGGAAATTCCGACAACTTTGTGCGACCGTGTGTAGACAAAAAAAGTTTGAGCCAACATCCGTCGAAAAAAAATCCTAGGATTTTGTTGTCGGAATGTCCGAACAAAGTCCGACCGTGTGTACGCCCTATAAGCCCTCACAGTTACTCGTGTTGGGTGCAGGAACGGGCCCTGCTGTGAAATATTATATCGAAAATTGTAATGACATGCCCCTGTTAAACAGGGGCAGAAAAATTGGGCCTTGGGTGGTGGTGGTGCCACAACACTGTAACCCCTCACAGATACTCTTGTTGGGCGCAGAAACGGGCCTTGCTAAGAAATGTTAGATCAAAAATTGTAATTACATGACCCTGTTAAATGGGGGCAGAAAAATTGGGCCTTGGGTGGTGGTGGTGCCACAACACTGTAACCCCTCACAGATACTATTGTTGGGCGCAGGAATGGGCCCTGCTGTGAAATTAGATCAAAAATTGTAATTACATGCCCCTGTTAAACAGGAACGGACCCTGCTGTGAAATATTGGATCAAAAATTGTAATTGTAAAAAATTGGGCATTGGGTGGTGGTGGTGGTGTTGCCCTAAACCAAAAATATTGTTGGAAGCTAGCATCATCAAGATTGAGGAGGAATAGGATAGTCAGCATAGACAGTCTTCAAGGGATCCCATATCCATAGCAAATTAAATTAGTTACATCAGCATCAGGTGCTTGATAGCTGCTGATCCAAGACTGATTCATTTTTATGAATATGAGCCTATCATCGGAGCCTGTGGACAGGCGCACTCATTGATCCATTACAAACCCTCCAGCAGCACGTTCAGAAAGCACACTGGATGCAAGACAGGCCAGTAGCTCAATTGCATATTGAGCAAGTTCTGTCCAGTGATCCATTCTCAAGATCCAGTAACCCAATGGATGCTCTGTTGGAAAGGTCTCCAAATCTGCTCTTGACCCTAGATATTCCTACACCATGTAATGCAGATGCTGATGATGGTTGCTTGAACCTATCAGACTTTGGTGCTGAGGACTGAAAAATCGTTTAAAGTCATCGGTCAGCAGGCCACCTTCTCCACCGTTCTTCCTCTGACTGAATGAAGCCTCAGCAACACGCTGTCCAGGACCAGGAAATTGTAACCTCCCTGGGTATGGAAATGCGTTGCACAAATTTTTCTTCAAGGCCTCCTGAAGATGTTTCATCCTCTGCTCCCTCTGCGAAGGCAGGATGAGTTCTGCAACCTTACCCTTGTAACGTGGATCAAGAAGGGTTGCCAGCCAGTAATGATCCCTCTCCTTGATACCACAAATCCTAGAGTCCTTTTGCAGGTTTTGCAGAATCAGGGAGGCCACGCAGCATAAGTTTGCAGAGGCATTTGATTCTGAGTCCTCTGGGACACTAAGGATCTGTAACTACCTCCTCCTAGCCACGTACAACTCCTTGGGTTTCTGGGGACTGAAAACCATCCCTTGAAGACTGCTGCTGAGTGTTATCCTCTACATTCATGCTGACACAATCCTCCTCCTCCTCCTCTTCTTCCTGTGTGTTTGGCGGGCCCGCAGGAATGCTATCTGGATAAAGGGGGCCTTGAAAGGAAAGGAAGTCCTCCTCTTCCTTCTGCTGTTCTGCCTCAAGTGCCCTGTCCATGATTCCACGAAGTGTGTGCTCCAGCAGGAAGACTAGGGGGACAGTGTCACTGATGCATGTATTGTTGCTGCTCATCATCCTTGTGGTCTCCTCAAATGGTGACAGGACAGTGCATGACCCTGTCCCGCTGCCATACTCGCACAGGTACTCATTGATGGCCCTCTGCTATGTGTGCAGCCACTGCAGCTTTGCTAACGTTGAGTTCCACCTGGTGTGCATGTCACAAATGAGGCGGTTAGTGGGCATGTTGCATTCCCTTTGAATGTCAGCCAGCCGAGCACTGTAATTGTATGACCGGAGGAAATGACCAATGACTTTTCTGGCCTGCCTCAGGAGATCCTGTAAGCCTGGATACCTGCTCAAGAACTGCTGCACCACCAAATTCAGGACGCGTGCCAAACATGGAACATGGCTCAAGTGTTCCTGTCAGAGGGCAGTAAGAAGGTTGGTGCCTTTGTCGCATACAACTATTCCTGGCTGAAGCTGGCGTGGCGTCAACCACCTCTGAGCCTGCCCCTGCAGAGCTGACAGAATCTTTGCCCCAGTGTGGCTCCTGTCCCCTAGGCAGACCAACGCATCTTTTAACCTGACTGCTTGCGTAGCCCCTTGAATGCTTATGGAGCACCGCTGGTTCAGAGGACAAATCTGGAAAAGAGGCCATAGAGGAAGAAGAAGAGGAGGGGTGGAAGAGAGCGCTGTGGCAGAATCATCAATAGCATTTTGGTGGCGGAACAAGCTCCAACAACACTAAACCCTGTCCTGCATCCTTCCCAGCTGCCAACAGAGTTACCCAGTGCTCCATGAAGTAAAGGTAACGTCCCTGCCCATGCCTGCTGGACCATGAGTTAGCGGTAATATGAACTTTACTGCTATCCGCCCTGTCCAACGAGGCCAAAACATTGCCTTCCACATGCCAGTAGAGAGCCAGAATGGCCTTTCGTGAAAATAAATGGCGTTTTGGAACCTGCCAGTGAGGTACAGCACATTCCACAAATTCACGAAAGGGGGCAGAGTCTACCAGCTGAAAAGGCAGCAGTTGCAGTGCTAGCAATTTGGCCAAGCTAGCATTTAGACGCTGAGCATGTGGATGGCTGGGACTGAGTTTCTTTTTATGGTTCAGCTACTGGGGTAGGGAAATGTGCCTGCTAAAATCAGATGGTGGTGTACTGCTAGCAGATTGGCTGCAAGTACTTGGGACACCTAAAACTATACCTTCATGCCTCTCAGTGCAGGTTTTTGAGAGGACTGGAGGTATAGTAGGGTTGGAGAACCCAGATGAGGAGCAAGGAGAAGTCCGCCTTTTTCTTTGATGTGGGTCTTTCAAGTGCTGTTGCCAACGGACTACATGGCAGGTCGTCAGATGTCTGGTCAAGCATGTGGTGCCCAAGCAGTTGCTGTTCTGGCCTCGCTTGATCAGCTACAGACATGGGTCAAACAGAAACAGTGCGATCTGCTGCACATGTGTTGAAAAAGGCCCACACCAAGGAACTTTTGAAAGTCATCGGGGAGTCAGCAGCACCCTGCAATAGGATGACTGCCCTAAAGCTGCCCCCTAGAGGACATCCTGCCTCGTTGGAGTTGTGCCTTCTCCTCTTTCTCTCTTCTCTCAGGCACCCAAGTACAGTCAGTGACCTCATCATCCCCTCCCTGTTCGTCACTGGAGCAAACTTGGCAGTATGCTGCAGCTGGGGGAACATGACTGCCAGTTTCTTGTCCTTCTGTGGCACCCCCTCTCTCTAGGCTTACGTTACTCCCGTCCTCAACCTGGGAACCAACATCGGAACCTTCAAATCACTGCGCATCCTCCAGCAGCATGTACCCGACACTGTGGTTGAAAAATTCTGGAGACTCATCCACGCATGATGGCGGGGCTACGAAAGGAGTGACTGTGGACAAGGAGCCGGTGGAATAGGCAGCTTTGGCAGCTGTGTTGGAAGGCAAACTACTCTGAGCCTGGGTGACAGAGGATGAAGAGGGTGAGGACAGCTTTGTTATCCACTCCACCAACTCTTCTGCATGTTGTGACTCAATAACACAGCCAGCAACAGAAAAAAAGGACAAGCGTGCCCCACGGCAACCTGCAGAGGATGCACCATGTCCACGACCACCACTGTTGACTGTAGACACAGAGGCTGCTTGCCCTCTTTTAGTGACCTGTGAGCATCTGCCTCTCCTTTTGTGGCCTTCCGGACATGATGTATTTTTTTTTTTACAACACTGCACTACACTATTAGATACTGTGTACACCGCCTGAAGTGTATTAGAAACTGTACACACTTTTTTAGATACTGTGTACACCGCCTGCAATTTATGAGAAACTGTACTACAGCTGCACTGTATTGTGTACTGTGTAGACCACCAGAAGTGTAGTAGAAACTGTACACACTGTGTTAGATACTGTGTACACCACCAGAAAAGTAGTAGAAACTGTACACACTGTATTACAGTACCTACCCGCGAGAATGTGTTTCCAGCGCAATCCCATCGCGCTGGTTCTTGGCGACAAGGTACTGTACATCTCGCGCACGAATAGGAAAACACATTTTCCTATTGCAGCGAGCGCGAGAAAGAATTCCCCTCCAAGAGCATCCCAGGCCCTTAGGTCTGGTGTGGACTTTAAGAAAAAAACGGCGTGGGGATCCCCCCAAAATCCATACCAGACCCTTATCCAAGCACGCAGCCCGGCCGGTCAGGAAAGGGGGTGAGGACGAGTGAGCGCCCCCCCCTGAACCGTACCAGGCCGCATGCCCTCAACATGGGGGGTGGGTGCTTTGGGGAAGGGGGGGGCCCTGCGGCCCCCCCACCCCCAAAGCACCTTGTCCCCATGTTGATGAGGACAAGGGCCTCTTCCCGACAACCCTGGCCGTTGGTTGTCGGGGTCTGCGGGCGGGGGGCTTATCGGAATCCGGGAGCCCCCTTTAATAAGGGGGCCCCCAGATCCCGGCTTCCCACCCTATGTGAATGAGTATGGGGTATATCATACCCCTACCCATTCACCTGGGGGGAAAAAAGTGTCAATAAAAACACACTAGACAGGTCTCATCTGACTCTTCCGCTCTCTCTGGCCTCTTCTCCCACTCTCCGGCCTCTTCTCCCGGTTCTTCTCCCGCTCTCTGGTTCTTCTGCCGGGCTCCTCCGCTATCTTCTGCTCTTGCCGCTATTTTTCTAGCATTGGCCCGGTCTTCTCCATCATCTTCTTCCCTCTTCTCTTTTTCCGATGTTGACACGACGCTGTCTCCCGCTGTAATGCCGTGTGCGTGGTGTGCAACGACTTATATAGGCATGGGGCGTGGTCCCCGGGTGATATCACCCGGTGACCCTGCCCCTTATGACGTCACAGTCCCGGGGGCATGATGGGGCGGTGAGGTCATAAGGGGCGGGGTCACCGGGTAACCGCGCCCCACGCACCGTGCACACGGCATTACAGCTGGAGAGAGTGTCATGTCAACATTGGAAGAAAAGAAGAGGGAAGAGGACGACGGAGAAGACTGGGACAATGCTAGCCAAAGAGCGGCAAAAGAGCAGAAGATAGCAAAGGAGCCCGGCAGAAGAACCGGAGAGCGGGAGAAGAGGCCGCAGAGCGGGAGAAGAGGCCGGAGAGCGGAGAGACCCCCGAAGTCGGAAGAGACCCCCTAGCTGCCTAATACATTACTTTAAAAACATGTCTAGTGTGTTTTTATTGACACTTTTTTCCCCAGGTGAATAGGTAGGGGTACGATGTACCCAATACTCATTCACATAGGGTGGGGGGCCAGGATCTGGGGGCCCCCTCATTAAAGGGGCTCCCAGATTCCGATATGCCCCCCGCCCGCAGACCCCGACAACCAACGGCCAGGGTTGTCGGGAAGAGGCCCCTGTCCTCATCAACATGCGGACAAGGTGCTTTGGGGTGGGGGATGCAGCAGAGCGCCCCCCTTCCCCAAAGCACCCACCCCCCCATGTTGAGGGCATGCGGCCTGGTACGGTTCAGGAGGGGGGCACTCGCTCGTCCCCACCCCCTTTCCTGACTGGCCGGGCTGCGTGCTCGGATATGGGTCTGGTATGGACTTTGGGGGGACCCCCATGCCTTTTTTTCGACGTAGGGGGTTCCCCTTAAAATCCATACCAGACCTAAGGGCCTGGTATGCTCTTGGAGGGGAACCCATGCTGGTTTTTTATTTAAAATTTGGCGTGGAGTTCCGCCTCATGATTCATACCAAACACATGTCAGCAATGCTTGTCGCTCATTGGGAAAGGAAAAAACACATTTTTCCTTTCCCGATGAGCGAGCCAGCTCGGCGCTGGCTCTTGCAGCGGGGCTCGCAGGTGTCAATCTCGCTGATAACAGCGGCGATATTGACATAATATCGCGATCACCTACTGTAGATACTGTGTACACCGCCTGCACTGTATTAGAAACTGTTCTGCGGCTGCACTGTATTGTGTACACCACCAGAAGTGTATTAGATACTGTGTACACCGCCTGCACTGTATTAGAAACCATACTACGGCTGCGCTGTATTGTGTACTGTGTACACTACCAGAAGTGTAGTAGAAACTGTACACACTGTATTAGATACTGTGTACACTGCCCGCACTGTATTAGAAACTGTACTACAGCTGCACTGTATTGTGTACACCACCAGAAGTGTAGCAGAAACTGTACTCACTGTATTAGATACTGTGTACACCACCAGAAAAGTAGTAGAAACTGTACTACGGCTGCACTGTATTGTGTACTGTGTAAACCACCAGAAATGTATTAGAAACTGTACACATTGTATTAGATACTGTGTACACCGCCTGCACTGTATTAGAAACTGTACAACGGCTGCACTGTATTTTATACTGTCTACACCAGCAGAAGTGTATTAGAAACAGTACATCACAGAATGCACTGTAGATATAGGCTACACTGGATGCAGAGTATATATATATATATATATATATATATATATATATATATATATATATAGTGACAGCAGGCAGGTAAAATCACCTGGTTGTATTCAGGATGGAAAATATGTATGCCCTAGATTCAGGCTTTATGCTGACTTATACCACTAGGGGGGGAGTGCTGGGAGTCCTGCAGGGGAAGCGTTAATGAGCCCAGCTGAAGTAAGTGGGCTCATTAAGACCTATAAAAAACACCCCAGCATGCTTAGGGAGATGCTCCATCCTGGAACCAGTTCTGTGTGTTTAGACTGGGGAGTGTGGTATCTGTCCTGTGCGGTGAGTCAACGCCTGTGTGGCAAACTTCTGAAATAGGGACTGGGGCAGCATAAGGCTGCACCTGGTTGTTAGATAGGGAATCGATGTGTGTAGTAAGCGGTCAAGCTGACCAGGATTTCTTTTCATGTTTCTTTTTGTTTTGCTGTTATTTTTCAATGCATTTCACCTATAACGCTGTCTGCTGTGCCTGATTTTGTGTGGTGAACCCATCCAGGAGGTCACACACACCCGCTGCCGAGCTAACCCCCTCACAGTATATATTATATATATATATATAATCTCTATCTATCAAACACACTGCCACTAACTGAATAACCTGCCTGCTTAATCTAACTCAAGCTTTCTCTCTGCCCACGCCAACAACACCACACACGGCCGCCATGTAAGCAGCCTTGTATAGTGTGGGGCATGGACTTAGTCCCCCTGAGCCATGATTGGCCAAAGGCACCCTGCCTTTGGCCAATTATGGCTCTCTCAGCAGAGCGTGCTGTGATTGGTCAAAGCATGCAGGTCAGGTTATGGGGTGTTCCGCGGCACTCATTTTCCGTGAACGCCCCATAATGTTCGGCGAACGAGCGAACACCCGATGTTCGAGACGAACTTATGTTCGACCCAAATATCGAGCTCATCCCTAATTCTGAATGGTTTTATTGAAGTAGAGATTCTCATATAGACTGTCTATAGTCACATAGTCTTATAGGGACTATGTTATGCAGCCACATCTCACCTAGACTGAGCCACAGAGACATTTCTGTGAGAAGTCAATGTTTGTGTGGCTTTTATAGTCTCCTTTGTATTATTCTGCAGTGTATGCACACTTTTTGCCTCTCTGACCCCACTTTGAATTATTTCTTCTAACTTTGCACCCGCTTAGTAAACTGCTAGTTATAGTTTTTCTGTCTGATCATTATGCCTTTGAGGAGACAAGCAGTACCTTCAAGGCATGCCCGCTCCTAATTTATTCAATGCTATATGTAGCCAGGTGCTGGCTAGCTTGCTTGTGACATTGTGTGACATTCTGTAACAACGGCTGCCGTGAGCTTGTTTCCTTCAAATGTGTTCAGTCATGTTATTGTGTCATCATCTCCTGAATGCAGAGCAAGAGAGACCACTACTACAGGGGATCGTGGGATATGTGGTTCGGAAAGCCAGGATTTACATTTGAGCAAGGCTGCTGCAGACTACAAGTTCCAGACGGCTAGGAGAGAAAAGAATGCTGGGTGAAGACATAAATAGCTTAGTTCAGGGAGGAGCTCTTCCGCTTGGGACCACGGCCTTCAGCTGAGAGCATCGACCTGTTCGATCCGGAGATGTGAGCAGGTACCATTGCCTAGGTGTTGTAGAGAGTCTCCAGAATGTGAGTGAGCAGATGCACCATGGCCAGCTCCCTGTTGGCCTAGTGACTGTCGGGGGTCACTATCATCATCCCTGATACAGACCCAGCTGAATCCTAGAGTTGCCAAGTGCATGGCCATGCACCCTTCACTGGTTACAGATTCTTCAAGAGCCTGTTCCGGAGCCTGTCCCAATACCTTGAGGCTTGGTTTCATCAGGATTGGTGAGCGGGCAGAAGCCCACCCTGTATACACACTTTAAAAACACCTTTGTTCTATCTCTTTACATGAGAGCTTACAAAATAAACACTTTGCATATGTTATTCTTTATTGCTTTTCGCCATTGCAGAGCAATCCTCCCCTACCCTGGGCCCTTGTTGAGCTAGCTGAAGACTCTAGACCTCTACACTGCAAGGACTTTGCCCCTTCTCCTCTACCCCCACTTACAGGACTCAGTAAATAACATCTGCGCACATTAAGGGGAACTCCACTCAGATATTGATTATTGCATTTCTTACGAATTGTTGTGTTATAATTTGTGCCACACACTTTCTGGGCCTGTGGCTTCAGGATTTTAAGGGAGCAGGCTGATGCAGAAAAGGGTTGTAATGGGAGTCACTTTGGGTGGGGGGGGCTTGTGGAACCCAGCTTACCTTAGAGAGCTCTGGAAACCCATTTTCAGCTCCCCCAGCCACTCTTATGTGTAAGTTACCCTGTGTCTATTAGGGGCACAGGGTGACCGAGAACCCCAGTCGGGTTTGTCCAAACCAGACTCGCTGTACAACCACACCGGACTCAGAATTTCATTTTACCCCTGTTATTCAGGGTTCTATGTGTGGTTTGTGTTGAAAGAATCCCTGCCTGGTGGTTCAAGCCTGCTGCCCAGGCTGATGTGCCTCTGCCTGCTGCCCAGGCTGATGTGCCTCTGCCTGCTGCCCAGGCTGATGTGCCTCTGCCTGCTGCCCAGCCTGATGTGCCTCTGCCTGCTGCCCAGCCTGATATGCCTCTGCCCGCTGCCCAGCCTGATGTGCCGCTGCCCAGCCTAATGTGCCTCTGCCCACTGATCCAGTGCCTGCCGTCCAGCCTGATGACCCAGTGCCTGCTGCCCAGCCTGATGACTCTGTGCCCGCTGATCCAGTGCTTTCTGACCCGGTGCCTGCTGCCCAGCCTGATGACCCAGTGGCCACTGCCCAGCCTGATGACCCGGTGCCTGCCGCTGCCCAGCCTGATGACCCGGTGCCTGCCGCTGCCCAGCCTGATGACCCGGTGCCTGCCGCTGCCCAGCCTGATGACCCGGTGCCTGATGCCAAGCTTGACGCTAATGCTTTCCTGCCTGATGCCCAGCTTGCCACTGGTGCTTTCCTGACCGATGCCCAGCTTGATGCTGGTGCTTTCCTGACCGATGCCTGGCTTGCCGCTGATGCTTTCCTGCCTGATGCCCGGCTTGCCGCTGATTCTCCCCTGCTTGATGCCCAGCCTGACTCTGATGCCCCTGTGTTGTCTGCCTTCGATGGTTTTATGCCTGCTGCCCAGCTAGTTTTTGATACCAGACCCAAACTTCCAGACCCTGGTGGTGGGGTGCATGATCCATCACCAGACCCGGGTGGCACGCCTCCCAGTGGATTAAAAAGACTCTGGCCTGAAGAGTGCAAGGAAGTCCACAGACATGGAGGGGAAACTTTTCTAGACTTTTCCCGCACCCACACGGACTGTCAGGTCAAGGTTAGAATGGAGCTTCCGGAGGTCGCTCCTTAAGGGGAGAACTGTCAGGACCTGTGTCATTGCTTGGGTCACCTGCTCGTGGCACTGTTGTTTTTAGCACCAAAGGGTGTAGTTCTGGTGGCCACCAGTGGGTGTCTCCCAGCAGATGGACATACAGGTAATCAGGCTGAACCTGATATGGACTGCTGGGAGGCTCAGGGCTTCAGTATTTTCCTGCAAGCCATGTCCCTGCCTGAGCCTGATTCATTCCTGTTCCTGGTACCCTGATCTGGAGACCTGTTCCCCTGGACCCTGCTTCCTGCTGCCACTACTGGCTTCCTGCTCCCCTTGTCTCTGTCTTTCCCTGTCTTCTCGTGTGTGTGTGTCCCCCCACTTGTATTTTATTAGTTAGTTAGGTGATTACTTGGGTTTTCTTGTTACATTCACTTTTCACTTACTTGTTGTTGATTCTGTGTTTGGTATATTTTTTACTTATACACCTGGTCCTGAATCCTTAAGGTGCAGCCAAACTGATCTGATCACTCTTGCTGGATGCCTGCATATAGTATCCCTGACACCCTGTGTCATTATGCTTAAGAAGAGGTGATTGTCCCCTGAGTGTATATCTCTTTGTGCCTGTGTTTTGAATAAAGAGTTCTATGTTTTCTTACCACCCTACACTGATGTCTCGACAAGTGACTGGGTGGTCTAAGGGATCTTGGATTGTGCTGGTACCTTGCAAGGGAAGCTTATAAGGCAGACCTACTCCTCTTGAATACAGGGTTCGTCATAAAGGTCATTCTCTTCCCTTTTATACCTAGAGTTTTAGGTGCTTTCAGCACCCACTGGTTACTAATGTTTGACATACTGTGATCTCTCTTGCATTGCATATCCTTTGTATACTTAGAAGGGGGTGTGGTGGTATGTGTGTCTCAGATTAGATAGGGCACCTAAACCCAGCAAGGTATAGATAGAAACAATGGACTGGGTAATGGGATTATTGCGGTGCCAAAAATACAACAGTACAAATACTAAAATTCAATTTATTACAAAAATCATTTAAAAATAAGTTACAAAATGGAGCATTGGCAGATGTTTACAACCAGTAGATGGAAAGAATCAAACAAATAGTCCCTACTAGTTTTGCCAATACATTGGCTTCCTCGGGGGATATAACAGGTTGTAATTCTATAAAAAGAAAATCTTATATTAGTATAACAGAATGTACTAATTATAATGAAAGACAGCGTTGTGCAGGCTACTAACACGAATGCAAGGGGACTAGACAAATGCAATATCCCCCAGCCAATAGGTCCCAACAAGGATGGAAATAACATCAATCAAGGATCATCACAGCATACTCACTGAACCCCAAGGGGCCGGGTGGGCCACCTCCAAAGTGAGGGTCGTTCTTCACTGCCTTAATGTGACTGCAGGGGGCTTGATAAAAAAACCTTGAAAGTAACTGTGGTAATACACATATATAAGGCTAAAAAGCTCAATTAACTATAATAAGAAAGGGAAAGGACAAAAGAGTCCTCAATACTCGCCAAAATCAAGTTATACTAGTAAGAAACCCGGGACTCTGAAAGGATCTATGATAATTGATTAATTGGAGCGACTAATTTGTTGTGTGGGTTGACTGCACTAGATAAAATTGAAAAGGGAGATAGATATAAATTGCTAATAATAAAGAATAATGTTTTGTGTTGTACAACAAAAGTACTAGAGTTAACTCAAAGATCATACCTGCTGAATAAACTAAACAGGCTGGGCTGCAAACAAAAACAGCCTAATCGCTTCAGGTTGAAGCACTGACTGAAGTAGATGCATATAGTGTCCACATCCAATGTAGTGCATAAGTCTGGTAAATATAAACAAAGGACCTCGATTAAGCAAGATGATAGTAAGATAAATGCTGTGATATATTGTCACTGCATTATATCGGGCAAATTTACCTTTACAGTCAATACGCCTTGTGCAGCGTCCCGGTATGTCCGCAATTACAGACGAGTAACTCACCTATTTAAAGCCCCCCCCCCACCTGATTGGCAAATGAATTCCGACAATCAGGAGTGGACAAGGAGCGGCTCGTGCGCCTGCGCACTAGCCACCGCAAGACGCCTACAGTACCCATAGTGCCTAGTATCCCCTGGGAGCATGGGAGGAGGACGATCGTCCAGCGCACGCAATCAGGGGAGTGGCTGAAGATGGTATTGTGGCAGATGGAGTGGGCAGAGGGTAGGGGGCGAAGACAGGCCGAGGGGCGGGCTGGCCGACAAAGAAGGCCAGCCATTGGGTGTCCATACAGCCACGGGCTGTGATAAGAAACCAACCCGGCATGAGGGAGAGGTTGAAGGCCGAGCGGAGAACAGGGCATGCAGGGAACCAATGAAATGAATAAATTGGGAAACATTGGGAGGGCGAAATCAAATAGGGAAATACAAGGCATGCTCCAGAGCCAGGCAGTTCAGTCAACCATGCAGTTGTGAAGCAGTACAATGCACAATGCTGTAAAACAATAAAGTTATTGTTTTACAGCGTTGTGCATTGTACTGCTTCACGACTTCAGTGGGTATGTTGTGATATGTTGATTGATGTTATTTCCATCCTTGTTGGGACCTATTGGCTGGGGGATATTGCATTAGTCTAGTCCCCTTGCATTCGTGTTAGTAGCCTGCACAACGCTGTCTTTCATTATAATTAGTACATTCTGTTATACTAATATAAGATTTTCTTTTTATAGAATTACAACCTGTTATATCCCCTGAGGAAGCCAATGTATTGGCAAAACTAGTAGGGACTATTTGATTCTTTCCATCTACTGGTTGTAAACATCTGCCTATGCTCCATTTTGTAACTTATATTCTGTATGAAATGTACCCTTTTTTTTTTTTAAATGATTTTTGTAATAAATTGAATTTATTTTAGTATTTGTACTGTTGTATTTTTGGCACCGCAATAATCCTATTACCCAGTCCATTGTTTCTTTGTATACTTACTAAGACCAAGGTTTAATACTGAAAGATATCTGCCCTAGTAATCCTTGTTCTTACTGTCAGGGTACTCACCAGGGCCGAGATGCTGAGAGCGGCTCCCCTTGCAGCTGAGTGCGCTATACCCCTGGAGGTGGCACAGAGGGTATCGGGCACAGAGAGGCACGGGTCGCCAGGCACTAGTAGGAGCCTGCGTGTTGAACTTCTGTCTGGTAGTAGTCCGCGCAGGGTACACCCAGACGGTGATCAGCAGAGGAATCAGACTGGGGCTCCAACACCTTGGACCTGAAGTAGATAACTGGAACAAGTATGTAGAGAAGCCAGGGGGTCAAACACAGCAAGCCGGTAGGAAGGAAGTCCGTTTAAACAAGCCAAGGTCATACACAGGAATCAATCAATAGGAGAGTCCAAGACAGGCCGGGGGTCAAACACTGGAGCAGGCAGTAGCGAAGTCTTTAAAGAGAAGCCGGGGGTCAAACACTGGAGCAGACTGAGGAATCCATTAAGCAAGCCGAGGTCAAGGTGCAGGAGAAGTTCAAGGATGGTCAAGGAAATCCGGGTCACAACAGGCAGGAGTCAATAGTAGAACAAGGAACAGGAACACAGAAGCTGAAATGACAAACCAGCAATAAGCCAGAGAGCTGGGCTGCCTTTTATAGGGCTAATAGGGGAACCCACGTGTGCGGCTAAGATGCGTACGTGCGTACGTGCTTACGCCATTTCACCGTTTCGCCGTCCGCGGACTTGCACGTCTATGTGCGGCGTTACGCCGTGACGCGGTCTGCTGAATCGCGTACCCGCATACGTCTATTAGCCATTCTGCCACGCAGGCGTACAGGGAAATGCCGGTACTGGCAAACAAAGTTTCTGTTATTCCTCTGACACTTATCTGCCTAAAAATCCTAGGTAAAATACATATTTACTTTGCCACAGTCTGGTATCTGTAAAACTGCATTATTACTCTGAGTTATGTCCAAACACAGGGTGTCAGAGGTGTCGGGAGGCTTGCAAGGTCAGAGCAACCTTTGGGGACAGTCATCTTCCAGAGGCCCTTACAGGGGTGATGCTACATATACTGTAGATCTCCCAAGATAAGACCTTTCTTATACTAGAGTAGGCAGGGCCGGACTTATCATTGGGATTGACTGGACTCAAGCCCATGGGCCCCGCCCAATAGGGGCCCGCAGGCCCCAGCCGAGTGTACTCGGCTATACTCGGCTAGTTCTGCTCACAGTCACGCCTAGTCCCGCCCTATGATGGACTGTGAGTGGAGCTAGCCGAGTACACTCGGCTATGTATGTCAGCGCTCGACTCCGCTCACAGTCACGCCCAGTCCTGCCATTGGACCTGTGTTATGTCCATCATAGGGCGGGACTGTGAGAGGAGCCGAGAAAAGCCGACAGGAGCCGAGATACACAGGACCGGCTCTGTGTATCTCGGCGGCGCCAAATTTAAACTGCAGTTACACTGACAAGTTACTGCAGTTTAACTGCAGCCTGGGTAAGGCTGAAATTGATACGGACAAGGCTGCAGATGGACACTGATAAGGCTTCAGATGGAGACTGCAAGGCTGCAAATGACACTGACAAGGCTCCAAGGCTGCAAATGACACTAATAAGGCTGCAAATGACACTGACAAGGCTGCAAAGCTGCAAATGACACTGACAAGGCTGCAATGTCACTGGGCAAGGCTGCAAATGACACTGGACAAGCATGCAGGTGGACGCTGTGCAAGGCTGCATTGATGAGCATTTAAAAGTTTTTTTTCCTTAAATAGTTTTTTCCTTTAAATTCCTTTAAACTTGAGGTTTGCTGATTGGTTATTGGCAGTTACGTAGTGCCTTGTTTACTGCCAATGAGAAAACCTGTCTGCATTAGACAGTGATGTAATGGCGGACAAACGGTATTAGAGTGGCGCGCTTAAAAGAAAACTAAAAGGTTTAAAGTAATGTATAGAAGGTAGGGCCCAAAAGTGACTCAAGCCCCCGGGCCCCCACCACTCTAAGGCTCGATTCACACCTATGCATGTTGCTTTTGAGCGTTTTTGGAGGGTTTTTTTTCATGCTTGCCGCGATTTTGCCGCGATTTGCGTTTTGCTTTTTTTTTTTTTTTTTTACAGTCTTAAAAAAAATTTAAAAAAAAAAAACGGCAAAAACGCACCAAAAACGCTGCAAAAACGGTGCACTTGCGTTTTTGATGCTTGTCCATTGAATTCTAATACATGCAAAACGCTGCATTTTGCATGAAAAAAAGTCCCTGACCCTTTCCAAAAATGCAGAGAAACAAAAAAGCATTGATGTGAACATGTTCCATAGGAACCCATGTTAAAAAATTCCCGTGCATTTCTGCAAAATGCAAAATGCATCAAAAAACGCGCTAGTGTGAATGGAGCCTAAGTCCTGCCCTGAGAGTAGGGCCACACCTTTTAGAAGCAGTTTAGCATGGCAGTGTAGCTTCACATACATGTGCAAATGTATGCAACAAAAACCATTCCTATTTCTCATGCAAATCTTTGCAATGGTTTAAACTGCTTTTGTGCTGACTAGCACTGGTAACTGTGATGTGGCATTATTTGTACTGTATTGCTCTGTGAACCTCCTTTCCTGGGTGCACCTTACTTTTGTTAGTTATAATTTGACCCCTGGTCATTTTTAAGCCACGCTTTAATGCACTTAGAAATTGCATGTTATGTTTTTATTGCTTTATAAATAAACTCTCTATGGAAATATTCATAAAGCAGTGAATGTGACTCTGGCCAAACATTTACAGGTTGTTAATTATTTGCTGTAATTTTAAAACAAATGCATCAGAAACCTTCTCCTGCAGTTAGTATTTGGCTAATATCCCACTTTCCATTTTTTAAATAGACCCTTTAGTGTGCTCCATGTATACTGGAATTATAGTTTTGACTCTCACAAGAATAAATGTTAAATCTTGGAAATTACTCTTCATTCAAACTTCGGTATTTAGCTTGTAAAATGTTATAACCTATGTGCAAAGCATTGGTGAAAATTTATGTCATTTTTTTGTTATGACGTATGCATAAAACATTAATAAAATGACAAGGGCAAACCTTCTCTCCCCTACTTACAGTACTTTGTTTTTATAGATGTAGTTTTGGAAATAAACCAATCTAGAAGAATTATTATAGAACAGAATTCTGTCATGGCCCTTCTGGAACAGGACAATGTAATTAAGAAAGAACAATTAAAGGCCATTTATGTTTCAGAGATAAAAGAAGTAGAGAGGTTTTCAAAGGTGCATTGAAGATAAGAAGGAAGCCTCTAAAGAAGTTTCACTGTATTGTATGTTTTGATCTAACAAGCTGATGTATTGAGCTGAGGTAAGTTCAAAACATGTGAGAGAAATTTCAGTGAGGTGAATGGAAAACTGTGACCTGATGCTAAATCAGTCCCCGCCACAGCAGTAACTGTGATGGTCATTTTCAAAGAGAACCTGGTACCTATTAATTTGCTATAATTACATTGACATTCATGCATGTAAAAAATACATTGCGGCATAAGTTTATTTGTGGGAGTAGTATAGGATTTTAAAGGACGAAGGGGGTTATTTACTAAAGGCAAATCCACTTTGCACTACCAGTGCAAACTACAAGTGCAAAGTGCACTTGAAATCTCACTGAAAGTGCACTTGGAAGTGCAGTCGCTGTAGATCCAAGGGGGACATGCAAGGAAAATAAAAAATCAACATTTTAGCTTGCACATGATTGGATAATAAAATCAGCAGAGCTTCTCCTGATTTCAGATCTACCCCTCAGATTTACAGTGACTGCACTTCCAAGTGCACTTTCAGTGCAATTTCAAGTGCACTTTGCACTTGTAGTGCAAAGTGGATTTGCCTTTCGTAAATAACCCCCAATGTGTTGCAGTACACATTTGACACTCAAGCTTTATTAGTTATTTGTTTGGTATGTTTATATACTATGGATTTCAAGGGTATTAAAGTGATGTTAAAGACATGTTTGATAACTGAGATGTTAATAACAGAAGTTACATGCTGTTCTTGTGTTTTTCTTTTAATTTTTCTCCTCTGAGTGTCCTCCTCACTCTTCAGCGCAGCACTGCCAGACTGCCATTATGTTAGTGTTCCTAGCACCTGCAGGGATCTATTGAGTACTAAGGAACAGTATGAAATTTTGACAGAGTTCCTGGGAGGAATCCCAGGGTCTCATAGGGGTAAATGGGATAGAGTTTGTTATATTCAAAGAGGAGATGGCAGGGAAGTCCTAGAAACTAGGACTCTAAAAAATCTGGGAGAGAATCTTTTAAACATTCCACAATGCGGAAGCTAGGAGCACTGGTGTGGATGTAGGAGTGAGTGCTGAAACATAGACCTGAAACCTTGGGAAGCTCAATAACCAGGTGATGTCTATTAACCATTCAGGTTGAGAAATTCTTTTAGTGAGACAGTGTTTAGGAGAGACTGATACCACTAGAATTCAGAAATGATAGGAGCAGTAGACTCAATAGAAAGAGAAGGTGAAATGTACCCCTCCAGGCTCCATAAGCATAGAGGATGAAGTGGTGAGCTTACATAATTCATCAGGATTATGTATATAGGGGTACGAAAATCCAAACATAAAGAAAAATTCAAAGATCAGATACATGGATACAAGGTCCAGAGTAAAAGCTACAGGATGAACCAGAGTACTTAACTAAAAGTTTACAGAAGATGATACTATGAGAATTTAGGAAACAGACCCCTTACAATGAACCCAAGGTATAGAGCTGCTTGGACTTGCTCTGTATGCGTCATCTGTGAATTGAACTATCCAAGGATGACATAAACAAGAATTCTAAGGGTGCACAAGTAAAGTCGTTAAAAGGAAAGACATTATTCACCGAGCTGATAAGATTTCTATTAGGGTAAAGGACTGGAGAGGTATTGGAAAGTAGGTAATTCCAAGAATTCACTATCCAAGAAAAAAACACTGACTTGAATGATCAGGAGGAAGGCATGATAGCATAGGAAGTTCCCAGTCTTCCCCCCAGGAAGGTGTCCAGAAGGAAAAAAACAGCGAAGGTCTTTGCAGCATTCTAAGCCATTGAATGGACTGCAAAACTGAAGACAGGACATCCAATCAGAGGCAGCAACAGCTGCACAAAACTCAGAATCTAGCTGGAAGGGTGTAGATGTGAGTTTGCAGCGTCTTCTTGCATAGCCAGCAATTATAGTGGTAACATTGAACAAAATACTGCAAGGTTTGCAGAATGAATAATGACAGATAATTTATTCGCCAAATAGGAATACGCAATTATTTCATAAAGTATCTCTTTTCAATCATTCCAGCTCCATCTCCATGAATTCTCTCAATGTGTGAAAGATATAAACATACAACACAATCCAATAACCTAATACTGTTTTATTTTCAAAACCAAATGTGCTCTTGATTAAGTCATTAAAATAAATGCATGGAGCAGAGTTGAGCAGGTGAGGTCATTGCATTAGTTCCTGCAAGGACCAGCCCTGGATTTGCGCTAATAGAGTTTAGGGAGGCAAGAACCTTTATATTGTGGTGGGACCCTATACCGGTTACAGTTTTTTCATACTTGCATACAGTTTATCACATTATTCCTTGCACTTATGTAATGTAATCACAACTATTTTGTTTTGTTTTTTTTAATAAAGCAATATTACACAATTGGTTGTATTTTATGTTTACATCCTTCCCACATTCATAGAATTTATGGAGATGGAGTTTGAATGATGGAAAAAAGATCCTTTATGAAAAAATTGGGAATTCCTATCTGGATAGGAGATCTAGGGATAATGGTGAAAATGCAAGGTCCTTCCCATCTGGTAACTGGTGAGGGAACTGCTTTGATCTGTGGCTGCAGCACTCCCCTCCCGCCTCTTCCTCTTGTTTGTCACACACAGCGGGAACACTGTGTATCACAGAGCTGGGTCTGTCTGTGTTATCGGCGGCGCTGTAACAAGGTCCTGCCCCCTTAGACCGTCTCGTGTGATAGGCAAAACACTGGTTCAATCTACTGTCACACAAGATGGTCTAGGGGGACGGGACCTTGTTACAGCACCGCCGACAACACACACAGACCCAGCTCCATGATACACAGTGCTCTCACTGTGTGTGTAATCCAGGGCAGGCAATGGTGAGGCTGCATTCGTGGGCAGTGAGGCTGCATTCGTGGGCAGTGAGGCTGCAATGATGGGCACAGTGAGGCTGCAATGATGGGCACAGTGAGGCTGCAATGACGGGCACCATAAAGCTGCATTTGATGGGAACAGCAAGGCTACAATGATGGGCACAGTGAGGCTGTATTGATGGGCACCGTAAAGCTGCATTTGATGGGCACCATAAAGCTGCATTTGATGGGCACCATAAAGCTGCATTTAATGGGCACAGTGAGTCTGCAATGATGGGCACAGTGAGTCTGCAATGATGGACAAAGTGAGGCTGCATTCATGGGCACAGTGAGGCTGTATTTGATGGGCACCGTAAAGCTGTATTTGATGGGCACAGTAAGGCTGCATTCATGGGCACAGTTAGGCTGCAATGAAGGGCACAGTGAGGCCGCATTGATGGGCACTGTAAAGCTTTAAGCCTTGTACACATGATCCGATTGTTGGTCAACAGAGCGTCAGACTTTTGTCCGGCGTGTGCCAGGAACTTGTCTTACATACTAACGACACACAATTGTCGGCCACCAAACACGAAGGGTAGTGACATACCCTTTTGGGCACCTTCTGCTAATGTCGTGTTTAGTGAGCATTGATTTCGAGCATGCTTGTTTGTACTTTGGACTTTGGTGTGACAGACTTGTGTACAAACGATACGAAAATCTGACAGACCATTGTCCGCCGAAAATTTACTAGCCTGCTATCCAACATTTGTTGGCAGAAAGTTGGACAACAATTGTCTGAAGGAGCGTACTAGCGGTCGGATTTTATGCAAACAGTCTGTCATCACACAATTGCCTGCCGAAAATCTGATCGTGTGTACGAGGCTTTAAGGTTTGATCGTATATCATATGGTTTTGGTAAATCTGAAGACAAAATCAGCAGAAAATCTAATAGTGTGTATGAGGCCTAACTTATAGTTACATACTTTTTCTGGTTTTGGATAATGTAGGAAACAGATAAGACCTCTGTTAGTTTATTTTTCACTTTTCACCAGTATAAACAAAGGGTTAATCTTCCCAATTGGAACAGCAATAGAAAAAATCTTGAGACTTTAACACTTTTACATTATCCACATTTGGCTTTACATACACTTTAACTTCTCACATCTTTTACAGTTTGGCTCAAGAAGAAAAGATCAACTGTACAACCGCTGCCAATTTTGCCAAGTCATCTGGGATCTACCTACCTGAAGCAGCAATTACAAAAGAATCTTACTTGCCCTTATGTAATTCTTTAAAAAAAAACAAAAAAACTGCAGAATAAGTGATACTCCATAAGGTGGTAGAAAGATAAGGAAAGGTGGAAAAATCAAAACCTCTGCTAAGTGGTTCACTGTGGACAGTGGCCGGTTCAGCTTACCAGTATCCATCCATGTTGAATATATCATTTTGTGTTAAATATATTTATTTGTAATCTTTCAATATGCTGACATGAAAAATCATAAAACATGTTTTGCTATTTAGTTCAGCACTTCAGAGATATAAAGTTGCAAGGAAAGTGGTGCCTTATATGAGATCCTCTTATGAGCCTAGATCCTCTTCAAAAATAGTGTATGAAATTAGAGCTATTCACTGCTTAGCCTGCAAAAAGTCTATAAGCTCTAAATGCTTCTTGTTCAAGATTAGGTAAGTGTGCCTTATTTTGGAAATAAAAAAAAACGAAAAAATCCAAATTGTATGCAATCAAAAAAAAAAGAGAGAGCTGAAGCCGCTGGCCTTTCCCCTCCTCCGCTCCTTCCACACACTCTGTTCCTTCTCCCTTTATCTGGCTTTCATTACAGGACCTGCGCAGGCTCTTTTGTAAGAAAGTCTTCAGGGAGCTAGGCACTTTCTCAGCTCCTGTGATGTTCCTGAAGATTAAAAAGCAGCTTTGAAGCTTCAACATCTCAGTGTAACCCCCATTGGTAAAGGGACCTTAGAAAGAGCTGAGCCATCTGGCAAACTGACATGAAGACAAAATAAAGTGATTGAAACACTTTCTTCAAAGCTGCAATGGCTGGCTGGCAGATTTGTTGATTTGGGTTTTGTCTTTTATGTGTTCCCGTCAGAAGTTACAAGAACACCTATCCAATCGCACAGGGGACTGATTGGAGTTATAGCTTTGCAGTTCTATTAGATGTCAGAGTATGAATTCGTCTATATTGAACACAGACTGCTATTTATTAATACAGAGGTTACACATTGTACCTTATTTAACAATTTTGCTGCCAAAAAGATAGATAGTATCCTCTTTTCAAATGCCAGGACAGATTAACATCTGTAGTCCTGTTAATTAAGAAGGGCAGCTCATAATTTGTAATATGAAAGCAGTAAGATTGGCTGACAAATAACACACTGAACCTGGCAATCACCTAAGAACAATTTATTTTATTATTGTATTTTTTACAGACATGTATATATCTCTGACATTATATACAGTATAGCTCAATGTGGAACACTTACAGACCCAGATGCCTGGAAAAAGAGTACATAATGATTATGTTGATGCAGCGACATTAGAGGTCAGTAGAGAAGAGGTTCCTTAAATTGGTGGCCCTTGAAAAATTTGGATGCATGACGGTTAAAAACTTTGTGTGCAGTGACGCCCCAAGCCCCCCCCCCCCCCCCCCCCCCCAGCCCTCTCTAATACTCACCTGAGCTCCTTCTTAATCCAGCAATGTGCACGAGAGCTGAGCCTCCCCTGGGTCTCATTCCTCATTGGCTGAGACAGCATTGGCTGAGACAGCAGCAGGAGCCGTTGGCTCATGTTATGATATAGAGCGGGGGTATGGCCAAGCTGGAGCTCTATGTGTCTTATGGACGCATAGAGCAGGGCTCAGGAGCAGCCATTTACCAGTGCCCCCAGAGCAAACCGCTTGCTATTGTGAGAACTAGCTGAAGAGAAGGAGCCAGGAGTGCCATCCGAGGACCTGGAGAAAGGATTGAGGCTGCTCTGTGCAAAACCACTGCACAGAGCAGGTAAGTATAACAACATGTTCGTTTTTTTTTGTTTTTTTTTTTTAAATGAGCCTTTAATGTCACTTTAATGTGGTGGTCATTGAAAAAAATACCCCCTTATTTTGTTGGCCAGTGGTAAGGTACCCTTTTTACATTGGAGATCAGTAGAAAAGTACCTCCTTAGATTGGTGGCCAGTGGAGAAATGCCTACTTACAATTTTGATCACGAGAGAAAGTGTGCAGTTACATTATTGATCAGTTGGTGAAGGTTCCCCTTCCATTGGTGGTCAGTGCAAGAGGAGCCTTCTCACATTGTTGGTGGGAGGGAAAAATGTTCCTTACAATAGTGGTTATTAAAACGAATGCCTTGTCACATTGGTGGTCAGTGTGAAGAATGCCCCCTAACAGACAGCTAAAAAATTACTGGTATCAGCAGTTACTTTCTTGGAAAAAGAGAGAGGACATTCCACTGGTCATTCGCAGCTAACATTTAAGTGAAATCAGGATATATTGAAAAAGCACCATCAATCCACCCTAATGAATCACTGCAATTATCAAGACATCGTAAAACTTCTAGAGATCTCTTCAGGAACATTACAGTGGAACCGTGTTGAGAAAAGTTGATTTGGATAATTTCTCTTTAGTAATCTCCCTGTTTATCTTATTACTCCATGGTGCCACAAATGTAAGGGGTTTTTTTTAAGCAAAGTTTAATTCCAGACCAAATTTTTCATTCCACTTCCAGAGGGAAGGATTAGTGCCTCTGCCAGCTTTTTATTGATATCCGTATCCCTGGGGACATTTTTCTTCAAATTCTGTCGAAACAGAAATTGATGAGGAAGCTTTCTCTTGCAGGGGGAGACAAAACAGAAAAAAATACCCTTTTAGTAGAATGAGAAAGGGTTAGAACAGATCACAATGGTTTGCATTGCTCTCTTAAGCCTCGTACACACGATCGGATTTTTCGCAGACAAAACCTTAAACTTTTGTCTGAAGGCATGTCCCTGGATTTTGTCTTGCATACAAATGGTACACAATTGTTGGCCAACAAACACGAACGTAGTGACGTACTAGACATACTACGAACTGAAAAAGATGAAGTTCAATTGTTATGCGCCACCCTTTGTGCTCCTTCTGCTAATTTCATGTTATTAGAAGTTTGGTGAGTGATTCGCACTTTTCATTTCGCACTTTTCAGTTTGTTTCTGAATTACAGTTTGTCAACCAGCCATGTTGCGGAATCAGAGGAGATAACGTGTTATTTATTATTGGCCTTGGAGTTATTGCTTTGACCCAAGTCCAGTCCAGGAACAGGAGGAGGAGGATTTCTTGGACCAAAAATTGGTTGCTTTATTAATCGTGACCAATTATATCATATGCCATTGCTGCGGGAGCTCCAGAGAATAATTCGGATGATTTTCATAATTCTCTCCGGATGACGGACCCCTGCTTTCACCAACTCTTGGCATTGTTGACCCCCTATATTAAGAAGCAGGACACATGCATGAGGCTTTTATTTTATTTTTTGGTTGAATAATGATTTGATTTGGTATATTTTCTATATTTTTGGATGTATGTCTAATTTTATTTGTTTTCTTTTTTAAATGCACAATAAAAAAAATTGTGTTGAATAATACTTGGCTATGTTTTTTACTTCAAATGACAGTTTGCGAGTAGGCAGTTACATTTTAAAAATACAATGTAAAATTAACAAGGGACACCAACATAGTTGTATCTTTGATCTTAAAAACTACGGGATAATGGTGTTGTGGTAACTTGCACCAAAAAAAAAAAAAAAAACAAGCATGATAATATTATTCTTGATATCACTAAAAAAAAAAAAAAAACATTTGAAAATTAGTTTGCAATAACTCCATCAGTATCACCAGCAAAGCAGCTTCAATAATATCCCATTAAAGAAGAAGAGAATTGTGCGCTGCATTCCGAGATTCCATAATTTGCTGCGTCACGAATGTTAATTCTCCATTACGAACATTAGTTTACAAGACCGACCGCTTCCAGCTCGTCCTTGCTTTCGAGCATGCGTGTTTGTACTTTGGACTTTTGTCCGATGGACTTGTGTACACACGCACGGAAAATCCAACAACAGACATTTGTCCGCAGAAAATTTTAAAGCCAGATGTCCAACATTTGTCCACGGAAAATCTGACAATAATTGTTCGATGAAGCGTACAAATGGTCGGATTTTCCACCAACAGCCTGTCATCACACATTTCCCATCGGAAAATCCGATCGTGCGTACGCGGCTTAAGCCTTTCTGTCCCAATGACAGCTGCAATCCTTTTTATTTTTTTGGATGAGCGTCACAAAGACAAAAAGTAAAGAAAAATTTCCCCAATGGATACACAGGAAAAACTGCCAGAAATTGTAACCCTATCTGACCTAATCTATTTCAGTTTCCAGCTATACTGAAAGAAGCTTATTGTTTACAGAACTTGAACAAATTATCACAACAGTGACTCGTTCCACCTGATAAAGTCCATTGATAATGGAATGCGTAGGAGGTAGAGTCTAATGCTGTCAGCCGAGTTAATTGTGTATCAGACTGTGTCTGTGCGAGCCTTAGGATCACACGGATCCCTCATGCTCCTGCAGATTGCTGGTTGAGCTGTTATTTTCAGGCCTTCTTTACCATAGCGGCAAGGACTGCTCTCCTTTGAAAAGTGATCCATGCTCGGGTTGCTTTTCAGAGGCATTAGACAATATGTTGCCGCTTGCTTTAACACCCAAAATACACACCCCTGCGCCACAACAATTTGGAAAGCATGCTTTTGCAGAGCAGCAACATTCACCCAAATGGATTGCAATCGGTGGGCGGTAGTGGACTTCATTCCTTCCACAACTGCAGCATGTATAAAACCCCGGCTGTTACCTCTGCAGCTAAAGAGGAAGCATTGGGGGGAGGGGTAAAAACATGGCTCAACCATGTCGTTTTACAGTCCCCAAATCTCATGTATGAATAAGCCCTTAGACCAGTGCCTGGACAAGGTCATCCAGTGCCCAGGGCAAAGATGCCAAACTGCACCCCCAGTGTAGGGAGGATGTGGCCGAGGGGGGGGGGGGTGATAACAGAAGAAGCAGTCCTGAGCTGTCAGGGCACATGCATGCAGAAGCCAACAGGTGTATTTATAATCTACAGGAGCACTACACTGACAGGAGGGAGGAGCTGGAGGGAGAGAGAGAGCACAGCCCTGCCTCCTCCCGACTCGCTCCTGGACACTTCTGCTCTCGGCTGTGGACTGTGCTCTCTCTCTCTCCCCTCCTGCCAGTGCAGAGCTCCTGGATGTCTGTGATTACCGCTGCTGGCTTCTGAATACAGATGTGCTGCATTGGCAGGAAGGAGGAGGGCGGGAGAGAGAACACAGCCCGCACTGCTCCCCAGCTCTCTCCTTCTCTCCTCGCCACTCCCAGCGCTGGAAGTAGTGATGCTGCTGTCGCTATTTCTGTCAGCCTTGTAACAGAAGGAAGGTGCCCCATCCCTACGTAAGCCATTGTGCCCAGGGCAGCCTCCCCTTTTGCCCACCTTTTGTCCAGGCCCTGTCTTAGACTGTGGTGCCTCGAAACTAAAAATACTTTTAAAGTGCAGCCTGACTGAAAAAAGGTTGAGAAACACTGACCTAAAGAACCTTTGCAATAAACACTTATGGGAGTGTTGGATGTCTGCATCCTCTGCCACTGCTGTAGTGGGCTGGGGCCAGTGGTCAGCGACCAAGCATCTGTGGCTTGTTAGATTAATGTGTAGTTTTAGACTGACTTTAGGTAATTAGCAAACAATATAAAACTCCAGCTGACATGTTTTTTTGTTTGCTGGGAAAAAGTGTACTTGGAAAGTGATCTGTGTATAGTTTGCCCCAACTGAGTAACTGACACTTTTTGTAGACAGATTAACCACTTGCTTACTGGGCACCTAAAACTCCCTTCGTGCCCAGACCCATTTTCAGCTTTTACTAGCGCTGTCACCCTTTGACAATTGTGCGGTCATACAACACTGTACCCAAATGAAATTTTTATAATTTTTTTTCCCACAAATAGAGCTTTCTTTTGGTGGTATTTGATCACTCCTGGGTTTTTTATTTTTGTTAAGGTTAAAAAAGACCGTTTTAACCACTTGAGCCCCGGACCATTATGCTGCCTAAGGACCAGAGGTCTTTTTCCAATTTGGCACTGCGTCGCTTTAACTGCTAATTGCGCGGTCATGCAATGCTGTACCCAAACGAAATTTGCGTCCTTTTCTTCCCACAAATAGAGCTTTCTTTTGATGGTATTTGATCACCTCTGGGGTTTTTATTTTTTGCGCTATAAATGGAAAAAGACCGAAAATATTGAAAAAAATGATATTTTCTACTTTTTGTTATAAAAAAAATCCAATAAACTCAATTTTAGTCATACATTTAGGCCAAAATGTATTCGGCCACATGTCTTTGGTAAAAAAAATGTCAATAAGCGTATATTTATTGGTTTGCGCAAAAGTTATAGCGTCTACAAACTAGGGTACATTTTCGGTAATTTACACAGCTTTTAGTTTATGACTGCCTATGTCATTTCTTGAGGTGCTAAAATGGCAGGGCAGTACAACCCCCCCCCCCCCCCAAATGACCCCATTTTGGAAAGTAGACACCCCAAGGAAATTGCTGAGAGGCATGTTGAACCCATTGAATATTTTTTTTTTTTTGTCCCAAGTGATTGAATAATGACAAAAAAAAAAAATATTTACAAAAAGTTGTCACTAAATGATATATTGCTCACACAGGCCATGGGCCTATGTGGAATTGCACCCCAAAATACATTCTGCTGCTTCTCCTGAGTATGGGGATACCACATGTGTGGGACTTTTTGGGAGCCTAGCCGCGTACGGGGCCCCGAAAACCAATCACCGCCTTCAGGATTTCTAAGGGTGTAAATTTATGATTTCACTCTTCACTGCCTATCACAGTTTCGGAGGCCATGGAATGCCCAGGTGGCACAAACCCCCCCCCCCCAAATGACCCCATTTTGGAAAGTAGACACCCCAAGCTATTTGCTGAGAGGCATATTGAGTCCATGGAATATTTTATATTTTGACACAAGTTGCGGGAAAGTGACACATTTTTTTATTTTTATTTTTTGCACAAAGTTGTCACTAAATGATATATTGCTCACACAGGCCATGGGCATATGTGGAATTGCACCCCAAAATACATTTAGCTACTTCTCCTGAGTACGGGGATACCACATGTGTGGGACTTTTTGGGAGCCTAGCCGTGCACGGGACCCCGAAAACCAATCACCGCCTTCAGGATTTCTAAGGGTGAAAATTTTTGATTTCACTCTTCACTGCCTATCACAGTTTCGGAGGCCATGGAATGCCCAGGTGGCACAAAACCACCCCAAATGACCCCATTTTGGAAAGTAGACACCCCAAGCTATTTGCTGAGAGGCATGGTGAGTATTTTGCAGCTCTCATTTGTTTTTGAAAATGAAGAAAGACAAGAAAAAACTTTTTTTTTTTCTTTTTTCAATTTTCAAAACTTTGTGACAAAAAGTGAGGTCTGCAAAATACTCACTATACCTCTCAGCAAATAGCTTTGGGTGTCTACTTTCCAAAATGGGGTCATTTGGGGGGGGTTTGTGCCACCTGGGCATTCCATGGCCTCCGAAACTGTGATAGGCAGTCAAGAGTGAAATCAAAAATTCACGCCCTTAGAAAGCCTGAAGGCGGTGCTTGGTTTTCGGGGTTCCGTACGCGGCTAGGCTCCCAAAAAGTCTCACACATGTGGTATCCCCGTACTCAGGAGAAGCAGCAGAATGTATTTTGGGGTGTAATTTCACATATTCCCATGGCATGTTTGAGCAATATATCATTTAGTGACAACTTTGTGCAAAGAAAAAAAAAAATTTGTCTCTTTCCCGCAACTTGTGTCACCATATAAAATAAGTATTCCATGGACTCGACATGCCTCTCAGCAAATAGCTTGGGGTGTCTACTTTCCAAAATGGGGTCATTTGGGGGGGTTTTGAACTGTCCTGGCATTTTATGCACAACATTTAGAAGCTTATGTCACACATCACCCACTCTTCTAACCACTTGAAGACAAAGCCCTTTCTGACACTTATTGTTTACATGAAAAAGTTATTTTTTTTTTGCAAGAAAATTACTTTGAACCCCCAAACATTATATATTTTTTAAAGCAAATGCCCTACAGATTAAAATGGTGGGTGTTTCATTTTTTTTTTTCACACAGTATTTGCGCAGCGATTTTTCAAACGCATTTTTTGGGGAAAAAACACACTTTTTTACATTTTAATGCACTAAAACACACTATATTGCCCAAATGTTTGATGAAATAAAAAAGATGATCTTAGGCCGAGTACATGGATACCAAACATGACATGCTTTACAATTGCGCACAAACGTGCAGTGGCAACAAAATAAATACATTTTTAAAAGCCTTTAAAAGCCTTTACAGGTTACCACTTTAGATTTACAGAGGAGGTCTACTGCAAAAATTACTGCCCTCGATCTAACCTTCGCGGTGATACCTCACATGCATGGTGCAATTGCTGTTTACGTTTGACGACAGACCGCCGCTTGCGTTCGCCTTAGCGCGAGAGCAGGGGGCGACAGGGGTGCTTTTTTTTTTTTTTTTTTCTTTATTATTTTTTTGCTTTTTTATCTTATTTTTAAACTGTTCCCTAGATCTCTCCTCTGCCCTCAAAGCATCTGACCACACCAAGATCAGTGTGATAAAATGCTTCCCCAATTTCCCAATGGCGCTATTTACATCCGGCGAAATCTAAGTCATAAAATGCTCGTAGCTTCCGGTTTCTTAGGCCATAGAGATGTTTGGAGCCACTCTGGTCTCTGATCAGCTCTATGGTCAGCTGGCTGAATCACCGGCTGCATTTTCAGGTTCCCTGTTGAGACAGGAGAGCCAGAGAAAAACACAGAAGACGGTGGGGGGGGGCATTCCCTCCCACGGCTTGTAAAAGCAGTCTAGAGGCTAATTAGCCGCTAGGATTGCTTTTACATGAAAGCCGACCGTTGGCTGAAAAGAATGATACCAAGATGATACCTAAACCTGCAGGCATCATTCTGGTATAACCACTCAAAGTTGTGAATGGCGTACCTGAAGACAAAAAAAATGGTTAACAATAAAGCACAGTAAACGGTAAAGTATAAAAATTGCATACCTGAAAAGCAAACATGATAAAACATAATAACAATAAAACATTGCAGAATAGAATACAGTAAAAAAGAGCAGAACAATAGAGAGAATAGAGAGAGAGAGAACAATAAAACGACAACTATTTTTTTTTATTTTATATATATATATGTTTTTTTTTACATTGTGTTACATTTTTTTACATTTTTTTTGTAACTAACTTTTATAACTGTAACCGGTTCCAGGTTCGGGTCTCTCAAAATGCGATGGCATCTTGGGAGACCCTGTGAAAGTGTGCCTAGTCTGTGCAATGCTGTACCCTACGCTAATACTCAACTAGTGCATAGTAGCGTTCAAAACATTCACCAATGCAAAGACCAGGATTGTCAGGACAGGAGGGACAATAATAGCGGGTGTCACGCCTATATCCGCGCTTGCTGCAGACACAACATCTTTTTTGGGGGGGTTCGCTGGGTAGGGGTACTCGGGAGGACATAAAGAAAATGCCTCTCATGCAGCCGACTGCATTTGGTTGGGGATGTGAATGGGGGAAGTACGGGCGCTGCAGAAGCGGTAAGTTCCCAATTAGGATTGGCGAATGCAGCAGGAAGGGCATTATGGGCACGACAGGCCTGTGTTTGTCTTTTTGGTGGCAGCGGGACACTACTTGTGCTTGCCACCTCACCAGCTTGAACTGCACTTATGGGACTCGCCACGTCACCAAGTGTTACTGCAGTACTGGTTTGACTACGACCGGGGTGTACTAGGCCGCTGGCGCTTGCCAGTTCACCAAAACGCTACCAAAAAAACTGTTAGCGATCGCAGGGATCAGGCCTGACTCTGCGAACGCTGCAGTTATGCGTTTAGTGTTTTGTAAGTGACAGTGATCGATCGATACTGCACTTGGGTGGGCTGGGCTGGGCCGGGCGGAGGGGCAAAACGCAGGTGCTAACAGGTATCTGTGCTGATCCGGCTAACACTGCGTTTTTGGGAACCCTAAACTGCTGGGGACGCTAGTATAGATCTGATCGGATCAGATATTGATCCGATCAGATACTATACCACTAAGGGAGGTGTATGCTGCGTGCATGGGTGTTAGTGCTACTGGCGTTAACCTGACGCTGCCTGGGGCTGGTGCTTGCCAGTTCACCAAAATACTACCAAAAAAAATGTTAGCGATCGCAGGGATCAGGCCTGACTCTGCGAACGTTGCAGTTATGCGTTTAGTGTTTTGTAAGTGACAGTGATCGATCAATACTACACTTGGGTGGGCTGGGCGGAGGGGCAAAACGCAGGTGCTAGCAGGTATCTGGGCTGATCCCGCTAACACTGCGTTTTTGGGAACCCTAAACTGCTGGGGACACTAGTATAGATCTGATCGGATCAGATATTGATCCGTACAGATACTATACCACTAAGGGAGGTGTATGCTGCGTGCGTGGGTGTTAGCGGTACTGGCGCTAATCTGACGCTGCCTGGGGTGACGCATATCACCGCCGGGTGATCAGGGGGCCAAACCTTTATTCGGTAATAAACGGCGGGTGCCCTGACACTATAAAAAATAAACGAACTAACCAGCGTCACCCGTAACGGTTATACGGTGATCAGTGGTGAAAGGGTTAACTAGGGGGCCATCAAGGGGTTAAAACATTTATTCGGTAGTATATGGGGGTCCCTGACGCTATAAAACGCTGACGGCGAACCTAAATATACAGCGATCAGAAAAATTATCGCTTAGTGACACTGGCGACGGGGGGTGATCAAGGGGTTAAAACTTTGTTAGGGGGGTACCCTAGACCTAAAGGGGGGTAATACTAACTGTCCCAACACTGTAACTGTCACAAACTGACACTATGCAGTAATCAGAAAAAAAAAAAAAAAAACTGCTTGGTGTCAGTTTGTGACGGGGGGGGGTGATCGGGGGGGGATTGGGGGGGGGGCTTCGGGGTGTTTTGTGTGCCTGGCATGTTCTACTGTGTGTGTGTTGGTGCACTCACTCACATGTCTTCTCTCCTCGGGCCGGAACGGAAATTACCGAGCCGAGGAGAGATGACATCATTTCCTTTGCTGCTGTTTAGAATACAGCAGCAAAGGAATGATTCGATTGGCCGGCGGCGATCGCGAGGGGGGGCCACGAACGGATGGCCTCCCCCTCACCTCCGATCGCCGCTGGACAAAAGACGACCGCCTCGGGCACCGGGGGGGGGTCAGATCGGACCCCCCACCCGCGGAAGGCAAATCACGTACATGTACGTGATTTTGCCTGTCCGTGCCACCTTGAGGCGGTCGTCAAGTGGTTAAAAAAAAAAAAAGATGCAAAACCATTTTATATTTTGTTAATAAATTTTGCTAACAGGTAATTTTTCTCCTTCATTGATGTATGCTGATGAAGCTACACTGATGGGCACTGATAGGCTGCACTGATGGGCACCAATAGGCTGCATTAATGGGCACTGATAAAGCGACACTGATGGGCAATCATAAGGCAGCACTGATGGGCACTAATAGGCGGCACTGGTGGGCACTGATGAGGTGGAACTGGTAGGCACTGATAGGTGGCATTGGTGGGCACTGAGAGGTGGCACTGATGGGTGGCACTGATAGGTGACACTAATGGGTGGCACTGAAGGGCATTGATGGGTGGCACTGAAAGGCACTAATAGGTGGCACTGATAGCTGGCACTGATGGGTGGCAGTGATGGGCACTGATGGGTGGCAGTGATGAGCACTGATCGGCACTGATAGGCAGCACTGCTAGGTGGCACTGATTGTCACCACTGGTGGGCATTGATAGGTGGCACTCGTGGGCATTGATAGGTGGCACTGATTGCTGGCACTTATGTGCTGGTGGGCACTGAATCGTGGCACTGGCAGGTGGTACTGGTGGGCATATATGAGGCGGCTTCGCCTCTTCCTCTTCGGGACCAATGTACTTTTATCAGAAGCCGGTGATCAGCTTTTTCTTCTCCTCACTGTCAGCGTGAGAAGAAAAAAAAACTATTACCGATCTTCTGTTCACATCACGTGATCAGCTGTCATTGGCTGACAGCAGGTCACGTGGTAAAGGGCTGGGATCGACCCCTTACTCCGATCTGTGATCACCCGGGTCTCATTGACTCGAGTGATCACAGCGCGCCGGGGAGGACAGCTATTGACGGCCTCCTGGCAAAGCAGATCTGCACTGTAGCTGTCATTCAGCTATAGTGCGACTCTGAAGGGGTTAATTTGTTTCAGGAAGTTAAAAATAACAGATCAACAGGCAGGATTAAAGTGGTGTTCCGGCCGAAATTATATTTTTTAAATAAAAATACCCTTATAATACACAAGCTTAATGTATTCTAGTAAAGTTAGTCTGTAAACTAAGGTCTGTTTTGTTAGTTTATAGCAGTAGTTTGTTATTTTATAAACTTACAGCAGGCCGTGGCCATCTTAAGTGTGGGCATCTGAAGCCAGACTGTATTTCTTCCTGGATCTCCTCCTTGCAGATCTGGCACATGCTCGGTGCAGCACAAGCAGTGTAATAGGTTTCAGGTCAGGTTTCCATAGCAACGGCAGTTTCAGAGGAAGTTTCCGCCCTTTCCCAGAAGGCATTGCAAACAGGAAATGATGCGATGGGCCGCGGCCAGGGAGGAGGAAGTGAAAAATGAATACAGCAGATATACAGTAGGTGCTGAGAAATAAAATAAAAAATATCCAATTTGTTTACAGTGCACAGTTTAGTGAGGGATGCTGAAGAGTTGTAAAAGTGGGTGTAACTCCACTTTAACAAATAATAAAAAAAAAACATTTTTTTTTACCTTTAACTTAAGGTCTAAGGGGTTAGTAAATAACCCATTTTGTGTTCATCTTCATAATTCACTTCACCTCTCCCGTTGGTACAAAAAAAACAGAAGTATGTGAGACAGAAGTACGCAACGCGTTTTTAAAAGCATTTATTAAAATGAATAAAACCATCTCACTCACATTTCCTTTTGCTATAGCAGCACTGCATACTTTGCTCATAGGATCACCACTTCCTTTCATTGTTCCGCTATCCAACCCCTCTCCTGCTTGTGTCTAACCCACTCCTGTCACCTGGGTGTGCACATAAATTAGACCCAGTGATAGAGATCACAAACCAGCTGCCTTGCTTCTCTCACTCACTGTTCACTGTTGAGTGTTGTTTTTCCTCTTAGCAGCATGGGTGGGTTATCTTTCAACTTACATAGGTTCCCACCGATGCGTTTCATCCCAAAGACTTTATCAAAGGATGGGCAGCTGCTTTGGGATTTTTGTCAGTGGGTCTTGTTTATGTGCACACCCTGGTTAAAACAAGCAGGAGAGAGGTTGGATATCAACCAATGGAGGGAGAAGTAGTGATCCTATGAGCGATGTATGAAGTGCTGATATAGCACAAAGAAATGGGAGTGAGAGGATTTTATTATTTATTTTAATAAATGCTTTTAAATGGCAAAACATTATATTGAGTACTTTTGTCTTTTTGGTTTCCGTGGGAGAAATGAAGTGAATTATGAAGATGGACACAGAAGGGTTTCGTAACTGATAATAAAATAAGCATGTTAGACCTTAAAGTGTTTGTGAAGCCATTTATATAAGACCATGCCAGCCCCTCTATTAGAGGCTGGCATAGCACACTATGTCAGTAGTTTTCAAAATCAAGTGTTCTAAATACCTAATTTGAGCTGTCTTCGGGCTGGTCACATCACCCGCGGCTGCTTTACAGCTCTGATGGATTGCTTCTGCGGGAGGGGCCTTGATCTCCCTCTGATGTCAGCCGTTGAGATCACGTGGCCACTCGTCTCCTCTGCAGAAGCCCTGTATCGTAGCTGTAAAGCGGCCGTGAGTCACGTGACCGGCCTGAAGACAGCTCAAATTTGGTTTTTAGAATGCTTGTTTTTGAAAACTACTGACACGGTGTGCTATGCCAGCCTCTAATAGAGAGGCTAGCTTTGACACTTTAACCTTTTTATTTTACAAGAATAGCAGCAGGGGGCAGGGCCAGGCCGGAGACAGACACAGAGGGAGATGACAGGCAGGAGGAGGGGTGAGGGGGGAGAGAGGAGAGCTAAGGACAGATAAGTATGATGCAGGGACATACTTTGACCACGGTGATCAGGGTGGAGCAGTCCTGATTTTGGTGGTCAGCGCAGAGAGGGCATACAGGAAGGGCTGGGTTCAGGGTTTTTTTTTACAGTTTAGAGGGGGGCAGATTACACAGCACAAGCACTGTGCTGTGTAATATGCTTTAAGGGACCAGGATCTGTATTTTTCTTTTTGGGTTAACAAACACTTTAAGGTGGTTTTAAACCCTATTTATGAGATTTGAACTAATATAGCTCTAGTGTTCACTTATCTCTCTCCAAAGCTCTAAGTGTTGTTTCTCTCTGGTGCTTTGTTCCTAAGTTATCAGCATGAGTCACTTCTGACAAATTCTCGGACACATGAGATAACATAAGCTAAAAATTTGTGTCGGGGAGGGTGCTTAGAGAGGTCAGCTTGTCTATTCCGACTACAGCTCTGTATGTTCCTTCGTTCCCCTGCCTATGTGGAGGGGGGTGTCCCTTTCCTCCAAGCAGCTCTCACACAGTGTAAGTACAGTCACTCCACCCACCCCTATGTACTGCTGGCAGATAAAGAAAGATTTTTAACACGATCTGCACTTTTCAAAGGGTGTAGAAAGGGGAAGACGACAAGTAAAACTTATGTACGGAGATTTGTTTCATCTCTGTGTATCATCTGAGGCTGTTCACTTCACTGGGTATCTGTGAGGGTTTACATCCACTTTAAGGTCAGCCAACACTGGTGATTGATTTAGGAGAGCACAGGTCTGGGAAACACAAGTGTTTATAGTGGATTCACAGCGGTGTTTTTGTTTGAAAGAAAGGGAAAGGATACATTGTAGTTTCTTGTGGATAAAATACTTTTTTATTGAAGAACATTTCTTTCAGTTATTGATGCAATGGGGTTTATTTACTAAAGGCTAATCCGCTATTTACTAAAGGCACTTGGAAGTGCAGTCACTGTAGATCTGAAGGGGACATGCAAGGAAAATAAAAAACAGCATTTTTGTTTGCACAAGATTGGATTATAGAAATTAGCAGAGCTATTCCTCATTTCAGAGCTTTCCCTCAGATCTACAGTGACTGCAATTCCAAGTGCACTCTTTAGTGCACAGTGGATTTGCCTTTAGTAAATCAACCCCATTGCACGAAGTAGTAAGAAGTGTTTATGTACAGGTGTTTATTAAAGCTGAACTAAATGCTCTCAATCAATATTAAAGCAGAAACTTCACTCTCTCAATCAACATTGACTATTTCTAGTCCTTATGCTGCTAGCATTGGTAAATAGATAGGGGAGTATATTATATTTACGGGGGCACGGCTCTTGTTCTGGGCGGGCGTCATATGACGCCCGTCCATTTAAACAGGGCATGCGCGCGATCGAGTGCGCGCAGCCCTGTACCTTTGGTGGCGGCGTGCCACTGAGACACCGCTCGCCACCGAGGGGGTGAACAGCCATTGGGCATGGCTGTTTACCACGTGATCAACCGTGATGAAGTCACGGCCGATCACAGATGGTACCGCCCCAGTTTGCACAGCACATACGCACGAACTCGCTGCGCGTGCACGTCGTGGCAGCGTGTTTTCGGGAACACTGTTCGTCACCGACGCTGGTAAACAGCCATTGGCCAGTGGCTGTTTACCACGTGATCAGCTGTGGTACTTTCACAGCCGATCACTAAATGTAAACATAGAGCGATAACGAGATGTTACCGGGTTCTTGTTACCGCCTACAGTGTACACCAATCACACTGATTGCCCCCCCAATAAAGGGGACCTGTCACCACCCATCAAAGTACCTGTCACAGTTCATCTGAGTACCTGTCACAGTTCATCCGAGTACCTGTCACAGTCCATCTGAGTACCCGAGTACCTGTCACAGTTTATCTGAGTACCCAAGTACCTGTTACAGTTCATCTGAATATCTGAGAACCTGTCAGTCCATATGAGTACCTGAGTATCTGTCGCAGTCCATATGAGTACCAGAGTACCTGTCACCATCCATCTGAGTACCTGTCACAGTTCATATGAGTACCGAGTACCTGAGTACCTGTCACCGCCCTTCAGAGTACCCGAATACCAGTCACCAGCCCATCAGAGTACCCGAGTACCTGTCACCAGGCCATCAGAGTACCCAAGTACCTGTCACCAGGCCATCAGAGTACCCGATTACCTGTCTGCAGCCCATGCCTCATAGAATATACGTTGGGGTGTTTGCTTTCCAAAATTGGGTCATTTTGTGAGTAATTCCACTGTCCTGATGCTCAAGGACCTTTAATAGTGTGATAGGTAGGAATGAAATGAGATGTGTAATTTATGTTCCTAGAACGCCTGAAGGTACTACTTCAATGTTGGGCCTTTGTATGTGGCCAGGCTGTGTAAAAGTCTCACACATGTGGTATAGAGTAGCAGAATGTATTTTGGGGTGTAATTTTTGCTATATACATGCTATGTGTTAGAAATATCTTATAAATTGATAACTTTGTGTAAAAAAAAAAAAAAAAAATGCGTTTGCATTTTTTTCACACATTTTCCAAAAACTTCTGGAAAAAATGAACCATTCAAAAGACTCATTATGCCTCATAGATTATACGTTGGGGTGTTTGCTTTCCAAAATGGGGTCATTTTATGGGTAATTCCATTGTCCTGGTGCTCCAGGGCCTTCAAGTGTAAGAGGTGGTTGAGAAATGAGATGTGTCATTTATGCTCGTAGAACGCCTGAAGGCGCTACTTCAATGTTGGCCCTTTATATGTGGCCAGGCTGTGTAAAAGTCTCACACATGTGGTATCGCCATACTCGGGAAGAGTAGCAGAATGTATTTTGGGGTGTAATTTGTTGTATGCATATGTTGTGTGTGAGAAATAACCTGATAATATGACAATTTAAAAAAAAATCTTCATTTTGCAAGAAATGAAATACACCTGATGTACTGAAGGCCTGATCAGATGTGATCAATTTTCAGTGATTGGCACCATAGTTTGTAGACTCTAACTTTCACAAGGACCAAAAAATATACACTAATTTGGGTTATTTTTACCAAAGCTATGTAGCAGTATAAATTTTGGCCAAAATTTATGAAGAAAACTTATTAATTTGCAAAATGTTATGACAGAAACAAAGAAAAAGGGCATTTTTTTCACAAAATTTACGGTCTTTTTATATTTATAGCACAAAAAATAAAAAACCCACTAGTGATTAAATACCACCAAAGAAAGCTTTATTTGTGTGAAAAAAGGACGCAAATTTCATATGGGTACAGTGCTGCCTGCTTTGAATATTAAAAATGAATTATGTAGCATTTTTGGTTTATGGTGCTCAGATGCAGTGCAGTTCCACATTAACTACTTTTAATCCTAATGCTGCTGGCATTAATAAAGAGATAAGAAGGTAGATTGTATTTACTTGTTTTCACCTTCTTTTTACATTTCTTCACTTGCTTCTTGGTTTCTGGCCTAAGCCGAAATGATATACATCTCAGGAGTCTTCATGGCCATTTTTTATCTGGAGGAGGGGGGGCAGGGGCTTTCTTAGTTAAGCACACCCTTCTGCCTACATGCCTGAGCTTAGGGCAGAAGGATTCAAGAAAGTAAATGCTTCATAAATCATCTGCTCTTTCTCAAGATGATGATGGCTAGAAATGCTAGGTGTGGGGGGGGGGTTAAAATGATTTCTAAATAAAATATAGGCATTGAGACATGGGTGGATGGGTGAGTTTGCTTTGAATATTAAAAATGAATCAAATATTGTTTTCAGTTTGTGGTGCTTATATAGAGTTTAGTTCTCCTTTAAAATCTTGTAAGTTTGCATTGCATTGAGCACTTGGTATTTTGTTCAAGTAACACAGTTTGCGCTTTATTGGGAATTATATACAGTTGAACTATTTATTTGCACTTCATGTAGGCTGCTTTTAGTGTATACGGTATAAGGTTTCATATAGCATAAATATCTTTGTTAAGGTAAAAAAAAAACTGTTACACAGGGGACTAGTGAAAACTGGGAACAACTCAGGAAAAATGAAAACTGCTTTGTTAAACTGCTGTGTTTGACTAGGAGTGTCCAAGCTGAAGTCCATTGGTTGGATGCCACATTGGATTTCCTTTATCCAGCCCCTGAGGCACTATTTCGCCAAATGACACCATGGGGCACTATTTTTTCCACTGACACAAAAGATGGGCACAAAATCCTCCTGGTCAAAACAACAATCAGACATAATTCCCCTCACTGACACCAATGATAGGGGCAAGTCATCCCACTGTTGGGATTCCTTCCACTGATACCAGCAAAACTCCTTCCAATGATACCAACGGGCATTATTATCCGCATTCCCAAATTTTTTACTCCTACTGACCACTGACCCTGGGGCATTTTCTACTTCCACTGCCCACAGTCTGGCTCTCCTAAAGGCTGGGTGCACACTTATGCAAATTGGATGCGGATTTGGGGACCTATCCCATTGACAGACTACATTATATATGTCATTTTATATTTTGCACATAGGTAAACTTTAACCTTAACTTTCGTTGAAAAAGTTACTCCCAATTCTGTACTGTAGCAAAAATTGTCCTTATTGATCATTTTCACTACAAAAAAACAGCTGTTATCATTTGCTTATCCACCCTGAAATGTGGACTTTGGTTCACCTAAGACTGCAGATGCATCTGCAAATGTTTGTGGGGAAATAACATTTTTCAGCAGTCCTATCATTTTACAATGTATGCAAAATCGGTGCTCTCCCTGTGGTGACTTGTAAAATGTGCTAATATATTACAGGAGCTTGCCAGGTGCCCAAGGATTTGCTTAGCAGTGTAAATTAATGAAAAAGCAGAAATCAGTTCCTGGGCACTAACAGCACTTGAGAAAGGGCACTACCATCCCAAAACAATGTGCTTTGCCACAAGCCATAATGGCATGCTGCTGTATTTGCACATTATGCAAAAATATACAGTCAAACGAGAACCAATTTCCATATCATTTCCCAATAATGACTGGCAGCCATTACTGGAATAATTCATAGTTTATTGAATTTATCATTAAATATCATGAACATACTAATCTATAACTCCAAAAGAAAAACAGCATACCACATAAATTAGACTCTAAGCCTAGATTACTACTGCGATTAGATTACTACTGCGATTAGATTACTACTGCGATGCATTACCATGCACATGTTAGGCAGGCCACAGACATTGCAAAATTCTTTTCTGCAGCCACGAGTTAAAGTTTAACCTTGACATGAGATTGGGGGGTAATCATTCCATTTGTACCCCAACACCACCACTGCCTCAATCACGTCAATGATAATTACTACACCATTCAGCATTGCTGAAGTGGATGGAAAATTCTGCAGGTGGAGCCTTAAACCTAATGTATTATAATATCTAGTCCAAATGATGGGTTTGGAAATGCTTTGGCAGGAATATATAAATTTTAGGGACCAAAAGTGATAACATCAAGCAGTATTGAATAATCAGTTTTGGGTAAATTCATCCTTTAGGAGAAAATGTTGAAGTATTATTAGAGAGGACAAAAGAAGGATTTTGTTTAATTGACACCCTTCTTGTTGCCTTCATAAATGCTAGTGGTGGTCATTAACTAACTTTTACAGTAACATGTTTCCAGGTGAAAAATAGAGCTTTTAATGGGTTAACACTTATTTTTGTAAAGGGAAAAGAAAAATATTTCATAAAACCTTTGCTGGCCATGTGTAGGTTTTATGCATAATGCAACAGATCCTTCCTACTGCTAAGGCAAAACTTTCTCAGAGAATGCAATTACAGTAACAGCATGACACAATCAACAGGCAGCAGTCATCAGACGAATTGCGAATCTACATAGGGTACAGACACAGCAAAAACAGAGAGAACCTAGGGATAAGTAAACAAAATATCACTTTAGAAACCAGAAAAAAGGTACCATATTTATAATGACTATGAACCTCTTTGCAGGATGCATGGGAAATTGCATTTTCCAGGTTAAAGTGTGCTTATTGCAAATGGCTGATGCAAATATAGCTTTACCAGTGCTAACAATACCAAGGACACAGCTATTATGTGAAACAACACACATTTTATCTACATTGTATTATAATTGTTTTTTATTATTTATTTATTTTATTTTTTTTACATTTTTTTTGTATAATTATGCAGTAATCTTTTATTTATAATAAAATGCATGACTTCAAAGTAAACTTGTGTAACAATACAACATAGACAATTTCAACTTAAGCAGGGAGCATATGCATTAGGGCCATACATTTTATTTTATGTCCTCCAGTGATACCTAAAACTCTCCGTATGCACATTGAAAAATACTAACTTTCTCAGCACATGTCAGCATTTTCCTGGCTGCATCCAAAATGATGTGTTTAAAAAAAAAAAAAAAAAAAGGATAATTTTCAGCAGTGCAGTTCTCAAGGTAAAAATTTTAATTATGCCTCTCCCATACATGCTAATGCACATTTACAACTATACAGTCCCTAATGGTTTTAATAATTGTAGTTCATTAATCAAAATCTTTAGGTCAGAATAGAGCAGGAAGTTATATGGGTAATCTAGATAAAATAGCCTTAAATCCACAGTTCCCCTGAGCATGTACCATGCAGCACTGGCACAGCAGGGCCAGCACAGTGGTCTTTTTCATCTTATTTATATATTTTAACTACCAAAGGTTCACTATAAAGCCTGTATAATACAGTGGAGAGGACCCTGCAGTTTTGGTACACATTGGCATCATTCACAAAGTTGCAAGAGAAAAGATGATCATAAGATATTAAAGGAATTAGGGAAAAACTCTCATATCTAAGTCTTTTAAGTTAGCATTTAAAAAAAAAAAAAAAAAAGACATGTGCCCCTATTCTACACAAGACAGTGGCAAATTAGGGAGTAAAATACTGTACGTAGTTGAATATTCTGTATTCTCCGTTGTACAGGTAACAAGCTAGGGATGGGCTACATCTTAATGGAGCTGTCATAATGGAAAGAATGGTTAGGGGTGCAAAAGGTGGGGTCCGGATAGCAGGTGTGCGCGCGCCCGCTGCACAGCGGGGGTGACGATGCTCGTGGCCGACAGCCACGATGACCGCCGGCCACGAGCAATTGTGAGCAGGAGACACAGAACAGGGACGAGTGCGTGTAAACACACACTTCCCTGTTCTGTTCTGACAGGAGTGACAAATCGTGTGTTCCTATTAGCTAGGAACCACGATCTGTCACTTCCTCTAGTTAGTCCCCTCCCCCTTTAGTTAGAATCACCTCCCAGGGAACACAGGTAACCCCTTCACCCCCCCCCCCCCCGGTGTTAACCCCTTCACTGCATTTTTAATCGCATTGATCACTGTATTAATGCCGTTGTTTCCAAAATTGTGTCAAAATTGTAAGATGCGTCTGCCATAATGTCGCAGTCATGATAAAAATTGCAGATCGCTGCCATTAGTAGTAAAAAAAATAATAATAATAAAAATGCTATAAATCTATCCCCTATTTTGTAGATGTTATAACTTTTGCGCAAACCAATCAATATAGGCTTATTGCGATTTTTTTTTATTTATTTTTTTTTACCAAAAATATGTAGAAGAATACATATTGGCCTAAACTGAGGAAAAAAAATGTTTTTTTATATATTTTTGGGAGATATTTATTATAGCAAAAAGTAAAAAATGAGTTTTTTTCAAAAATGTCGCTCTTTTTTTGTTTATAGCGCAAAAAATAAAAACTGCAGAGGCGATCAAATACCACCAAAAAAAAGCTCTATTTGGGGGGAAAATAGGACGTCAATTTTGTTTGGGTACAACATCGCACGACCGCGCAATTGTCAGTTAAACCGACACAGTGCCAAATCGCAAAAAGTGCTCTGGTCAGGAAGGGGGTAAATTCTTCCAGGGCTGAAGCGGTTAAAATCAGTGATAATTGACCAGGATTATGATGTAGAAGGAATGATGGTGGAAATCTTGATTGAATATAGTCATTATTGGATAATGAAGGAAGGTAATAGTGTGCTCTAAAATACAAAAAGGGGAGGGGGGCTTAGGATAAATATACATAGTGATGGTTATAACTTTAATGTAATAACTGGGGTTTGTTATAAGCACCATAACCAGTGACAGCTGTTTTTTTTTTGGGGGGGGTGGCAAACAACCACCCCCCTGGGGGCTCCTCAACCCCCTGCACCACCACCCCCCTCACTGTCGTCCGGCACTTACCCCATCTAGGCAGTGGGCATCGGGCATCAGGCAGTGGGCAGCAAGCATCGCCTGTCCTTTCAGCCAATTGGGTGACGGTCTCAGACTTGCTTCCTGATTGGCTGGGAGGAGGATCAGTGTTACAATAGTGAATATTCATTTGCTGTTGAAACACACCTGGGTGGGCTCCGAGTGCATTCTCTGCTCCCCAAGCCCACCCAATTTTGAAGCCTATTAGAGCCTCTGGCTCTAATCAGTGCTTGTGCATTGTACAACATCGGACCGAGATGAACATTAGGTCAATTATTGACAGCCTGAATATCTGTGGGTAACCTCTACCCAGAAAAATATAAGAAGGTTAAGTAAGAGACGTGACTTTATGCCATCGTGAATCATCAAAATGATGTGGAACAGACACACGGTGGGCTTTTCTGTAATAATATGTACAGCGTTGATTAGTTTCAATTTGCCTCCTGCAATAGTATTTTAGGTAAATAATTGTATTATAGTCCATTTATTTTATCATGGATTCATATGTGTGATGGTTTTTTTCACTGGTAAAATTTCACAATATATGTTTTCAGAAGTAAGATGCAAAATGTAGACAAACATCCTTTGAGGCGCAATAATTAATATCTTAACATGGATCGCTGGATAAAGTGACACTTAAGCCAATGGTACATGCTTAAGGTGATAGTACATCAAATATTAATATTACAAATAAACACCCCAGGGAATATAAGGGATTCCAAGTCTTATGCCCAATAAACACAATCAGACTTTCTGGCAACAAAACCGTGAATTTTTATTCGAAGGGTGTTGGCTCCAACTTAACATACACACGGTCACAGAAATGTTGGCCAACAATTACGAATGTAGTGACGTACAAGACGTACAACGGCCGATAAAAAGGAAGTTCAATAGCCAGTGCCCCACCCTTTGGACTTCTTCTGCTAATCTCATGTTTATCTCGTGCTAGTAGAAGTTTGGTTTAGTGACGATTTGTGCTTTTCAGCCTCGTGCTTTTCAATTCGTTTCTGCTTTTCAGGTTGTGCTTGTCGGTTCGTATCTACTCTTCAGTTCGTGCTTGTCAGGTCATTTCTGTCTTTCAGTGCGTTCTATTTATAGTTCGCTTCTGATTTTCAGTGCGTGCTTGTCCTGTCGTTTTGTGATTTTCAGCTCGTTCTTGTCAGGTGCTTTCTGATTTTCAGTGCTTTCTGTCAGTTCATTCTGAGCAGCCATTCATTTATTAGCCATGTTGCGGCTACGTACTCGTCGGAGAGTTTGTGGCTCTTTCACCATCTATTGGCTTTGCTGTCCCCTTATATTACGAAGCAGGACACCTGCATGTGGAAAGCCATCTCTCCCAAGCAAAGGCTCATCGCCACATTGCGGTACTTGGCAATGGGGAGAAGTCTCCAGGACATCAAGTTCATGACTGGGATCTCCCCCCAGGCTCTGGGAATCATTATTCCAGAGACCTGTTCTGCCATAATTCAAGTCCTGCAGAAGGACTATATTAGGATAAGTTTTATCTTTTAACATCACATTCTATATATTTAATGTTTGCTAATGTATTATATTCATGTCATCATTCCATAATTGCCATGATTGTAATATGCTGTGAATGTCCTCTTTGTTCTCATGCATGCTGAAAGCTTTAAATGCTACTTTTTTGTCCTTCATGTATATTTGCCTTCACTAACCTCCCCAGCATGCTATCCTGGGCCCATAAACACCTAGCCTAGTCACTTAAAAATGTATTTTGTCAGGTCCATTGTAGTGCTTACCCTAAACACCCTCTAAAATGTGTCCAAATGCTATTATAGTCCTTAAATTCAGGCAGAGTGCAAGAGGCTTTTTTTGAGGCCCAAACTCATTTTGAACCCTTCCTCCCCAATCACTAAGTCAACCTATACCAATACTCTATCTGCTGACTTTGCTAAACCCATACACACTATACCTATCTCTTTTGTGTTCATTTTTATGGATGAATTCACCCAAGCATGTAGTGTAAGTGCCTGCCTGAATACTTTCAAATGTACTGTTTAAAGTTTTTTGTTCTATTATCTTGATAGGTAATTGCAGAATGTAAAAATGTGCTTCAATTTGCACAGTGTGTATTCATATTTTTGGATTATGAAATTTCTTACCTGTCAAGTGGGCTGCCAATAGTGTAAGTAAGGGGGGCTGGCCAAAGTAACACACATTATTTAGGCATTCAGCTCTCAATGAAGTGGAGAGGGTTACCTGTCCAAAACATTTACCCTCCCATAAAATTTTTCCAATGGGCCACCAGAGGGGGTGAGGAATATGATATGTTGACCATATACTTTTGTCTTTACTCATTTCAATAAATTTTATACTTATGTTGGCCAATAATGTTTGTGTCTAATCTGCTTGCAATGTTATGTGCAAAATTACTAATTTTTTTTCTTGTTTGACTCCACAGTTTCCTTCCAACCCACAGGAATGGCAGACTGTGGCTTCCCAATTCCACCAGCAGTGGGACTTTCCCAATTGTTGTGATGCCATTGAAGCACGTCAGGATCGTCCCACCACCCAACACGGGGTCATACTACTTGGGGTTGCCACCTCCAGAGGATAATGTTGCGGGCCTCAAGTTCATGTTTGTGGTGGATGAGGGCTTTGCTCTGGGGGAACATCTGATAAGGACGTTCCCCATTAGGACCCTGATCCCAGAGCAGAGGGTTTTTAATTACCAGCTGGCCCATGCCAGAAGAGTGCTTGAGAATGTCTTTGGCATAATGGCCAGCCAGTTCCGGCTTTCCCTTATGGCCATCAACATGGCTGAATACAAATTGAATCACATTGTCTTGAGCTGCTGCATTCTGCACAATTACCTTCGGAAGAATGCAGCCAACTATCTGGCCTCAGTTGCAACTGAGGCCGACTTTTCACCTGAACAAACAACAATGACGGCGCTTGAAAGTGGCCGTCCTGGCTTGCCCCCCCCAAGCGCCTGCGAAGTACGGCAAAACTATATTGAGTACTTCGTGGGTAGGGGGCAATTGATTTACAAGCAAATCTTGAGGCTGTCTAATGAATTTTTTTGGGAAAAACTAAACTCATATTTCATTTGAATTCCTGTTTGTGTTTCTTATCTGTCTCCTAGGTTCTCAAATGGCCTTTTAACCACTTCCGGACCACCCACCGTTGTTTTACGTGATGACTTTGAAGGAGGATATCATTGTTATGGTATCCTCTTCTTCAGTGGGCGATCCGCTACAAGATAAAAGTGGTCTCTGCAGCAGATTCACCGCAAGATCACTCTTATTGGTGGCGGGAGAGGGCCCCCCCTTCCGCCGCGATCCGGTGCTCTCCGCCACTTATGGCAGGGGTGGAGGCGATCGCATCTGTCTCCTGCCTGGGTATGGAGACGAGTGAGGGGAAGGTGGCCCCCAACAGTCTCCATATCACTGCAGGGCGGAAGCGGTGTCAAAACGTCACTTCTGCCCATAGCTCTTAAAGGCACATTTTTTTTTAATTTTTTTTAAATGACAATTTTTTTTTATTTATTGCATTTTAATGTAAATATGAGATCTGAGGTCTTTGACCCCAGATCTCATATTTAAGAGGTCCTGTTGTGCTTTTTTCTATTAAAAGTGATGTTTACATTCCTTGTAATAGGAATAAAAGTGACACATTTTTTTTTTTTTAAACTGTGTAAAAAGGTAAAATAAATAAGAAAAAAAAATTTAAATGCCCTAGACCTTCTCTGTAACTTAAAACATGCAACCTGTAGATTTTTTTTAAACGTCGCTGTCAGAGAAATAATCAACCCGGCCGTATCGGCCGAATGGTGTTCCAGAACGATGCGCAGTGGAACGATGCAACGCTCGTGGCCCAATGGCACGACGCGCGTGCATTCGTATTAGCGCACGCTCAACGTGACGCACTTGCTGCCCATTTAAAGACACTCAGGTGCTCAGACAGGTTGCTAGTTTGTTTTCAGCTTCCTGTCTGAGTTGTTTCCTGTTTCCTGCCTACTGAATCACTTACTTGACCCGGATCGTCCCTGACCGATCTGCTCTTCTCCTGGACCCGACCTACAGCTTGTTTAAATGGATTCTGCCTTGTCTTCAGTGTTTGACCCCTTGCTTGTGACCCGGATTTGCCTGCTATCTCCTGTGCCTGAACCTTTGCCTGTGACCCAGATCTACCTGCTATCTCCTGTGCTTGAACTTCTGCTTGTGACCTGGACTTGCCCTCTATCTCCTGTGCTTAACCCTCTGCCTGTGTTCCGGATCTGCCTACTAACCTTGTGTTTTATCCTCAGCCTGTTTTAGACCTTCTGATATGCCAGTCTCTGCACATCTACCAGGACTCTTCAGGGAGTATTACGCAAGATACATTCCTGCCTGCTGGTTGCCTGTGCCTCTTTGTGCCATCCGCTCCCTGTTCCACCTCCAGGGGGCGGACTGCGCCTAGTCGCAAGGGCAAATCGCTCTCGGCATCTCGGCCTCGGTAAGTACCTGCCTGACAGTCTCCTATGGAGATTTTTAAGGGTAAATGTTTGTCGCCATTCCACGAGCGGGCACAATTTTGAAACAAGACATGTTGGGTATCAATTTACTCGGCGTAACAACATTTTTCACAATATAAAAAAATGGGCTAACTTTACTGGTGTCTTATTTTTTAATTCAAAAAAGTGTATTTTTTTCCAAAAAAAAGTGCGCTTGTAATACCGCTGTGCAAATACGGAGTGACAGAGAGTATTGCAATGACCGCCATTTTATTCTCTAGGATGTTAGAAAAAAAATGTATAATGTTTGGGGGCTCTAAGTAATTTTCTAGCAAAAAAAACAGTTTTAAAGCCCCAGTGTGTCAACATGTGTTAGATCACCTACTTACTTTGCACCCACAAAACGCGTACATTGATATCCCATGATGGGAGATAGCACATGTTGACACATGTGCATCTTCAAAATCTGGCTTTGCAATTAATTTAAAACTGTAAAAACACGTACAACAATAACGACAATTTAAAAATTTGTTTTTGGTTTAGATTTTGCCTAAAATATCAACGATGTTGCTTAGTTTTTTTTTTGAACATCATGAATGTTTTGCTTCATCTTTTTCAAATCACAATTGCACACCATGATCTCACTGATGAGCATTTGTGCACTTGCACTGCTGAAGTGAGTTTCTTCTTCCACAACATCCACATCACCTGAAATAAAAAAAAAAACATGTATTGTAAATATGAAGCTGTTGTCTCAGACACTGACCTGTTGTCGATACCATTTCTACCACTTCACCCAGCACTTCCTGAACCTCTGCATCCACATCTTCATGGTGTGTGGTGAGTTCCCTTTCTTCATTCAGTGTGGGGTTACTGGCGTCCTCAGATGTCCCTATTCTTTTCTCCCATATGTGAATACAAAAAAAGGTATACTTAGCAGACAGAGATGTTAGGCTAAAAATAGTAATATTAATACATTGCTTGGAAGTCTCATTCAGTTGTCTGTTTTGGCAAGTTTCAAGCTGAAGTTCCAAGCTGAAGACATGCTGAAGACATGATTTTTTCACTTTCAAAAGCTGGAACACTTACCTATTTTGTGCAAGTTTCACACATGGAGAAACCCCTAGTATCCACTGGAACACCTGTGTGGGACACCATAACAAGGTTGTTATGGTGTCCCACACTAGTGCTCCTGCATCCAGATGTGTAAACAGCTGCTGAGTGTCCTCTCCTGACACTGAATAAAATAAAATGTCATTATAGTTTCAAACACGTCTAGACAACAATGTAATAAACTTATTTTAATCCAAATAGGCATGAACAAATGTAATTAACCTGCATCTGCCAAAAACAACGTATTAGTGGTCGAACGACCGATGTTTAATATGAACAATTCCTGTGTCCACGAACTTCAAACTTGGCATTTTAAACTGTACAACAGTAAAGAAAAGCACATGGACCAGCACAAAAGTAATAATAATAATAGGAACACACGACAAATACTTACTTTTTTGCAGCACTTTCCTGATCTTTTGATACTGATCTTGCTCCCTCAATTTCAGGTCTGACCAGTGTTTCCTCAATTGCTCCTTGGATCGTCGTACCCCAAAAGTCCTGTGCAGACTTCTCACAACTTTAGCCATGATCTTGGCCTTTCTCACATTAGAGTTTCTGTACGGCCCATGCTTCCCATCATAGTCTGTCCTCTTCAAGATATCCACCATCTCCACCATTTCTTCAAAGGACATATTTGAGGCCTTATATCTCCTCCTGGATCTGGAACTGCCTTGCTCCGGGCTTTCGTTGTTGCTGAAGCAAGAGAAGAAGCAAGGAATACACTAGAAAGAAGGACAGGGGCGGAGTTTCATGCATGCGCAGTGTATATAAAGCATAACACGCGAGCGACGTACAGACGATCTGTGAGTGGAGGACGGAGGATCATTAGCGCAAACAAAGGTACAATTGTAACTTGGGGCATCAGTGGTTAGTGGCCTATACTGCTTATAGATTGAGGCCTATATTGGGACAAGATTAGGAGAGTTTAGCCTGACATTAGGGTTTGTCTTGTGTTGTGTCTTGCAGAGAAAATGGTTGACAAATTCACAGCCCCTGATTTCCTGCCCAACTTTATTGACAAATACAGGGAGCTGCCATGTCTCTGGCAAGTCCAATGCGGGGACTATTCTAACAAGCTAAAGAGGAAGGCAGCGCTGGAAAAACTGTTGGAATTAGTGAAGCCTGTGTATCCCACGGCAAACATCACCTATTTGAAGGCCAAAATTGGTAGCCTGAGGAGCACATATAATAGGGAGCGCAAGAAGGTCCAGGATTCCCTGAGATCCGGAGCAGCAGCAGATGACGTATATGTCCCCAGGCTGTGGTACTACGACAGTCTGCGTTTTTTTGGCCGATCAGACGGAACCCAGGCCATCGTTATGAACACTTCCTTCCACATCAGCTAAGGCTTCGGAGGTCCAACCTGGGCCTTCCACTCAGGAAGATGTGGAGGAGCCCAGGTATAGCATTGTTGAACATATTTCTTGTCAAAAATTGAATTATGTTAACTAGATGTTATTGATCACAAACTTCTGATTTAACAAAGTGGTTTACATATCAATAGACAGTAGTAGCTAAAAATGATTGGTACAAGAATGAAAAATGCTGGGGTCAGAATGATAGTCTTTTCTATTTATTAACATTTAATTTGCAACAGTCATGAGCTCAAAATTGTGTCTGATGACCAAAAACCTAAAACTGTGTACCATTTCCATACACAGGAAAGTCTCAGCCAGGAGGAGGCCATGGTAAGCAGCCTGACTGAATCACAGGTTCCTCCCCTCCGCCCTCCAACCAAAAGGACCAGGAAGGCAAGAAACCTGGAGGAGTCCGCGGCTGCTTTCCTAAAACATGCTACTGTGGCAATTAGCACGCCCCCTGGTGGCCACAAGGCGTTTGGATGTGTCACTTCCAGTAAATGAGAACAGATGGAGGAGGCCCAACGCACTATATGCAGAGATTATTCTGCAGGTCCTAAACAAGGGGACGAGGGGCAAACTCACACCTCAAACACAACTCTGTGAGTTGGACCATGCTCTTCCACTACCTCCACCAACACCACAGCCACCCTACCCAACACAGCAGCATTAGAGGAAGCATGAAAGGAAGTGTTGAGAGTGATGGCCTAGGTTTTGTGTGGTCTGGCAAAAAACGCAGGCTGTTGTAAGACCACAGGCTCGGGACATATATGTCATCTGCTGCTGCTCCCGATCTCTCGGAATCCTGTATTGTGCTCCCTATTATCTACTCCTCAGGTTACCAATTTTGACAGTCAAATAATTGATGTCTGCCCTGGGGTACAAAGGCTTCACCAATTCCAACTGTTTCTCCATCGTTGCCTTCCTCTTTATTTTGTTATGTGTTTTACTTCAAAAGGGACAGTTTGTTTGTGATTAGGCAGGTATATTTCAAAAGTACAATGTCAAATTAACAAGGGACACCAACATAGTTGTATCTTTGAGGTTAAAAAATACAAGATAATAATGGTGTTGTGGTAACTTGACACACTAAACGAAAAAAAATATTCTGGAGATCACTAGAAAAAAAACACAAAAAAGTAAAAAATATTATGGAGATCACTAGAAAAAAAAAAGAAAAAAATATATTATTCTGGAGATCACTAGAAAAAAACACAAAAAATAAAAAAATATTATGGAGATCAATAGAAAAAAAATATATTATTCTGGAGATCACTAGAAAAAAAAACAGAAAAAAAAATATTATGGAGATCACTAGAAAAAAAAAAAAATTATTCTGGAGATCGCTAGAAAAAAAACACAAACAAAAAATATTATTCAGGAGATCACTAGAAATAATAAAAAATATGTTTGTCAGAACTCTGTGAATATCAGCAGCAAAGCTACTTCATTATTATACCATTATAAAGAAGAAGAGAATGCGCTGCATTGAGAGACTTCATAATTTGCCGCGTCACAAATGTGATATCTCCATTACGAATGCTAGTTTTACAAGAGCGAGCGCTTCCGGCTCATACTTGATTCCGAGCATGTGTGGACTTTTGTGCAACGGACTTGTGTACACACGATCGGAAAGTCCGACAACAAACATTTGTTGGTGGAAAATTTGAGAGCCTGCTAGCCATTTGTTGGTGGAAAGTCCGCCAACAAATGTCCGATGGAGCATACACACAGTCGAACTTACCGCCAACAAGCTCACATCCAACATTTCCCGTCGGAAAATTTGATTGTGTGTCCGTGGCAGAAGAGTACCATCTGGTGGACAAGTGAAACCACTGACTGAGTAAACAGTTAGTTAATTGGTAATATTACTCCACAATTAGATTTGAGTAAATACAGTATTCCAAACTACACCCTCTAGACTAGTCCCTAGATAAGAGGATTATTGGGAATAAAAAGGGGAATTCCGAGAGATCTTGGAACACTGCTTCCATCTTGAGCATCATCTTGAATCATCACCACCATCATCATCTTAGATCATCACGCTACCTTTTAGTAATAAAGATCAGCCTGTACACATAATCGGCATCATTGTCCTCTTGACAAATTTCCTTGAAGGCCCTCTCAGGGTGTGGCTCTAATTTAGTAATAAGGACTTTCTGAGTAAAGTATAATTTGATAATTACTTTGAGAAAATTTCCTCTTAGTTCTGAGTCTGTATATTACAATATTTGTGGGGCAGATTTTGTTGTGACCTTATACGCCATTCACAGTATCACAACCACTTAGGGAATAAGTAATCAAATCCAAGTTGTTTTAACACAGCCTGTCGCATAAACTCGACCCCTTTTATTCTGCTGCAGAAGAAGCAAAAGAAGCAGCCTGACAGTGCAGACCTGGTTGTCTGCTAGATTAGTCAAATAATTGGTACTCTGTACCATGGTAGTGACACCTATGGGTGGAAAGTAAATTATCCAATCCTATTCCTAGGCATACATTTGGCTGTATTAATTGTGGTTATTAGTTGTGGGATATCAATTCAATGTGTCTATGTCATATGATTAATCCTATTGTTACATGTGATTGTTAGTGACTAAATTGTTTAATACATTTTTATTTCTTTTTCTTTTTCACTGTCCGTACTTTCATACAATTTTATTGTGCTTAAAAATCTCTGCATAGAGTAACAAATTCAGGAAATAAATAATTGAATCAGTGTACCGGTATTTATATTTATTCATTATATTTTATGGCGAAAAACCGGATGCACTATTGTATATCGATTGAATAAATAATCAATATCAATTACTTTATAGAATGTGTAAACTTCCTGACAATATGATGGTAATACCTGTGGATCATTTAGCTATAATTGAGTGCTCAGGACCTTTCTTCCTTTTTACAGTTTTTTTTTTTTTTTTGCTGTCTGTGTTGCCACTAGGTTTTCCATGTCTATCTGCACTAGTGGCCATTGTTAATAGAACAAAAAACACTGGAAAATCCAAGAGAAATTTCACTTTGCAAAGCTTAGTGAGTGAGCAAAAGTTGTGCTGATTACAATCATCCAATCATGTATGCAAAAATCCTGTATTTTTTCCTTGCACATGATTTGGTATTCTTTGCTAAGCGACTTTTCCCTTTGTTTCACCTCATTCACTAAGATAAGTAAAAAATTCCTTTGCAAAATGAAAACTCACTTTAACCTCCCTAGCCGTAATTCCGAGTGTGGCTCGGGGGGGAATTTTCATTACCAAAAGCGATAACCCAGAGCGACCCTCGGGATTGCATTGCAGGATCCAGGCATAGTTACTTACCTTGTCCCCAGAATCCTGCGATGTCCTCCTCGCTGTGTGTGCGGGCTGTGTCCTCAGCTCGATCTATCACTGTGCCGGGCTCCGTTCCCTGCGAGCATCATGCTGCACAGGGACGGAGCCCAGCGCCAAATTCAAAAAGTGCAAAAAGCATAATACATACAGTACACTGTATTCTTACAGATTACATTACTGTATCAAATAATTTCACCTCCCTTTTGTCCCTAATGCTTTGTCCAGTGCCCTGCATGCAGTTTTATATTATATATACTGTTCTTTCTGCCTGGAAACTTGAGATGGTCCATGGCAACCAAAAAGTGTCCCTTTATGTCAAAAGCAGTTTTAGACCAGCTAGAAAACAGCGATAGTAAATTAAAACACTTGCAGAATTGAGCGATAGTGATTTGTGGGGAGATCCGTCATCAAACACTGAAAAGTAATGACAGTGACAATTCTGCAACTGAGCAAATTTCATTGTTTTTGATTTGATTACATTATTGAATACATTTTTTTATTATTATATTATTTGCTATAATTATTTATTATATTATAATTTATGATTTCGTGTTTCAAACATTATCATACCTGGGATGTCTATTGGACTCTTGTTTTGGGCAGATTTAAGTGAGTTATTGCTAAGAATTACAGGCCTACAATATAAAATGCCAAATTTCCATGCAAAACAATGTACTGCTTTGAGCAATGATGCAAAAATCTGACAAAACCATACCACCAGGGAGGTTAAAATGGGACATGCTTTGCTTTTTTAAGTAAAATAACCCCATTGTTTATGAGACTGACATTTTTTTAAGTCTCTGGTCTCCCCAGAACTGGATATATGAGGTCAAAAATGTGTCTATTTTCCTATATTCTTCTATTCTGATATTAGCTTCTAAACAATAGAATTTGGCAGATATTATGGAGTCATTTGATGCTATATTGAATTTAAAAGACCACTCTATTTGGCATTCAGGAACACTATATACAGAAGAACCACTCTGTGTTTGTGCAATCTGGAAGACTACCACATCACTTATACATGAAAAAGCTTTGATGTTTATGTAGCGGTACCCCTGTCTGTCATCCTGCCCAGCCAGGCACACACTTTTCAGTCATTCCTTAGACAGAAAGTCGTCCTTGCACTTGTTTTTATATTTTCTATTGAGGGAAATAAACTTGGATGGGGATAGGGAAAATTATGAGATGCCCTGATGATTGAAAGTCAATGTTGGGACAGAAGTATATACACTCCTAGTATATACAATCTCCTCTGTTCCTCCAGCACATCACTTGCTTGCAGACTATCTCTCCTCAACACCTCGAGCACATCACTTACTTGCACTCTCCGGACCAGCTAGCACAGATAGATAGGCCTGACACTGGCTCAGCCAGGCCTTAGCAAATTCCCTTTGCAGGCAGGGGCCGCGGGCCCCTATAGTGTAGCATAAAATATGGTGGTTCTTGGTGCTAGCTGTCCACGTGGCTACTGGGCCCAGTACCACATCTTTAGGCCCTGCCAGCCCTACTGGCTGCAGCTGCCTCTCTCTCCACTGCTCATTACACCACAGTCCATCCCACTGGCTCTGCACCCATCTCATGAGAAAAAACAAAAGCAATGGATTCAAAGCTCATCTAAAGGAAAAGTCCTATTTGAAAAAGGTCTCAGGGAAGTAGATATATGCCTACGTCACTGAACAATTGACCTGTATAGGAGTTACTTAAAAACCATTCCCTATGTGTGGAACTGCAGCCACGGGGTGGTGATCCTCTGAATACAAAGGCATAAATATTCAAAAAGCAGGGGGTAGAGTCCCCCAAAAAGGTATTCTTCAGAAAGGATACAAAAGCATACAGGACTAATAATATTTATTGATAATCTATCTCTACCAAAACAAAATTAGAAACACCTCTGATGACCTCCTCCAAACACATTTAATAAAATTAAGACAAGAAAGTCTTAATGGAACACCGGTGTCCACAGCAGAACCAGCCATACACTTCAGTCACCCATCCCATACATACGAATCAACCTAGTTATTTTATATTCACTGCAAGTTGGCCTATTGGGTCTAATGAGACAAGAGTCACTGTTAAGTAGATTGAAATAGCCAGCAGTGACTTTATATGGGAAGTTCATAAATTCCGTTGTCAGTTTAATTTCACTCAGGCATATTAAGCAGTGCGGTAAGGAATTCAATTTCAGGTTGCTCAGCAGGGGAGCATGGGTTTGATGGTTAATCCTATAGGTGAATGTGGATCACAGTTACATTTGTCAGGGATAACATTGGTCAAGGAAAACAGTACAGTAGCGGTATTAAAGCAAAGGATTCACCCGATACAGCTCACCATTCTGACGTCCTGCTCCATGTATTTGTATTCCCTACATGTTTAAAATTCATACAGGCGATCCACTCGCTTAACGATAAAGTCCATAAATCACAGGATAAACTCATCAATGGGAAATTGGACAAATCCTCTTTCCATTTTATGAATGTATAGTAGTCCTTTACAGACGTTCCTCCAAATCGCTCCCAATTGAATGATCTAAGTTAGTGTCTCAGGAAATCCTGCATACCGTGCAACCGTTTGAAAAGTTGTCCAAAACAAGCCATCCCGATTGGCTCATAAAGTGCTGAGTGCTAGATAGATATACTGAACGGGAATTCAGGATGAGTAGACTGGGTTCGCCATGTGAGTGGACAAGTCGGTGCTCACATCGCTGGAGACATGTGAGTATATCTTACGTGCTTACATGTTTTGCTTGTAAACCAAGCTTCCTCAGAGCATGCTGTGATCCACATTCACCTATAGGATTAACCATCAAACCCATGCTCCCCTGCTGAGCAACCTGAAATTGAATTCCTTACTGCACTGCTTCTTAATATGCCTGAGTGAAATTAAACTGACAACCGAATTTATGAACTTCCCATATAAAGTCACTGCCGGCTATTTCAATCTACTTAACAGTGACTCTTGTCTCATTAGACCCAATAGGCCAACTTGCAGTGAATATAAAATAACTAGGTTGATTCGTATGTATGGGATGGGTGACTGAAGTGTATGGCTGGTTCTGCTGTGGACACCGGTGTTCCATTAAGACTTTCTTGTCTTAATTTTATTAAATGTGTTTGGAGGAGGGTATTTGTTAATTTAAATTATACCATTTTTCTAGATGTTTGTCATCAGAGATGTTTCTAATTTTGTCTTGGTAGAGATGGATTATGAATAAATATTATTAGTCCTTTATGCTTTTGTATCCTTTCTGAAGAATATCTTTTTGGGGGACTCTACCCCCTGCTTTTTGAATATATCTGCACCCATCTCAGACTGCAATCTCCCAGTCCACTCAGGTATGCCTCCCCAGTACTCTTGACCATGTGTTGCACTCACCAGCCCTCCTGGCTGTGACTTGTGGTTTCTCCCTGGAGACTTGCCCAGCAGTGCTTATCCCGTTGTCCTCTTTTGCTCCTCCTGTGCCTCCTGGCCAAGGCACCGCCACGTGTTCTCAGAGAGCTCCCTCAAAAGCCACGACAGCCTAGCACCCAATCTCCAACTTCCACCTGATACAACTCCTCCCCAGCTGGGCTGACCCTGGGTATTTAAGGAGGCCTGCCCCCTGCCAATCCAAGTTGGGAATTGGTCAGGGCTCCTCAGAATACCCCAGGCAGCTCCACCTTTCCTCTCCTCCTTCCTTTCCAGAAGACACCAGAACTTTCTGGAAAGAAGTGGGAGGTTTGGGGATGCTGCCTGTGAGTCACCCAGCTCTGCCCTGAGTCACTCCCAACCCAGATCAAAACACACACTTGGCTGCCAGCCAAGCCTGGAAATTTACCTACTTTAACAGAAAACCTAAGCACTACACACTAGAGGGTGCTACACTTATTTGCAGCTCTTACCATAAAACAAACCCCTGCACAGTTTTTACAATTTAGGTTATTTAAACTACAACTAAAGGCAACATACACATTTTAGTAAATCCTCATATACAGTTGTGCTCATAAGTTTACATACCCTGGCAGAATTTATAATTTCTTGGCAATTTTTCAGAGACTATGAATGATAACACAAAAACATTTCTTTCACTCATGATTAGTGTTTGGCTGAAGCCATTTATTATCAATCAACTGTGTTCACTCTTTTTAAATCATAATGACAACAGAAACTACCCAAATGACCCTGATCAAACGTTTACATACCCTGGTGATTTTGGCCTGATAACATGCACACAAGTTGACACAAAGGGGTTTGAATGGCTATTAAAAGTAACCATTCTCACCTGTGATCTGTTTGCTTGTAATTAGTGTGTGTGTATAAAAGGCCAATGCGTTTCTGGACTCCTGACAGACCCTTGCATCTTTCATCCAGTGCTGCACTGATGTTTCTGGATTCTGAGTCATGGGGAAAGCAAAAGAATTGTCAAAGGATCATCAGGAAAAGGTAGTTGAACTTTATAAAACAGGAAAGGAATATAAAAAGATATCCAAGGAATTAATAAAGCCAATCAGCAGAGTTCAAACTCCAATCAAGAAGGGGGGGTTCTGTTGAAATCAAACCACGGTCAGGTAGATCAACTAAAATTTCAGCCACAACTGCCAGAAAAATAGTTTGGGATGCAAAGAAAACCCCACAAATAACTTCAGGTGAAATACAGGACTCTCTGAAAACATGTGTTGTGGCTGTTTCAAGATGCACAATAAGGAGGCACTTGAAGAAAGATGGGCTGCATGGTCGAGTCACCAGAAGAAAGCCATTACTTTGCAAATGCCACAAAGTATCCTGCTTACAATACGCCAGACAGCACAGAGACAAGCCTCAAACCTTCTGGCACAAAGTCATTTGGAGTGATGAGACCAAAATCAAGCTTTTTTGGCCACAACCATAAACGCTTCATTTGGAGAGGAGTTAACAACGCCTATGATGAAAGATACGGAGAGGGATCGCTGATGTTTTGGGGATGTGTGAGCTACAAAGACACAGGAACATTGGTCAAAATTGTTGGCAAGATGAATGCAGTATGTTATCAAAAAATACTGGAGGAACATTTGCATTCATCAGCCAGGAAGCTGCGCATTGGACGTGCTTGAACATTCCAACATGACAATGTTTCGAAACACAAGGCCAAGTCAACCTGTCATTGGCTACAGCAGAATAAAGTGAAGGTTCTGGACTGGCCATCTCAGTCTCCTGACCTCAATATCATTGAGCCACTCTGGGGAGATCTCGAATGTGCAGTTCATGCAAGACAGCCCAAGAATTTACAGGAACTGGAGGCTTTTTACCAAGAGGAATGGGCAGCTTTACCATCTGAGAAGATAAAGAGCCTCATCCACAAATACCTCAAAAGACTTCAAGCTGTCATTGATGTTAAAGGGGGTAATACACGGTATTAGGAACTGGGGTATGTAAACTTTTGATCAGGGTAATTTAGGTAGTTTCTGTTGCCATTATGATTTAAAAAGAGTAAACAAAGTTGATTGATAATAAATGGCTTCAGCCAAACACTAACCATGTGTGAAAGAAAAGTTTTTGTGTTATCATTCATATTCTCTGAAAAATGGCCAAGAAATCATAAATTCAGCAAGGGTATGCAAACTTATGAGCACAACTGTAAATACCTGAAAGTTACACTTGGTAATAGACATAATAACTGAATTTATTAATTTCCTACTCTACAGCTGCAATTGGAGTCTCTAATCCCCTCCACCATTCCTTCTCTCTAGATAATGCTAGTGATGGTGGGAGGAGCACTGTAGAGTTGGCATGTCATTTCCTAACATTGTGCTAATATCTGCATCTCCAACAGGGAACTACAGTTCCCATGACTCCTTGTGCCTTCTATCATGCTTAGTCTATTTTACACATGCCCATCTGTCAATCAATAGCTGAGTGTGTGCTATGTAAAACAAAGTCAGCACAAGTTTGCTAGTGCTGCTGCAGCAATGCTCTCAGTGGAAGATGAAATAGTTATCACTGATCCTTATGTTTATAATGTTGATTTTATTGTTATTTGACCAAATATTTTTAAAGGTTTAAAAATATTTTATGTATATGAAAAAGAGAAGGGAGATAGAAAATAGGGAGAGAGAGAGAGAGAGAGAGAGAAAAAGAGAGATAAAGGAGAGGGAGAGAGCAAGACCAAGAGAGGGAAGGAGAGAAACATGAGAAGAAAGAGGGAGAGAAAAGAAGTGACCACAGAACCCCTGATCATTCTGTGTCCCCAAAGTTCCCTAATCATGCGGTGTCCACTGTGACCCTTGAATCCCAATCATCCTGTGTCCCCAATGACCCCTGATGATCCTGTCTCCCCATGCACCTAATCATCCTGTGTCCCCTTTGACCCTCGAGCCCCTAATTATGCAGTGTCCCCTGTAACTTCTGAGTCTCCTGATCATCCCATGTCCACTGTGACCCCTGAATCCTGATACACCTGTGTCCGCTGTGACCCTCAATCATCCTGTGATTCCTGTGCCCCTAATCATTGTGCGTCCCCTATGACTTCTGAGTTTCCTTAATATCCTGTGACTTATTGATAACACTGGAGATGTCTGTAGGAGTCTTCAAAAGGAGCCTGCTGTTAATGATGAGTGTTTATGTCTCTCTCAACACCATACAATAGAGAATCCAAAAGAAAAACTCATAGTGTTGTATATCATCAAAATGGTGTAGGTGAATAGGGAAGGGACACCTGTAATGGTGGCAAACATAGAAATTCATGCATCACTCCACCTTCCCCACATGCAGTGCAAACTCACCAAACAAAATGCAATATCGTGCCAAATACAACCCAGTAGACACAGCAGGGAGTATACAGAAAGCCAGCAGCACTGTTTCCATGTTCCAAGAATCTTAAGCAATACATATTTAGGGGACAACTAGCCACTCCCATCACATCATGATACCAAACAAAGGAAACAGGGTATCATAGTGTAGTATCATTTATTAAAAATCCAGCTTAAAAACAATGAATGCATGTAGTATAAATGGCATAAATTCCTCAGATGTAAACGCCGCCATGATCGGCAATTGCAACGGCGTGATGTCATGTAAGTGGCTTCGTCCAACACGTTTCCAGCCAATGCTCATCCTCAGGGGCCTCACTATGGTAGTCAAAGAGCTATCTCAGATTCAACAAAAAAAAAAGACAGCCAATCAGAAACCATGGCTGGGAATAATGAGGAGGCGGAGCCCTTATTAATTCTTTGGAGCAGAGTGGCTAGCTTGTAGGGGAGAGGGGAGATGCAGCCAGGTGGAGGGGAGGACAGAGCGAGATGGACAGAGGAGGGGAGGATGGAGCCAGGTGGACAGAGGAGAGGAGGGGGTTCAGCCAGTGATAGGGGAGGACTGAGCCAGGTGGACAGAGGTGAAGGGGAGGATGGAGCAAGATGGACAGAGGAGAGGGGGAGTTACAGCCAGGAGGCAGAGAGAACAGAGCCAGGTGGACAGGAGAGAGGGGGGGTTGCAGCCATGTGGAGGGGAGGACGGAGCAAGATGGACAGAGGAAAGGAGGGAATGCAGCCAGGTGCAGAGGAGGATGGAGCCAGGTGCACAGAGGAGAGGGGAAGTTGCAGCCAGGTGGAGGGGAGGACAGAGCCAGGTGCACAGAGGAGAGGAGGGGATGCAGCCATGTCCCCTAGCACCACTCACATGGTAGGGCTCTCTCTCCCATGCTCTGCTGTGAGCCACAGCCTGTGACGGGCAAGGCGATCCAGAGCAGAGGCCCAGACAATGAGGCAAGGGCCGTGGGAGCAAGTGGCTGTGCCGATCAACCACTATCACTCGCCACAGCCAGCTCTGTCCGCCGCCGCACCATGTCATTGTACCCAATGCGCCAATCACAGATTTGTCCATCGCTGAGCCCAGGTAGCTCCTGGGCTCAGGTTGTCAATAGGGTGCAAGGAGAGTGAGAGCACATTCAGGAGTTGGGATGGCCGGCACAGTGAGAGTTTAGGCTTTTCTGCACCCCTCTAGACCTTGCTCCCGGGGCGACCATCCCGACTGCCCCGTCCCCACACTACGCCACTGGTCACCCTTTCACCTCTGTGAGTAATAGACATCCTGAGGTGACACAATGTTCAGAGTGCTCTGGAACCAAAATGGTGCAAGTGCAAGCATAAGTATCTTTGATTTGGATATGTGATATGGAAAAAAAATTGGATGTATTCATTTATGTGTAGAATATATCTTTCATTTTGTTGGATTAAAAAATTCTCACAAAAGCTTTTTAATTGTATAAGCATTTTATATATATTTTTATTTTGGCATAATTATATAATTATTATTAGTTTTTAAATGCAGGTAACTTTTCACACACGTTTTTCAGTTAATCAGTATGCTTCTTTCTGCCTGTTTTCTTCTGTCAGCTTATGAGAGGAGAAGCCAAGCCGACAGGAAGACCCTGTATAGAGACAGAGCAGTGGACATAGATGTGGCAAAGCTGGGACTGGGTGGGGCTTCAAATGCCAATTGTGAGGGATGGGCGGAGCCTTGGTGGGACTGCTGTGATGATTGAGATCCTGGAGCTTTTCATAGACTGTATGAGCAACTCCCCTACTGATATAATGAGGGCAAGTTGTAATCTGTTCAGAGTGACATCACACAAAAGGAGGCATTTAGAAACAGAGGAAGCAGCATTGTCTCCTCATTAAAGGATGTGAACATGAGAGCTTTCAGCTGTGGGGGAAAAGGTAGATATCTCAATATCCTTGTTATTTGCAGAACAACCAGTGAAATGTTTAACAGATTATAGAGTTACATCACGTATTGATTTTTTCATTGTGACCATAGTTCCTCTTTAAGTGCTTGTAATTGATTTCTGCTGCCTTCTCTGGAGTACATTAGTATTTTTTGGGGATTATTTGAGAGCCCTTGGCACCAGAAAAGTACATCTAGAAAGCAGCATGCTTGCATGATGTGCACCGTTTTTTTATTACAGGTACTTATAGAGCACCATCAATTTACACAGCACTTTACATATACAGTGCATTGAAAAAGTATTCATACCCTTTGACATTTTCCACATTTTTTCATGTTACAACCAAAAATGATGTGCCACTTTGTGTTGGTCTATCACATAAAATCCCCAAAAAATACATTTATGTTTTGGGTTGAAACATGAAAAAATATGGGAAATGCCAATTAAAATTGATGTCCTTTTTTCCCCACAAATGGAGCTTTCTTTTGGTGGTATTTGATCACCTCTGTAGTTTTTATTTTTTGCGCTATAAACAGAAAGAGACTGACAATTTTGAAAAAAAATATATATTTTTGACTTTCTGCTATATAACACACCCAATAAAAATGTTTTTAAAACCTAATTTGTTCATCAGTTTAGGCCAAAATGTATTCTGCTACATATTTTTGGTAAAAAAAAAATCCCAATAAACGTATATTGATTGATTTTCACAAAAGTTATAACGTCTACAAACAATGGGATATATTTATGGCATTTTTTAACTGGTAATGGTGGTCAGCGACTTATAGCGGGCCTGCGATATTGCAGAGGACAAATTGGATACTAAGTGACCAAGTAACTGTGTGGGGCGTGCTTCTACTGTGAGAAGACAGAGATCTGGGGTCCTGCTTTGGGGACAGGCAGGGGACAAAAATCAAAAAGAAAGACAAAATAGAACATGTCGTAATAAAATAAAAAATGCTGTGTTAAACACTGCACTACACTAACACTACACGAACACTATACTATACTGACACACTATACTCACACTACACTAACACTCTACACTCAGAGTCACAATAAGTAAACACACTGACTTGCTAGTAGCAAACTGAGCACTGCTTTTTATCTCCACTGCAACACAATTCACTACTAACACTACACTAACACTCTACACTCAGAGTCAAATGTTATGTAAAGTTGTTGTAAACGCTGCACTCAAAGGCGTGCGCAGGGGGTGTGCCAGGTGTGTCCATTTATAAGTGAATGAGGGACACCTATTATCAAAAGTATGTAGGCATAGGACACACCCTGCCACGCCCCCTTAACCACTTAAGGCCCAAAAGGATTTGCCCCCTTAACCACTTCAGCCCCGGAAGGATTTACCCCCTTCCTGACCAGAGCACTTTTTACAATTTGGCACTGCGTCGCTTTAACTGCTAATTGCGCGGTCATGCAATGCTGTACCCAAACAAAATGTGCGTCCTTTTCTTCGCACAAATAGAGCTTTCTTTTGATGGTATTTGATCACCTCTGCGGTTTTTATTTTTTGCGCTATAAACGGAAAAAGACCGAAAATTTTGAAAAAAAATGATATTTTCTACTTTTTGTTATAAAAAAATCCAATAAACTCAATTTTAGTCATACATTTAGGTCAAAATGTATTCGACCACATGTCTTTGGTAAAAAAATGTCAATAAGCGTATATTTATTGGTTTGCGCAAAAGTTATAGCGTCTACAAACTAGGGTACATTTTCTGGAATTTACACAGCTTTTAGTTTATGACTGCCTATGTCATTTCTTGAGGTGCTAAAATGGCAGGGCGGTACAAAACACCCCCAAATGACCCCATTTTGGAAAGTAGACACCCCAAGGAAATTGCTGAGAGGCATGTTGAGCCCATTGCATATTATTTTTTTGTCCCAAGTGATTGAATAATGACAAAAAAAAAAATTACAAAAAGTTGTCACTAAATGATATATTGCTCACACAGGCCATGGGCATATGTGGATTTGCACCCCAAAATATATTCAGCTGCTCTTCCTGAGTATGGGGATACCACATGTGTGGGACTTTTTGGGAGCCTAGCCGCGTACGGGGCCCCGAAAACCAATCACCGCCTTCAGGATTTCTAAGGGCGTAAATTTTTGATTTTACTCCTCACTACCTATCACACTTTTGAAGGCCATAAAATGTCCAGGTGGCACAAACCCCCCCAAATGACCCCATTTTGGAAAGTAGACACCCCAAGCTATTTGCTTTGAGGCATGTTGAGTCCATGGAATATTTTATATTTTGACACAAGTTGCGGGAAAGTGACACTTTTTTTTATTTTTTTTTGCACAAAGTTGTCACTAAATGATATATTGCTCACACATGCCATAGGCATATGTGGATTTGCACCCCAAAATATATTCAGCTGCTTCTCCTGAGTATGGGGATACCACATGTGTGGGACTTTTTGGGAGCCTAGCCGCTTACGGGGCCCCGAAAACCAATCACCGCCTTCAGGATTTCTAAGGGTGTAAATTTTGGATTTCACTGTTCACTGCCTATCACAGTTTTGGAGGCCATGGAATGCCCAGGTGGCACAAACCCCCCCAAATGACCACATTTTGGAAAGTAGACACCCCAAGCTATTTGCTGAGAGGCATGGTGAGTATTTTGCAGCTCTCATTTGTTTTTGAAAATGAAGAAAGACAAGAAAAAACTTATTTTTTTCTTTTTTCAATTTTCAAAACTTTGTGACAAAAAGTGAGGTCTGCAAAATACTCACTGTACCTCTCAGCAAAAATCTTGGGGTGTCTACTTTCCAAAATAGGGTCATTTGAGGGGGGGGGATTGTGCCACCTGGGCATTCCATGGCCTCCGAAACTGTGATAGGCAGTGAAGAGTGAAATCAAAAATTTACGCCCTTAGAAAGCCTGAAGGCGGTGCTTGGTTTTCGGGGTCCCGTACGAGGCTAGACTCCCAAAAAGTCTCACACATGTGGTATCCCCGTACTCAGGAGAAGCAACAGAATGTATTTTGGGGTGTAATTTCACATATTCTCATGGCATGTTTGAGCAATATATCATTTAGTGACAACTTTGTGCAAAGAAAAAAAAAAAATTTGTCTCTTTCCCGCAACTTGTGTCACCATATAAAATATTCCATGGACTCGACATGCGTCTCAGCAAATAGCTTGGGGTGTCTACTTTCCAAAATGGGGTCATTTGGGGGGGGTTTGAACTGTCCTGGCATTTTATGCACAACATTTAGAAGCTTATGTCACACATCACCCACTCTAACCACTTGAAGACAAAGCCCTTTCTGACACTTTTTGCTATTTTTGACTATTTTTTTTTTGCAAGAAAATTACTTTGAACCCCCAAACATTATATATTTTTTTAAAGCAAATGCCCTACATATTAAAATGGTGGGTGTTTCATTTTTTTTCACACAGTATTTCAGCAGCGATTTTTCAAACGCATTTTTTGGGGAAAAAACACACTTTTTTAAATTTTAATGCACTAAAACACACTATATTGGCCAAATGTTTGATGAAATAAAAAAGATGATATTAGGCTGAGTACATGGATACCAAACATGACATGCTTTAAAATTGCGCACAAACGTGCAGTGGCAACAAAATAAATACATTTTTAAAAGCCTTTAAAAGCCTTTACAGGTTACCACTTTAGATTTACAGAGGAGGTCTACTGCTAAAATTACTGCCCTCGATCTGATACCTCTCATTAGGGATGAGCTTCGAGTTCGAGTCGAACTCATGTTCGACTCGAACATTGGCTGTTCGCAAGTTCGCCGAACACCGAACAATTTGGGGTGTTCGCAACAAATTCGAATGCCGCGGAACACCCTTTAAAACTCTATGGGAGAAATCAAAAGTGCTAATTTTAAAGGCTTATATGCAAGTTATTGTCATAAAAAGTGTTTGGGGACCCGGGTCCTGCCCCAGGGGACATGTATCAATGCAAAAAAAAGTTTTAAAAACGGACGTTTTTTCAGGAGCAGTGATTTTAATAATGCTTAAAGTCAAACAATAAAAGTGTAATATCCCTTTAAATTTCGTACCTGGGGGGTGTCTATAGTATGCCTGTAAAGGGGCGCATGTTTCCCGTGTTTAGAACAGTCTGACAGCAAAATGACATTTCGAAGGAAAAAACTCATTTAAAACTACCGCGGCTATTAATGAATTGCCGGTCCGACAATACACATAAAAGTTCATTGATAAAAACGGCATGGGAATTCCCCACAGGGAAACCCCGAACCAAAATTAAAAAAAAAAAAAAATGACGTGGGGGGGTCCCCCTAAATTCCATACCAGGCCCTTCAGGTCTGGTATGGATATTAAGGGGAACCCCGGCCAAAATTTAAAAAAAAAATGACGTGGGGTTCCCCCTAAATTCCATACCAGACCCTTCAGGTCTGGTATGGATTTTAAGGGGAACCCCGCGCCAAAAAAAAAAAAAAAAAACGGCGTGGGGTTCCCCCAAAAATCCATACCAGACCCTTATCCGAGCACGCAACCTGGCAGGCCGCAGGAAAAGAGGGGGGGACGAGAGTGCGGCCCCCCCCTCCTGAACCGTACCAGGCCACATGCCCTCAACATTGGGAGGGTGCTTTGGGGTAGCCCCCCAAAACACCTTGTCCCCATGTTGATGAGGACAAGGGCCTCATCCCCACAACCGTGGCCGGTGGTTGTGGGGGTCTGCGGGCGGGGGGCTTATCGGAATCTGGAAGCCCCCTTTAACAAGGGGACCCCCAGATCCCGGCCCCCCCCTGTGTGAAATGGTAAGGGGGTACTTACCCCTACCATTTCACAAAAAAAGTGTCAAAATAGTTAAAAATGACAAGAGACAGTTTTTGACAATTCCTTTATTTAAATGCTTCTTCTATCTTCCTTCATCTTCTTCATCTTCTGGTTCTTCTGGCTCTTCTGGTTCTTCCTCCGGCGTTCTCGTCCAGCATCTCCTCCGCGGCGTCTTCTATCTTCTTCTCCTCGGGCCGCTCCGCACCCATGGCATGAGGGGAGGCTCCCGCTCTTCTCTTCATCTTCTTCTTCTTCATCCTCTTCTCTTCTTCATCTTCTTCATCTTCTTCTTCTTCATCTCTTCTTCCTTCTTCATTTCTTCTCCGGGCCGCTCCGCAGCCATGCTGGCATGGAGGGAGGCTCCCGCTGTGTGACGGCGTCTCCTCGTCTGACGGTTCTTAAATAACGGGGGGCGGGGCCACCCGGTGACCCCGCCCCCCTCTGACGCACGGTGACTTGACGGGACTTCCCTGTGACGTCACAGGGAATGCCACAGGGAAGTCCCGTCATGTCCCGTGCGTCAGAGGGGGGCGGGGTCACCGGGTGGCCCCGCCCCCCGTTATTTAAGTACCGTCAGACGAGGAGACGCCGTCACACAGCGGGAGCCTCCCTCCATGCATGGATGCGGAGCGGCCCGCAGAAGAAAATTAAGAAGAGAAGATGAAGATGAAGAAGATGAAGAAGATGAAGAAGATGAAGAAGAGAAGAGGATGAAGAAGAAGATGAAGAGAAGAGCGGGAGCCTCCCCTCATGCCATGGGTGCGGAGCGGCCCGAGGAGAAGAAGATAGAAGACGCCGCGGAGGAGATGCTGGACGAGAACGCCGGAGGAAGAACCAGAAGAGCCAGAAGAACCAGAAGATGAAGGAAGATAGAAGAAGCATTTAAATAAAGGAATTGTCAAAAACTGTCTCTTGTCATTTTTAACTATTTTGACACTTTTTTAGTGAAATGGTAGGGGTAAGTACCCCCTTACCATTTCACACAGGGGGGGGGCCGGGATCTGGGGGTCCCCTTGTTAAAGGGGGCTTCCAGATTCCGATAAGCCCCCCGCCCGCAGACCCCCACAACCACCGGGATGAGGCCCTTGTCCTCATCAACATGGGGACAAGGTGTTTTGGGGGGCTACCCCAAAGCACCCTCCCAATGTTGAGGGCATGTGGCCTGGTACGGTTCAGGAGGGGGGGGGCGCACTCTCGTCCCCCCCTCTTTTCCTGCAGCCTGCCAGGTTGCGTGCTCGGATAAGGGTCTGGTATGGATTTTTGGGGGAACCCCACGCCGTTTTTTTTTGTTTTTTTTTGGGCGCGGGGTTCCCCTTAAAATCCATACCAGACCTGAAGGGTCTGGTATAGAATTTAGGGGGAACCCCCCCACGTCATTTTTTTTTTTAAATTTTGGTTCAGGGTTTCCCTGTGGGGAATTCCCATGCCGTTTTTATCAATGAACTTTTATGTGTATTGTCGGACCGGCAATTCATTAATAGCCGCGGTAGTTTTAAATGAGTTTTTTCCTTCGAAATGTCATTTTGCTGTCAGACTGTTCTAAGCACGGGAAACATGCGCCCCTTTACAGGCATACTATAGACACCCCCCAGGTACGAAATTTAAAGGGATATTACACTTTTATTGTTTGACTTTAAGCATTATTAAAATCACTGCTCCTGAAAAAACGGCCGTTTTTAAAACTTTTTTTTGCATTGATCCATGTCCCCTGGGGCAGGACCCGGGTCCCCAAACACTTTTTATGACAATAACTTGCATATAAGCCTTTAAAATTAGCACTTTTGATTATTCATGTTCGTGTCCCATAGACTTTAACGGTGTTCGAGTGTTCGAGCGAACTTTTTTCCTGTTCGCATGTTCTGGTGCGAACCGAACAGGGGGGTGTTCGGCTCATCCCTACCTCTCATGCATGGTGCAATTGCTGTTTACATTTGACGCCAGACCGATGCTTGCATTCGCCTTAGCGCGAGAGCAGGGGGGGGCAGGGGTGCTTTTTTTTTCTTTATTATTTTTTTTATCTTATTTTTAAACTGTTCCTTTCTTTTTTTTTGTAAATCATTTTTATTGTTATCTCAGGGAATGTAAATATCCCCTATGATAGCAATAGGTAGTGACAGGTACTCTTTTTTTGAAAAAATTGGGGTCTATTAGACCCTAGATCTCTCCTCTGCCCTCAAAGCATCTGACCACACCAAGATCGGTGTGATAAAATGCTTTCCCAATTTCCCAATGGCGCTGTTTACATCCGGCGAAATCTAAGTCATAAAATGCTTGTAGCTTCCCGTTTCTTAGGCCATAGAGATGTTTGGAGCCACTCTGGTCTCTGATCGGCTCTATGGTCAGCTGGCTGAATCACCGGCTGCATTCTCAGGTTCCCTGTTGAAACAGGAGAGCCAGAGAAAAACACGGAAGACGGTGGGGGGGGATTCCCTCCCACTGCTTGTAAAAGCAGTCTAGAGGCTAATTACCTGCTAGGATTGCTTTTACATGAAAGCCGACCGCTGGCTGAAAAGAATGATAGCAAGATGATACCTAAACCTGCAGGCATCATTCTGGTATAACCACTCAAAGTTATGAATGGCGTACCTGAAGACAAAAAAATGGTTAACAATAAAGCACAGTAAACAGTAAAGTATAAAAAATTGCATACCTGAAAAGCAAACATGATAAAACATAATAACAATAAAACATTGCAGAATAGAATACAGTAAAAAAGAGCAGAACAATAGAGAGAGAATAGAGAGAGAGAGAGAACAATAAAACGACAACTATTTTTTTTTTATTTTATATTTTTTTCTGTGTTTTTTTTGTTTTTTTTACACTTTTTTTGTAACTGTAACTTTTATAACTGTAACCGGTTCCAGGTTCGGGTCTCTCAAAATGCAATGGCATCTTGGGAGACCCTGTGTTAGTGTGCCTAGTCTGTGCAATGCTGTACCCTACGCTAATACTCAACTAGTGAATGGTAGCGTTCAAAACATTCACCAATGCAAAGACCAGGATTGTCAGGACAGGAGGGACAATAATAGCGGGTGTCACGCCTATATCAGCGCTTGCTGTAGACACGACATCTTTTTTGGGGGGGTTCGTTGGGTAGGGGTACTCGGGAGGACATAAAGAAAATGCCTCTCATGCAGCCGACTGCATTTGGTTGGGGATGTGAATGGGGGAAGTACGGGTGCTGCAGAAGTGGTGGGTTCCCAATTAGGATTGGCAAATGCAGCAGGAAGGGCATTATGGGCACGACGGGCCTGTTTGTCTTCTTCTTGGTGGCAGCGGGACACTACTTGTGCTTGCCACCTCACCAGCTTGAACTGCACTTATGGGACTCGCCACGTCACCAAGTGTTACTGCAGTGCTGGTTTGACTACGACCGGGGTGTAGTAGGCCGCTGGCGCTTGCCAGTTCACCAAAACGCTACTGAAAAAAACTGTTAGCGATCGCAGGGATCAGGCCTGACTCTACGAATGCTGCAGTTATGTGTTTAGTGTTTTGTAAGTGTCAGTGATCGATCAATACTGCACTTGGGTGGGCTGGGTGGAGGGACAAAACGCAGGTGCTAGCAGGTATCTGGGCTGATCCCGCTAACACTGCATTTTTGGGAACCCTAAACTGCTGGGGACGCTAGTACAGATCTGATCGGATCAGATATTGATATATTGATATATACCACTAAGGGAGGTGTCAGACGATGTCTAAGAGGACGAAACACGTCAGGTAGGACCCCACTGCCGCCATACTTTTTACAGCGCTGATTTTAGGAACTTCATGTGAGTGTATCTCTTTTTAATAAATTTGGTACTTGTTTTACGGAATCACACTATGTGGCTTTTTTCCTTCTTATTATATTATACGGCCATTTGCTTTTCAACATTATCCTGAGGGACCCACCAGCATCCGGTCTGCTCTCGGACTTCCATTTTTCATCACTTCTCTGGAACATCCATCATTACCCACCATGCAAGCCTGATTTGACCCAGTTGGGCTTATGCCCTCTTGGGTCCACGTCATCTGGTAAGCCTCCATATAGTTGGTGGTGGTGTGTCTCTTCTGTGTTCACCCCAGATGTCACATATTTGATATGTTCCTCACACAAAGTCACTGAAAATACATCAACTTTTTCATGAGTCTTTATATATATATATATATATATATATATATATATATATATATATATAGAGAGAGAGAGAGAGAGGACTTTCTTTATGTTTTTCCTTGATACCTTTTGTCATTGGTTTGACATTATCTTTATGTTGAACTTTTAGAGCTACACATAATTTTTGTTTTATTGTTACATGCCTATATCCTATTGGTTGTGTTAGCTGCTTATATTTAGAAGAATTTCTTGTGACCCCAACACTGAAGAAATTACACTTGTAGCAAAGTGTCATTTTTTGTGAAGAATCACCAACAAGTGGGACACAATTGTGAAGTGGAACGAAATCTATTGGATATTTTAAACTTTTTTAGCAATTAAAAAACAGAAAAGTGGTGCGTGCAAAATTATTCGGCCCCTTTACTTTCAGTGCAGCAAACTCACTCCAGAAGTTCAGCGAGGATCTCTGAATGATCCAGTGTTGTCCTAAATGACTGATGGTGATAAATAGAATCCACCTGTGTGTAGTCAAGTCTCTGTATAAATGCACCTGCTCTGTGATAGTCTCAGGGTTCTGTTGAAAGCGCAGAGAGCATCATGAAGACCAAGGAACACACCAGGCAGGTCCGTAATACTGTTGTTGAGAAGTTTAAAGCTGGATTTGGATACAAAAAGATTTCCCAAGCTTTAAACATCCCAAGGAGCACTGTGCAAGCGATCATTTTGAAATGGAAGGAGTATCAGACCACTGCAAATCTACCAAGACCTGGCTGTTCCTCTAAACTTTCAGCTCAGACAAGGAGAAGACTGATCAGAGATACAGCCAAGAGGCCCATGATCACTCTGGATGAACTGCAGAGAACTACAGCTGAGGTGGGAGAGTCTGTCCATAGGACAACAATCAGTCGTACACTGCACAAATCTGGCCTTTATGGAAGAGTGGCAAGAAGAAAGCCATTTCTCAAAGATATCCATAAAAAGTCTCGTCTAAAGTTTGCCACAAGCCACCTGGGAGACACACCAAACATGTGGAAGAAGGTGCTCTGGTCCGATGAAACCAAAATCGAACTTTTTTGGCCACAATGCAAAACGATATGTTTGGCGTAAAAGCAACACAGCTCATCACACTCAACACACCATCCCCACTGTCAAACATGGTGGTGGCAGCATCATGGTTTGGGCCTGCTTTTCTTCAGCAGGGACAGGGAAGATGGTTAAAATTGAGGGGAAGATGGATGCAGCCAAATACAGGACCATTCTGGATGAAAACCTGTTGGAGTCTGCAAAAGACCTGAAACTGGGACGGAGATTTATCTTCCAACAAGACAATGATCCCAAACATACAGCAAAATCTACAAAGGAATGGTTCACAAATAAATGTATCGAGGTGTTAGAATGGCCAAGTCAAAGTCCAGACCTGAATCCAATCGAGAATCTGTGGAAAGAGCTGAAAACTGCTGTTCACAAACGCTCTCCATCCAACCTCACTGAGCTCGAGCTGTTTTGCAAGGAAGAATGGGCAAGAATTTCAGTCTCTCGATGTGCAAAACTGATAGAGACATACCCCAAGCGACTTGCAGCTGTAATCGCAGCAAAAGGTGGCTCTACAAAGTATTAACGCAAGGGGGCCGAATAATTTTGCACGCCCCACTTTTCATTTTTTTATTAGTTAAAAAAGTTTCAAAAATCCAAAAGATTTCGTTCCACTTCACATTTGTGTCCCACTTGTTGGTGATTCTTCACAAAAATTAAAAATTTTATATCTTTATGTTTGAAGCCTGAAATGTGGCAAAAGGTGGAAAAGTTCAAGGGGGCCGAATACTTTCGCAAGCCACTGTATATGTATGTGTATAGATACATACTTTCCTGGCCCACTTTGAGATTCCATTCTCACCATACATTGCATATATGTGTATGTGTCTTTCAGATTTGGTTTTTGAATCTGCCATGACTGCGTCTATACAGGCTTTGGGGAATGCTACGACTTCGGTCATGGTGCTCTTTTACTTCCCCAACCATTGACCTGGTTTTGTGCGGGGGCGGCAGTGCTATATGGCCCCATCCCCTGTTTTCCTGTGTGGATGGATTGCAGCCTTTGACACTGTTCCTGCATCTGCTCCATGTCCCGTTTATATATTTAGATGGCCGATGCCTGTGCTATTCTTACTGCGCAGGCGTCGTTGCCCCATAGTGGTGTTGCACCTGTCATGCCCATATTCTGTGCGTCCGACATTGGCGTTATTCCTACTGCGCAGGAGCTGCCTCCTTGTACTGGTATCGGGTCTAATACGTAGGTGTCATAGTCTGACGGAGCTGCATTCTCCAATGCGCAGGCGCCGACTTGTTAAACTATATAAAAACGAGGTTGTTCATACGGTCTCGTTGCCGCTGCCAGCATGGACCCATTAACAGGTGGATATAGATTTAACACATGCAATTGATTTGGGCTACTGATATTGTTAACAATTTTGGGACAAATCTGTAATAGCACTCAGCCGCGTATTAATACACAAAAAAAGGGCATATGAACTCTGTACATCACTAGCCATATCAATTCGATTCTTTGATTTTACTACTCTGATCTGACTTTATTATTGGTATAATCATGATATATATCGTATTTATCGGCGTATAACACGCACCCCAAGTTTAGGAGGGAATTTTAAGGGAAAAAATTACATTTAAATGCCCATCAATGCAGCCTTGTCAGTGTCCATCTGCAGCCTTGCAGCTTTGTCAGTGTCATTTGCAGCCTTGCAGCCTTATCAGTGTCCATCTGCAGTCTTGTCCATCATTGCATCCTTGTCAGTGTCCATCATTGCATCCTTGTCAGTGTCAATTGCAGCCTTGTCAGTGTTCATCATTGCATCCTTGTCAGTGTCAATTGCAGCCTTGCCCCTGTGTCATTTGCAGACAGTCTGTACACTGCCAGTACCTTGCCATTTAAAAATGGCGCCGCCGAGATACAAAGCCGGATGTTCTGTATATCTGGGCCGCTCTCGGCGGCTTTCGGCCGCTCTCGGCTGTTCTCGGCGGCTTTCGCAGTCCCGCGTGAGACGCCGAAAGCCGCCGAGAACAGCCGAGAGCAGCCGAAAGCCGCCGAGAACAGCCAAGAGCGGCCGAAAGCCACCGGGAACGGCCGAGAGCGGCCGAAAGACTCACAATCGGCGGGGGATCGGCGTATAACACGCACCCACGGCGTATAACACGCACCCACGGCGTATAACATGCACCCACGGCGTATAACACGCACCCACAACGAAATGTTGTGACTTATGTGAATGTGTGCTGTATCATTTCAGAACTTTTTTGTTTTTTTTCTACACATCCTGTCGGTCTTGATTCCAGCGAGATTAGGCCATCAACAAGCTGATCGTCAATTTTCACTTACTCAAGCTTTGACATACCCCTTCAAGATTTCTACAGAGTAAAACATCATACCCATAAAGTTCTTTGATCTGGTTGTTTGAATTATCAAAGCAGGGGTCCACTCAGTACCGATCCATCTGTACAAGTCGTATACATTGGTGTACAGTCATTTAAACATGTACACAAAAACATAAATATTCAAAACATTGGCAGTGCATAAGTTCAGTACCCGGTTGATTGGTGAGTTTTTTTCCCTTCCATCTCCAATGATGCTCACTCTCTGTCCTATGAAAATATGGAGTGGAGTTTGGGACTTTAAATGAGGCACAATTAAGTGCCTCCATCCCGATAATTGGTATATACAAAAAAGGGGAGTTGGGACTTTTAATGAAGCGCTTGGGTAGTGGAGATAAATAATACCATATTTAAATTGCATTATGAAATGTTTATTGGTTATAATAAATAAAAAAAAGAGTATTCATTTCATATACAGTAACAAATATATTCATTTCATATAAGTATAAGAAGTATGCACATAACATGAACATGGTAAAAAATATATATGTGTGCACGTATAACAGCACATGGTTTGATGTTGAGAATAAAGAGGCATAATATTGTTGGCAGACACATGCCTGGTACCGATCGGTGCATCCACATGGTATATGTATATTTCCTGAATAAAGTAGTTGGAAAGAACAAATGGTATAAATGAGTAGAATTCCATATAGAATGTGACTGGGGCATCAAAAACAAAGCTCGACGCGTTTCATGGGTATTTCCCCACTCATCAGGAGCTGATGTAACCAAAATTCCTAAAAAATACATATAAAGATAAAATGAACCATGTTGTCCATATATAAAAGAGTAAAAAATATGTATGTAAATAAATAAATATTTGATATATCCAAATGGTTAGACCAAACGCACTCACCAACTCGGACAGCAAGTGCGGTGCGCGGCGATGGGCGTAGGGCGGGCCAGAAACATAGCCCCTCCACAGAAGCCGAGGTGGCATGAATATAGATGCAACAACGGGCAGGGTGAGGAAGGGCAAGATGGAGCAGAGTGTGTTCAAAAGCAGGAGTGTGTTATGATGGGAGCAAACATATCTGGGAACAAAATATTAAGGTATATATATAATTTGCAGTAGTATTTTGCAAATAACAGTAGTCAAATGTGAATAGTGAACCCAGTGAACTCCAAAAGAGGTAATAGTGTGAATAATGAAAGAGTAGATGAGTATTAAAAATCTATACATTACACGTGAGTGATAACAGCAAGCAAGAATGGAAATTATTTTCCTCTCAAAGATGCACCCTTTTCATATATATGGCTATTTTTATACAGATTCTCAGATATGGCATGGTTTGCAGATGTACATGTATACACGTATATTCATGTGCTGACATAGCACAACTATAAATAGTACAAATAACTTGGACTGTCCCTAATGTTAAGTACTTATTCAAACAATTTTTCCTAACATAAATTAATAAAATATGTGTGCAAACTAAAATGATGTGACTTATGTGAATGTGTGCTGTATCATTTCAGAACTTTTGTTTTTTTCTACACATCTTGTCGGTCTTGATTCCAGCAAGATTAGGCCATCAACAAGCTGATCGTCACTTTTGACTTACTCAAGCTTTGACATACCCCTTCGAGATTTCTACAGAGTAAAACATCATACCCATAAAGTTCTTTGATCTGGTTGTTTGAATTATCAAAGCAGGGGTCCACTCAGTACCGATCCATCTGTACAAGTCTTATACATTGGTGTACAGTCATTTAAACATGTACACAAAAACATGTATATTCAAAAACATTGGCAGTGCATAAGTTCAGTACCCGGTTGATTGGCGAGTTTTTTTCCCTTTTCCATCTCCAATGATGCTCATTCTCTGTCCTATGGTTTTATATACTCAGACCTTTATTATGTTTTATTATAGATTGTTATTTGTTTAATTTCTCCTGAAAGAAATGCCCCTGATGAAGGGATCAATACTGAAATCCTGAAACGCGTCAAGCGAACCACAAAGGTGATCAACAGTTCTCAAGCTACCAACTGCATTGTTTTCTCTATCTATTTATGTCCTAATTGGTGATGTATGCACCTACTAGTTTTTAATAATACCTTAATAAATTTTGTTATTTTTTTCACATATTTCTTGATTTCTTTATCAAGTTGCCTTAAAAGTCCGATGTTTCTGGGGGGGTACTCTCTGTTTGTAGAATCTACTTTTGGGAATGTCGGCAACAATTCGGTCTTTTTAAGTGAAACCCCCCTTTACAATTTGTATCATGTCTGCATTCTCTGACCCTCTCCTGTAAGTATGTGTATTAATGTGCCACTTGCTCAATTATTTGGGATTTCTCCACTGCTCAGTAAGTGGTAATGATGAGCAGTAACCTGTAGCATGAACAGTAGTGATCTGCTGTAAAAATGCACCTTCGGCAAAATGCACCTTCTCCTAAGTAAACAAAAATCCTTACAAGGCCCAGTTTGTTGTTGCCATTTAAAGGAGTACCCCACCTTCTCTCATTTCCTAGAGTGCACTGAAAAAACACTAGGAAACTGCTAATCCTTTAGACACGTTTACAGTACAGTTGTGTTGCTAAATATTGATTTACCTATTGTCGTATTGATTTGTCTGCTATTGATATAGAGCTTCTTATATAGATATATTTGTTTACCTTTATTATCTGAGGGCAGTTCTACTCTGCTTAGTGAACTGCACTTTAATTGTCATTTATGCAAGTTCTTAATGATAGTGGTAGACACTAATTGACTAAGCAGGTGTGTGTCCCTTTATTTCCTAGATCCTACAGTTAGGTGAAAGGTACTATATGCTGGTGTTGCTATGTGTGTCTGTGGTGATTCAATCAACCAGGTGTGTCAGAGAGGCTGAGGGTGTTCTTGGAGTTGAGGCGCAGAACAGGGAACCCAAAATTACCAAGCACCTCCTTCGGGGTAGTGCTATACACATTACCCCAGTTTTGAGGGGCAAGGGACCTAAACACTGCTGTGCTCAGGCAGTGTTAAGAGCCCTGTCTCATTTAAGCTAGCCTCGTAGCAAGCCCACATAACAGGTAATTTGCAGCGTGACTTTGTCTTAGAGGTGACAGGACACCTTAACACTACTGTGGGCAGGTAGCGTTAAGAGCCCTGGCACACTCACCTCTCACGTAACCCAAGAATTCTGGAACTCCACCCGTCAGTCAATGAGGAGTGACGTTGCGTCTGCGCACATCACCCCTCCCACCCACATCACGAGGATCTCAAGCTGGGAAGGCCTGCTGCGTAGCTAACAGGCGTGAGTGGGGACTCATGTCTAAGTTTTGCCTAAGGCCTCACAAAGCCTAGAGCTGCCTTTGACTTTAGATGAAAATCTGTAACATTGAGAAAGCCATGATTACTAATCCTAGTTAGTATACAATTAGCTGTTGTATAATAGAGTGATTATTCTTTTTTTTTTTCAATATACATTATGTATATGCTTTAAAAAAGCTATTTTGAACTTGTACAATTTCTACGATGCAGGTTATTGGTCGGCAATGAAATCTTGTTCTTCTTGTTAATGTAAACAAGGATGTACCAGTGCACATGGCAATATTTTTTCAGTTGGACAATCAGGCCTGTTTTTGTACAATCACACAATGCAGTAGACACAATGTAATAAGCTAATACATCAAAACTGACAGCTACTCTTTTAATCCCATCTCTTAAAAAAAGGAAACATTTTATGTTTTCACAGAAACATATCTGTCTTAACAACACATTGTGCTACAGTTACAAATTGTTTATTTGTACTTGCTATTTTTGCCTGTACTCACTTTGTAGTGCCAAAAATAATTTTTGTGAAAATGCCCATATGGCAACATCAAAAAGGCTAAAAATATATAAACAGTTTTTTACATACATGAAAAGGTACAAATATGAAAAATATTATGCATTCGTGGAAAGTCTTTACTGTTGCTAAGAAAATGACTTGCATATGGTAATACTGCATATTTTTCCATATGGCAAGCTGATAAGTGCTATTTAAAAAAAAAAGTTTCTTGGGAATGTGGTCTTTCTTTGGAGGAGTGAGGATGTGCCTTAGTTAAAGCTGGCCATACATGTTTTTTTTTTTTTTTTAAACAACCCTCTGACTGAACCAAAACAACTGAAGGGATACCCCAATTCAAACAAGCTATGTGGATACAGGAATCATCCCAGCTATGTTAGTGGACTCTGACAATGGACTTCTATGCTGTCAGAATACACCTATCAGCGTTGCAGGCTATTGGCTGCAGGACTGATCGAACAATAATTTTCCATCAAGCCTGTTCATGAAAAGTCAATCATTAAATCCACTTCTCATGGATGGTAACAGCCATAGATGCTGGTGGTTGCTCCATGCAGGTGTGGGCAGGTCAGGCAGAAGTGGGTTTACCAGCGACTTTGGAGGACTTAATCTACCATGGTTACTCTGAACCTGCGGTAGAAGTTGACTTGACCTGGTGACCAGGATCCAAGAAAGCGCAGAATGCTGGCCTCCCAGGAAGGCAGGAGTGCAGGGATATCTTGTAGTATTTGGGTGCTGGACTTACAGGAAGACATGAGTGCAGAGGTCCCTAGAAGGACTGTAGTACTGAAACTCATTAGAGGTGCATAGGGGACAAGGGTCATATAGGATGTTGGTACACTGGATACGGTTGAAATAAATGGTGCAGAGGTCATCCAGTGCCCAGGGAGAAAATAGGAGACTACCCCATCCCGCCTATCACCCCCACCAAAAGGGAGTGAGGCCAATATATCGGCATGCACCAAAATGTTTGCAATATTTGAGGCATGCCATTATATAGTACCAAAATATGTGGCACATTATAGCAAACTGAATGGTTTAAAATTAGTGCACAAATATGGGTACACATGATCGGACATTCCGACAACAAAATCCATAGATTTTTTCAGACGGATGTTGGCTCAAACTTGTCTTGCATACACACGGTCACACAAAGTTGGTCGGAAATTCCAAACGTCAAGAACGTGGTGACGTACAACATGTACGACAAGCCAAGAAAAATGAATTTCAATAGCCAGTGTGGATCTTCTGCTTGATTCCGAGCATGCGTGGAATTTTGTCTGTCAGAATTGTGTACACACAATCGGAATGTACGACAATGGATTTTCTTGTCGGAAAATTTGAGAACCAGATCTCAAATTTTGTGCACAGACGGAAATTCCGATGGAAACTGTCCGATGAGTACACAGCCTACACATGGTTGGAATTTCCGACAAAAGGCTCCCATCGAACATTTTCCATCGGAAAATTCCGACCATGTGTACGAGACGTAACAGTAGCAAATTTTCCCTGGATGTGTGGGTTACTGAAAGGAAAAGGAAAATGTCACTGCATTAGTATTGTTACTGATAGAAAAAATGTCCCTGTGTGGTGTTCTCGCTGGGAAGAAAATGTCCCCGAGTTGGTGGTTTAAGAAACACCACTACAATGCTCCAACCCCCATCCCCAGTAAAGAGCTCTTTCCTCAAACCCCACCACCACTACAAAGCTTTTCCTCCATTCCCACCAGTACAGAGCTCTCCCACCTAGTCCTTTGTGTGGGAGGCATGCTGTAACCTGTAAACACAGAAGTCGGCCGAGAAAGTCAATATTAGGGATGAGCCGAACACCCCCCTGTTCGGTTCGCACCAGAACATGCGAACAGGAAAAAAGTTCGCTCGAACACGCGAACACCGTTAAAGTCTATGGGACACGAACATGAATAATCAAAAGTGCTAATTTTAAAGGCTTATATGCAAGTTATTGTCATAAAAAGTGTTTGGGGACCCGGGTCCTGCCCCAGGGGACATGGATCAATGAAAAAAAAAGTTTTAAAAACGGCCGTTTTTTCAGGAGCAGTGATTTTAATAATGCTTAAAGTCAAACAATAAAAGTGTAATATCCCTTTAAATTTCGTACCTGGGGGGTGTCTATAGTATGCCTGTAAAGGGGCGCATGTTTCCCGTGTTTAGAACAGTCTGACAGCAAAATGACATTTCGAAGGAAAAAACTCATTTAAAACTACCGCGGCTATTAATAAATTGCCGGTCCGACAATATACATAAAAGTTCATTGATAAAAACGGCATGGGAATTCCCCACAGGGAAACCCCGAACCAAAATTTAAAAAAAAAAATGACGTGGGGGGGTCCCCCTAAATTCCATACCAGGCCCTTCAGGTCTGGTATGTATATTAAGGGGAACCCCGGCCAAAATTTAAAAAAAAAAATGACGTGGGGTTCCCCCTAAATTCCATACCAGACCCTTCAGGTCTGGTATGGATTTTAAGGGGAACCCCGCGCCAAAAAAAAAAACGGCGTGGGGTTCCCCCAAAAATCCATACCAGACCCTTATCTGAGCACGCAACCTGGCAGGCCGCAGGAAAAGAGGGGGGGACGAGAGTGCGGCCCCCCCCCTCCTGAACCGTACCAGGCCACATGCCCTCAACATTGGGAGGGTGCTTAGGGGTAGCCCCCCAAAACACCTTGTCCCCATGTTGATGAGGACAAGGGCCTCATCCCCACAACCGTGGCCGGTGGTTGTGGAGGTCTGCGGGCGGGGGGCTTATCGGAATCTGGAAGCCCCCTTTAACAAGGGGACCCCCAGATCCCGGCCCCCCCCTGTGTGAAATGGTAAGGGGGTACTTACCCCTACCATTTCACTAAAAAAGTGTCAAAATAGTTAAAAATGACAAGAGACAGTTTTTGACAATTCCTTTATTTAAATGCTTCTTCTATCTTCCTTCATCTTCTTCATCTTCTGGTTCTTCTGGCTCTTCTGGTTCTTCCTCCGGCGTTCTCGTCCAGCATCTCCTCCGCAGCGTCTTCTATCTTCTTCTCCTCGGGCCGCTCCGCACCCATGGCATGAGGGGAGGCTCCCGCTCTTCTCTTCATCTTCTTCTTCATCCTCTTCTCTTCTTCATCTTCTTCTTCTTCATCTCTTCTTCCTTCTTCATTTCTTCTCCGGGCCGCTCCGCAGCCATGCTGGCATGGAGGGAGGCTCCCGCTGTGTGACGGCGTCTCCTCGTCTGACGGTTCTTAAATAACGGGGGGCGGGGCCACCCGGTGAGCCCGCCCCCCTCTGACGCACGGTGATTTGACGGTACTTCCCTGTGACGTCACGGGGAATGCCACAGGGAAGTCCCGTCATGTCCCGTGCGTCAGAGGGGGGCGGGGTCACCGGGTGGCCCCGCCCCCCGTTATTTAAGAACCGTCAGACGAGGAGACGCCGTCACACAGCGGGAGCCTCCCTCCGTGCCAGCATGGCTGCGGAGCGGCCCGGAGAAGAAATGAAGAAGGAAGAAGAGATGAAGAAGAAGAAGATGAAGAAGAGAAGAGGATGAAGAAGAAGATGAAGAGAAGAGCGGGAGCCTCCCCTCATGCCATGGGTGCGGAGCGGCCCGAGGAGAAGAAGATAGAAGACGCCGCGGAGGAGATGCTGGACGAGAACGCCGGAGGAAGAACCAGAAGAGCCAGAAGAACCAGAAGATGAAGAAGATGAAGGAAGATAGAAGAAGCATTTAAATAAAGGAATTGTCAAAAACTGTCTCTTGTCATTTTTAACTATTTTGACACTTTTTTAGTGAAATGGTAGGGGTAAGTACCCCCTTACCATTTCACACAGGGGGGGGCCGGGATCTGGGGGTCCCCTTGTTAAAGGGGGCTTCCAGATTCCGATAAGCCCCCCGCCCGCAGACCCCCACAACCACCGGCCACGGTTGTGGGGATGAGGCCCTTGTCCTCATCAACATGGGGACAAGGTGTTTTGGGGGGCTACCCCAAAGCACCCTCCCAATGTTGAGGGCATGTGGCCTGGTACGGTTCAGGAGGGGGGGGCCGCACTCTCGTCCCCCCCTCTTTTCCTGCGGCCTGCCAGGTTGCGTGCTCGGATAAGGGTCTGGTATGGATTTTTGGGGGAACCCCACGCCGTTTTTTTTTTTTTTTGGCGCGGGGTTCCCCTTAAAATCCATACCAGACCTGAAGGGTCTGGTATGGAATTTAGGGGGAACCCCACGTCATTTTTTAAAAAAAATTTTGGCCGGGGTTCCCCTTAATATCCATACCAGACCTGAAGGGCCTGGTATGGAATTTAGGGGGACCCCCCCACGTCATTTTTTTTTTTTTTAATTTTGGTTCGGGGTTTCCCTGTGGGGAATTCCCATGCCGTTTTTATCAATGAACTTTTATGTGTATTGTCGGACCGGCAATTCATTAATAGCCGCGGTAGTTTTAAATGAGTTTTTTCCTTCGAAATGTCATTTTGCTGTCAGACTGTTCTAAACACGGGAAACATGTGCCCCTTTACAGGCATACTATAGACACCCCCCAGGTACGAAATTTAAAAGGATATTACACTTTTATTGTTTGACTTTAAGCATTATTAAAATCACTGCTCCTGAAAAAACGTCCGTTTTTAAAACTTTTTTTTGCATTGATACATGTCCCCTGGGGCAGGACCCGGGTCCCCAAACACTTTTTATGACAATAACTTGCATATAAGCCTTTACAATTAGCACTTTTGATTTCTCCCATAGACTTTTAAAGGGTGTTCGAATTTGCCGCGAACACCCCAAATTGTTCGGTGTTCGGCGAACTTGCGAACAGCCAATGTTCGAGTCGAACATGAGTTCGACTCGAACTCGAAGCTCATCCCTAGTCAATATATAAAGCAAATAATGTGGCGCTTCCTCAATACAATAAATACATTAAAGTGCATAAACTAAAATAAATAAATATACGCGAATACAATATAATGCACATAATTGAATGAAATGTCTGTGTACACAATTCCAAAGATATACAAAAGGTGCTCTGTGCAAAAAAAGCTTCTGTGTAAACAATTCCAGTACAATATTAAAGTGTTCCGTGCAAAAGTCTTCAGTGCAAAAATAAATGTTCCTATAGTGATGTCACCATCCAAAGTGCACACATAAGCAATATTCAAAAACTCTTTCAAAGTGAGGTACTTCCACCATCCGTGATCATAGTGTGCCCCAGCCTCTCACCTCAGGGAAAGATGCCTACAGGTCTAGTCGTACTTCTAGTGTCACTCTTTAGGTGTCAGCAGCCGCCAGCTCCTTCTCCTTAAAACACCATCAGCTTCTCAGTATATACAGGGAATTCAAATGGATACTTAATATCTCATCATCTCCACGCTCCCCTGTAGTAAGCTCACCTCCTCTGCTGCCAGTTCCAACAATGTCTAATCTCTACTTCCTCCTTACTCACCTTTCGCAGAGAAAGTCAGCTTTTGTTTTTAGAACAAATGACAGTGGTGAGCACAGTGCAAGTGCTGGAGGTGGTAGTATTAAGTATCACCTCGCTCTGGACAAAAAAAAGTAATGTCGTCTGGAGTGACACTGCAGTCACTCTTATAGGGCGTACACACGGTCGGACTTTGTTCGGACATTCTGACAACAAAATCCTAGGATTTTTTCCGACGGATGTTGGCTCAAACTTGTCTTGCATACACACGGTCACACAAAGTTTTTGGAAAATCCGATCATTCTGAACGCGGTGACGTAAAACACAAACGTCGGGACTATAAACGGGGCAGTGGCCAATAGCTTTCATCTCTTTATTTATTCTGAGCATGCGTGCCACTTTGTCCGTCGGATTTGTGTATACACAATCGGAATTTCCGACAACGGATTTTGTTGTCGGAAAATTTTATCTCCTGCTCTCCAGCTTTGTGTGTCGGAAAATCCGATGGAAAATGTCCGATGGAGCCCACACACGGTCGGAATTTCCGACAACACAATCCGATCGGACATTTTCCATCGGAAAATCCGACTGTGTGTACGGGGCATTACAGTTGCAATAAAAATTATGTGAACCCTTTTGGAATGATATGGATTTCTGCACAAATTGGTCATAAAATGTGATCTGATCTTCATCTAAGTCACACTACAATAGACAATCACAGTCTGCTTAAACTAAGAACACACAAAGAATTAAATGTTACCATGTTTTTATTGAACACACCATGTAAACATTTACAGTGCAGGTGGAAAAAGTATGTGAACCCTTGGATTTAATAACTGGTTTCCTGTAGTTGCAGATCAGACGTGCACAACGGTCAGGAGTAATTCTTGACCATTCCTCTTTACAGAACTGTTTCAGTTCAGCAATATTTTTAGGATGTCTGGTGTGAATCACTTTCTTGAGGTCATGCCACAGCATCTCAATCGGGTTGAGGTCAGGACTCTGGGCCACTCCAGAAGGCGTATTTTCTTCTGTTTAAGCCATTCTGTTGTTGATTTACTTCTATGCTTGGGTCGTTGTCCTGTTGCAATAACCCATCTTCTGTTGAGCTTCAGCTGGTGGACAGATGGCCCTAAGTTCTCCTGCAAAATGTCTTGATAAACTTGGGAATTCATTTTTCCTTCGATGATAGCAATCCGTCCAGGCCCTGACGCAGCAAAGCAGCCCCAAACAATGATGCCCCCACCACCATACTTCACAGTTGGGATGAAGTTTTAATGTTGATGTGCTGTGCCTCTTTTTTCTCCACACATAGTGTTGTGTATTTCTTCCAAACAACTCAACTTTGGTTTCATCTGTCCACAGAATATTTTGCCAGTACTGCTGTGGAACATTCAGGTGCTCTTGTGCAAACTGTAAACATGCAGCAATGTTTTTTTGGTCAGCAGTGGCTTCCTCTGAGGTATCCTCCAATGAAATCCATTCTTGTTTAGCCAGAGACTTTTGTAAGTCTTTAGCTGACACTCTAGGATTCTTCTTCACCTCATTGAGCAGTCTGCGCTGTGCTCTTGCAGTCATCTTTACAAGACGCCCACTCCTAGAGAGAGTAGCAGCAGTGCTTTACTTTCTCCATTTATAGACAATTTGTCTTAACGTGGACTGATGAACAGAAAGGCTTTTGGAGATACTTTTATAACCCTTTCCAGCTTTATGCATGTCAACAATTCTTAATCGTAAGTCTTCTGAGAGCTCTTTTGTGCGAGGCATCATTCACATCAGGCAATGCTTCTTGTGAAAAGCAAACCCAGAACTGGTGTGTGCTTTTTATAGGGCAGGGCAGCTGTAACCAACACCTCCAATCTCATCTCAATGATTGGACTCCAGTTGGCTGACACCTCACTCCAATTAGATCTTGGAGATCTCATTAGTCTAGGGGTTCACATACTTTTTCCACCTGCACTGTGAATGTTTACATGGTGTGTTCAATAATAACATGGTAACATTTAATTCTTTGTGTGTTATTAGTTTTAGCAGACTGTGATTGTCTATTGTTGTGACTTAGATGAAGATCAGATCACATATTATGACCAATTTGTGCAGAAATCCATATCATTCCAAAAGGGTTCACATACTTTTTATTGCAACTGTATATTACAAATATACAGAGATTCTGTCTATAGCTCACCTTGCTAAGGGAACTGTGAGTTATCGGTTTGGGAAATTAGTATATGTTCCAACAGAAACAAATTGATAAATTAATGGATGGCCCTCTTATCTGCAAGGAGCTGCACTGAGATAATCTCTTGAATTAGAGACAAGAACCTAAAAAAAAAAAGAATGAAGGGAGCGCTATTAAAGCTGCCCATAGACGTATCGAAATTCATCTGGTTTAGCAGTGACCAGACGATTTTTAATTAATGTATGGACACTGGTTATACAGAAGTCCGCCTGCTGGAAAATGTCCTCTCAGTCATCACTGCAGGCTATAGACTGCAGAGCTGATCAATGCATTCTGACAGTGGGGAAGTCTCCCCACTGTCAGAATACAATGGCACAGTATTGTGAATGGTGAATGTTATGTTGTCACGTGTGGAGTGATTGTAAACGATCACCTTGTAAAACAACCTGTTCAGTTTAAAATAGAAATTAAAGGAAAAATCTTTTTGTATAGATATAAAAAAAGGCATTTCTAATGTTTTTTTTTATAAGTGATTACATTCCATTTGTTCTCAGCTGCATAAGAGCTGGGGGAGGAGAAGCAGCAGCACACTGAGCTTCCCAGTGAATGGCTGTGCAGTGGGGCATGTCAGGACAAGTCTAATCATTGGAGGAGAGTACACTGAGTTCCCAGCATAGCTAGAGAACTGACCACAGTATGCTCTCCTGCTTAGTGTGGTCAGTTTTTAATAGGAAAGCAGATGGACTAGCAGGACAGTCAGGGATTTTACACAAAGCAAGCAATACAAACAGAACAAAATGCTTTCTCATACAAGTACATGGTACAGCAGGCATCAGGAACATAAATTGTTGAGGGTAACAAACGCTTTACTTTCCTGCATTTGTTTTTTGGCTACTTTAGAACAAGAGGGAGAAGGGAGCTGCTGGAGCTCCATATGTGCCCTGCCTCTACATAAAGATGCTGCATCTGGGGCATGTGCCCTTTCTGCCCACCCTTTGTGGGCAGAAACCCAGCTAGCATGCCAGACATTAACACTCTAGAGTCCAGAGAAGCATCGCACAAGCACTTAGGAGGTTGAGCCATATTGTTCCCTAGTTAAGGTCCTGTGTGAAAATTCTGGCCCAATCGATAATAGTTTGGGAAAACTAAATAGATGTCAGTACAGGTCTTATCAGGGATTCTGTGACAGTATATAAGGAGTGGACAACCAACTTTATCTTTCGTTCAGTTGGGTTCTTAAAAGAAGTGGCCTCTTCCACTGGTATAACTTTTGCTTTATTCAATCTGGAAACCAGGGGTCAGCTTCAGGAGAAGTGGTCCACTTTTTGTGCAAAATCCCCTGCAAAAGGGATAGTGTACTAAAAAGAGTTTAGATTACACAAAGCTTGTTTGGACATCAAAAAAAGGAAAGGTATCGAAATATTTTGACCTCACATTTTAGATTGTGGGAATCAAAGACAAAATGTTTTACAAGCAACCTGAATTAAGGAAGACATTACTTCTGAAAATTCTGATCTGATCTTGTATGTGAAAATCCTCTACTGATTCCCTGGTGACATCAAGAGCTGGGGTATCTGGCAACTAGCACATGCCTGTTGTAAATATATTTACAGAGGTTGGGCTCTGCAAATGTCGGCCACTGCTGAACAACCAGACCTCTTTTTGGCTTTAGGCATGTTGTCAAGGTAAAATAGAGCTTTGTTTTGGTGGTATTTGATCATCTCTGCGGTATTTAATTTCTGCGCTATAAACAAAAAAAGATTTTGAAAAAAAACAATATTTTTTACTTTCTGCTATAAAACATACCCAACAAAAAATGTAAAAATCGAATTTCTTCATCAATTTAGGTCAATATGTATTCTGCTATATATTTTTGGTAATAAAAATCCCAATAAGCGTATATTGATTGGTTTGGGCAAAAGTTATATCGTCTATAAACTATGGGATATTTTTATCTAATTTTTTTTTCTTTCTTCCTTTTATTATTAATGGCGGTGATCAGCAATTTTTAGCAGATCTGCAACATTATGACAGACAAATCGGACACCTAACACCTTTGACACTTTTTGGGGACCAGTGACATTATTACAGTGATCAGTGCTAAAAAAAAAAAAAAAAAGCACTGTTACTGTACTGATGACACTGGCAGGGAAGGGGTTAACATCAGTGGCAATCAAAGGGTTGTGTCCCTAGGAGGTGCTTTTTAACTGTGGGGGATGTGCTTTCACTAAAGGAAAACAGAGATCAGTGTTTATGCGTAGCAGAAACACAAGATCTCCATTTTGCTCTCTGGCAGAACGGCGCCATTCTGCCTCTCCTCAGAATGATCAGTGGGTCCCGGCGGACCTCGCGTCTGCCGGACCTGTTGATTGACTCCTGCTGTATCCAATCACAGCGGCCGCAGGGCTCTGGCGGCACACGCGCACCCCGGAGTCAAAAGAAAAACGCATGTACAGGTACGTGATTTTGCACTTAAGGGCTGCCCTGCCGCAATATATGTACGTAGGGGTGGTCCTTAAGTGATTAAAAAAAAAAAACAGCTCACAAAGCTCTCCAATGGTCCCCAAAATACATAGCAGGCGTTTTTCTATGGAGTTTGCGTGCTGTTTTTTGTTTTGTTTTGTTTTTTAAAGAAGCTGTGAATGACATATCATTAGTATTGAAATTTTAAACACTGTTTTTCCTATTAGCCCAGAAAATGGGTATTTTTAATTTGCCAAATTCGGCTGGCATGGATTTCAATAGGTGAAGCATCCAAACATTTTTTTGTTCACTGAACCATTCTTGATACAAACCCAGGGCAGTTCAGCTCATCCCTAGCCAGGATCTCTTCGGAGGACATCCTTAGAAACAATGAAGGAAAGGGTAACTTCTGTTGCTCAAATAAGTTCTTTGCAGCCTTTGTGTAGAGCCAGCTCTCCCATAGGTGTTGTAAGACCATTCGCAAGTGACAATGATGTTCCTGGAAGTTAATAGAGTAAACCAGAAGTGCACCAGGACATACACACACACACACACACAATTTATGAAGAACTGGAAGGTCACAATAACAAAATACTTATGGACACAGAGATGGGTTGGTGGCTACATTGCCGAAGGGGTGGCTCTGTAGAGCAGGGGCTAGGTAGCACTGACAGAGGAACTGGCAATGGAACTGTACTGATGCTGGACTGGCAGAAAACTGTACTAATAGGAGTACACTGGTACCTGAAGCAGGAATAGACTGGTGGAAGACCATATTGTAGCAGGCTGTGCTGGTAGCAGACTGGACTATAGCAGACTGGACTGATAGCAAACTAGACTGTGCCACACTGGACTAGCAGACTGGACTGGTAGCATACTGGATGGTAGAAGGCTGGACAGATAGCAGACTGGGCTGTAGCAGACAAGATTGGACAGTTGACTGACTAGACAGTGGTACTTTGGAGCACAGAAGGCACAGAGCACTAGATTTTGCTACTCCGCTAGTTGTATTGTGATACATCTAGTGGTCCTACTTATGTAGACTACTCTATAGCCAACTGGTTCTGATTGATCTTCAGTCAAAGGCTGTGTTTGTCTATGAACAAAAGAGAAAGTCTCTTAAAGTGGATGTAAACCCTTCCCTCAGCCTACATTAATTAATGGCACAGTATAAATCTAGGTGTCCGTTCTGTCCGCCGCAATGTCGAAGTCCCACTAAAAATCGCTTATCACTTTCTGTTAAAAAAAAAAAAAAAACGCTTATCACAGCCATTACTAGTAAAAAAAAAAAAATAAACAATTATAAAAATGCCATAAATCTATCCCCTATTTTGCCAATGCTATAACTTTTGCGCAAACCAATCAATATACGCTTATTGCGATTTTTTACCATAAATATGTAGAAGAATACATATTTGCCTAAACTGATGAAGAAATTAGTTTTTGTGGATATTGATTATAGCAAAAAGTAAAAAAAAATTTTTTTTTTCAAAATTGTCGGTCTTTTTTTGTTTATAGCGCAAACAATAAAAACAGAGGTGATCAAATACCACCAAAAGAAAACTCTATCTGTGGGAAAAAAGGACATCAATTTTGTTTGGGTACAAAGTCGCACGGCCGCTCAATTGCCAGTTAAAGCGTCGCAGTGCCGTATCACAAAAATGGCTTGGTCATTAAGGGGATAAATCCTTCCAGGGCTGAAGTGGTTAATGAAGATGAAAGAGGAGAGCGCAAAAGCTGGCCTGGAATTGAACATTAGGAAAACTAAGATCATGGCAACTGGTCCCATCACTCCTTGGCAAATAGAAGGAGAAGAAATGGAAACAGAGACAGATTTTATCTTCCTAGCAGTGGCGGCTGGTGGTATATTTTTTGGGTTGCAGAAAACTCTTGAAAGTCCCATGGATGGCAAGAAGATCAAACCAGTCAATCTTGAAGGAAACCAACCCTGAATAGTCACTGGAAGGACAGATCCTGAAGCTGAAATGCAAATACTTTGACCACATAATGCGAAGAGAGGACTCATTGGAAAAGACCCTGATGCAGGGAAACATAGAAGGGAAAGCAAGAAGAGGACAACAGAAAACAAGAGGGATAGATAGCATCATCGAAACTGAAGTTAAGCAAGCTCTGGGATGCAGTGGAGGACAGAAAAGCCTGGTGCGCTATAATCCATGAGGTCACGAAGAGTCAGACATGACTAAAGGACTGAACAACAACAATGATTACATCGATGGAAGATCCTGTAGTGTCCTGTAGGCTAAATGCAAAAAAATATATAAGTTACCTAACTTCAGGAATGAACTTATCATTATCACCTGAACTATCAGATCATTATTTACCTGGAGCCAAAACTTCTGGCACCCAAAGCTAACATCAGCATCAGAAACCAGTAATCTCATCTTTATTCGGTCACCCTGTAAATGTGTTACGTAGGCCATTATGTGTTGACACATAAATATGTGTATGTACTGAAAAAAGCCTAGTGTTGTTTTCTCAGGACAATATATTCTAAAGATAATGATGGATTACTGCCATAAGTACTAGTAATCTATTTTTTTTTTTATTCCATGTAATGTACTAGGAAAGGGCACCACTGTGTGTATAGATTGTGAACTGCAAGCTTATGTGATTATTCCTTGAGAGAAAAACATACTAGCTGTCACAAACTAACGCAAGGCACCAACCAGAGCCCACACACAACCTCATAATTCAAAACGCATGAAAATGTAAAAACAAAAGAAAATTTAAAGTACCACAAAATTAAAGCTGAACTCCAGTCAGATATAAAAAATGCAAATGAATGCTTTATTAAAGCAGTGCAAGTACCTAAATTCTACCTGGTATCAGCTTCTTGCAAGCCTCTCAGCCTATGGCACTGTACAGCAGGTAGAATAGATCCCATATAAGCATTTCATTTGTATATTTAGCTTTATCCCTAGAGTTCAGCTTGTATTGAGAAAGATAACACTAGTGTGTAGGCTTCCCAGTTGGTTTAAGGGGGATGATTTACGCTACCTTCACACCTTTGCACTTTGCCACGCTAGAAGGCACATTTGCAGAGTGAAAAAAGCGCATCAAAATATTTCTTTTTAAATTCTATGTGACTTTTCACACTGCTGCGCTACATTTGCACTACAGTTTAAAAAGTCCGGTTTGCAGCATCTTTTCAAATGTGCAATAAAAATGCACCAAAGACACACCGAATAAAAAGCTACACATATGCCTTCCCCCCGTACCTCCATGGTCTGTTCAATGTTTGATCTGGCTGCTCCCCTCACATGCGGCCCAAGCTGTTCCCGGCTTTCCTGCCCCAGTTTTTTTGTTTAATGTTTGGTCAGTCCCCTCTCCTCCCCATACAATCACAGTTGCACCAGAGCTGTTCCCTGCTGCCCCGCATGACCGGTGCTGCCGGGCTCTGCTCTGTGTCTGCAACGCTGGTCAGATGACTCCTGCAGAAAGGAGATTGGTGACCACCATTGAGGGACCACCATTCTGCTTGTTAAGGATGCCTGTTGATTCTGGCTCCTTAAATGCTTCAGCCCCAGAAGATTTTACCCCCTTCCTGACCAGAGCACTTTTTGCGATTCGGCACTGCGTCGCTTTAACTGACAATTGCACAGCTCCCAACTTTTTGAGACAGGAATGAGGGACACCTACTAGAAAAAGTATGTAGGCATAGGACACGCCCCCTGCCACACCCCCTTAAAGGAGAATTAACACAAAAAAAAGAGAGATTAGTTAAACCCACAAGGGCTTTTTTTTTTTTTTTTTTTTTTTTACCACCACTATTTCTTTATTTTGGATTTTGAAATTTACAAATGCAGCAATTTAGAAATTGGATGAAAGGTTTAGCACTGGGAAACACTTTTTGAAAGATAAATAGTGCATTTTATATACAACTATATAGATCAGACCAAAATGAGGGACAAATGAGGAGGAAAGAGGGACAGAGGGACATTTCTCCAAATCAGGGGCAGTCCCTCGAAATCGGAGACAGTTGGGAGCTATGCAATTGCGCAGTCGTGCGACGTTGTACCCAAACAAAATTGACGTCCTTTTTTTCCCACAAATAGAGCTTTCTTTTAATGGTATTTGATCACCTCTGCGGTTTTTATTTTTTGCGCTATAAACAAAAAAAGAGCGACAATTTTGAAAAAAATGCAATATTTTTTACTTTTTGCTATAATAAATATCCCCCAAAAATGTATGAAAAACTATTTTTTTCCTCAGTTTAGGCCGATATGTATTCTTATACATATTTTTGGTTAAAAAAAAAAATCGCAATAAGCGTATATTGATTGGTTTGCACAAAGTTATAGCATCTACAATATAGGGGATAGTTTTATGGCATTTTTATTATTCGTTTTTTTTTTTACTAGTAATGGTGGTGATCTGCGATTTTTATCAGGACTATGACATTATGGCGGACAGGTCAGACAATTTTGACACATTTTTGGGACCATTGGCATTTTTACAGCGATCAGTGCTATAAAAATGCTGTGTAGGGGAAGAGATAGATCGCTGTTCATACTCTGTATTGACAGACGATCTGCCACTTCTCCCCTCAGAGAACCGGAAACTGCCTGTTTATACACACAGATCCCGGTTCTCCGTGTTCCCCAAGCGATCGCGGGATCCCAGTGGTGACCGCGACTGCCGGGCACTAGCATCGGCTCCGCGGTCGAGCAGGGCCCCTAGTGGCCAAAGAAGGAAGCGACTTAAGATAGCGGCAATTTGCGCAGCCGAGCCATGTTGCCACAGAACAACTGAGGTGACTGGTCGGCAAGCGGTTAAAAACCACCTTCCAACTTCCTTAAAGCTGACTTCCACCCAATAGGGGAAGCTCCGCTTGTTTGCCTCCCCCCCTTCGCTGTCACATTTGGCATCTTTTGGGGGGAGGGGGAGCGGGTACCTAGTTTTGACAAGTACCCTCTCCTACTTCTGCCTGATTTTGCCGCAGCCAAGTCACCCGGACTTTCGACCCCCCCTCCTTCCCCCGCCGCCAGGCCATTCACTAAGCGCAGCATGCTTCACGCATGCACAGTAGGGAACCGGCTGTGAAGCCGCAAGGCTTCATTGCTGGGTTCCCTTACAAAAAATGGCAGTTGCAGCACCCGAGAGGCAATTGAAAAATTGGCTGGGGAGAACACACCGCTGAATTGCTGGACAGGTACGTGTCCTAATATTAAAAGTCAGCAGCTACAGTATTTTTCTGAAGGAACTTTGAGCTCCTCTTTAACAACCAATGAATAGCTGAGGAACTGCAGTCTGCTCACATAATTTGTTATAAAAACATCTTTGCCATTTTGAAGCTTCCCTCCAACCACTTTACAGATTATTTTATATATACTGTGATTCTGTACTTGCCAAATATTCTGCAGAAATCTCCCTCCACTGAGTCTGGCTGCATCCATTTTAACTGTGGGCAGCTGAAGCTGCTGCCTGTTCACTTCCTGGACTTACACAGACACACAGAGGCACACCTCAAGCTCTCATTGGCCCTCTTATGACTCATCCCCCCTCCCTTCCTGGCAAACTCTCACAAGAGTGAGAGAGAGAGCTGTGCATGATGTCATAAGCCTGGGCTTTTTTTCCAGACAAGAAACAGGAAGTGGGCTGTATAAGGTATTTGCAAATAATGACCAAAGTTAAAACATCAAGGGCAGAAGATTTAATAGAGGAAAAATGAAAAAATGTCTGAAGTTTCGCTTTAAGGAGCTGGCACCCAATAACGACCTAAACAACCAACTATTCAATGCATATATAATCCAGCAACACATTTAAAATGCGCTATGTGTTTTTAAAAAAATTCATAGTGTGTTTTATAAGCGCTGCTATCTGAAAGCAGCTGTGTTGTAGCATAAAAAGGCCCTAAGATAACGCACTATAAACTGATGACACAATGCTTTAGTATCATGGTGACTTACTGATTATATTAGAAAATAAATTATGCTATCTTTCTATTTGCCATTTGGCTTGCTTGTCCCTGGTGGTTTTAGCAGAATCTGCCTTTTTTTACCTTTTTACATGTGAAAAATATATCACCATACCAAGATATCAACCATGTGCTCCACTGCCCTAATTACACAAAACAACTGCACTTGCTGTTAGTTTTTAAAGAAGATTTAAAATCTGGCCACATTTTTATTACATTGTCCCTCTAGGGCAGAGTTCCCCCTTACATCCTATTGTGTCACTGTAACAAGAAAGAAGGAGAAGAAAGTGCTTTCTGGCACTTTTAACCACTTCAGCCCCGGACCATTTGGCTGCCCAAAGACCAGAGCGTTTTTTGCGATTCGGCACTGCGTCATCTTAACTGACAATTACGCAGTCGTGCGACGTGGCTTCCAAACAAAATTGACGTCCTTTTTTCCCTACAAATAGAGCTTTCTTTTGGTGGTATTTGATCATCTCTGCGGTTTAAACAAAAAAAGAGCGACAATTTTGAAAAAAAAAAAAAAAAACGCAATATTTTTTACTTTTTGCTATAATAAATATCCCCAAAAAATATATAAAAAAACATTTTTTTTCCTCAGTTTAGGCGGATTCTTCTACATATTTTTGGTATAAAAAAAAAAAAAATCCAATAAGCGTTTATTGATTGGTTTGCGCAAAAGTTATTGCGTCTACAAAATAGGGGATAGCTTTATGGCATTTTTATTAATTTTTTTTTTTCTTTATTAGTAATGGCGGCGATCTGTGATTTTTATTGTGACTGACATTATGGTGGACAGATCGGACACTTTTGGCGCTATTTTGGGACCATTCACATTTATACAGCAATCAGTGCGATTAAAAATGCACTGATTACTGTGTAAATGTGACTGGCAGTGAAGGGGTTAAATGTGTCCTAGGGAGTGATTCTAACTGTGGGGGGGAGTGGTTACGTGTGACACAACTCTGATCACCGCTACCGATCACAGGGAGAGGTGATCAGTGTCCTGTCGCTAAGCAGAACGGGGGAAATGCTTGTTTACATCAGCATTTCCCCGTTCTTCCTCTCCGTGAGACGATCGCGGGGATTCCCGCAGACATCGAGTCCGCGGGACCCGCGAACACGCTCGCGCCAGGGTTGTGCGCGCCGAGACCACATGGCGGCAAATTTAAAGGGACGTACATGTACGCTCATTTGCCTGTCCGTGCCATTCGGCTGATGTCAATGTTCGTGCAGCGGTCGGCAAGCGGTTAAATGTCAGTGGTCCGATTATTGTTTTAAAGTTTTAATAAGTTTGTTTTTATGAAATAATACTATGTGGAGCATATTTGTTTTATTGCATGAAATGACCTGAGGTTCTGGCTGTTGCCAGAAGATTTTGGAAAGGATTAATTGACAATTAGGGCCTCTTTTACGCTTGTGGTTGTGGGGTGGTAAAAGCGCACAGTTGAGCTGCATTTTTAGCTCCATTCCAACCGCTCCCCCTAAAGCTGCAAAGACAGCAGAGGGGGTGTGCATATGCCTCAGCCATGATACTTTGCATTGAGGTGCAGAAAATATTTCCATTGTCATGGAGCCCTGCAACCACATGCAATGTGCATATTTGTGGTGCACTGGTGTGGGGTTTAAGGGGTTAAAACAAGGGGCGAGGAGGTGATATAACCCCTCCTCACTGCTTATCAAATGTGTGTTTCGACCTGAATCTGCAGTAGGATCACATATTGTATGGTAAACTTGTTTGGAGCACAGGTGTTGGGCATGTTGTTTGTAAAATTGACACAATGGTGTGAAGACACAGAATATGCAAATAGACACATTCATTTGGATTAAATGGATATTTAAGGAGATAGAAGTGGCGCTGCCCTCTATATTAATTGAATAATGATCTTTAGCCTAAGTTTAATTGACTGTGGCATATAGGAACTTCATCACTAAATGCCAAGTCCAGGTACCAAGATAGAAAATCTATATGATATAAGCAACCGTAGAAATTGTATTAGAGTAAAATGAAACTATAGTGCAGAAGAGAAGTGTAAATAATTATACATGTGTCGTAGTGCTAGCAAAAATGAAGCAGTGATCTTTGCACCATTTGGAAAGAAAATTAAACAATTGATGAAAAATACACCCCAAAGTTCAAAAGTTTTGGGACAATATGGCGCCAAAAGTTGAAAATTTTTTTTTAAATAAATCAAAAACCATGGGTGAAAGAAAGTGTCAGTGTAATAACTGGTGGACCAGTCACAAATTGTAAGTGAAATGATGGAATTAAGTGGTAAGTAACCCCAAGATTCAAAAGTATTGTGACAGTGAGCACCTGCTGTGAGTGCAGAGTAGTAGACTGATTAATGTGTAGCATATGATATACACTCCCTAAACATAACATACAATGCATATAACAATCCCGGACTTATCATGCACGAATTTATAAATTCAGATGTTTTATATATCATAGATGGTGGTGGTAGATTTCTAAAGAGTTAGTATTTGTATGCATATACTCCGTGTAAGCAAAACTTTTCAACCAGATGGGATAATTAATAAGTTTAGTGTATATATTATATATTTTTCACCCCTTAGGGCTTTACATCCGTGACTTCTGTGCTTGTTGTTCAAAGTAGTGACTTCAGGTGCTCACCCCCCAGTGCTCCCCCACTCACCAGAATTAATCACCCCTACAGGGGTACCGAGCGATAGAATGGGTGCCTTGGGGTAATTGGTGATCTCTCCTGTTGAGCTGCTGTTGCTCTAATTGATGCGATCCTTTGCAGGTATTCCAGGTTAAGCTGTGTGCTCCAATATGACCAGGTTACTCCATACCTCCTTTGTCTGTTAACCTCTCCGGGATACCGGAGACAAGAGAAACACAAAGAGGCTTCCTTCGTGAAGTATATCAATGAGTTTTTTATTGCACAAAAGCTTAAACCAGTCCAATATAGTATGTAATAGTAGAAATTTTAGCAAGTCTTAGCAGAAAAATTGTAATACCGGCACCGCTGTGTGCAAGGATGGGACCAGAAGCGAGCTGTAAGCGTGCGTCCCACCTTGCGTTCCAGCATCCACTTCCGGGTATGACGTGTGAGCGTGACTCCGCCTTACGCGTTTCGTCATAGGACGTTTTCAAAGACGGTGTCGACGCCTACGCTTCACACATTAATGTAGTCATACGGCCCACATCGAACCTCCCCTTATTATGGTAATATCGCTCGGGGGTGGGGATGTGTTGAAGCCGTTGACATCCCACACTGTTATACATGCAATACGAACACAATTTAGCATTATACGCTGGCATTTCGATCTGTTCTCTGCTGTGGTAGTTCCAGGTATACACTGTGTAATAGCACAGAGAAGAGTGCTGTCTGCAAGTAAACGAACGGGGTAATTACGATGTGAATCCTCCCAGATTGGTGATATATAAACATGGGACAGACCGCAGTGAGAGGAGACAGATCGTAATGCATAAGTGTGGCATGAACCATATATACTAAATTACAGATATTAAATAATTGCTACTGGTTGCTGGGAAGTACAAATACAAGAAAAAGACATTAAAATTATATATATATTAGTACATATATGAAACTAAGAATATGATAAAAACTAGGTAAAAGCTAGTAATAAAATAAAATATATATAAAATCCCCAAAGAGAATAGATATTATGGTATACACAATTACAATGAACATAGTCCATACCTACTGTATTAATAATATATATAAAAAGTATAATTACTATTTAAAATGTATATAAACTTTAATAGAATAAATTTCTAATTTTATAATTTGTTTAATTTATAATAGTTTAATTTTTAATTTTTTGAGATTATTTAAAAATTCCACTTGATTAAAATACGATCCTATAATTATAATAAAATCCTTATAAATACTGCTTATCCACCCGAAGGTAAGAGGCAAATGTAAACAAGTAGGTGTAGTACTTCATGCAGGTAAGATGAAGTACTACCTATAAAAATGATTACAGATTTTATGTGTAGAGTTCTGCATACAAGAATGATTGCATGTTTAATGTATATATAATCAGAAGAGACAGAGCCATATTCAATGTATATGGCAAAAATATTCCCACAAGTTATAGATCACCCAGTGGTCGCAACCTATGGGTTTGTGCCTAAATTGACACATATAGGTAGGTGTGTTCTACTCTAGGGTTAGATCTATCCTCCCACTATGCCTTGTCTAAATTAATCAGGTAGTAGAGTTGGTACATAAGGGCATGTGGGAATGGGGACATATGGACATATGGATGTAGGGAGACACAGAATTGGAGAACAAACGAGATTATATGCTCTGGTCTAACAATCAGCCCCCAATTTAGCACCTATTCAGTACAGTTGATATCCATTTTCTGATATTGAGTATAGGAGGAGAAGGGTGTGCATTGATTATGATCATCCATCCCTGTTATAATTGTTTAAGGATTAGCTATATAACAGTTCAGGTTTATGTCCAAGTTGAGCCCTTTTGGGGCAAGGGAACCCAACCGATAAATCCAGCTGGTTTCGTTTCTGGAAATTGAGGTTTCTCTGTTGCCTCCACGCCAGTGTTCCTGCACTGAGTCAATACCATAAAAGGTGAGCACACTTGGATCCCTATGATGGACCTCATCAAAATGTCTGGATAGACTATGGTTGGGGAACCCTTTCCTAATGTTTTTAATATGTTCCCGAATCCGGACAAAGAGCTGACGTGTAGTTCTTCCCACATATTGGAGGTGGCAGGGACATTCCACAACATATGTGACATGTGTGCTTCGGCACGTGATCAGTTGGTTAATTCGATATTCTTTGTGATCATTACATGATTTGAATGTATTCTTCCTTCTTGGTTGTTTTTTGGCTACTTTGCACGGTAGGCATCTTTGGCATCTTAAAAATCCTTTCAGTTCTGGGCATATTTTGATGGGTTTTGGGGGGTCAATAACATTTTTCACTAGATGATCCCTCAGATTGGGTGCCTTTCTGTATACAAATTTAGGTTTGGACGGCAGAAGTTTTGACAAGGTAAGGTCTTCCTTGAGTATAGGCCAGTACTTTTTTATTATTTTTTCAAAATCTCTAAACTGGCTGTTGAACCCTGTGATGAATGCTATATCCAGCTTCTTATCAGCTATTTTGTTCTTATTACGAAGCAGGGAGGTTCTATCTAACATCATAATGTCTGCTTTTAATTTCAGGAGTGTTTCTTTGTCGTATCCTTTTTCCTGAAATTTTCCAATTAGGATGTCAGCCTGTATATTAAAATCCTCAGCTTTATCAAAATTTCGTCGTATGCGTAAAAGCTGCCCTTTGGGGACGTTGGTTTTCCATCTTGGGTGGTGACAGCTGGAAGTGGGGATGTACCCATTACGGTCAGTGGGTTTAAAAAAAGTGCGTGTTGATAGCTTATCTCCTGTTTTAAAAATTTCTAGATCAAGATAATCAATTTTGTCATGGCTCCACTTCCCAGTGAACGTGATACCGTATTTGTTGTTATTTAAATTCTCAAGGAACTTTGTAAGGCTGTCTGATGTTCCGTTCCATAGGATGATCATGTCATCTATATACCTCCTGTACATCTTGATCTGGGGTATGTTTTTGCTGTAAATATATTGTTCCTCCCATAGGTCCATGAATAAATTAGCTACGCTAGGAGCATAGCGTGCTCCCATTGCAACTCCCTTCGTTTGTACATAGTATTTTCTATCGTGCCAAAAGTAGTTGCATTCCATGGCCATTTTAAGGCCCTCAAGGATATAACCAATCTGCTCCTGCTTCATCCTTGTATTTCTGTGTAGGGCTCTTTCCACACCCCTTAGACCATCTTTCTGTTCAATACTAGTGTATAAAGAGTTTACATCTACTGCCACCAACAACCACTGTTCTGCTCCCTTGATCTCTTGTAATTCTTGAATCAGTTGCATACTGTCCCGCAGGTATGATTTCCCTTCTTTTACTAGAGGCTTGAGAAATATATCCAGGTACTCTCCCAGTCTAGAAAAAATAGAGTTGATCCCACTGATTATGGGTCTCCCTGGTGGTTTCTCTAACCTTTTATGGATTTTTGGTGTATGGTATATTACAGGTGTCCTAGCTGAGTTGGATATTAGATATTCTGCCTCTTTACTATTTAGGATACCCTTATTTTTCCCTTTATCCACATAGGTTTTGAGCTTCTTTTCATATTTTTTCTTTGGGTTCCCTTTAAGTGTTTTATAGGTATTTTCTATACTCAAAAGATTATTCATCTCATCCAGATAGTCCTTTTTATTTAGGATGACCAGTCTTCCCCCTTTATCAGCAGGCCTAATCACTACCTCATGTTTTTTTCCTATGTCTTTAATGGTGTTCCAGATATTGTTGGATCTCTTTTTGTTAGTGTTTCCCATTAATTTGATATCTTCTTCCACCATTTTTTAAAAAGCATTAATACATTGATTCCCTGGGGTTTTTGGGTTAAAAATAGAGTTGTTCTTGAGCCTCGTTTGTTCAAATTCTGAATCTACCCTTCTTGTTTCTCCTGGATTCATTTGGATGTTTTGGACTTTACTTTGTTTCACAAGGATTTTACTTTGATACAATGTTATTTGTCCTGACACAATGTCATATATCTTGATAGCATTTTATCAAGATAAATAATATTGTATTACAACTTGATTATTTGCATAAGCCATGGTTCCTACCCATGCGATTTGACAGTTCAAAGTTGCATGACAAGTCGCACCCAATTGCCGGCAAGGGAGCCATTCAAATCATTGTGACTCAAGTCTTTTAACCACTTTACAACCGGGCCATAGCCGAATGACGGCTACAGCGTGGCTCGATAATTCTGGGAGGGCGTACATTGACGTCCTGCCAGAATCGCGCCCCCTGGGGCTCGCACACGGGAGTATTGGTGACCGCCAGGGCCTCACGGATCATGGTAAATGGCCGATGACAGCGGCCGTTTACCACGTGATCACTCCGTCAAATGACAGAGTGATCACTTGTAAACAAACCAGCGTCACTTCCGGTTCCTCTCTCCCCTCTCTGTACAAATCAGTACAGTGTGAGCGGAGAGGGGAGAGATCGGGTGCAGCAGTGCTGTGAGCTGGATCTGTAGTGCCCACAGTGCTGATCTGTGCCCATTGCAGCCTCATCCAGCCATCCATCCATGCTCAGCCATCCCTCTGTCATACTCATCCAGCCAGCCATCCGTCTGTCATACTCATCCAGCCATCCATGCTCAGCCATCCCTCTGTCATATGAAGGAATGAATGAATGAATGAATGAATGAATGAATGAAAGATTTATAAAAAATGCGAACTGAATCTCTTCAAGGCGCATGATCCGTGCTGTTGGTCCTGTTTCTTAGAAGAGATGGGTCTTGAGTTTTTTTCTGAAGTCCCGATGATTTTCTTCCATGCGAATGTTGGAGGGTAGAGCATTCCATAACCATGGTCCTTGGACTGCGAATCTTCGTTCTCCCTTTTATTTGTAGCGGGACTTGGGAATGAGGAGGAGGTTTTGGATAGTTGATCGAAGACTGCGCTTAGGTGTGTAGTGTTTTATTTTCTCGCATAGGTATTGTGTAGCGTTTCCTTGAGTGCATTTATGGGTGAGGCAGAGGGTCTTCAACGTGATCCGGTCTTTTACGGTTAGCCGATGTAGGCTCCTCAGGGATGGGGAGATGGATTCCCAGGGTTTTTTTCCTGTTACCAGTCTTGCTGCAGTGTTTTGCAGTGTCATACTTATCCAGCCATCCATCCATCCATGCTCAGCCATCCCTCTGTCATACTCATCCAGCCATCCATACTCAGCAATGCTCATCCATCCCTCTGTCATACTCATCCAGCCATCCATACTCAGCGATGCTCATCCACCCCTCTGTCATACTCATCCAGCCATCCATACTCAGCAATGCTCATCCATCCATCCATACTCAGCAATACTCATCCATCCATGCTCAGCCATCCATACTCAGAAATACTCATCCATCCATCAATCCATGCTCAGCCATCCCTCTGTCATACTCATCAAGCCATCCATACTCAGCAATGCTCATCCATCCCTCTGTCATACTCATCCAGCCATCCATACTCAGCGATGCTCATCCACCCCTCTGTCATACTCATCCAGCCATCCATACTCAGCAATGCTCATCCATCCTCAGCAATACTCATCCATCCATCCATCCATGCTCAGCCATCCATACTCAGAAATACTCATCCATCCATCAATCCATGCTCAGCCATCCATACTCAGCAATACTCATCCATCCATCCTCAGCAATACTCATCCATCCATCAATCCATGCTCAGCCATCCATACTCAGCAATACTCACCCATCCATCCACCCCCAGCCATACTAAGCCATACCCAGCTGTACTAAGTTGTACGCAGCCGTACTCAGCCGTACCTAACCATACTCAGCCGTACCTAACCATACTCAGCCGTACCTAACCATACTCAGCCGTACCTAACAATACTCAGCCGTACCTAACAATACTCAGCCGTACCTAACAATACTCAGCCGTACCTAACAATACTCAGCCGTACCTAACAATACTCAGCCGTACCTAACAATACTCAGCCGTACTCAGCCATCCCATCCGTACTCAACCATACTCATTCATCCCATCCATACTCCGCCATCCCCATTTATGGCTCAACCATGCTCAGCCATCCCAATCCACGGCTCATCCATCCACATTCATGCTCATCCATGCCACATGCATGCCACTACAGTGCCTCACAAAAGTGCAATAGGTAGTAAAATTAGATTTGAAATGTATGCCCCCAAGAACACCTGACGGTGCTCCCTGCATGTTGGACCTCTGTGTGTGGCCTGGCTGTGGAAAAGTCTCCCACATGTGGTATCGCTGTACTCAGGAGTAGGAGAATCTATTTTGGGGTGTCATTTTTGGTATGTACATGCTATGTGTTAGAAATATTGTATAAATGGACAACTTTGTGTAGTAAAAAAAAAAAAAAAAATGCGTTTTCATTTTCTTTCCACATTTTCCAAAAACTTGTAGAAAAAAATGACATGTTGTCAGGGCTGGGCTCAGCCCTTCCTTCTCTGAGCTGGCCGCTCAACTGTCAGCTAATTGCCAGCTCCCATCTCTCTCCACAGTTACTCATCTATTGATAATCCTGCTGGTCAGTCCTGCCTACTTAAGCCATCCAGACCAGAGGAGCTCTGTCTATGCCTTGGTCACATCACAAGAAACTATTGCCTGCATTCCTGTTTAAAGACTGACTTTGCTGACATCCCTTCTGGCTCCAGTTCCTGCTTGCTGTTCCACTACTTTGATCCTTGACTTCTGGCTTGGCTGACTATCTGTTCCAGTTACTGAACTTTGGCTATGTTTTGACTATGTTTGTTGTTTTTACTTTTATTGTTAAACCAGTGTGATTTAACTGTACTTCTGTCTCGGTCTGATTTCATGGTTTCTGACACATGTTCAAAATACACATTATGCCTCACAGATTATGCGTTGGGGTGTTTTCTTTCCAAAATGGGGTCATTTTTGGGGTGTTTCCATTGTCCTGGTGCTCCAGGGCCTTCAAAAGAGTAAGAGGTAGTCAAGAAATTATATGTGTAATTTATGCTCTTAGAACGTCTGAAGGTGCTCCCTCAATGTTGGGCCTCTGTATGTGGCCACGCTGTGTAAAAGTCTCACAAATGTGGTATCGCCGTAGTCAGGAGGATTAGCAGAATGTGTTTTGGGGTGTAATTTGTGGTATGCATATGCTGTGTGTGAGAAATAACCAGCTAATATGACAATTTGGGGGGAAAAAAAAAATCTTGGTTTTGCAAAGAATTGTGGGAAAAAATTACAACTTCAAAAAACTCACCATACCTCTTACTAAATGCCTTGGAATGTCGGAGCGACGCAAGAAAGGTTCCTGTACTACTTTGGGGGCAACTTGCATAGACTTCTATACAGAAGTCGTCTTGCAAGTCGCCCCGGCAGTCGTGTGCAGGTCGCCTCGGTGAGGCGACCTGCAAGTCGTGCCGCCTCTGGTGTGAACCGAGGCTAACTTTCACAAAGACCAAATAATATACACCAATTTGGGTTATTTTTTACCAAAGATATGTAGCAGTATAAATTTTGGCCAAAAATGTATGAAGAAGAATTACTAAGTTGCACATTTTTATAACAGAAACGAAGAAAAAAATCATTTTTTTAAACAATTTTCAGTCTTTTTTCTTTTATAGTGCAAAAAAAAAAAAAAAAAAACAGCAGTGATTAAATACCACCAAAAGAAAGCTCTATTTGTGTGAAAAAAAGGACACAAATTTCATATAGGTACAGTGTTGCAAGACTAAGTAATTGTCATTCAAAATGTGAGAGCACCAAAAGCTGAAAATTGGTCTGGTTAGGAAGGGGGTTTAAGTGCCCAGTGGTAGAAAAAAAAAAAAAAAAAGTGGTTAATCATCGAAACGTAGAAGAGTGACGGCAGAAGAAAGAGCAAGTAGTCTATCAAGTCTGACTCATTTTTGTTATGTTTATACATTTTTTAAAAAACTTTTTTTCCCTAAGTATAGATCTGTGTCTGTCCCAAGCATGTTTGAATCCACTCACTGTTGACTGGCTACCTTTGCTGGAAGTCTATTCCAAGCAAAACAACATCATCTTAGATTATTTTTGAACTTTCCTTCTGTCAGTTTGAGGTCATGGCCCAGTGTTCTTTCTTGATCTTGACTTCATACTGAAAATGCTGCCCTCCTGAACCTTATTCACTCCCTTGATGTATTTAACCACTTCCCGCCCGGCCTATAACATAATGACGGCCGTGAAGTGGTTTTGTTATCCTGACTTGGCGCCATATGATGTCCAGCAGGATAACGTGCCAGCGCACACCCGCGGGGGCGCGCAGCGATTGCGAGTGTGGCATGTCAGTCTGACACACCGCATCTCCAATCATGATAAGAAGCCTCTGACAGAGGGGGGTCTGTGCTGATAAATCAGCACATTGATTATCAGCACAGCCCCCATCACATGTACCCACAAGCTGCCAATTGGTGCCCAGTCAGTGCCCCATCATAACCCCCTGCCAGTGCCCAATAAAGTGCCAATCAGTGCCCACCACAGTGCAAATCAGTGCCCGCCATAGTGCCAATCAGTGCCCAGCATTAACACCTGTCTGTACCTGCCCAATCAGTACTGCCCATCAGTGCCATCTATTAGTGTCCATCAATGCCACCTGTCAGTGCCAATCAGTGCCGCCCATCAGTGCCGCCGGTCAGTGCCCATCAGTGCCGCCTGTCTGTGGCCATTAATGCCGCCTGTCTGTGCCCCCTGTCAGTGCCCATCAGTGCTGCATATCAGTGCCACCTATCAGTGCCCATCAATTCTACATATCAGTGCCCATCAGTGCCAACTCATCAGTGCCCATCAGTGAAGGGGAAAACTAAATTTTATAACAGAAACGAAGAAAAACTTTTTTTTTTTCTAAATTGTCGGTCTTTTTTAGTTTGTTTAGGAAAAAATGAAAACCGCAGAGGTGATCAAATACCACCAAAAGAAAGCTCTATTTGTGGGAAGAAAATGATAAAAATTTAGTTTGGGTATAGTGTTGTATGACTGCGCAATTGTCATTCAAAGTGCGACAGCACTGAAAACTCAAAATTGTCCTGGGCAGGAAGGGGCGAAAGTGCCTGGTATTGAAGTAGTTAAAAGGTGTCAATCACGTGTCCCCTTTCCCTTCTTTCCTCCAGACTGTACATTCTGTATTAAGTTCCTGAAGTCGCTCTCAATATGTTTTATCCCCCAGACCTTTCATTATTTTTGTTACCCATCTCTGGACTCGTTCTGTCTCATCAATATCTTTTTATAAGTGAGGTTTCCAGAACTGGTCACACTGTTTGCTCCTTTTGCAATCATCTTAAATATGTACACCCAAATCATTTCCTCTGTGGCGGTGGCCAACACCGTACCCCCACAATGTTGTACTCTCTCAAGGGATTCTTTTTCCCTAGGTGCATAATTTTACATTTAGAAACATTGAACTGCAGTTTCCACTGCTTTGACCAATCCTCCAGCAATGCCAAATCATGTTCCATATTACAGACACCTCCAGGGATGGCAATACTATTGCACACCTTTGTGTCATCAGCAAAAAGACATACCTTGCCCAACAACCCTTTACTTATATCACTTAAATATAGATTAAATAGAACAGGACCTAGCACAGAGTCTTGTGGGACACCACTAGTGACTGGTCCCTGTTCTGAATGAACCCCATTTACAACCACACTCTGGTATCTATCCTTTAGTGAACTGCATATCCACTGAAACCCCAAGGGTTAAGGCGATATTAAAGCAGTGGCAGCTGGTCCATAAGGGTTTCCATGTGGGGCGCTGGACTCTTAGGTTTCTATGAATTTTTTTTTTTTTTTTTTTAAGCACATGAATAGAGCCTGAAGCTCTAATTGTCTGAGCACTGCGCCCGAACCCATCCACTTGTGACAATAGCGAATCAATATTCGCTATTGTTTTCCAGCTTCTCCTCCCGGCCAATCAGGGCAGGAGGCGGATCTTAAGACCAGATTAGCCGGGAGGAGAAGCTGAGACTGTGGAAGTGCTGAGTACAGACCTGGTGGGGGGGGGGTTTGTTTGCCGCCCCCCCAAAAAATTGAGCACCGGTGGCCACTGTATTAAAGGTTGTGTTTTTTTCCTTAAATAAAAAACATGTTATACTTACCTGGTTTTGCAAAGACCAACTGTCATCCTCTTCTTTTTGGAACCCCTGCTGGGAGTCCTGGCTCCTCCCCCCTGCTGAGTGCCCCCAATAGCAAGCCACTTGTTCTAGGGGCACTCAAGCAGGCTTGCTCCTGAGCCACACTCCTGTGAATATACAGTACATTGTCCATTTACACACAGAGCGCCGCTTGGCCCCGTCCTTCACTCTCTCCTTATTGGCTCACTGGCTATGATTCACAGCAGCAGGCATCTCTTCTTTCCCCCAGGCTCTGCCGCTGTCATTGTCAAGACAGAGCGGAGAGCAGGAGGCAGGATAGTAATGAACTAAGTGTGGGAGGAACAGCACAGCATTGGGTGGAGGATGGGAGCGGCAGCTGTATGAGTTAACTTCCCAGATTACCCAGTAGATAATTGGTTGCTAAGACGCAAGGCACTCCTAGCAATCAATTACTTGCTGGTTAATAAGAAAAGTTAACCTCTGGCAGCTCCTGCTCCCGGCCTGCATCCAACGTGCTGTGCCATTTCTCACGTATTCTGTTCATTACTATCTTGCCTCCCGGTCTCTACTCTGTCTAAGACAGGAGAATGAATGGGAGCAGAGGACACTACTGGGGGGGGGGGTTTGAAGTAAAAGGGGCAGTCCTGGTGGCATTGCGATTTGGACCTCTGCAGGAAGAAAATTTTATTGATCTAACCTCCATAAATTTTATTTCAATACCCCTGCTGTAGAGCACAGGCCAACATTTTAGAAAATGCTGCTCTCTTTGTGGGATATGGCTTCAACATCATCTCTGCTTTTAAAATGATAAAAATCTGAAGGATTTCCCAACAGTGTTAATTTCGTTGACTAAAATATTTTTGTCTACAAACCTAACACTATTTTAGTTGACTAAAATACGAGTAAAAGGTAAAACAATTTCAAAAGACTATGACTAAAATTAAATTGAAATGTGACATCAAAATTAACACTGCACTACCATATAGAATAGGAATAAGTAGGGGGCCTCAACTAAGCAGCTGAAAGAAAAGAAAAATACATTTTTTTCTTAATATTTAATGTTGCTAATGTATTCAGGTTATATGTGCAATGGCATTACAGCCAATAAAGTCTACAGTTTAGTAGGTTTTTTTTATATTTTAAAGTTATTAGTATTGTTTTACAGGATTTATATAGCAACAACAGTTTTCGCAGCGCTTTACAATATAAAGGGAGACAATACAGCAACAATACAATCAATACAAGAGGGTTAAGAGGGCCGTGCTCCTACAATCTAAGCTGTACTGTTTGTCAAAAAGCAATATTTTTGTTTGTTTTTGAAACTTGGTTTTATTTATAAAGACATTATATATCACAATGGCTAAATCTGTGTCTGTAGTGCATGTTCAAACCTTAATACCATAAATAACATGTTATTAGATTTTTACGCCAGGAGTATAGAATGAGTTTGGCAATTCTAGAGAAATGCTTAAATAATGCATTACAATTTAACTAAACCCATTAGATTTTAGTTGACTAAAATGAAGTGGAGAATTTAGTCGACTTAATTACGACTAAAACTAAACAATTCAGATGATTAAAATACGACTAAAACTAAAATGGCATTTTAGTCAAAAGACTATGACTAAAACTAAATTATTGAAAAGTAAACCCCCTGGCTGTAAGAAGTAGTGAAGATTGACTCAACTGACCATATACATTTTTTCGATTTTTTTTAAGAGTCCAGGCTTCTGCAATTCACACCAACTTATGTGACAGTATGCACTAACACTGGATACAAGCAACTTCAGAACTGTCACAAATTTCACCTTTGCAAAGCCTAAATTGTAAACTTTTTTGAGACAAGGTATTCTTTCTGGAAATGATGGCTTTGAAAGTATCATTTAGTACTTGTAACAAAGATTTTAGTGCAGTTTGTGCTACTTTAGTATTTGGATGTGAAAGCACTAAAAAAGGCAAAAAAACACTGTAAACTGTGAATTCTAATGATACTTAGTACCATTTAGTGGCCAAATTGTATATTTTCCATTTTAAATCAGTGAAAGGTATCAGAGAAGCACAGAAGATTTCCCTGAAGACGTTCATACGAAACGTACGTCGGAGCGGTACCTGGTCACTTGATCTCCTCCTACGTCCGGTATCCCTGGTTGTTGCTTTCGCCGGGTGGAACACACGCCGACCATCGAGGTGGTGTGATGACATCCATGCTGAGATCCATACCTAGATGAGCGAGCAGCCCCAGTGTCGGGTAGGCACCTATTCATGTAAGCAGCCATTTGGCTTTACCTTTTGTTTTTAACAATTTTAATAAACTGTATTGCACTATGGAAGATTTTATTGTCTTTCACATATCCCATGTCTGATTACCGGGGTAAGAAGGGTTCTCTGTCTAATGCCATCCAGCCGTTCCATGTGAGCAGACACAATCCTACACAAGCGCTAATGACTCTCTTTTTAACTAAAGGAGTCATTGGTATCTTGTAAGCAGATATCCATCTACCACTGTGAGGTGCATCTAAATTATGCTGCAGTAGCCAAGCTGGTGTATGTACATGTGGGAGAGGAAGGACTGGCGCTGGAGTTTGGCAATGGCACTTAGTGGGCATTTGGGTAGCACCCCTGAGCACACAGAGGGGTACAGGTAATTAGGATCAAGGTGAGGTGAATCAGGATCTGGTAATCCAGCAGGATGTAGTATGGATGGACAGAGCTCCTGTGAAGTGCGTCTGGTCACAATCACTTCCCAGCCATGCCCCTAACTCACAGTATTACATGTATCATGCACCTTGGTGACGGTGTGCTGTTGTGGATTCATTTTGAATGGGACTCCACCATTCCAGAGCACCTATGTTTCAGCGTACCTACCAAAAATGCTGCATTTTTTTATGTGGCAAGGAGCATTGTTTTTTTGTGTGGTAAGGTGCACTATTTTATCTTGTGGTGGGGTGCACTATTTTTTTATGGGGTTAGGTGCTCTGCACTATTTTTCATGTGGTGAGGTGCAGAGCACTATTATTTTGTATGGTGAGGTGAGATGCTCTTTTTTTTTTCCATGTAGTTATGTATGCTGCACTATATTTATGTGTAGTAAGGAGCAATTTTATTTTATATTGTGATGCGCAGTGCACTATTTTTTTATGTAGCAACGTGCAGCAAACTATTTTTTTGTGTACTGAGGTGTGCCACACTAGTAATTTGTAAAGGTAGAGAGCACCACACTAGTTTTACTGGGGTGTACTATTTTTGTATGTGGGGAGGTGAGACACACTATTGTTCTATGTGGTGAGATGCAGCATACTATCAGGTGCGGCACAGTATTGTTTCTATGTGGTGAGGTGTGGCACACTATTTTTTCTGTGGTTAGGTGTGTCACACTAATGTTCTATGTGATGAGGTGTGGCACACTATTGTTCTTTGGTGAGATGCACTATCTGTGTGGTTAGGTGTGGCACAGTATTGTTTTTGTGGTTAGGTGTGTCACAGAATTTTTCTGAGGTGAGGCATGCTGCACTATTTTTTCTGTGGTGAGGTGTGTCACACTAATGTTCTGTGTGGTGAGACGCAGCGCACTATTGTTCTATGTGGTAATATACGACGCACTATTGTCCTGTGGGGTGAGATGCAGAGCACTGTTGCTCAATATGGTGAGATGAGGCACATTATCTATGTGGTCAGGTGCGGCACACTATTTTTTGTGTGGTGAGGTGTGGTGTACTATTTTTTCATGAGATGAGGCGCACTATCTGTGTGGTGGTGAGGTGTGGCATAGTATTTTTCTGTGTGGTGAGGTGTGGTGCACATTGTTTAATGTGGTGAGGTGTGCAACACTATTTGTTCATGTTCAGAGGTGCGTTGCACTATTGTCCTGTGTGGTGAAATGATGTGCACTATTGTCATATGTCATGAGATGTGGTGCACTATTGTTCTATGTGGTGAGATGCGGTGCACTATCCGTGTGATGAGGCGTTGTGCACTATTGTTCAGCGTAGTGAGGTGCTGTGTACTTTTATCGTGTGGTGAAGTGTGGCACACCATTTCAAGTGATAAAGTGTGGCACACTATTGTGCTAGGTGGTGAGGTGTGGTGCACTACTGTCCTGAGTGGGGAGGTGTGGTGTAGTGAGGTGCGACGCACTATTGTCCTGCATAGGGAGTTGCGTCGCACTATTCTGTGTGGTGAGGTGCGGCACACTATTGTTCAGTGTGGTGGGGAGCGGTGCACTATTGTCCTGTGTGGTGTGGCGCACTATTGTCCCAAGTGGTGAGGTGCACTATTTGTTGTACATTACACATGATGTCATGTGAACAGATCCCAAACCAAGAATGGAACAGTAAGGCCCCTTTCACACTGGGGTGGTGGGGGCGTCGGCGGTACAACAGCGCTATTTTTAGCGCTGCTGTACCGTCGTTCTTGCAGCGGTATTCGGCCGCTAGCAGTGCGGTTTTAACCTCCGCTGGCGGCCGAAAAAGGGTTAAAATCCCTCGTACAACGCGGTTATAGCCGCGCTGTCCCATTGATTTCAATGGGCAGGAGCGGCTTAGGAGCGGTGAATACACTGCTCCTTCACCGCTCCAAAGAAGCGGTTTGCAGGACTTTTTTCACCGTCCTGCCAGCCCACCGCTTCAGTGTGAAAGCCCTCAGGCTTTCACACTGAACAAACAGCGGAGGCTGTTTAGGGGCGGTTTGCAGGCGGTATTTTTAGCGCAATACCGCCTGCAAACCGCCTCAGTGTGAAAGGGGCCTAAAGAGTTGTAGATCAATAAGGTCACAGCAGTTATGCTGAGGTATTTTTTGAACAGACATAGCACCCTCTTAGGTAGCTTCTAGGGAGAGTATTAGGGGGTCGACCGATAATGTTTTTTGAGTGCCGATACCGATTTTTCGACTGCCGTTTAAGGCCAATAGCTGATATCAGGTGATGATATTCTGTAGATTTAAAATTTTTATTTTTACACTGTCCATTTATTTTTTTATCACTTTTATTGCTGTCATAAGGAATGTAAACATCCCTTGTGACAGTAATGGGTAGTGACAGGTACTCTTTATGGAGGGATCTGGGGTCTATAAGACCCCAAACCCCTCCACTACACGTAAAAGTATTCAAAACGCCAAGATCAGCGTTTTGAATACCTTCCATTTTTTTTTTAACTGACACCTTTAGGATGCCAGTAATCTGGAAGTGATGTCATGACATTGCTTCTGGGGTTACTAGTTCCGAGACCAGGACAAAGCAATCGGCTTTGTTTGGGTCTTCGGGCAGTCAGCGGACATGCCGGCTGGTCGCTTGGGCCTCCTGGTGGGATGGGAGACCCAGGCATAACGGCGGGAGGGGGGGACATCCCCTTTCGCTGCTTGTGATAACAACCGAGTGGCTGCTTAGATGCATCTGCTGTTATAATAAGAAAGCCGACTGTCCACCCTAAAAAATGGTAACGGGGTGATGCCTGCAGCTGCAGGCATCACCCCGGTACAACCACTTGAATCAATATCGGCACGTTTGTTACCGATACCAATTCTGCAAAAAAAGTGAATATCGTCCGCGGATAATCACCCGACCCCTAGAGAGTATAGTTTTTGGGTTCCTCTGCCTAACAGGGGGACTGCCAGGTAAATTTAAGTCCTCTCTGCCTACCAGGGAGCAGTGATCCACTGATAGGGTATGCTCAAGTGTCCTCAGATGCTGCTCATGTTGTTTGCCTGTTTCACACTGGTCCAATAGGACGGGGTATATTGGACACTGGGAGGAAACCTGACAAATGGGAGCATAGGCGTAGTTACAGCCCTGGCCTTTGGCAGAGGAAGGTTCCTCAAGGCATGCTGGGTGACTGTATATATGCCTGGAGCACATGCGCTTGGGGTCTTCGGCTTGAGAGCGGGGTCCCAGAGGGAGGGGGGTACTGCCCCTCCTCTGTACAGGCTGCCATGCGTCCTTAGGTGGTCGACCTGAGGGCCAGAGCTGCATAAGCTGCAACCTAGATGTCCTGTAAAGCTGACTAGGAGGGAGACGTGTCTAGAAGGATCTGTTCCTGGCTACTGTGAGTACAGACCTGCGTCCAGGGGTCTGTTCTGTGAGGGTCATCCCTCCCGGCTAGTGAAGTCAGTGCAAAAGTAAAAAAGGTATACACTGCGCTAAATACAAACAATGGTGCAGAGCAGCTACATACAGGGTGACAGAAACCATAGAAACATATGAAAAGAAAAAATGTAGCGCATAAAATGTGCAAAAAATGTTAAGGTCAAGGGAATGACTGACAAACAAATGTCCATATGTGATTCAAACGTTGGTATTGAAACTTATAAGTCTCTAAATGATGGTGGATGGAATCCAGTGAGTGGAATGGAACAGCATGGGATATCCCCCTAGGAAAGGTATATGGATGTAAGAAGACAAATATTCCAAATAGATGTATCATCGGATCTTCCCCAAAACTGTATCTCGCAACTGCATACAACTTAGTGAAGATGGTGTGTGAGAAACTCTTACCAGAAATGGTGGACTCCCTTGTCAGCGACAGAGAGTCATACGAGCGGGTTGCCTCTGAGGGCCTGAAACACGGACATCACGGCTCTGCAAACCTTCTGGGTCAAACTCTGTGTGGATCTCCCGGGGCTGCCAGGTGGGTCCTCCCAAAGGATGGCCAAGGTGCGAAACAGAGGGAATGGTGCTTCACGTGAAAAGTTGGGGTGAAGACGGGTTTGGTCTCTCAAAGGGTATGTGGAGAAAAAACAAACAGGCTCCACATGGCGTAGATAAACAAGGTGGGATTTTTATTGCTAAAAAGCCAGGCAATAGTAAAATGTGATCACAGGGTATAAAAACAAAGTTTAGGCAACAAGAAGGATGCTGAAAGCGCCCCAGCATCCTTCTTGTTGCCTAAACTTTGTTTTTATACCCTGTGATCACATTTTACTATTGCCTGGCTTTTTAGCAATAAAAATCCCACCTTGTTTATCTACGCCATGTGGAGCCTGTTTGTTTTTTCTCCACATACCCTTTGAGAGACCAAACCCGTCTTCACCCCAACTTTTCACGTGAAGCACCATTCCCTCTGTTTCGCACCTTGGCCATCCTTTGGGAGGACCCACCTGGCAGCCCCGGGAGATCCACACAGAGTTTGACCCAGAAGGTTTGCAGAGCCGTGATGTCCGTGTTTCAGGCCCTCAGAGGCAACCCGCTCGTATGACTCTCTGTCGCTGACAAGGGAGTCCACCATTTCTGGTAAGAGTTTCTCACACACCATCTTCACTAAGTTGTATGCAGTTGCGAGATACAGTTTTGGGGAAGATCCGATGATACATCTATTTGGAATATTTGTCTTCTTACATCCATATACCTTTCCTAGGGGGATATCCCATGCTGTTCCATTCCACTCACTGGATTCCATCCACCATCATTTAGAGACTTATAAGTTTCAATACCAACGTTTGAATCACATATGGACATTTGTTTGTCAGTCATTCCCTTGACCTTAACATTTTTTGCACATTTTATGCGCTACATTTTTTCTTTTCATAGTGAAGTCAGTGGACAGGTGTCAGCTAAAGGGGATATTGATTATTGTCCTGAAGAAGAGTGGTGTGTTACGTCTGCTGCCAGAGCAATCAAAGGACTTATTCTTCCACACAGCAATAGTGTGGTCCAGCAGGGAGTCTATTATCCAGGAAAAAGGTGCATAAAAAACACTGCGCTAATACGTGAAAAAAACAAAACCAAAAGGGAGCAGCTACATACAATCTGACAAAGACCATGAGAATATAACTTAAAAAATGCAGCGCATAATATATGTGTAAGTAAATGGAAACAAGTGAATTGTTTCAAATAAGTGCTTCAAAGAAGAAGATAAAAAATAAAAATAATTGAGAAAAAATCAGCCTGATGGCCTGTGCTAAACATAAAATCAATAATACATGAACAATATTGTCCCACAACCCTGGGAGGTGAATAAACTCCAAAGTTTGGTGTTGTTCGGATGATAGTCCCAAATTGAACTTCATAAAAATCCAATCAAAACGGAGGGATGAGGCAATGGTAAAAGGATGGTAGAAAGGATGGCATGTAGGAAAACTCTTACCAGATCCCGTTGATTCCCGTGTCAGCAACAGGGAATCGCATGGGCATGGAAAGCGACATCTCCTCACTGGAATCTTCCAGGCTCGAATCTGCTTAGAACTCCGGGGCCACCAGGAAAGTCCTCAACACTTGACTTGTAGGAAGGGTATGTGGAAAGAAAAAACATGCCTCCACATAGTGCATAGTGCACCCTCCATGTTGCCCATTTATTTGAATGCATCGTGATCACGTTTTTTATTGTTAAATGGTGTTTTTTTAGAAATAAAAATACTCCCCTTTTTCATCTGCACTATGTGGAGGCATGTTTTTTCTTTCCACATACCCTTCCTATAAGTCAAGTGTTGACTTGAGCTTTACAAGAGACATCTCCCTTCACCCGATTTGCATCCTGGTCTTGCTGTGAGGACTTTCCTGGTGGCCCCCCGGAGTTCCAAGCAGATTCGAGCCTGGAAGATTCCAGTGAGGAGATGTCGCTTTCCATGCCCTGAGTGGCATAACGCACATGCGATTCCCTGTCGCTGACACGGGAATCAACTGGATCTGGTAAGAGTTTTCCTACATACCATCCTTTCTACCATCCTTTTACCATTGCCTTATTCCTCCGTTTTGATTGGATTTTTATGAAGTTCAATTTGGGACTATCATCCGAACAGCACCAAACTTTGGAGTTTATTCACCTCCCAGGGTTGTGGGACAATATTGTTCATATATTATTGATTTTATGTTTAGCACAGGCCATCAGGCTGATTTTTTCTCAATTATTTTTATTTTTTATCTTCTTCTTTGAAACAATTCATTTGTTTCCTTTAACTTACACATATATTATGTGCTGCATTTTTTAAGTTATAGTCTATTATCCAGTTCAATTTAATGGGGTCAAGTGAGAGTTGTCCTCGTCTGTGCATAGTTCAAGTTGGAGTATCCCACTAATCCCTTCTCCTGTCCAAGTTCTACCAATAAATACAAAAAAACAAATCCCCTAGACCAGTGGTCATCAACCCTGTCCTCAGGGCCCACTAACAGGCCAGACTAGAATACTGCAATCACTGAGCAGAAAATTATATCACCTGTGATGTATTTCAGTTATCTTGCAAACCTGGCCTGTTAGTGGGCCCTGAGGACAGGGTTGTTGACCACTGCCCTAGACTGATCATTGCATAACGAGCGGAAGAGTGTGCGGGTGAAAGAGTGAAAATATCCAAGTGTCTGGCTGCAGGATAATCAGAGGGAGGCCCAGGGAAGACTATACTCAGCAACAGGGCCAAAAATAAGGGGGGCAGCTGCCTCGGGCGCGGCATTGAGAAGTGCGACGCAGCTGGTACTGATCCTCCTGCAGCAGCTGAAAGGCTGCTTCTCCTCCAGGAGAGGAGCAATGGGGTAACCAGAGGAGAACGGGATGACAGAGGAGCATGGGGGGACCAGAGGAACAGGGGGGGTAGAAGAGCATGGAGGGTCAGAGGAGTTTGGGGGGACCAGAGGAACACAGGGGGGGCCAGAGGAGCAAGGGGGGATCAGAGGAGAACAGGGGGAACCAGAGGAGCACAGGGGGAACCAGAGGAGCACAGGGGGAACCAGAGGAGCACAGGGGGAACCAGAGGAGCACAGGGGGAACCAGAGGAGCACAGGGGGAACCAGAGGAGCACAGGGGGAACCAGAGGAGCACAGGGGGAACCAGAGGAGCACATGGGGAACCAGAGGAGCACATGGGGAACCAGAGGAGCACAGAAGGGGGACCATAGGAGCAAGAGGGAACCAGAGGAACAAAGGAGAGACCAGAGGAACACAGGAGAGACCAGAGGAGGAAGGGGGTAACTAGAGGTGCATGGGGGGACCAGAGGAGCACAGGGGAAGGGCCAGACAACTGATTTAACAGCTATGGCCTGGGATTTTTCCAATTTCCTGCCTAATTCCCCTGTCTATTGTATCAGCTGCCCTGCTTGCATTGTCTCTTTCACACGGGCGAGCGTGGGATTACATGGGATCTCTCCGCTGATCCCTGCTGAGTAAGCGGATAACAGGTCTGTGTTCACTCCACCTATGCAGAGCGGACCCAGCCCACTTTCCTCTACTGCCTGTCTGTTTACATCTAGCTGTCATCCAATCCATCAGACGGATGGGGAACAGATTCCCTATATGTGTTTTTAGCGGATAGGATTGGTTTGGATGTTGGCAGGTATCAATTTATACTTGCCATTCCATAGAGGGCAGTGGGGGGGGGGGGGGTGTCCACCTAAAAAAAACTGACAGGCGGACCAGATCGTTCCACCCGTGTGAAAGGGGCCTTACACTGCCAAATTGCTGAATGCTTGAGAAGCCACTATCCATGGAAGTAGCATCAGATGTCACAATGGTAACCCCACTTATGCTTCCGTGGTGCCTCCCTGCAACACTGCACAGGAGGGTTGGCATTTACTAGAACCGATTACCTAATTTTCCCCCCTGCAGCAGCTGCCTATTTAGGCATTTTTGGCATCTTCATCCAGGGTACTGACTTTGTTCCGGTAAGGTGGGGGGTGGCGCCGAACTGATTGTTTGCCCCGGGTGAAAGAATGTCTAGCTTCGCCCTTGCTCAGCGACACCTAGAGAGGCAGTGCTACACAAGTTTAGGTTAGAGAATGAAATATTGAACACGGTTACCATTATACATACTTATATCGGTCAGATTCCAGTGGCCCCCTGTGTAGCAGCTTGTGCTCTCTCTTATGAATCTATATATTACAAGATATTACACCAGTGAGTGAGGAGTCTGACCAATCACTCCTATAGCTTTACATGACATCAGTTCGGTCTCCAGAACTCCCTCCCAAACTGCTCGAACTCGAGACCGCGCATAAGCCGAGTCCACACATGCGCACTACTGCCCTCAGGGACGAGCACGGATGCGAGCGAGTTGCTGAACGCTAGTAGCAAATTTGCGCTTTGTATCCTTACTACTGCGCAAAGCCGCGCCTCGGATTGGCCGGAATCTTTCCTCCAACACTTCCTCAATCTCCTCGGCAGGGCGCACGAGAACAATACCTATTCGTGTGATTTATTTTGCGACCCCTGCCGTATGCCAGCACCGATGTACGTCTCTATGGTTTCTGCCATGGAACCGCAACAACAACAAAAGGAATTGTCGGTCCGCCGGCGTGACGTCATTACAGGAATACGGAAGAAGATTCTGAAAGGCACTGTAGTCGACATGGGGAAGAAACATAAGAAACACAAAGGCGACAAGCACGGCCATGAGGGCAAAGACGAGAGAGCGGCGGAGAGCCGTGAGTTGCTGTAATGATGTGTGTATTGTATGGTGAGGGGACCAGGAACTATAAGTCCCAGCATGCTGGGGTCAGTGTAGTGGATCTGCTCTATCCAGCCATTGAGTATATAGGAAGAACATGCTGCCTGCCTTCATTGGAGAGAGCCAGCTACATTGGTACACAGGCTGGGAATCAAGATAGAGTCACCACACTGCACAGGGTTCAAGGCTCCCCTTCATCAGGGCTAATCTATCACTGAATACAAAGCTTCCTGTGATTGGCTAAGGTGGGTAGATGGTATTATCTCCTCCTCAGCCAATCAGAGGAAGCTTTGTATTCATTTGGAGAATACGGCGCTTTCAATGAATGGCTAAGCGCCGCTCAGCCCGACTCAGTTTTGTTCCGGGTGTGTTGTATAACGGTATGAGGCTGCGTACAGTGTATACAGCGGGCTTACTTGTTAGTGTAAGAAATGGTTCCTTTAGGCCAGCTTGGCCCACACTAACTAGTTAAAGGATAACTAAAAGTTCAAATTAAAAAAACAAACCTGTCATACTTACCTCCTCTGTGCAGTTGGTTTTGCACACAGGGGCCCCGATCCTCCTCTTCTGGTGTCCCCCAGCAGCACTCCTGGCTCCTTCTCCAGTGCCCCGTTGGAGAAGCGCTGTCCTTTGACACAAGCAGCAGGACTCTGCTTTAATCCCCCCCCCCACTCCTCCATCATTGGATTTGATTGACAGCAGGGGGAGCCAATGGCTGTGCTGCTATCAATCTATCCAATCAGGACCTGAGACACTGGCTGGAGCGGGGATGCTCATTCCCGGCACAGGAACGATTGGACTCAGGTAAGTAAAAGGGGGGTTCTGGGGGGCTGGTGGACTACAAGAGGTTTTTCCCCTCAATGCATTGAGGGGAAAAACTGCGAGGGTTTACAACCCCTTTAAAGCAGTTGTAAACCGCAGGGTGATTTATTTGTTTTCAGACCTGCAAGGTAAAGGCATGGTGTGCTAGTATGCATCGCGTACTAGCACGTTATGTGAAACCTTAAAAGTATTTCAGCGATGCGCTGTCATCGCTGGATACCGCTTCCATCTTCACTCATCCTCCTTCGGGGTCCGGCTGTGTGTCTGACATGCGCGGGGAGGCATAGTTTAGGGCTCAGGATTCTGAAGGAACAGCCCGGGTAGCCATTCCTTTAGAGCACATGCGCCGATGACATCATCAGCTGCATATATAGTAAATAAGATATTTACAGTACCTATAGGTAAGCCTTATTCAAGGGAAAGATTAAAGTTTTCAACCACAAGTGAAAGCAAATCTAGAAATCAGCTTTAGCCCCCAGTCCCCCCGGGTGCGACTTCTTCAGGTGTGACATGCGCTTTACAAATCGCACCTGAAGTAGTATCTAATGTGTTTCTATGGCAGTTTCTTATTGGGTACAGTTTCAAGAACTACAATTTGAGAAGTACATTGTCTTGAAAAGGTATTCATACACCATTGAAATTTTCCACATTTTGTCATGTTGCAACCAAAAACGTAAATGTATTATATTGGGATTTTATGTGATACACCAACACAAAGTGGCACATAATTGTGAAGTGGAAGGAAAATGATAAATGATTTTCAAAATTGTTTACAAATAAATATCTGAAAAGTGTGGTGTGCCTTTGTATTCAGCCCCCTTTACTCTGATACTCCGAACTAAAATCTAGTGGAACCAATTGCCTTAAGAAGTCACCGAATTAGTAAATAGAGTCCACCTGTGTGTAATTTAATCTCAGTAAAAGAAATGCAGCTGTTCCGGGTAGGGGGCGTGCATGCTTGCCATCGGCGGCTGGCTCCTGTAATCACAGACTTGATGTCCGCCAATCATTGAGCAGAGAGGCAGAATGGCAGTTTGCCTATGTAAACAAGGCAGATCGTCGTACTGACAGGAGGGAAGAGATGAAATTTGTGACCCTGCAAAGCATGCAATAAATGTAATATCTTCCCCTAGTAAAAGTACCTCCCACAGTGTATGAAACACTGGTTAGGCACACAGTTAACCCATTGATTGCCCCCTGGTGTTAACCCCCTCCCAGTCAGTGTCATGAATACAGTGCATATTTTTTTAAGCACTAATCACTATATTGGTGTCACTGGTCCCCAAAATGTTTCAGAATGTCTGCCGCAATATCGCAGTCCTGCAATAATTCGCTGATCGCCACCATTACTAGTGAAAAATAAAAATATCCCATAGTTTGTAGACACTATAACTTTTTTGCGCAAACCAATCAATATACTCTTTTTAAGATTTTTTAGCAAAAAACATTTAGCAGAATACATATTGGCCTAAATTTTCTTTTTTGGATATGTTTTATAGCAGAAAGTTAAAAATTGTGTTGTTTTTTTTCCTCAAAATTGTTGGTCTTTTTTTGTTTATAGCGCAAATAATAAACACAGAGGTGATCAAATACCACCAAAAGAAAGCTCTATTTGTGGGGAAAAAAAGGACATAAATTTATTTGGTACAGCGTCGCATGACCACGCAATTGTCAGTTAAAGTGCCGTATCGCTAAAAAAGCCTGGTCATGAAGCGGGGTAAATCTTCCGGAGGTCAAGTTTGTAAACTTTTTTTCATAACCTGACCATAATTGTTCCTCCCTGTGACATGGACAGCCCCTCCCCCTCAACCTTTGCACATGTAGCTGCATGTCACATGAAATCCTTCATAAGTAGTGCTGAAGTCGCATTTTGAAGTTGCGCTTTAAGTGCCACTTCACACTAGTGCGATGACAGACATTGCGTGTGATTCGCACCGCATTGCTATGCAGATCACATGAAATGTCTGTGCGATGCAATTTCAGACATACAAACTGTATGGCTGAAATCGCATATCATTCGCACCAACCCTTTTTTTTTGGTCCGCATTGGAATCGGACCGCATGGGTGTTCACACCTATGCTATCCGATTCCCTCACCATTTCACAGTTAACACTGTGATCTGCGAACCAATCTGGGGTGTCATTAACTTTACATTGATGCCCCAGGGGTTCACAGATCTCGGTGTGAACCACTGTGCGATTCAGGTGCATTGCGGGAACCCGCACTGGATTCGTAGGGTTTCCACATCACACCAGTGTGAACCGAGCCTATATCACACCACTTTAAATCATACTCGGTCTAATCGCAGGCCTTGTGCACACAGGACATTTTTTTTTCTGCCTCTGAACTCCCCTCTGTTAGCCTGTGTGTTCTTGTACACATAGGCAAAAAAAATAAAAAATCACTTGGTCGTTTAAGAGAAAAAAAAAAACAGTAGATGCCCCTAAACCTAAACTGGATGCATGCAAATGCGCGTTCATTCATTCCAGTGGCCAGAATAAATTATTATTCTTGTCAATGGAATGAAAAAAGCCCAAACGTGTTTGCAGCAGGTTTTTTATGCTGCCTTTTCCTCCCCTGGAGTAAAGGCATCCAGGGGAGGAAATAAAACATCCTATGTGTATACCTAAATCTGAACTCCAGGAATTCAGCCAATAGGTAAGATGAACTGGCATACTATGAGTGAATTCCAGCAAGGTGCATGACACCTTGTGTACTTATCGCTTTAATTTACATCTGACAGTTTTACAGAGCTCCAGGAGTACAGCTATCCCTCAACTGCCAGCGCTCCAAAAGGAGAAACTCTTTCTTCTCACACAGAGCTTTTCTGTCTTCCCCTCCCCTCTGTTGTCCATTCACAGAAGCCTTTGCATTTTGTGAATGATTTCACATAACACAGTGCTCTGTGATTGGACAGGTGGAGAAGCAGGCACAGTGGCTGCATGAGACTCTGCAGTTGTTGGAGCTGAGACCAAAAGGTCCAGTGTCAAAACACCGAAAGTATAGCAAGAGCTATGCTCCCGACACTCTGTAAATATGTAAATTAAACATTTTTTACCTTATTGCATTCCTTGCATTAAGGTAATTGTTTAGGCATCAGCATTCCCACCCCCTTTCCCCCACCTTTTACTTGCCTGAGCCTTCATTTGATCCAGCACTGCGCACGTCTGCAGCTCCTCTCTCTCCTCACTTCTGGGCCTTGCTGGCTTTGTAAGGCATTGGGAGCTATTGGTTCCCACTGCTGTCAACCAAAGCCACTGACAAGGGAAGGGGGGCTGAGTCCCGCTGTCTGTGTCAATGGATGCAGGGCTCAGGAGCTAGCACACACGAGTGTCCCCATGGGAACCGGCTTCCCGTGGGGGCACTGGACAGAGAGGAGGAGCCAGCAGTGCCGGCAGGGGACCCAAGAAGAGGAGGTTTGCAGCTGCTCTGAGCAGATAAGTGTAGACATGTATGTATGTATGTATGTATGTGTGGTTTTTTGTTTTGTTTTGTTTTTAAATGACCTTTACAATCACTTTAACTACTTCAGCCCGGAAGATTTGTCTTCTCAATGACCAGGCCATTTTTTTGCGATTCGGCACTGCGTCGCTTTACCTGACAATTGTGCAACGTTGTACCCAAACAAAATTGACATCCTTTTTTTTTCCCACAAATAGAGCTTTCTTTTGGTGGTATTTGATTATCTCTGCGGTTTTTATTTGTTGCGCTATAAACAAAAAAAGAGAGCGTCAATTTTGGAAAAAAAAAAAAACCACAATATTTTGTACTTTTTGCTGTAATAAATAGCCCCAATTTTTTTTTAAAAAAACTATTTTTTTACTCAGTTTAGGCCCATATGTATTCTTCTACATATTTTTGGTAATAAAAATTGCAAAAAGCGTATATTGATTGGTTTGCGCAAAAGTTATAGCGTCTACAAAATAGGGGATAGATTTATGGCATTTTTATTATTAATAATAATAATATTTTTTTTTTTTTTACTAGTAATGGCGACGATCTGTGATTTTTATTGAGACTGCGACATTATGGCGGACACATCTGACAATTTTGACACACTTTTGGGTTGATTGACAATTATACAGCGATCAGTGCTATAAAAATGCACCGATTACTGTATAAATGTCACTGGCAGGGAAGGGGTTAACACTAGGGGGTGATCAAGGGGTTAACTGTGTTCCCTATGTGTGTGTTCTAACTGTGGGGGATGGGACTGACTATAGGAGATGAGAGATCGTGGTTCCCAGCTCCTAGGAACTCGCGACCTCTCTCTCCTCACAGAACTGGGATTGTGCGTGTTTACACACACACACGTCTCTGTTCTGCCTCTCGTGCCCGTGATTCCTTATCGCCAGTGGTCATCGCGACCGCCGGTCAGGAGCATCGGCACCCCCACTGTACAGCAGGCGCACGCGCGCCTGCTATCCCGCTTAAAGGGACCGACGTATAGCTACGACGGTTTGCGGGATCGTGCCGACCTGCCGCAGTATAATGATGGCGGCTGGTCGGCAAGTGGTTAAAGAGATTACACAGTGGCATGCACCTTGTTGGACCTAACCCCTAATAATACAGCACATTTTACAAAGTGGCTTAACTCCAGCTAACACTGCTATCTCAGGACGGCCCTTTAAGTGGAGAATTAAAAAATAAATCTTTTTAAGGTAATGTACCCTTTTTTTGGTTTTCATTTGATTTTATAGAGATATCCACAGTCTGAAGAGAGCTGTATGCCTGAGTTAAATTGGAGATCAAAGTGGATTACTAATGTTACTTTATGACCTTAGTGGAAGACTTCTACTATGACACTTAAAGGAGAAGTACAGCCAAAGCTTGTGATCCTATGGATCACAGGAGTGCAGTTCATTCTGAAATCCTGTGACCTGTTTTTAGCAGACAGCGGGCTGAAGTCACAGAGCCGGTCCATGCTGGGGCACCTGGCTCAGCCTCTCAGCAACTTGCTAAGAGCCAAAGCAAACCCCCCCCCCCCCCGCCCCCTCACAACCAAGCGCTCCAGTGAGCATGCGGGGGATCGGCCGAGCAGACAGCGGTAACTGACAGTCACCAGCTCTCTGCTCACGGAGCTCTGAGAACCGAGTGATCAGCAGTCTTTTATAGCTCGGTTCTCAGTCTTAGAGCCGGCGGGGGACAGATGTAGCAAGCATCAGACCAATGCTGCATCCACTTAGGTATAATTTTGAAGAAAAAAAAAACAAAATTCTTACAAGCGCTGATGCATTTATTCCTTACCTGGCCCTTTTAAAGTGCTTTGTGCACTGGTCCAAACCATTTGGTGAAGGGAGAGATTATGGCATTGGGTTGTTTTTCAGGGGTTGGGCTTGGCCTCTTAGTTACAGTGAAGGGAACTCTTAAGGCATCAGCATACCAAGACATTTTAGACAATTTCATGCTCCCAACTTTGTGGGAACAGTTTGGGGTTGGCCCTTCCTCGTCCAAAATGACTGCGCACCAGTGCACAAAGCAAGGTCCATAAAGACATGGATGAGAGAGTTTGGGGTGAAGGAACTTGACTGGCCTGACCTCAACCCAATAGAACACCATTTAGGATGAATTAGAATGGAGACTGCGAGCCAGGCCTTCTCTTCCAACATCAGTGCCTGACCTCACAAATATGCTTCTGGAAGAATGGTCAAACGTTCCATAGACACACTCCTAAACCTTGTGGAAGCCTTCCCAAAAGATTTGAAGCTGTTAAAGCTGCAAAGGGTGGGCCAACTCAATATTGAACCCTACGGACTAAGACTGGGATGCCATTAAAGTTCATGTATGTGTAAATGGAGGCGTCCCAATATTTTGGTAATAAGTGAGTGTGTGTATGTATGTATGATATAATTTTTTTTTTTTTTTTTACAGGCAAAGGAGGAAAAGCGGGACATTCAGAGAAGAAAAAAGACAAAAGTAAGGAAAATATATTGGTGGTAATGTATTAAGAGGTAGAGTTTCACTTTTATCTGCAAGCCATTTATTCCACACTCGGGGCGCATCTAGTTTCTTTTCCTTCCCAGAATCTGATCATCTGCAAATGAGCTGTACTTGTGTATTGCCTCCCTTTAAAAGTTGGTATACATTAGTTTTATATATTGTAATTTGCCATTAAAGCTGTGCCAATTGCTGTTTTTTTTTGTTTTGTTATTTTTAAAGTAAGTTTTCTTTTTTTAATAGCGGCATGCTTTCTTCTCAGAATATGTAGAAAAGCCGTTAAAACTTGTCTTAAAAGTTGGGACTGGAGAGGTAAAGGAGCTGTCCACAGCCCGGGCTTCAGCCATTCCACATGGCTTTCATGAAGACAAGGCAGACCACGATAAACACAGAGACAAAAAGAAGAAGAAAAAAAAGAAAAATGAGAAAACACTTGGGCCGGGTGAAGAAAAAAAGAAGAAAAAGGTGGGTATTAATTCACTATGGGGTATCAATGTAGATTCACTGTTTGATTCAGTGACATCTTGAAATTTGACACCTTCATGTGGCTACATTTTTACAGATATTTAATACTGTAGTTTTGTTGCCATCATTCTTTTTAGGCTACTTCATTTAGTAGCGGTTGGGAAGCAGGCTGAGCAGTACAAGCCACAATTCAGCTTATTTAGTTCTTTCAGAGAGATTTTCCCCCACACATTGGGAAGTAATGTCCTCCCAGTTGGATATTGAGACCCCCTTCTTAGTTGGTCATGACAGGTCCAGCTTACTAAGGAGCATTATACCTATTTTATCCTACGCCATAAATCCCCCAACAAACTGTTCATTCTGTCTCACAGAGTGTGCAGTCTAGCTGAATAACATAATTTTTGCAATTTGTAACTGCAACTTCCACGCTGTTGGTCATTGCCCATAGTTCATTACCATGTGCTGTAGCTATAAATGTAAACTTTGAACTTTGTTTTAAAGCAAAATTACAGTTTCTCTTTTGTAATTCACGGGACACAGAGCAGGCCATATTCATGACTGCCTGGGTTATGCACCACCTATAGGTGAATGGACACTGGCAGGCCAAACAGACAGGAAGACCCCTCCCACTCAGGAAGCTCCTCAGTTTTTCCCCAATGTCTTTAAGGTACTTGTCACTTAAAGTGTTACTAAACCCACAACAGTAAAATCAGTCCTGTATATGTAGTATAGCTTGCTTGTTATACTCACTGTGGAACTTAAGGGGTTAATCCTCTGCATTGTGTGAAAAGGCTGTTTTTTTTCCTGCATGCATAGATCCTCCACTGTCTATCTGGGGAAGGCCAGCTAACACAGGCAGGGTAGCCGCTCTGCACATGCTCAGTTGTGTTTTTTATGCTGGAGAGAACATTTACTCATTCTCAGAGCTAGCCAGGTCACATGCTATTGACATCACACATGTGGGCGTGTATACAGACTAGTGGAAATTTTCTCCTACCTGAACTCGGCACTGGAGAAACTGTGCAGTTTTATCATGTAACGTTGTATACAGATCATCCAAAAAGGTATATAGTGGCAGTATTTTAATGTAAAAAGAAGATTTGTAAGCTGGGGGCACTGTGGGGGGGTGGATGAACGATTTTTTTATTACTGGGTTAGTTGGTTTTTGTAACACTTTAAGTACAACTTTCTGTGTGCTATAGCAAATTTCTCAAATGATTCCAGCACAGATCAGGAATTTGGTTGGTCGAATCCATTCTTATGACTAGGATGCTTAGATGGATGGGACCTGGGCCCCTCTACGATGAAGTCTGATTTCAGTGGGGCCTTGCTTGTAACGCGACTATTTGACGCTGGACCTGGCGCATACAGAAACCTGCACAGTTCAGTACTGACCAAGGTGCTCCTGTAGGGTGCTGTATAGGTCCAGTGCAGTGGACCCCGATTTTAGGGAGACCGAGTCCCTGAAGGTCCAGAGTGACAAAGCTCACCATGATGGGTGAAGGCTGGGTCCTTGTCTTGGCAGGGTCATGTTGCCTGAGGCGAGTGAATCTGGCCGTTAAGGGGGAATCATGTTGTTACCTAGCTGGTATTCCCTTATGTGATCTCTAGGGGCAGTGTAGTGCTCTGTGTGCCTCTGATATGCTGTTCCAGTTATCTGGGGCTTTCTGTGCACTTGTTTTATTCCCAAGGGAGATCTAATGGGCCGACTGTTTCATGCGAGCGCTCAGGGATGCATGCACTTAGCGGCGTGTGCATGCACTGTAATGGCCAGAAGTATGTCAAGATAAGAAGCCGGTTTTCTCTAGTCATCTTCCAGGACGGCACACCTGAGAGATGAAAGGCTCCTCCCTACAGGAAACACAATCAATCGACAGCTGTTTTAAGTCCCCACCCTTCCCCTTGATCCTCAGTTTTTGATTGTGTTTCTCCCTACACAGCGAAACCGTTTGTTTTTTTCCAAATGACCCGAAGCCTGGGGCTGGTGGTCCCCCCCTGGGAGCCGGACCAAATGCCTGGGGAAGGCCTACGGCCACATCACCCTGAAAGTGAAAGAGGGCGCCGCCTGCCCGATCTCGTATGATCTTGGAGGCAAAGCAGGGTCGGGCCTGGTTAGTACCTGATGGGCCTCTGGGTCTGGCCGGATATATTTATCCTTCCTGGGGGGTTCCCCTATCCTTTCCTCAGGGGGGGCAGCAGAAACTGGAAGAGCCCCCCTGAGAGCTGAAGGCCCCTGGGTACAGTGGTGTCCCCAGAACTTCAGGGGCCTTTTTCCTGTCTCCCCCCCTTACCTGTCCGGGCGTCCGTTCAGACAGGGGTGCTGGCTGTCAGTTCTTTCCAGGGCCCCCGACTCCTGGGCCCCTGGTAGCTCGCGTGGGCTGCTGGGGAGGGCGCCGCCTGAACGACTCGCGTTCTTACTCAGGAGGGAAGGCTGAGAGTCAGCAGGAGCAGGCGCCCACATCCTCCTTTCGAGGAGGCACCAGTTCACTACGGTGGATGTCTGCCTAAACCACCTCAGAATGGAATAAGGAACGTACGGCATTGCCCCCCCCAGGTGTATATACTGACTGGCAGGACACAGCCTAACCTTGCAGCTCCCTACGGGGACAGTAGTTGGGGGGGCACTTTGGCGGCTATCCTCCTTGCGTGTGGACCATAAGGATGGAAAAGCAAGCCTGGTGGCTGTGGAAAAAGGGGAAGACTACAACGGTGAGTACTTTCCTTTACCTTGGGAATTTAGCTGCAAAATCCCCAATCCCAGCCAGATGGTTTCTGGGCATTTGAGATAATCTCCCCTGGGGTCTAGATTCAAATAGCCCAGAAGCTTCTGCTAAAAACACCAGCTACAGCTCCCTCTTACATCAGAGATGCTGTATGGTGGACAAGTGGTGCAGAGGAGCGAGCGTGCCTAAACCACCTCAGATGGGAAAGAGGTAGGTAAGGCATTTCTTCCCCTTCCCCCTGTATTTACTAAGTGGTGCAGTGCAGGACCTGGGGTCTGCATAACAAAATAGCCCAGAAGCTACTGCTAAAACCACCAGCCACAGCTCCCTCTTACAGCAGAGACACTGTGGTTATCACAACAGTAGGTTTCCAGACTCTCCCTACATGTCCGGTTGTGGGACATTAGTAGGGATGAATAGAGCGAAGGGGGGGGGAGGACCTGGTAGATACAAAGAGTTCCTTACAGGCCAGGTATACCACTGAACAATTTATGGATTGTACAATGGTTGAAGGATTCAGGAGTAAGCTCTCCTGGTCAGCAGGTGCACTAGGTTATATGGCCCTATTAGCCCAGCTGCTAGGAATCTAAATTCATAAGCTCCAACCTCCCACTCCACCTTTACATTGTGGTTATATTAAAGTGCAGGAGGTAAGAAAAACCTTTTTGTTGGTTTGGGCTACAGTCAACTCAGTGACAGATCTAAAGGCGATTTACCATAAATCGCTTCCTATATCCTTTAAGGATTTTCTGTGCAAACATATGCAAGAGCTAGATAGATACATGATTGCTTGTTTAAGGCCTGCAGGTGGCTATTTTCCTCCAGGCTAAATTGGTGATCACCTTTTCTAGAGGCTGTCCTAAATTGGTCTCTAGGGCTGGGCTCGTTGAAACTTTAGTTTCTGATCAGCCCCACCTGTGTGTGAGCTGGCCAGCGTTTGCTCAGTCTACAGAGGTAAGGTAGGACAACAGCTACTATAGTAAGGTGTCTAACCATTTTTAGAATTTGTTCCTTCACTGGGGGTGAAGTGTTAGTATCTACAGCCCAGGCTATGCCTAGGGATTAAATTGCTCTGTTTGGTTATTTCATAAAGGGATACACCATGACTCCTCCTTGGTTGCACACCAGTAGACCTCAGTAGTGAAGGCTTGTCCTTGCTGGGATGTTTTGTGGCACAGCAGAAATACACATTGAGATTTGTGACATCTCTGCTCATAAGGGGTATAGTGCTGTACATCAGAAATGCACTGCACTGAAGCTTTGTTGTTGTCTGTTATATCCTAAAGGTACTGCCTTATTTGGCTACAGATCAGAAAAATACAACAGGGAAGGTGGTCTGTACTTTCTGGTCTTGTGACGCATGGCGGAAATGCACATCATTGAGTCTTATGACATCTCTGCTCATATTTGTTATATTGCTGCACATCAGACATACTCAAAATTGAGTTCTGTCTGGGGTTTTTTGTGTCCTGTATTACTGCCTTATTGGTTGCTTATTAGAAAGGCAGTAGTGAAGATTGATGGTCCTGAATTGTTGGGAAATACAAATTGAACCTGTGCCAGGGGTAGTACTGGTACTGCCTTTGGTAATCGGTGCAGCCCCGCAAAGTGGCGTCAGGCTGACAGTGCTATTAACGGCAAAGGTTGCCGATTTTAGGCATACGATTTGACATGTTGAGTCGCATGCCAAATCCCTTCAATATGGATGTGCTATCTCTATTCAGATTGTTATATTGTTGCACATCAGATATATACAAGATTGAAGGTTGTCTGTCCTTTTATGTCTTACATTTACTGCCTTATTGGCTGCATATCAGAAGGGACACAGCAGTGGGGTTGCTTGTCCTTTTCTGATTTGTTTTTGCTGCCTCAGCAGGGAGACACATTGAGGATGGTGGCGTATCTGCTCAGTATTGGTATATTACTACACATCAGACATACACAAAGATTAAAGATTGTTTGTGCCCTGTATGTTCTATATTTACTGCCTTATCGGCTGCATATCAGAAAGGCACAGCAGTGAGGGGTGTCTTTTCTGTTTCTCATTGTTCTACCTTGCTGCTTCTTAAGGATACACAGCAGGGGGTTGTTGGCTGCACGCCTCCAGGGAGATGCAGCATTGGGGACCCCTCGCTTGTTCAACCTGAAAATTGCAAGTTACCTGCGACCTGTGTAATCTTGAGGTCTGTGGATCCAGAAAGCAGGGTCTGCTTGGTGGCGCCGCGACCTGGAGTTGCACAGACACAAATGGTTCCCATTGGAAGCCATAGTGTATGACTTTTCTCTTGCGTTTTTGCGGTTGCAGGTTGGATCGCACAGGTGTGGGAGCCCTAAGTTTCCCTTCTGGTTGAGGTTTTGCTACACACAAGAATAGACATCATGGAGTTTATTGCCTTACTTTGCAATACACCAGAAAGATCGCAGCTAGGAAGGCTGTCTGTTTTTATGTGGCTGCACAGCAGAAATACTCAACATTGAAGCTTGTTGGTGCTTTCTGTTTCAGATTCCCTTACCTTACTGCACTTCAGAAAAACACAATGCTGCAGGTTGCTTGGGTCCTTTCCGTGTTGGTTCTATGTGACTGCACTACAGAACTGCATAACAGAAAAGATATTGTCTTGTTATGTTGGTTTAGCTAGCCAGTGCCATATTGATCTTATAACTGTATTTGGTGGTTCGTCAGAAATACGCAACATAGAAGTTTGGGTCTTTCTGTCTTATATTTATGGCCCTGTTTTGCTGTACATCAGTAAAACTCCACCGTAAACAGGACTCCCGTCCTTTATGTATATATATCAGTTATGACCTAGCTAGCTGCACTTCAGAAACACGCAGCATTTAGGGTCGGTTCACACTAAGGCAGCACGACTTACAGTGCGACTGCCTCAGGCGACCCAGGAAACGACTCAGCAGCGACTTGCGAAATGACTTCTGTATAGAAGTCAATGCAAGTCGCCCCCAAAAGTCGTACAGGAACCTTTTTCTAAGCCGGAGCGACTTGCATCGCACCGATTTAGAACGGCTCCATTGCACAGAACAGGACGCTACTTGTCAGGTGACTAGGTCGCCTGACAAGTCGTCCCAGTGTGAACCAAGGCTGAGGGTTTGCGTGTGTCTTAATGTTTTTACAGATTGGCTGCACATCAGAAAACCAGACTGTGAGGACTGTTTGTCTACATTGAAGTTCAGATTTGGGTCTCTCCCATATTTGATATGTTGGTTTAGCTAGCCACACTCAGATACACATTATTGTCTATGCTTGTGTCCTTTCTGTCTAAATCTATTGTGCTGGGTCCACAATCTATGATCTTTTTTAATTTGTGATATTAATAATGCATGTATCACCTTTTGTATTTCAGCCCTCTTTTCCGTGGAGGGGCCTGGAGTTCTGGCTGCAGACGTCACATGTCAGAAAGCCTCAGCCCCTTACATTCAGGGATGCTGGAACCATTTCCTAGGGTTGAAGCCCAGTAGGGTTATAGGACACTGGAGGAAGGCGATAAAGAATCACCCTGCTTAGTAAGAACTTGGGAAGTTCTGTTCAGAGGAGTATTATGACCTGAAGATGAAGTATAAAGATGTCCACCCGACCGAATAGGTTACGGCTCGGTGCATGGCCTTCATCTCACCCTTCTAGCAGAACTAGATGTAGCAGTATAAGTGTTATACTCCTGCTATGAACTTTATTCTCCTGAAGTAGGCACTCAGGCGTAAGTAAAGCCACAGAGTGGGCATGCCTTAAACCCAGGGATCAAGCCTCGGTTAATCTATTACCCTTGAGTAGGCTTCCCTTTTGTCTTTGCTCATGTAAAGATAAAAATGAACAAAAAAGGTTGTCTGTTAGGGGCCCGCCTTTTTTTTGCAGTTTTAATTCCCTGAACAGGGTAGTGTTAAGACAGGCCCTCTTAGTGATCAATTAGTGTCCTTGTCTTACAACACAGGTCTCTGATTAATCTTTAAGGGTTCTAAGTAGCACCTACAGGCACAATAGACCATGGTTGTTAGATGTGTGAGACAGGCAACATTGATAACCTACAAGTTTAACATGTTTTCTGATTCCATCTTTAAGAGCCCATTCCACCTAGGTCCTGCATCCGAAGCAGAGAAGGCAGGGACATCGGTGGAGTAGACATGCAGACCAGCCGCATGATCCAGCTATAATACCTTCATCAAGCATATGGAGTGGAGGTAAAACTCACTGCAGAACCAAGGTTCGCCAAGAGGGTCTTGCAGTGGTCCCACCCTAAGGTAGGCCTGAGGTACTTGATTATCCTCTCAGGTGTGCCGTCCTGGAAGATGACTAGAGAAAATTGACAGTTACTTACCGATAACTGTTTTTCTAGGATATCTTCCAGGACGGCAGGCCTACTTCCCGCCCGTTGGAGGAGGGAAAATGGTAGAACACTAGAAGGTGAGTACCTATGAGGAATGATTTCCCTTGTGAACCAGGTTCAGGAGTTACTTCTCTACAAACTGAGGATCAAGGGGAAGGGTGGGGACTTAAAACAGCTGTCGATTGATTGTGTTTCCTGTAGGGAGGAGCCTCTCCTCTCTTAGGTGTGCCGTCCTGGAAGATATCCTAGAAAAACAGTTATCGGTAAGTAACTGTCAATTTTTGTTTAGGGTTCTCTGGGACAAAGGAGGCCTATTGTCCAGCTCGCTTATGAATGTCTTCCAGGAAGGTGGAAGCACAACCATGAAGGGCCTGACTGCTGTCAGGTCCTGAGGACACCAACCACAGTCCTGCTGTGTTTGCATCTCCAAAAGTACCTGAAGTGGCAGGTACATCAGAGCCACTGCGTATTCTCTGGCATTGTAGCCACTTCAGGGGCATTAACATCAGCTTATGTCACCAAGGATGGCTTGGCTGCTTCTTTGACAGGCCTGGAAGGTAAAATTGCAAGTATGATTACCTTATGTCACAGTGCGGTAAAAAGCAAGGCGAGGTCACCTTCAGCAATACCCCTTCCAGGGGTAAAAGAGGAATGGGTGGACATTGATGAGGAGGTGGTCGGAGTAGAGCTTGAGGAAGGTCAGATGGTGGAATCTATCGCTAAAGATTCTGAACCCAAGAGAGCGAAGGGGCCTTCAGCAGATCTGCCCTGTAAAAAACTGCAGTGGCTTTTCCCTTTCATGGGAAACTGTTCAGTGAGGACTTGGATCAGTATATCAAATTGATCTCTAGATATGTACACCTCTAAGTGAAAATGTCCAAATTGGTCCCAATTAGCCATTTTCCTTCCCCGGTGTCATATGACAGGGTCTCAGGTGTGAATGGCGAGTAAGTGTGTTAAATTTGGTGTTACTGGTACTACATGCTGGTCACTGGAAGTTCAACATGTCACCTCATGGCAGAGAACTCTCCGAGGATCTGTAAAAAAGAATTGTTCTTTGAGGGAACCATGAATGCCAACATGTACTGTGACATACTGAAGCAGAGCATGATCCCCTTCCCTTCGGAGACTGGGCCTGCAGGGCAGTATCCCAACATAACGACCACTGCCTTGCTAAAGAAGCTGAGGGTAAAGGTGATGGACTGGCCAAGCATGTCTCCAGACCTATACCCTATCAAGCATCTGTGGGGCATTCTCAAACAGAAGGTGGAGGAGCGCAAGGTCTCTAACATCCACCAGCTCCGTGATGTCTTCATGGAGGAGTGCAAGAGGACTCCAGTGGCAACCTGTGAAGCTCTGGTGAACTCCATGCCCAAGAGGGTTAAGGCAGTGCTGGAAAAGAATCGTGGCCACACAAAATATTGACACTTTGGGCCCAATTTGGACATTTTCATTTAGGGGTGTACTCACTTTTGTTGCCAGCGGTTTAGACATTAATGGCTGTATATTGAGTTATTTTGAGGGGACAGCAAATTTACACTGTTATACAAGCTGTACACTCCCTACTTTACATTGTAGCAAATAGGGCTGGGGAAAAAAATCGATTTGAATCGAGTTGAGAGGTCAAATCGATTCAAATTTTCAGCAAATCGATTTTTTTAGACTTTTTTTTTTTTTTCACCAGGACTGGCGCTAACACCGCGCCGGTCCTGAGGAGCTGTGGGCAGGAGTTTTTAGGTGAAGCCACGGCTTTGGCCTAGTCCGCGAGGCTGGACGCCGTCAAAAAAAGTTCGAATTGTGAATCGAGTTTTTTGGAGAAGCTGTAGTAACAAAGTGTCATTTCTTTAGTGTTGTCACATGAAAAGATATAATATAGCTACAAAAATGTTAGGGGTGTACTCACTTTTGTGAAATACTATATGTGACCTGGTGTCAGACCAGGAAGTTTTATCCCTGTAAATACTATTGGTCACATTTTGGCATTCCTCCGGTCGGGGATAGAAATTTAATTTTGCCTTAAGGACTAGATATTGGCTTTGGCATTTTCTTTCCAGAGACCAATTGCCTCTCATTTTGTTGATATGCACTTTTGTGCGCGGGGAGTCCGTATGGTACCTCTTGTTGAAGAAGAGCTAATTTTTCTGCAAAATTAAAAATCAGCAGCTACAAAAACTTAATAAACAGACACCTGTCCCAGGATCCAGCGCTGTGCTCACCTGAGGGGCGCTGGGAACTTAACTGTGGCCATCCGGATGTGACAGCTTGCAGATTCGCAACCAGGTGCCCGCTGTGCATGCGCATGGTCCCGTAGGCTTCTGGGACCTGTGACACTTCTCAGAAGACTGCGGGGAAGGAGAGCTAAGTGAAAGTAGGAGCAGGTACCTGTCAAAAATTGACAAATGTCATAGAGGAGTGGGGAAGGAGGCCTTAAAGCAGAACTTTCCCTTTTGTCTCCCCGTGTCCATTGGACTAGAATTTTGGGCTGTTTTTTTTTTTTTTTTTTTGGCAATCACTTGATTGTCGGAGCAGGTAGCTCTTTCCTATAGGGAGCTATTTATAGTTCTCCACCGTTAGAAGGTGGTACTGCATCGTCATCTGTCATTCTTGTCGAGGGTGGTTTTGCGTTTTCATATGAATCAGGAAATTGTCTTACCTATTTTGAGCATGAATTTAATACATCCAATTCAAATTGCATTCTAATGCCCCGTACACACGGTCGGATTTTCCGATGGAAAATGTCCGATCGGAGCGTGTTGTCGGAAATTCCGACCGTGTGTGGGCTCCATCGGGCATTTTCCATCGGATTTTCCGACACACAAAGTTGGAGAGCAGGAGATAAAATTTTCCGACAACAAAATCCGTTGTCGGAAATTCCGATCGTGTGTGGGCTCCATCGGACATTTTCCATCGGATTTTCCGACACACAAAGTTGGAGAGCAGGAGATAAAATTTTCCGACAACAAAATCCGTTGTCGGAAATTCCGATCGTGTGTACACAAATCCGACGGACAAAGTGCCACGCATGCTCAGAATAAATAAAGAGATGAAAGCTATTGGCCACTGCCCCGTTTATAGTCCCGACGTACGTGTTTTACGTCACCGCGTTCAGAACGATTGGATTTTCCGACAACTTTGTGTGACCGTGTGTATGCAAGACAAGTTTTGAGCCAACATCCGTCGGAAAAAATCCTAGGATTTTGTTGTCGGAATGTCCGAACAAAGTCCGACTGTGTGTACGCCCTATAAGAGTGGAGTTTGAGCAAATTAAAGTGGTTCTAAAGGCAGAAGGTTTTTTACCTTTTAAAGCAGGGGTCAGCAACCTTTTTTTCACTTAAGGGCCGGATTCGATGTATGTAAATGTATGGAGGCCGCATTTACCTGCTAATAAATGAAGATAATAATCTGAACCCCTTTACATTACACAGCTCCCGCACTTATGGACCCCTTTACATTATACAGCCCGCCCTGCATATTACACATGCCCCCCCTGCATATTACACAACCCCCCCCATGTTCTGCTTTAAAAAATTGCGCACACTTGTGGAATAGTGACAAACTACAGAGCTTCAAAATCTCCATAGATGACGCTTTAAACATTTCTATAGGTTTCCAGTTTAGAGTTACAGAGGAGCTCTTGTGCTAGAATTCATGCTCTCGCTCTAACGATCGCGGCGATATCTTACATGTGTGACTTGAACACTGTTTACATTTGCGGTCACGACTTTTATATGCATTCACTTCTGCGCTCGAGCACGGAGAGATGGGCCACTTTAAAGAAAAACATTTTTTTATTTTTACACTGTCCCTTTTTTAAATTTCTGATCACCTCTTTTTTTTTTTTTTTTTTTTTTTTTTTTTTTTTTTGCTATCAGAAGGAATGTAAACATCACTTGTGACAGTAATAGGCAGTGTCAGGTACTCTTTATGGAGGGCTCTGGGGTCTAGAAGACGATCAACTATCAAATTCTGTATTACATGCTGTTCATACTCGCTCACAAGGAGATTAGTTTTCTGTATTCTGCAGAAAACCTGCTGCTCTCTATCTCCAACCTTCTGTTCATGTCCCCAATTCAGGTATTTGGCAACTCTGCACATGCTCCCTTTTCAGTGAATTTCTATGCTGAGCATTTCCTCCCCATCACGTCTGAGCAGCCCATGTGACTGTAGAGTCTCACATGTGGGTGTATACGCAGTGGTAAATGATAGCCTCCTCCCTCCTCCCTAGTAGCTCCTCCTTCTTATGTTTCCCTGCAGACAGGCTGGGAAAGATCTGGGTCACGTGACAGCTGTATATCGATTAGGAAAATTTACGTGTGTGTGGTGTTTTAATAAAAAAAAAATAATAATTGCGGTGTCTTCATCCACATAAAGAAATGGAATGGATTAAAGGGATACTAAACACACACTGTTTAATTTATATGGTTCCCTCTATGGATTAAGATAAAAAAACCTTCTGGGTGCAGTGGCTCTCCTGGGTCTTTCGCTAGTGTCAGGAATACCAGTGAGCCAATGAAGAGAGAGCAGGGAGGTGGCTAAGCTGCGCTCTGTGTGAATAGACAATGTCCATTCACCGGAGCACAGCTCGTGAGTGAGCAAATAGCAAGAGGCTTGCTATTGGGGGCATTCAGTAGGGAGGAGGAGCCAAGAGCACCAGCAGGGGACCCAGTAAGAGGATTGGGACTGCTCTGTACAAAAAAACAACCTTTTATAATCACTTGAATAAGTTAGATGTGCGAAAATTGAAAGTAAGCAGCTACAAAATCTGTAGCTGCTGACTTTTTTATTAAACGGAAACCTACCTGTCCAAGGATCCAGCGCCATCCTCACCCAAGCTGGTGTCTTCACCAGTCTTCGGACCATGGCATACTAACTGTGGGCAGCTGGCTGCGACTCCTTGCGACTTAGCCAACTGCCGCTGCTTGTGCACGAGCTGCGCTGCGCTTTGTGAATGGTCCCTCACACGTCACAGGTCCTAGAAGGTTGCAGATTGGGGGTGTGGGGGGGGGGGAAGACTTCTGCTTGGATTGCCTAGGCAATCCGAGCGGGTACCTGTCAAAACCCGCCCAAAATAAGGTATAATCCTATTATCCAAAGATGGCCAATGGGAGAAGGAAGAAGAGCAGAACCTTCCCTCTTTGGGATGCAGTTCCACTTTATTATCCACGTTGTTGCAAAATCCTAAAAAGAAAAAGTTTTGACATTTTAAAATCCTATTTATTTATTTTTTTCCAATATCATGTTCCCAGGATGATAAGAAGAAGAAAGAGAAAAGTCAACGTGAAAGTGACCCTGATGATGGACATACACTTCATTCACCACTTAGACCTGATTTACCAGCGATATCTGTTCAAGATTCTTCCCTAGTGAAACCAGAAGGTAAAGAAAGATACTATTATCGCTACCCATAAAAAAATTCTCAATATTTATACAGTTATACATTCTGGCAACAGAAGTCCATAATCTGGCTATATGTCACCCTTGAGGTGTTAACTGATTTGTGGTTCATAGTATATCAGAGGGATCAAGCGAGTCTGATACTTTCAATTTGTGCAGTTCATGAAGGCAGGCAGGGACTACCGTTGAGTTCATGATTCGCCCCAATCCACAGCCTGAACTAGAATCTTTTTTTGAAGGACATATCTGATGAAAGCAGAGCAAAGTCTCATGTCATGTGCTTTGTTAGCAGGGGAAAGTGTGGTGTGTTTTCGGTGTGCATATGTTAAACCCTTTTGCTGCCAACAACGTAAGGCATGTTGGTGGAAGCTGGGGGGTTTTACACATATTTCACAAGCTGAATGTTTACTATCCGTTGATAATGTTGCGGCGGTTGTGCAGCCAGCTAATCGCTTCCACGGTCCCTCAGAAGGAGTTTTTAAACCTAGTCTAGGTTCACCTTTTTGGAACCTGTTAAATGTTGCACCCATATTTAGGGGCTAACATGTTCCTAGGCATCCCCTGAGCCCCCTCCCCCTTCTGTGACAGCATGTATTTAACACATTGCAGCTTAACAGTCCTTTACCCAGTATTGACTGCATTAGCTTTCACTTTTCAGGCTAATATTTTCAGCAGGTACCATGTTACTTCCTGTGAATTGAAGCAAACGTACAAATGTTATTGTTCTTTTGTAAACTTCTATTCTCCACCCCATCCTAATGGAGATGAAAAGAAAAAGACATGTTTTAACTCCAGCCTGGGATACAGCAATGACTTCCTCCATATATTCAGTGGAAGAATGAGCATAGCCACCCAGGGACAGGAAGTGTTGTTATTCGCAGGGTTACCAGGTGAATATAAAGGAAATAAATGGGTGTCAGATATCCATTTTTGTTCATTAGATGCAGGGTCTGCTACGTAGTGCTACACGATGGTTGTTATGTACAGCTTCCCTCCCTAAATATGATTCAGCCAGTCAGGCCTGAATAATTAACAATGTGCCCCGTATAGCGTGCAAAAATCCAAATAAGCTCAGGAATGTCAAACCCATTGTAACACTACTGTAGGTTCACATCTGTGCCCTAGGAAATATCTGGCTACCCTTTTACACAGTGCTGCTGACAGGTGGGCCACTTATATGGTTGTGAATGCTCCAGTTATATAGTACTTCCCATTCGCCCTCTTTAGTGCAATCATGCTAAGGTGCTTTAGCTAATATTTTAAAGCAACTCTGCACTGGAACCTTAGATTTAAAGTATATTACTTATTTTTTCTCCCATGTAGAAGAGCAGACTCCACTGCAAGAAGCTTTGAATCAGCTCATCAGGCAGCTACAAAGGTAAGGTGTTCCCAAAACACATTCGAATTTATTTACTAATTGTATAGTGGTGACAATTATTGCAAGGACACTTGCACAATGTTCACATGCAGTGCTTTTTTTTCTGCACCAAAAACACATGGAAGGTAGGTTATATGGGTTTTAATGGCATATTTCCCACCAGTGCAGTGTGTTCCAATGCTTTTCTGTTCTAGAAGAAAAAGTACAACTTTTCTGCCTTTTTTCCTGCACAGAACTATACTGGAACACTGTAAAAAGCATAAAAAATGCATCAAAAACACAACAGACCCCAGTAAAGTGGGAAAAAAAAGGGAAAAGAAAAAAAAAGCATCAGGAATGCATCCAGTAATGCATCAAAAAAACTAGTTAAAACACGCACGTATAAACTCATCCGGATCAGATCTACTTTTTTTTTTTTTTAATTGGGTGTGAAGGCAGAGGGCTTTTTATGTTAGTGCATTCTATGCATTAAGATAAAAAACCTACTGTGTGCCTCTCCCTCCTGATTAGCTGAGGCACAGCCGTGGCGGTATTGGTTCTCGCTGCTGTCAATCAAAGTCAGTAAGCCAATCAGGAAGAGAGGGGGTGGAGCCAAACCACGGCTCCGTGTTTGAATGGACACACAGAGCTGCGGCTTGGCTTGGATGCCCCCATAGCAAGCTGCTTGCTGTGGGGGCACTATACAGAAAGGGGGGGGGCAGGAGTGCCGACAAATGACCCAAGAAGAGGAGGATCTGGGCTGTTCTGTGTAAATCCACTATACAGAGCAGGTAAGTATAACATGTTTATTTAACGACTTCAGTCCCGGAAGGTGTTACCTCCTTAATGGCCAGGCCATTTTTTGAGATATGGCACTGCCCTACTTTAACTGACAATTGTGCGTTCGTGCGATGCTGTACCCAAATAAAATTGATGTCCTCTCTTTTTTTTTTTACCACAAATAGAGCTTTCTTTTGGTGGTATTTGATCACCTCTGTGGTTTTCATTTTTTGTGCTATAAAATTTTGGAAAAAAAAATATTTTTTACTTTCTGCTATCAAACATATCCAATAAAAAAAAAAGTAAAAAAATCTGAATTCTAAATCAATTCAGGCCAATATGTATTCTGCTACATATTTTTGGTAAAAAAAAAAATCCCAATAAGCGTATATTCAGTGGTTTGCGCAGAAATTATCGCGTCTACAAACTATGGGATATTTTTATGGCATTTCTTTATTTGTTTTTTTGTTTTCTACTAGTAATGGTGGCGATCAGCATTCTTTAGTGGGACTGCGACGTTGCGGCGGACAAATCGGACACCTAACTGACACTTTTGACACTTTGGGGAACCAGTGACCTTCGTGAACAGTGTTAAAAATATGCACTGTTACTGTACTAATGACACTGGCAGGGAAGGGGTAAACAGCGGCGATCAAAGGGTTAAATGTGTCCTTAAGGGGTGTTTGCTAACTGTGTGGGGGACGGACTCACTGGATGAACACAGAGGTCTGTGTTCCTGCTTAGCAGGAACACAAGATCACTGTGTTCTTCCCTGTCAGAACGGGCATCTGCCTTGTTTACATAGGCAAATCATCATTCTGCCTCTCTGTGGAGCGATCGCGAGTGGCTTGTATGTTCAATTGGGTGTAGATAATCAACTTGTCCATGGCATACAAAGCCATTTGACTTTTAACTGTGATCAGCTGTGGTCATTTTGATTAGCTCAGCATGAAAAGAGCTGAATCAAAGAGCCAGGAGGAAACTGGTGCCAGGGGCTACCAAGAGGCATACAGCAACTCCTGTAGCAGTTGCAGGAATTTGACAAAGAGTGGTCATTGTGTGCATGTGACAACAATTTTACAAATTCTCCACAATTGTGGCTTGTATAGGAGGGTTGCAAGAAAAAAGCCACTCCTCAAGAAAGACCACATGCAGTCATGACTGAGCTTTGCCAAATGCACCTTGAGGATTCTGAGGCCACATGGAAGAGGGTGTTGAGGCCAAATAATTCAAATTTAGACCAAATCACCAAACAATATGTCTGGCAGAAATCCAATACAGCTCACTATCAAAATAACACCGTTGTGGTGGTTATATCCTGTTATAGGGGTGTTTCTCTGCAGCAGAGACTGGAGCACTTGTCAGGATGGGGAAAAAAATGGATGTGGCAAAATATTGTTAAATTCTTGAGGAAAATCTGTTGCCCGTTGTCAATGGGAAGAAGGTTTACCTTCCAACATGACAATGACCCAAAGCGCACAGCAAAAATGGCCACATAGTGGTTGAAGGAGAAAAAGCTGAATGTCTTTGCAAGGCCTAGTCAGAGCCCAGACCTAAACCCCACTGAAAATCTGTGGAATAACTTAGAGACTGCAGTCCACAAAAGGTAGAGACATATCCCAACAGACTAAAGGCTGTAATTAAAGCAAAAGGTGGTTCAACAAAATACTGACACAAGGAGGGGGGGAGGGGGGCTCCCCATACAACAGAAAAATACTGGAGAGCACATACAAGACCAGTCACCCTGCACAAGTGTAGAGAACAGCAGACTGGCCTTAGTTACAGGAAACTCCTGCACAAATCTGTGCACAAATCCGATTTCACACTAGAATACTGCACAGATCTGCAAGACATGCAGGCCACACATTCATGTAAGAATACACATGCCTCATGAGGTACTATGCGCTGTTGTCAGTCTTCTGACATTAGTGCAGTTATCACAGAAAAAAAAAATATTGCATATGCTTTGAGAAATAAGATATGCACTGGGTTAGAAACCATGTTCATTGCTGTTGCCAGTGGAAATAGCCCCTGCAAATATTTAAAGCATATCTGGGTAAAAAAATGGGGTCTAAAAAAAGTGCGGAAACTTTTTGAAGAACTCTCATATGCACCATTTCTCATGTTTCATCTCTCTGAAAATGCAGCAAGAACAGAAAAATTCCAGTTTTTCTGCCAAAAATCGAATGTGCTCCTAACTTGTGTGGCTGACAATGTAGTGCCTTTTTCTGTGCTGAAATCCCAACCAGCATTGTCCGTCTTACTTGATTATAAATACTCTGCCTTCACCCCACCCCTCTCTGTCCCACTCCAGGTGCATACATTGATTTTTTTTTTTTTTTTTTTCGCCCAACAAAACAATATTGCTGCTTTTTGTCTTCTAAGAATCTGCTCACACACTGTAGGGAAAAGGTGCTTGGGGGATGTAGATCTGGGAGCTTGCCTACATTAGTAAGAACTTGATCTCTCAGCAGCTGCCCTTGCAAGAATTATACAAGCCTGGTGATGATGTTTCTCAGTACAAAAACAATAACAAATAAAACTGGGACATGTTCTAGAGGGGGAGAGGAAGGAAGGTTTGTGGGTAAATTTGTGCTGCACTAGCAATATCCAGAATTGGTGTATCATTACTGTGCAATAAATACCAATATAGATACAAAATATGCAAAAAAATAATAATGTGATATAAACTGTATCCAATCTCTTGGTGTATCGATTTTTCCTGTGCAATATGTGCCAACATAAATACAGAATGTGCCAATATACAATAATGTGATGTATTCATATAATTCTTCTTATGATAGTCCAAATATATATCCCGTGCTTCAGTGTAATCTAGTAATTGATTAATGGTGTTAGGATACAGATGAAACCTTTTTAAACTTCACAGATCCTCAAAAACCGTGCTTATTTTAGTTTAATATTTCACATTTATATTGGGAGACAGCAGTGTGCAAAATCTAGTACCACATACAGCAGGCAGTCCGAATTCATAATTTACTAAATATAGTAGAGTACCTTCATTCTGATTTCTTAAGTTGAATGCACTTTACAAGTGTCTTTATTATTTTTTTGTATTTACACGTATGAAAACTCACTCTAATTATTGTATATCCATTTAATACTTTTTTTTTTAATTTACACAGAAAGGACCCCAGCTCTTTTTTTGCATTCCCTGTTACAGATTTTATTGCTCCTGGTTACTCAATGATTATTAAACACCCAATGGACTTCAGCACAATAAAGGAAAAGATTAGGAACAACGCATATGACTCAATAGAAGAACTTAAGGTATGGAAGGGTTACAATATTTGTAGGTGGTTGTCATGAAAAGTCTCCACTAAATAAGAAAATATAAACTTTTTGAGTGTGGAACAGTTTATATCATTGTTTAAATAAGGTTGCTAATATTCAGAATACTTGATCATCTAAGCTATATACCAGTAAGGTGTTTATACTTGCCCTGCAGGCGGAGGAAGCAGTGTTATGCCTGTACAGAATCCCAGCATTACATTATCGCGTAACATGGAGGACTGTAAGAGAAGGTCCTAATGGTTCATTGGCATAAACCCTTAGTAAATCAGACCATTGTTACATAATCTATTTTAAAAATGACCCTCCAGTTTAACCAACAGAGGGGGAAAGAAAAAACACACAAATTAAAAACCTCCATATACACAATGCTAAACCTGTCTGTTGATCCAGAGGAAGGCAAAAAAAAAAAACAATAAACCTCTTTTCTTCCAGACGTAAAGAGTGCCCCCATGTCCTCTGTAATGACCCTAAAGTGAATAACTTAACATCAAGTTCACTTTATGGACCACTCATGTATTTATACGTGTTGATCATATCTCCCCTTAACCGGCTCCAGACCGCCGTCCACACATTTACTGCGCCAAGGTGGCCCGGCTGCATGAAACGACGTACCTGTACGTCGTTTCGTGCAGTAGCTCTGGGAGGAGGGGGGGCACGCTCATTGGCCAGAGGGGGAGCCAATCAGCGTGTCCGGCGGACCTGATGTCTGCCGGCCACCCGCGATCATTCCCGGAAGAGGCAGAATGACGATCTGCCTATGTAAACAAGGCAGATTGCCATTCTGTCAGAGGGAAAGAGAGAGATCTTGTGTTTTATGCTAAGCAAGAACACGGATCTTTCTTTCCCCAGTCAAACCATTCCCCACACAGTTAGAAAGCACCCCCCTAGGGACATGCTTGACTCTTTGATCACCCCTGATGATGCTTCCCTGCCAGTGTCAGTACAGTAACCGTGTATGTTTTTAGCACTGATCACTGTAAAAATGTCAAGTGTCAGTTGTCCGATTTGTATGTTGCAGTCCCGCTAAAAATCCCTGATCGCCACCATTATTAGTTAAAAATAAATAAATAAATACATAAAAATATCCCATCGATTGTAGACACTATAACTTTTTTGCGTAAACCAATCAATATACACTTATTGGGATTTTTTTTTACAAAAAATATGTATAAAAATACATATTGGCCTTAATTGGTGAAGAAATTCGATATAATTTTTTTTTTTTTTTTTTTGATATGTATTCTAGCAGAAAATTAAAAATATATATATTTTTTTTTTTCAAAATTGTCGCTCCTTTTTCTTTTGTGTTTAGCGCAAAAAAAAAAACAAAAACCGCAGAGGTGATCAAATACCACCAAAATAAAGCCCTATTTGTGGGGGGAAAAAGGACATCAATTTTATTTGGGTACAACATCACATGACAGCGCAATTGTCAGTTAAAGTAACGCAGTGCCGTATCGCAAAAAAATGGCCTGGTCATGAAGGGGGTAAAACCTTCCGGGGCTGAAGTCGTTAATCTCCTCATCTCAAGAACGAATAAATTAACTTCCTCTAATCTTTCCTCATAGCTGAGGTCATCAATGCCTCTTGGATTGCTGCTTTTTCTCCAGTTCCCTAATATCCTTTTTTGTGAACTGGTGCCCAAAACTGAACTGCATATTCCAGATGAGGTCTTACTAATGACTTATGCAGGGGCAAAATTCATGCTCTCTCCCCCAATGTGTAAGATGGATGCATAGTCTTAGCCCTCAAGTGCATAACTTTACATTTATCAACATTAAACCTTATTTGTCACACAGTTGCCCAGTTAAACAGTGCATTGAGGTCTGCTTGTAAGTTGGAGACATCCTGTAAGGACATTATTCCACTGCGTAGCTTGGTGTCATCTGCAAACATTATACATTTATCACTGATAAATTTAGACCATTCAGAGTAAGAATGCCATGCAGATCTGCCAGTGTATCTGTGTACCCACAGATCCCGTACGGACAAGCAGATACAATCTGACAGAGAGAATGAACTACCATCGTGTCCCACAGTGCCATGGTAGTTCATAGGACACTGTGAATGAGTGACGTGGCCGAGCGGGCAGAGTCCCACTCAGCCACGTTTTTTTGGGTTTTTTTTATCTTTTTTTTTTTTTTTTTTTTTTAAACTGTGACAGTTAGGGGGGGGGAGATCTGCTCATAACATATTACATGTTTGAATCTGAATATGGGTGTAACATTATGAAAGTGAACTTGTGCTTTAAAATTCATATTTATTTTCAGTGCCAAAATGTCCCTTGCCAGGCTTTCAGCAACAAAAACAATCATGCAGAGTTCAATATTGCTATTGCTACTCAGTAGGTCCATTTTAGAAAAATACGATCATTACCATGTTCAGTAGGGGCGGACTGACATCTTAAAGAGGTTGTAAGACAAAGGCATAATGAGCTAATATGCATTGCTTACTAACTCATTATCAAATACCTTAGAACGAAGCCCTTCAGGGGTGCCCGCACACCACTGAGACGGCTGACATCTTTTCAAGTGTTTCTTCGGGGTTTGCGGGCTCCGTCGCTGTGAGTGAGTGATGACGTCACTCCGGCACATGCACGGTTTAGGTGATATTCAGAGTGCATGCAGCCGATGATGTCATCGGCACGGGCTCTGAAGGTCCGGCATGGTAAGCCAGACGTTCAGAGCGCATGCGCCGATGGCGTCATCGGCTGCATGCACTCTGCATATCTCTTAAACCGTGCAAGTTTAGGAGTAATTCACAGTACCTAGAGGTAAGCCTTATTATATGTGATAAACGCTCACACCAAAGATTTGAATAACTGATAATGTGAAGTTGCAGCAGCTGTTTCAAATCTAATGATTGATAATTGATAGTGATTCACAAAAAACATATTCCCATGAACAAACAGCGCTTGCTAATATTTGGCAGCATTAAACTCCTTAAATAATTTGTGTATACCACAAAAACAAAAAAAAACACAAAAGCATGTAAATTGGTGTTCATAAGTCCTATGGCGGTTAATATGAAGAAAACCGTATTTTCCAGATTACAGGCTCCTGCCGTGTAAATCCCACACTGAGTGACTTGTTGTTCAATGTGCTCCCAAACAAACACCTCGTGAAAGTAGAGTGAAGGTTCCCACTCATCGAATGTAGTTGACCCTCAGTGTCATATAACAAGAGGAGGCAAAATGGGCTTAAGCGGTCTCCGTGACCAGGAAATCCACCAACCGGCTCCAATCGATCCCTCCTTACCACAATTCGTAACTCCAAAGATGAGTCTTGTGGCAATCGGAAAAAAACAGGCTCCACATAGCGTAAAAACAGCTTGACCCTATTAAAAGCTTTTAGGCAGGTTCAGCATACAGAAATATACTTTGCAGAACCTTCCTGTGCAGGCATTCATAACAGCACATAGAATACCTATAAAACCGCTCAGGTGTATTGGCGTGCGTTCCACCTAGAGCTCTGCATATTGCAACGTGCCTCCTAGCTTGACGCGTTTCGTCATCAGATATGACCTCATCAGATGCTTAGGGTCACAGTGCGTAACCCCTTCTTATATACCATATTTGCTCTTGCTATTTGTGCAAATGGATGGGATAGTATCAATGAGTGGATGCGCAGATCAAATTGCATTCTCGGGCAACAATGCTATACATTAATAGATTATAATTCAAACCCTGACAAATCTGAGGGAACAGGGTTTGGGACTTTACATGAAACATGCAGCCAGGGAGACATCTCAGCATATTACTGCGGTAGTGTTTGTTAAATAAACCAACAATAATGACCATATTTGTAAACATAGTAACCAATCATTGTAAATGTGGGGACCTGTGACGTGCCCCACAGTTACAATGGCGGCGCCGCAGAGAGGAGGGGGAGATGAGCGGGGCTTCATTCCCCCACAATGCTGGACCCTGGGACAGGTAAGTGTCCGATTATTAACCACTTCCTGTTCTGCCTATAACAGAATGATGGCCGGGAAGTGGTTCTGTTATCCTGATCACGTGATCAGCTGAGACCAATCACAGCTGATCATCGCGAGAACCAGGAAGTGCCGGTAAATGGCATTCCTCGGTTTGCTCTGACAGGGAGAGCCAATCAGCTGCTCTCCATGTCAGAGGGGGGTCTGTGCTGATAATCAGCACATTGATTATCAGCATGTGCCAATCAGCTGCCAATCAGTGCCCCAATATAAGTCTGCCAGTGCCCATCACAGTGCCAATTAGTGCCCAGCATTAATACCTGTCAGTACCTGCCCAACCAGTGCTGCCCATCAGTGCCATCTATTAGTGACCATCAATGCCACCTGTCAGTGCCCATCAGTGCCACCTGTCAGTGCCTCCTGTCGGTGCCTATCAGTGCCCATCAATTCTACATATCAGTGCCGCCTCATCAATGCCGACTCATCAGTGCCCGTCAGTAAAGGAGAAAACAAAATGTTATAACAAAAACGAAGAAAAACTTTTTTTTGTTTTTTAAAATGTCGGTCTTTTTTAGTTTGTTTAGCAAAAAATTAAAAACGCAGAGGTGATCAAATACCACCAAAAGAAAGCTCTGTTTGTGGGAAGAAAATGATAAAAATTTAGTTTGGGTACAGTGTTGTGTGACCGCGCAGTTGTCATTTAAATTGTGACAGCACTGAAAGCTCAAAACTGTCCTTAAATAAAATGTTATACGCGTTTATATTAATTTTCACTAGGAAAGCTTTTAAACTCTCATTACTCTTCCGTATTATTATTATTATTATTATTATTATTATTATTATTATTACGTCATGTATATACCTCTTATAAACCTCCATCTCTCTGCGCATATCTAGCCCCCATAGCGACCCCCTTGTGTTGACAGAAAAAACTTCAAAAAAAAACCGGCTGGACCGGTTTGAATTGTGACCTCTCATTTAAGGTCCATTTCACTGCTCTTATAGCATCATCCTGATGTATGTTCATGTAGAGCGACTCCCCTAGTCTGGAATTTATGCCACTGATTATGGGTCTCCGGGTGATTCTGGTAGTCTGGTTCTTATGAACCTTGGAGATTTGGTAGATTACTGGTATTTTCGGGGTATCGGGCATACGATATCTAAACTCCCTTTTTATTTAAAATCCCCCTTTTTTATGGGCTTTTTTAATTTTAGTATTTTTTTTAATTCAATTTTTACAGTACAAGCAATGTATATACACAGTTGTTTACAGAGATGTTATTGCATGAATTATCACAAAAGAGATGGGCTGCACTTTGAAACAGGAGAAAGATATGCAGAGCTGGTAAAGTACATCACATTAGGATATGAGTTCGGAAGTAGTAGGTTTCAACAGTGCTATTTAAGGAGATCCTGGGGGGAAGAAAAGGGATTGGGGGGGGCAGGGGGTGAAGGAAGGACCTCATCAACTTTGCTAAGATCACAAAACTCAAACAATGGTTAGACATTCAGAACATCATTGCTGTATTACACTTTTGCTGGGCAAGTCCAACAGCAATCTCTTAATGGTCATCCGCCACTACCGTGCCCCAGGCATCTATCCATCCCGACCATATTTTGTCAAATTTGCTAGGGCAATTTCGGTTGGCATAGGTAAGCTTATATAATGGCAGCACCGAGTTTAGTGTTAGGCGCCATGAGGACACCCTTGGAGGCATATTGTCTTTCCAATGGAGGAATATCTCCCTACGTGCATAGAAAGTAGCATAAGTCAGGAATAGCCTAATATATTTACCCCTTACCCTAGAGTCAAAAATATTCTCCTGATAGATCTGGGATGTCCAATTTCCACTTAGCTAGGGTTTTTTCAAGTTTCTTTGGAGGGGCTATGGACAAGTGGAAGTACAGGGAGAAAAGGGGTTTATCTAGTCCCTCCACAGGGTCTGATCCCAGTATGATTTGTGCTTGAAACTGTTTCCCATACGCATGTCGAAGCTGGTAGTATCGAAACAACATCCATCCCGGTAATGCATAGGCACTTTTTAGATCAGAGAAGGATCTCAGTTTACCCCCGGTAACTATATGCTTCAATTTGACTATACCCTTCCTTGCCCAGACCTGGGGGCCTGGGACGGTGTTCAGATGTGGTAGATTGGGATTGCCCCAGAGAGGAATGTGGGGAGAGAACATCTCAGGAGAGCTAAAATGGCTTTGTTCCATACAGTGATGGTTGTGCGCATCAGCTCCGTGATGCCAGTGTGAGATCTCGCCCCCCTGAATACCACATTGCTGAGAGAGGAGTATGAGCCCATTATGGCTGCCTCCAAGGTCACTGCTGGGTTGTCTTGTAATTGGGAAAACCACTATCTGACCATCACCAGGACAGCCACCCAGAAGTAGATTTGAAAATTTGGTAGGGACAGGCCCCCCTGGGTGACGGGTAGCTGAAGGGTGGCAACAGCTAGTCGTGGGGGTCTTCCGTTCCAAACAAAGGAAGATATTATACTTTTTATTTCGGCGAGAATGAAGCCGGTGGAATCAAAGGGGCATTTCGAAAAAGGTAAAGGAATTTGGGGAGATAAATCATTTTAACTAAGTTTACCCTACCTACTGGTGATTAATTTAGTATTTTACATCTGGATCTATATTGTAATGTAGGCTTACACTTTAATTTTTCATATGTAGTGGTGTCATTAGGTTCCTTCTTATAATCCTTTTTTCAAAAATTCTCAAAGTAGAGGAAAGCCGCACCCAGTCTTCAATTGAATTCAATCGATGTGGTCATCCCACTGACCAAAATATAAGAAAAAGTCCAGGAGATTGCTGCACTTAAAATTTCTTTATTGAACCAAAGTTCAAACAAACATTACATAATGTGTAAAAGTTCATTACATTTCGGGCTCACAAGCTTACGCCCTTCTTCGGATCAAACACACATCTAAAGTCAGAGCTACACACATGGCTTAAACACCATCATTTCACTCATTTATTGTTTGATCAGTATAGCAATTATTTAGTCCCAGGTCTGAAATTTAATATCTTGTATAGTAATAGGGAGATCTCATTTTTGGATACATTACTGAAAATAAATGGTACAAACATAGAGAGTGATCTGTTTATAAAAAATACTGATCGTAATCCATTATTACACTACAAGAGTTTTCACCCCCCATGGGGTGTTTAATTTGATACCTAGGAGCCAACTGTATAGGGTTTAAAGAATTCTTAGTGATCCACATCAATGTGAAGTAAGACTAAATGAAATGGAAACCAGGCTTGTCAAGCGGGGTTATCCAGTTTCATTAGTTTAAAAGGGAACGTACACATTTAGCAGATAATAGGCATCACCATAGAAATGATAGGAGAATTCCATCTGTGTCACAGTATCATCTGTATTCACAATATCCTTAAGAAACAAGAGAGAATTATCCGATTATTAGTGAATTCCAAGCTCCCCCCTTATCCTCATATAGAAAGGGTTGAATATTAAGGGATTGATTGGTCAGATCTGACCAATATATCCCTCCTAGCCAATTAGTAACTTTTTTTTTTTTTGGGATCCCATAACACAGGGTCATACCCGTGTCTATCTTGTATACAGTGTAACTCCATGATAAAAGGCAAGAGTATATCCCATCTACATAAGGGGTATGATATTAAAATCAAAGGTTACTACACTTGCCAATCGTTATCGTGTAATATATGCAATGGAATGTCCATGCGGGTTACTTTACATCGAAGAGACCATTCAGAGAGTTAAAGACAGGATAGCAAGGCATAAATATTCAATCAGTAACAAATTGGTAATGTTGCCTTTAGCGAGACATTTTTTGGAGAAAGGACATTCAATATTAAAATATATATTATTTACATTTTTTTAGCAGAGACCCTAGAGAATGAAATGGAAATCGTTGCAATATTTTATGTCGCACGGTATTTGCGCAGCGGTCTTTCAAACGCCATTTTTTTGGGAAAAAATACACTTTCATGAATTAAAAAAAAAACCAAAACGGTAAAGTTAGCCCAATTTTTTTTTTTTTTTTGTAGAATGTGAAAGATGTTACACCAAGTAAATAACATGTCATGGTTTAAAATTGCACACTGGAATGGCGACAAAATACGGTACTTAAAAATCTCCATAGGCAACGCTTTAAAAATTTCTACAGGTTACCAGTTTAGAGTTAGAGGAGGCCTTGTGCTAAAACTTTCGCTCTAACAATCGCGGTGATACCTCACACGTGTGGTTTGAACATTGTTTACGTTTGCGGTCACGACTTACGTATGCGTTTGCTTCTGCACGCGAGCACGGAAGGATGGGGCGCTTTTGCTTTTTATTTATTTATTTTATTTTTTTACATCGTCCCTTTTTAAAAAAAAAAAATATAAAAATATATTTCTGTTCACTTTTATTGCTGTTAGAAGGAATGTAAACATCCCTTGGGACAGTAACAGTCAGTGACAGTTACTCCTTTATGGAGGGATCTGGGGTTTATAAGACCCCAAATCCCTCCTTTGAACTTAAAAGCTTTCAAAACGGCAAGTTTGGCTTTTTTGCATACTGACATTTTTTTTTTACATTTGGTGCCTATAAGTCTTCTGTAAACCGGAAGTAGTGTCAAGACATCGCTTTCGGGTTACTAAATCCAAGACCCGATCGAAGCCGACTTTGGCTTCGTTTGGGTCTCTGGCCAGCCAGGAGACATGCTGGCTGGTCGCTCGGGCCTTCTAGTGGGATGGGAGAGCATGAGCGCGCTGCAGGAGGGGGGGCGGGGGGGGGAGTCCCCTCCCTCCCTCCCTCCCTCCCTCCATCTCCTTGGGGTAACAGCCGAGTGGCTTCTTAGCCGCATCGGTTGTTCCAAAAATGGTTGACCACCAGCTATAAAAAAAAAAAAAATGGACAAGGGAGATGCGTGCAGCTGCAGGTATCGCCCTGGTACAACCCCTTCAGGCCAAGGCTGCATATTTGCGTATGGTTGGTCTGAAGGGGTTCAGGCTAGCTTAGGTTTGTTTACAAACTGTACAGTTTGAAAATGCTGAAGCCCGGTTCACACATGGGCGGCACGACTTGCAGGTCGCCTCAGCGAGGCGACCTGCAAACGACTGCCGGGGCGACTTGCGAGATGACTTCTGCATAGAAGTCTATGCAAGTCACCCCAAGTCGCCCCCAAAGTAATACAGGAACCTTTTTCTAAGTCGGAGCGACTTGCGTCGCTCCGATTAGAACGGTTCCATAGCACAGAACGGGAGGCGACTTGTCAGGCGACTAGGTCGCCTGACAAGTCGCCCCAGTGTGAACCGAGCCTAACAACTTAGTGGGCTTTATTATGTTATAGCTGTATTAAACTTCACATGAGTGGGGAACAGCAAAGATTGATTGATAAGGATATGTGCTTTCCAGATATAGTACCTCCTAATAGTTAGCAGGGTGCACCTGTGCACAATCTGACAGCTGCCAGCACATATCCTTGCCTGCTGCTAGCTGTGATATGTGGCTTATTGCAAAAATACACATTTTTTTAAACCATCCAACTGGATTTCATATTGTCCTGCAAATCCATTTTGCACCCACCACCATCCCAAAACCTAATGTGTATTTTATGCAGCAGTCTCAATTTGCTGCTGTTTGGTACAACACTACAAGCTCCAACGTACTGATTTATAAACTTTTCATAACTTTTCATAGGAAAACTTCAAGCAAATTTGCCACAATGCCATGATTTACAACAAGCCTGGAACCATTTATTTTAAGGCTGCCAAAAAGCTGCTGAACTCTGGAATGAAGATCCTTAGTCAGGTACAGACTTTATTTGCTATTCCTGAACCTGTGAATTATTCTGAGTCCCAAAATTTTTAGGTGTGCAGCTGTGGCTTAGAGCTAGATTTAAACACCTACTGCTTATGACATTTACTTCAGCTCTTTGGAAATACATAGTCCAGAGAGTGAAGGGTTAAGCACAAGCTGATGGCTGTCTCTAATCCTTTTTTAGTTCAGGTTTGTCCTACTATTGGTGTAAATTAAATTTTGTGTGTGTGTGTGTGTGTATATACATATACACACACATAGAGATAGAGATATATATATATCTATCTACACTTTTCATAAGGGATATTGTTTTTTCCGTTACTTTGTCATGGTGTCATTGGTCACCAGAACAAATAGAGAGTAAGTGGTTGATTTACTAAAGGCAAAAAGGCTGTTCACTTTGCAAGTGAATTTGCACTCTGCAAGGACATTTTTCCAAGAGTTTAGTGAGAGGTGAAGCTGCACTTGCAACGGAACAGGCTATTTTCCTTTAGTAAAGCAAACAATAAATCTAAACCGGGTCACCATACATGTTGCAATCTGACTATAAATTTTTTTTGTACATCCACTAACAAGTATGTGGAAAAAAGGGCCTGCATGATTTGATACAATTTGATTGGATAAACTAGATGGGGTCTAATATTACATTTACAATATATTATATTAGTTTTTGTAAATCTAATGTTGATTGTACAAAGATTGTATGGTCAGTTTGTAAGGTATATGGTGAGCCTAAAGTTGGCCACCCCTGCTTGACAAGTCAATTCTTTGACCGACTTCTGAGGGGCATGCTGGAAAATTCTCCTCGATCAGCGGCTGCAGATACTGGTTGGTGTATTTTGACAGTTGTGAGTTCAAGGGGGGATTCCTCCACCACCTTGTTTGTGTGGATGGAGGAACCTGTTAGATTTTTTTATTTTATTCAGCCCGCTGGCTAAATGGGGAAAAAAAAACAACAACTTCTTTAACTCAACGGACACAAAGAGTGGTAAAATCCTGACAAAAATGAAATTGGCTTTAGGTGCAGTTTACAAATAACCTAGCTTATGACACTCATGGTTGTGTATCGTAAACAATTGATTACGTTTGTCTGCTCTATTCAATACAGGAGAGGATCCAGAGTTTAAAACAAAGTATAGAGTTTATGGCGGATCTTCAGATTGGTGGGAAGGACAAAGATAATCCAGATTATAAGGGAAATGTGGAAAAAATGGAGGAACCCAAGGAAGAATCAATGGACACCAGTGACTTTGCTGCCTTCAAGACGCCAGCCAAAGATTTTAAAAGGTATGTGTGTCTGGGTCATCCTCTTGGGCAACACACACCTGGGCAGTGTCTATGCCCACAATTACCTGGACAAGAACAATGCTCTCAGGTAGCTAGATAGGTTGAAGCATTGAATTACCCTGGATGTTTTGTGTCCTCCAGTGCTCTTTTGGAAGAGAATACAGTAAATTAGTAACCCAGGATACCATATTGAAGCCTGAAGAGGGGTGGGGGTTAAAGCTGAATTCTAGGAATTCAGCAACGTTGCAATTAGTGCAGGGACACTATCAGTTAAAGCGGAGGTCCACCCTAAAAAAATATTTATACATTAACAATTTCTTTGAAATAAATTAAAAAACAGAAACCCCTGTTGCTATGCAATCTTCCTAATCTGCCTCTTCCTATTCCGCGGAGCTGTTCGGTTACTTCCTCTTCGGTGAGCTGCCCCGCTACCTTCTGGGACAAGTGTGTGTCCCAGAAGACAACAGGGCCATTCACAAAGCGCCGCGTGACTCGCGCATGCGCAGTAGGAAACTGGCAGTGAAGCCGCAAGGCTCCACTGCCTGTTTCCCTTAGGATGGATGCACCGGCACCCGATCCGATGGACAGATCGGCCTCGGAGGGCCAACATCGCGGGCTCGCTGGACAGGTAAGTGCCCTTATTAAACGTCAGCAGCTACAGTGTTTGTAGGTGCTGACTTTAAAAAATAATAATAAATGGCTAGAACACCACTTTATATCCAATTTGGTGCCTATCACCTCCAGGACTTATCTTTATATGTGACAGGTTTATTGCACTCCTAGAGGAGACATTACATTTACTTAAATGTGTTAACAAAAAAAATCAAAATGCAAAAATATCAGTTTTGTATTGGGTCTTTTTTGTAGGTAACTATATTTGAAAAGGACTATTAAAGCCTATTACGTTTAACCACTTGATCTCTGGAAGATTTACCCCCCTTCATAACCAGGAAATTTTTTTGCTTTTTGCCACTGCATTACTTTAACTGACAAGTGCGTGGTCATGCAACGCTGTACACCAACAAAATTTTATATTGTTTTTTTTGCCACAGATAGAGATTTTTTTTTTCTTTGGTGACATTTTTTTTTTTTGTGCTATAAATGAAAAAAGACTGAACATTTTGAAAAACGAACACTTTCTGCTATAAAACTTATCCAATTAAAAAAAAAAAGTTAAATCTAATTTCTTCATAAATTTTGGCCAATATGTATTCTTCTATATATTTTTGGTTAAAAATGTTATACCAGTGGTGGCGATCGGCAGGACTGCGAGATTGGGGCGGACAATCTGACACTTTGTGGGAACCAGTGACGCTATTGTAGTGATCAGTGCTAAAAATATGTGCTGTCACTGTACTAATGACATTGGCTGGGAAGGTGTTAAACATCTAGCGTGATCAAAGGGTTAAATATGTGTCTAACCAGTGATTTTGTGTGTACTATGTGGTGCTTTCACCAAGGGATGTGCTGTTTTTTTTCCCTGCTTTACACTTTGTAGGGAAACCAAATCCAGCACATCCCTGCTGACAGAACAGAGCTCTGCCTTGTCTTTCTCCTCGCCGATCAGCGGGTGCTGGCAGTCATCCATTGGCTGGCCCCCTGATGAACGGTTTGTGCTTTGTCTAATCACAGAACAGCCAGGTCGCCAGCGGGGAAGTACCCTACCTGGAAGTGCTGCATCACGTACTAGGTACATGACCTGGCGCAAGAGAGCAACTCTGTCACCGTATAACTAACTAGGTTATGCGGTCAGCAAGTGGTTAATATCAAAAGATTAACCCCTTAGTGACAGAGGGTAAAACAATGTTAATGCCTGAACACAATTTTGAAACTTTCACATGCGTTAGTAAATCTGTATCATTACTACAACTTTGCATATCCAGGTGAATTATACCATGTATTTTTCAGGACTTTCGTTTGATGGTAAAGGGGTAATAATTATCCCCTGATTCTTATTTTTTATTTTATTTTGTAATGTATTATTCAAGAAAACTGGCCAAAATAGTAAACAAAAGATCTTTTTTTTTATTATTTAAATGTAGCTGTATATTTCTTGCTATTACTATAACTAGCCACCAAAGGACAACCCAAAATAAATTTTTGTTCCTGAGGATCACGGCGATACTAGTGACTGATACTAATTTTAATAAATCCTACCCAAAATATACTGGCCCTGACCTTTTGACCCTAACACTAACCCTGGCACTGACCTAGATCAAACCTTGATCTAGCTATTTTTTTTTTCTTTCTTTTTGTAATACAGTGTATCTATCTCCGTTCAGAAGAGAAAAGAAAATGCAGGGGTGGGCTATACAGTGACTGATCACTGCGATAACCAATCAGAGGCTATCACAGCAATCAGGTGACCAGAACCGGAAGCTCCCAGCACAAAGATGTACGCAAATATGCAGCCTCACAGCTAAAGACCCACTTATGTGAGGCTACATATATGTGTACAGTTGGTGGGAAGGGGTTAATAGACGTATATAATATTGTATATACTTTGCACTGTTATTTCTCTTAACCAGTTAAAGACCACCCACCACATATATACTGCGGCAGGGAGGCTGTATTGCGCGAAACAAAGTACCTGTACATTGTTTCATGCAATAGTGTGGGCGTGTGTGCCCGCTGCATGGAGGAGGAGCCGATATGCGTGTCCAGCAGACTCTGTGTCCGCCGGCTACCCGCAATCTCTTCACAGAGAGGCAGAAAGGGAATCTGCCTATGTAAACAAGTTCTGAGCGGGGAGATCAGTTTCTAGTAATCAGGAACAGCAATATTTATAGTCTTCCTGTCAGCACTTCTCCCATACACTTAAAAACAGAACCCTTTGCTCACCCCTGTAGTTAACCCCTTCCCTGCCAGTGACATTTATACAGTGACAGTGTCACTGGTCCCCAAAAAGTGTCGTTTGGGGTCAGATTTGTCTGCCGCAATGTCGCAGTCCCGCTAAAAATCACTGATCGCTGTCATCAGTAAAAACAAAAAAAACAAAAAATAAAAGTCCATAAATCTATCCCATAGTTTGTAGACGCTATAACTTGCACAAACCAATCAATATACCGTATATACTCGAGTATAAGTCGAATTTTTCAGCACATTTTTTTGTGCTGAAAGTGCCCCCTCGACTTATACTCGAGTCAAGCACTTTTCTGCAGCAAAAAATTTCATTTTCCGAACTGATTTTGGGGCCCCGTATCTCAGGGTCACTTGGTGCTAGAAACCCCAAATTTGGTATGCAAACCCAGTGGACCTGGTACCACAACATATCCAAAGTTGAAGTTCCTAGCACTAGGTGGTCCAGAGATACGGGTCCCCAAAATTGGTTCGGAAAATGTCATTCTCTGCTGCAGAAAAGTGCTTGACATTTTCTGAACCGAATTTGGGGCCCCATATCTCAGGGCCACTTGGTGCTAGGAACCCCAAATTTGGTGTGCAAACCCAGTGGACCTGGTACCATAACATATCCAAAGCTGGGGTTCCTAGCACCAAGAGGCCCTGAGATGCGGGGCCCCAAACCTGGTTCAGAAAATGTCATTCTCTGCTGCAAAAAAGTGCTTGACATTTTCTGAACCGATCTTTGGGGCCCTGTATCTCGGGGCCACTTGGTGGTAGAAACCCCAGCTTTAGAAATTTTATGGTGCTAGTTCCACTGGGTTTGCACACCAAATTTGGGGTTCTTAGCACTAAGTGGCCCCGAGATACGGGGCCCCAAATTCGGTCAACTGTGTCTATCTGCAGCAATGTCATTTCGGGACCCTTTGGGTTCAGAGACCCCAAATTTTGGCTGCAGCTAGGGGGCATCTAGGAACCCTTAACTACCGAGTTTGAAGTTCAGGGGACCTGTGGCTGCAAATGGGCACAGTGAGACATGCAAATGGGCACAGTGATGCTGCAAATGGGCATTGTTGACCCTCTTTTCCACTTACAGTACCTGTGCATTTCTCACCCTCGTCTTATACTCCGGTCAATAAGTTTTTCCCATTTTTTTTTTTTTTGTGGTAAATTAGGGCCTCGACTTATACTCGGAACGACTTATACTCGAGTATATACGGTACGCCAATTGGGATTTTTTTTTTACCAAAAATATGTAGCAGAATGCATATTGGCCTAAATTGCTGAAGAAATTTAGTTTTTTTTACTTTCTGAAAAAAATTGCCGGTCTTTTGTTTATAGTGAAAACAATAAAAACCGCAGGGCTGATCAAATACCACCAAAAGAAAGCTCTATTTTTGGGGGTAAAAAAAGGACATTTTATTTGGGTACGGTGTCGCACGCCCGGGCAATTGTCAGTTAAAGTAACACAGTGCCGTATCGCAAAAAATGGCCTGGTCATAAAGGGGGTAAATCCTTTCCGGGGCTGAAGTGGTTAAACAGGGCCACAGAGTATACACCAATCAGCCATAACTTTCTAACCACTAGCAAGTTAACCTCTTCACACCCGCGCTATAGCCGAAAGACAGCTGCAGCGCGGACGCTAATTGCCTGAGGCCGTCCCTGGACGTCCTTCTGTTTACTTCCGCTATGCGCGCTCCCGCGGGCGCGCATCGGGGAAGTTCTGTGCTGGCCGTGTCTCCTAAACATATGAGATCATCTCTCATTGCCGGCTCTTCCTCCTCACACAGAGACAGCGTGTAAGGAGGGAGAGCAAACTGCTGCAGCGGTAAGTGTAAAAAAAGAAAAAAAAGTGTCCCCACTACCATCTGTTCCTGCCATCTGTCCCCACTGTCATGTCTCTGCCATCTGTCCCCACTGTCATGCCCCTGCCATCTGTCATCAGTGCCACATATTAGTGCCATCTGTCAGTGTCACGTGCCATCTGTCATCAGTGCCACGTATTAGTGCCACGTATCTGTGCCATCTGTCATCAGTGTCACGTATTAGTGCCATCTGTCATCAGTGTCACGTGTCATTAGTGCCATCTGTCATCAGTGCCACATCAGTGTCATCAGTGTCATCAGTGCCACGTATCAGTGCCAGGTATCAGTGCCATCTGTCCTCAGTGCCACGTCAGTGTCACGTGTCCTTGTCCTGGTGCTCCAGGGCCTTCAAAAGTGTAATAGGTAGTCAACAAGTTAGATGTGTCATTTATGCTCCTAGAACACCTGATGATGCTCCCTGAATGTTTTGCCTCTCTATGTGGCCAGGCTGTGAAAAGTCCCACACAAGTGGTATCGTAATACCCAGGAGGAGTAGCAGAATGTATTTTGGGGCGTTATTTGTGGTATACACATGCCATGTGAGAGAAATAACCTATAACAATGACAATTTTGTGGGGGGAAAAAAAAAATCTTCATTTTGCAAAGAATTGTGGGAAAAAATGACAACATCAAAAAGCTCACCATGCATCTTACTAAATACCTTTGGAATGTCTACTTTCAAAAAAGGGGTCATTTGGGGGGTATTTGTACTTTCCTGGCTTGTTCGGGTCGCAAGAAATGGCCACCAGTACATCAGGTGTGATCAATTTTTTATGATTTGCACCATAGTTTGTAGACTCTCTAACTTTCACAAAGACCAAATAATATCCACTAATTTTGGGTTATTTTTACCAAAGATATGTAGCAGTATAAATTGTGGCCAAAATTTATGAAGAAAAATTAATAATTTGCAAAATTTTATCACAGAAACTAAGAAAAAAAATTTTTTTTTCAAAATTTTTGGTCTTTTTTTCATTTATAGTGCAAAAAATAAAAAACCCAGAGGTGATCAAATACCACCAAAAGAAAGCTCTATTTGTATGAAAAAAAGGACAAAAAATTAATTTGGGTACACTATTACATGACTGAGTAATTGTCATTAAAAGTGTGAGAGTGCTGAAAGCTCAAAATTGGTCTGGGCAGGAGGGGGGTTTAAGTGCCCAGTTGTCAAGTGGTTAAAGAATATGTAAACTCAACATTTCATATTCCTGATATGTGCCTGCTGTACCATGTACTTGTATAAAAAGTATCCTGTTCTCTTTGTATTGCTTCCTTTGTGTAAAATCCCTAGTGATCCTGCCAGTCCCTCAGTTTTAATAGGAAAGCAGATTACACTAACCAGAAGAGCACAGCATGGTCAGTTCTTTAGCAGTGCTGGGAACTCAACCTGCTCTCCTCCAATGATCAGTCTTGTCCTTACACCCCCTTTATGGAAACTGTATTCCCTGATGGCAGTGGCCTCTTTGAGCAACACTGCGAAAATGGTTCAAAAATGGCCTGAGGAACACAACAATGAGTTTGAGATTAATTTAGGCTCCAAATTCTCCAGATCTCAATCCAATGGAGCATCACTGGGATGTGCTGGAAAAACAAGTCCAATCTATGGAGACACCATCTCACAAATTACAGGATTTAAAGAATCTGCTACTGACGATTTGGTGCCGGATACAATAGCATATAAATCTAATTGGTGCGCTAACCCTTTTTTTAAATACCAATAATTCAAACGATTATATAAAAAGTGCAAGCCAATAAACAAACATTTGCTTTGCAAATAAAATATTACAAACAGATGTCAAGTCGTCAATCATTTGTGTAACAGGTGACATGTATACAGGGCAAACGCAATGATGTTACATAGAATAGACACAGGTTGTAAAAGGCTCATACAGTAGCCAAATCAGCATCAGAACATAGTATCCAACCAATTAAAAAAAAAAAAATCAAGTAACTTCAGTGACACGCAGGTATAAAAATTATCGATAAACATGGAAAATAAAAGAACCGAGTCAATATAAAAACAAAGCTGAAATAGCATAAATCAGAAACATGCTAAAGTGGATAGGGACATTTTCTTTTTTTTTTTTTGTTATGCTGTGTGAATAGGAACATATAATTAACATGTATAGTAAAGTTTTCTGAAATTTGATTTCAAAAGTGGAACTTCATTTTAAGGCCTCATGCGCACTGGACATCCGAAACGCCACCTTTTAAGGGCGTTTGGGTTTTTGGTCTTTTTTTTTTTTTTTACCCCTGCCTGAATATATTTGTATCAAAAAAGTACATATGTACTACCACAATCATCACAGGAAGGTATTGTCCACATTGAATGAACTTGTTATTAATGATATCGCATATAATTAAGGTAATACAAATAAGAGAATGTTTGGGTCCGGTGACAGAGAGGAATGGCCCATAGAAGAGAGAGTAAAAGCTTTTATTCCTTTTAATGGTCAGAATTAGGGCTGTTACTGATTAAAATTTTCGTGTTTGATTAATTGATATTTTTTTTAATCGATTAACCAACTGATTTCGATTAATTATAACGCACATACAGATCCAACTACTTTTAGCTGATTTAGCGCCGTTGTTATGGCAAAGGCCAAAGCCAGAGATAGCGGGGCATGGCTAGGATGTCACACGTCATAAACTCATCCTCACTGTGCCCATAATCGCAGCCTCACCGTGCCCATAATCGCAGCCTCACCGTGCCCATAATCGCAGCCTCATCGTGCCCATAATCGCAGCCTCACCGTTCCCATAATCGCAGCCTCACCGTGCCCATAATCGCAGCCTCACCGTGCCCATAATCGCAGCCTCACCGTGCCCATAATCGCAGCCTCACCGTGCCCATAATCGCAGCCTCACCGTAGTCAGTGCCTGTGCCTGGATTACACAGTCTGCGGGCATCTCCCGCTGTGTGTCTCGGAGCTGAGTGTGAAAACATTGGCCCCGCTGTGAGAAAAGTCCCGCCCTCCTAGATCAGATCGTGTGATAGACAGAACACTGCGTCTTATCACACGAGCTGATCTAGGAGGAGGGCGGGACTTTTCTCACAGCGCGGCCAAAGTTTTCACACTCAGCTCCGAGATACACAGCGGGAGATGCCCGCAGACTGTGTATGACATATAGTGGAGGAGGAGGGAGTGGAGCGCTGAGCTGTGGCCACAGCTTGGCTCAAAGTGGCCCCAGGGCAGGCAGCCTACCGATCAAAAAAAATAACAATTAATCAAGGAATTAATCGTTCATTTCCGCAGCCCTAGTCAGAATAAATGATTATTCTGGTCAGTGAAATGAACAAGCACCGGAATGCCTGAATGTGTCTAAATGCGTTTTGTAAAACATGGCTTTAGGTGCATCTTTAATGCTGATTTTATCCTGCCTTGAGAAAAGGCATTCAGAAGAGCCTGGGTAACTGCCCATTGTGCATGACACTGGAATTTGTATTCTCTTTGGTTGAAATGTCAGTGTAAAAACAAATGAATCTGTATGGTTCTGGTAAAGTTTCTATTTCCCTACTGCCGTGAACAGTATGAGAAGCACAGCCTAAGTTTCAGTACTCACAAGCACCCTTTTGTGGTTCCTTAATGCCCTTTTAGTAACAACACTTTTTTTTTTCTTATATTTTCACAGAAAAGATAAGGATCAGTCAGAAGACAAGCAAAGGATAAATGAAGCAGCTTCAGAAAAAGAGCAGGAACAGATTGACCAGATAATCCGAGATTCTTTTGGGAAACTAACAAAAAGAGCAGCTAACAGTCAGGTGAGCACTACAAGCATCAAGAGTACATGTAATGATCTATACATATTAAAGTCTGAACTTCAAGCCTAATAAATGACAGAAATGTCTAATGTGTATGTGTGACATGCTGCATGGTTTGACTATAGCAGAGGTAGGCAACTTTGTAGCAAAATGCCTACTTCACAATCTCAATCAAGAACATTTTAGTAAGTAAATAGTGGTGCTATAAACTTGATTCTGCATTAATAAGCCCCAACACTGTCAGTGACTGCAATACAATACCTCCCAGTCTACACCCTGGAGGTACACTGCACAAGCCCTTCAGAAGTCAGGAATATACAACATAACATAAAAATTGCAGTGATTCTAATTCTGTAGCTGTGTCCTTTTACATTGCTGGTCTATGAAAGAGAAACAAAATGCTGGTAAGGATATATTCAGCGCTGACTAAACAAACGGACAAGTCTAAAAAAATAAATGCTAGCAGACACGAAGGCAAATTCAACAACACCTCAATTACATAAATAAAAAGCAAACAGTGCTGCGTAAATATAAATGTCCTTGAAACAATAAATCAGATGAAACAGATGGAGCAAATGAAGTGAAGAGGTAGGACCACCAGTGAACACTCAAGACGACAGGGGTTAAATCTCAACGTGATTGTGATCCCTTCACCGCACATGGATGGCCCCTCACCTGAAACATTCGACCTGAAACAGATCATACAGCATATATACCATCTGGTATATAAACTGATCCAAATGGTGACATCCCTGTGTTCAGCGTTCAGCACTCATCGGATTATGGACAGTAGTATATGCAAGAAAATAATAACACATATAGTGCTCTCTGCTTGTACATTTATTAAAATAAAAGCAAGGTAAAAAATTTGCACTTACAAAAACCGGCACTCAGAACCAAGTGTCGGCTGTACAGCGTGATCGTGTCTATTAGGCTGATGACCGCGGGTGACGTCATGCGCTCCTGACCCCCATACGTGTTACGTCCATGGGCGGGACTTCTTCAGAGTGGGGCCCCTCATTTCAGATCTACCTCTCAGAACAGCGACTGCACTTCCAAGTTCACTTTGCACTTGTAGTGCAAAGTGGATTTGCCTTTCGTAAATAACCCCCCAAGTGTCTAATCTTCCTTTACTCTGCCCAAAACGAAAAAAAAAATCCCTTTTACCTTTAAAGCCTTAAAGCTGCAGTGCATTATTGCAAACCACTATGTGTTTTTTAACTAAAGTTATGGCAAATTAAAATATTTATTTGACTCTATCATGTAGAAAACATGCTTACTTGGCATCTTACTCTACTACTTTTTAATGCGAATATACAAATAAATGTATTAATAATTACAGCTGGAGTTTGAGAGGAGGAAGCAGGATGGAACTACAACCCTGGCTCTGCTCAACCCTGGGGACACAGCATTAGGTATGTAGATGGCAAAAATGCTTTGTAATAACAACAGTTTGTAAAATATTGATATTTGGTGAGACTCGTATGTATTCATGGATTGATGTGAATGAATTACAGTCCAAATGCAGACTTTCGGTCCTCTCTTCTGCATAATTTCTAGGCTTCAGAGTGGAAGCAGGAGTGTGGTTTTTTTTTTTTTTTTTTGTTTATTTTTTTTTACAACTTTCTAAAAGTAGCATACAAAGGACTATTAATTGTGTATAGCAGGGGTAGTGAATTCAAATTCAAGGAGGTTGGTAACAAAATATTATTTTCCGTTCGAGGTCCGAATCACAAGTCTGTGCCATGAAAGATTGTACGCTTCTTTCATTTTTTGGCGCAAGCCACACTCTCAGGAGCTTTTCTTATTGTTTCCTCCACACTCTGGTAATACTCTGTAAATGTCCCCAATAGTGTTCCCCCTTACATCAGGTGCCCCTACCAGCATAATTCAGTACATTGGATGCCCTCCATCAGACTACCCCCATAAATCAGTTGCCACCATCAGAGTATCCCCTTATATCCAGTGCCAACTTACATTAGGTGTCCCCATCACAGTGCCACCTTACATGAGGTGGCGCCATTACAGCGCCCCTTTACGTCAGATGTCCCCATTACAGTGCCCCTTTACATCAGGTGCCCCCATCAGTACCCCTTTACATGAGGTGTCCCCATTACAGTGCCACCTTACATCATTTCTATTCACTCAGACGACTTCTTCTGTGAATCTGGTCCAAAATTCCTTTAACGCGTTTGACCCCGCTGTAGCTGTGTAGCATCTCCAGCAATTACAGCATTACCTGTTCTCTGTCTTCAAACGGGGAATATCCTATTGCTCCGGATTTGCCCTTTGAACATCTCTGCCAACTTAAGATGCTACACAAATGTATCGGTGTATTTAGCTTTATGAGGATGAGTGTTCAGGTATTGGAGTGTATAAATGCATAGCAGTATCTCTTTGACTCATGCTTCTGATGATGTCTGCATTGACAAAACTAGTTGAATGGAACAAGGAGGTTGTGCATGTGAGAGATGCTGCCTAAGACTGCCTGCAGGATATTGCACTCTGCGAGCAGTGAGTGCTTGCCCTGTACCAGCCCTTGAAAATGTAGATAAGCCTGGCTGTTTTAAAACACATGTGAGTGTAACTTTTATCTTTATAATAAAGCTGTGGGCTGTTATGGCAAATCATCATACATCGTGCAGGGTTCAGGAGTGCGCTATGTATAGGGTGCAGCGTTCAGGAGTGGGCTACGTACAAGAATCAGGAGTGCACTGCATACTGGGCGCAGGAATCAGGAGTGCACTGGGTACAGAGTTCAGAAAGTTTCACAGACCAGTTTACCCCAAATTCTCCCCAACACCCAGTACAGCGCTATCCTTTCTCCTCTCTCCCCCACCTAGAGACTACCACAGAGAGAAGAGAGGGGCCGCTGCCGAAGAACAGATACAACTTACAGTAGGAGTGTGCAGGCTATGGGCACTTTCTTCAGCAGGAGGAGGAGCTACCATCAGGACATTAGAATTTGGGGTAAACTGGTCTGTGAAACCAAAGTTTGAGACTATCCAGCCTGTGTCCTGTACTGTATAATCAACATAAAAGGAATTTTGACTTATCTGTAAATTGCTTATCTTGGAGCGTGTGTGCAGTAGTGCTAGACTGATGGAAGTGAAAGTTGATTCCAATGGATCTATCGTAAAGTGATTTTTTTTTCCTTAAAGGATAAGTTCACTTTTAAAATAAATGCACAAAGAAAAAGAAATGCACATCTATTATTGTTTTCTGTAGAAGCCTAGAAAACATTGCACGCCTGATCAGGGGTACAATGTCTGGCTTCCACAGACAAGCCCTGCAGCTTTCAGCCCATACTTCTGATACGAGCTGAGTTTACAAGCTGCAGTGCTTGTGAAAGAAATATGAAAGCTCTCATCAGCACAATTGCGGTTCATTCAGAACTACAAGCTGTCAGTTGCAGTGGCTGACTGTAGTTGTAGTCTATTAATTCACTGGAAACTGTGAATGAATGAACGATGCAGCTGTGTGGGCGGAATTCTGCGCTGCCGCACTGTTTTTGAATTGTGACAGTGGGTGCGTGGAAAAGATCCCCCACCCGCTGTCACACTGAAGTGGAAATCGGGGGGGGGGGGGGGGGCTGCAGGAGCTAGAACATATCCCACCCTAAGTGCAGGTTAAACATGTAACGTAACATGTTCCGAAAGGTGAACTTCTCCTTTTAAAAGAAGCTGGTCTGTGGTTGGAATATAATATAGGCTGTTCTGGTCCCAGGCTTTTACGTCCCTAATGGCGTCAAAGATACTCTCACTGTGCGGTAAATGTGTGGATGTGTACTCGAGAGCACCTGGTATAAAAGTTCATCTCACTTGAAGGCTTTTTAAAACCTTTATTAATTTTAACCCTTTCATGACTAAGCCTATTTTTGAAATGTGGTGTTTACAAGTTAAAATCCGTATTTTTTACTAGAAATTTACTTAGAGTTCCCAAACATTTTATATATATATATATATATATATATATATATATATATATATATATATATATATATATATATATATATATATATATATATATATATATAATATTTTAGCAGAGAATCTAGAGAATAAAATGGCGATTGTTGCAATATTTTATATCACACGGTATTTGTGCAGCAGTGTTTTAAACGCAAATTTTTGGAAAAGGGACACTTTCATGAATTTTAAAAAATCCAAACAGTAAAGTTACCCCAATTTTTTGTATAATGTGAATGATGATGTTACGCCGAGTAAATAGATACCAAATATGTCACCCTTTATAATTGCACGCACTCGTGGAATGGCGACAAACTACGGTACCTATGAATTTTCATAGGCGACGCTTTAATTTTTTTTTATGGTTACCAGGTTTGAGTTACAGAGGAGGTCTAGGGCTAGAATTATTGCTCTCACTCTGACGATCGCTGGGATATCTCACATGTGTGATTTGAATACCGTTTACATATGCGGGCGCGACTTCCGTATGCGTTTTCTTCTCTGCGCAAACTCGCAGGGACGGGGGCGCTTTAAAAAAAAATTATTTTTTTTTTATACTTGTAAATTGTGCTTAAAAAACATTTTTTTTTTTTTTTATTTTATTGGTGTCACAAGGAATGTAAACATCCCTTGTGACAGTAATAGGTGGTGACAGGTACTCTTTATGGAGGGATGGGGGGTCTAAAAGACGCCCGATCCCTCCTTTGCACTTCACAGTATTCAGATCGCCGAAAACGGCGATTCTGAACACTGTATATTTTTTTTAAAACCGGCGCCATTGGCAGCCGAGTAAACGGGAAGTGACGTCATGACGTCGCTTCCGTGTTTACATTGAGAGGGCTGGAACAAAGCCGCACACAGCTTCGTTCTAGCCCGCCCCCAGCCGCCGAAGGCGGCTGATTGGACACCGGGCTTCCCGATCGCACGGGAGGCCCAGTAAGAGCGGCGGGAGAGGGGGGATGTCCCCTCCCGCTCCTCCGGTATAACAGCCGAGCGGCTTTTAGCCGCATCGGTTGTTATATACGGTTAGCCGATCGCCGGCTCGAAACAACGGTACCGGGATGATGCCTGCAGCTGCGGGCATCATCCCGGCATAACCCCGGAAAGCCGAGTACGCAGATGTGCGTACGGTCGGCGGGAAGGGGATAAGCATCAAAAACAGCCATTGCATTTCAGGGCAAAAGCCTACCCTTTTTCAGGTCTTGAGCTGTAAACTGTCTTTTTTAGTGCCATCGGGAGTTGTTAGTCTTCACCAAGCTCTTAACGCAGGTCATCTTGTGCAACATGGCTGTATTTGCAGCTCCTAAAGAGAATCTTCAGGCTATATGAAAAACGTATGTCAGCAGCTACAAATCCTGTAGCTGGTGACTTTTAATTAAAGGAAGCGTACCTGTTCTCACCCCGGTCTGGTTTTCAGATCCCCGGCACCAGCATGTTTACTAAAGGAAACTGGCTGTGTCTCCTCGCAGCTTCATAGCCAGCTCTCCACTGGATCGCCTGTGGGAGTGGGAACCTGTCAAAATCAGGTACCCGCTCCCCAAAAAAGTAAAAATTTATACTAGATAGAGGATGGGGGGAGGTGGAAAAGCAGAACTTCCCCTTTTGGGTGAAGTTCTGCTTTAATGTTTCAAAAAGTCCTTCAAGTGAAATAAACTTTTGTACCAGGCGCTCTTCAGTACACATCCAAGTATCTTGGAGTACAGAACTGTTCCTGTGTTACTGCATTCCTGGCTGAGTTCTCAGAGTGGGGTACGGGGTTGCCCAAAAGCTTTGGCATTGTCCAGTCACCTTAAGGTAGCAGCTTTATAACCAAGGGTCTATGAATTGTGTCCCTGTACTGTACTCCAAGATACAGAATGTACTGGCAAAGATGCACTAAAATTAATTATAGTAAAAATGAATACCCATTTTTGGTTTAAAAAAAACAAACCATTGAGTAAATGGATACCAGACAAGTCAAGCCTCATTTATTTATTTTCCATGTAACTTTATTGCTATTACAAGGGAGCCAACAAGCCTCCTATGTGATAGCATGGACAGGTGACAGATTCTCTTTTTATGGAGACATTTAGGAGGTTTTTTTTAGACCATCTACAGCCAACTGGATCACTTTTACATGAAAGCTATTCGCTGGCAAAAAAATAAATAACAAGCTTGTTTTAACCCTTTGGTTTTGGTCCGTATTGACATGATAGCATCACGCAGTTGCTGCAGATTTGTCTGCTGCACATCCATGATGCGAATCTCCCCTTTCTCCACATCCCAAAGGTGCTCTATTGTATTGAGATGACTGGTGACTGGAGGCCATTGGAGTACAGTGAACTCATTGTCATGTTCAAGAAACCAGTTTGAGATGATTTGAGTATTGTGACATGGGGCATTATCCTGCTGGAAGTAGCCATTAAAAGATGGGTACACTGTAGCCATAATGGGATAGACATGGTCAGCAACAATACTTGGGTAGACCGATGATTAGGTACTAAGGGACCCAAAGTGTGCCAAGAAAATATTCTCCACACCATATCATCACCACCAGCCTGAACCACTGATTCATCGCAGGATGGATCCATGCTTTCACTTTGTTTACACCAAATTCTGACCCTACCATCTGCATGTCACAGCTGAAATCGAGACTCGTCAGACCAAGCAACATTTTTCCAATCTTCTATTGTCCTATTTTGCTGAGCCTGTGCAACTTGTACCCTGAGTTTCCTGTTCTTAGCTGACAGGAGTGGCACCCGCTGTGGTCTACTGCTGCTGTAGCCCATCTGCTTCAAGGTTCGATGTGTTGTGCGAGACGGTATTCTGCATACCTGGGTTGTAACGAGTGGTTATTTGAGTTACTGTTGCCTTTCTATCTTCTCGAACCATTTTGCCCATTTTCCTGTGACCTGACATCAACCAGGCGTTTTCAGCCACACAACTGCCACTCATTGGATATTTTATCTTTTTTGGACCATGCTCCGTAAACCCTAGAGATGGTTTTGTGTGCAAATCCCAGTAGATCAGCAGTTTTTGAAATACTCAGACCAGCCCCTCATGTCACCTTCAGAGTCACTTAAATCCCCTTTCTTCCCCATTCTGATGCTCGGTTTGAATTATATATATAATTTTCAATCGGCCATAACTTTATGACCCTGAAGTTGATATGTTGAAAGGCAGAAAAATTTGGCATCGCTGCTTGTGTATGGGGCTGCCCATGCTGACTTGTATTCTCAGCCAAAGGCACCTACAATGGGCATGTAAGCTTCAAAACTAGCCCATGGAGTAAAGGCAGAAGTGGCCTGGTCTGATGAATTGCGTTTTCTTTCACCATGTGGATCGCCAGATGTGTGTATAACACTTACCTGCGGAACAGACGGCACCAGAATGCAGTTTGGGAAGAAGTAAGTCTGCTTTGGGCAATTTTCTGCTGGGAAACTTTGGGTCCTGCCATTCATGTGGATGCTACTTAACACGTACCATAAACATTTTTGCTGACCAAGTGCATGCCTTCATTGAAACCTTAATAGCAGTAGCTTCTTTCAGCAGACAACTTAAAATGACATAAAGAATCTGCTACTGACAGTTTGGTGCCAGATACCTCTGCATACCTTCTGTAGTGGTAACCATGCCTCAACGGGTCAGGGCTGTTTTTGTGGCAAAAGGGAGACCTCTTTTGTATTGGGTGGGTGGTCATAAAGGTATTGCTGATGTGTGTGTGTGTATGTATGTGTGTGTGTGTGTATATGTATGTATGTACATATGTATGTATGTATGTGTGTGTGTATATGTATATATATATATATATATATATATATATATATAAATATGTATGTATAGTTGGGTCCATATATATTTGGACACTGGCACAATTTTAGTTTTTTCAGGTATTTACCAGAACATATTTAAGTTATAGTTCTATAATGCATATAGGCTGAAAGTGCACACTCTCAGGTTTTAATTTGAGGGTATGTACATCCAAATCGGAGGAAAGGTTTAGGAATTGCAGCTCTTGATAGCCATCCCCCTTTTTCAAGGGACTAAAAGTAATTGGACAATTGAATCAAAAGCTGTTTCATGGCCAGGTGTGGGCTACTCCTTCGTTAGAATCCACTCCAGACCTTTTACCTGCTGAATTGATGAAGAACTAAGTGTGGTATTTGCATTTCGAATCAGTTACTTTGAACCCACATCATGCGTTCAAAGGAGCTGTCCATGCAACTGAAGAAGGCCATTGTAAGGCTTCAAAAACAAAACAAATCCATCAGGGAAATAGCAACAACATTAGGAGTGGCCAAATCAACAGTTTGGTATATTCTGCGGAAAGAAGACTGGTGTGCTCGGCAACATAAAAAAAAGGCCTTGACGTCCACGGAAGACAGCAGTGGTGGATGATCGCAGGATCCTCTCTGTGGTAAAGAAATACCCATTCACGACATCCAGACAAGTGAAGGACACGCAACAGGAGGTGGGCGTATCATTGTCAAAGTCTGCAATCAAGAGAAGACTTCACAAGAACAAATACAGAGGGTTCGCCACAAGGTCCAAACCATTCATAACCCTTAAGAATAGAAAAGCCAGATTAGACTGCCAAAAAACATCTAAAAAAAACAGACCAGTTCTGGAAAAGCATTCTTTGGACGGATGAAACGAAGATTAATTTGTACCAGAATGACAGGAAGAAAAAAGTGTGAAGAAAGCTTGGAAACGCTCATGATCCAAAGCACACAACATCATCTGTAAAACATGGTGGAGGCAGTGTGATGGCATGGGCATGCATGGCTTGCAGTGGCACCAGAGTCATTGGTGTTTTATTGATGATGTGACAGAAGCAGCCAGGTGAATTCTGCAGTGCTTATATACTGTCAGCACAGATTCAGCCAAATGCAGCAAAGTTGATTGGACGGCGCTTCACAGTGCAGATGGACAATGACCCAAAACACACTGCAAAAGCAACCCAGGAGCTTTTGAAGGAAAATAAGTAGAATATTCTGCAATGGCTGAGTCAATCACCTGATCCCAGCCCAGTTTAGTTTTGCTTTCAGCAAGTGAAATGCATACTCAAGACTGAAAGACCCACAAACAGAACAACCGAAGACAGATGCACTTAGAGCCTGGCAAAGCATCAGAAAGGAGGAAACCCAGTCTTTGGTAATGTCCATGGGTTGCAGACTTCAGGCAGTCATTGGCAGTAATAAATTCTCAACAAAATATTAAAAATAAACTTTTTATTTATGATTATATTCATTTTTCCAATTAAATTTGAATCCCTGAAAATGGGGGAACTGTTTATAAAAATGGTTGCAGTGCCTAAAATTTGTACTTGATATTTATGTTCAACCCCTGGAATAAAAGCTGAAAGTCTGCACTTCAAATTCATTTGGATTGTTTCTTTTTAATTTTATTCTGGTGGCATATAGAGCCAAAAGTATGAAAATTTGTGCCTGGGTCCAAATATATATGGACCTAATTGTATGTAATAGTTTTGTCGTCGCAGGAGCAAAGGCTTGCAAATAAAATCGTGTGTGGAACTATATGGGGGAGGAGAGGGTTTGAATCACTTTTTGTACTTGTATGAGAAGTTCAGCTTGTCCTTTTGTAAAAGAGCAGTTCAGCTTGAACTTCTTAGACAACAGGATTTCTGTGACAGGAGTTGAGCAGAAACTTGAAAATATATTGTAGAAAGAAGCTTCAAATCAAACCTTGCAGTAAGGTCCACTCAAAACGTTATTAACCACACTAATACTGGGCACTTTCGCCCCCTTCCTTCCCAGACCAATTTTCAGCTTTCAGCACTCTCGCATTTTCAATGACAATTGCGCGCTCATGCTACTGTACCCAAATGAAATTTTTATCATTCTGTTCGAACAAATAGAGCATTCTTTTGGTGGTATTTATTCACAACTCCGTTTTTTATTTCTTGCAATATAAGTGAAAAAAGAGCGGAAATTTTGAAAAAAAACCCAATATTTTCTTCTCTTTTAAAAGAAATCCAATAAAATCGAATCTTGTCATAAATTTAAGCCAAAATGTATTCTGCTACATGTCTTTGGTAAAAACAAAAAATCCGTTAAGTGTATAATAATTGGTTTGTGTGATCATGGACAGATGTACGCAAATGATCATGCACAGATGTGTGCAGGTGATCACGGACATATGTGTGTAGATAATCATTGGGACGTGATTTTACTGGGACATATGTGGGGGACAGGTGTTTTTACTATGTGGGGACGTGTATGTGTTTTTTGGGATGTGTATTTTGGGGACATCTGTTTTGGGACATTGTGTTTTACACCGTGTGTTACTATGCTGGTGATCAATGTGTAAAAAGCTGTAAAAATCAGCTCATACACACTGATCACCAGCCGGCTGCAGTGATCCGCTCACCTCTACTCACCAACAACTAATGTGTGAGGAGAGGCTAGCCGATTGCCTAGCAACCGGCTCTCTGTTTACATCACATGACAGCTGTGATTGGACACGGCCATCATGTGATCAAGAGGGCCAATCACAGAGCCCTCCTGCTGATCTGAGATGCGCCATGTCCAGGTGACATGAGCGCATCGGGATCGCGCTGCCGCGCGGGCCCGTGCACGATCCCCCTCCTTTGATTGACGTTCCTGAACGTCCACTCAGAAGGAGAGAGGGCCCACCCGGCCGTACTTATGCAGTGGCCGGGTGGGAAGTGGTTAAAGCTGAATTACAGGAGTTCAGCAACTGTGTAAAAAGTGAGGGCATACTGTGAGTTAAGTCCTGTTCATATGATACAACAAAGGCTTCTGTGATTGGGCAGGAGGAGTAGAGGAGTGGACATAGCATCTGCATTGACTTATGGTAGAACTATAGGCAAAGCTTTTATTTTTCTCATTTTGGATAGAGCAAGGGTGTCAGATTTTTCGCTGTGTCCCTTTTGTGGAGATTTCCCTTCACTTCCTGTCCCATAGCCAAACTAGACATGTCAGGAAGTCCCTGCAAATTAAGGGAATTCCTTGGGGACCCCCAAGTTGCCAGAAGTAGTGTCCCCATTGAAATATTTTCCCTCTTACTTTTCTGGGGAATTTGATATTTTTGTTCACTTTCAATAAATATGGCAAACAGGACAAATTGAGAGGGTAAATCTCCCTAACGGGGGCACAAACAGCAATAAAAACTGACAGCTGTTCTAATCCATCTCCACTCCATCCAAAACTAAAAAAAAAAAAATGTCTTTAGTCACTTTAAATTGAAGGGGCCGAGATCAGAGCATAAAGTGCCTGGAGTGCAGAACTTAAGTTATAGTATGCCTGAACTTTTTATGAAATTGCTGAATTTCTGGAGTTCAGCTTTTAAATATACTTGCCTTGCCTCGGCATCCATACAGTAAATGAGGTCACATCCTTCCACAAGACCCCTGGGAAATTGAGTATCCAAAATCTCGAACGATGACTGCCAATCTCTGTTCAATTCCTTGGGTTCTCATTGGAAGGATAGTAAAGCCTCAGGGCGGTGAGTTTTTGTTATTTATTTATTTTCCATGCAGATTTTTTTTCTGTGTTGTGTTTTTTTTTTATTTTTTATTTCACTGCAGGTTCATGTGCACACTGTAAAAAAAAATGCTTTAAGTAGTTTTTATATAATGTAAGGTTTTTTTTTATTTTATCTTTCGTTTTTCATACATGTCCTCCCTTTTTCTTTTTTTTTTTTTTTTTTTCCGGTGTGTCCTGATTAGAAAAAAAACTGTTCAGTGTACTTTTTTTACTTGATACAAACATAGGTGTAAATTACAGTGAGCTATTCAAATTTGCAAGACAAGTAGATTTCTAGACTGCAATACTGTGCACCACTCTAACGTTTTTACTTGATTTTGAAACACTTTTCTTTAGAACCAGGACATGGAACTGCCATTCTTGGGTCCACAGCTGGCCGGCTACAAACAGGGGTAAATTGCTTGCAAGGATTCAAGGAAGATAAACGCAACAAAGTCACTCCAGGTAAACCGGCATTTTATATATTTTTTTGTATGTTTTTAAAGTTAACTGTTAAAATTTTCTTTGGGTATGTACTATTTGTTACAGCAGCTATACCAGCAAACTCACTAGAACTGACTATCAGTTTAGGTTTACTTTGTAAATATAGCCCTTGTAGGCGTTATTGATAATTGACCTCTAATGAGCCCTATCACTACCTGTTCACTACCTCTTCCTGCCTTTTTCAGCATGAGGTAGTCTTCCCACTTGTATAATATAGGATGTGTATTACTGGCCAGATCACCAGGGGAAAACTGAAGAGAAAAAAAGCCTTAAAAAAAAACAATGCAGCCACTACATCTATTTGGTAAGCTGCAGTATATTACATTTTTTTGTTTTGGGTTTAATTCCACTTTACCTAGAACTTTGTGTTTCTCCTTTTTTTTAACTCTTTACACTTTCAGAAAGACTGACTCTTTTTGTAATTTCTAAGGATTCCTGTAAAGGGCAACCAGCTTCTCATTCCACCATTTCTTGGTGGTTCTAATAGATCATTATACAAGCCTATAGGCCTAAGAATAAGATTCCACCCTTTCCTTTTAAGGCACACTCTACTAGATCAGTAAGTGCTTCTTGGGCCTTTTGGACGGGGGCATCTGTTTATCAGATTTGCAAAGCCACCACCTGGTCTTCCATTGATACATAAGATATATTCTCTGTAAAGGAAATTGTAGACCTAGTTGTAAATATCCAATAGAGCATGTAGAGTTTGTCGTATCATGATAGTAATGCAAATTTGTGTGATTTATTCCTAGTGTTATATTTGAACTATGGGCCATTCACCTCCTATGCACCATCCTATGACTCCACCTTTGCAAACATTGGCAAGGATGATTCTGATCTAATTTACACAATGTATGGAGAAGACCCAAGTCTTCAGGGAACTTTCAGGTACAGCAGCAAAGTTATCTCATGTCTGTATATGTGTATCAGATTCTAAATAATGTACTTGTCTTTTGCAATTACTGTTTGATTAGGTAACCAAAGAAGTAGATTTAGCCAATTAGGCCATTTTTTTTCTATACGGTACTGCATTACTTTAACTGACAATTGCGCCGTCATACAACGCTGCACCAAAAAAAACATTTGAGTCATTTGTTAGAGCTTTCTTATGGTGGTGTTTAATCACCACTGCACTTTTTTAAAAAATTTTTGCACTATAAACAAAATCGTCAATTTTGAAAAAATATTATATTTTCTACCTTCTATAAAATCTATCCAATAAAATATATATTTTTTTTAAATTAATCGGCTCATAAAGTTAGGCCAATATGTATTCTGCTACATATTTTTGGTAAAAAAAAAAATCACAATAAGCGTATATTGATTGGTTAGCACAAAAGTTATAGCATCTATAAACGATGGTGTGTGTATATATACTGGAATTTTTTTAAATATATATAGCGGGACTGCAATATTGTGGCGGCCAATCTGACAATAACGGACACTTTTGACACTTTGTGGGAACCAGTGACACTAATACAGTAATCAGTGCTAAATTTATGCACTGGCACTGTACTAATAACACTGGCTGGGCAGGGGTTAAACTTCAAGGGTGATCAAAGGGTTAGCTGTGTACCTGACCAGTGTTTGTGTAAACTGTGTGCTGCTTTTACTAAGGGAAGTGATGGATTTTATCCCCTGCTTTGCAGGGACACAAAATCTATCACTTCCCCATGTCAGAACAGAGCTCTACCTTGTTTACATTCTGTGTTTCTGCCCAATGATCGACGGGTGCCAGCGGGCAGCCATTGCCCAGCACACGTAGATCGGCTTCTGCCGTGATTCTGCACAGAACGGCCACCCTGTATCTGCTATGGGGTGGTCCGAAAGTGGTTAATATAATGCCATATATAAAATGTATCAAAAGTGCTACTGGTTCAGAAAGTGTTTTTTTTGTTTTTTTTCTTTGTTTTTTTTTTCTCTTATGAATTACCCTCCTCTCAATAGTTAAATTGCAGTCAGCAGACAACTACTCTTTTGCTGTGTCTGCCAGTGGGCTAATGCTCCTTTTTGTTGCTTTACAATCAGTCGACTGTGTCAAGATCATGCTCAGGTAAGTATTAGGGGGGGGCTGAGGAGGGAACTACACACTGAAGGTTTTTTATTTTCATGCATAGAATGCATGAAGGTAAAAAACCTTCAATCTTTATAACAACTTTAAGTTGAAATAGGTTTTGTGCATAACTAGTGTTGTGTTGGAAGTACCCCAATCCTCATTACATTGCCACAACCCCATCCCAAGCACACTACACTACAAATTAAGTGGAATAATTTTTTGGGAACAGTACTATTGAAATAAGTTTTCTCTAATGATGTCCTATGTCTGCATAGCTGCTACTTACTGTAAAAATGAATGTTTAATGCCAGATACTACTTTAACCTCTTATATTTATGTTCATGTGTGCAAGTTATGCATATCAAGATAGATTCAGGTTCCTAAATTAGCTCTATTTAAAATGCATTTTATTATATAGGGGTGCACCGAATGTTTTGTTTTCTTTTTTTTTTTTTTTTTTTTTTTTTGTGCCAATACCGAAAATGAAAAATACACTAGGCCGAAAACCGATACCGAAAGTGACTGTTTTTAAAAATATTTTTATACAGGAGATGATCAGAGACTGGGGACATGGGACAGGAGATGGTCAGAGACTGGGGACATGGTACAGGAGATCAATGTAGCCTCACCAGTGCCCGTCAGATGCAGCCAGCCAGTGCCCGTCAGATGCAGCCAACCAGTGCAGCCAGCCAGTGCCCCCATTGCAGCCAGTGTCCCCATTGCAGCCTGCCTGTGCAGGGGAAGAGAGAAGAGAGCCGCCGCCGCCTTGTTGATTTGAGCACCGGGAACATCACAGCTTTCATTTCAATAGCTGTGTTTTCCCACCTGCGCGCCGTCACATACAGCCCCCCCTCTTTGTCCGGGCACTTTGATAGACAGATCACCCGTCCAATCCTAGGACGGGTGATCTGTCTATCAAAGTTCCCCGGACAAGGGGGGAGGGGCTGTATGTGACGACGCGCAGCGGGGAAAACACAGCTATTGAATTGAAAGCTGTGATGTTCCCGGCGCTCAAATCGACAAGGCGGCAGCGGCTCTCCTCTCTTCTGAGCTATAGGACACCCCCATGATGGGTGGCACCAGGGGCGGGGTGGAGCCCCGCTCATGCTCCACCCCATTTTCGGCTCCATTATCGGCCGTTTTTCTCTTTGGGCAAATTGCCAAAAAAGGCCATTTTCGGCCGATATGTTTCAGCGGCCGAAATTTCAGTGAATCCCTATTTATAATAAAACTAAGGTTGCTTAACTTTGGTAACTGTGCTTTGTGCTAACAAAAAGTCCTAAATGCTTCTGTACTGAGATCTGTATAAGGCCATTTTTATTATGCAAAGCATTCAGTGTGTATATATAAATCTACTAAATGTAATTTGTATTTTTTAGCATACAACAATTCATGGATAATATAACTAACCAACCTTATGGGATGGTGGACTGTATTCTTGATGCTTTTAGTGATGGAGAATATTCCAGAACAGAAAGAGAGCAGAATAAGGTAACTACGGTATTACTAGGTAACTATGGTATTAGTATTGCTGTTGCAAAGTGTGATATATTGTAGCTAAATAATTTATTTCCATGCAAGTGTCCTTTTTTGAGGATAGTCTATTAACACAAATCTGATTTTTTATTTTTTTTTCCAATGAGATGGTAAGTAAAACCTTGGATAGAGGGGTGGCTGTGGACGTAGTATACTTGGATTTTGCAAAAGCGTTTGACACAGTTCCACACACATGTGTGAAGTAAAGTCTACAGGTTTGGAAAAATCAGTTTGTAAATGAATAGAAAACTGGCTAAAAGACAGAATTCAGAGTGTAGTGGTTGATGATTCTTACTCCTGAATGGTCTAAGGTTATTAGGAGTGTACCCCAAGGTTCAGTGTTGGCACCCTTACCTTTTTAATACCTTTATAAATTATATAGGGTCTGGGATTAAAAGTACAATTTCAGTGTTTGCAGATGACACCAAGCTATGCAGTGGAATAACGTCCTTACAGGATGTCTCTAACTTACAAGCTGACCTCAGTGTACTGTTTAATTGGGCAACTATGTGGCAGATGAGGTTTAATGTTGTAAATGTAAAGTTACGCACTTGGAGGCTAAGAATATGCATGCATCATACATACTAGGGGGTGTACAACTGGGGGAATCAATGGTGGAGAAGGATCTGGGTGTTCTGGTAGATCATAAGCTTAATATTAGTATGCAATGCCAAGCTGCAGTTTCCATAGAGAGCAAAATCCTTTCTTGTGTTAAGGGAGGTATAGTCTCCAGAGAGAGAGATATCATTTTACCCCTGTAAAAATTATTAGTCCTCATCTGGAATATGCAGTTCAGTTTTGGGCACCAGTTCACTAAAAGGATATCAGGGAACTGCAGAGAAGGGCAACCAAACTGCTAAAAGGCATGGAGGGTATCTGCTATGAGGGAGATTAAGGGGGGGAGGATATGATCATCATGTATAAATACATACGTGGTGTTGAGTTAAATGTGGTGGTGTTATTCACTTTAACGCCATCACAGAGGACAAGGGGGCACTCTTTACGTCTGCAGGAAGAGAGATTTAATCTCCAAATACGGAATGGTTTCTTTACAGTAAGAGCTGTGAAATGTGGAATAGACTCCCTCAAGAGCTGGTTCTGGCCAGCTCAGTAGATTGCTTTCAAAAGACCTAACATTTGTTCGGTAAAGTTGATCCAGGGAATATCCAATTACCTCTCAGGGATTAGGAAGGAATTTTTTCACCTGCTGGAGAAAATTGCTTTGCTGGGTATTTTTTTCCCTTCCTCTGGATCAACTGTGGGTATAGGATTGTGTATATTGAATTGTATGATTATTTTTTCCTTTTTATTGGTTGAACTGGATGGACTTGTGTCTTTGTTTTAACCAGACTAACTGTAACACTTTGTGCTATGCTGTAAAGTAAGGTACTCCAATCTTTGTGAGTACCGCTCTACCTCAATAAAGAAGTGCAAGCACTACTTAAAGGACATGTTTGATTTCATAGTGAATACTCTCGGAGGATTGGAGTTTTAAATTAGCTGCTGCAGGATTGGTATATTTTTACTCCTTGTGCACTGTGGATTACTTTGTTATTTTAAGAATGTATTCTAGGCTATAAGTTTTTTTTTGTTTTTGTTTTTTTAAATCATTTTGTTGATATTTTATTTTTAAGTGGGAATGTAGTATGGTTTTCATTCTTGTCCATAGAGGGACACAGGGAAGTCATATACTTTAGGATTTTACTGCTAGCTACAGGAGGACTGGAAGTTGGAAAACTCTGATACTGTGTCTCTGCTTCCCTTCCATGCTGAACCTGCCTCAGTGGAGCTGCAGTCTTCTGCCATCTCAAGTTAAGCAAGACTATTGTGGCCCTTATTGATGTTAACACACACCGCTTTAAAGCTAGAGAGTCAGCCAGTAGCCTCTACCCACACTTTTCTCCCTCTAGGAACCTTAAAGTGGGGTTCCACCCAAAAAACAAAAATACCTGTAAAAATTCTAAAAAAAAACAAAAAAAAAAACATTTGGATATTTTTTTTTTTCACTTACCTCTAAATGCCTGTTGCTAGGTGGTCCCTCGTAGTCTGCCTGTTCCTTTGCCTGGGCTGGTGACATCACTTCCCCCCAGGCACAGGAAGGGCTACGCTCTGCTCCCTCCCTCCTGTCAATCATCTGGGACCCATTACAGGTCCCAGGTGATTGAGCGGCCAATCGCGGCGCGCGGCGCTGCTCGCGCATGCGCAGTGGGTGCCAGGCTGTGAAGCCACAGCCCGGCGCCCACAGTTGAAATGCCGGCGCTGACGAGCGGAGGGGGGTGACGAGCGGGGCTTCGATCACCCCGCATCGCTGGAACCAGGGACAGGTAAGTGTCCAATTAAAAGTCAGCAGCTGCAGTATTTGTAGCTGCTGACTTTTAATTTTTTTTTTTTTTTGACGGCCCCCCTGGGTGGAACTCCTCTTTAAGGGCTGAAAGCCCTCTCTCTGTTCTCCCTGACAGGTCCTGCCTGCACCCTGTGTAAGCTGTGTTAGCTGTGACCTTGATCTGTCAAATCTGACTGACAGGTCTAAGGCTATGAGGGCAGTTGATCCCTTGATTATACAGCATTTAGAACTCATGCCTGCAGTTTTGCCCTATAGCAGGGATGGGTTTGTAAAGGTGGACGCCATTATGAACCCATCCCTGCTATAGGGCAAAACCATATCTCATGTCTTGTATTAGTCTTCTGTCCGTAAACATGAGGTGGACACTTTGGCTACAGTGTTGTCCTGCAGAGCTTGTGTCTTAAACCGGTTTGATCCCTATGGTCTTTGAGGGGCAATGCCTCTTTAGGGCTGCCCTGGATTATTTGGCTGCCTCAGTCTCAGTTTGGGAAAGCTCACTCCAAGAAAGGCAAAGAAAAGTCCTTTTCATTGCTCTACAGTAAGGATGAGCATGTTCGCACAACCCACGTGCAGAGCCCGCCAGGAAGTCGGCGCTTCGCTAATCACAGGCGGTGAGACTTTTCCCGATCTCTGCAGCCGCGCATCGGGACATTGACTCGCTGCCTGTGATTTAGAGCAGCGCAGTGCCGACTTCCTGGCGGGCTCTGCACGTGGGCTGTGCGAACACGCCTGAACTCATCCTTACTCCACAGCCTCAAACTCCAAATCCAGACCCAAGTCTACACCTTGCTGTGGGTTTCTGCTTTGCCATTCAAGCTATATTATGTACCTCAAGTGTTTATGAAGATGTTGGCTCAGCCTCATTGTGCTCTCAGGGCTTTCCCATTGTGAAATATCTAGATAACCTCCTGCTGAGAGAACAGACAGCGTGGGTTCTGGTGGACAACATAGCCCTGATCATCCAGACTTTGCAGAAGTTCGGTTGGGTCCTTGGCCTTCAAAAATCAGCTCTGGATCGGATTCATCGCCTGGAATATCTGGGCTAGGCCAGAGTTCACAGGTGAAACTGTCAAGCTGGGTGGAGGCCTTTTCATCCTGTTGGTGCAGGGGCATCAGAGGAATATCTTATTCTAGTAAACATTATGGAACCTTGGGCATTTTGGTTGTCCCTGTAATGCTGGACCACCCACCTGCAGAGTCATCTGATCCAGATTCATCCAGACAATGCCGTGGCAGTGACTTACAGCAACAATAAGGGAGGAAACCGAAGTCTCGCCATGGCAAGAACAGTAGAGCAGGTCCTGTCCTAGGCATAACTCTACGTTTCAGTCTTGTCCACCCAAGGGTGGACAGTAGGCAGGCATACTTCTCAGTTGTGGACCTCTTGCAACATATGACTCAAACGCACCAAAAACGCAACTGCAGGTGCAGGTTTTGATGCGTTTTCGCTGAACTTTTGATGTGGTCTCCATTTTTTTCCCCCCAGACCAAACATGCACCAAAAATGCAGTAAGCAGGGCTTTGAAAAACGCAACAGACCTGCAACTGTGCAGTGTGACGAGTTCCATAGAATTTAATGGTCATGCATTTTTCCTCCACTTTTTTTTTTTAAATCAAAAACAGAAGAAAAACTGATCAGTGTGAAAGCAGTCTAAATGATTGATTTACAGCATGGCTGTTGAAGTCCAGATACTTAGGGACAGATTTCTCTGAACTGGTTATTTCCATGATGCTAAAAGCAAGGAAGTCCCATTCTCACAAGTTTTATCATCAATCAAAGGCATATTTTGCTTTTTGCAAGTCGAGAGATTTTCACCACAGGAAATTCTTATTGGGACAAATCCTAGTCTTTTTTTACCCACTTGCTTACTGGGCCAATTCTAACATTCCTCTCCTACATTTTTTTTTTGCTAGAAAATTACCTAGAACCCCTAAACATACTGGTGGGTGTTGCAATTTATGCAGCATAGTTATTTGCACAGCGTTTTCTGAAAGACAATTTTTTTTCTTTTAATACACTTTAATAAATTGTAATGCACAAAAACACAATAGAAGACCCCATTGTTTCGTAAAATATAAAAGATGGTTTAAAAGTCTTTACAGATTACCAGTTTACAGTTACACAGGAGATCTGTCTCTCGCTAGAATGTTCACAGCATTACCTCGCATGTGTGGTGCAACAACATTTACATATGTGTGTTCAACCTATGTATGCATTTGCCATTGCATGTGAGCATGGGGGGGGGCAGGGGCGCTTTCAATCTTTTTTTTTTTTTTGTATTTATTTTGTTACTTTTTTTTATTTTTACACGGTCTCTTTAAACTTTTTTGTTGCTATCACAAGGGATGAACAACATCCCATTGTGATAGCATGGGCAGTGTCCGGTACACTACTCCAGCCAGGACAAAAGCATTTAGAAGAGCCCCAGTGTGTATAAGGCCCCTTTCACACCGGGGCAGTCTGCAGGCACTATTGCGCTAAATATAGCGCCTGCAAACCGACCGGAAAGTGCCGCTGCTGTCTCTCCAGTGTGAAAGCCCCGAGGGCTTTCACACTGAAGTGGTGCGCTGGCAGGACGGGAAAAAAAGTCCTGCCAGCAGCATCTTTTGAGCGGGGAAGGAGCGGTGTATATTATTGAAATCAATGGGACAGTGCGGCTATACCGCCGGCAAAGCGCCTCTGCAGAGGCGCTTTGCGGTGGTTTTTAACCCTTTCTAGCGGCCGAGTACCGACGGTAAAGCGTCGCTAACAATAGCAGCACTTTACCGCCCCCGCCCCAGTGTGAAAGGGGCCTAAGGCTTAAAGCTGCCATAAAATCAGGCCTAAACATCATCCGGTGAAACTGAATGTGTGATCAGAAGATCAGGTGGCAGCCATGTAAATTTGAGAAACAGTAGCCTGTTATAGGCACTTGCAGATATAGTGGAGTGCGTCTTGACAGGAAAGGGTGGCATCCCATCTTTAAGGGCCAGTTCACACCACATGCAGTCCAGTGCGTTTTTTTCTGCATCAAAAACGCATGGAAAGTAGGTTATATGGTTTTCAATGGCATAGTTCACACCAGTGCTTGCAGTTCGTGCGTTCCAGTTCCAGAAAAAAAAGTAGAACATGCTGCATTTTTCCTGCAGTGGACTGTACTGGAACGCTGTAAAACGCATCAAAAACGCATTGGAACGTAGACTGGAACAAATTTGTCCTTATTTCGAGTTAAGAAATAAGAGGGGGAAATCACTGGACTGCATCAAAAACGCACCGTAATGCATCAAAAGCGCGTCAAAAAACACGCATGCAAAAAAGCACTTGGAACGCATCCGAACTGTATTTCTATGGTGTAAACTGGCCCTGAGACCATAAGCTTGAATAATGTTCTGTCTGAGCCACCAAGAAATGGTAGAAAAAGCTGGTTCAAACTTATTAATTTTTTCCCAAAAATTGCTTTTGAAAAACCGCTGCGCAAATATTGTGTAACACAAAAAATTTTAACACCTGCCATTTTATTCTCTAGGGCCTCTGCTTAAAAATATATAATGTTTGGGGGTTCTAGGTAATTTTATAGCAAAAAAAAAAGCTGAATTTTACGCTTATGTGAGTAGTGTCAGACTAGGCATGGGAAGTAAGTGGTTATTAAGGACAGGATTTTAAGGGCAGAGGGGGGAAAAAAAAAAAAAAGCTCAAACGCCTGTAAAATCAAGTGTGCTAAAGGCCTAAGATGCAAGATCCTTTTGGGTGGTTTGTTAAGCTGCAGGCAGTTCTCATTTCTCTTGTGTGTTTTTTGGGGCCTCCCCTATAGACGAGAAGGAAAATAGGATTTTTTGTACTCATCGTAAAATCCTTTTATTGGAGTTTATTGAGGGACACAGATCCCACCCCTCAGTGTTTAGGCTTCAATATAAGCTGACAGTATGACGTCCTGTATTCCTCAATGGACTCCCAAGAATATGATTTTACAGTGAGCAAAAAAGTCAACATTTTTGCACTCATTTGTCTTTGTTTACGAAAAAAAGTGTGTGTGTATGTGTGTGTGTGTATATGTATATATATATATATATATATATATATATATATATATATATATATATATATATATATAAATATTATCTTATTCATGTATTTATTACGTATACTGTGTATATGTATGTCATCTTGTTCACTATACTTGTTTTACAGGCAGCAGTGAGTGAAACCTCAGCGAAGTCGGACTGTGTTGGCACCACTGACCAGTTTGCAAGTTTAAAGTCTGTGGTTGGTCTGGGATTATTTGAAGAGGCCTTTGATTCTCAAGGTGGGAAAACTACATCAGTTCTCCAGCTATGGTTTGACTGTGTTATGAGGCTGCAGCTGCTGGGGGTATACATCGTGTACACAGTGGATTTCTTTTGTTACCATTATATATTAGTTTTTGTGGCTGAATCAGTGTTTGAAAGATGTACTCCAAGCTAGGGCCCAGAATAGACTAGCCGGTATCCTCATAGGAAGTTATAGGCAGTAGTAGGTTCTCGGGGCCAAGGTAAAGATTGTTCTGGCTGAGGGTCAGGATAGGTTTTAGAAAAAAAAGTGTTTTAAAAACATTAACCACTTGCTTCCCCAGTGAGATCTTAAAATGGCACTGGGAGAGTGGCTATTTGTTCCTTCGCTGTTTTAAAACCACACCGGGTATAAGCAGGTCCTGGCAGGGGTTCAGGAATAAATCGCTGGCTGTCAGTGATGGCTGGCATCCGGTACGTGAAGCAAAAAAGCTGAAAGCATCAACTACTGGGCTTCTTATGCTTCTACAGATTCCCTGAATTACATAAAAGCCACACTAATGTGATATCATTTTAACCAGAGGACTTTGTTGATTATATTATGTGGTAAATAAATATAGGGGGGGGTGCTAATTCTATAAATGATGTGTTGAAAAAAATGTACAGGAATTTTTCTTTTTAAATATGCAATTTATTCCCAAGAAAAAAAGAAAATAAATGTGTATCCATATTTACTGCTGACTTCCGATCAGTCTAAAAAAAAAAATCTAGTAATATGTTGGGGTAGACTACAAGTTCTAAACAAGTTCTAAAAGATATGATGCGTGTAAGTGAGACATCACTGAAATTAAAAAAAAAAAAAAAAAAAAAAACCTTGTGGACTCTAGAGGGTTTTTTTTTATTAATGCAGTTATGGCTGGGGAACTGAAATTGATAATCAGTGTCTACAAATTCTGTACTAACACAATATAATTACAGAAGCAGAGAAGTTTCAGAGGAAGTTGGATGAAACCACTAGATTACTCTGGGAATTACAAGAGGTTCAGAATGAGCGCCTAAGCACAAAGCCTCCTCCTAATATGGTTTGTCTGTTAGCTCCATCTGTAAAGGAGGTTCAGATTGGTAAGTTTCAATAAAACTGTATGTATTGAAAATCTACTACTTCATTAAAAAAAATTAATTGTACAAAAATATATTTTGCCATTCATTTTATGTTGGAAGAAATGTATACGAATACATTTTTTAGCCACCTAAAGGCCGGTTCTTGCTACACATACTTCATTTTAAACAAGTAAAATTTCTTGCTATTGTTATCTAGCTAGATCTTAATTGGACATTACAAAACCCCCTTTGGAAATGCAACAATAAGGTGAACTACAAAACATTGTTTCTGTATATCAAATGCAAAGTTTGAAAGCACTACAGCTTTTCAAAAATTATGAAATGACTTGAAGTTTCTACCCAAATATTTTTGTAAACGAGGCATTAAGGCCAGTTGCACACAGACGTAATAATTTACTGATGTTTATACTCCGGATCTTGTAAGAAAGAGCATTAGTAAAATGTTCTGTAAAGACCTTTGCACGCATATAATTTTTCTCTTTTATTGCCATTGTTGTAATATACGCAAGTACTGTATATGTACATAAAGGTCTATAGATGCATAAACACGCATGTGTGTAAATTACTGCACTTAAACACAAAATTTCCTGTATTTGCTTTACTGCTCCCTACTCATCGCTGTATTGCTGATCTTTACACAGCTGTGTGAAATGTTCCATAGAAGACAATGCATCCTTATTTAGATCAGTAAAAAAGTGGCATTTTGTATTTCCGTGTGCAAGTGGCCTTAATCCTTGAAGCTGCATTCACAATTTGGCGTAGCGAAACAAGCATTCCCACTCTCGATTTTGGTTGAGCGATTTGCGTGCAGTTTTGCATATCGTATAGGGCCAGATAATTTACTTAATGGGTTGCCCTATGTGTATTAGTTCGAAAAGAAGCTCCTGCTCCTTTTCGGGCTACAAGTTTCAATCGATTTTCAAAGGCACAGTTTGCTGCATAAGCCTGTTGCATGACAATCGTGGCAGAATTGCATTGTGTTTGGGGGTGCCATTAGAGAATAATGGCACCTAAAGGTGCGTCACGCCTTCTGACAATTCGTGAAAGGTGATTGGGGCCTTAGACAAGGCACGTTTTAATAATTTGAAACAGTAGCACTTTGTAATTTTGCAACAAAGTTTAAAAATACATGTATTTACCTTCTTACCTTGTGGTGCTCTGGTTTTGGTTTCAGTTCCAACCAGGGACACTGTCTACATGGAAGTTTGGTGTTCCAACATCTTTGTAAATTTCACATGGGCTTCAGCTTGTATAAGAGAGTCAAACTTTTGCAAAACTTCAAGCAGCTTTCTCTAAGCCTTTAAAGCACCTTTCAACTCCATTTTGTAAATGTTGATTACCGATCCCAATAGGAGTGCTGATTGACACTTTACACAAGCTTCAGCAGACTTTCAATAAGCTTCAAGTAGTGCTGAAGCCTGCTAGCAGCTTGTGTAAAGTGGTAATCTGCACTCCTGTTAAAATCTGTGTTCAACTTTTACAAACTGGAGCTGAATGGCATTTTAACCACTTAAGGACCAGCCTCGTTTTGGATTTTAGATGTTTACATGTTTAAAACAGTTTTTTTTTTGCTAGAAAATTACTTAGAACCCCCAAACATTATATGTTTTTTTTCTAATACCCTAGAGAATAAAATGGCGGTCGTTGCAATACTTTTTTTTTTTTGCACCGTATTTGCGCAGTGGTCTTAAAAGCGCACTTTTTTTGGAAGAAAATTCACTTTTTTGAAGAAAAAAAAAGACAACAGTAAAGTTAGCCCAATTTTTTTTAATACAGTGAAATATAATATTACGCCAAGTAAATTGATACCCAACATGTCACGCTTCCAAATTGCGCCCGCTCGTGGAATGGCGTCAAACTTTTACCCTCAAAAATCGCCATAGGCGATGTTTACAAAATTCTACAGGTTGCTTGTTTTGCGTTACAGAGGAGGTCTAGGGCTAGAATTATTGCTCTCGCTCTACCGGTCACAGTGATACCTCATATGTGTGGTTTGACCACCGTTTTCATATGCGGGCACTACTTGCGTATGCGTTCGTTTCTGCGCGCGAGCTCATCGGGACGGGGTTTTTTTTTTTTTAATTCTTTTTATTATTTATTTTACATTATTTTATTTATTTTTACACTGTTTGTTTTTTTTAAAAAAAATTGTGTCACTTTTATTCCTATTACAAGGAATGTAAACATCCCTTGTAATAGAAAAAAGCATGACAGGTCCTCTTAAATATGAGATCTGGGGTCGAAAAGACCTCAGATCTCATATTTACACTAAAATGCAATAATAAAAAAAGTCATTTAAAAAAATGACATTGAAAAAAATATGCCTTTAAGAGGCGTGGGCGGAAGTGACGTTTTGACGTCGCCTCCGCCCAGCAGTGTCATGGAGACGAGTGGGCGCCATCTTCCCCTCACTCATCTCCAGGCACAGCACTGAGCAGGATGCGATCACCTCCGGAGCTACCGACGGCTCCAGTAAGCGGCGGAGGGCACCGGATCACGGTGGAAGGGGGGGGCCCTCTCCCGCCACCGATTAAAAGCGATCTTGCGGCGAATCCGCCGCAGGGACTACTTTTATCAGAAAGCTGACTGCCGCAGAAAAACGGGGATACCGGGGTTATGGCAGCTAGCTGCTGCCATAACAACGCTATCCGCCGGCAAAGTTTGGACGTACATCGTCGTGCAGCGGTCGGCAAGTGGTGAAATGCTTCAACAAAGCTTGCTGAAAGCTTTGCAAAAGCTTGATGTTCACACTGCTCTTATAGAAGCGGATGTCTGTGTGAATTAGGTCTAAGGAGCTCTTCTAGCCATAATTCAAACGACCGTATTGTTAAGGTAAACATCTTTTGCCCAGATCAGCCTTTTAGTCTTCATATCTGTGTGTCTTTGCCAAGTATGTAAAAGGTAAAATCTTTCAAGCCCAGGAACTGTTTTAAACAGTTTGTTCTTCGTTGAGATTTGTTTTATAACTTGCTAAAATAAAGATAAACAAAACACGTTTTTATATTTTCTGTAAAATTGTTGGGCATTTCCAGTGTCCACTGGAATCCATGTGTGGCATACACATATTTACATACAAGCTGGTGGACCAATGTTGCTATTTAAAAATTGCCATACCTAATTCTCAATGTAGCCCCAGCAGTAACAATCATTGCCTGCCCATCAGTGCTTATATAAGTGCTTATCAGTACCACCTATTAGTGCCGCCTCATCAGTGCAGCCTATCAGTGCTGCCTCATTAGCGCGGATCAGTGAAGGAGAAAAATTACTTATTTACAAAATTTACTGACCGAAACTAAGAATTTTTTTTTTTTCTTGAAATTTTCAGTCTTTTTTTTTTTTTTTTTTTGTTTAGCAAAATTTAAAAAAAGCATTGATTAAATACCATCAAAAGAAAGCTCTATTTGTGCGAAGAAAATGATAAAAATGTAATTTGGATACAGCATTGGATGACTGCGCAATTGTCATTCAAAGTGTGACAGCGCTGAAAGATGAAAATTGGCCCTGGCAGGAAGGGGGTGAAAGTGCCCAGTATTGAAGCAGTTAAAGTACATTTGTAGCACAGCAATCTTTGATGCAGAGTGGCATACCCTGTAAGCTGTCTACCTACCAAATACAATTATTTAACCACTTTAGCCGTTTGGTCATTTAAAAGCAATACTGATCAAGCTTCTGTCAAAGCCAGCAGTGTTTCTAAAATAACAATTTGCCCATTACGTGTCCCAGAGGGTTTGATCTGCTACATAATTAGTCAGAATTTAGTGATTTATCCTTGTACCCAAAATGGTTTGAATATGCTTTTTGAGTATGTATCTGGTATTTGCCCATTTGTGTAAAACAAATGCTTGGGAAGCGTAGCAGAATTTCTACCTAAATTAAACAATTCTAATATGTATATATCTATATATATCCCCTCCCGTGGGATCAATAATTGGTTGTCGTGATGAACACTGCAGTTTGCCAAAAAATGAAAATGTAGCCAGCTATTTGTAAGTAAAAATCCTAATCCTAAAGCACACATTCACTTTAGACTAAAACCCCTCTAGCTCTCTTTGACCTGTTCTATGCCCCACCAACATCTAGGTGCCTCATTCAAGTTTATTGGAAGTTACTGCTAAGACCACTGGTTGTGATGCATTAATGCTTAGACACTGTGTGGTAGACCAGCCCTGTCACAAATGGGTTTAGTGGGGGCTGAGGAAGTTTATTCTAATGTGAACCTTTCCTTTAAATCAGGGATAGGCAACCTTTGAGAGACAGAGAACTACTTAAACAACACTGATGAAATCAAAGCTCAGTGTCCTCTTGTTAGGGTCAGTTCACACCAGAACGCAAAAAGGCATGTTCCATGTGTGTTTCCTGCACCGTGTTCAAAACACACTGCCTTTGTGATCTACTGCGGGTGATAATGCATTGTTAACACCAAATGTAGATATGAAACACAGTGGACATAAAAAAAAAAGTATTACAAGAGAGTGCAGGGATCAGGAGTGCATTATGCTCAGAATGCAGGGATCAGGGAGTGCGTTGCGCTCAGAATGCAGGGATCAGGAGTGCGTTGCGCTCAGAATGCAGGGATCAGGAGTGCGTTGCGCTCAGAATGCGGGGATCAGGAGTGCGTTGCGCTCAGAATGCGGGGATCAGGAGTGCGTTGCGCTCAGAATGCGGGGATCAGGAGTGCGTTGCGCTCAGAATGCGGGGATCAGGAGTGCGTTGCGCTCAGAATGCGGGGATCAGGAGTGCGTTGCGCTCAGAATGCGGGGATCAGGAGTGCGTTGCGCTCAGAATGCAGGGATCAGGAGTGCGTTGCGCTCAGAATGCAGGGATCAGGAGTGCGTTGCGCTCAGAATGCAGTAATCAGGAGTGCGTTGCGCTCAGAATGCAGGGATCAGGAGTGCGTTGCGCTCAGAATGCAGGGATCAGGAGTGCGTTGCGCTCAGAATGCAGGGATCAGGAGTGCGTTGCGCTCAGAATGCAGGGATCAGGAGTGCGTTGCGCTCAGAATGCAGGGATCAGGAGTGCGTTGCGCTCAGAATGCAGGGATCAGGAGTGCGTTGCGCTCAGAATGCAGGGATCAGGAGTGCGTTGCGCTCAGAATGCAGGGATCAGGAGTGCGTTGCGCTCAGAATGCAGGGATCAGGAGTGCGTTGCGCTCAGAATGCAGGGATCAGGAGTGCGTTGCGCTCAGAATGCCAGCTCCTCCACCCCCCCCCGCCCTCCATTCTGAGCTGTGCTGCCTCTTGCTTTCCACTGTTCACTGATGGCAGCAGCAGAGGAGGCTGGGGGGGAGGGAGACTGAAAGACCGAAGGTGCAGTGGAGGAGGCTGAGGACGGAGAGAGGACCGGCAGCTAGCAGTAGGATCCCCATGACTAGGCTCCGGGGTGAAGTGAAATGTGTTGGGGGCGTGGCCTGGCCGGATTCCAGGCTGAGGTTGCCACATTATTCATTGCAGTAGGACACCAGTTGTGCGACTTCCAGGCTTTACCCTTCCTTTCTTGAGCTAGCAGTAGGAGGCGGGGGTCGGCGGTGCAGACCTGTTCCCGGTCACCTACCTGCGGTCGACAGGCAGCCCCCGATCGATGGGTTGCTGACCCCCGCTTTAAATGTTTTCTCTATTTTTAACCGCTTGCGAACCAGCCGCCGCAGTTTTACTGCGACAGGTTGGCTCCGCTGTGCGAAATCACGTTATTGTACGTGATGTTGTGAGGTCCGACTAGCAGGCGTGCGCCCGCCGCAGGCTCCGTGAGTCAGACTGTGAGTCACGCGGATTCGATGTCTGCAGGGATACCCATGATCGTCTCACGGAGAGGAAGAAGGGGGAAATGCTGATGTAAACAAGCATTTCCCTGTTCTGCCTAGTGACACTGATCACCGCTCCCTGTAATCTGGAGCTCTGATCAGTGTCATGTCACACATAGCCCATCCCCCCCCCCCTAGTTAGAACACATCCCTAGGACACGCTTAGCCCCTGCAGCGCCCCCTCCTGGTTAACCCCTTCACTGCCATTCACATCTACACAGTAATCAGTGCATTTTTAATCACACTGATCGCTGTATGAATGTGAATGGTCCCAAAATAGCGCCAAATGTGTCTGCCATAATGTCGCAGTCACGATAAAAATTGCTGATCACCACCATTATTAGTAAAATAAAAAAGAATTATTAATAAAAATGCCATAAAACTATACCCTATTTTGTAGACGCTATAACTTTTGGGCAAACCAATCAATAAACGCTTATTGCAATTTTTTTTTTTTAACAAAAATATGTAGAAGAATACGTAGCGGCCTAAACTGAGGGAAAAAATGTTTTTTTTTATATATATTTTTTGGGGATATTTATTATAGCAAAAAGTAAAAAATATTGCTTTTTTTTCAAAATTGTTTTTTTGTTTATAGCGCAAAAAATAAAAAAGGCAAAGGTGATCAGATACCACCAAAAGAAAGCTCTATTTGTGGGGGAAAAGGGACGTCAATTTTGTTTAGTAGCCACGTCGCACAACCGCGCAATTGTCAGATAAAGCGTCGCAGAGCCGAATCGCAAAAAGTGCTCTGGTCTTTGGCCAGCCATAGGGTCCGGAGCTGAAGTGATTAAGCATGCCTAGTGCAGAAGACATAATGTTAAAAACCACTAATAGTATCCCAAATATAGCCTGTCAGGAAGAACCTGTCTCCTGGGCCTGCGCTTTTCATTTCATCTGAAAGAATGTCTATCATTAGCAGTCTAAATCAGTTTCCTGAAATAATTTTTACCGGTGAAGGCAGCTGACAAATAATGGCTCTTCATATGTGTAAGCCAGTTATTAACAGAATTGTCTTTACTGCTTTATCTGCATTACTTTGAGCTCATGGACCTTAAGTTAAATAATATGACAATTTTGGTAAAACCTTGGGTTTTTTTGTTTTTTGTTTTTAGCTGACAAAGTAAATGAGAATCTGAAAGAACTGACCCAGCAAGTGCACCCAGGAGACATTGTCAGTGTTTCTGGAATACGTAAGGCAATGGGAATCATTGCCCCATATGTGGACACAGAAGACATGGTAGTTGATCTGACAACAGGTTTGTGTTCTTTTTTTATATTAATTTTGTTTCTGTTTTTTTTGTTTTGTTTTGGTTTTTTTTTCCCTCACTGGTAACAGTTCAATTCCCATTTCTCATTATATAGTCATGTATAATTGGGTATAATCAGTTAGATGTTTATATATTTACCTATTCACAAGAAATGTGTAGTGTGTTATGCTATATCAGGAGTTACAAACGTGCTTTGTTTTTCCAGCAGATACCCAAGAAAGGAAAGCAATACCTAAAAATGGAAGCCAGTGTCTGCAGATTGTATCATAGTAACCAAGATGGACCAACTTGTATATTTGTACCATTTACATTTTAATTCAATAAACCTGGTGAATTTGCTTTTGTACTTAATGTATCTCAGACTTATTGGATGCAGATAGGGCAAAAAATAGATGCGAGATTCATGGCCTCCAATCTAACAGTGACCATATCCATGCAGATCTCTCACAAACCGTGATCTGTACATTCACCACCTTAATGTGTTAATTTTCTTTGCAGGAAAAATAAGTGATTAAAAGATTTGTTTGAGTATTTTTTCCATATAAAGGAAGTGATTAGCAATCTCAGCCAAAGATGTGTACATTTAATCAGGGCTTTTGATGTAATTATGGAGCCATGTGCTTTTGCTCTAAAGCACATTTACTGCCTTAACAGTACAAAGTGGAGTTGTGTGTTTACAGCAATGCACAGGATACTTTTTAAACCAAATATAGAAAATAACAAATGGGCTTTGTTATAAATAATATATGCCCTCATTTGTCCACTTACAGTACAATATGTGAAACATTGTAGAAACCAGGGTTAGCATACACCAAAATCAGAAGTGATAATTTCAGAAAAATATATATTTTGTATATGAGATGCATGAGTCTTTGGGCATTTACATTGACATATATAGAGAACAATAAGCAATGCATGATGAATTTAGGCACTGGGTTCTGCAATTGGCACTTTTCAGAGCTGAGTGTACTAATTAGCTATGCAGCAATTCCAGGTCCAGAGATGTGTGGCACAGCCCCAGGTGTGGCCCTCTCTCTAAAGACTTAGTGAGTACTAGCAGTTCCCTGTTACTGGAAACATTGGGTGCCATTTACTAGTCCTGATTTCCGTTGGTTAATAGTAGAATGGATATATAAAACACAAAGCGCTGTGATGCTAAATAGCTGATAATTACACATAAAACCAAGTGAGGCTGCTATCAAAAGAGAGTGTTTTCAGAGTCACTTAAAAAGAATAAATAATGATATTTGAAGCGCTTCACAATGTGCATAAAAATGAATATATAAGAATAAATATAAATACTCAAATCCAGCGGTGAGTAAAAATTCCTAAAAAATCCAGCAATCAAAATAGTGTAAAATTATAAAAAATTAGTGACACCAAATGTGTAAAAAAAATCCACATAAAAAATCCACATAATAATAAATATATAGGGATGTATTCAGAAGGTTTCAATTATACAAGTGTGGAATCAAGAGAAAAAAACAATCATTGTGCAATAGTTAGGATACCAAGGTACACAGGCAAACTTCAATCCACTCACGTGTGCCTTATAATGATAAGGCATATGCAGGTTTTACTATAGCAGTCAGCCGCCTTAGACAGGAGCAGATTCACTGCAGTACACTGTGTGTTACTGCTGATCTGCACAGAGCGTCCTTGGCTCCTCCAGTTTGCCTGTGTACCTTGGTATCCTAACTATTGCACAATGATTGGTTTTTTCTCTTATCTGCCTGTCAAATGAGATCTGTTTATGATTCTCACATTGGTTGTGAACAGAAGCAAAAGAAACATTGTTACTATAAAGGTCAATGAGCACCTCAATTAAGCAAGTGTTTTTCAACAGCTTTGCTAGTGGGACCGGATCAAAGCTCTATACCAATTTGATTCCACACTTGTATAATTGAACCTTCTGAATACATCCCTATATATTTATTATTTATTTTTATGTGGATTTTTTATGTGGATTTTTTTACACATTTGGTGTCACTAATTTTTTATAATTTTACACTATTTTGATTGCTGGATTTTTTAGGAATTTTTACTCACCGCTGGATTTATTTGAGTATTTATATTTATTCATATATATTCATTTTTTGCACATTGTGAAGCGCTTCAAATATCATTATTTAATAGTAGAATGGGTTATCATTGAGGGACCGAGTTTTCGTGTCACATGCTGGGAGTGTTGTGCGCTCCCTGCCCCATTTTCTGTCATTCAGCGTAGAGGAAGCACCTTCCCACCACTATAGAAAGTTTTTGGATGGCAGGACTTTTAAGGCACCACACAGTCGCAACTATTTTGTACATACAATTTTTTGCATACATAATTTTAAGATAATACAGATAACAGTGATCCTCCAGATAGATTATGCTCGGTCTTCAACTTGGGAGAATCCTTTATGATACATAATGGGTTCCCCTAAAAAGCAATCCCTTTAGAGCGGTTGTGATAGGCTACATGTTGCTCAACACATTTTGTGGACTCAAAGTGTTCTGATTCCCCGGGAACTTAGAGGGTCATGTGTCTTTAGAAAGATCAAAAAATATTTATTAAGATTTATGCGAAAGTTATAACAAATCTTTATAACACGAATGATGCCCAGAGGCACCCCTCGTCTATACTTACACATGGAGAGCAATGGTGTAGGTCTCACAGACAACCTGGGTGGGGCCAGTAGAAAAAGGGAAGGGCTATGCACATCCCCCAGAACACTGCAGGCACCTATGATGAACACAAGGGTTGAAGAAGTGTATTAACAGATCTCTATAAAAATTATTTGGAATTTGATGTATGCATATGTACACCCTCGTATAATAATAGTGGTAGACTAATTGAAATGCGTTAGTTTTAATTTTTCTATTTTTCTTTCCTGTTGGAGGCTGGGTTCACACTGTGTGCGGACGCGGCTCACAGCAGGGGTACGGTGCGTCCCTGTTCTTCATTTCAGTGATGAATCGGGCCTGGATTCAGACCTGAAACAGAGCCAAAGATGCATAGGACCCCTGTGCAATCTGCTCCGCGGCTGCCCCGGCGATGTGTGAACCTGCTCCATTGAGAGCCGGTCACGCTCTCCTGTCATGCAAATTGGATGTTGGGAAATTTGCATTAGTGTGAACCCAGCCTCACCTGGTGATCCTGCCAGTAATTCTGCTATTTTTCAGCTTCCTTTAGCAGACCAAGCTGTCCAGCAAACGTGTCAGTTAGAGGGTTGAGACGAACCATTTAAATTTGACAGGGGTGCTTACAATGGTTAAAGGTTTAACCTTTATCCCAAAAGGAAAACAAACTGTCGCTGTAACTGCTTAAAAGGTGTTTAGATGGAGTTTTTCTTTAACCTCCCTGGCGGTATGATTATGTCAGATTTTTGATGCTGAAAGCGGTACAATTGTTTTGCATGGAAATTTGGCGTTTTTATATTGTAGGCCTGTAATTCTTAGAAAAAAAACTCACTTAAATCTGTCCAAACTAGAGTCTAGCAGACATCCCGGGTATGATAAAGTTTGAAACACAAAATCATAAATTATAATACATTTTATTCAATAAATTTGAGTCAATAATATAATCATATCAAAAATTTTGTTTTTGTCCATTTTTTTTTTTGTCCAAACAAGGGTGCAATATTACTAGTCAAATTGCTTCAGTAAACATCCCGGGTATGATTCATTTTGAAACCTGGGACGGCACAAAGTCCGACGTCACAATCGGGACAATGGAACCTGGTTTCCTTACAGATTTTCTTTCCACTGTCATCACACTTTGAGCAACAAACCACGCACATTCTTGTGGGTGCTGACATTTCTCAGTTGGTGGGATATAGTCCATGAAGTGACGACCAGTCAGGCGTTCCGGGTTGACAACACCAGCAGCACAACGTCCAGCTCTATTCACAGCCATTGGCGTTTGGTGGTTCAGAAAGATCAGTTTGGCAACTTTCCAAAGCCAGCATGAACCACGGGCTTGTCACTCCTTCCTTCTTTTTTTTTTTTTTTTTTTTTTTTTTTTTTTTTTTAATTTTAGCAGAATGTAGGCATTTCACAAGCATTGCTTAAGAAGATGCCTGAAGATCTTCTTGTAATACTTGTTGTTTTCTCATTGCTGGATAAAATTTCATTGCTTCATCGACTCTGTCAACACCTCCCATGGTGTTGTAGTCTATCACTACCTGTGGCTTCATGATGTCTTTCCCACCTTTTGTGCGTACCATAACAGTGGAGGTATTATGTATTGTACTCATTAGGCACACATCTTTTTTGTCACGCCATTGCAGTGCCATAATTTTGCCTTTCTGCCAGGCAATAATTTCCCAGTCTTGAGCTTCTTATTGCCAAAGATTGGCGGAATGTGACGCCGGTTAGCCCTAACGGTTCCACAATAGCCCTGATTTAGCAATGGCTCAGTCAGTGAAAGAACGGAAGATGTTACCATTCCAGATTACTGTATTTTGGGTTGAATTTGATTCCTTTCCCAGTGTATAGGACAGAATTCCAAATGTAACCAGTTGTGGATTCACACAGCATGAAGGCTTTTACGCCAAATCATGCTCTCTTTGATGCCATATATTGTATTCAGCTGAGCCTTCCCTTGTAGGCCATTAGACTTTCATCTATGCTGATGTCTCTATCTGGCATATAGCTCAGTTGGAAATTCTTCAGAATCATTTGATACTTTCCAAATTGTCTTGAGTTTTGGTGCTGGATGAGTAGTTTCATCAAATTCTTCATTGTTTTCAAAGTGCAAATACTTCGTTATCATGGAAAACTTGTACTCTGACATGACTGTGCCAAAGAATGGAGTAGCAAGTAATTTATTGGTTGTCCAATACCACTTCTGTAAGGGTTTTCCCACCACTCCTCGAAGAATTATTAGGCCCAGAAATTTCCAAATGTCCTCTGGTCACTGGTTCCCACTTTCTACTTCTTGAAAACTTCTGATGCGTAGCAGCTTGTTGCTCCTGGTACCGGTTTGTCTCCGTAACTATTTTTTCAATAACCTCATTGGTCAAAAATAGTTGTAGGTATGCCAAGGTTTGTCATCTTCAACATCCACTTTCATACCAGGTGCTCCAGTAAATGGAAATCTTGGGGACGCTGCGTGATCCGTACCGCAGTCAATAGAGCACCACGTCCGCACATCACTGAGCTTCGTCGCTGAAATCACTTTGTGTCTGACGACTTTCCCCATGAATCGCTATCACTCAATTCTGCAAGTGATTCTGTATTGCTATCGCTGTTTTCCAGCAAGTCATAGACCGCTTTTGATGTAGAGGCACGCTTTTTGGATGCCATGGTCGTTCTCCAGTTTCCAGGCAGAAAGAACAGTAAAACTGCAGGCAAAGGCACTGGAGGGCAAACTGAGGTCAAACGATTTGATGCAGTAATGTAATCCAATAAGATTACAATGTATTGTGTGTGTTGTGATTTATACATTTTGAACCTGCCACCATTTCCACCCCCCTGCGTCGCGACGCTCGCAAGGAAGGGAAGCCGAAACACAGATCATAGGGTATAAGATCTGGCTGTTGACACAGCGGGAGAACATTGTGGGGACAAGGTAAGTCACCTCTTCCAGGATCCAGCTATGCAATCCTGAGTGTGGCTCAGGGTTACCACTAATGGTACTGAAATTTCACCCCGATCGACACTCGGGAATACCGCCAAGGAGGTTAATTTGTTAGCCAAGTCCATCTACATCCATCTGCTAGTGCATCTAATACCACCCTCGAGCGGCTTGCAGCAGGGGTCCGTGCATCCTGGTTCACCGTTTCAGGTCCGATTTCGGCCTGAATTTGGACTTGAAACGGACCAAAAGACGCACAGAGAGTTGGTCAAAATCCCCTGCTATTGCGAATTGGATGCGGAGAAGCTGCATCCAATTCACAACGGTGTGAACCCAGCCTTAAGAATTGGTAAGATGTTATTACATTTTTGTTTTGGGGTTTAAGCCCTGGTTCACACTGGAGCGTTTTGACATGTCAAATTGGCAATTGCTGTCAATGGCACTGTCCTAATTGGTGTGATGGCGCATCTGCCGCGCTGCACTGATTTAAAAAAGTAGTTTCTGTACTACTTTTTGCGATTTTGGGCTGCAATTTTCATTCACATATGTGCAGAAACCTGCACAAATGTCTCTGAAATCGCGGCCGAAATTGGGACTGACATGCAGGAGTGAAATTGTGCGCGTTCAGCTGAACTTGCACGGCTTCATTCCTGCAGCTCAGTGTAAACCTGGGCTAATACCACTTTAAATCTGACAGGTGAGGAGGGAGCAGGCAGGGTCCATCATCAATTCCAGTCCTGAGATGAGGCACTTTAGGACACCAATCCTCAGTAATTTAAAGGCTGAGCCCTGCTGTTTTCTTTAGACTCCAAAGCACCTGTATGCTAAACCTAAAAAATGCAGAAATTGTTCCTGTAAAATACCTAGTTTGTGGGAGCATTGGCATTTTGCAATAACTGCATTCAGCAGTTGGCTGGGTATGAGTCAACCTTCAGTATCAGAGATTTTACTAGAGGGAGTGATGAGGCATCCAGGCAGTCTTGCAAGCTCTGGTGATCAGCAAAATAAAACAAGAGGTAGGTAATTTCACTCTAATCCCATTATAGTGTGGCCTAAGGTGTCATGCTTCTCCTCTCTACTAGCATTAGCAGTGTGGCACCCTTTGACTACCCCTACAGCCCGAACACCTTTACCAGGACCTGGCGTGGGAATGAAAACTATAAGGCTGCTTTCACACTGGGGCAGGTGGGTGTTGACAGTAAAATGCTGCTAGTTTTAGTGGCACTATTCAACTTTTAACCCCCCACTAGCGGCCGAATAAAGGGTTAAATGCGCCCGTCTAGCACCACTGCCACTTTGACAGTGGTGCCCATTTATTTCAAAGGGCAGGAGTGGTGTATACACCACTCCTCCACCGCCCGAAAGATGCTGCTTGCAGGACTTTTTCTAACGCCCTGCAAGCGCACTGACTCAGTGTGAAAGCACTCGGGCTCTCACAATGGGGATGCAGGGGAGGCATTTTTCAGGTGCTATTTTTAGCCCAAAAGTCCCCAGTGTGAAAGAGGTCTAAATTGGGATGTTCAGGCTTGTTAAGGTAGGTTATGTAGCATATCTTTCCAAAGGGACATCACTTTGGGCCTGATTGCAATAAGATAAGATCGCCCATCTGCTGCAGGAAAGAAATATTGCTGGTTGAAGCCATTTGCAGAGACTTCCTGTATGCCCCAAAATGGAAAGTGAGCTTGGAACCCATGTGTTGGAATATTCTATTTTACAATTCTTTCAGAATTTGCTTTTGAAGCATCCAAAACTAACCAGTGCACAGCCTACATTTGCTGACAAGCAAGTCAAATAAGAGATTCAACAAAGCCATGGGGACTCTCAGAAAAGCAACTTTTATGTACCCTAGTTAGTGTTGGGCGAATGGTTCGACCCGAGCATGAATTCGGGCCGAACTTTGGCTGTTTGCCCGTTTGGCGAATACCTGAATTCAGGGCATTCAACCATTTGTTGGGCTCGCTGAGTGCTGCACAGTGCATTGGAAGCCCTTATTGGCTGAAGCAATGAAGGATTTGCCCAATCAGGACACAGAACACTGTCAGAGCCATAATTAGAGAAAGTAATGATAACTGTGCCCAATCTTGACTCATTGCTCATAGACCCCCCCTCTATAAAAGGATCCTTCGCAGAGCAGCCATTTGCAGTATGATATTGGAGTGTGTAATAATATGAATGGACTTCATCTATCATGACTAATAATATATCATGACTTTATTTTGTATACCCCCACCATCTTATGTGAAGTCTTATTGAGTAAGTTTTAGGTTATGTAAGAATGTGCAAGAATGCTTGCACAGCATCCCCCCCTATTGTGCTCACTGTGGTCAAGCCTGTTCTCGGAATGTATATCCTGTTTAGCCTTAGGCAATCGGCTAAGATATGTGACTAATGACCAGATGTCCTATCTAACGGTTGATAGGCATCAAGTAACAAACTTTTATAACCCTAGACACGTATGCATTAAACTAACCACTCCCCCTCCTTTGTTCTATACTGAATATAAGCTACTTTCGTGCTCAATAAACTCAGACATCTTTTGAACTCACATCTTGTTTCATTGGGTGTCTCACGGTACCGGGGGTCACGGTGGTCTGCCGTAGTTAACCAGGGTGGTCGCCCAGAACTAGAATTCTTTTCAAATGTGGGCTCGGCCAGGATAAAGCAATCATCCGTGGCAGTGGCGTAGAGGGGATTGTCAGCACCCAGGGCAAGGCAAGTAATTTGCGCCCCCTAACCTGCGGACTTTTAGCACTCCCCGAGTCCCTTCAAATACAATAGTATTGACCTACCTGATTCCTATACTGACCACTACACTAACCTACTTGATTTCAACACTGACCAACCTGATTCCTTTACTGACCATTACACACTACACTGACCACTATACTGTACTGTCCACTACACTGACCATTATACTGTCCACTACACTACACTGACCGCTATACTATTCTGTCCACTACCCTACACTGACCGCTATACTATACTGACCACTATACTACACTAGCCACTATACTAAACTGACTACTACACTACACTGACCACTATACTGTCCACACCACACCACTACACTGTCCACTACACTGACCACTATACTGTCCACACCACTACACTATACTGTCCACTACACTATACTGGATAGTAATAGCAGGTAATGTGGCGCTTTTTAATAAAAAACAAACAATTGTGAGGCTTCATGAATTAAAGCTATAAAAACTAAAAAAAATAGCTAAAACATGCAATTAAGAATCTAATCACAAAATACATTAACCTAATATATAAAACAATTACTTGGATATTCCAAAGGGAAGGATCAAAAATAAATAGTGTCCTTGAAATTAATCTCTCATATAAATTGTATAGCAAATGATTAACAAACCAATGCTATAACAATACATGAATGAATGTGCAAAAACAGTAATCAGCTTTCTGAACGATGTTCAGTGGTGTCCTAGGAAGGTGACTAAACTCACATATATGCCAATAAATCCAATAAGTCCAAACCGTGGAGGTAGGAACATCAATAAGTGAATAAGAACATGCATCAATGGCATAAACGCATGTGCAAACTAATGTGCATCAAAGGTAAATACTGTGCAAACAACAATTAATTGTGCAATAAATTACAATAATCTGTGCAAATGTATAACAATATAAAGTGCAAATGGCAATGAAAATAAGGTGCAAAAAATAGTCCAAAAATAACTCCCAGTAAGCGAATAATGTGATTACACAAATAAGGAAATTTGCCATTTGCACTTTATATTGTTATACATTTGCACAGATTATTGTCATTTATTGCACTATATATAAGGTGCCTCTCTCTCTCTCCAGCCCCCCGGCCATCCATTCCTCACCTTCGGACTCCGGAGGATAGGAGGAGGAGAAGATAGCGGCCCCGGCGGCTCACACTTTCCAGTGCTTGTCTCCCCTGCGCTCCGGCCGCCATGTTCAGTGTTTCCCAGCGCACTGTGATTGGGGGTATGGGGGTCATGTGCGGAGGCGGGACTTCAGGAGCAACCGCAATCATGGACAGGCTAGCCGCACATGACCCCCATATGCCCAATCACAGGGCGCTGGACACTGAACATGGCATCCGGAGCGCAGGGAAAACAGGAAATTTAAATTAGGAGGCAGCCAGTAGTGACACTACTGCCACAAAATTGCGCCCCCCTAAATGTTGCGCCCGGGGCCACGGCACCCCCCACGCTACGCAACTGATCCGTAGTAAGTTTTGTCTTATTTTGACAAATTGTTTGCTTGCCTTTAAATCTGACAGAAAGGAGACGGACCACGCCTTATAAGTGATAAAGGGGTCTTGGGTAGACCTGTCCTCAGAAGGGACTTTTTGTAACATTTAAATACAGTGGGGCAAAAAAGTATTTAGTTAGCCACCAATTGTGCAAGTTCTCCCACTTAAAAAGATGAGAGGCCTGTAATTGTCATCATAGGTATACCTCAACTATGAGAGACAAAATGTGGAAACAAATCCAGGCAATCACATTGTCTGATTTTTGAAAGAATTTATTCATCCCCCGTGTGCTTTTGGGATTTTTGCTCACCATTCTTGTGATCATTTTGACCCCACGGGGTGAGATCTGCGTGGAGCCCCAGATCGAGGGAGATTATCAGTGGTCTTGTATGTCTTCCATTTTCTAATTATTGCTCCCACAGTTGATTTCTTCACACCAAGCTGCTTGCCTATTGCAGATTCAGTCTTCCCAGCCTGGTGCAGGTCTAGAATTTTGTTTCTGGTGTCCTTCGACAGCTCTTTGGTCTTCACCATAGTGGAGTTTGGAGTGTGACTGTTTAAGGTTGTGGACAGGTGTCTTTTATACTGATAACAAGTTTAAACAGGTGCCATTAATACAGGTAATGAGTGGAGGACAGTAATGAAAAGAGGAAACACTTGGGAAAGGAAAATGGCTGCACACCCCAAAGGAAATTTCAAAAAAGGGAATTTTCCCCCAAACACAAAGGGGTTTTCTAGGCAGCAAAAAACTAATGCAAAAGGTATAAAATATTAATAATTTTATTTAAACATAGGACAGTAGAGTAAAAAACATGAACTGTGTACAAAAATTGTAAAAAGCACAGGAGCATGTACAGGGCCACACATAAATGATGTAATGAACAAGCGCTTGGATAGTACTGACGCGTTTCGACCCCATCGGGTCTTCTTCAGAGGAAATGCATGCGCTGTTGGAAAATTGTATGCATAAAAATATCAATACAATAATACACAGTTATATGTAGTAATTGTAGGAGTCTTAGACATAGTTACCAAAAGTATGCGTGTAGCCAAGTCTCCTGAGCCTAAGACCTTCAAAAAGCCTCCACCGTCTGGTCCCAGCCTGGAGTCCCTCGGCCAGCCAACACCCCAAAAAGGCGGAGTCAAGCAGCAACTGCGCAACTTATGGTGAATTACACATATGGGATGCCCCGCATTTGGCAAAGGGTGTGTGTGGGTCAGCGGCACCTGTGATCTGGACATCAAGCAGTAGCATCAGTCAGTGCATATAAGGAATGTATTTGGTTTATTTGTGTGAACTTATATGAATCAAATAATAATGATACTCCTAATTTCATAGAGTTTTTTTAGGCTATTAGGCCTAGGTTATAACAATGATTGGAGTTTATGATCGAAAATTATTTAGACATAATAGGTATGTGTAGTGTGAATGATTTGGAAGGGATAGGGAGGACGAAGAAGGAAAAGAGAAATAAAAGAAAAGAAAGAAGGAAGAAAGGAAAAAAAGGGGGTAAAAAGAAGATAAAGGGAGGAAAGGGGAGCAAGAAAGAAAAAGGGGAAAAAGAAAGGAAAGGAGAAAAAGGAAAAGCGAAGAAAGAAGAAGAAGAGAAAGGGATGGGGACGGGGGGGGGGGGGGGGGAAGAGTTGTGAGGAATGAAAAGGGAAAAAGGGGGGGGGGGGTAGTGAGGGGTAATGGAAAGGAACTGGGGAGATAGGCAGTGAGGGAAACAAGGAAGGGGGAGGATGAAATTAATGAAAAAAGAAAATAAGCGCAAGAAAAAGGAGAGTAAAATGAAAAAAGAAAAAGCAGAGTAAAATGAAAAAAGAAAAAGGAGAGGAGAAAGAAGGAGGACAGAGGAGCCTCTTAAAGAAGAAGATACAGGTCTGTGAGAGCCAGAAATCTTGCTTGTTTGTAGGTGACCAAATACTTATTTTCCACCATAATTTGCAAATAAATTCTTTCAAAAATCAGACAATGTGATTGGATTTGTTTCCACATTTTGTCTCTCATAGTTGAGGTATACCTATGATGGCAATTACAGGCCTCTCTCATCTTTTTAAGTGGGAGAACTTGCACAATTGGTAGCTTACTAAATACTTTTTTGCCCCACTGTAAGTAGTACTACACTCCTTTTAGGAAGGAGGAAAAAGTGTTGGTGTTAATAAGGCAATTACCACTGGGGCCCACATCTGTGTCTTGCTTTTCTTATCTATCGCATAGAAGTATAAGATCATCTGTTGTGTGAACTGAAACTGCAAGTCTTTCTTTCACTGTGATAATGGGTCAGTCGCAGGGAAAGGATCTCCCACCTCCTCCAAACCCCAGGGAAAATTGTAAAGATTATGTAGGCAGAGTTTGTGGAATTGATTATGAGTTTATAAACCCTTGGGTGTCTAACTTGGCTGGGTGGAAAGAAAGTATGCACAGTAGTGACCCATTCCCTCGAGAAGAAGATAATGATGAATTTCACATGGGTATGGTGAAGGGCTTATGTCTTGGAGTCAAGAAAGCCTTCCCATGGTATTCCGGTGATCCCCAGTGGGATATGGAGTACATGAGAAAAGGGGGGAGGGAGAACTGGTTAAAATATGCCCCTTATTGGTTTCAGAGAAATGGTAAGAAACAAAAGAAGCCCCCTAAAAACCCAAATAGAGAGGATACTGATAGGAAACATAAGGATGAGACAGGTAAAAAAGTCTAGATCCAACTGCCCCTCCCCTCCCCTTCAACCCTCCACCATACACAAACCAAATCTATCCCAGTCTCACGAAGGAAGATATAGACCTGCTGGCTGGATGCCAGGCAGCAGAGACCACGCCCTAATAGAAGTCCTGAATCTGAGTCTAGTGCTGACACAGACAGGATGCTGGTCCATTGGTATTTGATGATAAATACCCAATTTCAGAAGAAGATTATGAGGAAGCAATAAGAAAGGCAGAGGCAAAGTTAAAAGAGGATTATGAATAAGAGCTAAGAAGGACAGAGGAACTAATGGTAGAGCTCCAGGAAAAGGTGAACGCTTTAGCTGCTCGAACACCGTTAATAAAATGACAATTAAGAAGCCATAATAAGGACGCGGGTAAGGACCATGGAGAGAGGGACGGGGCCACGTTTCAAGGCCCCTTTATGACCATAGGTGAAGATATGCTTAAGAAACCCATTGAAGTGGAAGACATAAATAAAATTATAAAACATTGTCCCAAGCCAAATGTCTCCCCTGGGAGGCACTTTGGCATATCTAAAAAGGCTTTTAAAGGTAGAAATTACACACCGGAAGACAGGCGCCTGATCATTGATGGTATTATAGGACACACCACTGCTTGCAAGTAAATACCCATTAAATACAGAAGACGGTAGAAAAACCATGTGGGATGAGCTTGAGGCCAAAATAAAGAATACATTTAAAATTAAGTCCTCCCTCCCCACTGCTATAGCCTGTAAACAAAAGTCAAGTGAGTAAACGTTGGATTTCTGAAGAAGGTTCATGGACCCTTGGACCCAAGAGGCCGGGTTGTCTTTGCAGGCAGATATAAGTTTGATGATACAAACCTACATATTTAAACTTAAGCCACAAATGGGTTTAATGGTCAGGCAAATGATCTCCGAGTGGCCCTCAAGTACACGAGAGGACTTTCAGAAGACATTAACAGAGAAAGATGTGGCAGGTTGTTTTGAGATGAAGGACAAACCAGTAAGTACACATTTCCAAGGGGGATCACAAAATGGCCCACCCCAGGGGAATGATGGACTGTGGGGAGGACGAGGTAGAGGAAGGTGATGAGCTAGGGGCAGGGGTAGAGGTAGGGTTTTTCACAGTACCCCCTGGCAATTCCAGAACGGGATGCTTCAATTGTGGAGCGGAAGATGACTGGAGAAACCAATGCTCCTATGAGTCCCAGGGTCAGACCTCCCAACAGATTGTGCAGCCCACACAAAATAACACCCAGCGGGCACCAATTCAACAAATACAAGGACCAAAATACCCCATTCAGTGGCCAAACCAACAATGAAGCTGCCCTGAAGGTAGTATCCCGGCATTTCCCCTTGTCTCTCACTCATACAACCCCTGGCAAAAATTATGGAATCACCAGTCCCTGAGGATGTTCCTTCAGTTGTTTATTGTTGTAGAAAAAAAGCAGATCACAGACATGGCCAAAAACTAAAGGCATTTCAAATGGCAACTTTCTGGCTTTAAGAAACACTAAAAATCAAGAAAATTAATTGTGGTGGCCAGTAACAGTTAGATTTCTACAACAATCACAGGGAGGAAATTATGCAATCACTAAATTCTGAGGAAAAAATTCTGGAATCATGAAAAACAAACAAACAAAATAACACTCCAACACATCTCTAGTACTTTGTTGCACCACCTCTGGCTTTTATAACTGCTTGCAGTCTCTGAGGCATTGACCTGATGAGTGATAAACAGTACTCTTCATCAATCTGGCTCCAGCCTTCTCTGATTGCTATTGCCAAATCATCTTTGCAGGTTGGAGCCTTGTCATGGACCATTTCCTTTAACTTCCACCACAGATTTTCAATTGGATTGAGATCCGGACTGTTTGCAGGCCATGACATTGACCTTATGTGTCCTTCTTCAAGGAATTTTTTCACAGTTTTTGCTCTATGGCAAGATGCATTATCATCTTAATAAAGGATTTCATCATCCCCAAACATCCTTTCAATAGATGGGATAAGAAAAGTGTCCAAAATTTCAATGTAAACCTGTGCATTTGTTGAAGATTTAATGACAGCCATCTCCCCAGTGCCTTTACCTGACATGCAGCCCCATATCATAATTGACTGTGGAAATTTGCATGTTTTCTTCAGACAGTCCTCTGCATAAATCTCATTGGAACAGCACCAAACAAAAGTTCCAGCTTCATCACCTTGCCCAATGCAAATTCGAGATTCATCACTGAATATGACTTTCATCCAATCATCCACAGTCCACGATTGCCTTTCCTTAGCCCATTGTAACCTTGTTTTTTTGTTTAGGTGTTAGAGATAGCTTTCTTTTAGCTTTTCTGTTTGTAAATCCCATATCCTCTAGGTGGTTTCTTACAGTTCGATCACAGATGTTGACACAAGTTTCCTCCCATTTGTTCCTCATTGGTTTTGTTGTACATTTTCTGTTTACAAGGCATATAGCTTTAAGTTTTCTGTCTTGACGCTTTGATGTCTTCCTTGGTATATTAGTATGCTTGCCTTTAACCACCTTCCCATGTTGTTTGTATTTGGTCCATGTTTTAGACACAGCCGACTGTGAACAACCAACATCTTGTGTAACACTGCGTGATGATTTACCCTCTTTACCTACATACTAACAAGCAGATTTAATCTGATGCAGGTGTTAGCGTTTGTAATGAAAATTTACAGGGTGATCCCATAATTTTTTCCTCAGAATTGAGTGATTCCATAATTTATTCCCTGTGCTTGTTCTATAAATCTAACTGTTACTGGCCACCACAATTATTTTTCTTGATTTCTTTTAGTGTTTCCTAAAGCCAGAAAGTTGCCATTTGAAATGCCTTTAGTTTTTGGCAATGTCTGTGATCTGTATTTTTTCTACAACAATAAACAACTGAAGGAACATCCTCAGGGACTGGTGATTTCATAATTTTTGCCAGGGGTTGTATAACGAACAACCGATCGTGACCTTACATGTCCAAGGAAAGCTGATCCCTTTCCTCAATTCAGACAAAATCAAACCTGAGTGAGAATTCCTATAGAAGAGAGACCACGAATGCTAAACCATTAATAGGATACCTACCAAAACCTTTAAAACCCCACCCCTCCCTGTGGTAAATGTAGAGTGGGAATCAGTGTTTCACCACAGTTTTAGGATAATCCCCAATTGCCCTGTTAATCTCCTGGGGAGGAATCTTATGGAAAATTTGGGCATAAAAATGAAAATAACAAGTCAAGGTTGTGTCACCGCACACTCTAAAAAAGTTCCAATATGGCCCATGATGCTAAGCACAGAAATTAAAGGGGACCTTGAGAAAGAATGGTCAGAAAGTGAACTCGATGTGGGACTCATCTCCTGCATCCCCTATAGAGCCACCCTTAAAGAGTGGGCACAACCCATTTAACACAAACAATATCCACCGTCCAAAGAGAAAGAGGCGGGAATTGCTCCAATGGTGGAGCACTTTCTTAAACAAGGAATTTTAAGAGACAGTTTCACCCTTCAACACACATATAAATCCAGTTAAAAAGCCAGATGGCAGTTATAGGTTTGTGTAGGACCAAAGGGCCATAAACAACTTAGTTGTACCTATCGCGCCTGATGTGCCATCACTTCTCACCTCCATTCCATCCGATGGCGAATATTTCTCTGTGATTGATTTAACAAACACATTTTTTTCGTCCCTGTGGACGAGGAGACACAGCCAATACTTGCATTTTGTTTTAGAAACCGCCAGATGACATGGTGTAGAATGCCCCAGGGTTTTGTGGACTCCCTGTAGTCTACTCAGTTGTCCTCCAGGCAACCCTGCGGTCCTGGACTCCCCGCCATGGTTCAGTCCTACTCCAATATGTTGATGATTTACTGTTGTGTAGTCCATGCTAGGTTGCACGCAAAAAGGATGGATTAGATCTGTTACATTGGTTGGCAGATAATGGTCACAAGGTTTCTAGGAAAAAGCTACAATGGTGTCAGGCAACTGTTGAATACTTTGGTTTTGTGCTTTCTAAAGGAGAGAGTAAAATCAGTCACAAGAGAGCTGCGGCTCTCGTGGGTCTGCCCCGCTCACTTACTAAGAAAGATATGCTGTCTTTTCTTGGTATGATTGGTTACTGCCGCCAATGGATACCTGATTGTTCCTACTATGATAACCTCCTGAGATAAGCTACAAATATCGACATGCAAGATTTTGTAAAATGGAATGATGAAATGTGTAATGCTTTTGTGTATCTTTAAAACTGCAATGGTTACAGCTCCTGGTCTTGGATTGCCTGAATATGGCAAGATGTTTCACTTATTTGCCAGGGACAACTGTAAAACCATGGCGGGAGTCCTAGCACAGGAACATGGGGGTAAACTCCGCCCTATTGCATTTTTTTTAAGGGTTGTGCCTATGCCAGTACAGGGCATGCCGGCGTGTCTCCAAGCTTTAGCATCCTGTGCAATGGTTGTGGAGATGGCTACTTCATTCACACTGGGTCATGCAACCACGCTGCATACTACCCACAATGTGTCCATCCTGTTAAAAAAAATCCATACTCAACACATGTCGGCTCAAAGGTTAAGTAGCTATGAGGTGATCTTGTTGTTCAACCCAAAACTTGAGATAAAATATACATCGCCCACCTCTGGCCCCGTTCCCATCCTGAATGCCTTACTAGGCTTGAAGGATGAGGAAAATGAAGTAGTGCCTCAGCATGAGTGTATGGACCTCATACACCAAGATACATTTCCCAGGTCTGACATGTCTTCAGTCGTCCTCCCTGATGCACAAAATGTCTTTGTAAATGGCTTGTGTTTAAGGCCAAATGATAACACATATCACGTGGTGTATGCTGTAGTTCAACTACCCGATGTAATACTATAAGCAAACCCATTTGCCTTTCAGTCAGCTCAAGCGGCAGACTGATAACACTCACAAGAGCCTGTCAGCTCTTTGAGGGACGAGGTGTGAACATATACACTGATTCCAAATACGCATTCGGGGTCGCACATGATTTCTGAGACATTTGGCAAACAAGGGGTTACAAAGCGGCTGATGGTAAATCCATCTCACACTCCACTTTAGTTACGAGTCTGTTAGAAGCAATACAACTTCCAAAATCAATAGCCATCCTCCATTGTAAAGCACACACAGGATGACATCGCTAGGGGAAGCGCATTAGCAGATAGACTAGCAAAAGAAGCAGCAAACATGCAAGAGGCCACAGTACAAATGCCCTTCCTAGCTCCAGAAATGCCCCTTCTAGACCAAACCTTATCCGACCTCCAGGTCCATGTCACCCCCGAGGACATTGGGAAATGGAACATTGAAGGAGTGCAGAAAAGCCCTGAATCAGATCTCATCTGCCAAGAGGGGAGACCATGCATACCCGTAGCTAGTTCACCCCTATTTATCTCACAATATCATGGAGTAGGACACAGAGGCTGGCAGGTTACATGTGGGTTATTGGATAAAGATTTTTTTCATCCCCGGTCTTCCCTCATTAGTAAAATCATATGTTGCAAGATGCATTACATGCCTCAGGAACAATTCAAGAAATCCACACAAGGCAAAACACAAACACCTTGTTTACCCGTCCACACCATTGACTCACTTTCAGATTGATTTTACACACATGCCCAAACTAGGCAAGAAAAAAGAATATTTACTTGTGATAGTAGATATGTTCTCACGATGGACAGAAGTGTTCGTCGCCCTAAAGGAAGATGCACAAAGAGTAGTCAGAATCCTTACACAGGAAATAATCCCAAGATGGGGCTGCCAACTTCAAATTAAGTCAGACAATGGTCCTGCCTTCATAGCCAAAGTGTGTCAAGATTTAGTGAAAACACTGAAGATTGACTGGAATTTTCACATCCCATACCAACCCCAGATTTCAGGGATAGTAGAAAGAATGAACAGGACACTTAAAGATAAAATTAGGAAAGCCACAGGGGGGACCTTTAGTTGATGGAAAAAAGTGCTCCCTGCAGTCCTTGCAGAGGTAAGGGTGACCCCTTAGAAGACCACAGGTTACTCCCCTTTCGAGGTCCTGATGGGAAGACCTTTTCCCACCAGATGGGCGAGACAACCACTGATGTTAGAAAGAGGGGATCTTGACCTTATACAGGAGGAGTATGTTAAGAAATTGATTGAAACCTTGGACAGAGTTGAAAAACGTGTCGCTCGCACCTCTCCTTTCTCTTCACAGGAACCTACTCACCCTTTCCAGGTGGAAGAAATCGTAGTGGTCCAGCGACTGAATCGTACCAAGAAGCAACCATTTGGACCCCCGACTACAATGATTGTGGTTACCCGAACAGCCATTCTGGTACATGAACAACAAGCTTGGATCCATGCCAGTCGTGTGAAGAAGGTGAACCAAACACCTAAGAAGCAAGATAGCACAGAGAGGGGAAGCAGGTGATACCAATCCTCGAATAGTGAGTGAAGCAGGTGGTCAAGACTCTGAAAAAGATGACCTCGCTTATTTCACCACAGACTTCTGGGAAGGCCTTGGGCCTCCTGTTCTTGATGACTTTGATAGTGTTCTTACCAACATGGATCATAACTCACTGTATTTATCATCCTGAAGACTTGGAGGCCCTTAGAGGCATATGTGGCCTACCCAATATTTTGTATACCCCCCCGCCATCTTATGTGAAGTCTCTTATTCTGTAAGTTTAAGTTTGTGTAAGAATGTGCAAGAATGCTTGCTCGGAATTAAGATATGTGACTAATGACCAGATGTCCTATCTAACTGTTGATAGATATACATCAAGTAACAAACTTGTATAACCCTAGACACATATGCATTAAGCTAACCACTCCCCTCCCCCTTTTGGACTATACTGAATATAAGCTTCTTTCCTGCTCAATAAACTCAGACATCTTTTGAACTCGCATCCTGTTTCACGTGTTGTTTCATTGGGTATCTCACGATACCGGGGATCACGGTGGTCTGCCGAAGTTAACCAGGGTGGTCGTCCAGAACCAGAATTCCTTTCAGAGTGGATAGATAGAACAGGGCTCTCTTTGTTCATTGCTACTAGCAAGTTAGTGTGCTATTGTATGTGTAGTGTGAATATAGTGGTAGTGTGACCATTCATTTTTACTTTAGTGTTTCAGGGCAGGTTTACTGCAGTATATTGAGGTGCATTAGTGCATGTTTACTGCAATATATTGACCTGCGATAGTGCACAATCACTGCAGTATATTGACGTGCGTTGGTGCACGTTCACTGCAGTATATTGACGTGTGTTGGTGTACGTTCACTGCATTACATTGGCGTGCGTTATTGCACGTTTACTGCAGTATATTGACGTGCGTTAGTGCACTTTTACAGCAGTATATTGAAGTGCCTTTGTGCAGTTTTACTGAAGTATATTAAATTGCGTTAGTGCACTTTTACGGTAGTATATTGAAGTGCCTTAGTGCACGTTTATGGCAGTATATTGAAGCGCCTCAGTGCACTTTTCAGGCAGTATATTGAAGTGCATTAGTGCAATTTTTTTGCACTATATTGGAGTGTGTCTGTGTAGTGAGTACTCACTTTAAAGTGCACCAAACACCACTTTCCATTGATTAAAGTGCATCCAAGTACAAATTTCCCCTTCTCTATTACATTTCAGTAATAAGCCCCCCCCCCATGGCGTTCCCATGGCACTGTGAGGGGGCCAGCAGCATCTGTGTCCACAGGCAAAGGTGGATGAGGTCTGTCCTCTGGCAGGGCACCATTTCCTCTGTTTAGTGATGTTGCTTGTGCTATCCAGCTACAGCATGCAGAGGAGGTGGTGGACAAGTTTACTAAACCATCCTAATCCTCCATCACCCAAGCAGAGACTAGTGCGCAGTCCACTGCAGCTTGTTCTGCCTCCTTGTCCACAGCTACTCCTGCCATAGCCCCAGCATCATGCATGGAGGAGTCAACTGAGTTATTTAACCACTTCCCGCCTGGCCTATAGCAAAATGACAGCCGGGCGGTGGTTCAGTTATCCTGACTGGGCGTCATATGATGTCCAGCAGGATAACAGCCGCCGCACGCCCATGGGGACTCGCATCGCTGCGATCGGTGGTGCGGTGTATCAGTCTGACACACCGCTACACCGATCTCAGTAAAGAGCCTCTGACGGAGGCTCTTTACCACGTGATCAGCCGTGTCCAATCATGGCTGAACACAATGTAAACAGGAAGAGCCGTTGATCGACTTTTCCTCACTCGCGTCTAATAGACGCGAGTAGAGGAGAGCCGATCGGCGGCTCTCCTGAAAAGCCCCCCCACGGATGCCCACACTGGACCACCAGGGAACCCCCCAGCATGTGGATGGCCAGGTATGTACCCCATGGCCATCCACATATAAAAAAATATGCCCAATACATGTGTAGCGCCAGCATTTTTGCCTACTAATATAATGCAATGTTAGTCTATGAACAATATTATAATTTAGTATGTGGCACCATCTAGTGGCCAAATTGGTGAATGTACTTTATTTTATTTTACTCTTTCAAGAATGTGAGGAAATATGACAGGAAGTGACTGTTTATTTACTTTTCACATTAACCTACCTACCCAGAATGCCGAGTGATTTACCCAGCAAGACTCAGTACTGAAGGGCATGCTGGGTAGGCTATAAAAAGGTTTCGTGCTGCCATCTTAGCTCTCTTCTGGACGCGTGGCCTGCATGTGAGGACCTGTGCGGAAGTGTTCCAGAGAGCGCAGCCTACACCTAGGGATTGCATTTTGTGCTTTATTTAATAACGTTGACTTCTTGTAGTCACAAAGGTGCACTGGAAGTGGGAAGGTGCCCAGAAGGTATTTCCCATTCTGGCATTAGTCCCACTTGGAGACACACTTCCAAAGACCATTTAATATAACTTTATCTGTCCCAATTATTGTGTGTACTTATTGGGTTGTTGCACTATGTTTGTGTGACAGACCAAATATTGTAATACTACTTTTATACTGATTCCAGTAAAAGTTACATTCCTTGTTAAGTACAACTTGTGTGGAGTGTTGTTCCTTTTTCTAGCAGGTGGAACATCGGATACCCAGATAATAACGAAGGTATACTGTTATTATATTGTACATTGTGGGGTTATCCTTTATTATTAGCTTCACACTAACACTGCACCACAGCTGTGTCAAGGGGATTGAGTCAAGTCATTGGGGGTGTTAAAGCAGAGTACAGGCCCAATCAAATATCAGCAGCTCCTTCGGAGGTAAGTGCTACACATGCCAATCAGTGCCCATAAATGGGCACAGACTGGCAACATTATGGATCAGTACAGACAAGTGATGCCCAGCAATGTCACCCATCAGTGCCACCTCAGTGCCCATCCATGCCCATCAGTGCCCACCTATCAGTGACCATCAATGCCCATCTGTGCCACCTATCAGTGCCACCCATAAGTACCCATCAGTGCCACCCATGAATGCCCATCAGTGACGCCTATGAGTGCCCATCAGTGCCGCATACCAGTGCCGCCTATCAGTGCCCATCGGTGCTGCCTTATCAGTGCCCATCAGTGCTCATCGTTGAAGACAACTTATTTACAAAAAATTTTAACAGAAACAAGGAAAAACTTTTTTTCTTTCGAATTTTTCGGTCTTTTTTTATTTTTTGCGCGAAAAATAAAAATCGCAGAAGTGATCAAATACCACCAAAAGAAAGCTCTATTTGTGGGAACGAAATTATAAAAAGTTTGTTTGGGTACAGTGTTACATGACCGCGCAATTTTCATTCAAATTGCGACAGCGCTGAAAGCTGAAAATTGGCTTGGGCAGGAAGGTGTATAAGTGCCTGGTATTGAAGTGGTTAAAAGCGTCAGCCACTTGCTCCTTGACAATACACAGGCATTACTGGATTCTGAGGTTGAGGGAGGTAGGAACATGAACCTACAGAGAGGGGAGAACACTGGTAAACAACAAATTGGCAGTCATGTTCCCCCCAGCCACAGTGTATTGCCAAGTTGGCTCCAGTGATGAGGATGGAGGGGATGATGATCATGAGGTCACTGACATGACTATTATCTCCCAGCCCACTTCCCACAGCTCAGCTGCCTGGGCCTTTTTTTAGCACATGTGCAGCCGATTGCACTGTTGCAATTTGCAAACTTTGCCTCAAGCAGATCAAGTGTGGCAAAAACAGCAGCCATTTGGGTACCGCATGCTTGACAAGGCATTTAACCTCTAATGGCATGATCACCGGACGACCACACAAAAGGGACACAATGCTGCTTCTGTGAAGGGTGTCACAGGTCCTTGCAGCATGTCTGCCAGCAGCATACCACCAGCTGTAGACTATAGCAGGCAAATTTCTCTGCCCCAGTTTTTGGTGTGAAAAAAAATAGTCACTGCCGCCCACATGCCCAGCGTCTAAATTCGAGTTTGTCAAAGCTGCTGGCTTTACAACTCCTGCCTTTCCATCTGGTGGATTCTGCCCCTTCAATGATTTTACAGAATGTGCTGTACCACAATGGCAGGTTCCCAGATGCTATTTCTTTGCACATAAGGCCATTCCATCTCTGTACCATCACTTGGAAGGCAATGTTGTGGCATCGTTGGACAAGGCAGTCAGCCACAAGGTCCACGTTACTGCTGACACGTTGTCCAGCAAGCATGGTCAGGAACGATATATTTAGTTCACAGCACACTGGGTAACTCTGCTTGCAACTCAGAAGGATGCAGGACAGGGTTCACTGCTGCTGCCTGTTTTGCCGCCACGTCTCCATACAGCTGGTGGTGATGATGCGAGATTTGTCAGCTCCATCAGCTCCACCCCCTCCTCTGCTGAATTGTCCTATGAACCACTAGAACCCCCTAAGCATTTAGGAGGCTATTCAATGAGTCAGGCTAAAAGATGCCATGCAGTGCTTCAGCTGGTCTGTGTAGGGGAGGGGACAGGAGCCACACCGAAGCAGAGATTTTTTTTGAGCTTTGCAGGAGCAGGCCCAGAGGTGGTTCGCACCACGCCACCAGCTGGGCACTCGAGGCAGAGTAGCGGGAGTAAGAGGAGGACTTTTTTCTCTCAAGGCCTACCAGACACCATTCTTGCGACACCATACCCTGTTTCCCTGAAAATAAGACCTAGCGTGATTGTTGGTGATGGCTGCAATATAAGCCCTACCCCCAAATAAGCTGTAGTTAAAGTCCTTGTAGGTCTTATTTTCAGGGTAGGGCTTATTTTTGGGGAAACATGGTAGGGTTTATTTGGGGGGTAGGGCTTATATTGCAGCCATCACCGACAGTCACGTTAGGTCTTATTTTTGGGGAAACAGGGTAGAACACACAAGTGGAGGAGGAGGAGGATGATGGCAGTTTTGGAGGCATTGAAGCAGAGGAAGATATACGTCAAAAATTAAGAGATGATTTTCCGTCCCCAGAACCCTTGGGATTGGAACGTGGCTCGAAGGAGGCAGTTCCGGATACTCTAATCCTCAGTGACCCTGAGGACTCTGCTTCTCATGCATCCACAAACATGTGGTGCACGGGCTCCCTCATTCTTCAAAGCTGCAAAAGGACGCGAGAATTTGTGGCATCAAGGATAAGGATCATTATTGGTTGACAACCCTCCTTAACCATTGTTACAAGGGGAAAGGCTCGGAACTCATCCTGCCCTCGTAGAGGGAGCACAGGATATAATATATCTTCAGGACACCTTAAAGAGGAACTTATGTAACACTTTTCCAGACTCTGGTAAACTGGTAGGTTACAGTCTCATGGAAAAACTAGTTTTGAGGCTTCTGATGGTAATGAGGAGTGGTAGAGAAGGGGGCCGCCTTAGTGATGCATTTCAAAATTTGTTTTAGTCTTCGGCGCGAAGGGCTGTCAGCTTCCACATCCCATCGGCAGCATCTGCATCATATGGTGAGAGATTATCTAGGGGCGAAAGCAGACATGGAGAGCTTTCCAGTTGACAATCCACTAAGTTACTAGGTCATGAGAATAGACCACTGGCTAGAACTTGCCCAGTATGCAATTGAGCTGCTGGGCTGCCCTGCATCCAGCATGCTTTCCAAACAGATATTTAGTGCTGCCAGAGGTTTTGTGACAGATAAGAGCGTGTCTCTCCACAAACTCCGTTGATGTGCTGACATTTATCAAAGTGAATCTATCCTGGATTAGCAACAACTATCAAGCCCCTGTTGTTAAGTGTTTTTGGGATGTGGAATCTGTGCAAGACTGTATAGGCTGCTTAGCTTTTTGGGTGTTGATTGTATCCTGAAGACATTTTTTGGTATAGGTTTCATGGGCACAATTAACATCCAAGGACTAATTTTTCCTCACCTGTTTGACAGGTGAATATCATTTACATTTTTGACTGCAAGTCCAATTCCTGCTTTCATCAAGAGTACCTCTATAGGGTAACAGTGTGAAGGCACCACCAACACAAAGACACCAAAAGCCCACTTTTTCTGCACTTGTTTGACTGGGGCATACAGTATCTCACAAAAGTGAGTACACCCCTCACATTTTTGTAAATATTTTATTATAACTTTTCATGTGACAACTTTGCTACAATGTAAGGTAGTGAGTGTACAGCTTGTATAACAGTGTAAATTTGCTATCCCCTCAAAATAACTCAAAACACAGCCATTAATCACTTCAGCCCCAGAAGATTTTACCCCCTTCCTGACCATAGCACTTTTTACAGTTTGGCACTGTGTCGCTTTAACCACTTGCCGACCGCCTACCGCATATATACTGCGGCAGAATGGCACGGGCAGGCAAAATCACGTACCCGTACGTGATCTGCCTCCCGCGGGCGGGGGGTCCGATCGGACCCCCCCCCGGTGCCATCGGCGGTCGGCATCTGACTGGGAGCGTCGGGAGGCGAGGGGGAGACCATCCGATCGTGGCCCCCCCCTCGCGATCGCTCCCAGCCAATGGGAATCCTCCTCTGCCTGTGTGTCGTTTCACACAGGCAGAGGATGTGATGTCATCTCTCCTCGGTCTGGCAGTTTCCGTTCCAGCGCCGAGGAGAGAAGACAAGTGAGTGCACAACACACACACACACAGTAGAACATGCCAGGCATACTTTACACCCCCGATCCCCCCCCCATCACCCCCCCCCCCTGTCACAAACTGACATTAGCAGTATTTTTTTTTTTTTTTTTTTTCTGATTACTGCATAGTGTCAGTTTGTGACAGTTAGTGTTAGGGCAGTGAGTATTACCCCCCTTTAGGTCTAGGATACCCCCCTAACCCCCCCTAATAAAGTTTTAACCCCTTGATCACCCCCTGTCACCAGTGTCGCTAAGCGATCATTTTTCTGATCGCTGTATTAGTGTCGCTGGTGACGCTAGTTAGGAACGTAAATATTTAGGTTTGCCGTCAGTGTTTTATAGCGACAGGGACCCCCATATACTATCTAATAAATGTTTTAACCCCTTGATTGCCCCCTAGTTAACCCTTTCACCACTGATCACCGTATAACTGTTACGGGTGACGCTGGTTAGTTCGTTTATTTTTTATAGTGTCAGGGCACCCGCCGTTTATTACCGAATAAAGGTTTAGCCCCCTGATCGCCCGGCGGTGATATGCGTCGCCCCAGGCAGCGTCAGATTAGCGCCAGTACCGCGAACACCCACGCACGCAGCATATACCTCCCTTAGTGGTATAGTATCTGATCGGATCAATATCTGATCCGATCAAATCTATACTAGCGTCCCCAGCAGTTTAGGGTTCCCGAAAACGCAGTGTTAGCGGGATCAGCCCAGATACCTGCTAGCACCTGCGTTTTGTGCCTCCGCCCAGCCCAACCAAGTGCAGTATCGATCGATCACTGTCACTTACAAAACACTAAACGCATAACTGCAGCGTTCGCAGAGTCAGGCCTGATCCCTGCGATCGCTAACAGTTTTTTTGGTAGCGTTTTGGTGAACTGGCAAGCACCAGCCCCAGGCAGCGTCAGGTTAGCGCCAGTACCGCTAACACCCACGCACGCACCGTATACCTCCCTTAGTGGTATAGTATCTGATCGGATCAATATCTGATCCGATCAAATCTATACTAGCGTCCCCAGCAGTTTAGGGTTCCCAAAAACGCAGTGTTAGCGGGATCAGCCCAGATACCTGCTAGCACCTGCGTTTTGCCCCTCCGCCCGGCCCAGCCCAGCCCACCCAAGTGCAGTATCGATCGATCACTGTCACTTACAAAACACTAAACGCATAACTGCAGCGTTCGCAGAGTCAGGCCTGATCCCTGCGATCGCTAACAGTTTTTTTGGTAGCGTTTTGGTGAACTGGCAAGCACCAGCCCCAGGCAGCGTCAGATTAGCGCCAGTACCGCTAACACCCACGCACGCAGCATACGCCTCCCTTAGTGGTATAGTATCTGATCGGATCAATATCTGATCCGATCTGATCTATACTAGCGTCCCCAGCAGTTTAGGGTTCCCAAAAACGCAGTGTTAGCGGGATCAGCCCAGATACCTGCTAGCACCTGCGTTTTGCCCCTCCGCCCGGCCCGGCCCAGCCCACCCAAGTGCAGTATCGATCGATCACTGTCACTTACAAAACACTAAACGCATAACTGCAGCGTTCGCAGAGTCAGGCCGGATCCCTGTGATCGCTAACAGTTTTTTTTGTAGCGTTTTGGTGAACTGGCAAGCGCCAGCGGCCTAGTACACCCCGGTCGTAGTCAAACCAGCACTGCAGTAACACTTGGTGACGTGGCGAGTCCCATAAGTGCAGTTCAAGCTGGTGAGGTGGCAAGCACAAGTAGTGTCCCGCTGCCACCAAAAAGACAAACACAGGCCCGTCGTGCCCATAATGCCCTTCCTGCTGCATTCGCCAATCCTAATTGGGAACCCACCGCTTCTGCAGCGCCCGTACTTCCCCCATTCACATCCCCAACCAAATGCAGTCGGCTGCATGAGAGGCATTTTTATGTCCTCCCGAGTACCCCTACCCAACGAACCCCCCCAAAAAAGATGTCGTGTCTGCAGCAAGCGCGGATATAGCCGTGACACCCGCTATTATTGTCCCTCCTGTCCTGACAATCCTGGTCTTTGCATTGGTGAATGTTTTGAACGCTACCATGCACTAGTTGAGTATTAGCGTAGGGTACAGCATTGCACAGACTAGGCACACTTTCACAGGGTCTCCCGAGATGCCATCGCATTTTGAGAGACCCGAACCTGGAACCGGTTACAGTTATAAAAGTTAGTTACAAAAAAAAGTGTAAAAAAAAAAAAAAACACAAACAAAAATATAAAATAAAAATAGTTGTCGTTTTATTGTTCTCTCTCTCTATTCTCTCTCTATTGTTCTGCTCTTTTTTACTGTATTCTATTCTGCAATGTTTTATTGTTGTTATGTTTTATCACGTTTGCTTTTCAGGTATGTAATTATTTATACTTTACCGTTTACTGTGCTTTATTGTTAACCATTTTTTTGTCTTCAGGTATGCCATTCACGACTTTGAGTGGTTATACCAGAATGATGCCTGCAGGTTTAGGTATCATCTTGGTATCATTCTTTTCAGCCAGCGGTCGGCTTTCATGTAAAAGCAATCCTAGTGGCTAATTAGCCTCTAGACTGCTTTTACAAGCAGTGGGAGGGAATGCCCCCCCCCCCAACATCTTCCGTGTTTTTCTCTGGCTCTCCTGTCTCAACAGGGAACCTGAAAATGCAGCCGGTGATTCAGCCAGCTGACCATAGAGCTGATCAGAGACCAGAGTGGCTCCAAACATCTCTATGACCTAAGAAACCGGAAGCTACGAGCATTTTATGACGTAGATTTCGCCGGATGTAAACAGCGCCATTGGGAAATTGGAAAAGCATTTTATCACACCGATCTTGGTGTGATCAGATGCTTTGAGGGCAGAGGAGAAATCTAGGGTCTAATAGACCCCAATTTTTGCAAAAAAGAGTACCTGTCACTACCTATTGCTATCATAGGGGATATTTACATTCCCTGAGATAACAATAAAAATGATTTAAAAAAAAAAAAAAATGAAAGGAACAGTTTAAAAATAAGATAAAAAAATAATAATAATAAAGAGAAAAAAAAAAAAAAAAAAAAAAAAAGCACCCCTGTCCCCCCTGCTCTCGCGCTAAGGTGAACGCAAGCGTTGGTCTGGCGTCAAATGTAAACAGCAATTGCACCATGCATGTGAGGTATCGCCGCGAAGATCAGATCGAGGGCAGTAAGTTTAGCAGTAGACCTCCTCTGTAAATCTAAAGTGGTAACCTGTAAAGGCTTTTAAAGGCTTTTAAAAATGTATTTAGTTTGTCGCCACTGCACGTTTGTGCGCAATTTTAAAGCATGTCATGTTTGGTATCCATGTACTCGGCCTAAGATCATCTTTTTTATTTCATCAAACATTTGGGCAATATAGTGTGTTTTAGTGCATTAAAATGTAAAAAAGTGTGTTTTTTCCCCAAAAAATGCGTTTGAAAAATCGCTGCGCAAATACTGTGTGAAAAAAAAAAATGAAACACCCACCATTTTAATCTGTAGGGCATTTGCTTTAAAAAAAATATATAATGTTTGGGGGTTCAAAGTAATTTTCTTGCAAAAAAAAATTATTTTTTTATGTAAACAATAAGTGTCAGAAAGGGCTATGTCTTCAAGTGCTTAGAAGAGTGGGTGATGTGTGACATAAGCTTCTAAATGTTGTGCATAAAATGCCAGGACAGTTCAAAACCCCCCCAAATGACCCCATTTTGGAAAGTAGACACCCCAAGCTATTTGCTGAGAGTCATGTTGAGTCCATGGAATAATTTATATTGTGACACAAGTTGCGGGAAAGAGACAATTTTTTATTTTTTTTATTTTTTTTTGCGCAAAGTTGTCACTAAATGATATATTGCTCAAACATGCCATGGGAATATGTGAAATTACACCCCAAAATACATTCTGTTGCTTCTCCTGAGTACGGGGATACCACATGTGTGGGACTTTTTGGGAGCCTAGCCGCGTACGGGACCCCGAAAACCAAGCACCGCCTTCAGGCTTTCTAAGGCCGTAAATTTTTGATTTCACTCTTCACTGCCTATCACAGTTTCGGAGGCCATGGAATGCCCAGGTGGCACAAAACCCCCCCAAATGACCCCATTTTGGAAAGTAGACACCCCAAGCTATTTGATGAGAGGTATAGTGAGTATTTTGCAGACCTCACTTTTTGTCACAAAGTTTTGAAAATTGAAAAAAGAAAAAAAAAAATTTTTTTTCTCGTCTTTCTTTATTTTCAAAAACAAATGAGAGCTGCAAAATACTCACCATGCCTCTCAGCAAATAGCTTGGGGTGTCTACTTTCCAAAATGGGGTCATTTGGGGGGGGTTTGTGCCACCTGGGCATTCCATGGCCTCCGAAACTGTGATAGGCAGTGAGGAGTAAAATCAAAAATGTACGCCCTTAGAAATCCTGAAGGCGGTGCTTGGTTTTCGGGGTCCCGTACGCGGCTAGGCTCCTAAAAAGTCCCACACATGTGGTATCCCCGTACTCAGGAGAAGCAGCTAAATGTATTTTGGGGTGCAATTCCACATATGCCCATGGCCTGTGTGAGCAATATATCATTTAGTGACAACTTTGTGCAAAAAAAAAAAAAAAAATTTGTCACTTTCCCGCAACTTGTGTCAAAATATAAAACATTCCATGGACTCAACATGCCTCAAAGCAAATAGCTTGGGGTGTCTACTTTCCAAAATGGGGTCATTTGGGGGGGTTTTATGTCATCTGGGCATTTTATGGCCTTCAAAACTGTGATAGGTAGTGAGGAGTAAAATCAAAAATGTACGCCCTTAGAAATCCTGAAGGCGTTGCTTGGTTTTCGGGGCCCCGTACGCGGCTAGGCTCCCAAAAAGTCCCACACATGTGGTATCCCCGTACTCAGGAGAAGCAGCTAAATGTATTTTGGGGTGCAATTCCACATATGCCCATGGCCTGTGTGAGCAATATATCATTTAGTGACAACTTTTTGTAATTTTTTTTTTTTTTTTTTTTTTTTGTCATTATTCAATCACTTGGGACAAAAAAAATGAATATTCAATGGGCTCAACATGCCTCTCAGCAAATTCCTTGGGGTGTCTACTTTCCAAAATGGGGTCATTTGTGGGGGTTTTGTACTGCCCTGCCATTTTAGCACCTCAAGAAACGACATAGGCAGTCATAAATTAAAGGCTGTGTAAATTCCAGAAAATGTACCCTAGTTTGTAGACGCTATAACTTTTGCGCAAACCAATAAATATACACTTATTGACATTTTTTTTACCAAAGACATGTGGCCGAATACATTTTGGCCTAAATGTATGACTAAAATTGAGTTTATTGGATTTTTTTTAGAACAAAAAGTAGAAAATATCATTTTTTTTCAAAATTTTCGGTCTTTTTCCGTGTATAGCGCAAAAAATAAAAACGGCAGAGGTGATCAAATACCATCAAAAGAAAGCTCTATTTGTGGGAAGAAAAGGACGCAAATTTCGTTTGGGTACAGCATTGCATGACCGCGCAATTAGCAGTTAAAGCGACGCAGTGCCGAATTGTAAAAAGTGCTCTGGTCAGGAAGGGGGTAAAACCTTCCGGGGCTGAAGTGGTTAACTGACAATTGCGAGGTCATGCAATGCTGTACCCAAACTAAATTTGTGTCCTTTTTTCCCCACAAATAGAGCTTTCTTTTGGTGGTATTTGATCACCTCTGCGGTTTTTATTTTTTTTATAAACCAAAAAAGAGCGACAATTTTGAAAAAAAAAAATATATTTTTTACTTCTTGCTATAATATATATCCCCAAAAGGTTTTTAAAAAAAACAAATTTCTTCATCAGTTTAGGCCAATATATTTTCTTCTACATATTTTTGATTAAAAAAAAATTGCAATAAGTGTATATTGATTGGTTTGCGCAAAAGTTATAGAGTCTACAAACTATGTGAAAGATTTATGTCATTTATTTATTTTTTTACTAGTAATGGCGGTGATCTGCGTTTTTTAGCGGTACTGCGACCGACAAATCGGACACTTCTGACACATTTTTGGGACCATTGACATTTATACAGCGATCAGTGCTATAAATATGAACTGATTACTGTGTAAATGCCATTGGTAGGGAATGGGTTAACACTAGGGGCGATCAAGGGGTTAAATGTATGTTCCCTAGATGTGTTCTAACTGTATTGCGATAGGACTGACTGGGGCAGGAGCCCTATCGTTGTTCCTACTTAGTAGGAACAAACAATATGTCTCCTCTCCCCTGACAGAACAGGGATTTGTGTGTTTACACACACAAATCCCTGTGCTGGATTCTCACGCTCGCAATCCAAATTGGGCCCAATTAGCCATTTTCCCTCCCTGGTGTCATGAGACTCATTAGTAGGGATGAGCCGAACACCCCCCGGTTCGGTTCGCACCAGAACCTGCGAACGCCCTGAAAATTTGCACGAATGTTAGAACCCCATTGAAGTACATGGGACTCAAACGTTTGAAATCAAAAGTGCTAATTTTAAAGGCTAATTTACATGGTATTGTCCTAAAAAGGGTTTGGGGACCCGGGTCCTGCCCCAGGGGACATGTATCAATGCAAAAAAAAGTTTTAAAAACAGCCGTTTTTTCGGGTGCAGTGATTTTAATGATGCTTAAAGTGAAAAAAAAAAGTGAAATATTCCTTTAAATATTGTACCTGGGGGGTGTCTATAGTAAGACTGTAAAGTGGCGCATGTTTCCCGTGCTTAGAACAGTCCCTGAACAAAATGACATTTTTAAAGGAATAAAAGTAATTTAAAACTGCTTGCGGCTTTAATGTAATGTCGGGTCCCGGCAATATGGATGAAAATCAGTGAGACAAACGGCATGGGTACCCCCCCCCCAGTCCATTACCAGGCCCTTGGGTCTTGTATGGATATTCAGGGGAACCCCACACCCAAATTAAAAAAAGGAAAGGCGTGGGGCCCCCAGGCCCTATATACTCTGAACAGCAGTATACAGGCGGTGCAAACAAGACAGGGACTGTAGGTTTGTTGTTAAGCAGAATCGGTTTGTAATTTTGAACTGGTACATTTTTAAAGTGTAGCTCCAGCCAAAAAAATCAATTTTTAAGCTTTTTGGAAAACATAGGGAAGGGTTATCACCCCTGTGACATTTGTTTTGCTGTCTGTGCTCCTCTTCCGAAGATTTCACCTCACTTTCTGTCACAATGACAAATGTTTTTAGAAAATTTGGGGTTTTTAGTGAAACAAGGATTAGTGATAAAGCATCGGTGGAAAGAAGAAACGTTTTTCTCATATTAACTCTTACAGGAGAGAATTTCCCTTCCTAGGGGTAGATTTCATCTCACTTCCTGTTGTCTCCTTCCGTTTACAAGTAGGAGTCGTTTGTAAGTCGGATGTTTAAAAGTAGGGGCCCGCCCTATATACTCTGCAGAAATTGTGGCCTTAGGTGTTGGTGTTGCCACAACACTGTAAGCCCTCACAGGGCCCTGCTGTGAAATATTAGATCAAGAATTGTAATTACATGCCCCTGTTGAACAGGGGCAGAAAAATTGGGCCTTTGGTGATGGTGGCACAACACTGTAAGTCCTCATAGTTACTCTTGGTGGGCACTGGAACGGGCCCTGCTGTCAAATATTAGATCAAGAATTGTAATTACATGTCCCTGTTGAACAGGGACAGAAAAATTGGGCCTTAGGCACTGGTGCCACAACACTGCAACCCCTCACAGATACTCTAGTTGGAGCGCAGGAACGAGCCCTGCTGCAAAGAATTGCATCAAAAATTGTAATTACACGCCCTTGTTAAACAGGGGCTGAAAAATTGGGCCTTAGGCACTGGTGCTGGTGCCACAACACTGCAACCCCTTACAGATACTCTAGCTGGAGCGCAGGAACGAGCCCTGCTGCAAAAAATTGCATCAAAAATTGTAAATACACGCCCCTGTTAAACAGGGGCTGAAAAATTGGGCCTTAGCCACTGGTGGCGGCGCCCAGAAACAAAACTATTCTTACAAGCTATCAGCATGATCATTGAGGAGGAAGAGGATAGTCACTCAGCATAACAGGATAATCACTCAGCATCAGCATAGGCAGTCTTGAAGGGATCTGACATTTCAAAAAAATTTATTCGGTTACAGCAGCATCAGGTGCTTGGTATCTGGTGGTGATCCAAGACTGATTCATTTTTATGAAGGTCAGTCGATTGACCGAGTTGGTGGACAGGCGCACCCTGTGATCGGTTACAAAGCCTCCAGCAGCACTGAATGTGCGTTCCAAAAGAACGTTGGATGCAGGACAGGCCAGTAGCTCAATTGCATACTGACTGTGCAAGCTCTCACCAGTGATCCATCCTCAAGACCCAGTAACCCAGAGGATTTTCGGTGGAAAGTCAGATCTTGCCCCTAGGTATTCCTGCACCATGTAAAACAGACGCTGGCGATGGTTGCTGGAACTGATCATACCTTGGGGCTGCGGACTAAAAAAATTGTCTGAACGCATCGGTCAGACGGCCACCTTCTCCACCGCTCCTTCTTTGACTGACCGAAGCCTCGGCAGCATGTTGTCCAGGAACAGGAGTTTGTAACCTCCCAGTCTCTGTGAACACATTGCACAGACCTTTCTGCAAGGCCTCCCGAAGATGTTTCATCCTCTGCTCCCTCTGTGACGGCAAGATAAGGTCTGCAACCTTACTCTTGTAACGTGGATCAAGGAGGGTTGCCAGCCAGTAACGATCCCTCTCCCTGATACCACAATCACGATGATCCTTCCACAGGCTTTGCAGGATCAGGGAGGCCATGCAGCGTAGGTTTGCTGAGGCATTCGGTCCGGAGTCCTCTGGGTCACTAAGGACGACATGATCCGCAGCCACCTCCTCCCAGCCACGTACAAGTCCATGGTTTTCTTGGGACTGTAAATGATCCCTTAAATACTGCTGCTGATGCTGAGTGCCAGGCTCCACCTCCATGCTGACACAATACTCCTCCTTGTCCTCTTCCTGTGTGAGGCATGCAGGAACACTGTCTGGATAAAGGGGGCCTTGAGAACTAAGGAAGTCCTCCCCTTCCTGCCTCTGTTCTGCCTCAAGTGCCCTGTCCATTATTCCATGCAGCGTGTGCTCCAAAAGGTGGACAAGGGGGACAGTGTCACTGATTTATGCACTGTCACTGCTCACCATTCTCGTGGCCTCCTCAAATGGTGACAGGACAGTGCATGCATCCCTGATCATGACCCACTGGCGTGGGGAAAAAAAAACAAGCTCCCCTAACCCTGTCCTGGTACCATAGTCGCACAGGTACTCATTGATGGCCCTCTGCTGCATGTGCAGCTGCTGCAGCATGGCCAATGTTGACTTCCACCTGGTGGGCATGTCACACATTAGGCGGTTCTTGGGCAGGTTAAATTTCTTTTGGAGTATATGACCAGCAGAAATGCACACAGACTTTCCTGGCCTGCCTCAGGACATCCTGTAAGCCCGGGTACCTGCCCAAGAACCGCTGCACCACCAAGTTAAGGACGTGAGCCAAACAGGGCACATGGGTCCGTTGTCCCTGTCGGAGAGCGGAGAGGAGGTTGGTGCCATTGTCACAAACCACCATTCCTGGCTTAAGTTGGCGTGGCGTCAACCACCTCTGAACCTGCCCCTGCAGAGCTGACAGAATCTCTGCCCCAGTGTGGCTCCTGTCCCCTAAGAACACCAGCTCAAGCACCGCATGGCATCTTTTGGCCTGCGTACTTGCATAGCCCCTTGAATGCCTACGGAGCACCGCTGGTTCCGAGGACAAAGCACAGGAAGAGGCCATGGAGGAAGATGAAGAGGAGGGGTGGAGAGAGGTGTGTCAGAATCACCAGTAGTGGCATTTTGGAGGCGTTCCCAGCTGCCAGCAGTGTCACCCAATGCGCCGTGAAACTTAGGTAACGTCCCTGTCCATGCCTACTTGACCATGAGTCAGCGGTAATATGCACCTTACCGCTGACCGCCCTGTCCAGCGAGGCCAAGACATTGCCTTCCACATGCGGGTAGAGAGCCGGAATCACCTTCCATGAGAAAAAGTGGCGTTTGGGAACCTGCTACTGAGGAACCGCACATTCCACAAACTCACAGAAGGGGGCAGAGTCTACCAACTGAAAAGGTAGCAGTTGAAGTGCTAGCAATTTTGCCAAGCTAGCATTCAACCGCTGGGCATGTGGATGGCTGGGAGCGAACTGCTTTCTGCGGTGCAGCAGCTGGGGCAGGGAAATTTGCCTGGTACAATCTGACGTCGGTGTACCGATAGCAGATTGCCCGCAAGTACTTGGCTGTGACACACCTGGTTCTACACTTTCATTCCTCTCAGTGCAGGTCTCAGAGAGGACTGTAGGTATAGTGGGGTTGGAGATCCCAGCTGATGAGGAGCAAGGAGAGGTCCTCTTTGTTCTTTGGTGTGGGTCTTTTAGGTCAACATATGTCTGGTCAAGCATGTGGTGCCCAAGCGGGAGATGTTTTGGCCATGCGGGATACGCTTGAGACATATGTTGCAAATAGCAGCGGTGCGATCTGAGGCACTCGTCTCAAAAAAGCCCACACCAAAGAACTTTTGGAATAACGTGCAGAGACAGCAGCGCCCAGCACATACGGAGCTCTGCGGTGTGATGCAGTCAGTGTGCTGCCCTTAGACTGGCCCCTGGAGGGCATCCTGCCTCATTGGTAATGTTCCTCGTCCTCCCTCCCTTCCCTCCCCTCTCCTCTCCGACACCCACGTGGAGTCAGTGATCTCATTATTCCTTCCCTCCTATCAGGCACCTACATGGAGTCAGTGACCTCATCATCCCCTCCCTCCTCATCACTGGAGCAAACCTGGCAGTATGCTGCAGCAGGGGGAACATGACTGTCAGATTGCTGTCCTTCTTGGGCACCCCCTCTGTCTGGGCTCACGTTACTGCCTTCCTCTAGCTGACTACCATCATTGGAGCCTTCAAAATGCTGGGCATCCTCCTGGAGCATGTACCTAACACTGTGGTCAAACAGTTCGGGGGACTCCTCAGGAGGACATGGTGGGGCTAGGGAAGGAGTCACTGATGCCATTGAGCCGAGGGAAGAGGCCGTGTTGGCAGCTGTTTGCCAAAGTACCCTGAGCCTGGGTGAGAGAGGATGAGGATGAGGAGGACGGCTTGGTCATCCACTCGATAAAGTCTTCCGCATGTTGCGGCTCAACACGGTCAGCTGCCGAAAAAAAGGCCAAGTGTGTCCCACGGCCATGTGCTGATGAGGATGCACTGTGTCCACGACCAGCACTGTTGCCTCTAGACACAGAGCCTGCTTGCCCTCTTTTAATGGCTTGTGACTGTCTGCCTCTCCTTGTTGGCCTTCCAGACATACTATTGGCCTGCAGTGAGATGTAGCTGCACAAAACTGGGATGTATATATACCGATTATACTGCAGATAGCAGAATCATCTGCCTGCCTGTAGTATTATTAGTATGAGAACACCTGCACTTGTCTTCAGGTAGCTATACTGTAGGTGCAACTGTGCAGGGTACACAGGACAGTAACTGGAAATACGTCAAGAGCCTACGCAAGCACCCAGCTTCAGGTAGCTATACTGTAGGTGCAACTGTGCAGGGTACACAGTACAGTAACTGGAAATATGCCAAGAGCCTACACAAGCACCTGGCTTCAGGTAGCTATACTGTAGGTGCAACTGTGCAGGACACGCAGTCCATTCACCCCTACATTTCTTGTTTCTGCAATCTGCAGCTTTTACATTAAAATGTACCTTTCAGTAACTTTACAAATCAGGGTTAATACATTTCTTACATGTCACGATATAGAGTATCAGCATCATTCTTTTTTCATTAAACTATACCCCTTATTAAAAAGCAGGCATGTGATGTGTTACCATGCTGAGATGATGCCATAAGTCTGCTAAAGGAAGAAGATAGCATTCTCTTTGAGATTGTTCACACTAGAACGGGGTGCGGGAGACCTGCATTCTGTGCCGGTTTACTGCATCACATTGCAATCACGCTGCCCTTGAAATCTGCAGCGGGTGTTAGTACAAAATGAATGACACCCCAAACGCAGTGCGTTTTGCCTGCACTGGATCACATGGTACACAAGTACCATGCAAACCAGTTGCAGTGAGTTTCCAAAAGTAATGCATGCACTACTTTTGGTGTGGTGTCACGTAAAACTCACATTGCACAAAACTGCATGTGAATTGCACAGGTATCGCACAGGTATCGCACAGCATTCCTGTGCAATTCCTAGAGTAAATGGGCCCTCAGTGATCAGACTGCAACATTGAATCTTTGTGGCAATTCACAAGGTGAGAAGCTACAAAAGGGACTATCTGGGTCAGACATTTGTGAAAACAGCCAAGAACTTTACCAGGGTTTACATGGCTGTGTTATCTCTGAGCCGGCATCTCAGTCCAGGAAGTACATGCTGAACCTGGAAGATGCCTGAACAAAGATTGTGTCATCCTTCTGGAGAAAAAGACAGGCATTTATTACAATGACACATTACTTAGCTAGCATGCATGCATTTAACATGGAAAACCACATCTGATGCTTGGTCCACTTTAAAGTAGTTGGCTAGAGAATTCTATAAAGATTTTAGAACATAACTCCAGTTTCCTCCCACACTACAAAAGGCATACTGGTAGGTTAATTGGATCCTGTTTAAAATGGCCCTAGTGTATGAATGTAATTTAGGCAGGCCATACGCGGTTCGAATCTCTCCCAACGCCTGCTGAATCAGCCGAGATTCGAACCATTGAATGTACCACAGCATGCTGGGTTTACAACCAGCATGTTGGGCTTTAACTGCGATAATCGCTAGTGGCTGCTATAGCCACTAGCAATAAATCAGTCTTTTCCCGGCAGGGACAGCTTCCCCCACCAGGAAATAGACCATGGCTCGGCAGGAGGGATTCCCGCATTAACACAGTCTGTGTTGATGGGGGAATCGAGCAAATTTCTTCTATCGAGAAATTCGCTCTAAGTATGGTCGGCCTTAAGGACCTTTGATCGTAAACTTCTTGAGGGCAGGGACTGATGTGAATGTACAATAGATATGTAAAGCGCTGCGTAAATTGACGGCGCTATACAAGTACCTGTAATAAATTTAATAAAAAAAACAGAATCGAGCAACTAGCACAGACTAACTATTAACTCACAATGTTATAAAAGAAACTGGAACCCATTTAAATAATGCACAAGCAATTTAGTGCGAGAAGTAAAACCTGATTTAAATGACATTTTTTATTCCACAGCCAGTCCACAATAAAAACAACATGAATGTATTTAATTACACAGTAATTAGAGATACTGTAGTATCTGGCAATGAGCTTGCATGTGAAAGTGCAATAAATAAACATGACATCACATGAACATTAAAAAAATAAAATACAACACTGGAGGTTATTTAACGTCTGAAGAAAATTTGGTTATACAGCAGTTTAAAAAACGTACATTTGTACAAAAATGACTTACAAATAAAATAGGAATTAAGTATCCCTACTGAAAATATAAGGATATTAAAGTCCCACGACCATATAAAAACAAGGAGGTGATAAGTGGATTGCTTTCATATATATGTATTCATATATTTTCATTTCAAATTGGGAGGTAAAATATTTCTTATTTTTTTCAACTCCCGATTAAAATAGTTTCTACTACATAATGGTCCTTTATATCTAAGGGGTTCTGCTGTGACTGCTAGCTCAGACTCCTGTCTTAGGGCACTTTCAACGTATGCCTAGTGACACAATTTGCCTTTCAAAGTTTGTTGAAGGAGCCAGGTGGAATATTGGCGGTGAAACAGAGCCAAATTCAATCAGATGTAGGCACTTGTCTTTTCGGGTATTCTGAAAGCCATTGCCAGTCAGAATACAAAAAGCCTCATGTTTGTCACAATTTCCCCCTAGCCACCAATGAATCACTTTTATGTTCTAACCTGCCCTAGCAATACAAAATGGAGAAGCCAGTTGGTTGGCATAAGGGAAACATCTTTTTCCAGCCTTATATTTTATTCATGGAAATGCACACAGTTGTCTTTCAGTAGGCATTAACTGAGCATCAGTGGATGTAATGTATCTTTCTGTTAAGGTTCAAGCAGAAGATTTCAGAAGGCGCTTTCCCTTCTGCAGAAATCAAAGCAGTTTCTGGACTCCAGACCTTGAAAATAAGTCAAAGTTGCCCTTCTGAACAAAAGGAAATTTGGAAAACGGTAATTACTGTAAATAAAGCAGAATTGGGGGCATTGCCCATATCAAGTATCACCTTCATAAAATGCTTATTTGAGCATATGTCACGCTAAAAACCTTTGTTTTAGTTTTGGATAAAGTGGGGAAGAATCAGAAATCCTATAATGCTCTCAATTTCTGTTCTGCTGACACCAGCCAGAAAGTGAGGGAAAACAACAATAGAAATACAGGCAGAAATAAAAACCAGACAGGGGGTCTAGCCTTTCCCCACTAAAGAACAGTTTCAGTTCAGCCTGTGATGCTGTTCGAAAGTTCTGCTCACTTCCTGCCTTGTAAAATGTCATCAGGACAGGAAGTGATGGTAAATCCCTCTGATGAAGCCCCTGTTATCCTTAAAAACCTGAGGCAGGGGTTCTAATACATTTCCCACTCTATGCAAAACTGAGAAGTAATGTTTGCATGGACATACACTTCCCGAGGACTAGAGTCGGAATACACTGCAATATGGTAAACGAATGTACATGTTATGCAAATTTAACTTGAAACCAATTACTTACCTTTTATACAACCTACAATAATTAACCAAAGCATTGGGGAATTAATGAAAGCACTAGTAATAGCATTTTAAAAAATTTGTATATTCAGTGCAACTTAGAAAAACACATTGCAACATGTTCATGGCTAAATAAACCAGGCTAAAGAATTTTTGCTGGCTTTCATTTAAACTGTTGCAGGCACATACTAACAGGTAAAAGTGCATTTTTCAGGACTTGTTATGGTAATACTACAGTAGGTGTCTTGTTAGGAACAGAATTACATTTTAATTTTGAAATCCAGCATTGCAGTGATCTGCAGCTTGAAAGCACATGTACATTTAAAACAGATTTATAATTCTTACCCTTAGTCTTTGCCCTCTACAGCCACCACTGTGGTCTGAGTATCCATTACCTCTAGATGTGTCCAATGCCTGCTTCCCCGTGCTGTACACTATGGCCCCACCCCCAGCCGTTACATCTCTGGTGTAACCTTACAGAGTAGCAGAGACAGGCATACGACACACCCGAAAGTGTCAGATTCTAAAGTCTGGTACACACAAGTTTTTCCTTTTTCATTCAATCCAGTGGGCTAAACAAAAAAAAAACGGAGATCGCCGCACTAACGCAAAAATGTTAGTGTGTTGATCTCCCCCCGCTGTGCCTTTGTGTTTCGACTGATCACACTGGCTGCCAGTGCTGATTGGATGCCAATTAGATATTGGCTTTCCAGCATGCCAGTCTGAGAGAAGCTGGTCGTGAGACTGGCTTCTGTAGAACAGACAGCTGTACACATGGGCTGAAAATCAGGCAGTACGTGCGTGCAAGGCTTTAAGATTCCAGCAACAACTATAGCTCTGTAATGAGTTAAGCAGCCTGGTACTGTAGTTCTATAAATGGTTTTAAAAGGCTGCCTTTGTTTCAGTTTAGCAAGAATGTTGTTTGATAGGAATAATTGTTTTCTTCTACCAAGAACTGACAGATTTAGATGCAATGCCTCGCATTTCAGTCCTTTAAGGTAATACTTTTGAGAACCACTTAGTTTTTATGCACAGACAATGCACTCACTCAGAATTTCCTCTACTAAAGTTACATTAAATCACAACTCCAGCAATGCGAAAGAATCTACCCTTCCAATCCTTGTCCAGGGGGTACAGAAATGATTTACCCTATTCCCCGCTCCAGCCAGCCCCTCCTCTCCCCGAAGCTCTGGTCTGTAGGTGGTCTCCTCTGCATCATCCTGTACAATAGGGAAGCTGGTAACCCTGCATTCTACAAATGCAGGACAAGTTTGCTACAATGGCCCTGAGCAGCTTAAGAGTAGAGCCTGCGGGAGACTGGTCACTCCACTGAAGGGATCCCGCTGGAGTGCAAAATAAGGTATTTCTCCCTATTCTGGCACTCCTAGATATAACAAGCATTTAAAGCGGTATTAAAACCAAAATCAAAAATGTAATATTTTGCAGTTTACCAAATCATAAGATGTAATGGCTGTATCGGTATTCTTTTTTAGGCTTTTTCCCTGTTTTCACCTGGTAATCTGGTCAGTAATACACCTCCTGTATTAGAGTGCCCCTACTCTGGATGAAGGACAGCGGTATTGTCAGTCTGGGGGGAGGTGAGTGTTAAATGTACTAGCAGATTTAAAATACACTAACAAACTGAAGCTTTTTTTTTTACCCTTCTGGGAAAAAGGTTTTACATAAATAAATAAAAGCTGATTGTAAGCACCTCTGTCAGTGTTAAATCGTTTTTCTCATCTCTGTAACTGATACATTTTGCTGGAGAACTTGTTCTTTTAAACAACAGACTAACTGGCCAGATCACCAGATGAAAATAAAAGAAAGAAAGCCTAAAAAAGAAAATGAATGCAGCCATCACATCTAAGAAATGGTAAGCTGCAATATAATAAATGTTTGCCTCTGGGTTTATTACTACTTCAATCTTTGCAGGGGGCCCCACTGCAAAGGTATTTTTGTTCTGCCCCTGGGTGGGCTGTAAGGAAAAATGCCAGGTCGAAGCACAGACCATTTATGAACTCTTCAGGCCAGAGGGTTAACAATACCGGACTTAATGACTGCATTGGATTATCTCTCCTCCTCATACACTGGTCTGTAATAGTCTGAAGCTATATCCTCTGCAGACTGTCTTTTTCCAGGATTACAATGTGCCATTTCCAGAAGATTCAGATATTAAGCAAATGACAGAAAGTAAGATAGGCTATACAACTCACCTGGTGTAAGTAGGGAGAGTAACACACAGTTCTACCTACAACATTTACGCTATGTGACAACAATGTTTTAGTTTTTCTTGTACAATCTCTTGAGAAATCTGTAAGATCTGCAGTAACTGTGAACATAAATTCTGCTTACTGGCTGCTTATTATTGTTGCCTTCCATTGGTTGGAGATGCAGATCAGTTAGCGTCACTGCTATCAGTATCAGCCACATTTTTATTTCCAATTTGCCTTAATCATTGTCTATCTTACTGCATAAGGCTCCGTTTTGGAAAGCAAGGTGCGTTTTTATGTATCATAGACAAATATAGCTGCAGTAAAAGAGTTCTGTGTCCTACTAAATGAACCCATGGTTGGGCCATAATAACATCTGCCACTTTAGGCCTTCACTGTGTAAACACTATAGTTCTGACAATAGTCAATACATCTTCTCCATACTGACAAGCGGAGCACTGGCAGTCTATGTAAAACATCCTCCAATATATACTACTGGAATGGTAGCTTCATCAACATACTTGTCAATATCTTCATATAAAATTAGGCAGCAGGTATCTTTTTACAAGTTCAAATTAGGAGCAGATTTAGTTCATTCCAATGCTCTGGCATTTGGCTGTGTCTGTACAAAGTAAGTCCTCAATTCACCCTTTCCTTTAACATTGATTAGTCCTCTGCATTCACATGAATATCCCAGTCCTTCTAAAATACGACACGTCTCTTCTGTTACCTGAAACGAGAGTACAGTCAAGAAAAACTGAAAGAAACGGAACAGATTTAAGGCCTTAAATAATAGTTTTCTTTACTTTTATTGGTTGAACTGGATGGACTTGTGTCTTTTTTCAACTAGACTAACTATGGAACTATATAATTATTTTGTCCATTTAGGGAAAAGTGACAGATTCTCTTGTTAGGGCATCCTCCACCCACTGAGCCCTTGACTGCACCTTCCCCACCACTCCATTCATCTATGAGTGAAATATCCAGCGTTTCATGGTATGAGGGAAACATGTGACCTTCATCCTCTGCTCCCAGGATAGGCTCAGACACAGACAGACATAAAGTATACAGAGATTTTAATCTCAGCGCCTTTGCAAGATAACTCTGGACTGGTTTCCAATCAACAAAAAACGGACCCAATTCAAAATGAATACCCACCAAAGTAGTTTCCAATTTTTCATTGAAAGTTATGAAAATCTTATATTTTTTTATTCATGTACTCCTTTACCCACACAGCATACAATGATTACTTATGAATGTATTGTATAATTGGTTAAATAATTACCTGAATTTTCCCAAGTTCTCCTGTACTCTCCATCCTACTTGCAACATTCACAGTATTCCCCCAAATGTCATATTGAGGTTTCCTAGCTCCAATGACTCCAGCAATAACCGGTCCATGGTTTATACCTATAAGATGAAATAAGTCATATTATTATAAACTAGAGCAGACTTAGATTCCTTTTTTGCTTGCTAGGAGATCTTTGGGATTTGGTGGATTATTCTGCATTGTACCAATATACAAATGTCACTTGGCAGAGTCAATGGCTTGGAACGAATGATCATCAATGTAGGTATTTTTATGTTCTCATTGAACAAATATAAAAAAAAAAAAAACGTAGAAAATAATAGAATATAGTTACAGTTCAGATATACTTTCATTACATTCTTGAATACCGTATTAAAAGCTACAGTGCCAAGGAGAATTCAAAGATGTAAGCATACATACCAGCAGAACAAAATTTTTTTACTAAAATAAATGTTTGTTAAAATAATTTTAACCATGAAGCAAAAAACAAACATTTGATAAATAGGCAGGATTTTTGATGCAGAAAAGGCATACTATGGGTGAGATTTACTAAAACTGGAGCACTCACAATCTGGTGCAGCTGTGCATGGTAGCCAATCAGCTTCTAACCTCAGTTTGTTTTAATGAAGCTCTGGCAATATAACCTGAAAGTTTCTCTGCAGAAGTGAAAAATAAAGAAAAAATCTCTGCGCAACGGACTAAATGTTAAATGAAGGGTTGGAGAGGGTTAGAACTGCTGCCTCTACCAATTACTACCACTAGGTGGAGCAATGATACATAATAAGAAACCAAAGTAGATATGGCGCTGTTCTGCTGCTATCACATAGTGGTATAAAAATATATGGGGTGTTTCCTTTGAAAAATCCAAGAGACTAAGAAGATATTACACCATGTATTGATAAGTATTACCAACGTGTATCAATCAAATAAACCAACCAAAAATTATTTGTACACTGTCATTTTACATTAAAGCTAAAACCAAACAAAGTAAGTGATTCCTGGTGCAGAAAATCAGTATATCCGTTGAGGATAAAATACTAAACAAAATTGTGATACTTGCTGAACCAATCTAAGGTGCAATTGCAAATGATATGCTTACATAAAACTTTCCAAAGTGCTATTTATTAAAAACCACCAAATAAGCAGATTTCCTAGGTCTGCATTTCTATAGTGTCCATTATACATAAAACAAGTGAAAAAACATCAAAAAGCCAAGACTGCTGGATAATAAAAAATAAGAATAAAAAATGAATGAATGAAAATAAAAATAAAAAATAACGATAATAATATTGGATTTTAAATTATAAAGTGCTCTTGTACCCATGAAGGAAATCCTCTTTCTAGTCAGATGGACTTTTCAGTGAGTGATCACACCATGCATATCTTAATTCGTGTTCCTATTGTAGCTGCACTCACCCAATTCTTCTCCCCCTCCTGGGGTTAAAAGCATCCACAGTATGTGCCACTGTGTAGCAATAATGAAAGAAGACCGTCCTTAGTGCTGGCTATGAGGAGATTCCATTATATGTTGTACACCATGGAAGAGAGAGAGGGAGCCCAAATAGCGTGATACTGTTTCAAACTATTTTATTAACAAACGCATGGAAAAGTACTCACATACGGTAGCATTAACAAATGATACGGTAGCATTAACAAATGCCTTTGTTAATGCTACCGTATGTGAGTACTTTTCCATGCGTTTGTTAATAAAATAGTATGAAACAGTATCACGCTATTTGGGCTCCCTCTCTCTCTTCCATGGTGTACAACATATAATGGAATCTCCTCATAGCCAGCACTAAGGACGGTCTTCTTTCATTATTGCTACACAGTGGCACATACTGTGGATGCTTTTAACGCCAGGAGGGGGAGAAGAATTGGGTGAGTGCAGCTACAATAGGAACACAAATTAAGATATGCATGGTGTGATCACTCACTGAAAAGTCCATCTGACTAGAAAGAGGATTTCCTTCACGGGTACAAGAGCACTTTATAATTTAAAATCCAATATTATTATCGTTATTTTTTATTTTATTTTCATTCATTCATTTTTTATTCTTATTTTTTATTATCCAGCAGTCTTGGCTTTTTGATGTTTTTTCACTTGTTTTATGTATAATGGACACTATAGAAATGCAGACCTAGGAAATCTGCTTATTTGGTGGTTTTTAATAAATAGCACTTTGGAAAGTTTTATGTAAGCATATCATTTGCAATTACACCTTAGATTGGTTCAGCAAGTATCACAATTTTGTTTACTGTTTTATCCTCAAGGGATATACTGATTTTCTGCACCAGGAATCACTTACTTTGGTTTTAGCTTTAATGTAAAATGACATTGTACAAGTAATTTTTGGTTGGTTTATTTGATTGATACACTTTGGTAATACTTATCAATACATGGTGTAATATCTTCTTAGTTTCTAGGATTTTTCAAAGGAAACACCCCATATATTTTTATACCACTATGCGATAGCAGCAGAACAGCACCATATCTACTTTGGTTTCTCTGCAGAAGTGAGCCTAATTTTGCACTCTCCAGCTTTAGTAAATAAACCCCTATGTCTTTTCTACATTACATTTCTATTACCTGCCTGTATTCCCTGTATATGGAGCTGCACACCTCAGTGTACAAATTTCAGCAATACTGAGATACATGAACTACCGTGCATGCACAGGAGTAACATCATCAGGCCAGATCTGTATCGAAATCTGAAGATGACAGTGGCTGGCGGGGAGAGCTCTGGGACACCGCAACACTGAAGAGAATAGTGAAGGTGAGTATAGTTCTGCTTTACAGCTGATCTGCAGATTTTAATGAAGTTTACATAGCTCATTTGGACCAAGTTGGTCCAAACAAATTACCAGCTTAACTACTAGATATGCCAGCTGTGTGCATTTTATAAGCTGCATATAGCCTCAGTTCATTGACACCGACAGGGCGGCTTGGCCCCGCCCCTGGCTCACTCATCACAGACTTTGATAGCAGCCATTGGCTCCCACTGCTATTAATCAGTGCAGTGAGAAGAGACAGGGCTGGGAGAGCCACTGCTCTCATGCACATCACTGGATCCGGCTCAGGTAAGTATAAGGGGGGCACATGCAGCACAGAAAGCTTTTTACCTTAATGCATATGATGCATTAAGGTAAAAAAAACCCTAAGGCTTTACATCCACCTTAACTATGGACTCTAAGGTGACCACAACTTACTAGAAAAACCCTGCAACGGTACATGGATGCCAATAAGTCATAACCGGGGGTAGCATATGAGAGTCTAGATGGAACAAATACTATTACATTGGTATTTTATAATGATTTGGGGAGTCGAATGGCTCCATGTTTTTTCACAGCTGACAGTATATTTTGGTAGGGAGAGAAAAAGAAAAAAGGGTGTTGCCTGGATCAACCAATTAATTAATTATATAAGTGGTCATTTTAACGGGTGAGTATTAGACAATCATGCAGGCATAAGTCTGCATGCAGTTCCAGTTGCCCTATATACCAAATAGCAAAAAACAGAAGAGAAAGGATTCTCTTAAAGAGGGTCAGCAAAGAACACTGATGTTGATACAAAAACCAGCTTTATTAATTACCTAATAATAAACCAAATTGAAATACAAAAAAGAGTGAAAAATCAGCAATCAAGACTGACGGTTACCACAAACCAATTAAAATTGGACAACGTTGTCACAGGGGGCGATTTAAAAACATATGGGAGCCGCGGTTACACATCCACTCATACACATCATACACAGGGAGAGAAAGCAAGATCGTGGTAGATTGTGACACTATTGCCAGGGGCATGGGGGTCTTTAAAACAGCTAGATAATTGACTAATGATTAATAGACTAAAGAGGGTCAGTAGATAAAATGAAAAGCAGTAGGAAAAGGGGAAGACCTACCTTGTTCCACTAAATATTGGGAAGTTTTCTGACCTGAAGCCCAAGTATTTAATATAGACAAGAGAGTTCTTATAAAGGGTGTGAATCCAGGTGTGAAAATTACTTTGGAATCCCCATCCTGCTAGCATAACAATTAACAGAAGGGGAAGCTCCGCTTATCTGCCCCCCCCCCCCCCGATGCAACATTTGGCACCTTTCAGGGGGAGGGGGAAGCGGGTACCTGTTTTTGCCGCGGGGAGATCACCTGGAAGTTCGGCCCCCCCCTCCTCTTTTCTCCGCCGCGGGGCCATTCACAAAGCGCAGAATGCTTGGCGCATGTGCAGTAGGGAACCGGCTGTGAAGCTGCAAGGCTTCACTGCCAAATTCCCTTACAAGCAATGACGGTGGCAGAACCTGAGAGTCGATGGAAATATCCTTGAACAGGTAAGTGTCCTAATATTAAAAGTCAGCAGCTACTGTATTTGTAGCTGCTGACTTTTATTTTTTTCTGAAGGAGGCTGGACCTCCTCTTTAAGTAATCACAAAAAGACTATGAAATGCTTTTCTAATATCTAAGGACCATAACACGGAGACTAAGTTATTATTATAGTATAAGGCAGTATAGCCTTTAGGGTTTGGTTGTTTAACTTTTAGGAGCATTAATGGTGGCCTGTACTTCTGGCAATGTCATTTTCAGATCAAGTGGGAGCTGTCTGTAGAAACCTGAGGAAGGATAATAATGGAAAAGAGGGCTTCTGTCTGTTGTATGGTAAAAAGGTGTTGGGAGGAATAAAGAAGACATACGTGTTTTTGGAAGATTTAAACGATCTTAATAGGATTCAAAAATAGGTTTTTCAATATACCTATGTGATTTATCAACTTAAATGCCCATCTAACTTGACATATCCTGGAAAATCAAAGAGATCTACAAAGACTACAGAATACAAAAATAGGAAAATGTTTTTTGTAACTTTATCTTTGATGCAAGAGGCGATACAGCAGTAAAACAAATGTCATAGTTCTTCTACATCAAAATGGCAGATCCTGAGTGTGAGGCAACTGGGAATCACCACTGATTGGAGGTGAGCTTACAAAACACTCCCTACTATACAATAGTACATGCCATGTCTTCTAACGGATGTATTAAGGGTACACCCTGTACCATTGTTGCTCCAAACTCTTCTAAATTCAAACGTTGGGTTAACACACACACGCACTCTTAACCACTTGCCGACCGCCTAACGCAGATATACTGCGGCAGAATGGCACGGGCAGGCAAAATCACGTGGTACGGCATCATTAGGGGAGCGATCCGTGCTGAGGGGGAGGCCACTGATTCATGGCCAACAAATGAAAATCTTCCTCTGCTGCTGTAATGTAAACAGCGGCAGAGGAAGTGATGTCATCGCTCCTCGTGAAGCCTTTTCGTTCCGGCTTCCGAGGCGAGAAGACATCAAGTAAGTGCACCAACACAACACTTACAGTAGAACACTCTAGGCACACTTTTCACCCCCAATCACCCCCCTGTACCCCCTGTCACAGTGACACCAATAGCAGTTTGTTTTTTTTCTGATTACTGCATTGGTGTCATTTTGTGACAGTGATAAGTGGTAGGGCAGTTAGTGTTAGGCCCCTTTAGGTCTAGGGTACTCCCCAAACCCCCCTAATAAAGTTTAAACCCCTTGATCACCCCCCGTCGCCAGTGCGATCGTTTTTCTGATCGCTGTATTAGTGTCACAGGTGACGCCAGTTAGGGAGGTAAGTATTTAGGTTCGCCATCAGCGTTTTATAGCGTCAGGTACCCCCATATACTACCTAGTAAAGGTTTAACCCCCTGATTGCCCCCTAGTTAACCCTTTCACCAGTGATCACCGTATAGCTGTTACGGGTGATGCTGGTTAGTTTATTTTTTATAGTGTCAGGGCACCTGCCCTTTATTACCTAATTAAGGTTTAACCCCCTAATCGCCCGGCAGGTGATATAAGTTAGGTTTTAGGGTCAGATAGGGTCTGCGTCGCCCCAGGCAGCGTCAGGTTAGTGCCAGTACCGCTAACACCCACGCACGCAGCATAACCTCCCTTAGTGGTATAGTATCTGAACAGATCAATATCTGATCTGATCTGATCAGATCTATACTAGCGTCCCCAGCAGTTTAGGATTCCCAAAAACGCAGTGTTAGCGGGATCAGCCCAGATACCTGCTAGCACCTGCATTTTACCCCTCCGCCCAGCCCAGCCCACCCAAGCGCAGTATCGATCGATCACTGTCACTTACAAAACACTAAACACACATAACTGCAGCATTCGCAGAGTCAGGTCTGATCCAGTTTATAACAGTTTTTTTGGTAGCGTTTTTGATACAGTTGCTAACAGTCAGGAGCTTTTTGACCTGTGAGTCTCACTAATGTACCACTAAATTTAGAGCCCAAAATGGCAAATTGAAGGTACACTAGTGAAGAGGCCTACACGATTCAGAGCATGACAGATAGTGAAGAGGAAGTCACTCATCTGTCAGATTCAAGCTCAGAATACGATCCTGTAGAGGACAGCGGCTGCATGACAGATAGCTCTGACGACGGAGTTGTGGTCCCTGCTAAGGTCAGGCGTACCAGACCCCGAACTTCTTCTGTCGTTGATGTTCAAGAACCGCAGGGCTCTCGTATGAAGCAGAGAAGTACTAGCGCTGCTATTCCTTCTGGTGAACTGGCAAGCATCAGCGGCCTAGTACACCCTGGTTGTAGTCAATCCAGCACTGCAGTATCATGTGGTGACATGGCGAATCCCATAAGTGCAGTTCAAGCTGGTGAGGTGGCAAGCACAAGTAGTGTCCCGCTGCCACCAAGAAGACAAACACAGGCCTGTTGTGCCCATAGTGCCCTTCCTGCTGCATTCGCCAATCCTAATTGGGAACCCACCACTTCTGCAGCACCCTTACTTCCCCCATTCACTGACCGACCCGGCATTCAACTGGAAACAGTTGATTTTACGTCACTTGATTTTTATTAGTTGTTTTTCACCAAAGATCTCTATAAATCTATTGTGGACCAAAGCAATTTATACGCTGGTCAACACATCGCCACTATTCCCCAGTCCTCCCTTGCCAGAAATTTGTAGACCAATTACGGTTTCCGAATTTAGGCTCTTTCTGGGCTTTCCCCAGCGGCTTGTAGATTCCCGTCTTAGGCTGGGGGAGAGAGCCTGCTTCAAGTGTAATAATTTGCTCGCTGTGAAGTGGAGGGATAACAAGAATGTTTTCGTTCTTACCTCCCTTCACGCAGACACGACGTTCCAATTTACTACGGCGACTGGTGTTGTGGAGAAACCCCTCTGTGTCCACGAATATAACCAAAATATGGGAGGGGTGGACCTCAACGACCAGTTGTTGGCGCCGTACCTAACTGCCCGTAAGGCCAGATGCTGGTACAAGAAAGTGTCTGTTTATTTATTTCAATTGGCTTTGCTGAACGCTCATGTGCTATACAAAGCTTCAGGACGGACTGGATCCTTCCTTAAATTCCAGGAAGAGATCGTCAGAGCCCTTCTGTTTCCAGACAGTGCTCCACCTCACCTTCCCCAACCAAATGCAGTAAGCCGGCTGCATGAGAGCCATTTTCTTTATGTTCTCCCGAGTACCCCTACCCAAAAAGCAAAAAAATATATAAAAAAAAAAAAAAAAAAAATAGTTGTCTTTTTATTGTTCTCTCTCTATTGTTCTCTTTTTTACTGTATTCTATTCTGCAATGTTTTATTGTTATTATGTTTTATCATGTTTGCTTTATAGGTATGCAATTTTTTTTATACTTTACTGTTTACTGTGTTTTATTGTTAACCATTTTTTTGTTTTCAGGTATGCCATTCAGCTGCAGAGCGGATTTATTTATCTTGACAGCAACAGCAATTGCTCCCACGATACATAAAGCCGTGACTCCAGCGCTGTCGGAGGTAATTTCACCACCACGGTTAAAAAAAGAGCATATATGCCGAAGCATGGGGGCAGCAGGGGCGGAGGAGCGATTTGCTCCTACCTCTTGCGGGTGGATGCCCCCATATATGTATTTTGGGCACAGGTTGCGTTAAAAAATGTTTTATTTTTTACAATTTTTTTTTGTATTTGCTTTGCAGGTATGGTAAGTCTTATGCCGCGTACACACGAGCGGACTTTACGGCAGACTTTGTCCGGCGTACTTTGACAGACTTTACAACGGACTTTCCGAATGAACGGACTTGCCTACACACAATCAACCAAAGTCCGACGGATTCGTACGTGATGACGTATGACCGGACTAAAACAAGGAAGTTCATAGCCAGTAGCCAATAGCTGCCCTAGCGTCGCTTTTTGTCTGTCGGACCAGCATACAGACGAGCGGACTTTTCAACCAGACTCGAGTCCGTCGGATAGATTTGAAACATGTTTCAAATCTAAGTCTGTCAAACTTTTGAGAAAACAAAGTCCGCTGGAGCCCACACACGATTGAATTGTCCGACGAAATCCGGTACGCCAGACCAAGTATGCCGTAAAGTCCGATCGTGTGTACGCGGCATTACTGTTATACTGTATTGTTACTTTGTTTTATTGTTAACCATCATTTGCTTAGCAGGTACACCATTCAGTTGCAGCGCGGATTTATTTATCTTGACAGCAACAGCGTTTGCTCCCACGATACATAAAGCCATGACTCCAGCACTGTAGGAGTTTATTTCACCACCACAGTTAAAAAAAAAGAGCATATATGCCGAAGCATGGGGGCAGCAGGGGCGGAGGAGCGATTTGCACCTACCTTTTGGAGCGGATGCCCCCATGCTTCAGCATACATAAACGGTGTATGTATTACCATCATTAGAAGTGGGTGGATGAAGGGAGGTATTCTAATGGTGGGCATACCCACCGATCAATCTCTTTTTTTCCTTCAGCCCACAGGCTGCATGAAAAAAAAGTTTACAATATATGGCCAACAAAACAAGGGCCAGCAACGTACTGGTATGTTGCTGGACTTTGAGTGGTTATACCAGAATGATGCCTGCAGGTTTAGGTATCAACTTGGTATCATTTTTATCAGCCAGCAGTCGGCTTTCATGTAAAAGCAATTCTAGCGGCTAATTAGCCTCTAGACTGCTTTTACAAGCAGTGGGAGGGAATGTCCCTCCCCCACTGTCTTCCATGTTTTTCTCTGGCTCTCCTGTCCCAACAGGGAACCTGAGAATGCAGCGGGTGATTCGGCCAGCTGACCATAGAGCTGATCCGAGATCAGAATGGCTCCAATCGTCTCTATGGCCTAAGAAACCGGAAGCTACGAGCATTTTATGACTTAGATTTTGCCGGATGTAAACAGCGCCATTGGGAAATTGGGAAAGCATTTTATCACACCGATCTTGGTGTGGTCAGATGCTTTGAGGGCAGAGGAGAGAACTAGGGTCTAATAGACCCCAATTTTTTCAAAAAAGAGTACCTGTCACTACCTATTGCTATCGTACGAGATATCTACATTCCCTGAGATAACAATAAAAATGATTTTAAAAAAATGAAAGGAACAGTTTCAAAATAAGATAAAAAAGCAAAAAAATAATAATAAAAAAAAAAAAAAAAAAAAGCACCCCTGTCTCCCCCTGCTCTCGCGCAAAGGCGAACGCAAGCGTTGGTCTGGCGTCAAATGTAAACAGCAATTGCACCATGCATGTAAGGTATCACCGCGAGGGTCAGATCGAGGGCAGTAATTTTAGCAGCAGACCTCCTCTGTAAATCTAAAGTGGTAACCTGTAAAGGTTTTTAAAAATGTATTTAGTTTGTCCCCACTGCACGTTTGTGCACAATTAAAGCATTAAAATTTTAAAAAGTGTGTTTTTCCCAAAAAAGTGCGTTTGAAAAATTGCTGCGCAAATACTGTGTGAAAAAAAAAATGAAACACCCACCATTTTAATCTGTAGGGCCTTTGCTTTAAAAAAATATATAATGTTTGGGGGTTTAAAGTAATTTTCTTGCAAAAAAAATAATTTTTTCATGTAAACAAAAAGTGTCAGAAAGGGCTTTGTCTTCAAGTGGTTAGAAGAGTGGGTGATGTGTGACATAAGCTTCTAAATGTTGTGCATAAAATGCCAGGACAGTTCAAACCCCCCCCCAAATGACCCTATTTTGGAAAGTAGACACCCCCCCAAGCTATTTGCTGAGAGGCATGTCGAGTCCATGGATTATTTTATATTGTGACACAAGTTGCAGGAAAAAGACAAATTTTTTTTTTTTGCACAAAGTTGACACTAAATGATATATTGCTCAAGAAAAAGAACAACAAGGGCACCACTCTAAGTGCAGTATTAAAAACAGATTTAATGCATCTTTAAAATGGGTACTCACAAGTGTACATGTAAACAGGCATGTGGGTAACAGATAGGTGGTGCCGGATGTCCCGGGAGTAGTGTCCAGTCACATCATAAAGTAACGATGTTCTTCATACGACAGGCTGCGCTGCTTGATGGTCAATGTTTTCCTGCCGCTGGAACGCACTACTGTAATCAGGGGAACGGGGTCACTTCCGGGTACAGTCACGCTGACTTGGACGTGCTGACTTCAGCGTGACTGTACCCGGAAGTGACCCCGTTCCCCTGATTACAGTAGTGCATTCCAGCGGCAGGAAAACATTGACCATCAAGCAGCGTAGCCTGACGTATGAAGAACATCGTTACTTCATGATGTGACTGGACACTACTCCCGGAACATCCGGCACCACCTATCTGTTACCCACATGCCTGTTTACATGTACCCTTGTGAGTACCCATTTTAAAGATGCGTTAAATATGTTTTTAATACTGCACTTAGAGTGGCGCCCTTGTTCTTTTTCTTCAGTACCCAGAGGATTGCTTTTTCCATATCTACGGGGCTGCCTTCTACAGTTGCTTCCACATGCAATGGACTATATTCCAGCTCAATTGGACTTTTAGCAGCTAATAGTTCGTTTTGCCTCAATCACCCATTACATTGTTTTTAGCTCCTAGTTTTGCATTTATGTTTGTAGCTGTTTATTTATTTTCTAAACTACTTCACCCTCTCTCTATCAAGAGCAATAAGGTTGGGGGGTTCTGGCTGTCTCTATTGTGTTGAGCCCAGCGCTCACACTTACATGTTGATATATTGCTCAAACATGCCATGGGAATATGTGAAATTACACCCCAAAATACATTCTGTTGCTTCTCCTGAGTACGGGGATACCACGTGCGAGACTTTTTGGGAGCCTAGCCGCGTACGGGACCCTGAAAACCAAGCACCGCCTTCAGGCTTTCTAAGGGCGTAAATTTTTGATTTCACTCTTCACTGCCTATTACAGTTTTGGAGGCCATGGAATGCCCAGGTTTCACAAACCCCCCCCCCAAATGACCCCGTTTTGGAAAGTAGACACCCCAAGCTATTTGCTGAGAGGTATAGTGAGTATTTTGCAGACCTCATTTTTTGTCACAAAGTTTTGAAAATTGAAAAAAGAAAAAAAAATTCTTGTCTCTCTTCATTTTCAAAAACAAATGAGAGCTGCAAAATACTCACCATGCCTCTCAGCAAATAGCTTGGGGTGTCTACTTTCCAAAATGGGGTCATTTGGGGGGGGTTTGTGCCATCTGGGCATTTTATGGCCTTCAAAACTGTGATAGGTAGTGAGGAGTGAAATAAAAACATTACGCCCTTAGAAATCCTGAAGGCGGTGATTGGTTTTCGGGGCCCTGTACGCAGCTAGGCTCCCAAAAAGTCCCACACATGTGGTATCCCGATACTCAGAAGCAGCTACATGTGGTATCCCCATACTCAGGAGAATCAGCAGAATGCATTTTGGGGTGTAATTCCACATATTCCCATGGCATGTTTGAGCAATATATCATTTAGTGACAACTTTGTGCATAAAAAAAAAAAAAGTTTGTCACTTTCCCGCAACTTGTGGCAAAATGTAAAATATTCCATGGACTCACCATGCCTCTCAGCAAATAGCTTGGGGTGTCTACTTTCCAAAATGGGGTAATTTGGGGGGGGGGGGGTTGTGCCATCTGGGCATTTTATGGCCTTCAAAACTGTGATAGGTAGTGAGGAGTGAAATAAAAAATGTACGCCCTTAGGAATCTTGAAGGCGGTGCTTGGTTTTCGGGGGCCCTGTACGCGGCTAGGCTCCCAAAAAGTCCCACACATGTGGTATCCCGATACTCAGAAGCAGCTAAATGTATTGTGGGGCGCAATTTCACATATAACCATGGCATGTGTGAGCAATATATCATTTAGTGACAACTTTTTGTAAATTTTTTTTTTATCATTATTCAATCACTTCCGACAAAAAAATGTAATATTTAATGGGCTCAACATGCCTCTCAGCAATTTCCTTGGGGTGTCTACTTTCCAAAATGGGGTCATTTGGGGGGTTTTGTACTGCCCTGCCTTTTTAGCACCTCAAGAAATGACATAGGCAGTCATAAACTAAAAGCTGTGTAAATTCCAGAAAATGTACCCTAATTTGTAGACGCTATAACTTTTGCACAAACCAATAAATATGCGCTTATTGACATTTTTTTTACCAAAGACATGTGGCTGAATACATTTTGGCCTAAATGTATGACTAAAATTGAGTTTACTGGATTTTTTTTATAACAAAAAGTAGAAAATATAATTTTTTTTTCAAAATTTTTGGTCTTTTTCCGTTTCTAGCGCAAAAAATAAAAACCGCAGACGTGATCAAATACCATCAAAAGAAAGCTCTATTTGTGGGAAAAAAGGGCGCAAATTTCGTTTTGGGTACAGCATTGCATGACCGTGCAATTAGCAGTTAGGCCCCTTTCACACTGGGGCGGTTTGCAGGCGTCTGCAAACCGCCCCTAAACAGCCTCCGATGTTTGTTCAGTGTGAAAGCCCGAGGGCTTTCACACTGAAGCGGTGCGCTGGCAGGAGAGGAAAAAATCTCCTGCAAGCCGCATCTTTGGAGCGGTGAAGGAGCGGTGTATTCACCGCTCCTGCCCATTGAAATCAATGGGACAGCGCGGCAATACCGCGGCTATGTATATATGTACAAGTGATTTTAACTGTTATACACAAAAAACCCTTTTTCGGACACCAGCAGGGGGTTAAAACTGCACCGCTAGCGGGCGAATACCGCGGTAAAACAGCGCTAAAAATAGCGCTGTTTTACCGCCGACGCCCCCTACTGCCCCAGTGTGAAAGCAGCCTTAAAGCGACGCAGTGCCAAATTGTAAAAAGTGCTCTAGTCAGGAAGGGGGTAAATCCTTCCGGGGCTGAAGTGGTTAATAACAAATCTGTTATACACAAAAATGTCAACCAACCTAATTTATTACTAGCCTTTAACCACTTGACAACTGGGCACGTAAACCCCCTTCCTGCCCAGACCAATTTTCAGCTTTCAGTGCTCTCACACTTTGAATGACAATTACTCAGTCATGTAATACTGTACCCAAATGAATTTTTTGTCCTTTTTTTCATACAAATAGAGCTTTATTTTGGTGGTATTTGATCACCTCTGGGTTTTTTATTTTTTGCGCTATAAATGAAAAAAGACCGAAAATTTTGAAAAAAAACGCATTTTTCTTTGTTTCTGTGATAAAATTTTGCAAATTAGTAATTTTTCTTCATAAATTTTGGCCACAATTTATAATGCTACATATCTTTGGTAAAAATAACCCACATTAGTAGATATTATTTGATCCGTGTGAAAATTAGAGAGTCTACAAGCTGTGGTGCAAATCATAAATCGATCACACCTGATGTACTGACGGTCTATCTCATTTCTTGCGACCCAAACAAGTCAGGAAAGTACAAATATCCCCCAAATGACCCCTTTTTTGAAAGTAGACATTCCAAGGTATTTAGTAAGGGGCATGGTGAGGTTTTTGATGTTGTCATTTTTTCCCACAATTCTTTGCAAAATGAAGATTTTTTTTTCCCCACAAAATTGTCATTGTAATAGGTTATTTCTCTCACATGGCATGTGTATACCACAAATAACACCCCAAAATACATTCTGCTACTCCTCCTGAGTATTACGATACCACATGTGTGGGACTTTTTCACTGCCTGGCCACATAGAGAGGCCCAACACGCAGGGAGCACCATCACATGTTCTAGGAGCATAAATTACACATCTAATTTGTTGACTACCTATTACACTTTTGAAGGCCCTGGAGCACCAGGACAATGACATGTGACACTGACGTGGCACTGATGACAAATGGCACTGATACGTGGCACTGACACTGATGTGGCACTGATGACAGATGGCACTAATACATGGCACTGATGACAGATGGCACTAATACGTGCCACTGATGACACGTGACACTGATGACAGATGGCACTAATATGTGGCAATGATGACACGTGGCACTGATGACAGATGGCACTGATGACAGATGACACTAATACGTGGCACTGATGACACGTGGCACTGATGAAAGATGGCACTAATACGTGGCACTGATGACAGATGGCACTAATACGTGGCACTGATGACACTGATGACAGATGGCACTGATGACAGATGGCACTGATGACACTGATGGCACGTGACACTGACAGGTGGCACTGATGACAGATGGCACTATGTGGCACTGATGACAGATGGCAGGGACATGACAGCAGGGACAGATGGCAGGGACATGACAGCAGGGACATGGCAGCAGGGACATGACGGCAGGGACATGACAGCAGGGACAGATGGCAGGGACAGATGGCGGCAGGGACAGATGGCAGCAGGGACAGATGGCAGGGACATAACAGCAGGGACAGATGGCAGGGACAGATGGCAGTGGGGACACTTTTTTTCGTTTTTTTTTTTTCTTTTCACTTACCGCCGCATCGGTTCGCTCTCCCTCCTCACACGCTGTCTCTGTGTGAGGAGGGAGAGCCGGCGATGAAAGATGATCTCATATGTTTACATATGAGATCGTCTCTCATTAGCACCGCCGTTCGCGCTGAAAACAGCCGCTATGATTGGCCATTTTCAGCGATCTGTGACTGGCTGTGTCCAAGGGACACGGCCAGCACAAAACTTCCCCGATGGGCGCCCGCGGGAGCGTGCAACGCAGAAGTAAACAGGAGGACGTCCAGGGACGGCCTCCCGGCAATTAGCGTCCGTGCTGCAGCCGTCTTTCGGCTATAGCGCGGGCGCGAAGAGGTTAGACCAAGATGAACTTGGAAAGGTTTTGCATATCACAAACAAAACAAGATTTTTCCTAGCATACTTACCAGCTAGTCTTCAAAAAAAACAAACAAAAAAAATTACACCATCTAACACTTTACGTTAAACACAGAGGTTTTAGTTGCACATTTGCGAATATATGCAGAAGCTTCACTGTCCTTTGAAAAGTGCAGTCCTAACTAGTCTATGAGAGTCTACATATTGGAGTATATATCGCAATGGGTAATTTAAAGCAGAACTTCAGTCATTTTTTCAACTTTCCATCTATTAAATCTTCTGCCCTTGTTGTTTTAACTTTGGATAGTAAAACATTTTTTCTGCTAGTAAATACCTTATACAGCCCACTTCCTGTTTCTTGTCTGGTAAAAAGCCTAGGTTTATGACATCATGCACAGATCTCGCTCTCTCACAGTTTGCCAGGAAGGGAGGGGGGTTGAGTCATAAGAGGGCCAATGAGAGCTGCAGGGCTGCAGAGCTGGAGGTGTGCTGGAAGTGAACAAGCAGCAGCTTCAGCTGCTCAAAGTTAAATGGCTGTAGCCAGACCCAGTGGAGGAAGATTTCTGCAGCATATTTGGCAAGTACAGAATCACAATATATATAAAATAATATGCAAAGTGGTTGGAGGGAAGCTTCAGAATGGCAAAGATGTTTTTATTGCAGATTATGTGAGCAGACTGCAGTTCTTTATGCTGAAGGCAGCCATGTCTCATTTACAGCTCAGGGACACACCAGATGCCCAGAAAAAAAAACAATGTCAGCTGATGTAAAATCATAGCGATCACATGGTACCCAGCCCTTCGAAACGGCTCAGTATACGGTCGCTATCCATTTAAATATGTACCCCGGTAGGAAAGCAGTAAATGATCAGAATTTGATCTACTACCTGGGCCCTTACTGCTGTCTGTGACCACAATAGGGATTTTTTTTTCTCACAGCTCCAACATTTCTGCTTCAGGCTGAGCCTGGCTATTCAGTAGTTGTATATTACCTGCCTGTGTACTCTACAGTTACCAATCCTACAGTGAGTCATTGTATAAATATAAATTTCTATTTTTAGCAAGAAAAACCTGCTACCATTAAACGGTTATATTCAGCAGTCCAGAAATGCCTAATCTGTCTTATAGATAGCATGTATATAGATAGCTAAAATAATATACTAAAATAAATAGCTAAAACGTTCCCTCTTTTGTGGCTTATTCATGTTCTTAACATATGATGAAGAATAAGCCCTATCTCTGCTTGTGCCATCAAAAGGAGTGACGAAGAAGGATCTCTTAACTTATCTGAAAGTTCCCATCAACACTTACCCCAGTACCTTTACAGAAAAGATCAATGTGTGACATAAGCCACTGCACTACTACCACTATATACATAGTTACATAGTAGGTGAGGTTGAAAAAAGACACAAGTCCATCAAGTCCAACCCATGTGTGTGATTATATGTCAGTATTACATTGTATATCACTGTATGTTGCGGTCGTTCAGGTGTTTATCTAATAGTTTCTTGAAACTATTGATGCTCCCCGCTGAGACCACCGCCTGTGGAAAGGGAATTCCACATCCTTGCTGCTCTTACAGTAAAGAACCCTCTATGTAGTTTAAGGTTAAACCCCTTTTCTTCTAATTTTAATGAGTTGCCTTAAGTCTTGTTAAACTCCAGAAAAAGTTTTATCCCTATTGTGGGGTCACCAGTATGGTATTTGTATATTGAAATCATATCCCCTCTCAAGCGTCTCTTCTCCAGAGAGAATAAGTTCAGTGCTCGCAACCTTTCCTCATAACTAATATCCTCCAGACCCTTTATTAGCTTTGTTGCCCTTCTTTGTACTCGCTCCATTTCCAGTACATCCTTCCTGAGGACTGGTGCCCAGAACTGGACAGCATACTCTAGGTGCGGCCGGACCAGAGTCTTGTAGAGCTGGAGAATTATCATTTTATCTCTGAAATTCATCCCCTTTTTAATGCATGCCAATATTCTGTTTGCTTTGTTAGCAGCAGCTTGGCATTGCATGCCATTGCTGAGCCTATCATCTACTAGGACCCCCCATGTCCATTTCCATCCTAGATTCCCCCAGAGGTTCTCCACCCAGTATATAGATTGTATTCATATTTTTGCCAAATGCATTATTTTACATTTTTCTACATTGAACCTCATTTGCCATGTAGTTGCCCACCCCATTAATTTGTTCAGATATTTTTGCAAGGTTTCCACATCCTGTGGAGAAGTTATTGCCCTGCTTAGCCTAGTATGGGCCGCAAATACAGAGATGGAACTGTTTACCTCATCCTCCAGGTTGTTTATGAACAAATTAAAAATAGGATTGGTCCCAGCACAGAAGCCTGGGGGACCCCACTACCCACCCCTGACCATTCTGAGTACTCCCCATTTAATTCCACCCTCTGAACTCGCCCTTGTAGCCAGTTTTTGATTCATGTACTCACCCTATGGTCCATGCCAACGGACCTTATTTTGTACAGTAAACGTTTATGGGGAACTGTGTCAAATGTTTTTGGAAAATCCAGATAAACCACATCTATGGGCCTTCATTTATCTAGATGGCAGCTCACCTCCTCATAGAAGGTTAATAGATTGGTTTGGCAAGAACAATTCTTCATGAATCCATGCTGATTACTGCTAAAGATACCGTTCTCATTACTAAAATCTTGTATATAGTCCCTTATCATCCCCTCCAAGAGTTTACATACTATTGATGTTAGGTTAACTGGTCTGTAATTCCCAGGGATGTATTTTGGGCCCTTTTTAAATATTGGTGCTACATTGGCTTTTCTCCAATCAGCTGGTACCATTCTAGTCAGCAGACTGTCAGTAAAAATTAGGAACAATGGTCTGGCAATTACTTGACAGAGTTCCCCAAGTACCCTCGGGTGCAAGCCATCTGGTCCCGGTGATTTATTAATGTTAAGTTTCCCAAGTCTAATTTTAATTCTGTCCTCTGTTAACCATGGAGGTGATTCCTGTGATGTGTCATGAGAATAAACACTGCAGTTTTGGTTACTGAAGGCCCACGATTCCCTCGTGAAGACTGAGGAGAAGAATAAATTCAATACCTTCGCCATATATGACACAATAATAGTGATACAGTTGGCTAATGGATAAATACCCATTTCATGACTCCACTGTTGTCAGCATGAGCATCAGTGGATCCATGAGGTTACAGTGACAGAAAGAAGCACAACAGCCACGATCACCTGGAACACCAAATGGCTAATTAAAATGGCCAAATGCATACATTATAATTTCCACTAAATGTGCAACAACCTATAGAGAAATTCTAGCAGCTATCAATCATATCCTTGTTAGCAATTTACACTCAGCAACGTACCAACACGAAGGCGAAAATTATTGAAGGAGTGTCTGTTGATCCCATCTAGCTTCTGCATTAAAGCCATTGCAAATTCAACAGTGATTCCTATTTGAGCATTCTGTTTTTCTTGGTCCTAGAAGAAAGAGTAATAGGAGTAATAACTTTCAATATCATGAAATCGACGTCCAACTCCCAGTTCCTCAGGTAATCTTTCTCCGAATAGAAAGGTAAAAGTATTTTTTATGATATATGCAAAATAACAAAAATAAACATAAAAAAACTTTATTTCCCATTAAAACAAGGAGTAGAAATGGCAGATGACATTTCACACATTTATGCTACAAATAAAGAGGTGGATAGTGCTGTAATCTAGGTGGACAGTAGAAAAGAAAAACAAGATAATGAAATTTTTTCTAATTCAGGCAGATGGTTAAGTAATGTAGTCAACAAAACTCTGAAAACAATCAGTAACTACCAGTACTCTTGCTGGTGATTTAGGTATGCCTAGGTTCCTAGTTATTGAGGTGTTTTGGCCTATGTTGGGAGTGTAGAGTAGAGAGTTGCTTTAGCTTGGAATCTGGTGGGTCCCTGAAAAATACCCAAAACACATATATGTTTGAATGTCTGAGTACTATGTGGGTAATGCATGTATTCATGGTTAGGTAATGTGTATCTAAGTATGAGGATGAAGGAGAAGAGGAATAGCTCAAAAATAACACATGCTGTCTTTTCAGAAATATTTTCCCTTTTTTTGCTTTGAAGAGGTTTCAGAACTTTTAGTGGTGAGTGTTGCAATTAGATTGTCATTATGTATGTAAATAAAACCCATACAGATCTTGCTTACGGACAGATTATCGCAGTGGTATAGCACCCTCCCAGCTAGGCTGTTAGGTAAATGTAATCATTGACTCCACCATAGTAAGTGAAGTGGTTGTTTCCAGTTAGGATGTTAGGAAAATTTAGTTTTTGGCCCCACTGTAGTGAGAGGAGTAGTTGCTGAATGTTTGGTCTGCTCAGGACTTCTAGTCTGAGAGTTTGATTGCTTCTCCCTGTCTCTGGAAGATGTTTTCAGAGCATATGAAGGGAGATTCAAACAGTCAGCGGAATATTTACCTTGCCCTGGCGAATCCCTAGAAGGGATCATCCAGAAGGTGACTGAGGAGGTAATAATTGAGCAGGAGCCCTGGGCCATTCTCTCATGAGGGAGGATTCCAGTACTCCTGGGGCTGCTTCCCCCAGGAGAAGAATCACTAAGATTAGAAACAACTGTTTGATTTGGAATATAGAAACCATTGTTTGAGCCTCAGCTTTTGCTGTGCTAAGGGCTAAGTAGGACAACTAGAAAGGCATGCCTGCTGAAGGACATTGTTTCCGAGTCCAGGTCTGGAGGAGGACTTTGTCAACTTCTCGTTGAGGATCTACCTGAAGAGACTGGGTTGAAGACAGCTACTAGGATGCTGTGAGTAAGGATCTTACTGGTGGGACTGGCAATTGTGTAGAGGCAGAAGAAAAATGGTTACTAATGACTGCCCTGTGGTCCACAGCTATGGGGCCTTTGATATACTGACATCCCCAGCTTCCTCCAGAGAAGCTGATACTGGGAGACTAGAAAGAAACTAGTTATTCTGTTGTACTGCCCACAGTCTTGGAGTATCCCATGACCCTAAACCATTCTCTTGTTGAAAACTTTTTGAGAAATAAAGCCTAAAAATACACTCCCTGGATTGGGCTGTGATTGGCAGTGTGCTTGGGTGACTGGTGTCCGCTGTACTGCTTAGGAAGAACCTGTCTGTTGCTAGCAGCCCCTTTGGGGGTGAGTGTTACAGTAGGAAGACATAATAAAGTTACGTATCAGAACTGAAGCTTCAGCAAGCCGGGTTACATCACAGCGTGTCCATCCACAAAGCTTTTAAAAAAAGATGGCCACAGCTACATGTTTCATTAGTGAGATCCCTGCCTCAATTAACCCCCAAAGGGGCTGCTGCCTGTTGCCAGCAGCCCCTTTGAGGGTGAGTGCTACAGTAGTTAGACATAAAGTTAGGTATCAGAACTTGCACTGTAAAACCCTTCAAGCCTGGATCACCAAAGAAGACACCAGCAAGAGTGGTTGACCCTGATCATAGGTCACTTAACCCCTTGCCTCCCACCTCTGTAACTAGCTAAACAGGATTGCCTGCAGCATGCCAATTCAGTTCATTTAAAAGGAGCTACATTTTTTCACATTTCAGATGATTGTTGCTTCAGCAAGCCTGGTTACATCACAGATTGTCCGATCACAAAGCTTTTAAAAAAGATGGCCACAGCTGCAAGATTCATTAGTGAGATCCTTGCCTCAATTAAAAGAAAAAAAAACATTGCCACTGACAAAAAACATGGAGGCTGTAGTTGCTTAACCCTCTGTCTGATAGTTACCTGGTTATCATGCTCACACTTTTGCTTTAACACAATCCAAGATCCAGAACAAGCAAAACTAAAAAGACATTCTGTATTTTCTATGACTTCCTGACCCAAAGGTAGCCAGTCAACTAGCACTTTCAGAAGTCTATGTCAGCAATGGCAGTCTACCTAACTCTCTCATTACAGGTTTACCTTAAAACCAGGGCATTTTTTCAGAGGGGACGTAGTTCTGGCACCTCCAGAACTGAATGTATGTAATGGCAAGAGTTGATAGAGTGTGCTGGAGAGTCTATTGATGCCGGCTGCTGGGGGATCTACTGTTGCTGTAGGTAATTTATTTTTGCAAAGGAAGGGGATCTATTGTTGCTGGGGAGCTCTTCTGTTGCTTGCAGGGCAGCTATCGTTGCTGGTGTGGGTCTTATGTTGCTGGGGGTCAGTTGTTGCTGGGAGGGATGTACTGTTGAAGGAGTGGGTCTTTGTTGCTGGCTGCTGTAGGGTCTATTGATGCGGTCTACTGGGGAATCTATTGTTGCTGGAGGGGATCTATTTTTGCAGGGGGGGTCTATTGTTGCTGGGGAGGTCTATTGTTGCTGGTAGGGGTCTATTGTTGCTGGGCTTGGGTCTTATGTTGCAGGGGGTCAATCATTGCTGGAAGGGATCTACTGTTAAGGGAGGGTTCTAATGTTGCTGACTGCTAGAGGGTAATTGATGCTGGCTGTTGGGAGTCAATCGTCTCTAGGGGGTCCATTGTTGCTAGACCTATTTTCCCTTTTTTTGTTATCATTAACAAATTCCATACATATTCCACCACAAAATGATACTTGGGTCTGTATTCTCTAAAAGGGGTGGCACTGGGAGGTGGGTAAGGCTTGGAACCAAGGAACAGTGCTCAGAGGTGGGTAAGTGGCGGAGTCAATGGGTGACTCAGAAGGGATGAGTTCCTAAACCTATTCTCTGAGAAAAAAAGCCCTGTTTAAAACAAAATATTAAAAGTACCATAAAAGTGATCATAAATGCAGGATTATACACTAGTTGTTATATGTAGTTACATCTTTTCAATTTAGTAGGAATGGCATACTTTACATCGGATTTGTATATATTAATAGCAATTTCATGTCATTTTTAAAAGAATATAGGGTATAGGAATATCATAGGATGTAGGAAATCATGGAAACTATCCTACTTCTGAAGGACCATAAAATGTATGGCTTTGGAGGTTACGGTTTAAATCTGAAATATATACCGCAATCAGAAAATATACCCTATTTTGGCCAGTAGATGGACGTGTTGGTGATCATATGAAATAACGAAAATAGGCCTCTATGTGTTTTATTAGTACAAGTGGAAAAATAAACTAGGAACCAGCCACCTAAGGTCCAAATTGTGAGCATGTCTACAAAAGGAAAAAAAACTTCACTGATAACTATCCAATTACCATATCTACTCCAAAACAATAGGTATGTGTGGATTTGCAAGAGTTAAAGCACAAATCAACCTTCAGCTTAAATCAGCTAGATACATTCCAGGTGCATCAAACAAAATATGTACACAGCTTACAGTTGGTTTTCTTTCTAAAACTGCTAGCTAGAAAAACCTGCCCCATGCTAGCAAAAAAAGTGGGACTCTTGCTCTCTGTGGGGAAGCAGTGCAGACATCTGACATGCTGCTGACTCAGAGCTTGTAGTTTTGCAATCAGTAAAGCTCATGCTCCCTGCTGATTGGAGAGCTCTGGATCTGACTCGGGGGGTATGTCAGGATATATAAAAAGAAAAATAAATGATAAAAATAAATAAGTAAATAAATAAAGAATTTGGATTAAAAATTATTTTATTTTTTTCTTTTACATACTGTCACCAATCAGTATCCCTGATCACCGCTGTACTGCACTGGTGGCAAAATTTTTTTATCTAATGTCTTAATTTTCCAGAAAATTGTCAAATACCTTAGACTGTCTACTTTCCAAAAAGGGGGTCATTTGGGGCATATATGTGCTGTCCTGACATTTTAGGGCCTCACAAAATGAGATAGGCAGTCAGTACATCAGGATTGATCAATTTTCAAATATATATACACCATAGTTTGTTGGCTCTAGAACTTTCACACTGACTAAATAATATACATTGACCTGTGTTATTTTTACTAAAAATATGCAGCAGATTACATTTTATGCTTACAATTATGAAGAAAGATTATTTGTTTGCAAATAAAGAAACTAAGGAAAACATATTTGTGTTCAACATTTTTTGGTATTTTTTTAATTATATAGTAAAAAATAAACAACCAAGTGGTGATTAAATATCTACTGGGTTGAACAAAAAAAATTCCCGTGTGTACCTGGCATTAGGATGCAAACTTTAAAACTATCCCAAAGTTCAGCTTTAAATATCCAGAGCAGTATTACCTGGTTACTTTCTTGCCCGGGAGTTACAATGAGTCCAGTTGCTGCCATGTAGGTACTTCCAATTGTCTTGATTTTCTCCACTGCACTGAATTTTGGTTTCATTAAAAGCTATCAAAATATATTGTGTTAGTAAACCTTAATTTAAGGATTCTAAAAAACAATAACATATTACAAGGTATACCTCATCAAAATCAGCGATGATCTCATTCAAAAGCCGCAGACATTCCAGGCCCTCTTTGTTGACATCACACTCTGTGTAGAAGACCTTAAACTCTGGCACTGATGCAAACATTACACAGACACAGTCATATGACTGATGATACAAATCCTGCCAAAAAAGAAGATCATCATTAACAAGATTTACACCTTACTGTTAATAATAATGAAAACAAAAAGAGGTCTGTTTAATAAGGCTGTGCAATCTAACCTAATCTGTAGAAGCCAATCATATCACAAAACATTATAGTACAACTATGGAGATTTTTTGGGTACCATTATTTTTTGCAATATCACGGCACACACAATTCATGTTTGGTATCTATTTACTCAACACAACTCCATATTTTTTATTTTACCAAAAAATAGGTATAGTGTGTGTTTGCCCTAAAACTCATTTTATTATATTTTTTCCTGAAAATATGTGTTTGATAAACAGTTGTATAACATAAAAAAATGAAACTGCTATCTTTTTTTCTCTGCAAGGCTTCTGCTTTCAGAATAGATAAAATGTTATGTGGGTTTTAAGTAGTTTTGTAGCCAAAAATGCAGATTTCTAAATGAAGAAAATAAAATGCTTTAGTGCCAAAGTGGTTAAAGATGGAATAACGTTCAAAATGCACTCATGCTACAGTACAGAGAACTTTTCTACCTTTAAAAGAACGCCGTCCCCCATTATAAGTAACACGGGGCCCTCTTTCTACTACTACTACTGCTGTTTCACATGGCAGACTAGCATCTGGAAAGCCTATCTGATAGAAGAGCAACAAGCATACTGATATTGCACCTGTCATTTAAAGCGACATTAAACCTTCGATTTTTTTAATTAAAATGAACATGGTTTACTTACCTGCTCTGTGCAATGGTTTTGCACAGAGTGGCCCCAATCCTCTTCTTCTGGGCTTCCCTTGCCAGTGCTCCAGGCTCCTCCTCTTTGACAGGTGCCAAAGCGGCTTTCCATGGGGGCACTTGTGCTTTCTCACTCCCGAGACTCCCTGTCTGCGAACCCCCTGCTCGCTTGGCACAGCATTTGATTGATGGCAGGGAGGAGGGAGACAACATCAAGAGCCACTGCTCTTGTGAACATCGCTGGATCGGATCAAGCTCAGGTAAGTAGAACAGGGGGGCTGGGGGGGATTCTGCAGCACAGAAAGTTTCTCACCTTAATGAAAAACCTTAAGGCTTTAGAACCACTTTAACCTTAGCTGTGAGGGAAGGAGTATTGAAAATGATTTTTTTTATAGAAGCTATGCAGTGAGGTTGGGTCATATTTTTAAATTTAAGCTCTACTTGGTTGCTACAGCGTCATATAAGTACTTTCTGGTGAAGATCTGTGTACCTCATGGCAGTCCTGTTAATTGAGAACTATCCTACCCAACCCAGCTCACCATATTTGTGCTTCTCCCTACACTTATAGCTGTTTGCTTTAGTCAGTCTAAATATCTGATATCTGTAGAACATCAGCAGGTGTCCTGAGAAACTTCAGAGTGATTGTGTTCCTTACAAATCATCATAGATGCTGGCTGTTTCCTTTCAATAGATGCATCACCTGTAGCATAAAGGAAATTAACCATGCACATCTTCTTTATTTTACTGGGTTCTCCCAACAAGGCCTCTTTTGTAAAGAGAATGTACACTTTACACAGTCCCTACCTCATTCATTTTGTTGTCAACAATAAAATAGGCAGCCACATGGGCAGGAAGTACATTTTCTAAGAGAATTCGATTCAGATTTTCCATGGTTTCAATTTCTTCATCTTCTTTCCTGAACTTTTTTTTCCATAGGCAGTCTAATCTGGAGTAATAGTTCACCTTAACACAGTAAAAGGAATATCACTGTATTTGCATATCACAAAAAAATACATAACACAAGATACATACAGAAATACTTATAACACACACACATAAAATATACAGTTTTTTTTATCCATATGTATTAATATTAATAGTTTTGATCTACAGCTACAAGACTTTATCCTAACTCAATACTACTCACATTTTCATCTATGATCACCCACCAGTAAGGACCTTTATCCAAAACTGTCCACTGGAAAAAAGTGATGGAGTAGGTATATTTGTCTTTACAGTCCTTCCTGTTTAGAGTTTCTCTAATCATCTCCTTGTCATACTACCTACAGTCTTCATGCCTTTATGGGTGTTGAGAGGATAGCCCATTGTATTTCCATTTTTTATATTGGATGTTTCAAAATTCACAGGAAAAACATCAGGGACTATGCAAGAAACTCTAGAGAAATATGGATCCTACCATTCCAATGCTACCACAGGCATTGTATAGCCCATCAGTACAGTAATTAAAGTCTCCAGGGTTATCAATGCAACGCGCATCCCTTAGGCTACTGCATTAAATACCATGACTAGGGATGCACCAATATCATTATTTTTATGAGTACGAGTACCGATACTTTTTTTTTAGCACTCGCCGATACGAGTTACCGATACCTACTGCAACTGTTTTGTTTTCACTTGAGCTGTCAGCAATGGTACAAAGCATTGTAAAGTTATTTACAAATTAAATAGATTTTTTTTTAATTTTGCGCTTTTTCAATGTGAAATATGTAAATATATGTTAATATATATGTGTAAAAATATTCACTAACAAAGCAGACAAAAAAAAAAGTTTTAATAGTTTATCATTTATAAAATAGACTTAAAAAAAAAAAGCAGGAGAATAATATTTAAATGGAGAGTTAATTAAGGCTGATTAGACTACCTTGAGGGTTAATACGGGGTTAAATTGAGGAACATTTGTTTCTTTTTATTTTAGTGTTTCATCGCTGAGCAATGTTGTTAATAAACATTGATGGTTGCTTTTTTTTTTTTTTTGATAGCTCCAATTACCGGACTTATTTAACACTTCAGCTGTCAATAGGGGGGGCCCACTGACAGCTCTAAGAACCCAGCCTGAAAGTTTCGGTTTCAGGTATCGGTGCATTTGCACGAGTACCGATACTTGTGCAAATACTCAGTATCGGCACAGATACTGATACTAGTATAGATGCAACCCTAACCATGACTACAATTAGACCTGATGAATATATCTTAGGTTTGCACATCATTTTCTATTGCTTACCTGACTCGCCAATAACACTAATATTAGGAAGAATAAGGACAGATAGAAGCAGGACATAATTTGCAGGTCTTTCATAACGCCCACAGAACTACAATTTGAAAAAAAATGGTATCAGTTAAAGCCAACAAAATTAATTTTTAAATTATTTCTTAAACTATAAAACACAATAAAAAATTATCAGAAATACAACTTTGCGTAATTTGGTTATTATCTACTTGTGAATTTCAATAAGTAATAGAATTAGCAAAATCATTTATTCATTCATTCATTGAAGAAAAATACAAATATAAGAGAAAGGATTTGCTGAGAGAATGTTTATTTCCCTTAAAAAAAAAAAAAAAAGCTCCCCATGACATGAAAAGACATAATATTGGGTACAACTTCAACATAACCCACTCCATAAGGTGTAAACTACACTCTGAACTTCTCTCTGCCTTTCTGATTAAAGACACAACTTTGAAGTAAAACATCCACAGGAGTTATGAGCTATATCAGCTAAACCCAGGATATTAGTGGTTGTAAACCTCTGACATGAAATATGAACAAGACCTATCCCTCTTTAGTGTGTACTTGTCTCAATCAGGAGCACTAGGTGTCATTTCTGTCTGCTGCCTAGTTCTTTCACTAGCTACATGAGTCCCTTCTGGACAAGTTTTCCTGGCAACAAGAGGTAAAAAGGTGACATGGCAGCACTTAGCCTGTGACTGACAGCCTCAGCTCTGTCCCTGTGTGTTGCGTGATTGGGGTGTGTCCCTTCCCTTTAATCAGCTCTCACTAAACTCTGCAGAATATAATTTCAGCTCCCCACCCCCTGCTTTCTAAAAGCTCAGACAAGCTGTATAAACTCTGCACTTTGAACAGCTGCATAGGAGAGCTAGCTGCAGATAAATCTTATCTAGGAAGTTTTGTTTCATCTCTGTGTTTCACCTGAGGCCATCACTTCACTGGGTATATGTGAGGGTTTACAACCACTTTAAATCTAAAATTCAGGGTGAAGTTCAGAAGCACTATATCTTATACCTTACGGAATGGAACTGTATATGTGCTGTATTGTTCCACTCCTTCCAGTTCTGACAGGTGGCCATGGAGATGGGTTTCAGTAGTGTTCTGTCAGCATATCTTTCTCTTCATTTTTTTTTCTAATTCTGGAGCTAAAACGTAATTGGGGAAATTGAAACTGTGTCTAAAAAATGCATACTGAATGTATTTGTACAATCTCGGACTTAGCCGTAATTGCCTTAAAAGTGAACCTGAAAGCAACTGTCAGTACCATGCATTTTTGAAAAAAGACATACCTGGAAAAAAAGACAAGTGAAAATGTACCTTTCCTGACAGACTCCATGGCAGCCTCCTTTCCAATGCTATAGGACCCTATAGCCATAAATTTGAACTCGCCACTAGAGACTGCGTTCCTTTTTTGTCCTCCTCCAATGGACATACATTTCACTTATTCCTTCTTGGCGTTCAGTCGGAATGTTTTTTCAGATTACGGCATACCTTCTGTGGTGGTGCAAACTCAGAGCCCAGCCATGGGCAGGCAAGTGGCTGTTTCTCAGGCGCAAGATGCCCCAGTGGTGGAGGGTAGGCTGCCTTTGTATGCCTAGGATGAACATCTGTCAAGCTTGTCTGGCAAGGTCTGCTGTTTTTACCTTTCTCCATGGCAGCTGTTTATCTCTTTGTGTGGTGTCTTGTCCACAAGACTTTCCCCTTGCTAGTTTTTTTACTCTATTATTGTGATAAATCTTCTCATGGCGTCTGGAGCGCTTCTGCGTTCCAGGACGCTGCAGCACTTCTGGGTTCTGCGCATGTGCGAGGCCTCCATGACATCGAGGCTTGGCAACAGATGGAGTCTCTTGTCAAGCGTGTGGTCCAACAGTCCCTAAAAGAATGGGGTACAACCCACATGCGGAGCCAGTACACCACACTATCTGGCTCCCTGGCTGACGAGGCCCAGGAGGGTCAAGGCCCATCCCAGCCCTACGATGCTTCTCCCGGATCTTCAGACAGCGAGTTAGAAGGAGATGAGTTTGCCAGGGGTTTCGATTTTGCCCTTGTTTCTCCGCTAGTCAAAGAGGCCCTGAAGTGGAAAGACCCTTCTACTTGACCGGCTAAACAAAGGAAGTTCTTTAAACACTTGGGAAAAGAACGTTCTAACTTTCCGCTCCTTTCAGAATTGAAGGATGTCATTGATGAGGAGTGAAGCAAAATAGACAAGAAAACTTCTATGTCATGCAAAACCTCCAGATTATATCCCTTCAAGACAGTGGAAGTGAAATATCTGGAACATGCTCCCCTCGTGGATGCAGCTCTAATTCATCTGGCGAAATACATCACTCTTCCCGTGGAAGATGCAGTATCCTTCAAGGACGGCCTTAAAAGAAGGATAGACCAAGACCTCAAGAGAATCTATGGGCTAGCCGGTATGGCTTGTAAGCCCGCCCTGGCCCACTATGTCCAAGACTATGGAATCTTGGACAGAGAATGTGGATTGGGCCCACCCAGGCAGGTTCGGGTAGGGCTTGTTTGCTTCTTTTCCAGTACGTCTGGGTGACCTCAATCTCGGATTACTGGACCATCAGGACAGCATCCTCAGGCTACACATGGTCCTTCACCAGTATTCCTCCCCTAAGATTTATTTCCACCCTGCTACCACGGTTGGAAGAAAAGAAGCAGGTGTTACAATCCTACGTGGATTCGCTGAGAACACAGGGAGCGGTGGTGCCGGTCCCAAAGGACGAAGAGTTCCAGGGGGTGTACTCCCCTCTCTTCTTAGTTCAGAAGAAAAACGATTTATGGCGTCCAGTGATAGATTTAACTTACCTCAACAAATTCATAAAGTACGAAAGGTTCAAAATGGAGACTCTGTCTACCATCCAAAAAGACGTGCAGTCGGGCGATTGGCTGATCTCAATCGACCTAAAAGATGCTTACTGCCATGTGCCTGTGGCAGAGGAATTCCACAAGTACCTCCGGTTCCAAGTCGGGCAAGAACATCTGCAGTTTAACTGCCTCCCTTTCGGGCTGACAACTTCACCCCGAGTCTTTTCGAAAGTTCTACTGGCCCTTATCAGAACAAGAGGAATATGCTTGTACCATTATCTCAACGACCTCCTGTTGCTGTCCCAGGACAAGGAGCAATTGTTGATCCACAAGGAGCAGGTTATCTCCACACTGATTGACTTTGGGTGGCTCCTAAACCTGGAGAAAAGCCATCTAGTACCAACGCAGCGCCTGATATACTTGGGGCCCAGTTCGACACAGTGGAAAGCACCATCTCTCTCTACCTGCAGAAAAAAATCCAGTTATCCGAGAGAGAATCTCTCGGGCTCTGAACTCCTCACGAGGGCCTCACGGTGCCTAAGGATTATCACAATGGTCTCTACGACCCCCGTGGTCGAATGGTCGCTGTGGAGGTTACGCCCCTTTCAGACAGGGTTCCTTCGGCAATGGAATTTGAGGGACATCAATCAGTCCATTCGTATAACAGTGATGAGGAACAGCCTCTTCTGGTGGCTCCAGCGCAAAAATTTGCCCACTTGCCACTCGCCCCCATCTTGTGGGTCACGATCATGACCAATGCCAGCTGTGCTGGATGGGGAGCCCTCTGCAGGTCAGAACTTGCACAAGGCAAGTGGGATGCTTGTCTCCACAATCCAGGCTCAAACATCCTGGAACTTCGGGCGGACTAGTGTGCCCTTCAAGCCTTCTCTCATCTCCTGAAAGGGGAGTCAGTGGTTCTGAAGATGGAAAACATCACAGCAGTCTCCTATGTGAGGGGGCAAGGGGGCACTCGGAGCACCACCCTTCTCCAAGAGGTCAAACCCATCATGTCTTGGGCCCAGAAAATCCTGGTCAATATCTCAGCAGCCTTCATCCCCGGAGCCCAGAACGTCCAGTCGGACTTCCTGTCCCGCACACAGCTGGACAACAATGAGTGGTCCCTTCATGTGCAGACGTTCTAGTGGATCCTGTCCCTGGGAGTCGACCCAGAAGTGGATCTATTTGCATCTCCCTGCAACTTCAAGGTCAAGAAGTACTACACTCAAGTCCGTTGCAGCCAGGCCTTCGGAATAGATGCCTTTACAGATCAGTGGAGATTCAACAGGGCATACGCCTTTCCCCCGCTCCCGATCATCCTCAAATTCTTACGGAGACTTCAAGTGGAAGAGGTCGAGGTGGCAGTGATTGCACCTTACTGGCCAAACAGGTCTTGGTTTCCCGCCGACCCAGCTCAGCTTCCGGGACCCGGTGCCTCTTCCTCTCAGGCCGGACCTTCTTTCTCAGGGGACAGTCCTGCTCCCTTGTCTGGCATTACTGAGATTGATGGTCTGGTTTTTGAGAGGGAGAGGCTGGAATCTCTCGGGTGCACCTCAAGAGTGATTTCTACCCTCATTAACTCAAGAAAAGTGAGCAAGAATAAAGTATATAAGAGAATATGGGCCAAGTTTGTCGAATTTTCATCCTCTACGGGGAAATCATTTAGGGATCCAGAGATTCAAGATATCCTCAGCTTTCTTCAATCCGGCCTAGACCTGTCGCTATCCATCAGCTCTCTTAGAGTCCTGGTCTCAGCTTTATTGGCTTTCTACGGAACATCATGGGCTGTTCATCCACTAGTCCGAAAGTTCTTTCGTGGGGCATCAAGACTCAGGCCCCAAAGAAGGCCAAGATTCCCCAAATGGGATCTTCCTCTTGTTCTTGACTCATTGTCTGGACTCAGTATCACAGGGTCTATCCTGCTTTCTATCAAAGACCTTTCTGCAAAAGTCGCCTTCTTGGTTGCTATCACTTCGGCCAAGAGGGTCTCTGAGATTGGTTCCTTGGGTCATGAAGAACCATTCCTGACATTTTTCCAGGACAGGGCGGTCCTCATCCCGATGCTCGGCTCAAACCCGAAAGTCACTTCAGTGTTCCATGAGAACCAAGAATTCTTCTTGCCTACATTCAGGTCTCCAGGGTCTACCGAAGTTCATCCTCTGGATATTGGCGAAATACTGAAGGAATACCTATGAGCTACTTCCTCCTTTAGACGCTCCGAATACCTGTTTGTTCTATATTCCGGCAGTAACAGAGGGAAGCGAGCTTCAACCAGAACGATTGCGGCCTGGATCGTACAGTCCATTCAGCAGGCTTATAGAGCTAAGGGCTTGGCTCCTACAGAGGTGGTGATGGCACATTTCACCAGGGGTATGGCAGCATCATGGGCAGCAGCCCAGCACGTGGCTCCAGACGTCATCTGCAAAGGGGCCTCCTGGGACTCCAGTAATACCTTTATTTCGCATTACTGTATAGAGCCTGCTTCTCTATCTTCTGTGAATTTTGTTTTAAGAATCCTGTCGGTTGACGGGGTAAATTAAATATTTTTGTTCAAGCATACCCACCCCATGTGGTCTGGCTAGTTATTTCCCACACGTATGCTGCCATGGAGTCTGTCAGGAAAACTGAAAATTTATCATCAAATACTTAGCGTAATTTTCCTTTCCTGATGGACTCCATGGCAGATGGAGTTCCCACCCATTTGGTCAAAGAGTTGGCTAATTACGGAAGGCAGTCTCTAGTGGTGAGTTCAAATTTATGAGTTTAGGGTCCTATAGCATTGGAGAGGAGGCGGAGTTAACCCACACGTAGGCTGCCATGGAGTCCATCAAAGGAAAGGAAAATTACGGTATGTATTTGATAATAAATTTTTACGTTTCCCTTCTACTTGCACTGCCAAAACACCACTCCAATTATGAGAAATCTATATGTATAGGAAAATAAACTTCCAGGAATGTCGATCTACTGTGTCTTCAGCAGGTCTCTGGTTCAGGACAAAGCAGTCACCCTGGTACCCTATTGGCTTGTGTGACAGTCAGGCCTTAACATTTGGTGAATAAGCAGTGGATCTTAAAGCTTCATATACACGGGTTGTTTAAAAACATATCCTGAATGCTGAAATTTGTCAGCTAGTAACCAACGGTTAAAAACGTCTATTGTGACGCGTTTAGCCGCGTTTGAGTTTAGAAGCACTTTTTACATGGTAAATGGTCAGAAATGTATCTCCATTGAAAACACCTATAAACGAGATGTGTATGCACGCTTTTACAAGCATTTGGTGTTTCAAATGCCAACTTCTCAACAAGAATTTGGCATTTCAAAGTGCCACTAAACTCAACTGCCTCTAAACGACTATAAACTTCTCAGTGCACTTGGACAAATAAAATAACAGAGGAAAGTTCAGGGACTGCTGAAAAAAATGCCCAACTGCTCCTAAACATCCGTTTACCAGCAGCAGTGTATATGAGGCCTAAGGGCTAAAAATGGTCATGCAACATTTCTTCCAATGTTCTAGCACTGTCTGCTACTGCCCCCCAAAAACAGAGATTTTACACCATCTGCTTATAGTGCTAACCATCTAAATACAGATTAGCACTGACCATTTCCTCTTTTAACCCCCTTAGAAAATCTATTTACTCTTACAAATTGCATCATAAAAACCTTCAAAACTGTGGAGGTATAGGGTTCTACAGGTTTCTGAATTCTGTTATCAGTATAGATCCATTTAGATGGTCTCGCGGGAATCTTGTAAACCCTCAGTGTTGATGTTTGGTGTTATAGTTTCTACAGTGTTTTCATACACTTTCAGAAAACATTGTTTTCATAAAGCCTAATACAGAACTTCACACAAAAAGGTTTTGGCGGGGGACATCCCCTGTCAGAACACAATAGCTCAGAGAGTTGATCACTGTACTAACATCGAATTGTTAGTAAAGAATCTCCTCCCGAGCTCCTCAGTTTTTGTCCAGAGGGCTGAACGAAAAAAAATAATAATAGTGTGCACTAGGCACAATTGGAAAGTTTTATGACATGATGAATAAAGATTTAAAGAATTGAAGGTGGCTAAGTAGTAGGTATGAGATCTTTCTCAACGGTCTATAAAATGTTAACAGACGCGCCACCAACTTTATCACATTTTGGTAGGTTAATTTTAAGTGAAGAAAATATTCACTCGGGCTCACAGATTTTTTTTCTCCCTACTTTACATGAATCAGGATATAACCTGCTGACTGAATGGTACTACAGCCCATAAAATACAAAAATGAGGCAAGTCTGAGAAAGTCTCTTTTCTTCATTCTGTGCCACCAACTGTCACCAAACTGAAAAGCAAGTTTGTTTTTTAAGCCTGTATACCCAAATGAGCTACCTGTTTTAAATATTATTGTAGACTGCTACACTCCTTCCCCAAGATAAAAACATAAATAATTAATATGATTATAAAGTGCCATGATGCTGCAAAATGTCATGTAGATGTTAAGGCTTTATGTTATATATTCCTTATAAGAGAAGTATGGACTTTTAAAAAAAATAAAACATTTATACTCACCTAGGTGGATGCGACATCGAACCAATGCTGCATCTGTCCCCCACTGGCTCTGCAGTGAGAACTGTGCAATCAACCACCAGTGATCACTCAGTTCTCCCCCTCCACTCTGAGGGGAGGGCCGTGACGGTTAGTCTCTGGATCTCTACCCTGCCCCTTCAGAGCTCATTGGAGCGCTGGGCTGTGGGGGGGGGGGCTGGCTCAGGCTCTCAGCAGATCACTAAGAGGCTGGGCTAGGTGTAGGTCCAGGCTTCTGGGTGCATCCTGACCATATAGTCGGTATATTTTCAGTGCCTTGATGGACTCTGACATCAGCCACGGGACACAGGAGTGCAAATGAACTGTACTCCGGTGACCTACAGAAGTATAGCAAAAAAAAAATCTGTGGCTAAACTTCTCTTTGGGTTCACAAATTTTCTAGTCAATAAGGGCACACAAGTGCACTAGATTAAATATAAAACATTTTTTTACTGTGAAATTAACATGATGCATGAAAAATAACTTTTTTTCTGTGACACTGGATAAAATCTCCTGGCAACTATTGCGCAATGACAATATTTACTTATTAAGTGATAATCCCAACCATGACACTATCTGCCTGGAGTTTGCACGTTCTCCCTGTGCCTGCATGGGTTACCTCCAGGTACTCTGGTTTCCTCCCACACGCAAAAAAATACATGCTGGTAGGTTAATTGGTTCATGTCTAAATTGGCCCTTGTATGTGTATGTATGAATGTGATTTAGGGACCTTAGATTGTAAGCTCCTTGAAGAGAATGTACAATGTATATGTAAAGCGCCGTGTAAATTAACGGCAATATACAAGTACCTGAAATAAATTATGCCTATACGCTGCAGTGGACCATTTACACTCTTACCTGCTGTTGGTCAGTAAAGCACTTCTGAACAAGGCAGAATGCGTATGAAAGATGATGACATTGTACACTATGAAGGCAGCAAACAGGAGGAGCATCTTCAGCTCAAAGCTCATTCTCAGGAACACCGAGCATGCAATGAAACCCAAAATACAGCAGTATATGTAATACTAGAACAAAAGATAAAATATAATCACATTTATGCTTTTTGCAAAGATAATACAAGCACGGAAAATACACATACAGTAAAGTCAACATATCACACAAAGATAACCTTAATATCCACTAAGACACAAACATGTAATTATGATATACACTGATTAGCCATAAGTTTAGGACCACTGACAGCTTAAGTCAATAACATTGATCAGGTCATTATACTTGCGTCTGAAAATAGATGTGCTAGAAATACAGCGGGGACGGAAAGTATTCATCCCCCTTAAATTTTTCACTCTTCGTTATATTGCAGCCATTTGCTAAAAACAGTTTTAAGTTCATTTTTTTCCCTCATTAATGTACACATAGTACACCATATTGACAGAAAAACACAGAATTGTTGACATTTTTGCAGATTTATTAAAAAAGAAAAACTGAAATATCACATGGTCCTAAGTATTCGGACCCTTTGATCAGTATTTAGTAGAAGCACCCTTTTGACCTAATACAGCCATGAGTCTTTTTGGGAAAGATGCAACACGTTTTTCACACCTGGATTTGGGGATCCTCTGCCATTCCTCTTTGCAGATCCTCTCCAGTTCTGTCAGGTTGGATGGTAAACGTTGGTGGACAGCTATTTTTAGGTCTCTCCAGAGATACTCAATTGGGTTTAAGTCAGGGCTCTGGCTGGGCCATTCAAGAACAGTCACGGAGTTGTTGTGAAACCACTCCTTCGTTTTTTAGCTGTGTGCTTAGGGTCATTGTCTTGTTGGAAGGTAAACTTTGGCCCAGCCTGAGGTCCTGAGCACTCTGGAGAAGTTTTTCATCCAGGATATCCCTGTACTTGGCCGCATTCATCTTTCCCTCGATTGCAACCAGTCGTCCTGTCCCTGCAGCTGAAAAACACCCCCACAGCATGATGCTGCCACCACCATGCTTCACTGTTGGGACTGTATTGGACAGGTGATGAGCAGTGCCTGGTTTTCTCCACACATACTGCTTAGAATTAAGGCCAAAAAGATTGGATCTCATCAGACCAGGGAATCTTATTTCTCACCATCTTGGAGTCCTTCAGGTGTTTTTTAGCAAACTCCATGTCGGCTTTCATGTGTCTTGCACTGGGGAGAGGCTTCTGTCAGGCCACTCTGCCATAAAGCCCAGACTGGTGGAGGGCTGCAGTGATGGTTGACTTTCTACAACTTTCTCCCATCTCCCGACTGCATCTCTCGAGCTCAGCCACAGTGATCTTTTGGGTTCTTCTTTACCTCTCTCACCAAGGCTCTTCTCCCCCAAAAGCTTGGTTTGGCTGGACGGCCAGCTCTAGGAAGGGTTCTGGTCATCCCAAACGTCTTCCATTTAAGGATTATGGAGGCCACTGTGCTCTTAGGAACCTTAAGGGCAGCAGAAATTTTTTTGTAACCTTGCCCAGATCTGTGCCTTGCCACAATTCTGTCTCTGAGCTCTTCAGGCAGTTCCTTTGACCTCATGATTCTCATTTGCTCTGACATGCACTGTGAGCTGTAAGGTCTTATATAGACAGGTGTGTGGCTTTCCTAATCAAGTCCAATCAGTATAATCAAACACAGCTGGACTCAAATGAAGGTGTAGAACCATCTCAAGGATGATCAGAAGAAATGGACAGCACCTGAGTTAAATATATGAGTGTCACAGCAAAGGGTCTGAAATCTTAGGACCATGTGATATTTCAGTTTTTCTTTTTTAATAAGTCTGCAAAAATGCCAACAATTCTGTGTTTTTCTGTCAATATGGGGTGCTGTGTGTACATTAATGAGGAAAAAAATGAACTTAAATGATTTTAGCAAATGGCTGCAATATAACAAACAGTGAAAAATTTAAGGGGTTCTGAATACTTTCCGTCCCCACTGTAGATTAGGCAGCAAGTAAACATGTTTTCCATGAGGTTGATGTATTGAAAGCAGAAAAAAAATGGGTATCACAGTTTGTTATGTATGGGGCTGCATAGTCACAGACTGGTCAGAGTGCCCATGCTGACCCAGGTACACAGTTAAAAGGGGCACATGAGCATCAGAACTGGACCAAAGAGCAATGGAAGAAGGTGGCCTAGCCTGATGAATCACATTTTCTTTTACATCATGTGGATGTTTGAGGGCATGTGCAGCGCTTACCTGGGGAAGAGATAGCACCAGGATGCACTACGGGAAAAATACAAGTTGGCAGAGGCGGTGTGATGCTTTGGGCAATGTTCTGCTGGGAAACCTTGGTCCTGCCATTCAAGTGGATGTTACTTTAACACTAGTGTTGGGCGAACATTTCGAGCGAAGCAAAAGTTAGGCCTGAACATTGCCTGTTTGCCAAACACCCGAATTTGCGGGTCGCTCGGCTGGATGCTCGCCCGCCAAGCAACCCACAATGCACTGTGCGCTTCACAGTGCATTCTAGGGATGCTGGTCAGGTGCAAGGCTCGGCCAATTAGGGCACCAGAACACTGTCAGAGCCCTGATTGGACAAAGTGATGATGACTTTCTCCAATCATGGCTCAGTGCTCATAGTGCTAAGGTAACTTCCCATAGAAAGCATTTGCACTGTGTTGGAGTAGAGTTAGATAGAGCAGGGCTCAGTTTGCTACTAGCGAGTTAGTGTATTCACTTATTGTGACTCTGAGTGTAGAGTGTTAGTATAGTGCAGGGATATGCAATTAGCGGACCTCCAGCTGTTGCAGAACTAAAAGTTCCATGAGGCATAGCAAGACTCTGACAGCCACAAGCATGACACCCAGAGGCAGAGGCATGATGGGACTTGTAGTTTTGCAACAGCTGGAGGTCCGCTAATTGCATATCCCTGGTATAGTGTGCGAATGTAGTGTGTTAGTGTAGTGCAGTGTTTAACACAGCTTTGCATAACATTTGACGCAGAGTGTTAGTGTAACGTGAGTGTAGTGTCAGTGTAGGGTGTTAGTGTAGTGTTTAACACAGCATTACATAACATTTAGTGCTGTATACAGTAGGGTTGCACCGATACCACTTTTTTAAGATTGAGTTTCAAGTACTCGCCGATACCGATATATTTTTTTTTTAATGTCATGTGACAGTGGCACTAATATGCAGCAGTGTCAGTAGTTTTTTATTTTTATTTTTACAATTTAACTTTTAAATATTTACTACATTTTTTCATTATTATTTGTTTTATCAGCCCTGTTGGGGGGGGGGGGGGACTTTGGTGAGGTATCAGGGGTCTAACCAGACCCCTGATATCTCCCCTTTGAGACAGAGAAAGAGAATGAGGACACAGATTCCCCAGTCCCTTTCTCAGCAGCTTCAGCTGCACTGGAGATGAATGGACAGGAGACAGAGGCTCCTCTCCATTTATAAACGAAAGCATTGTAAACAGTTCACAATGCTTTGAATGGACAGAGGCAGTGATCACTTCCTCCGCTCTCCATCCTGACAGATCCTGGACAGGGGGGGACTAGAGGAGGAGCCGGAGAGCCAGGGAGGACATGGATCAGTTCCCAAAGGAGGACATGGATCGGAACCCAGAGGAGGACACGGATCGGGACCCGGAGGACACGGATCGGGACCTGGAGGAGGACACGGATCGGGACCCGGAGGAGGACACGGATTGGGACCCGGAGGAGGACACGGATCAGGACACGGAGGACACAGATCGGGACCCAGAGAAGGACACAGGGGACACGGGGAGCACAGAGAGAGACCTGGAGCAGGACACAGAGACCCAGGGAGTACAGAGGGAGACTCAGAAGAGGACACACGGGACAGTCAGTGCGGCGGTGGGGGCAGTTACAAGCACCGATCTCCCTGACAGCCACGGAGAAGGAGAAGTGGCTTTCAGAAAAGCTATACAGAGAGATCGGCACTTGTAACTGCCCCCACCAATCATGTCTGAGGCTGCCCAGGTCTTGGGTCAAGCATCGGTGCATTTGCACAAGCATTTGCAAATGCTCAGTATTGGCACTGATACTGATACTAGTATCGGTGCAACCCTAGTATACAGTGCTGTATACCCCCTTTTTTTTGGTTGATGCGTGTTTTTTTGTGGGGGGGGGGTTGACTTTTTTTGTCCCCTGCTTACCCCTTATTTAATTGTCAGCCGCAGTTTTTCTGACTGCGACGCTGGTGTTCCCCCTTTTTATTTTTTTTTATAGTTTTTACATTTCTGTCAGCGTTAGTCCTCAATTTAGAGTGCACCAAACACACATTTCCCAGTTTCTATTAAGTTTAGGTAATAAGGGCCTCCCATCATGTCTAGGAGGCCAACAAGGAGAGGCAGACATTCCCATGCCACTATAAGGGGGCAGGCAGCATTTTTGTCCACAGGCAAAGGTGGACGTGGTCCGTCCTCGGGCAGGGCACATTTGTCTCCGTTTAGTGATGTTGCCCATGCTATACAGTCACAGCATGCAGAGGAGGAGGTGGACTGGCTTACTAAACCATCCTCATCCTCTATGATCCACACTGACGCCAGTGCATAGTCCACCGCAGCTGCCAGAGCAGCTTATTCTGCCTCCTTGTCCACAGCTACTCCTGCCATAGCTCAAGCATCATGCATGGAGGAGTCAACGGCGTTATTTGAACACAGCGTCTGCCACTTGCTTCTTGAAGACACAGACATTATTTGATTCTGATGTTGGTTCTAAGGTAGAGGAAGGGAGTAACATGAGCATACAGAGAGGGGAGAACATTGATAAACAACAAATTGGCAGTCATGTTCCCCCAGCCACAGGTATTGCCAAGTTGGCCCAAGTGATGATGAGGATGGAGGGGATGATGATAATGATAAGGTCACTGATGAGACTTGGGAGCTAGATAGAGCAGAGGAGGAAAGTGAGGGGGAGAAAACAACCCAAACAAGGCAGGATGTCCTCCAGAGGCATCATGGAAGAGTAGAGAGCAGCCAACCTATTCCATCAAATTGTGGGGCTGTTATCTTCTGGCCCACTTTCCACAGCTCAGCTGCGTGGGCCTTTTTTAGCACACGTGCAGCCGATCACACTGTTGCAATCTGCAAGCAGATCAACCTCCCACCACTCAGCCCACTGGCAAAAGCACCTGAAAGCCACATACAAGGGACACAATTATTCTCCTCCTCACCTTTCATGTCTCTCCCCGCTATATCTTATTGCCTCTCAGCAGCCTCCACTGACAGGGATGATGGTATAGCAAAGAGTGTCACAGGTCCTTGCAACACGTCTGCCAGCAGCACACCATCAGCTGTAGTGTATAGCAGGCAAATTTCTCTGTTCCAGCTACTGCAGTGAAAAAAAAAATACACTCCCTAACACCCACATGCCCAACTTCTAGATTCCAGCTTGTCCAAACTGCTAGCTTTACGACTCCTGCCTTTCCATCTAGTGGATTCTGCCCCCTTCTGTGAAGTTACAGAATGTGCTGTACCACAATGGCAGGTTCCCAGTCGCTATTTCTTTGCACGTAAGGCCATTCCAGCTCAGTACTAGCACATGGAAGGAAATTTTTTGTCATCGTTGGGCAAGGCAGTCAGTCGCAAGGACCACATTACTGCTGACACATGGTCCAGCAAGCATGGTCAGGGACAAAATATTTTGTTCACAGCACACTGGGTAACTCTGCTTGAAACTAGGAAGGATGCAGGACAGGGCTCAGTGTTGGAGCTTGTTTTGCCACCACATCTCCATACAGCTGGTGGTGATGATGCGAGATCTGTCAGCTCCACCTCCCCCATGCCCTCATCGGCTGGATTGTCCTATGAACCACCAGTTCCCCCTAAGCGTTCAAGAGGCCATTCAACGAGTCAGGCTAAAATATACCATGCAGTGCTTCAGCTGGTCTTTCTAGGGGACAGGAGCCACACCGGAGCAGAGATTCTTTTAGCTCTGCAGGGGCAGGCCTAGAGGTGGTTCCAGTCATGGAAGCATAAGCCAAGAATGATGGTGTGCGATAATGGCACTAACCTTCTGTCCATCCTTCGACAGGGAAAGTTGAGACATGTGACATGCCTGGCACATGTCCCGGATTTGGTGGTGCAGCGTTTCTTAAACAGGTACCCAGGTTTGCAAGATCTTCTAAAGCAGGCCAGAAAAGTCTGTAGCCATTTCAGGCAGTCTTACACAGCCAGTGTTCGGTTGGCTGAAATTCATCGGGAATTTCACCTGCTCGTAAATCGCCCGATTTGTGACATGCTGCAGCGGCTGCACATGCAGCAGAGGGCCATCAACGAGTACCTATATGACTTTGGCACAAGGACAGGCTCAGGGCAGCTCGGTTTTTTCTCCCCACGTTAATGGCTGCTGATAAAGTATGCATGCTGTCACCATTTGAGGAGGTGACAAGGATGTTGAGCCATCACAGTGCATGCATCAGTGACACAATCCCCCTTATATTCCTGCTGGAGCCTACTCTGTGTGGCATTATGGACAGGGCACTCGAAGCACAGCAGTGGGAGGAAGAGGAGGACCTCCTTTCCTCTCAAGGCCCACTTTATGCAGACACCATTCATGCGATACCACAGAACACACAGGAGCAGAGGGAGGAGGATTCTGGCAGTTTTGAAGGCACATAAGCAGAGGAAGACATATGTCAAACCTTAAGAGATGGTTTTCAGTCCCCAGAAACCTTGAGAGTAGTATGCTGGGAGGAGGTAGTTCCAGATACTGTAATCCTGAGTGACCCCCATGGAAAAAAACTTGTTTTGGGTCTTCTGTTTGTGAATGGAGGAGAGGTGGAGGAGGGGGCCACCTTAGTGATGCATTTCAAAATTTAGTCCTTGGCTCCAAGGGTTGTCAGCTTCAACATCCCATGGCAGCGTCTGGTGGAAGATTATCTAGATTATCTAGGGGTGAAAACAGACATGTACAGCTTTCCAATAGATGATCTACTGGGTTTCCGGGACATGAGAATAGACCACTGGCCAGAACTTGCACAGTATGTAATTGAGCTCCTGGACTGCCCTGCATCCAGCGTGCTTTCCGAACGGTCATTCAGTGCTGCCGGAGGTTTTGTGACAGATAAAAGTTGACCGGCTGACATTTGTCAAAATGAATCAGTCCTGAATTAGCAGCAGCTATCAATCCCCTGATGCCAATGTCACTAATTAAGTGTTATTGGGATCTCAAATCTCTGCAAGACTGTCTAGGCTGCCTAGCTTTGTGGTGTTGATTTTATCTTATCTTTTTTGGTATAGGTTTTATGGGCACAATTAACACCCAAGGACCAATTTTTTTGCACCTGTTTGACAGGTGCATCAAATTTCAATTTTTTACAGCAAGGCCAATTTTTGCTTTAATCAAGAATACTTTCAAAAGGTTATAGGGTGAAGGTACCACCAACACCCAAAGCCCAATTTTTCAGCAACTGTGTGACAGGGACGTTAAATTAATTTTTTTTACAGCAAGGCCAATTCTTGCTTTTATCAAAAGTACCTCTAGAAGGTTACGGTGTGAAGGCACCAACACCCAAAGCCCAATTTTTTCACATCTGTTACTTCTATCCAAAGTCTGAGAAAGACACCAGACTTAATCTAAAAAAAAATGTTAATCTTGGCCTGACTGTACTATAATTTGGCTTCTTCACATAAGGCTTGCTCACTGTGGTGCAAAATTTTGTTATTTCCATCCAAAGTCTGCCAAAGAGACACCAGAATTTATCCAAAAAATCTCTAATCTTGTTCTGAGTGCACTAAACTGTGGTCTCATCATACAGGCCCCCCCAAGTTGTTTACAAAATAAAGAAAGCTGGTATGGAAAATCAATTTAAATGTCATTTTTTTTCTTTATAAAAATCAGTTTTGCATCGGGACCCCCCAGGCACTATATTTAAAGGAATTTTTTATTTTTATTGTTTCACTCTAAGCATCATTAAAATCGCTGCTCCTATAAAAACAATAAAAACAATCTTTTTTAAAAGTTTTTTTTTGCATTGGTACATGTTCCCCAGTGCAGTAGTCGGGCCCCCATACACTTTTTATGGCCAATAGCTTGCATATAAGCCTTCCAAATGGGGATTTTGATTTTTCAAATTTGGGTCCCATAGACTTCAATGGGGTTTGTCGTTCGGGTCCAAACTTTTGCGATGTTCGAGAGTTCCAGCGCGAACCGAACTGAACCAGTGTGCCGTTCGGCCCATCTCTAACACGTACCACCTACCTAAACATTGTTGATGACCAAGTACATACCTTCATGGAAATGGTATTCCCTGATGGCAGTGGCCTAATTCAGCAGGGTAATGTGCCCCAACATTATCAGCCCCAAAGGGTGAATTTGCAGCATCATCCACTTCCTCTGACCAGATCCCCATTTCCAGGGGGGATTCTCCAGAAATATTTTTAGTTTATAGTGTAAGCATATTAACTGATAAACAAAGTGTTCAAGATGATACAGTCAGACAAGAAGAGAAAAGCAAAGAATAAAGAAAAGCCAAGGAAAAGAAAAGGGATGAGTGGGGACTCCACGGCAGATCTAGGGAGGTGAAATATATTGTATCTATGGACCCCATATCACTTCAAATGTAATTTGCAAATTATTAAATATGTTTGCTAATTTGTCTTTAACCATAATCCAGTTAAATTTGTTCTTGACTATTTCCAAACGAGTGGTCGATTTATGCCAACATGTTGCTATTGCAATTAGGCTAGAAATGTGTAAGAAATCAATTTACTCACTTCCTTAGGTAAATCGGTGAACCTACTACAAAGTTACACATCTTCTGGGATTTTTTGGGGGGATTTGTAAGTCACCATACTCTTCATTCATTTAGAGACACAGTCAGATCCACAGATCTTTACTAGTGGCACTATATTCCACTGGTAATAATTTATGAATCTAACTGTGCCCCTCAATAATCAAAAAGTAATGTGTCATTTTATACACAGATTCATGATATGCTATTAGTTTTTCTCTTACAAAAAATTGTGAAAAAACTTACTGGTATACTTTGACAGCTATTTGTCCCCAAGCTAGAGCCATTGCATTTCTGTAGAGTTTGGTCTAAGGGCTAAAAGAACAAATATAAATATTCCTTAGTAATAATAATAATTTAACAGTCCATAATGCTTACAGATGCCATTAAAAAGGCTTACCAAATTAAGAATAGCAATCGCTAGGAGTGCTGCTATAGTCAACATAGCCAATGGAACTCTCACTAGAGGTTTAGTCTCTACCATTTCTGCTATAGAGCGTAGTGAATGTGACATAGGCGAACTTTCCCCACAGAAACGCTGGAAAACACAGAAATCTGTTATTACTATTGCATGCATATAAACCACCAGCCGTCTGCCAGACTGATTTTCAAAAACTGACACAAAGAAAACCAGCATGATTGTCCACAGGTAACCTGTCAATTCTGGCTGTTATGCACCAGTTTTTGTAAGTCAGTTCCACAAACAACTTGATGGGTAACCAGTTAGCAAAGTGGGGTGCAGACTTACCACACATTTGTCTGCATAGCAAATAAGCAACACGCAAACGATTATCAATGACACCACAGCAAATGAAACCCCTAGTTTCACACTCCTGCAAGAGAGAAAGTTGACAATATTTCAATAAAATGAATGGTTGCTTAGCATTTGGAAACCTGTGCCCAAGAGTGGGGATTAAAAAAACAAATTCTATTCCATTGCATGAATTTAAAAAATGGCTAGATTATATTTTTATCTAGACATGCTCATAGGTCACTTATAGACCTACAAAGGCAGATGTGCAAGCATGATCTGGAGGCTCACCGATACTAGGATTGGGTTGCAGGTTCAGAAATAGAAACTTTTTACTTTTTAAGCTGTTGTATGCAGAATTGTCTCTGAGAAAAGTGACCTAGCTGTGCTGACTGACAGGGATGCAAGAATCAAAGACTGGCTCAACAGAATTACAAATTGATACATTTTTCAGCAGGTAATACAGTTTACACATCTATAGTTAAACCTTTTATTTTACTGAGAGAAAGAATAAGAAAAGAATAGGTGTGCTTAATAATTACTGATAGATTTCAGCTGGTGTCTTGGCTTTCCATACCTTTTTGCACTTCCCTTTCTTCATGTGTTCAATACTTTTTCCCTGTTTCATTCCATTAAATTACACATAACTTAATTTCTGAACTTATTTGTTTTGATTTCTTTGTATGTGTGGATTGTATAGGTTGTTACCGGCTTGTGGTGAAAATTGCATGCCAATAGCACCTTTAGAAATAGATTTACCTAAAAAAATGGTGACGAGTTCAATACTTATTTTTCCCGCTGTATAGTTCTGTCTCAGCAACAAACTGACTTGATAAGAAAGTAGAACTTAAAGTGGTTGTAAACCTCAGACATGAAATATGAACAAAGCATATCCCTCTATCGTGTGTAGTTGTCTTAAGAGCACTAAGGGAGAGATTTACTAAAACTTGTGCACACAGAATCTGGTGTAGCTGTGCAAAGTAACCAATCAGCTTCTAACTTCAGCTTGTTCAATTACACTTTGACAATAAAACCTAGAGGCCAATTTGGTTAATATGCACAGCTGCGCTAGATTCTGTGTGCTTCAGTTTTAGTAAATTACCCCCTAATGCCGCGTACACACGATCGGAAATTCGGCCAGCAAAAGACCAATGAGAGCTTTTGGTCAGAAAATGCGACCGTGTGTATGCTCCATCGGACTTTTGCTGGCCGAATTTCCGCCAGCAAAAGATTGAGAGCATGTTCTCAATTTTCCCAACAGAAAAAGTTTCTATCAGAAATTCAGTTCATTTGTATGCAATTCCGACGCGCAAAAAAACAAGCATGTTCAGAATCAAGTACGAGACAGAGCCGCTCAGTCTGGTAAATCGTAATGGAGATGGCACATTCGTCACACTGCAAATTTTTAAATCTTTCAATGCAGTGCATTCTCTTCTTCTTTATAATGCTAGAAGAATGAAGTTGTTTTGCTGCTCATATTCACACAGACTTCTCACAAACTTATTTCTTTATTATTTCTCATGATCTGCTAAATAATCTTTTTGGTTTTTAAAGCCAGATCTCCCTAATAATGTTTATAATTAATTTTTATAGTCATTTTACATTTTTTTTGGAATCAAGATCTCCTGTTGTTTTTTTAATTATTTTATAGTGATCTCCATTTTTTTTTGTATGTCACGTTTCCACAACACCATTATTATCGTGTCTTTGTAAATCTCAATGAGGTTGGTTGGTGTCTCTTGTTAATTTGACATTGTATTTTTTAAATGTACCTGCCTACTCAAAAAAAAAACTGTCCTTTTTGAAGTAAAACACATAGGCAAGTATTTCTGAAAACAAAATATCCATTTATTCTGGGTCATAACAAAATAAAGAGGAAGGCAACGCTGGAGAAACTGGTGAAATTTGCAAAGCCTTTATACCCCAGGGCAGACATCAATAATTTTACAGACAAAATTAGTGGCCTGAGGAGTCCTTATAATAGTGAGCACAATCAGGTCCAGGACTACAAGAGATCAGGAACAGCAGCAGATGACATATCTGTCCCCAGGCTGTGGTCATACAACAGCCTGCCTCTTTTGCCAGACCAGACTGAACCCAGGCCATCACTCCCTGGTGTTCCTTAGACTCTTCCTTCCAGGCTGTGGCTGTGGTGTTGGAGGTGGCAGGACCTGGAGGAGGAGGAGGACGATGGTTCAACTCACAAATGTGGCTTTGACTTTTGAGTTGGCCCCTCAAGCCCTTGTTTAGGGCTTGTAACATCACTTCCTCACATAAAAGGCGTTGGCCCTCCATTTCCAGCATTTTGCATGCTGTAATGTATGCAAAGTCCTCTTGAACACTTTGGGGGGTTCTGAGGGCCGCAGTAGCCTACAGAAATAGGCCAATTGCTGCCTCCTTCACGTTACGCCTCTTTCTGCCACTTTTTGGTGGAAGGCGGAGGGGAGGGACCTGCGATTCTGGCAGGCTACTGGGCCGGGCCACCTCCTGGCTGCCACTTTCCATAGCCTGGCTGAGGCTTTCCTGTGTATGAAAAAGAGACATTGTTTTAGTTTTTGGTTCATCAATCACACACAATTTTCAACTCATGACTGTTGCAAATTTAATGTTAATATATAGAAAAGGCTATCATTCTGACCCCAGCATTTTTAATTCTTGTCCCAATCATTTGTGGCCACTACTGTCTATAGATATGTAAAACACTTGGTGAAATCAGAAATTAGTGATCAAAATTAGCATATATTTAACATCATTAATTTGACAACCAGAAATATTTTGAAGAATGCTATACCTGGCTCAAGCTGGGCTCCTCAACATGTTGCTGCCTGGAAGGCCCAGGTTGGACGTCAGAAGCCTCAGCTAGGGGGGAAGGAAGATTGGAGAGTGCTGGCCTGGGTTCAGTCTGACCTGCCAGAAAATGCAGTCTGTCATGGTACCACAGCCTGGAGACATAAATGTTATCTGCTGCAGCTCCTGATCTCAGGGTATCCTGGACCTTCTTGAGCTCCCTATTATAAGTGCTCCTCATGCCACCAATTAGGGCCTTCAAATAGTTGATGTCTGCCATGGGGATCACCGGCTTCACAAATTCCACCAATTGATCCAGCGCTGCCTTCCTCTTTGTTTGATTGTTATAATTGGGGTGGTTTACCTGCCACAGACAGGGCAGCTCCCTATACATATCAATGAATATGGGCATAAAGTCCTCGTCATTGAATAGATCCATTTTCTCTGCAAGATACAACACAAAACAAACCCTAATGTCAGGCGAAACTCTCCTAATCTTGACCCAATATAGGCCTCAATCTATAAGCAGTATAGGCCACTGATGCAACAGCTTAAAATTGTACCTTTGTTATAATGATCAGCGCTTCCCGCTACACCTTCCTCCGCTCACAGATCGTATATACGACGCACGAGTGTTACGCTTTATATACACTGCGCATGCGTGAAACTACGCCCGCGTCTCCAGCCCCTGATGTTCTTTCTAGAATATTCCCTGCCCCGTTTCTTTCGTCGCAGTGGGAGACGACATGGCGGAGACACAGCAGGTGCTTAATAGCAGTAACGAGGAGGAAAGCCCAGAGCAATAAACGTCCCAAACCAGGAGGAGAAGATTTAAGGCCTCAAATATGTCCTTTGAAGAGATGGTGGAGATTATCGACATATTGAAGAGGGCCGACTATGATGGGAAGTATGGGCCGTACCTAAACCCAAATGTGAGAAAGGCCAAGATCATGACTAAAGTTGTGAAGAGTCTGCGCCAGAATTTTGGGGTACGACGATCCAAGGAGCAATTGAGGAAATGCTGGTTGGATCTCAAATTAAGGGAGCAGGATCAGTACAGAAGGATCAAGAAAGTGCTTTTAAAAAGTAAGTAGTTGTCGTGTGTTCCTATTATTATTACTTGCATGCTGCGCCATGTGCTTTTTTTTACTGTTGGACAGTTTAAAATGGCTACTTTCATGTTCGTGGGCACAGTAATTGGTCGTAGTAAATATTGTTCGTTTGAAAATAAATACGCTGTTTTTGCCAGATACAGGGTTAACAACATTTGGTCATGATAATTTGTATTCAAAGAAGTTTGGGACATTGTTGTCTAGATGTGTTTCAAACTAGAAAGAATTGCAAACTTGATTCAGTGTAATGTAAGGAGAGAACACTCAGCAGCTGTTTACACATCTGGACTCTGGAGCACTAGCATGGTACACAAGAACAAACTTTTAAGGGTCTACCACACAGGTGCTCCAGTGGATACTTGGGGTGTCTACATGTGTGAAAATTGTCCAAAAAAGGGAAGTATTCCAGCTTTGGTAAGGAAAAAAATCATGTCTTCAGCTTTGAACTCTGCCAAAACAGACAACTGTACCCCACTTCCAAGCAATGTTTCATATTCCTATTTCTGGACACAAATATCCCTGTGCTAAGTATACCTTTTGTTTCATTCTCATAGGGGAGCAAAGACTCGGAAAATATGAGGACACCAGGGACCCTCCCCACCTCCTGAAAAAGGGAAACAAAGGTCACAACCTGAGGATGTGGAGGAAGGAGAGGTGGTGGAGATTATCATCACAACAGGTCAGTGTCAGGCACCACAGATTCAGGTAATAGATGTTTGCCTGCATATTTTAAATACATGGCGCGTACTTTTATTTTAGGTGATGTTCAGGTTGTGGTACCAAAATCGAGTCATTTCACCAGTGACAGAGCACAACGGATGATCCAGGAAATCTTGTTTTGTAGTCGTGATTTGGACATTATCAAAGAAAAAACTAAGGAGATTGAACAAAGACTGAAGAACATAATTGATGTACTAGGGAGCATTTAAATCCTAAAAAGATTCCTGTAATTTTTTTACAATAATTTTAACTAAAGTTTTAATACAGTTTAAAAGCCAAATTTGGAAGATGCACACAGTGTGTCAACATGTGCTATCTGCCATCAGGGGATATCAATGTACGTGTTTTGTGGGTGCAACCTCTTCCTCCCAACTCTAGTAGGTGAGAGGAAGTGGTTGCACCCCCAAAACACCTCCATTGATCCCCCATGATGGGAGATAGCACATGTTGACATTAGGTATGGGATCAGAAAGGAAATCAGCATTTTGACTCACAATTTGTGTGCATCTTCTAAATTTGGCTTTTACGGGGTGACTTTTCCCCATCTGATGAAGGCAAAATCAAGACCTTTTTCACGCTATAAAATGTCTGATATTGCCTTTTTTTTTGCAATGTTGAACTTTGTAAGTTCCAGAGTTGTGTATGTTATGTTTGTAAACATGCCTGTTTCTGTATTTTTTCAGAAATTGCAATGTAAAACTTTGAAAAAAAAAGTGTTTTTTTTACCGCCGAATGTTTTATAAAAACGCACATCTGAATGTGCACGGAGTAAAAGGTTTTATACTCAACAATGTGTGGCTTCTTCTTTCAATGATCAATAGCATTTTTTGTGTTAAGTTGGTGTTTACAGTGACAATGGGTGTTATTTGATAATGGAAAAAATACATGGCACTACAAGTGCACTAGGAGAACCTAGGAGACAGCTAAAAGAAACCCAAGCATTAAATGAAAATCAAGATTTGATCTGATAAAAGAGAAAATGTATTCAAAATTTGCTGGCATAGCAATGGCCCCCCTATCCGTAAAATATTCTACATATTTTTCTCGCACTTCACGGGCGCTTTGGGGGGGCAAGCTAGGACAGCCAGCTTCCAGGGCCTTCGTTGGAGTTTCTGAAAGTCCGACCTCAGGCCCAACTAAGGCAACATAATTAGGATTATTACACCAAGCCCACGCACAGCACGAACTCTACGACGAGCACGTACCCGCAACATGGCTTCAAAACGGTCGGCTGGTCAGAACGAACTAAACAGAACGCACTGAAGAACAGCAAGGCCTGTGAAGAGCGAGCTGAAAATCAGTAACGAGTGGACAAGAACGCACTGAAAAACAGATACAGACTGACTTCACGCACTGAAAACCAGATACAAACCCACAAGCACAAACTGAACAGCAGTAAAACGATCTGAAAAAGCAGGAGTCTGAAAAGCACAAATTGTCTCTCACCAAACTTCTACTAACACGAGATAAACACGAGAAGGAGCCCAAAGGGTGGTGTGCTGGCTATTGAACTTCCCTTTTCTAAACCCGTCGTACATATTGTACGTCATTGCTTTCTGGACGGTCGAACTTTGGTGTGACCGTGTGTGCGCAAGACAAGCTTGAGCGGAATTCCGGCAGAAAAACCATCATAGCTTAACAAGAATTCCGATCGTGTGTACATGACATAAGTGTCATTTCTGTCTGCTTCTTTGTTCCTCTGCTATCAGCATGAACCACTTCTGGCATTTTTTTCCCCACTCTAAGAGAAAAAATTGACTTCAGCACACAGCTTGCAAATGACAGCCTCAGCTCTTTTCCTGTGAGTTGTGTGAAGGGGGTGTGTGTTCCTTCTCACCAATCAGCTCTCAGAGCTCTCCTCACTGAGCTCTGCAGTGTGTAACTTCAGTTCTCTGTCCCCTGTTTTTTGAAATCTCAGACAAGCTTTATAAATTCTGGACTTTAAATGGCTGTAGAGAAGAGAAGACTGCAAACAGGTACAACTTATGTAGGAGGATTTGTTTAATCTCTGTAAATCACCTGAAAGCCAGTCACTTCATTGGGTATATGTAAGGGTTTGCAACCTCTTTAAATAAAGTATTGTTTACATTTTGGCGTGTCAATGAATAACCACTAATACATCCATGGAATTTTACATTTTAAACTTTTACATTCTCTCTCATTTGCATTTGTCAGTTAATTACTGGCTTAGTTAAAGACCTAAAGTTCTCAAAATGACTGCCAAATATACTTATTTAAAAATCCTCAAAAAATAACCTCTCTGAAAAGGGCAGACACATTTTATTTCTAGGCAGTGTGTTCAGATTTCTTTTAATTTCTATGTTATTTGACAGTATTAGATGAGATGTGGTTGTTTATCTTACAACATCATCTAAATCAACCCCATATGTAAGCAAACATATCCAATACAACATATCCTATTTCGAAAGTATATGTGACCTAATTTATATTTATATAATAATATTTATAGATAATATTATAGCTGAATAAAATTATTTTTTTTCATTCGTAGCATATGTACCAACCTTGGCATGACCAAAATTTGGATCAAGAATATGCACAAGAACACTACACTGGCACATAAGAAATAATTCCGGATCTTAGGTATTCTGAGGGTACGGTACTGAAAAACAAAACATACATCAACTAATACATTTAGAAAGAGAGTTCACTTTATTCAAGCAGCTAACTTAAACAGATAATCCCAGGGAGACTGTTGGTATACATAATGATATAGCTTTACTGAAAATAGTATTACATGATGCTAAGTACATCTAAGTTAGGGCAAGATGGACATGAAACAGAAAATAAGAAATATTGTGTTTTACCTCTCTTTCCAGGCCATCGGCAGTAAAAAAAAGCAGGAAAGCATAAAAGTCATCTGATTTACCAAACCAGGGTCTAAAAGAGAAAAAAAGAAAACAGGCTGCTTTACTACAGCTGTTTAATCCATGTCTCATACAGCTAGATCATAAAAATATAAAACATTGGAGTCACTGCTATTACTCAGTGTGATCCTCCTGTCTTTTTTAATACAGCAATATTTATTTTGTATTTAATGATTAGCTATGTTACATAGAAATTGACAGTTGAAATTTGTGATGCTGTAAAATTATCACAACTAGTTTTCAAAGCATTTGTCTCCGGGAATGTCAGCTTATTTCAATGCCCAAACACATAAGTGCATATTTAAGGGGGTTAATATATTATCAGGGGTTAAGAGTTATGCCCCATACACACGGTCGGATTTTCCGACGGAAAATGTGTGATAGGACCTTGTTGTCAGAAATTCCGACCGTGTGTAGGCTCCATCACACATTTTCCATCGGATTTTCCGACACATAAAGTTTGAGAGCAGGATATAAAATTTTCCGACAACAAAATTCGTTGTCAGAAATTCCGATCGTGTGTACACAAATCCGACGGAGAAAGTGCCACGCATGCTCAGAATAAATAAAGAGATGAAAGCTATTGGCCACTGCCCCGTTTATAGTCCCGACGTACGTGTTTTACGTCACCGCGTTCAGAACGATCGGATTTTCCGACAACTTTGTGTGACCGTGTGTATGCAAGACAAGTTTGAGCCAACATTTGTCGGAAAAAATCCTAGGATTTTGTTGTCGGAATGTCCGAACAAAGTCCGACTGTGTGTACGGGGCATTAGAGCTGTGGTTTAAGGAGTTATGTTTTAGCGTTTAAGTGAACCTGTACTCTGCCCATTCTGAACACACACAATGCAACCATCACCAGAGTCATGCAAAAAAGACCACCTATCTTTCTCAGTGAGAGACCTAGGAATATTAAATGCTTGTTGCCCAGGATCTGTGACTTCAACATGTTCATATGACAGCTTGACATTTTATGTGGTAACCAAAGACAAGATGCATACTTGAAACATTTACAACAACGATCAGAGTGTCACTGCCCAGCCAGAGTTTAATGACTTTGTTGACCAGATTCCCATTCTAAACCTAACAGACGAACATAGAGATCTTCTAGAAAAGGAAATCACAGTGGAGGAGGTTTTGGCGGCCATTAAACAGGCCCCTTTGGACACTGGGCCCGGGCGGGTTTACAACCCTATACTACAAATAATGTACTTCCTTACTGGCCCATACCATAACACAATTCTTCAAAGCCATTCAACAGGATGGTCCAATAGACGCAAACTCTAATAGAGCATTTATTACCCTCATCCCTAAACCCCACAAAGACCACAGTGACAAAGCAAACTACCGTCCCATATTCTTAATTAACACTGACCTGAAATTATTCACCAAAATGTTGGCAAACTGGCTATTGTCATTTATAGCTCGCTATATACACTCTGATCAGGTGGGCTTTCTGCCATATAGACAGGCAGCCAACCTCATATCCATAGTTCTTGGAATGGCGGGACAAATAGGACAGGGATGCTGCTGTCCCTTGACAACCGCAAAGCCTTTGACTCCTTATCGTGGCCCTTCCTTTTCTGGGTGTTGTTGAGATGAAATTTCGGTCCCAAGTTCTTGGCCTCGCTACACCCATTATACAGCTTACCCACAGCACAGATAGTTATCTGTGGCCATAGATCGGGTCTGATACAAATCTCATCATGTACTCGGCAGGGATCTCCCATATTGTTCGTCATAGCTATTGATACCCTTGCAATAGCAATACGTCAAAACCCAGACATTTCAGGAATAGAGAGTGGGGGAAGGAGCCATAAGTGTGCTTTATTCGCAGATGACCTGTTGCTGTTCATAACCACACCTCACACTACTCTACCAAACCTATTGTCTCTGCTGAACCGTTTTGGGAAAATTTCGGGGCTCATGGCAAACCACGATAAATCAGAGGCGCTAAATATCAATTTGCCAACCTCGACTTTGTGAAGTATGCAGACACAATACCCTTTTTTTAGTGGCAGCAGACATCCCTTCCCTATTTAGGAATCAGACTGCCCCCACCATCTCTTATTTTTGCAAAGCTAATTATCCGACTTTGTTTGCTAAGCTTTTAGAGGATGTGTAGGCATGGTCTGATGTGAATCTGTCATTGATGGATAGTATCGCCTCAGTGAAGATGACAGTTCTACCTAGGTTAATCTATTATTTTCGCACTTTATCTATCCAGGTCCCTGTTCATGCCACGTAACAATTTCAATCAAAAATCTTTGTCAACTCCCCCAAAATACTCTAATGGGGCGTATACACGGTCGGACTTTTCGGCTACAAAAGTCAGACGGACGCCGACGGACCAAATCCGGCGGACAATCCGATCGTGTGTGGGCTTCCCCGGACTTTCAGCGGACTTTTCCAGTCGCAAATCTGACGGACTTTAGATTTGTAACTTGCTTCAAATCTTTACGTCGTAACTCCGCTGGACCCAGAAATCCGCTCGTCTATATGCTAGTCCGACGGACAAAAACCGGCTCTAGGGCAGCTATTGGCTACTGGCTATCAACTTCCTCATTTTAGTCCGGTGTACGTCATCACGTACGAATCCGTCGGACTAGAATTAGAAAGTCCGCCGAAAGTCCGTCGTAAGCCTGTCGAAAGTCTGTCGGACAGGCTGTCGGACTTTTGTAGCTGAAAAGTCCGACCGTGTGTACGCCCCATAAAATACAATAACTTGCATATCTTTGTAGTAAGTCAAATTGGAACATCAAAGAATAAACTGATCATTACACTTCCCAATATCAGATTTTAATTTAATTTTTGGTGTTCCAAGGTTACTGGTTGCCATCATCATGGAATAGGCTACTACTCCAGAGATTTTAATATAAACACAGTGAAATCAGGAGTATTGCTTATGAGTGAAGGATACCTTAAGTGACACATTATTTGTATCAATTTTAAAAATACTTGACCGTACTTGACGGAACTGAGACCATCAATTGTGTTTAGCATTCTGTCATGGAGTTCTTCTTCCTGATTCCTTTTCTGTGACACATTCCTAAATATAATAACAATGAAGATGATGACAATAATAATATTAAAAAACAACAACACACTGATATGATAAAGTATCAATTCTCCAGCCAAAACAATGTTTCTTTGTCATCAGAAGATGTACCCTTCTAATACAAAGAACTGGCACCCTGTGCAACTGCACAGTCCATGACTAGTGATGGCAGTGGGAATATAAAAACCTTTTTAACCTTATCCTAAACAAAAAGTTTTGCCTAGAGTTCTTCTCCATGATGAATACAAACATTGAGGGGAAGTCCTAAAAACACTGCTTTTTTTTGGCAGGCCAGGTTACAATATTTATGACTGTAAAACCCGCTAGCTATAAAGTTTCTAAATTAGATCAGACAGGTTAGATAACTATCATTTTGCTATTGCTCTGTCAAAGATTTGCAGAACTGTGAACCATCCTTTAATTCTTACCTCTCAACAACACTGATGTGTGTGCCTTGCTGAGCCCAGTGTGCATGTAAATAATGTGATCTACAGAGAGTTCAGCCCAAAGATGGATAAGATCTAAAATAACAAGCCTAGGGGCATTCTTAGGAACACTTAACAGAACAATCCTTTCATTTTCAAACAAGCACCAAAACATGGGACGATTATTTATCTTCTTTCAAATATTTTCATACTTATACGTATATATTAAAATAAAAATGTGTTGCGCTGTTATATCCTTATGCATAAATCACTATGAATGACTTATTAAGTGACAAAATCAGTAGTGAAATACAAATTAATAAAACTAATTATTAGTAAGTGTCCATAGAAGGTGATTCGCAATCAAGTGCAGATGTCCTCTAGTTCTTAATTGGTGCAACACCCAGTGCTCCCCATAGAAAATAATGGCAAATAAATCCTCTTGCCAGATTCTGAGACTTTTCAAGGTCTGTATTCACATCAGTGAGCTTAACCTCTCACTTCAGGTTTCTCAACTGCCTTGTGGATATCACTGATGGAAATCACCATAGCTTTAAATCCTTAGAGAACCTCAGATTAGCCAGAGAAGGGACTCACATTATCCTTTTGCCAGCTTTCAGTCATGTGCTAGTCTGCAACTAGCACACATCTCCCATGTAAGGGCTATTTGGAGTCATTTCCCACTTCATGCGACGTTACCACCTGCATCTTGTAGGGCGGTGATAAAATAAGCTGTTGAGCCATGGTTTGGTCCTGAGAGGCTAGATGACTGAAAGCTGGTAAAAGGATAATGTGTCTCTTTTCTGGCTGGTCTGAGGTTCTCTAAGGATTTATAGCTATGGTGATTTCCATCAGAGATATCCACAACGCGGGTGAGAAACCTGAAGTGAGGGGTTAAACTCACTGATGTGAGTACAGACCTTGAGAGGTCTTAGAATCCAGTAAGAGGATATATTTGCCCTTATTTCCTATGGAGAGCAACTGGGTGGTACACCAATTAAGAGCTGGAGGACATCTGCACTTGATTGTGAATCACCTTCTATGGACACTTACTAATAATTTGTTTTATTTGTATTTCATTACTGATGTTGTCACATAATAAGTCAGTCAAGTGATTTATGCATATACTATAACAGCGCAACACATTTTTATTTTTATTTTTGTTTATTGCTGTGTACAATATTGTGAGTGCTGCTGTTCACATACAGTATCTCAGAAAAGTGAGTACACCCCTCACATTTTTGTAAATATTTTATTGTATCTTTTCATGTGACAACACTGAAGAAATGACACTTTGCTACAATGTAAAGTAGTGAGTGTACAGCTTGTATAACAGTGTGAATTTGTTGTCCCCTCAAAATAACTCAACACACAGCCATTAATGTCTAAACTGCTGGCAACAAAAGTGAGTACACCCCTAAGTGAAAATTTCCAAATTGGGCCCAATTAGCCATTTTCCCTCCCCGGTGTCATGTGACTCATTATTGTGACAAGGTCTCCGGTGTAAATGGGGATCAAGTGTGTTAAATTTGTTGTTATCGCTCTTACTCTCTCATACTGGAAATTCAACATGGTACCTCATGGCAAAGAACTCTCTGAGGATCTGAAATAAAGAATTGTTGCTCTACATAAAGATGGCGTAGGCTATAGGAAGATTGCCAATACCCTGAAACTGAGTTGCAGCACGGTGGCCAAGACCATACAGTGGTTTACCAGGACAGGTTCCACTCAGAACAGACCTCATCATGGTCAACCAAAGAAATTGAGTCCACCTGCTCAGCATCATATCCAGAGTTTGTTTTTGGGAAATAGACGTATGAGTGCTGCCAGCATTGCTGCAGAGGTTGAGGGGGTGGGGGGTCAGCCTGTCAGTGCTCACACCATAGGCCGCACACTGCATCAAATTGGTCTGAATGGCTGTGGTCCCAGAAGGAAGCCTCTTCTAAAGATGATACACAAGAAAGCCCGCAAACAGGTTGCTGAAGACAAGCAGAGTAAGGACATGGATTAATGGAACCATGTCCTGCGGTCTGATGAGACCAAGATAAACGTATTTGGTTCAGATGGTGTGGAGTGCAAAGACAAGTGTGTCTTGCCTACATTCAAGTATGGTTGTGGGAGTGTCATCGTCTGGGGCTGCCGGCACTGGGGGGCTACAGTTCATTGAGAGAACCATGAATGCCAACATGTACTGTGACATACTGAAGCAGAGCATGATCCTCTCCCTTCGGAGACTGGGCTGCAGGGCATTATTCCAACATGATAGGGACCCCAAACACACCTCCAAGACGACCACTGCCTTGCTAAAGAAGCTGAGAGTAAAGGTGATGGACTGGCCAAGCATGTCTCCATACCTAAACCCTATTGAGCATCTGTGGGGCATCCTCAAACAGAAGGTGGAGGAGCTGAAGGTCTCTAACATTCACCAGCTCCGTGATGTCATCATGGAGGAGTGGAAGAGGACTCCAGTGGCAACCTGTGACGCGCTGGTGAACTCCATGCCCAAAAGGGTTAAGGCAGTGCTGGAAAAAATTGGTGGCCACACAAAATATTGACACTTTGGGCCCAATTTGGACATTTTCACTTAGGGGTGTACTCACTTTTGTCACCAGTGGTTTAGCCATTAATGGCTGTGTGTTGAGTTATTTTGAGGGGACAGCAAATTTACACTGTTATACAAGCTGTACACTCACTACTTTACATTGTAGCAAAGTGTCATTTCTTCAGTGTTGTCACATGAAAAGCTATAATAAAATATTTACAAAAATGTGAGGGGTGTACTCACTTTTGTGAGATACTGTATATTTTTCTTTTCACATATTTTTTCACTTATTGATATTTTTTCACACGGGACTCACCGAGCGCAAGTTTTTCCTTTTTTTCTATACTCTACAGTTGTGTGAAAAAGTATTTGGCCCCTTTCTAATTTGCATATTTGTCACACTTAAATGACTCCAATCATCAAACAAATTTTATTATTACACAAAGATAACCCGAGTAAATACAAAATGCAGTTTTTAAATGTTGTTTTAATTTAAGGCACAAAAGCTGTCCAAACCTGCCTGGCTTTATGTTAAAAAGTAATTGCCCCCTAAACCTTATAACTGGTTGTGCCAGCCTTGGCGGCAACAACTGCAATCAAGCGTTTACGAAGCAATTTTGGCCCACTCTTCTTTGCAAAATTGCTTTAATTCAGCCACAGAGGGTTTACCAGCATGAACGGCCTGTGCAAGGTCATGATACAGCATCTCAATTGGATTCAAGCCAAGACTTTGACTAGGCCACTCCAAAACCTAAATTTTGCTTTGTTTGAACCATTTGGAGGTGGACTTGATGTTGTGTTTCAGATCATTGTCCTGCTGCATAACCCAAGTGCATATTCATGTTACATGAATATAGTATTCATTTGTGTTATATTCATTTTTATTTTTATTTTCTGCAGTTATCCTCCATATATTTCTTTCTACAGACCTCAGTCTATAGTCTAAGCACCCTTGGCTCCTTCCTAATTATTGCTTTTATCGATGTAAGTTACGCTCGTCCACAGCATATTATCACTCTTCACCTACATACTATCATTAACCACACTTGTCCATGGTTTCCTTCTGTTTTTCAGATGTCAACCATCTTATTCCCCATTATCCACACCATTTCATCCCTTCACTCAGCACCTTTACCTTCTCAAATCCCTCCCCTTATCCCCCCCTTTTCCTTTCCTTTTTCCCCCCTCCTCTCCCCTCCTGCCCTTTTTCCCCATCCCTCTTACCCCATTCCCCCTCACTCTAATTTTTGTCTCTATATTTGAGCTACCTTTCACACAGGATCATTCATGTTCACAAATTTTTGGCTTATCTTGTCGGCTAGATTTTAGCCAAACAACTTTTCTTAGGCCCCATTCGGCATTTTCTTATGTGCACTACCCAGTGACATTTTTTTCTGATTTGACACTGAGTCGCAGGACAGAGATCATCATATGGGTGAGCGATTGACGATGAGCATGGTATTCGACAGTCTACTCTACCGTACCATCATTATTCTTGTTTCTTATAACTGTTTTGTACTGTATCTAAAGTTAATGTAATGTTTCTAATTTTGTCTTGTTCCGTTCTATGCAGTACTACATCTAATTGTGTCTAAAATATCCCCTGATGAGCCCAAAGCGGCGAAACATGTTGGGACAATCACTACAATGCTACTGTTGAGTGATCAAATTTTATCAACCATTTAGAACTCTAGATGTATCCTTGTACATGTGCACATAACTTATATCTTAAAAAGTTTTTCTAATTATGTCCTGTATATAATAAAAAAAATCTGTTATTTTTTTATACTTATTGTAGAGTATTGCAATTACTTTTTTTTTCTCTGGCACCCCCAAAAATCCGCCAAAAAACCTTCCCTTGTTCACATAACCCAAAATGCACTTGAGAGCTTGAGGTTACGAACTGATGGCTGGACATTCTCCTTTAGGATTTTCTGGAAGTGCTCAGAATTCATGATTCCATCAATTATGGTAAGTCGTCCAGGTCCTGAAGCTGCAAGGCGGCCCCAGACCATCACGCTACCACCACGTCTGACTGTTGGTACCATGTTCTTGTTATGAAATGCTGTATTCCTTTTATGCCAAATGTAATGGGACGCACACCTTCCAAAAAGTTTAATTTTGTCTCATTAGTCCACAGAATATTTGCCTAAAAGTCTTGGGGATAATCAAGATGTTTTTTGGTAAATGTGAGATGAGCCTTTGTGTTCTTTTTGGCCAGCAGTGGCTTTGGCCTTGGAACTCTCCCATGGATGCCATTTTTGCCCAGTCTTTTTCTTATTGTTGAATCAAGAACACTGATCTTACCTGAGGCAAGTGAGGCCTGCAGTTCTTTAGATGTTGATCTGGGTTCTTTTATGACCTCCTGGATGAGTTGTTGTCATGCTCTTGGAGTAATTTTTGTAGGCCGGCCACTCATGGGAAGGTTCACCACTGTTCCAAGTTATCTCCATTTGTGGATAATGGCTCTCGCCGTGGTTCACTGGAGTTCCAAAGCCTTAAAAATGGCTTTGAAACCCTTCCTAGATCGATACATGTACATTACTTTGTTTCTAATCTGTTCTTGATTTTTTTTAGATTGTGGCATGATGTGTGGCTTTTTGTGATCTGTTAGCGTGCTTCACTTTGTCAGACAGCTTCTATTTATGTAATTTCTTGATTCAACAGGTCTGGCAGTAATCAGGCCTGGGTGTGGCAAGTGAAATTTAACTCAGCTTTCCAAAAAAAGTGGTTAATCACAGTTCATTCATGATTCAACATGGGAGGGGGCAATTACTTTTTCACATAGGGCCAGGCAGGTTTTAACAGCTTTTTTCCCTTAATAAATGAAATAATTTAAAAACTGCATCTTGGATTTACTCGGGTTATCTTTGTGTAATATTAAAATTTGTTTGATGATCTGAATCATTTAAGTGAGAAATATGCAAAAAAAAAATCAGGAAGGGGGCAAATACTTTTTCACACAACTTTATATAACTATACTTATCCTTTTATCTTTTGATATGGTATCCTCTTTATTAAAAACCCATGCAAAGACACCCACAAAAAAGAGTTTCATATACCTTTCGTTATTAGAATTTCGTCCCATTCCCTGCATGGGGATTTCCTACAAGGGAAAAGGAAATATTAGTCAGACAACATAAGCAGTATTTGTTCTGTCAATCTCAGTCTTAAAGGAGAAGTCCAGCCAGAGCTTGTTTGACTAGGCTTCTCCTATGGATCACAGCAGTGCACATTGTCATCCCGACAATGGAAGTCTGTATCTGCCAGGTGCCTAGACTGATACCCGTATCAGACTCTCAGCAAGCCGCTGAGAGCCTAAGATGGCCGTTGTTCCCCCTTCCCAGCTCAGCGCTCCAATGAGCGCTGAGCTGGGAAGGGGAAAAGCAGAGAGCTGTGACTGACAGTCTAAAGCTCTCTGCTTATAGGAGCACCAGGGGACAGATGCAGCATCGTACCCATGCTGCATCCACCTAAGTATGATGGGGGGAAAAAAGAAAACCATACTTCTCTTTTAAAGAATACATTACCCAAACATTTATTATTCATGATATATGTCTGTTGTACCATGCACTTATGTTAAACAGTATCTATTTTTTTTTTCTTTGTGTGAAATACCTGGTGATCCTGCCAGTTCCCCTGATTTCCTTTTCAAACTGACCACGCTAGGCATACAAGCACATCCATCCCACTGTGGTCAGTTTTCTGGCTGTGCTCAGAGAACAGCCTGCTTGTCAATGGCCAGTACTTTTCACCACACACCAACCGCACACCACCGCAACACAGTGGTGTAAACCGGGCACATAAAGAGACAAGGCATTTTGCCTTGTTATGCAGTGGAACTGCACTGGAATAGCTGCCCAACGCAGTCCCACCACATCTGGTGTGAATATGCCCATAATAGAATAATCTTTCTGTTCAGATCTCATGCCTTTCAGCCAGTTGGAAGAGGGGGCAAAGCCAGGGTCACTTTAGGCATGTTTGATCCTGTATGTCACTGTACTCAGTGCTAGAAGCTAGGAGTTCCTGCAATTCTGGCTTTATTCTCGGTAATAAAATAAATAAAACTTCTACAGGAAAAGTAGGAAACCAGTAGTTGTGCATGATCATTAATACTTTTAAGTAAAAATATTACTTATGACCAACTACAATGCATCTGCGGCTCCATGCACATTTGGCTTTAAAAAAAATTCCAGCTCCCTAGGCAGAAAAAAATGCTCCTATAAAGCATTTTTGTACACAGTTTAGGAGAGTTTAGTGTTTTCTTTGCAGAAAGTTCCATTCAGAAACACAAACCAGAAGGTTTTTTTTCCTGCCTCTAAACTCTGAGCTCAAAATATGCCTGTAATCGTCCTAATGTGCATAGACACAAAGCATAAAATATTAAGCTGCTTCTACAGGCAGAACACAAAACTCCTCTAGAAGCAACAATTTTTAAGCCAGTGTGCATGGAGCCTTACTTGTGTGCAATAACATTTATTTTTAAGATATCTTGGGTCATTCTGTGAAATCTATTTAAGCTACAAATAATTGTGTACTGCAACAGTATCAACAAAATAGAATGAACTCAGTTTAGATTTAAATATTTAGTGCAACCTTAAAAGAATTATACTTACCTAGGTGGATGCAGTATCGGTCCAATGCCGCATCTGTCCCCCGGCGCCTCTACAATGAGAACCGAGTGATCAAACACCGCCGATCACTCGGTTCTCATAACTCTGTGAGCAGAGATCTGCTGACTGTCAATCAGAGCTCTCTGCTCTGCCCCCTCCTTGCTCACTGGAGCGCTGGGCTGTGGGGGGGGGTGGTCAGCTCAGCCTCTCGCTGAGAGGCTGAGCTGGGTGGCGGTCCAGGGATCTGGCGGATCCCGACTCTGTGGTCGTGATGACATGGAGCCTAGACAGACTTCTGTGATGTCAGCAGAGAGAGGACTTCAGCCCATTTTCTCTGCTGAAAATGGGCCACAGGAGTGCAAAACAAACTGCACTCCTCTGATCTACAGCACAGCCAAACGAGCTATGGCTGTACTTTTCCTTTAAGGGCTCATGTACACTACAGCTTCTAACGTGGAGTTTAGGTGCTTTTCGAATTTTTTTGCCAAAGCTCCTAAACTCAACTCCATAAAAGCCTATGTGTCTATGTACACATAGGCTTTTACAACAGTTTAGAAGCTGCTGCGGTTAGGGGAGGTTCAATCCCCCCTCTCCTGAATGCCGAAGAATCGTGTTCAGGATAGGAAAGCTTTGGCCGCTAGTCTCAAAATGCAGCAAAACCTAAAAATCACTGCCCAATTTTGCCATGATTTGCGTTTTCCTGTGGCCGGCAGTCAAAATATTCTGTGTGTACATGACCCCTAAGGCTTCATGTACACTAGCAGCTCCTAAACTTGAGTTTAGAAGCTTTTGCCGTTTATTTTTGCCAAAGCTCCTAAACTCAACTCCATAAAAGCCTATGTGTCCATGTACACATTAGGAGCTGCTGTGGTTTGTGGAGGTTCAACCTCCCCTAACCTCCCTCTCCTGAAAGCGGAAGAATCACATTCAGGATAGGAATGTTTTGACCGCTGGCCACAAAACTAGCAAAATCACGGCAAAGTAATGGTAAAATCGATGCACAATTGTACTGTGTTTTTGAGTTTTCCCCCGGCCAGCGGTCAAAGCAGTTCAAGTGTACAGTGTAGGCTAGTGTACATGAAGCCTCTTCATGTACACTAGCCTACACTGGCAGCTCCTAAACTCAACTTCATAAAAGCCTTTGTGTCCATGTACACACAGGCTTTTAGTAGAGTTTAGGAGCTGTCACGTTTAGGTGAGCTTCAACCTCCCTTTCCTGAATGTGGAAGAATCACATTCAGGATAGGACATTTTTGACGACCAGCCCTGGGAAAATGCAAAACATGGCAAAACTTTGGCAAAAACTTGAAAATTGCAAGTTAGACTTACCGGTAACTTGTTTTCCAATAGGCTTTCAGGACAGCACCCGAGAGATCATGGCTCCTCCTCCCACAGGAAACACCTCATCAATTAAGTCTTTAAATTGGAATCCTCCACGTTGCCTCATCAGTTGTTTGTAGAGAACTCCAGCCCCAGCTGCAACACATAAGCGACAGTTATATCATAGTATTACAGCATTAGCATAAACAAAGGGCGGGTTACTGCTGTCCTGAAAGCCTATTGGAAAACAAGTTACCGGTAAGTCTAACTTGCAATTTTCCAAAACGTCTTTCAGGACAGCACCCGAGAGGATAATCGAGACTTACTCCATTTAGGGTGGGACAACAGCCTGTAAGACTTTCCTTCCAAAAGCCTGGTCCCCAGCCGTCATGAGGTCTAACCTATAATGACGGGCAAAGGTTGTCAGACTTGTCCAAGTAGCTGCCTTACAGATTTGTTCGGGGGTGGCGCCAGCTTTTTCTGCCCAACTCACCGCGGAAGCTCTTGTAGAATGAGCCCGGACATTTAATGGACTCTCCAGACCTGTAAGGGAATAGGCTTCTGAGATAGCCATTCTCAACCATCTGGCAATGGTTCCTCTAGAAGCTTGTCTTCCTTTTTTATTACCGGAAAATAAAACAAACAGAGCATCTGAACATCTAAAGTCTTTAGTGTTTTCTAAGTAACTCAAGACTGCTCTTTTAACATCCAGGGTATGGAATTCTTCTTCCTTCTTACCCGATGGATTAGAACAAAAGGTAGGAAGTATTATTTCCTGAGTTCGATTCTGGATCGAAGCGACCTTCGGCAAAAAATTAGGATCCGTCTTCAGAACAATTCGGTCTGAAAAAATGGAAAAGAAAGGCTCCCTGATTGATAAGGCTTGCAGCTCACTGACTCTTCGGGCTGTTGTAACCGCCACTAAAAACACGGTTTTTAAAGTAATCAATTTCAGGGAGGCTAAATTAATGGGTTCAAAAGGTTCCTTGGTCAGGGCCTGTAGAACAACCGATAAGTTCCATGCTGGACAGCTTTTGATTACCACTGGTCTAGACCGGGTAAGAGCTTTGAAGAATCTTATTACTAGAGGTTCTGATGAAATAGATTTTTCCAGGAATACCCCCAGCGCAGCAACTTGAACTTTGAGGGTGCTGACCGCTAAGCCCTTGTCCGCCCCTTCTTGGAGAAACTCAAGCACAGACGAAATTTGTTTTGTAGATCTGTCAGATGCTGTGCACCAGGAGTTGAAGACTTTCCAGACCTTGGAATAGATTGCTCTTGTAACCTTCTTTCTACTGGATAGGAGGGTGGCTACCAACCTATCCGAGAAACCTTTCCTCTTCAAGAGCTGCTCCTCAGAAGCCAGGCCGTGAGCTTTAGTTTTGCTACTTCCTGGTGAAACAGAGGACCTAGTAACAGAAGGTCTTTTCTTAACGGAAGGTGCCAGTAAGGTTCTTGTTGCATCTGAAGAAGGGATGAAAACCAAGGCCTTTTTGGCCAGAAAGGAGTGATGAGGATCACTATTGTCTCCTCCTTCCTGATTTTTGCTATGACCCGAGGGATAAGCTGAAACGGAGGGAATGCGTAACAGAGGTGAAACTTCCAATCTTGTGCCAGAGCATCCACTCCCAGTGATGCCTCGTTCCTGTTCAGGGAGAAGAAGCGAGACATCTGCGAGTTTTCCTGGGTGGCGAAGAGATCCACTCTTGGACGCCCCCATTTCTGCACTATTAGCTGGAAGACTTCTGGATTCAATTGCCACTCTGCCTCTAAAATCTGGTTCCTGCTTAGGAAGTCCGCTACTCTGTTTAAGGTCCCTTTTAAATGGACCGCGGATAAGGATAGAGTATGGAGCTCTGCCCAACTCAGAATGCCTTTTGCCAAGCTCTGCAGAACTTTGCTTCTGGTTCCCCCTTGTCTGTTTATGTAAGCCACTGCCGTGGCGTTGTCTGACAGGATCTGAGTATGTTGCCCCTGGACTTCTTTCGCAAAGGTCAGTAAGGCCATTTCTATAGCTTTTAGTTCCCTCCAATTTGAGGACCTTAGGGCATCTTTTGTGTCCCACGAGCCCTGGGCCCACCGGCCGCTCATATGAGCCCCCCAACCCCAGGAACTGGCATCTGTTGTCAACCTCACCTGAGTTGGGAAGGACCATAACAGCCCCTCTGAGTACCTTGTCTGGTTCTTCCACCACCACAGACTTCTTTTTACTGAAGTAGGGATCTTCACTAATGAATCTAGTGAATCCTGCTGGTGATTCCAGGTTTTTAACAAAAAACTTTGCAGAGGTCTGAAATGGAGCTTTGCCCACTGGATGGCCGGAATGGAAGAGGTCAGGGTTCCCAATGCTGACATAACCTTCCTGATGGACAGAACTTGATTGGACTGTAGCAATGACACCACTTGTATCAACTTTTTCTGTTTTTCCTCTGGAAGAAAAATTTTTTGTTCTAAAGAGTTGATACGGAAACCCAGGAATAACACTTCCTGTGAGGGAATCAGATTTGATTTTTGAAGGTTTAAAATCCACCCCATGGATTCTAGATGAACCCGGGCTCTGAGCAAGTTTTCTTGAAGACCTTCTCTGGTCTTGGCAAAAAACAGCAGGTCGTCCAGATAAGGAATAACTGAGATTCCCTCTAGACGCAGAGGCGCCAGAGCTTCTGCCATTATTTTCGTGAAGACCCTTGGGGATGATGACAGACCAAACGGGAGTGCCCTGAATTGCAGATGTACCACCTTCTTCCCTTCTTTCAGTGCTAACCTCAGATATTTCTGCGACCTGGTGGCAATAGGAATGTGGAGGTAGGCATCTTGTAAATCTATTGATGCCATATAGCACCCTTGATACAGGAGGTTTCTTACTGAAAATATTGAATCCATCCGAAACCTTCTGTATTCCACTGATTTGTTTAGCATTTTGAGATTCAGGATAAGACGGAACTTTCCTGAAGGTTTCTGAACCAGAAAGACATGTGAGTAGAACCCCTGGAAGAACTCCCCTGCTGGGACCGGAACAATGACTCTCTGATTTTTCAGTTCCTGAATTAGGGACTTCATGGCGAGAGCCTTGACTGTGTCCCTTGGGACGTTTGTCACTAGGAAACTCCTTGGAGGTTCTTCCGTAAATTCTATCACATACCCTTGGGAGAGCATCTTTACAACGAATTGATTCGAGGAAATGGCTCTCCACTGAGGAAGAAACTCCTGAAGTCTCCCCCCCACCTTGACAGAGTCATTGTGGTTTTGTGGTGGCTGCAGGAGGATTGAAGAGCACTCCACCCCTACCTTTGGGCTTCTGAGAAGACCATGCCTTCCTCTTGCCCTGCGTTTTTGCTTCCTGCTGACCTTTTTGGGGCCGAAAGAAACGCTTACGGGTTTGCACCTGTTTTTTCCTAACCGGAAACGACTTTTTCTTGTCTGCCGTGCGGTCAAGAATGGACTCTAGCTCTGAAACAAATAGCAGATCACCTGCGAACGGAATACCACATAATCTATTTTTAGATGCAGCATCCCCTGGCCACGTCTTCAGCCATAAGGCCCTTCTGGCAGAATTTGTTAAAGCTGCTGACCTTGCTGACATGCGGATAGACTCCGCAGACGCATCCGCAATATATGATATTGCTGCCGACAGGGTTGAAAAAGAGTCTAGAATCTCCTGTTTTGAGGAATCTGCTATGACATGGGCTTTCAACTGGTTAACCCAGTGATCCAAGTTCCTTGCAACACAGGTTGTTGCCATTGCTGGTTTCAGATTGTGCATTACTGATTGCCAGGTTCTTTTAAGAAGTAGGTCCATCCTTTTGTCCATGGGCTCCTTCAGAGTGCCCATATCCTCAAAGGCTAGGTCCGTAGACTTAGAGACCTGAGAAAAGGCAGAGTCCAATTTTGGAACCTTATTCCATACAGAATCTGGATTTTCTTCAAATGGAAATCTTTTCTTGTGAGCCCGGGAAAAGAAAGGCTTTTTCTCAGGTTCCAGCCACTCTTTTTTAATCATATCAGTGATAACTGAATGGACTGGAAAAGAACGGCCTTTTGAATCTTCTAAACCAGCATACATGCGGTCATGCAGTGAGAGTTCCTTCTTTTCCTCTTCTATCCCCAAAGTGGCATGGATTACCTTCAGGAGTCCTCCCACCTCTTCTAGTGACAATTTGTATTTAGAAGTGGTATCTGATTCATTTTCCTCCTCCTCAGAATCTGTATCATCTGGAGCGAGGGAAACGGACCCTTGAGAAGCGTCCTGGGATATCGGACCCCCAAAAATTGTTTGAGAACCACTCTGGGGTTCTGAAGATGGCTGCGGAACCAGAGGATCCCTAGAGGGACCTGGCTCCTCTCTTAGGTTTGACCTAAAAGCCTGAAAGGTGGCCCGGAGCTCATCCTTTATTGTTGATACTAAGTCGCCACAAACGGATGGAGTCTCCTCTCTGACCAAAGTTGTAATGCACTCTGCACAAAGCGTTTTGGTCCAAGCATCGCTTAATTTTTCTTTGCAGACAGGGCACCTTTTCTTGACTGGTTGGGCAGAACCTTTGGCCTGGACAAACAGAAAAGAGGCATGGAACCACGCTTAAAAGGCTGTAATACAGCGTAAACAATACACCCAGGTGCACTAAGGAAGGAACATCTCATTTTCCATGTGCCCATGCAAGCCACCACCACCTAATCCCCTGTTGTAGGGCAGATATACTAAATCTAGCCACTGCAACATACCTTCTGAGAGGGGAGGGGGGGGGGGTGGTGGTGGGGGAAGGGGGGAAAGGGTGAGTAACCCCCCCACAGGAGAAAACGGCCCAGGGTAATAGAGGACACAGTCCCTTACCTTAGCCTTGCTGGCGCCTTGGCTTGCCCCCTTATCCGCTGCATCGCTATCCATAGCTGTCTGCGGTGCGTGGTGAACGACCGGTTCCAGATTCGAAAACGCCGCTGCGCTGACCTGGAACCGGAAATAAGGCGCCAGGTGACCCTGCCCTCTCCCACTGCGCTTTGCGCCGGAAATGACGCACGCGCCGACCCGGAAGTGCTGCCTGTACGTGGCTGAAGCGCTCTTCTGCCACCAGCAACATGGCGGCCGCCACCGCTCGCTCCCAAAAGGGAACAGAGGGCGGCCGCCCGTCAGGCCAAAAATTGAGGCAGCACCCCCGGCGTACAGGCTCTCCCCGAGCACGGAAGAGGGAGAGGGAGCCCACGGGACCGTCCATGTAAGAGGCAAGTGGGAGGCTCACTCTCCTGGCCTAAAAAGACCTAACAGGTGAGAACCTGTGTCTCCCAGGATAAACCTGAGAGATCATGGCTCCCACCAGAGGTGTTCCTCCAGCTGGAGGAAACACAAAAAACTGATGAGGCAACGTGGAGGATTCCAATTTAAAGACTTAATTGATGAGGTGTTTCCTGTGGGAGGAGGAGCCATGATCTCTCGGGTGCTGTCCTGAAAGACGTTTTGGAAATATTTGCTCTCATCAATTAACAAGCTAATGCCTGTTGTATGAGAACAGCTGGTATTTATATAAAGGTTACACTTCCCCTATTATATTACCTACTGAGACTCAACACTGTTTGTGCCTTCACCTACAGTGGGGGCAATAAGTATTTGATTCCCTGCAGATTTTGTAAGTTTGCCCATTTGCAAAGAAATGAAGGGTTTATAATTTTTATATTATATTTATATCTATTCATAGGTGTATTTTAAATGATAGAGACAGTTTATCAACCAAAAACCCAGAAAACACATAAAACAAATGCTACAAATTAAGTTGCAGTTCAGTGAGTGAAATAAGTATTTCATCTCCAAGCAAAACATGACAGAGGTAAGACGTTTCATGTTGTTGGTTACCAGGTTTGGATACATCTCAGGAGGGATTTTGGTCCACTCTTCTTTACAGATCTTCTCTAAATCCTTAAGGTTTCTTGGCTGTCGCTTGGCAACTCGAAGTTTAAGCTCCCTCCATAAATTTTCTATAGGATTAAGGTCTGGAGACTGACTAGGCCACTCCATGACCTTAATGTGCTTCTTTTTGAGCCACTCCTTTGTTGCCTTGGTGGTATGTTTTGGGTTATTGTCATGCTGGAAGACCCATCCATGACCCATCTTTGTGTTCTGGCTGAGGGAAGAAGGTTCTCATCCAATATTTTACAATACATGGCCCTGTCCATTGGCCCCTCAATGCAGCAATGTCAGTCTGTATCTTTAGCAGAGAAGCAAACCCAAAGCATAATGTTTCCACCTCTGTTCTTGACTGTAGGGATAGTGTTCTTAGGGTCATAGTCAGCATTTTTCTTCCTCCAAACACCGCGAGTCCCCCTCTTCAAGACAGCACATGTACAGTCATGCCAATGAACATCTAAATGATACTAAAAGGATTGGGAGAAAGTGCTGTGGTCAGATGAGACAAAAATTGAGGTATTTGGCATTACCTCGACTTGCCATGTTTGGAGGATGAAAAATGCTGACTATGAAACTAAGAACACCATCCCTACAGTCAAGTACGGATGTGGAAACATTATGCTTTGTGTCGGTTTCTCTGCTAAAGGTACAGAATGACTTTGCCGCATTAAGGGGCTAATGGATGGTGCCATGTATTAGAAAATATTGGATGATAACCTTCTTCCCTCAGCCAGAACACTGAAGATGAGTCATGGATAGGTCTTCCAGCATGACAATGACCCAAAACATACCACCAAGGCAATAAAGGAGTGGCTCGAGAAGAAGCACATTAAGGTAATGGAGTGGCCTAGCCAGTCTCCAGACCCTAATTTAATGGAGGGAGCTTAAACTTCAAGTTGTCAAACAACAGCCAAGAAACCTTAAGAATTTAGAGAAGATCTGTAAAAAAGCGTGGACCAAAATCCCTCCTGAAATGTGTGCAAACCTGTTCACTACCTACAAGAAATGTCTTACCTCTGTGCTTGCCAACAAGGGTTTCTACACCAAGTACTAAGTCATGTTTTGCTTGGAGATCAAATACTTATTTCACTCACTGAACTGCAACTTAATTTATAGCATTTATAGCATGTGGTTTTTATCTGGATGTTTGGTTGATATTCTGTCTCTATCATTTAAAATACAACAATGATAAAAATTTTAGATCCTTCATTTCTTTGTAAGTGGGCAAACTTACAAAATATTCAAATACTTATTTCCCCCACTGTACATATTCCTGGCGGTGCCACCAGCTTTATCCAAGATTCAAAGAAATATTTTCTGAACATACAACACTCAGAGCTACAACCTAGTGACCGGAAAGGAGAAGGAACATCTTCCCAACAGGCACATAGACAGCAGTAAAACATGATAGAAGGCAAAACCCTTTTACTCTTTCAGTTGTCTAAAGTGAGACCTTAACATTTTATCCTTCAACACTTAACTAAAGGCAATTTTTTAAAATTTTATTTAGCATAGTGTGGAGGGATTAGAACATCCATCAGCATTTTACTGCAATCCCCTTATTAGGGAGATTTAGCCTCTTTATATGTCCTGTTTACTGTCATAATAGAAATTGAAAGAAAAACATACATTTTGGGTTGCCCTCTAAACAGTAATATAAGGGAAATCCCACAATCAGGACAGTAGTTCCCTCACTTTGGAGGGATTTCCTTTCACTTCTTGAGACAGGAAGTGAAGGTAAATCTCCCCAATGGGACACAAACGGGAAATGAACTGACAGGTGTTATAAGCCTCCCTTACTCTATCCATAATTAAAAAAACGCTTTGCCTTTAGTGACACTTTTTACCTTTAAAAGGTTACTTTCACTACTGAGCTCAGAATTATTCCTATCTTGATGCAGAGTAGGAAGTCAGCATTTCAAGGGCACTATGAGAGAAAGTTTAACCTTGCCCATACCTGCATAATTTGTAAAGTAAGGAGATAGCATAGGGATATAGAGATTGCCTTAAGTGTCTCTAAACAAAAACATACACATAACTGAGTCACTGGAGTGTAGTGCTTTGAAGTACAGTAAACAGCACCAATAATATACTCAAGGTAATTTTTTTATTATTTTAAACATTTAAGACTACAGTTACTTACCCGCTTTGGTTTTCCATTTGTGACAGGAATGTCAGTGCTGGAGGGCTCACTTGAGTCCAGGTGCGAAAATGGCCTTGCAGCTCCCCATGATTCAAGATACCGGGTCATCCTAACTGAAGGTCGAACCTTAAGGCCATCATTTACTCGAGGACGAGGAAGATGGTTGTTCTGACTCCGACGTTGTCTGGACTAACAGTGGAAAGCGCAGCACAATTAAAAACAGTACAACTGGCTCTACTGTAAAACAAGGTAAAGACACAAGATGGATACACAGTTTATACAATGGTGTAATAAGAACTATTTCCTATCTTTCTATATTTCTGAGATAGAAATGAAAACTGGCACATAGTAAAAAGATTATATTTTCTTAGATGTTCTTCATCACAGGCACGTGCATTCCCTATGACATATTCTTTTTTTTAAAGATATTTTTATTAAACTTTTGTGTCAACATACACAGAGAAAAGAAAAGACTTTGGTGATTCACAGCATTATAATATTACATAAGTTCACTGTAGTGCACAATAAACAGTTTTCATTTATCAAGTCTCTTGTATTCATTCATTTGAATTACCAGGTGTGTGCAGTATGTATTTCTCTGGTTGCATTACCATCAGGTGGGTGCGTGCTTGGTTTTGGTGCACGTCATCTGTTAGGAACACTACCTATCTAGTTATCTGTCTTGTGGAAGGGTTAACGGGCTGGCCAGCCATCTATGTCCGATTTTGTGAAAGGTTTTGTTTTTTTTCCTAACCTCGAATGTAAGTTTATATAAAGGTATCGAGTCATTGATCAGTTTTAGGCACAGATATTTCAGGGGTGTCTGTGATCCTTTCCATGACAATAGTATTTTTTTTCTCGCATAAAAGTGGAGGATACGAAGAAGTCTTTTTGCATGAGTTGAAATGTGGATATCCCCAAAAATTCCCAGCAGGCAATTATTGGGGTGCAAAATGTTTGGGAGGCCCATCACTGATGAGATGAAAGTCCCCACTTCTGTCCAGAAGTGCTGGACTATTCAGCAGGTCCAGAAACAATGTAAAAAATCTGCCGTCTGGCCACATGCTCTAAAACATTCCGCTGTGGGTGTTAGTCCCAGTTTATGTAACCTAGCAGGGGTTAGGTGGGATAGATGAAAATTTTTATTATTGATGCGGTCCTTGGATGATATTACTGACGTCTTGCATGTATCACCAAATTCTGACCAGTCATCTTCAGTAAGTGTAGAGTCCATAAGGGTCCTTTTTTTTTGAGCCATTCGAAATCTGGGGTTGCTGTCAGTCATGAGGGCAGTGTAGTATGTGGAGATAAGTTTAGTGGGGTCAGGGTGTCGCAGTATTCTCTCTAACTGAGGTATAGCTATGGGATTTTCTAACGAGCCGAATTGGGCACGTATGGCATGCCGGAGTTGGTAGTAGAAGAACATATAAGAGCGTGGCAGGTCAAAATCAGCCTGCATTTGTTGGAAGGATTTTAATCCCTGTGTGTCATATAGATGGCACAGGTATTTAACTCCCTTGGAGTACCACCGCTGAGGGTCAGGTAAAGAGTACAGTTCTTTATAGTTAGGGTTAAACCACAGAGGGTTATTAGGGGATGTTGACCATGGTTCTTTTGTAATCTTGGAGACAATCATTTTAAACAGGGATAGTGAAGTAGTTAGTATAGTTGTGCCTGAGCGAGCTGGAGCCCGGCCTCTGTAGATGATATTATGGAGTGTCTCCAAGGAGGAGGCAATGGCTCCTTCAGTGGACGTGCAGACGTTTGCTGCAGCGGGGTGGAGCCAGTCATGGATATGAGCCATTTGGGAGGCTAAGTAATATAAATAGAAGTTAGGAAATGCTAACCCCGCCAGATGCGCCAGTAGTCGTAGCGTCTCCAATGCCACTCTGGGGGATTTACCATTCCATAAAAACGCTGTGCATAGGACTTCATTATACAGTCAGGACCATAAATATTGGGATATCGACACAGTTCTAATCTTTTTGGCTCTATACACCACCGCAATGGATTTGAAATGAAATGAACAAGATGTGCTTTAATTGCAGACTTTTAGCTTTAATTTGAGGGTATTTACATCCAAATCAGGTGAACGGTGTAGGAAGTACAACAGTTTGTATATGTGCCTTCCACTTTTTAAGGGACCAAAACTAATGGGACAGATTAACAATCATCCATCAAACTTTCACTTTTTAATACTTGGTTGCAAATCCTTTGCAGTCAATTACAGCCTGAAGTCTGAAATGCATAGACATCACCAGACGCTGGGTTTCATCCCTGCTGATGCTCTACCAGGCCTCTACTGCAACTGTCTTCAGTTCCTGCTTGTTCTTGGGGCATTTTCCCTTCAGTTTTGTCTTCAGCAAGTGAAATGCATGCTGAGTCGGATTCAGGTCAGGTGATTGACTTGGCCATTGCATAACATTCCACTTCTTTCCCTTAAAAAACTCTTTGGTTGCTTTCGCAGTATGCTTCGGGTCATTGTCCATCTGCATTGTGAAGCGCCGTCCAATGAGTTCTGAAGCATTTTGCTGAATATGAGCAGATAATATTGCCCGAAACACTTCAGAATTCATATAAAAAGTCCACAATATAAGTCTTGTGAAAGGCAGCGCTACAAAAACCAGTAACGTTCTCCCATGATCAACTAAAAAATGTCCTTCTGTTGTACTGGTTAGAACAGGGATCTGCAATTAGCGGACCTCCAGCTGTTGCAAAACTACAAGTCCCATCATGCCTCTGGGTGTCATGCTTGTGGCTATCAGAGTCTTGCTATGCCTCATGGGATTTGTAGTTCTGCAAGAGCTGGAGGTCCGCTAATTGCATATCCCTGGGTTAGAAGGTTCAGACAAAAACATGTGCCATCCAAAGAGGCTTGATAACAATGTTGCAAGATATCCTTCTCAATGTGTAATGTGTGGGATCTCTGTGGGTAAGTTAGATGTGAGTGAAGTAATGAAACAGCACACACGAGCCCCCTCTGTTTTCAATATACATGCAGATCACAGGTAGAGAATCCCCCTATAGATTCAAACCTTACCAGACCATAGCGGGTAAGAGGGCATGCGATAAACGTGCAAAGACCTTAAAGATGAACTTTATTAGTTGCAAACTACACAGCACAGCAAGGATCAACTGTAGACATAGGCAATCCTGGAAAGTTGGAGATCCACCTTTTGTTGGGAAGAATTTCTTTAAGGTCTTTGCAGCGGTAACAAGCTTTTATTACAAGTATTGATAGAAAGGAGCACTAACACAAGTGAACCGATCTACCTGTCAGCAATCGTCCGTCAGCAACCGACCATCAGTGAAGTTTCTGGAGGAAGGTCGTTGAACACGAGTCCACATTTATCGCATGCCTTCTTACCCGCTATGGTCTGGTAAGGTTTGAATCTATAGAGGGATTCTCTACCTGTGATCTGCATGTATATTGAAAACAGAGGGGGCTCGTGTGTGCTGTTTCATTACTTCACTCGCATCTAACTTACCCACAGAGATCCCACACATTACACATTGAGAAGGATATCTTGCAACATTGTTATCAAGCCTCTTTGGATGGCACATGTTTTTGTTTGAACCTTCTAACCAGTACAACAGAAAGACATTTTTTAGTTGATCATGGGAGAACATTACTGGTTTTTGTAGCGCTGCCTTTTACAAGACTGATATTGTGGATCTTTAATATTATCGGTGTTTAGCTTGTTTTTAGTAAGTGTTTATGGCAGCAGCTCTGATTATGGATCTGTAACTGGACTTTTTATATATCATATATTATGCAACTTATCAGTTGTCATTGATTTATATAATAATTGTTATATTATTTTATTTGGCTTCATTCAGGAGCGCTCATTATTTGTAGCCGGTGGCGCTTTGGGGTATCTACAAATTTCTATATCTATATACTTCAGAATTCATCCTACTGCTTTTGTCAGCAGTGACATCATCAATAAATACAAGAAAACCAGTTCAATTGCCAGCCATACATGCCCACGCCATGACACTACCACCACCATGCTTCACTGATGAGATGGTATACTTTGGATCATGAGCAGTTCCTTTCCTTCTCCACACTCTTGGTCTCATCTGTCCATAGGATGTTGTTCCAGAACTGTGAAGGCTTTTTTAGATGTTGTTTGGCAAACTCTAATCTGGCTTTCCTGTTTTTGAAGCTCACCAATGGTTTACATCTTGTGGTGAACCCTCTGTATTCCCTCTGGTGAAGTCTTCTCTTGATTGTTAGCGTTCCGCTCCAGGTTTAGGAGGACTATACATGCTACAGGCTTCCCCTTCTCTATATTCAGGGTTTATACCTAAGCTCACACTGGGTATTACAACAGTGACACTGCGTTCTATGCCTGCTTGTACTCCATGGTGAAACTCAGAGGCACATAGACTACAATCCTCGATTTGTAAGACTAATAGTGGAACAGGCCCATATATATATATATAAGAAAATAGCAAACATACTGACTCGGATACGTAAAGCTCTATTATATGGTCAAGTCACTTGGTCTTTCCTTGCTAGCGGACTAATACCCCCCTTTAATATTTCATATTGGTTTTAAATCTACATCATATACTGCTATTGCTCTTGAGGAAGCGTAGTCCATACGCGAAACATGTCGAGCATCGATCAATCTCAACATATGAACTGACTATGGAACTGCTATATAGCCACTTCTTCGGACTGATCTACATGGGAAGCTATTCCTCCTAATACCCGAAGAATTTCATACTGTAGATGGTGTTGTATAGCAATGATTCAAGTACAGACACATGTTGTGTTTTAAACTATACTATTTTTGTTTTGTTATGTGTGTTTTTTGATATCAAATAAAATAAGGAATTTTTATCTACTATTTTGTGGTGCCTAAAAAGTCCATAAGTCCCTTCTCCCCCCGTTTTTGGTATATTCTCTTGATTGTTGACTTTGACACACATACACCTACCTCCTGGAGAGTGTTTTTGATCTGGCCAACTGTTGTGAAGGGTGTTTTCTTCACCAGGGAAAGTATTCTTTGGTCTTCCAGGTTTTTTGGTGTTGAGGAGCTCACCGGTGCGTTCTTTTTTAAGGATGTTCCAAACAGTCGATTTGGCCACACCAAAATGTTTTTGCTATCTCTTTGATTGGTTTGCTTTGTTTTTTCAGCCTAATGATGGCTTGCTTCACTGATAGTGACAGCTCTTTGAATCTCATATTGGGAGTTGACAGCAACAGATTCCAAATGCAAATAGCACACTTAAAATTAACTCTGGACCTTTTATCTGCTCCTTGTAAATGGGATAATGAGGGAATAACAAACACCTGGCCATGGAACAGCTGAGCAGCCAATTGTCCCATTACTTTTGGTCCCTTAAAAAGTGTGAGACACATATACAAACTGATGTAATTCCTACACCGTGCACCTGATTTGGATGTAAATACCTTCAAATTAAAGCTGAAAGTCAGCGGTTAAAGCACATCTTGTTCGTTTCATTTCAAATCCATTGTGGTGGTGTATAGAGCCAAAAAAATTAGAATTGTGTCGGTGTCCCAATATTTATGGACCTGACTGTATAACAGTTTCGGTAAATAGATCAATTTTAGGACGTTAGCCCTTCCCATTAAATCTAAGGGAAGGTCCATCCATTGCTTAGTCTGCGCTAGTAGTTGGGTCAGTAAGGGACACAAATTGTTTTCAATATATGTGGATGGGGTAGTTGCACTATGACCCCCAGGTATCTGAAAGAGGAAACCACTTGTAGTCTGGAGTCCGGGTGTATCTGCACCATTGCATCTGGGTCTAAGGGAAGAAGGTTAGATTTGTCCCAGTTCACCTGAAATCCAGAGTAATCACCAAAATTATCTATCTCTAGAAGCAGTGTCTTTAGTGAATCCTGAGTATCAGCTAGGTATACTAAAGTGTCATCCACATATAGCGAAATTTGCTCTTCTATAGTAGTGATAGGGAGGCCTTTAATCCGCCGGGGAGCAGCGAATGTGACAGTGGGCATCCCTGCCTAGTGCCTTTAGTAATGGAGAAAGTGTCTGTAGTGTAATGCCCCGTACACACGGTCGGATTTTCTGATGGAAAATGTCCGATCGGAGCGTGTTGTCGGAAATTCCGACCGTGTGTAGGCTCCATCGGACATTTTCCATCGGATTTTCCGACACACAAAGTTGGAGAGCAGGAGATAAAAATTTCCGACAACAAAATCCGTTGTCGGAAATTCCGATCGTGTGTACACAAATCCGACAGACAAAGTGCCACGCATGCTCAGAATAAATAAAGAGATGAAAGCTATTGGCCACTGCCCCGTTTATAGTCCCGACGTACGTGTTTTACGTCACTGCGTTTAGAACGATCGGATTTTCCGACAACTTTGTGTGACCGTGTGTATGCAAGACAAGTTTGAGCCAACATCCGTCGGAAAAAATCCTAGGATTTTGTTGTCGGAATGTCCGAACAAAGTCCGACCGTGTGTACGCCCTATAAGAGTTAACTCGTATGCGAGCCTGTGGGGAGGTGTAAAGGAGTCTTATCCAAGCAATAATATGAGGGCCAAAGCCATACCGTTGTAGTACCTGAAAAAGATAGGGCCATTCCACCCTGTCAAAGGCCTTACATATGTCCAGGGACACAATAGCTCGGGTAGGTGTACAGTCGTGTGGATATTGAAGATTCTGGAATAGTCCACGAATGTTCATTCTCGTAGATCTGCCAGCTATAAAGCCTCCTTGATCGCATCTGACCAGTTTTGCAACCACGGTGTTTAGACGGTTGGCCAATATTTTGGCGAGGATCTTAACATCCACGTTAATAAGAGAAATTGGGCGATATAAATCGCATTTAAGTGGATCTTTGCGTGGTTTCAGTAGTAAAATAATCAGAGCTTCCCTCATCATGGGGGGAAGAATTCCAGTTGTTAGGGCTTCATTATACAGTCAGGTCCATAAATATTGGGACATCGACACAGTTCTAATCTTTTTGGCTCTATACACCACCACAATGGATTTGAAATGAAATGAACAAGATGTGCTTTAATTGCAGACTTTCAGCTTTAATTTGAGGGTATTTACATCCAATTCAGGTTAATAGTGTAGGACGTACAACGTTTTGTATATGTGCCTCCCACTTTTTAAGGGACCAAAAGTAATGGGACAATTGGCTGCTCAGCTGTTCCATGGCCAGGTGTGTGTTATTCCCTCATTATCTCATTTACAAGGAGCAGATAAAAGGTCCAGAGTTCATTTCAAGTGTGCTATTTGCATTTGGAATCTGTTGCTGTCAACCCTCAATATGAGATCCAAAGAGCTGTCACTATCAGTGAAGCAAGCCATCATTAGGCTGAAAAAACAAAACAAACCCAACAGAGAGATAGCAAAAACCTTAGGTGTGGCCAAATCAACTGTTTGGAACATCCTTAAAAAAAAAAGAACGCACTGGTGAGCTCCTCAACACCAAAAGAACCGGAAGACCAAGGAAAACAACTGTGATGGATGACCGAAGAATTCTTTCCCTGGTGAAGAAAACACCCTTCACAACAGTTGGCCAGATCAAGAACACTCTCCAGGAGGTAGGTATATGTGTGTCAAAGTCAACAATCAAGAGAAGACTTCACCAGAGTGAATACAGAGTGTTCACCACAAGATGTAAACCATTGGTGAGCCTCAAAAACAGGAAGGCCAGATTAGAGTTTGCCAAACAACATCTAAAAAAGCCTTTACAGTTCTGGAACAACATCCTATGGACAGATGAGATCAAGATCAACTTGTACCAGAGTGATGGGAAGAGAAGAGTATGGAGAAGGAAAGGAACTGCTCATGATCCAATGCATACCACCTCATCAGTGAAGCATGGTGGTGGTAGTGTCATGGCGTGGGCATGTATGGCTACCAATGGAACGGGTTCTCTTGTATTTATTACTAAACACAAAAAGTTGCAAAAATACAAATGGTGAACATGTGTGTGTAAAAGCACCCTTGAAATAATTCATGTAATTTTATAAAAATCGTGATAAAAATGCAAAAAATTATTCATGTGTAAAAATTCAAAAAATCTATATAAAAATTGAAGGCACTATGTGAAAAAAAAAAAAGGTAAAGATGGGTCATATATGTTGCATGTGAAATAATGACAGTAAAAAAGCTTCTGAAACACACCTACAGACAAAAATAAATGATCAACAACTCACACACAAGTGCATATGAAAATGTGTATATATGATGATAAAACCTCAAAAAAGTCCAAAAACATACAAAAAATATATAAATATAACAAAAATTATATATATATGTATATAGAAAAAAAAGTCCAGAGCAGGGAGATGAAAACAGCTGGTGGAATATTATACTTCAATGGGCCTTTCTCTCTTGCAGGACGCAAAATGGCAACTTTGTCTTGAAAGTTAAAGATCCATGCGATTATGGAGCATGGGGGAGCTCCAGAAGGAGGGGGGCGTGGGGGGGGGTGCAGTGTGCATGTTCAATAACATAAGAGAAGGAGGGTGCATCTGTCCCAAAAATATCCCTCAGCCAGGTATACAGGAAGTTTCGGGGTGGGAGCCCTCTTCTTGCTTTGGGAACCCCACAAAGCGGAGATTGTTCCTGCGCAAACGATTTTCCAAATCATCAATTTTTGCACGGAGGACCGCTATTTCACCCGTTTGATCTCTCACAGTAACAGATAAAGGGTGTACAACATCCTCTAGGGAGCTGATACGTTCTTCATTAGCATACGTTCTATCCCTTAGGAACCTGGGCCTGGGTTATCTTCATTATTCAGGGGAAAGTCCTGTGCCTCCAGGGGATCAGGTTGGGTATCAAACAGGGCAGGAGCAGAGTCACTCACTGAAGCTGCAGGATGTCTGTGTGAAGCTGTGGTAGATGGCTGCAGCATGTCACGCTGCTCTGCCTGTGTCCCAACGCTGTCTTGCCACCTGAACCGGGCTAGCTGTTCCGTCGCAGATGGCGGTGCGGGTGGCACGTATTTCACCATGTGCTCCAGCCAGAAGTATTCCCACATCTGTGGGGAGTATTTTGGTGCCCGTCTGGAGGAAAATGGACCTAGGATGGCTGTAGCATTCCATTCGGTAGCCGGAGCTGTGCTGCTACACGTCTGCTCTCCTCACCATCAAACCATGCCCCCCATTACATATTCATACCAAATGACCCTATACTCCACACTGTACATAGTTAAATCATATTGGCAAACTACAGATCTGAATGGTCCTGTGTCAGGTTTGGATATTCTGGGCCAAATAATGTTTACTGTTTTACCTGTCAACTGATCTCTAACTTTGTTCAACTTTGTGATTAACATTATACTACTTCCTGTTTATGCTTTTCTGCTTCCCCAAATCTTCTCCCTGCTAACTTGATAGATCTGATGATGCGGATTCATTGTCCAGTGAACACGTTTGAGGCAATGAGGTGACACTGGAAGGTGTATTGCTGAACCAGAAAATAAGTGCATCGCCTGCCTGCTTGTGTAGTGTTACAAATGTACATATATAGAAGTTATTTGGCAGCTAAAACAAACATAAATGTACTAAAGCTTTATATTTAACCATTTTCCCGTAGTTATGCAAAAATGAAACATCCTAGCAGTTAGGACATGTGTTATCAAATTATTATTATCTCTACTCTACCCATACAACTCACACTTACCCTCGGATCAATGACAAGGTAAGTCTTAATGTCCATTTCCTTAAGATAAGGATCCCTTATTTCTCCATGCCCTTCTTCCACACTGTAAGCTCCATTTAAGTGTTTCAGTGTTGCTTCTGTGATGTGGACCCGACTAACAAAACAAGAGAAATGCAATTTTATTTAAGACATGGTCGTATAAGGGATTTACACAGTGACTATACTATAACTGCATCTTGTTACTGCTACAGATATTTTATTGTAAATCATACAGTTGTAAATCTTCAAATTAATAACTGCAAACATCAAAAGTCTATTTACTCAATTGTTTCCCTGTATTCCAGAGATAGAACTATTATACTGCCCTTCTAAGTTACTACTTTTGTCAATGCGCAAGTAGTATCTTTCTACACTGATTAATAAGCTCTGCTTTTTAAACTATAAGAAATAACTAAAATGTAAATTGTTTTAATTTACATTGTACCAAAAGGTATTCGATAGTAGAGATATAAATAAGACATTGTATACAGAGCTGCTAGATGATAATGTTGATAAAGTTAAAAAAAGCTAGAGAAAAATGTTTTATTTAAAAACTAGCAAAACCTGCAATTGTGGCATCGAGCACGGGAGATAACAATCAACAGGCACCAAAGTTGGCATTACTGCTTGTCTGGTGATGTAGGGAGTGAATAATCTGTGGAATTCAGTGCAACAAAAGATTTTCTTTTTTATTACCAACATTGTAATTAATTTGTAATGTTTCTTATCAACACCCCTCTCTATTCACATCAGGAAAAAGTAAAAAAAATATTGTATCTGTCTGGCATTGTCTTTTTATATTTGGATAGATGTGCTACCAGCAGGTAGCAAGTGGGAGCTGAAACTATTTTAACATGTTAACAAATCCTCTATTACAGTGGTTGCCAACCAGTTTTGGTGGTCCCCAGGGGTTCTGCCGCAAATCAACACTGTGGCGGATGTATACCGCCCAATGTTGTTTCCAGTGTTGTTCTTAATGCATGCTAAAAGTCAATACTGTCGGCACATATTGATACCTGATGTCTCCCCTGTACTTTTGGCTCCTGTGAACTCAATGGGAGGTGCCAGGAGTAGTGCAGAGAGTGGGAGCTGAAGAAGGAGAGGACTTCCAATGACAGCACTGATCACAGACTGTGGGAGGGAGCACAAACCTTAAGCACATGGCTGGATAGGGAGGTGAGATCCAATGATGAGTCTGTGCAAGGCAGCAGTGTGATGCAGAGTGCAGGGGGGAAGAGAGCAGGAACATTGTGTGTATAAGGCCCCTTTCACACTGGGGCAGTTTGCAGGCGTTATTGCGCTAAAAATAGCGCCTGCAAACCGCCCCTAAACAGCCTCCGCTGTTTGTTCAGTGTGAAAGCCCGAGGGCTTTCACACTGAAGCTGTGCGCTGGCAGGAGAAGAAAAAATCTCCTGCAAGCCTCATCTTTGGAGCGGTGAAGGAGCGCTGTATTCACCGCTCCTAAACCGCTCCTTCCCATTGAAATCAATGGGACAGCGCGGCTATACCGCGGTAATACCGCGGTAATACCGCAGCTATAGCCGCGCTATACGAGGGGTTTTAACCCTTTTTCGGCCGCCAGAGGGGGCTAAAACCGCACCGCTAGCGGCCGAATACCGCGGTAAAACAGCGCTAAAAATAGCGCTGTTTTACCGCCGACGCCCCCTACCGCCCCAGTGTGAAAGGGGCCTTAGGCAGCAGTGTGATCCAGGGGTAGGGAGGCAGAGCACTGGAGCATTGTGTGTGCAAGGCATGTAAAAATTCATGTCATTTTTCATTCAGTAATCGGCCGGATTCAAAATTGTGAGTTTAGCGGTCCGTAAGGTTGGCAACCACTGCTCTAGCAGAAAGAACAAAAAGTGAATAAGTAATTCGCATAACATGCTCACATCATTCCATTACACAGAATATGCTGGCTGTTGGTATTTATGGAATGGAATGCAGTGTGTATGGAAACATTGTATGCTTAGCATTCCGTTTAATCAAATTGACTAAACATTGGAGCCAAAAATGATCTAAAAACATCTTACCGAACAGTGTAGCAACAATTCTAACTATAATTTGTGACAATAAAACCAAGAGACAGAGACAGTTTTAGGCACGGTCAGACAGCCAGCAAGTAAGGCATCACTGGCTGTCACATTTATAAGTAACAATACTAGAGAGCCACTTATATTTAGTGTTACTAAACCCACAACAGTAAAATAAGTCTGTAAATGCAGTAAAGCATGCCTGTTATACTCACTGTGAAACCTAAGGAATTATTCTTCTGCATTGTGTAAAAAGGTTGTTTGATCCTGTATGCACAGATCCTCCTCTTCTTCCACTGACTCCAAAACATGTCTGGATGAGACAGAGTTACTGGAGTCAGGCTGCACATGCTCAGTTTGATATATATTGCTAGAGAGATTTGTTTTTTCTTGGGAGAGTGCATGTGATCAGCACAGGGCCAATCAGCACTGTCCAGACAGAAGGTCAGGGGTCCTGCATTCTGATAGGGCAGCCAGTGAAGTATGAAAACTCCTCCTACAAGCTTTAACCAGGCATTGATAGAAGTCACAAGACTGCTATATACTGCTGATGAGAAAAGGTATTTAGTACCTTTAGTATTAAAGGAGAAGTCCAGCCTGAGATTTTTAGGCTGGGCTCCTCCTAAAAGTCACAGGAGTGCAATTCGTTTTGCAAGCCTGTGACCTGTTTTCAGCTGAGAGCGGTCTGAAGTCTGCTTTCCACTGACATCACTGCTATCAGTCGAGGCAGTGTGTCATCCTGACTTCAAAAGTCTGGATCCGCCAGCTGCCTTGACAGATGGCTTTCTCAGCAAGCTGCTGAGACGGCTGCTCTCCGCCCCTCCACACCTCATCGCTCCAATGAGCGTGGAGGATCAGAGCCGGAGACATTCTGAGTGACAGGCAGCATCTCTCCGCTCAGGGAGGGGAGAGAAACGAGCCATCGGTGGTGTTCGGTGGCTCGGTTCCCAGTGCAGAGACGCCGTGTGACAGCTGCAGTGTCGGGTCTGATGCTGCATCCACCTAGGTAAGTATGAATAAAAAAAAAAACAGAAAAAAACATACTTCTCTTTTAAGTTTATATTTACTAAAATAATTACATTTCCATGTTCTGTGTACTGTGGGAGACCAGATATAGTGAATGCAGGGCCCTGGGTTTAGTAAGACTTTAACAATCTGAATGTACAATATTAGTTTAAAGGATAAGTTCACTTTTTAGAAAAAAAATAATGTAAAAAATGTGCATTTATTTATTGGAGCCTGTAAAGCATTGTACCAGCGATCAGGAGATCGCTGGTACCATGCAGGTCTCCAACAGATCTGCCAGTGTATCTTTTGCCCGTACAGCCCATACATCCTGTACGGGCAAGCAGACAAAATTTCACAGGAAGAGAGAATGAACTACTAGTGCTGTGGTAGTTCATTGAAAACTACACACCGACAGCCGCAACTTGTAGTTTCCCATTCATAGGACACTGTCAATAAATGAGTGACGCAGTCAGGCGCATGGGCCACGTTTTTTTTTTAAATTGTGACAGCTAGCAGAGAGGGGGGCGGAAGAGATCCCTGCTAGCTGTCAGATTAGGGATCAGGGAGGTGCGGGGGCTGGTCTGTTCATAACACGTTACATGTTACCCCCTGAATATGGGTGTAACATGTAACAAGTTACAAAAGGTGAACTTAGTTTACAAACAATCAACTTTAGCTTTACCTACAACTATGGGGTGTAAAGGACTTTGTAAATGATCTGTTCATATGATACATAGTATAATCAGAGAGGCATTCCCTCTATAGAATTGTTGGCAAATCTAAACAAAATGGCAAAACCTGATTTTTCAGGCCATCTTAAACACTAGTAACATTTCCCCACATTCACCAAATAGAATCAGACTGTCGGATTTAAAAGTGTTATCTGTAATTTTGCATCTGCTTGGAAGCAATGGGGAAAATAACAGTTATACGAAACCAATGCTTTGTATTATTCCTTTAACACATTTCTAAGATTATTTTACCCTGGTACTCCTGCAGATTCCATACGATTAGCCAAGGAGACATCATGTGACCAAACATCAAATTGCCATTTTCGCAATCCTATGACACCACAGAGAACATTTCCAGAATGCACTCCAACCCTCATATTAATATCTGCTCCAGTAGCTTCTCTCACTTGCCTAAGGAAACAAAAATGCACATAATTATGAAAGACTCCACAAAACACATGCACTGTAGATACAAAGTTCAGCTAAATACTATCAGATCTATCATTCTTGCAAAACACAGAACATGTGGCAAATGCTTTGTAACTTACAGAATCTAATCACTGATCAACGTTCATCTTTTTTCATTGTTCAGAAAATATTTTACATTTAAGGCTGAACTCAGTGATAATGTGTAATCTTCCAGCTCTGTAACTTCTAGCTACAGTGGCCTAATGTTTGACCTATACCTAATAAAGTCCTAAAGTTTAGCTTGAAATGCATGTGTATCTCACAACCCCTCAATGCAGTAACATGGAGCATCCATCACTTCTACAACCCTCTTGTGAGCACTGTACTCCAGGCTGATTCTTAAAGTGACACTAAAGGCAAAACTTTTTCTTTTCCACCTTGGATAGAATAAGGGAGGGTTATAACCCCTGTCAGTTTTTGTGCCATCTATGTCCCACTGGGGAAATTCCCCTTCACTTTCTGTCCCATAGCCAGAACAGGAAGTGACAGGAAATCCTTCCAAAGTAATAGAGTTCCAGTGTGTGACAGAAGTCACCAGAACAAGTGCCCCATTGGAAGATCTCCCCACTATTCCTATTCTGGAGACATTTGGGATTTTCTTTTACTTTCACTTTCCATAACACTACACAGGATAAATAGAGAGAGTGAATCTCCCTAATGGGGACACAGACAGCAATAGAACCTGACAAGAGTTCTAATCCCTCTCCACTCTATCCAAAACAAAACAAAAAATATGTTTTGCATTTAGTGACATTTTAAATACAACTCATGAAGCATCACTGTATCTGAATGGTTGCTTCTGTAATACCAGATTTTACCAGTGGGGGTACTTCTGAATAAGGCTTCATGTACATGGGATGTTCTAAAACCTCTCCTGAATGATTTAACTTGACAGATAGCAACCGGGGTTTAAAAACGTCCGTTTGCGTTTAGAACCGTTTTTTACATTGAAAATAGTCAAAAAATGTTCTATTAAAAACGCCTGTAAATGAAATGCGGCTAAACACGAGTTACCACGTTTAAACGCGTTTACAAGCTGTTACAGGCAATTGGCATTTCAAATGCCTCCGAATATCCGTCCTGAGCGTATTTTTTTGCATTCCAAAAAATGCTGCTAAACTCAACTGCCTAGAAACTACTATAAACTAAATAATAGCAAATACTATAAACTAAATAATATTGATAAGATAACACAGAGGAGAGTTCAGGGGCAGCTGAAAAAAAACGCCCAACTGCTCCTAAACATTCGTTTACCAGCAGCAGTGTACATGAAGCCTTAAAAGGGGTTGTAAACCTTTGTGTTTTTTCACCTTAATATATCCTATGCATTAAGGTGAAAAAACTTCTGGCAGTGACTGGCCCCCTAGCCCCCCCCCCCCCGTTTTACTTACCTAAGCCACGTATTTCCCTCGGCGGAGACACACTGTCCCTCTCTGCACTGGGTCCCAGCTCTTGATTGGATAGATTGATAGCAGCACAGCCATTGGCTTCCACTGCTGTTAATCAAATTCAATGGCACAGACATCGGGGGGCGGGGCTGAGTCCGGCATTCGTGTCTATAGACGCCGAATGCTGGACGCGGGAGCGTGCCTGCAAGGTGATCCCCCAGGAGAGCACTTCTCCTAGGGGGTTATCTGTGGGGAGGAGCCACGAGAGCCGCCAAGGGACCCCAGAAGAGGAGGATCGGGGCCACTCTGTGCAAAACGAGCTGCACAGTGGAGGTAAGTATGACATGTTTGTTATTTTAAATTTAAAAAAAAACAAAGGCTATTTAAAATTTGACATTATGTCATTGGATTGGTATATCTAAAAATGCATATATTAATTCTCAATTCTCTTTCTGTATTTCATTCTCATGCACGGTTTCAAAGTTCCTTCAATTCCACCATTCCTCCCACACACCAAAGACATGTTGGTAGGTTAATTGGCTGCTGTATAAATTGGCCCTAGTATGTGTATGTATGAATGTGAGTTAGGGACCTTAGATTGTAAGCTCCTTGAGGGCAGGGACTGATGTGAATGTACAATATATGTGAATATATGTGTAAAATGCTGTATAAATTGATGGCACTATATAAGTACCTGTAATAAATAAAATAAATTCACATTTTTTTAAGTTTTCTCTCATTCCAAATTAAAAACTCATGAGTTATCATAGGCATATGCTAAACGTTGTAATGTTCTGTTAGTTATGGAACCATCTTCTTCTTATATCGCATTTTCTCATATTTTTACCTAGATTTAAATAAAACAGCCTAAATGATAGGTGTTCTCACTGCCTTAGTCCAGTATTCATTTTAACATATTTTCATTTGTGTCCTTGCCCTTTCCATAGCTTCTCATGTAGGGGCTTTGAGCCAGAAACTCCTCTGGGTTGAGAAGATCATCTTAAATTAAAGATCTTCTTCATTCAGGACTGTCAGGTGCAAGCATCCTAGTTTCTTCCACTAGCATTTGGCCACTGCAGGAAATAGTAAGAATATAGGCACTGGTGAAAAAAAAACACATGGCAAAGCACTGGACCAGGGATCTGACAAGACCTGAAAGTTTGCTGGATGCTTAAGATTTTAAACATGATTATCTTATCAACCCAGCAGAGGTCAGCAGCACGGGCAGTTAGACAGGCAAGTATTGTAGGACTATATTTTATCTTTTGAAACGAGTAATAGAGTGGCTTTAACTTAATATTTTAACATAGACCTCTGACAGGGGTTATATCCCTCCTCTAATCTATCCCAAATGGGAAAAAAAAGTTTTGCCCATAGTTCTACTTTAACTCTCAACATTTAACACTTTACCTGACCACTAATACTAAACCTGTGACTGAACTGCCTAATACTTAACCTTAACCATTCAATTTAACCAGTTGCCGACCGCCGCACGCCGATGTACATCGGCACGGGCAGCCATAAGGGCTTACCTGTACATCCCTGCCTGCCCGCAGGACCCCCCGCTCCTCCTCGTGCCTGTGGAGGTCGGATTACCGTCAGGAGCGATCCGCGTCAAGGGGGAGGCCACTGATTCATGGCCATCCCCTCACGATCGCTCCTGACGAATGAGAATCTTCCTCTGCTGCTGTAATGTAAACAGCGGCAGAGGAAGTGATGTCATCGCTCCTCGTGAAGCCTTTTCATTCCGGCTTTCGAGGAGAGAAGACATCAAGTTTTCACCATCACAACACGTACAGTAGAACACTCTAGGCACACTTTTCACCCCCGATCACCCCCCTGTACTGTACCCCCTGTCACAGTGACACCAATAGTAGGGGTTTTTTTTTCTGATTATTGCATTGGTGTCATTTTGTGACAGTTATAAGTCGTAGGGTAGTTAGTGTTAGGCCCCTTTAGGTCTAGGGTACCCCCCTAATAAAGTTTTAACCCCTTGATCACCCCCCGTTGCCAGTGTCACTAAGCGATCGTTTATCTGATCGCTGTATTAGTGTCACAGGTGACGCTAGTTAGGCAGGTAAGCATTTAGGTTCGCCGACAGCGTTTTATAGCGACAGGAACCCCCATATACTACCTAGTAAAGGTTTTAACCCCCTGATTGTCCCCTAGTTAACCCTTTCACCAGTGATCACCGTATAACTGTTACGGGTGACACTGGTTAGTTAGTTTTTTATAGTGTCAGGGCACCCGCCGTATATAACATAATAAAGGTTTAACCCCTGGAGGGTGAGATAAGTTAGATTTTAGGGTCAGATAAGGTCTGCTTCGCCCCAGGCAGCGTCAGGTTAGTGCCAGTACCACTAACACCCACGCATGCAGCATACACCTCCCTTAGTGGTATAGTATCTGAATGGATCAATATCTGATCCGATCAGATCTATACTAGCATCCCCAGCAGTTTAGGGTTCCCAAAAATGCAGTGTTAGCAGGATCAGCCCAGATATCTGCTAGCACCTGCGTTTTGCCCCTCCGCCCAGCCCACCCAAGTGCAGTATCGATCGATCACTGTCACTTACAAAACACTAAACACATAACTGCAGAGTCAGGCCTGATCCCTGCGATCGCTAACAGTTTTTGTGGTAGCGTTTTGATACAGTCACTAACAGTCAGGAGCTTTTTTGCCTGTGAGTCTCACTAGTGTACCACTAAATTTAGAGCCCAAAATGGCAAATCGAAGGTACACTAGTGAAGAGGCCTACACGTTTCTGAGCATGACAGATAGTGAAGAGGAAGTCACTCATCTGTCAGATTCAGGCTCAGAATACGAACCTGTAGACAGCTCCAGATAGCTCTGACGATAGAGTTGTGGTCCCTGCCAAGGTCAGGCGTACCAGACCCCAATCTTCTTCTTCTTTCGCTGTTGAGGTGCAAGAACCGCAGGGCTCTCGTATGGAGCAGAAAAGTACTAGCGTCGCTATTCCTTCTGATAAACTGGCAAGCATCAGCAGCCTAGTACACCCTGGTCGTACATCCAGCACTGCAGTAACACTTGGTGACGTGGCGAGTCCCATAAGTGCAGTTCAAGCTGGCGAGGTGGCAAGCACAAGTAGTGTCCCACTGCCACCAAGAAGACGAACACAGGCCCGTCCTACCCATAGTACCCTTCCTGCTGCATTCGCCAATCCTAATTGGGAACCCGCCACTTATGCAGCACCCTTACTTCCCCCATTCACTGGCCAACCTGGCATTCATGTGGAAACAGTTGATTTTACGTCACTTGATTTTTATTCGTTGTTTTTCACCGAGGATCTCTATAGATCTATTTTGGACCAAAGCAATTTGTACGTCGATCAACACATCGCCACTATTTCCCAGTCCTCCCTTGCCAGAGATTGAAAACCAATTACGGTTTCCAAATTTAAGATCTTTCTGGGCCTATCCCTCCTCATGGGCATAACCAAAAAGAGTGAGTTGCGGTCATATTGATCCACTGACCCAATTCACCATATGCCCGTGTACTCTGCTTCCATGGCCAGAGCATGATACAAGCAGATTTTGCGGTTCAGACACGGTTCAGACACTTCAACAACAATTAACTCTGTCGTCCTCGTGGAGACCCTGGATACAATTGGCTCTACAATTTTCGGCCCCTCGTAAACCACTTCAACAAAGGTTTTGCAGACTTGTTTACTCCCCATCAAGTTGTCTGCGTTGGTGACATGGTGATTACGTTTTCTGGCTGCTTGTTATTCAAACAGTACCTTCCCAGCAAGCGTGCCAGATACGGGGTCAAGATGTATAAGCTCTGTGACAGGGCCACAGGCTATACATGTAATTTTATGGTTTACGAGGGAAGAGATAGTCACGTAAAGCTGACAAACTGCCCTGACTACATAGGAAGAGCTGGCAAGTTTGTGTGGGACTTGGTGTCACCCTTATTCGGAAAGGGGTACCATTCGTATGTGGACAATTATTACATGAGCGTGCCACTTTTTAGTCACTTGTTTGATCATCAGATTGGAGCATATGGCACCATGCAATCTAATCACCGGGGCTTTCCCCAGCGGCTTGTAGATTCCCGTCTTAGGCTGGGGGAGAGAGCCTGCTTGCGGTGTAATAATTTGCTCGCTATGAAGTGGAGGGACAATAAGAATGTTTTCGTTCTTACCTCCCTTCATGCAGACACGACGGTCCAAATTCCTACGGCGACTGGTGTTGTGGAGAAACCCCTCTGTGTCCACGAATATAACCAAAATATGGGAGGGGTGGACCTCAACGACCAGTTGTTGGTGCCGTAGTTAGTTGCCCGTAGGGCCAGACGCTGGTATAACAAAGTGTCTGTATACTTATTTCAATTGGCTTTGCTGAACGCTCATGTGCGATACAGAGCTTCAGGATGGACTGGATCCTTCCTTAAATTCCAGGAAGAGATTGTCAGAGTGCTTCTGTTTCCAGACGGTGCTCCACCTCACCTTCCCCAACCAAATGCAGTAAGCCGGCTGCATAAGAGGCATTTTTCTTATGTCATCCCGGGTACCCCTACCCAATGAGCCCCCCAAAGAAAATGTCGTGTCTGTAGAAAGTGCAGATATAGGCGTGACACCCGCTATTATTGTCCCTCCTGTCCTGACAATCCTGGTCTTTGCATTGGTGAATGTTTTGAGCGCTACCATACACTAGTTGAGTTTTAGCGTAGGGTACAGCATTGCACAGATTAGGCACACTTTCACAGGGTCTCCCAAGCGGCCATCACATTTTGAGAGACCCGAACCTGGAACCGGTTACAGTTACAAAAGTTACAGTTATAAAAAAAAAGTAAAATAATAAAAAATACACAAAAAAAAATATAAGATTAAAAAAAACTAAATAGTTCTCGTTTTATTGTTCTCTCTCTCTCTCTCTCTCTCTCTATTCTCTCTCTATTGTTCTGCTCTTTTTACTGTATTCTATTCTGCAATGTTTTATTGTTATTATGTTTTATCATGTTTGCTTTTTAGGTATGTAATTTTTTTATACTTTACGGTTTACTGTGTTTTATTGTTAACCATTTTTTTTGTCTTCAGGTACGCCATTCAGCTGCAGCGCAAATTTATTTATCTTGACAGCAACAGCGTTTGCTCCCACGATACATAAAGCCATGACTCCAGCGCTGTCAGAGGTGATTTCACCACCACAGTTAAAAAAAAAGAGCATATATGCCGAAGCATGGGGGCAGCAGGGCGGAGGAGCGATTTGCTCCTAACTTTTGGGGCGGATGCCCCCATGCTTCGGCATATATAAATAGTGCATGTATGCCCATCATTAGAAGTGGGTGGATGAAGGGAGGTATTCTAATGGTGAGCATACCCAACGATCAATCTCTTTTTTTCGTTCAGCCCACAGGCTGGAAAAAAAAAAAAAAAAAAGATTACAATATATGTCTAACAAGGACCAGCAACGTACTGGTATGTTGCTGGACTTTGAGTGGTTATACCAGAATGATGCCTGCAGGTTTAGGTATCATCTTGGTATCATTCTTTTCAGCCAGCGGTCAGTTTTCATGTTAAAGCAATCCTAGTGGCTAATTAGCCTCTAGACTGCTTTTACAAGCAGCGGGAGGGAATGTCCCCCCACTGTCTTCCATGGTTTTCTCTGGCTCTCCTGTCCCAACATGGAACCTGAGAATGCAGCCGGTGATTCGGCCAGCTGACCATAGAGCTTATCAGAAACCAGAATGGCTTCTAATCATCTCTATGGCCTAAGAAACCAGAAGCTACGAGTATTTCACGACTTAGATTTCGCCGGATGTAAACAGCGCCATTGGGAAATTAGGAAAGCATTTTATCACACCGATCTTGGTGGGGTCAGGTGCTTTGAGGGCAGAGGAGAGATCTAGGGTCTAATAGAACCCAATTTTTTCAACAAAGCGTACCTGTCACTACCTATTGCTAACATAGGGGATATTTACATTCCCTGAGATAAAAATAAAAATTATAAAAAAAAAAAATGAAAGGAACAGTTTAAAAATAAGATAAAAAAGCAAAAAATAAAAATAAAGAAAAAATAAAAAAAAAAGCACCCCTGTCCCCCCCCCCCTGCTCTCGCGCAAAGGCGAACGCAAGCGTCGGTCTGGCGTCAAATGTAAACAGCAATTGCACCATGCATGTGAGGTATCACTGCGAAGGTCAGATCAAGTAAAGTAATTTTAGCAGTAGACCTCCTCTGTAAATCTAAAGTGGTAACCTGTAAAGGCTTTTAAAGGCTTTTAAAAATGTATGTAGTTTGTCGCCACTGCACGTTTATGCACAATTTTAAAGCATGTCGTGTTTGGTATCCATGTACTCGGCCTAAGATCATCTTTTTTATTTCATCAAACATTTGGGTAATATAGTGTGTTTTAGTGTATTAAAATTTTAAAAAGTGTGTTTTTTTCCAAAAAAAATGCATTTGAAAAATCGCTGCGCAAATACTGTGTGAAAAAAAAACACCCACCATTTGAATCTGTAGGGCCTTTGCTTTAAAAAAATATATAATGTTTAAAGTAATTTTTAAAAAAATATTTTTTTATGTAAACAAAAAGTGTCAGAAAGGGCTTTGTCTTCAAGTGGTTAGAAGAGTGGGTGATGTGTGACATAAGCTTCTAAATGTTGTGCATAAAATGCCAGAACAGTTAAAAAAAAAACCAAATGACCCCATTTTGGAAAGTAGACACCCCAAGCTATTTGCTGAGAGGCATGTCGAGTCCATGGAATATTTTATATTGTGACACAAGTTGCGGGAAAAAGACTATTTTTCTTTTTTTTTGCACAAAGTTGTCACTAAATGATATATTGCTCAAACATGCCATGGGCATATGTGAAAAGACACCCCAAATACATTCTGTTGCTTCTCCTGAGTACAGGGATACCACATGTATGAGACTTTTTGGGAGCCTAGCCGCTTACGGGACCCCGAAAACCAAGCACCACCTTCAGGGTTTCTAAGGGTGTAAATTTTTGATTTCACTCCTCACTGCTTCGGAGGCCATGGAATGCCAAGATGGCACAAACTCCCCCCCCCCCCCCCCCGCCCCAAATGACCCCATTTTGGAAAGTAGACACCCCAAGCTATTTGCTGAGAAGTATGGTGAGTATTTTGCAGACCTCGCTTTTTGTCACAAAGTTTTGAAAACTGAAAAAAGAAAATACTTTTTTCTTTTCTTTCTTCATTTTCAAAAACAAATGAGAGCTGAAAAATACTCACCATGCCTCTCAGCAAATAGCTTGGGGTGTCTACTTTCCAAAATAGGGTCATTTGGGGGGGGGGGTTGTGCCATCTTGGCATTTTATGGCCTTCGAAACTGTGATAGGTAGTGAACTAAAAAATTTACGCCCTTAGAAATCCTGAAGGCGGTGATTGGTTTTCAGGGCCCTGTACGCAGCTAGGTTCCCAAAAAGTCCCACACATGTGGTATCCCCATACTCAGGAGAAGCAGCAGAATGTATTTTGGGATGTAATTCCACATATGCCCATGGCACGTTTGAGCAATATATCATTTAGTGACAACTTTGTGCAAAAAAAAAAAAGTTTGTCATTTTCCTGCAACTTGTGGCAAAATATAAAATATTCCATGGAATCAACATGCCTCTCAGAAAATAGCTTGGGGTGTCTACTTTTCAAAATGGGGTCATTTGGGGCGGGGGGGGGGTTGTGCCATCTTGGCATTTTATGGCCTTCGAAACTGTGATAGGTAGTGAGGAGTGAAATCAAAAATTTACGCCCTTAGAAATCCTGAAGGCGGTGATTGGTTTTCGGGGGCCCTGTACGCGGCTAGGCTCCAAGAAAGTCCCACACATGTGGTATCACCGTACTCAGGAGAAGCAGCTAAATGTATTTTGGGGTGCAATTCCGCATATAACCATGGCATGTGTGAGCAATATATCATTTAGTGACAACTTTTTCTAAAATATATTATTTTTTTTTTTTGTCATTATTCAAATCACTTGGGACAAAAAAATAAAATATTCAATGGGCTCAACATGCCTCTCAGCTTTTCCTTGGGGTGTCTACTTTCCAAAATGGGGTCATTTGGGGGGGGGGTGTTGTACTGCCCTGCCATTTTAGCACCTCAAGAAATGAGATAGGCAGTCATAAACTAAAAGCTGTGTAAATTCCAGAAAAAGTAGCCTAGTTCGTAGACGCTATAACTTTTGCGCAAACCAATAAATATACGCTAATTGACATTTTTTTTACCAAAGACATGTGGCTGAATACATTTGGGCCTAAATGTATGACTAAAATTGAGTTTATTGGATTTTTTTATAACAAAAAGTAGAAAATATCTTTTTTTTTCAAAATTTTCAGTCTTTTTCCATTTATATCGCAAAAAATAAATACCGCAGAGGTGATCAAATACCATCAAAAGAAAGCACTATTTGTGGGAAAAAAAGGATGCAAATTTCGTTCGGGCACAACATTGCATGACCTCGCAATTAGCAGTTAAAGCGAAGCAGTGCCAAATTGTAAAAGTGCTCTGGTCAGAAAGGGGGTAAAACCTTCTGGGGCTGAAGTGGTTGAAACCTAACGACACCTGTAAAATAATCCCAAGGAACCCCAAAATAAAATGCTTTTGGCATCTAAATTTCAGTTTCAGGCACCTGATGCATTGGAGTAATACAAGCGAGCCTCACATTTTAATGCACGGCTCACTTTAATTGGTAAAACATTTTAGGTCATGCTTTCTTTCAATATTTATGTGAACATACTTAATTGCATCACACATGTCCAGTCCCATCTTGACACAGTTCCTGGCATTGTTGGGTAAAGACACTGGCAGACCAGATACGCAGTAGTAACAGTCTCCTAAAATCTTGATCCTCATACATTCATTTTCCTGTAAAGAAAGGACATAAAAAAGTTATGAGGTTTCCAATGTTGAAATATATAAAGTAGCATTTCATATAGAAACCTAAGCTGTAAATGTTTAAGCAGAACCCCTACATTTCTGTCATTGCTTACAGGATGTACTATTTTTTGTGCACAATAGAAGTGAACTTTTCATGTGAATGTTTTTAACATTTTTTAAATAGAGACAGTTTTAAATTGAAAGCTCTATGAGATATGTTTTTATTCTCTTCTAAGCTGCTAAAACCTGCAAACCCATTGCACTAACTGGTTCCCATCCCCTGCTGTTTAACCCCTTAACTTGTTTTATATATGAGGCATATCCTGGCAGGTAAGATCCCTTTCACGATCGCTCCTGAGGAATGAGAAGCTTCCTCTGCTTCTGAAACTGTAAACAGAAGCAGAGGAAGTGATGTCATCTGGCTCATGAAGCCTTTTCGTTCCGGAGCCTGAGGAGAGAAGACATTACTGTGAGTTGCACCAACAGCACACTAATACCAGTACACGTAGGCACAAAAAACCACCCCCTGATCACCACCCCCTGTCACAGTGATACCAATAGCAGTTTTAATTTTTTTACTGATCACTGCATTGGTGTCATTTTGTGACTGTTATAAGTGTTAGGGCTGTTAGTGGTAGGCGCCTTTAGGTCTAGGGTACCCCCCTAACCCCCCTAATAAAGGTTTAACCCCTTGATCACCCCCCAGTTAACCCTTTCAACCCCTATCGCCAGTGTCACTAAGCAATCTTCTTTTTGATCGCCTTATTAGGTGACGCTAGTTAGCCTGTTAGTTATTTAGGTTCACCATCAGGTTTTTATAGCGTCAGGTACCCCTATATACTACCTAATAAAAGGTTTTGACCCCGATTGCCCCCTAGTTAACACTTTCACCCCGTCACCAGTGATCACTGTATAAGTGTCACAGGTGACGCTAGTTAGCCAGTTAGATATTTAGGTAGGAGCATGCCACTTTTTAGTCACTTGTTTGATCATCAGATTGGCGCATGTGGCACCGTGCAATCTAATCACCAGGGCTTACCCAGAAGCTTGTAGATTCCCGTCTTAGGCTGGGGGAGAGAGCCTGCTTGAAGTGTAATAACTTGCTCGCTGTGAAATGGAGGGATAAAAAGAATGTTTTTGTTCTGTCCTTCCTTCACGCAGACACGGTCCAAATTCCTACGGCGACTGGTGTTGTGGAGAAACCCCACATGAATATGATGAATATAACCAAAATATGAATATAACCAAAATATGGGAGGGGTGGACCTCAAAGACCAGTAGTTGGCGCTGTACCTAGTTGCCCGTAAGGCCAGAGGCTGGTACAAAAAAGTATCTGTATACTTATTTCAATTGACTTTGCTGAATGTGCTATACAGAGCTTCAGGACAGACTGGATCCTTCCTTAAATTCCAAGAAGAGATCATCAGAGCCCTTCTGTTTCCAGAAGGTGCTTCACCTCACCAACCCAATCCAAATGCAGTAAGCCGGCTGCTTTAGAGGCATTTTCCGTATGGCCTCCCGAGTACCCCTACCCAACGAGCCCCCCAAAGAAGATGTTGTGTCTGTAGCAAGCGCAGATATAGGCGTGACACCTGGTATTATTGTCCCTCCTGTCCTGACAATCCTGGTCTTTGCATTGGTGAATGTTTTGAACGCTACCATACACTAGTTGAGTTTTAGTGTAGGGTACAGCACTGCACAGAATTGGACACACTTTCACAGGGTTTCCCAAGATGCCATCGCATTTTGAGAGACCCGAAAAGTTACAGTTACAAATAAGAGTGTAAAAAAAAAACCACAAAAATATATAATTTAAAAAAAACAAAAATAGTTGTCATTTTATTGTTCTCTCTCTCTCTATTGTTCTGCTCTTTTTTATTGTATTCTATTCTGCAATGTTTTATTGTTATTATGCGCTGTAGGAGGTGATTTCACTACCACAGTAAATAAAAGAGCATATATGCCGAAGCATGGGGGGCAGCAACGGTAGAGGAGCGATTTGCTCCTAACTTTTGGGGCGGATGCCCCCATGCTTCGGCATATATATATTTTAGGCACAGATTGCGTTAAAAAAATGTTTTATTTTTTACTATTATTTTTTGTATTTGCTTTGCAGGTATGGTATGTCTTACTGTTATACTGTAATGTTACATTGTTTTATTGTTAACCAATATTTGCTTAGCAGGTACGCCATTCAGTTGCAGTGCGGATTTAGTTATCTTGACAGCAACAGCGTTTGCTCTCACAATACATAAAGCCGTGACTCCAGCGCCGTAGGAGGTGATTTCACCATCACAGTTAAAACAAAATGGTGCATGTATGCCCATCATTAGAAGTGGGTGGATGAAGGGAGGTATTCTAATGGTGGGCATACCCACCGACCAATCTCTTTTTTTCATTCAGCCCACAGGCTGCATGAAAAAAAAAAAAAAAGATTACAATATATGCTCAACAAGGACCAGCAACGTACTGGTATGTTGCTGGACTTTGAGTGGTTATACCAGAATGATGCCTGCAGGTTTAGGTATTATCTTGGTATCATTCTTTTCAGCCAGCGGTCGGCTTTCATGTAAAAGCAATCCTAGCAGCTAATTAGCCTCTAGACTGCTTTTACAAGCAGTGGGAGGGAACCCCCCCACATCTTCCATGGTATTCTCTGGCTCTCCTGTCCCAACAGGGAATCTGAGAATGCAGCCGGTGGTTCCGCCAGCTAACTATAGAGCTGATCAGCTCCAATCATCTCTATGGCCTAAGAAACCAGAAGCTACAAGCATTTCATGACTTAGATTTCGCCGGATATAAACAGCACCATTGGGAAATTGGGAAAGCATTTTATCATACCGATCTTGGTGTGGTCAGATGCTTTGAGGCAGAGGAGAGATCTAGGGTCTAATAGACCCCAATTTTTTTTTTTAAAAAAGAGTACCTGTCACTACCTATTGCTATCATAGGGGACATTCACATTCCATGAGATAACAATAAAAATGATTTAAAAAAAATTGCAATTGCACCATGCATGTGAGGTATCACTGCAAAAGTCAGATCGAGGGTAGTAATTTTAGCAGTAGACCTCCTCTGTAAATCTAAAGTGGTAACCTGTAAAGGCTTTGAAAAAATGTATGTAGTTTGTCGCCGCTGCACGTTTTTGCTCAATTTTAAAGCATGTCATGTTTGGTATCCATGTACTCGGCCTAAGATCATCTTTTTATTTCAGCAAACATTTGGGCAATATAGTGTGTTTTAGTGCATTAAAATAAAAGTGTGTCTTTTCCAAAAAAAATGTGTTTGAAAAATCGCAGTGCAAATACTGTGTGAACAAAAATGCAATACCCAGCATTTTAATCTGTAAGGCCTTTGCTTTAAAAAAATATATAATGTTTGGGAGTTCAAAGTAATTTTCTTGCAAAAAAAAAAATATTTTTTCATGTAAACAAAAGGGGGGTTATTTACTAAAGGTAAATCCACTTTGCACTGCAAGTGCACTTAAAAGTACACTTGGAAGTAAAGTCGCTGTAGATCCGAGGGGGACATGCAAGGAAAATAAAAAACAGCATTTTAGCTTGCACATGATTGGATGATAAAATCAGCAGAGCTTCCACTCATTTCAGATCTACCCCTTAGATTTAGAGTGACCGCACTTGAAAGTGCACTTGCAGTGCAAAGTGGATTTGCCTTTCGTAAATAACCTCCAAAGTGTCAGAAAGGGCTTTGTCTTCAAGTGGTTAGAAGAGTGGGTGATTTGTGACATGTGCATAAAATGCCAGGATAGTTCAAACCTCCCCCAAATAATCCCATTTTGGAAAGTAGACACCCCAAGCTATTTGTTGAGAGGCATGTTGAGTCCATGGAATATTTTATATTTTGACACAAGTTGCGGGAAAAAGACTTTTTTTTGCACAAAGTTGTCACTAAATGATATATTGCTCAAACATGCCATGGGCATGTGTGAAATTACACAGGACCCCAAAAACCAAGCACCGCCTTCAGGCTTTCTAAGGGTGTAAATTTTTGATTTCACTCCTCACTGCCTATCACAGTTTCGGAGGCCATGTAATGCCCAGATGGCACAAAATCCTCCTAAATGACCCCATTTTGAAAAGTAGACACCCCAAGCTATTTTCTTAGAGGTATGGTGAGTATTTTGCAGATCTCACTTTTTGTCACAAAGTTTTGAAAATTGGAAAAAGAAAAAAAAAACATTTTTCTTTTCTTTCTTTATTTTCAAAAACAAATGAGAGTTGCAAAATACTCACCATGCCTCTCAGCAAATAGCTTGGGGTGTCTACTTGGGGGGGGTTGTGCTATCTTGGCATTTTATGGCCTTCGGAACTGTGATAGGTAGTGAGGAGTGAAGTCAAAAATTTAGGCCCTTAGAAATCCTGAAGGCGGTGATTGGTTTTCGGCGCCCTGTACGCGGCTAGGCTCCCAAAAAGTCCCACATATGTGGTATCCCCATACTCTGGAGAAGCAGAATGTATTTTGGGGTGTAATTCCACATATGCCATGGCATTTTTGAGCAATATATCATTTAGTGACAACTTTGTGCTAAAAAAAAAAGTTTGTAATTTTCCCACAACTTTTGGCAAAATATAAAATATTCCATGGACTCAACATGCCTCTCAGCAAATAGCTTGGGGTTTCTACTTTCCAAAATGGGGTCATTTGGGGGGATTTTGTGCTATCTTGGCATTTTATGGCCTTCGAAACCGTGATAGGTAGTGAGGAGTGAAATCAAAAATGTATGCCCTTAGAAAGCCTGAAGGCGGTGATTGGTTTTCGGGGTCCCATACGCGGCTAGGCTCCAAAATAAGTCTCACACATGTGGTATCCCTGTACTCAGGAGAAGCAGCAGAATGTATTTTGGGGTGTAATTACACATATAACCATGGCATATGTGAGCAATATATCATTTAGTGACAACTTTTTTTTTGTCATTATTCAATCACTTGGGACAAAAAAAAATAAATATTCAATGGGCTCAACATGCCTCATCAATTTCCTTGCGGTGTCTACTTTCCAAAATGGGGTCATTTGGGGTGGTTTGTACTGCCATTTTAGCACCTCAAGAAATGAGATCATAAACTAAAAGCTGCGTAAATTCCAGAAATTGTACCCTAGTTTGTAGAAGCTATAACTTTTGCGCAAACCAATAAATACATGCTTATTGACATTTTTTTTTACCAAAGACATGTGGCTGAATACATTTTGGCCTAAATGTATGATTAAAATTGAGTTTATTGGATTTTACTTATAACAAAAAGTAGAAAATATCATTTTTTTCACAAATTTTCTGTCTTTTTCCGTTTATATCGCAAAAAATAAAAATCGCAGAGGCAACCAAATACCTTAAAAAGAAAGCTCTATTTGTGGGAAAAAAGGACGAAAATTTTGTTTGGGTACAACATTGCATGACCGCGCAGTTAAAGTTAAAGCAGCGCAGTGCCAAATTGTAAAAAGTCCTCTGGTCTTTAGGCAGCCAAATGGTCCAGGGCTGAAGTGGTTAATTAAAAAAAATAATAAACAAGTTTTCAATACAAAATGTTTTTGTTTGCACCTAATGGATGAACACAAATCTCACTATAAAACAAATAAATATTGGCCTCTAACAACATCATAAATCTTATTTTCATTGTTGTACAAATTCCAATTTTAGTACAGTCAAAAAGAACATGTATAACAATTATTTTGCTGCTATGGCTTTATGCTTTCAAATGATCCACAATTTGTATTAATACATCATTTTAACCTATTTACAGTAATCTTTAATTTCTTTTTGCCGTAAGTGTCAATAAACCTATTTTAAAGTATTTTATCAGTCCAGTTTTTTTATATTGTTCCTAGCCTGTTTAATGTGTGGGTGTTTTGTGTTATCTAGTCTAACTCAGCCAACATCTCAAATTAATTTATTTTCAGAATTATTTCCTGAAGTATTAAACTAAGAGAGAGTTGCAACCCTGAGTCCTATTTTATCCTGAATTAGCCTGGTAATATCCTGTCATGTTAAGTGTACTGTGGTTGTAAACATAATTGCAAGTGAATTTTATGGAAAGCAAATGGACCAAATACCACCCACAGGAGTGAAGACATACCACATTGATCCCTACTGGAGAGAAAAGTTGCATATGAACATTTTTTTAAACCACATTCAGAACATATACTTCAGCAACTCAAACACAGTAAAATGAAGTCTAAATGTAAAAAAACAAATTAATTTTTTTAGGCAAGAATTATTTCAATATTTTCAGAGAATGTTGGATTTAACAAATATCTCAGTTTATTAGCAAGTAAGAAAGAGCTATAGTTTAAAGCAGGATTAAAACCCCACTATAGATGTTTATTATATTGCAGATTGCTGATTCTTAGATGTGGTGGCTTAAAAAGCCTTAACTGATATTTGCCTTTAATTTGTTTGTCACGTCCATCTAAATCTGCTAGTGCATCTAATACTCTCCTCTCCCCAGATTGACTATGCGGCTGTCCAAGGGTTAAGTTGGCCATAGATGGGTTGAAAATCATCCAGCTCAGCAAGGGTATCTATGGCAATTACAAACTCTCTACATGTCACGCTTTTCTGGTTCTAGTACTATAAATATATACTTCTAGACTGTATGCCTTTTTCACTTTGTATATATATTATCATTATATTTTATGTTACATGACAAAGGGAATGTCCCAATAAAATAGCATTCCACCCCTATAGAAGCCTCACACTGCCTCTAAACATGCTTGAGGAATCACTTCTATAACATACTAATATGACAGTAATGATTTGCATGCTCAGTTGCCATTACCCTAACCTGGCTGCCACCTAAAGACATGAACTAGCAATTAGGTAACTGATACACATGTATATTTAAAGTGGACCTTGCATTTCTCACTCCAGTTTTCACCAGAGATGCCTAGATTAAATTGTCTAGGGCCTTCCTGCGAGATCTTGGGAATGCTGAGAAAACATTCATATCCACCAGCAGTGTTGAAAGTTTGGAACTTTTTGAGAGTTGTTTATTATGGATATGTGAACTATTACAACAGAATTATCTGTAATAAACACTGTTACATCAACTGAACTGGGACATTGAAGACATACACTTCCAGAAGACCACGGCTTTCAGTTAGTTTATAGAACTTAAAAAGTTTTCTAGACCTGAAGATTTCCAGCCCACAGCTTTGGGTCCTAACTATCCACAGATAAACATGCACTATCAAGCATTTGTTCTCAATTGCAAAGCAAAAATGTGACAGAAAAAATGGAGTACTGTCCGTGATACTTTTTTTATTTGCACTAACATATAATTTTTCATGGACAAGCTTTTGGGGTGTGTCCCCTTCTTCAAGGTCCAAGCAGTACTGATCAATTGATCATCAAGTACTGATTATGAAAAATTATACGTTAGTGCAAATAAAAAAAGTATCACGGACAGTACTCAATTTTCTCTGCCACAATTGCACTAATACGGCTACAATCACCCAAAGCAAAATATAAAAGAATTGTATATTTTCACAGCAGAGTACAGGAATACACCTATAGATGTCATATCATAACCAGCTCAGCTACTTACAAGCCAGCGGTTGGCACTATGACAATCAGCTAGCTGCAACCTGTGTTTACGGAAAGAAGATCTGATCATGATCAAGACCCAGAGAAGCATGACTAGTAATTCAGGTAAATTCTAAATTACAAGCTACGAGATTGTACCTGGTGCAAACTGAGGACAGTGGTGTGTGCAGAGGACAGCTAATGAAAATAAACTCATCGCTGCATTTAAAGTGAGTAGACAAGGACAACAGGCTACGTGAAGAAGATAGACTAGATCCACAAGTGGGCCCTCAGGCACCAGAAACAAAACCTGAAACACATCGAAATTAGGGTCTGTTGATGATGTCACCAGGTGAAAAGAGACTTTTTCCCTTTTTGTTGCTGTAGTACCAGCACTTGTATGCACACTGCACCTAACCAGTGATTCAGTGGCCATTACCCTGGTTAAGGCAGCAGTGCTCTTTTCTCCCCGATCCGCCCTAATCTAAACTGATATACTCTGTTTGCCTGGTTATTAATGTGAGACTACCAAGCCCAGTAGATCTGCCAGGGTAATACGGAGTTGCATTGGTGTCCACAGCACAAACACACATGTGTGTACATCAGCAGAGCAGTGGACGGTGTCAGTAGAGCAGAGATTGGTGTCAGTAGGGCAGGCACACCCAGCACACCCTGTGCGCACGCCTATGTGGAGTTGATACATCAGAATCTGCACAATAGGTAGAATCCTGTGAGTACTTGTACAGATATTGCAATTAGATACAATGTTTCAGGAATGTAAATAAGGAAATGCTACTTTTAGATGATTTAGCATGAGGAGCATGAGTTGTGAGCAGCAAGTGCTCACCGATTGCTCAATATTGTGTTTTGGTGGAGCTGTTGCCATAAATCTGTGTATAAAGAAATTATTTTCTTCCATTTCCGCTTTAGGCAGACTTTTTGTCTAAGAAAAGATTTCCCCTTTGGAGAGATTTCCTTCCATGTCCTGTTGTGCTTACAAAGCAGGAAGTAAAAGGAATCTCCCTAAAGGGACACAGGTAACAAAAAACCAAAAAACTTGATGTGAATTTCTATACAAAAGGAGAAAACAATGGTTTAGATATTCTTTCATGTTTAGGCTTCCCTTATAAAGGCTGTGGCTGTTGCCATTTAGTTATTCTTGTTAGATGTTGAATATACAGTTAATTCAGCAAGCATGCCTGCTGTGTACTGGCTGTCTGCTGATGCAAACACAGTAAAGACTACTGTAACACTGTTTTCCTAAGGAGCTGCCAGATTGTTGAGTCCTCCTGCAGTTCACAGTGCTAACCTACCCTAACTGGAGCTGACAACTCAGTGACAACCAGAAAATAAATAAAATTTCCCACTATGGGGAAACACTCACAAAGTGTTTTGGGCAGAGCATTACTAGTATGAGTTTTGAAGATAGCAAGCAAGTTTAATACAAATTAGGGTGGCCAAAAGGCCTCTAGCCACTGGGTAGGTATCCTCTTGACAACAATTAACCTCTTGTGCATTGGCCCAATAGGCTGGTTGAAAGCAGATGCAACACAGGCAGCTCCTTGGATAGGTCTGTACAGCTCTCTCCACCAACAGGCTAATTTGTCCTTAGAAGACGCCATGCCGCAGGCAGACTGAAAATGCTCTGGGCTCCCCCTTTTAAGCATATAACTGTAGCTGGTGTTAACACGATCCTCTGGCTCTGCACTGCAGCTCCATCTTCTCCTTTGCCACAGTCACTCTGTATCCTGGCAGCCTGTCCCCAGCTCTGGGTCTATGCAGCTCTCTCCTTTAGCATGCAACTCACTGTTGCTCTACAGCCTGGTTCCAGCTCTTGCTCTATCAATGCAGATCATAGGGTCTGTAGGCCACAATCTCTGGGGGGCCTCTGGTTACTCTTCTCTACCAGCAGACTCACACTAACCTCCCTCTCCCCCAACAGGCACCCTGCCTTCTGGCACTAGTCCCCCCGAAAATACTCTCCTCTTCTCGCAGAGCTGCTCGCTTCTTCTCCAAGTGGGTTCCTGGTACTTTTCTCTTGACCAGAGATCCCATCAAACATCTCCCGAGCCTCTCCATCCCCTGGGCTTTTTCGCCTTCCCTGCACTTTCTCATTCCTATACCTGATCATGGCTCTCCTCCCTGAAGTCATGGGCAGGGCTAAAGTCCAGCTGTAGATGCAGCTAATCCAAAGGTTAATTTCTTTTTTTCTTCAATCCCCTCCTGCCACACTGTTAAATCCAGCAGGGGAGAGAAGAGGGGTGAGCTACAGTATGGCTGCAAAAATGACCAGGCTGTGCCCAGGCAGCTAAAGGGGGCTGTCAGTTAGGGCTACACTACATTAAAACATTATATGCTTATCATTTGCTTATTATGCCATTTTAACATATACTATAATTTATATCCCTTATTTAAGGACAAAGAAATGCAATTTAACCCAGAGTTGAAAGACATATGAACAATCAGTAACACAATATGCTCAGAATTAAATTATAATGCAGTGCCCCACCTTTGCTATTTGGTCAAACTTTCCAAACAACTCATTCAACATAACTACAAGTTCTTTGGGTGAGCAGTCACTAGCAAGTCGAGTGAATCCCACAATATCTGCATAAAGGATGCTGGACAAAGATAAAAGAAAACAATATTAGTGGACATATAGACAAAAGGCATCAAAGGATTAATTCGCTATACTATTGTTCCTTAACCTGTTCAGCTGCTTTACCTAACATCATATGCAAATAATAATACATTTTTGTAGCTGTAGAGCAGGCTGATGTAGTTACTCATCAAGTCTTGCCTGTCATTTTGACAGCAGGTAAAAGGTGGAAATAGTGGCAGGGGTAGTGGCAGCAAGTAGGGGGGAATTGGGGGAGAGATAGGGCATGCTATATACTGAATTTCCTGTGTACTTCACTGAAGTACTTTTTTTTTACAAGACTGATTAAAATGTTTGTTGGTTAAAAACACAAACAGATTTGGGCAGGCATGCCTTTTTATGCCTTGTGCATATCTTCAAGGAACAGTAGTGATTGTCCAGGAAAATCCATTCCTACTAATGATTTTACGCCCAAAGCCAGTCAGCAGAGTAAGGTCTACATGGGTCTGGGGTGGGCCACATAAAATCTGACCATTAATGACTGGATTAGGTAATTATCTTAAAGCTGAAGTTTAGTAAAAAAATATCAAACAAAATTGCACTTATAGCTGCAGTCACACCACCTACTTGTGATGAAGTCTCTAACTCATGTCAGATGTGGTGGAAGTGGGCCACGGTTGAATCTTTTTCACTGCAGCTCACAGAAGACTCTAAACCTAATAACTCCAACAGCGCCAGAATGTAGGCAAGAGGAAGAGGACCTGTCATAACTGTACAGAAGATTTTTACACCTGCCAGACAGACCTCAGACATTACAGGTAAGTGATGTGAGTGAAGCTATCGGAGCAAAATTGTTTTTTTGACAACATTTCAACTTTAAATCTATGGGTAACCCATATGTGATAAAACCTATAAAAGCTGATTTCCTTCATTTACCTTACATTCTGGTGCCGCTTCACGTATAGACTGTGGAAGTTTTTGTCTGCTTGGCGAATGTCATTTGTTTCCTTTAGTCGATCCTGAATGGCCAACTTCATTTCCATAGAGATATAGACTGGGAGTACAGACAACAGCAGGCTCTCCTAAGAAGGGTGTCGGGTATGGGAATTACAATGGGTAATGCTTTTTTTACAGTATGCATTACTGAGAAATAGTTGTAGGAGTGAAAAGTTGAAAGGAAGAAGAGATGAGAAACAGAAGAATGAAAAAGAACGAAAAAAGGAATTAAGAAACAAGAGTAGAGGAAGCAAACATGCTTTTGACAATGCAGAATAAAGGCTTTGATAAGAAATAACTTTTTGGTTTCCAAACCTTTTTTTACAAAAGTATTTAGGTAAACAGTTTCATGTTACTGATAGGCAGATAATTGATTCGTTTTAAACATGTATTCAAGTTAGGTTGAATTCATGGCTTGACTTAAGCTTCCTGTGCACATCTAACTAACTTTATGTTAGCAATTTTATCATTTAGATGTATGACGATGTCTGAATGTGGTTTTATAGTAGATTACAAACCTAAGACCTAACTTGAAAATGTTTTGAAAATAAATTATTTCAGATTTGGACTCTTCACCCCATTTTGTTACAACATAAAAAAAAAACGTAAACATAATTCAAATAAATGAAAAAAGGTATGGTACCTGTAAAAATACCTTTCCTCTATTGAAAATTATAGATACATTCAGATTTATGGTAGCATAAACAGAACAAAAATTTATTAGGCTGGGTTCACACCTATGCAAATTGGATACGGGTTTACCTGCATCTAATTTGCATAGCAGGAGAATGTGACCGGCTCTCTATGGAGCCGGTTCACATATGTCCGGAGCGGCTGCAGAGCGCACTGCACAGAAATGCTGTGCATCTTTAGCTCCATTTCAGGGCCGAATTCAGGCAAGATTTGGCCCTGATTCATCCCTGAAACGGAGAATTGGGACACACAGCGTTCATGTGCGATCCGCAGCCAGTTCCAGTGTGAGCCGAGCCTTATTGGGGAAAGCTATCTCTAAAACAAATTTTATCTTAGTCAAAATATGGTGAAAATAGGTAGGAGTATTTACTAAAGTAAAAGTTTAAAAATAATTGAAACAATTATGTTATATTTGTCATCAAACCATTAATTTCAACAAAAATATAAAGTCTTTATATTTTTATATAAATATAAAAATATAAAGTCTGTATAAAAAAATTCAAGGCCAGAGACAGATCCACAGATGAAACAATCCTGAAAGATATCCCAAAGTGCAGAAAACAATGGACCGCTGAGTGAATAAATTCCACCACCAATGTATGGGTTGCTTCGCTCACCTCAAAAATAGAACCCTGTTGACACAGAAGGTCATACTGCCACTTTTTCCCACTATCCCGAGGAATTGGGTGTATACAGATGGTAATTGTCACAGCTGATAGGAAATTTACCAACATCCAATAGACATTTATAAAACATAAGAAAGAGAGGAACTTAAGTGCTCCCTGTATAATTAAATATCCAAACTGAGGTTCCAATCAAACCCAGAAGCAAGCTGTCACTTCCACAAAATTAGCGCCCATCCAGCCAAGGCATTCCCCAGAGCCACACGTAACAAAGGTGTGGGGATGCTTGTGACATCATTGACCTAATATGGCCACATGGCCATATTTGGTAGATAGAAAGCTTAGATAAGGCATTAGATTGTAAGTAACTATGTGGATGTCAGCTAGTACTAATATTTGTTTGCAACCTTAGGCCCGTATTCACATGGTCTACAGCTTGTATAAGAACAATGAGGTTGATTTACTAAAAATGGAGAGTGCAAAATCTGGTGCAGCTCTGCATAGAAACCAGTCAGCTTCCAAGTTTTTTTTTTTTGTCAAAGCTTAATTGAACAAGCTGAAGTTAGAAGCTGATTGCCTACCATGCACAGCTGCACTAGATTTTGCCCTCTCTAGTTTTAGCTCAGTGTGTAGAAGAAAATTTTGTTTAAAGCACAGTTCCACCCAAAAGTGGAACTTCCACTCGTTGTACTCCTCCCCCCCTCCGGTGCCACATTTAGCACTTTTCGGGGGGAGGGGGGACAGGATACCTGTCTAATACAGGTATCCTGTTCCCACTTTCGGGAGCCTCAGCCGTGGGTTATTGACGTCCTCGCCTGGGCTCCCTCCTCCTACTTCGGCCACAGGGCCGGTAGGAGAGAGGAGCGAAGCATCGTGCATGCGCAGTAGGGTTCCCGGCGTGAAGCCGTAAGGCTTCACTGCCGGGTTCCCTTACTCGCAATGGAGGTGGCATGCACCCGACAGCTGATGGAAACATCAGCTGCGGTGCCGACATCGCTGGACTCCAGGACAGGTAAGTGTCCGATTATTAAAAGTCAGCAGCTGCAGTATGTGCAGCTGCTGGCTTTTAATGTTTGCAGCTGTGGGTGGACCTCAGCTTTAAGTTTAAGCCTTAAGCAAGCTTTAAGTGCTGTATGTCACTTTAACCGCTTGCCGACCAGCCGCCGTCATTATACTGTGGCAGGTCGGCACATTTCCGTGAGCCGTCGTAGCTATATGTCGGCTCCCTTAAGCGGCATAGCACGGGGGGAACGCGTTGCGATGACCGCCGGCCACGAGCGATCACGGGCACGAGAGGCAGAACAGGGACGTGTGTGTGTAAACGCACAAATCCCTGTTCTGTTCTATGAGGAGAGACAGATCTGAGTTCCTAATAGCTAGGAACCACAATCTGTCATCTCCTATAGTCAGTCCCCTCCCCCTACAATTAGAACACACAGTCAGGGAACACAGTTAACCTCTTGATCGCCCCCTAGTGTTAACCCCTTCCCTGCCAGTGACATTTATACAGTAATCAGTGCATTTTTATAGCACTGATCACTGTATAATTGTCAATCGTCCCAAAAATGTGTCAAAAGTGTCCAATGTGCCCACCATAATGTCGCAGTCACAATGAAAATCTCAGATTGCTGCCATTACTAGTAAAAAGAAAATAATAATAAAAATGCCATAAATCTATCCCCTATTTTGTAGATGCTATAACTTTTGCGCAAACCAATCAATATACGCTTATTGCGATTTTCATTACCAAAAATATGTAGAAGAATACATATCGGCCTAAACTGAGAAAAAAATGTGTTTTTTTTTTTTTTTAAATTGGGGATATTTATTATAGCAAAAAGTACAAAATATTTGTTTTTTTCAAAATTGTTATTTGTTTAATAACAAAATGTTATACTTACCTACTCTGTGCAATAGCTTTGCATAGCGAAGCCCCAATGCTCCTCCTTTGGGGCCCCTGCCCACCAGCGATCCTGGCTTCTCCCCTCTTCTGAGCGATCCCACAGCAAGCCGCTTGCTATGGGGACACTCATGCAGGCTCGCTCCTGAACCACTCTCTGTGAGTCCACTGACATACACAGCGTGACTAGGCCCTACCATGGCCCTACTGAAATTCTTTTAGGTGGAGGGAAGTAAAAAAAAAAAAAAAAAAATACAGTTATAAGTGTGCACACCCTTAAATTAATACTTTGTTGAAGCACCTTATGATTTTATTACAGCACTCAGTCTTTTTGGGTATGAATCTATCAGCATGGCACATCTTGACTTGGCAATATTTGCCAACTCTTCTTTGCAAAAACACTCCAAATCTGTCAGATTGCGATTGTGCATCTCCTGTGCACAGTCCTCTTCAGATCACCCCACAGATTTTCAATTGGATTCAGGTCTGGGCTCTGGCTGGGTCATTCCAAAACTTGAATCTTCTTCCGTTGAAGCCATTACTTTGTTGATTTGGATGTATGCTTTGGGTTGTCATGCTGGAAGATGAAGTTCCTCTTCATGTTCAGCTTTCTAGTAGAAGCTTGAGGGTTTAGTGCCAATATTGACTGGTATTTTTAACTGTTCGCAATTTCCTCTACCTTGACTAAGGCCCTTGTTCCAGCTGAAGAAAAACAGACCCAAAGCACGATGCTGCCACCACCATGCTTCACTGTGAGTATGGTGTTCTTTTGGTGTTGTGCAGTGTTGTTTTTGTGCCAAACATATCTTTTAGAATTATGGTCAAAAAGTTCAACCTTGGTTTCATCAGACCATAACACTTTTTCCCACATGCTTTTTAGGAGACTTCAGGTGTGTTTTTGCTAAATTTAGCCGGGCTTGGATGTTTTTCTTCGTAAGAAAAGACTTCCGTCTTGCCGCTCTACCCCATAGCCCAGACATATGAAGAATATGGAAGATTGTTGTCACATGTACCACACAGCCAGTACTTGCCAGATGTTGCTGCAGCTCCTTTAATGTTACTGTAGGCCTCTTGGCAGCCTCTCTGACCAGTTTTCTTCTAATTTTTTCAAGGGGACGTGCAGTTCTTGGTAATGTCACTGGTGTGCCATATTTTCTCCACTTGATGGTGGCTGTCTTCACTGTGTTCCATGGTATATCTAAAGCCTTGGAGATTCTTTTGTACCCTTCGCCTGACTGATATCTTTTAACAATGAGTTAACAATGCTTTGGAAGCTCTCTGCGGGCCATGGCTTTTGCTGAAGGATGCGACTAAGAAAATGTCAGGAAAGACCTACTAGAACAGCTGAACTTTATTTGGGGTTAATCAGAGGCACTTTAAATGATGGCAGGTGTGTACTGACTCCTATTTAACATGAGTTTGAATGTGATTGCTTTTTTCTGAACACGGCTAAATCCCCAGTTATAAGAAGGTGTGCACACTTATGCAACCACATTATTTAAATTTCTCATTTTTACTTCTCTCTCTAAAAGATTTCAGTTTGTTTTTCAATTGAGTTGTACAGTTTATAGGTCACATTAAGCCTGGGTACACACTATAGCGATGCAGGAACCAGCGCGATTACAGTGCCGGTTCCCGCATCACATCTCTCTGGCAGGCAGTTCACACTGCCCTCTGCGAACTGCTGCAGGTGCCATACAATGTTAATGACACCCCCAGATCGGTACACAGATTGCAGTGCGAACTGTGAACCAGACAGGAATCAGATTGCGTGGGTGTGAACACCCATGCGTTGCAATTCCAGTGCAGGGGGGGGGGGGGGGGGGGGAAGTCCCTGCACCTTTTTTGTGAAAATCCAATGCGAGTTCAGCCATACAAAGTGTATGGCTGAATTTACATTGCACAGACATCGCATGTGATCGGCACAGCAATGCGGGTGTGAATCACATGCGATGTCTGTGTTCACTATAGTGTGAACCCAGGCTAAAGGTGGAAAAAGTTTTGAAATTATTTATCTTTGTCTCATTTTTTTTACATCACAGAAACCTGAAATTTTAACAGGGGTGTGTAGACTTTTTTTATCCACTGTAAATATACATATGGGACATATGCAATCTCACATTTCTGTTGCAAAAAAAAGAAAAAAAAATATCTTACCTGTTGCCTCTTTTGCATTTCAAGTTTCATCTTTGCTCTAATACGTTTCACAGTATAGCTGTACAGGTCTCTCGAAGCATCGAGCATGTGGTACTTGTGGAATGCCCCCATCAGATTCCCACATATGAAAATAATGGCATTTGCAATAAGCTGAAAAACACATTGATACAATACACAGAGATAAGTGAACACTCTACAACTCCATCCACACTAAACAGGGTTGATAAACCTAAACAGGATTGTACAATCAGACTGCATGTAGAGACAGCTTTAAGGCAGCAAATCTCAAAAAGAAAAAGCTTCATAACTGAGGCCAGAAAACTAAAGAGCTCTATAATGATTTTGCTAAGGGACCCTATAACATATCATGATGCCCCTGGGCACAAGTGTGCAAATTAATAAAAGCAGGAACAAGGAAAAGTGGACAAAAAAGCAGACCCAGTGACTTTAGCTACTAAAAGGAGTGCTTTGTTTTTTGTTTTCAGAAAGAAAATTGATTTTTTTGTAGTTGCCTGTAAAATCTTTTTATTTGGAGGACATCGCGGGACACAGTGCCACCATATTATTCCTTACACACAGGGTTATGTGCCACCTGCAGGTAATTGGACACTGGCAAAAAAGACAGGAAGTCCTCTCCTATATAACCTCTCCTATACAGGAAGCACTGTTTTGTAGCAAGCAATGAACCACCACACAGGGAGGGATCTCCGTGTCCTGTGATGTACTCCAAGAAATGGTTTTTACAGATAAGGACAAAAAAACAGTTTTCTTTAGTTACATCTCAGGATCAAAGAGTCACCATATTATTTCTTACTTATAAGATGTCCAAAAACAATGTTCATGGGGGGAAGGAATCACAGCCACCATTGACAGGCCAAAAAGAATCTTTGATGCGGCCTGCATATATACAAACAAAATCAGTCTTCTCAGCAGCTCTTACCTCCATTTGATTAGATCCTTTAAAGGTCTGAAATCAGGCAGGCAGCTTGTGGTCTTACAATAAAACCTCCAGGTATTCCAAAACGGGCACCCCCTGGATCATCAAATGGCCTAGAATCGGGGCTAGGACTTTCGTTAACACTTGCAGAGTCATGGACAGACTGAAAGATGCTAACATGAGCTGAAAATGTAGATTTTCTATTGGAAATCTGCAAAAACATCTGATGAGGTAGAAGGATTGGGACATGTAGGAAGGCACCCTTTATTTCTACTGACACCAGGATATCCCCTGCCTGGAGCAAAGCCATGACAGTGCGCATGACTCCATTCAAAACCTCCTCACCTTGGGAAATTTGTTGAGACTCTTAAGGTCCACAATTAGCCAAACATCTCCATTTGCTTTTGGGACCATACCAGAACAAAAACAGAGAAACTTTTCCTCTTCTGGAACTGGTACGTTCCATAAGGTTTATGTACTTCCTAAGCAGGCAGGTGATCAAGGCAAGAGCTTGCAATAGTGAGAACTGTATTTGTGGATTCAAGGAACATTTGAAAGCATGAAATGCTGAGGAGGACATTTTCGTAATTCCAGCTTATAGTGATAAGTAATTGCACATCAAAACCATTTGTCCACAATCTCCTCCTGTCACACTTCTACAAATATCTGAGCAGGTGTGGGTGCCCATTCATTGAGAGGGAGACTAGGAAACCAATTTTGCTGGTTTGGAGGACTAAGTTCTCTTACAGAACTGGGAGGCTTTGCTCTGGTGGACAAGGCCTGTGAGTGATGAAAGAAATTCCTTTGATGAGCCTGCTCTAGAAAAAAGAACCCTCACACTCCTTGTGGCCTATGCTCTTACCCTTCTTCTTGAGAGGCAAAAGAGAACTCTTGCCTTTCAAAACTCTGGATGTACTTATTCAACTGAGATCTAAACAGGCATTCCCATAAAAAGGTAAATGCGTCAAAAGCTTTTTTAAAATGTAACCTGCATTTCAGCCAAAGTATCCACAGCTTGTTAATGGGCAAAAGTCCTAAGCGTGAAATCTGTTTACTGGAATCCTTCAGGGCACCCACAGCAAAACAGAAGGCCTGAGGTGAATTTGCCAAGTCTTCCCTTAGGCCATCCTCACTGGCTGCGGAATCCAGGTTCCTAGACAGATGCTTCATGTTGCCCTTGAGCTCTTGATAGACACCTATCACCGCTATTGTTGGCTGCATGGCAGCCCCAAACCAAAGAAAAAAAAGAAGCTTTCGATAATGTTTCCAACCTCTTAATTGCTGTCATGTCAAACTTTTGTTAAGATAAGAAACAGCCACACCAAGGAGAGCATACTCCATCTCTTAACAAACTTTTCCTCCATAGGATACAGCAGAGCAAACCTTTTACGAGGAACACCACCTTGTCTGGGAGAGCCCATTGTGCAAACATTACCTCCTCCAAAATGAGCGTGTAAGGAAAACCGTTGGGATCTTTGCGTAGGCTGCTAAGAACCCAGGGGTGGATCTTCAGAGAATCAGACTCAGGAAGTGGAAATGCAATCTGTGTGGACCATCTCAAACAGTAAGTTCACCAAAGATTCTTGGCCTCAAGAACACTCTGAACCTATGACACCCTGGTTGAGAAAACCTCTGATGAAGATTCTACTGTCTTTTCTACTTTTCTAAACACAACGCATCAGCGCCTTGAGGCGATTCAGTTCGCATTTGCAGCGCTTTACAAATCATTCATTCACTGTGGCCCAAGGAGGCCCCCTCCAAGAGAGGGCACCCAAACACACACCAAGCAGCTGGGGTGCTGTCGTTGAGGCAGGCAGGGGCCACTGCACAATCTGCATCTTCCTTATCTTCCACCCATCTCTCTATAAAAAGCAGAGGGGATAGCTGATGTGCCTTTAGTAGCCACAAGACCAGATATGCATAGGGGTGCCAATCTATGCTATGCCCCAAGATCTTTCAAGGAAACTGCATCAGCATTTCTAGTGTCCGGTGTCTAGTGTCTTCAACCTGCTGGAGACAATTGTACGCCCTCAGCAGCTGTGCTCCTACCTCTCTCCTTTTCAAAGCCTGTTCAAAAATTAACAGGATCTGTGGCAGGAAAAAAGCAGCTCCAATACAGCTGAGAAGACGTTTGTGCTAAGAGAACAAGTGTACAGGTTACCCTTTGACAGATTTGCACCTTCTGTCAGAGCCCCTTCACTAACAGAAGTACTTACACAAACCCCATAATGCTGCAAGCCTGCTGTTTGTCTTCACACAGCCTCTTAGTGACCATAGTGCCTCCCAGCTGTTGCTGCTCTGTCCAAGCCATAATAGACCAGTCCCTCCATGCTGAATGATATCTGCCGGCTGAACTCCATATGCATGCACCCATTTGCATGCCCACACACAACTGCATGACCACATGCACTACCACTGCGCGTGAGTGCAAGTTTCTAATAATTGCAGGAGTTCTACCTAATGAAGACAGGAAGAAGCAAGATGAATCTAAAACAATCTTATGAAGGCTGGAACAGGGCTTCAGTGTCCACAGCAAAGCAGCAGATTGGGACAGGTTACTGTGTATAAACAGAAGAAACATTTCACTGTCCTCCAATGGGGAGCCAGAGAAGAGGCACCCATATATATAAAAAATAAGGGTAGAAATTGAAAGAGAGCAAATTGGCTATAGGCACTCACCAATCTTGCCGCAGGGAGTCCCTTACATTCCCAGAGTCCAGACATCCATTTAAGCAAAATAGCTATATGAACAGATCGGGATAACACCAATCTCTTGATCCCAACTGGAACCATCTGAGAGCATCTGGTAGCGCTTGTACAGAGCTGCACATTGGTGACCATCACTTCCTGCATAGAAGGGGTTTATAGGGGAGGACTTCCTGTCTTTCTTTGCTAGTGTCCAACCACCTGTAGGTGGCGCTTAACCCTATGAGTAAGGAATAATATGGTGGCTCTGTGTCCCATGGTGTACGATAAACAAAGTAAAATAAATCTGACTAGTTGTTTTAGGCAATAGTTTTACTACTATTCCAGTTTTCTTTGCTCCCGTTTACATACATCAGCCCAAATATTTTATCTCAGCATCAGCAAAAAGGCAGCAATATTTTAAACAGATACCTCTAGCCAGTAGATTAGTATTTCTATACTAGCACAGACATTTTTTGTTATTCAACAAAAAACAAAAATACTAAAAAGGTTAAGTTCACATGAGTGTTGAGACAAACACCTTTGAAAAGCCTGTTTTGAGGTGAAAGGGTAGAAAGGAAAGAAAGAGTCTTGCCATTCGCAAACGTATGCCAAACACTTTGAGAGTTTAGAACTTGACTTGACATTGACTCAAATGGAGGCATTTGGAAAGTCTTGCAAGTTGCAAAGCATGCCAAAGTTGCAGTCAAGTTCAAAATCATTGCACAGTGATGCAAAAGTGAGAAGTGTACTAGACCACCTTGTAAAGTGTTTGGAAAGCTTTAAAAATGTTAACCAAATGCCTGTTCTTTATGCCTGTGTGAACGAGGCCAAAAAACTGTATGATCAACATGTCTGTATGATCAACATGTAAACTAATTATATTATATAAAACAAGAATCATATATTTGAGTATATGGTATCTATTAAGTCAAAGATTTTAGGACCAACTGTATATTGTTCATATATAAAAACCTCTAATCCAGGCTGGTTATTTCATATGATCTCAAATACTTATAAGTTAATATTTATCCTCATTCCAGTTTTGAAAGCCAAGTCTTGAATGCCACCCATCCATCTTGCCCACCTCAAAATCAGTCAGTGGGCCAACCACCTTATTGAGTGAGTGAGTGAGTTGTGGGAATGAGCTCAGAGTATGATTATGGCAGCTTAATCCAAGATCTGCATGACTGAGTGCCCTGGATTACAGGGCACTTATAAAAAAGACTCCTATAGGCATATGCAGGCACATACTGAATATATGGCTGGTGTACAGTTCAGTAAAACATTATTAATATACAGGATTTATATAGCGCCAACAGTTTGTGCAGCGCTATACAAAATGAAGGCAGACATTACAGTTACAATAAAATTTGTTATTGTAATCTAAGAGGCAAGCTTAAGAAAGTTTAAGAATATTGATCTAATAATAGGTATACTTTGAAACGAAAAAAAAAAGCTTGTGAAATACTGAACGTATTTCAGTTCTTCTTTTGATATTTTCTCCTAGTTAATACAATAGTTCACTGATTATTGATTTTTGTGTTTGTTATTCTATGGTTAATTTGGATCACATTTAAAGAAAACAACCATGAATCATTTAAGGCTGTAGCTCAGCAAAAATCAGCTTGTCGTTTAAAATTAGAAACTTTAAATCTGTCCCAACCCGTTTCAGAAATCTGAATTTCAAATGACTCATGAATAATGTCCCATCAGCTCCTTTCCTAAAGGGATATAATTTACAAAGAGAGCAGTTCTAAAACATGACACTTAATTCCGAATGTACTGTAAGCCTGAAATTAAATTCATTCATACTGTATTCCACACATGAAGAGTGCAGACTCAGCAAATTAATACTGAATTATGAATAATATTAGAACATTGCTTGTGTACCCTATTCCTACCCACATTTTAAAAATACATTTGATAAAACAAGATATATATATCTAGATATAAATATATATATATATATATATATATATATATATATATATATATATATATATATATATATATATATATATATATATATATATATATATATATAGACATAGATATAGATATAGATAGATAGATATATCTATCTATATCTATAGATATAGATAGATAGATATACACACACAAAAACACACAATCTAAAAAATAAAATTGAACTGACTACTAGCTGGATTCTTAAAATCCACATTACGTTTAGCACTTTTTATAAGCAGGTACCATTACTTCACAGGGATAGAACATTTCCCATTGCCTTTCACTGCACAATTTTCAATTGAACAAAAAAACTATCATGAAATTCCCCCGAATTAACTCAGCTGTTGAGATATGTTCAAGTTTAAATAAAATCAATAGTCCTTTTTATTCTGATGTATAATTAAGGGTTTTAATCAATGGACTTTGATTGGCTAATACAGTGTGCTTTTATCATCAACTTGAGATGCTATGGAAATCCTAAAGAATTCACTGCAGGTGCAACTGACCAGTGTTTAACTTGCTGCAGCTACTTTTGCATTCTCATAGACTTGCATAAGGCCGGGTTCACACTGTTCACAATTGTGCAGTGAAAGGCATTGTAATCGTACGACTGTGGATCCGACTTTGCCCTGCGACTTGAAGTCCGACATCCATCCGACTTCAATGAACAGGGATCCGACTTTGATCCCTGACAATACCAGGCGCTGTGTCTGCTATGAATCTTTAGGGGGAACTCCACGCCAAATGTAAAAAAAAAAAAACGTCATGGGTTCCCTCTCCAAGACCATACCAGACCCTTCGGTCTGGCACGGATTTTAAGGGGAACCCGCACTCCGAAAAACAGCATAGGGTCCCCCCAAAATCCACACCACACCCTTATCTGAGCACACATCCTGGCAGGTCAGGAAAGGGGGTGGGGATGAGCGAGCGCCTCCCCCTCCTGAACTGTACTAGGCTGCATGCCCTCAACATGGGAGGGAGTGGGTGCTTTTGGGTAGTGGGGGCCCTGCGCCCCCCACCCCCAAAGCACCTTGTCCCTATGTTGATGAGGACAAGGGCCTCTTCCCGACAACCCTGGCCATTGGTTGTCGGGGTCTGTGGGTGGGGGGCTTATCGGAATCTGGAAGCCCCCTTTAACAAGGGGGCCCCAGATCCCGGCCCCCCCACCCTATATGAATGAGTATGGGGTACATTGTACCCCTACCCATTCACCTAAAAAAAAAAATTGTAAAAAATTAAATGCAGTACACAGGTTTTCAACCCCGCCCCATGCCAATATAAGTAGTGGCACACGGCGTACCCAGCATTAGAGCGGGAGAGAGCGTCTAGTCAACATCGGAAGAAGAACAGAGGGAGAAGACTCGGCAAAAGAGCAAGAAGACAGCGGAGAATACCCGGCAGAGGCAGAAGACAGCGAACAGAGGGAGAAGACTCAGAGAGGGCTATAAGACATCAGCAGAGAAGAACCAGCAGAAGACATGAGCGGAGGAGGCAGAAGAGCCAGAGAGGGGAGAAGAAATCGGAAGAGACCCTGGAGCTGCCTTATTAAATTCTTTAAAAAACCTGTGTACTGCATTTTATTTTTGACACTTTTTTTTTAGGTGAATGGGTAGGGGTATAATGTACTCCATAATTATTCACATAGGGTGGGGGGGCAGGAATCTGGGGGCCCCCTTGTTAAAGGGGGCTTCCAGATTCCGATAAGCCCCCCACCCCCAGACCCCGACAACCAATGGCCAGTGTTATCGGGAAGAGGCCCTTGTCCTCATCAGCATGGGGACAAGGTGCTTTGAGGGTGGGGTGGTGCACCCCCCCATGTTGAGGGCATGCAGCCTAGTACAGTTCAGGAGGGGGGGGGGTGCTCGCTGCTCCCCACCCCCTTTCCTGACCTGCCAGGCTGTGTGCTCGGATAAGGGTCTGATGTGGATTTTGGGGGCCCCCTACGCTGTTTTTTCAGCGTGTGGGTTCCCTTTAAAATTCATACCAGACCGAAGAGCCTGGTATGTTCTTGGAGGGGAAACCCATGCCTTTTTTTTTTTTTAAGTGGAGTGGAGTTCCCCTTCAAGATCATCAGAGCACAAGTCACATGCCAAAGTCGGATCAGTTAAGACGGCGATCCGAGTTTTTATCAGACTTCAGGGATATTCAATGGGCTGAAGTAGGATCAAAGTCGGACCAAAAGTAGTGCAGGGAGGATTTTCAAAGTTGGACCAGTTAAGACGGCTCTCATAGGGAAGCATTGATTTTCACATGTCATGCGACATGAGCTCCCAATGTCGGAGCGTTTGTCGTACAGGTGTGAACCCGGCCTTAGAAGATAAGCAGTTCCGAAGCAAACAAAAGCCAGCTGACACTGGTCTTTAAAGTGATTGGCTTGATATAGATAATTATAGTGCTGTGTTCTAGTCTTGTATTAAACATGAGGACACTAAAGGCCCATCCACATCCTGGTAATATCTAAGAGAAGAATGCTGTCTCTGCATGGGTTATTTGCTTGTTTTTCCCCATTTTATGTGAAAGTCACAAAGCAAAATATTTTACAATAAACATTGCAAAAATATTTCAAAATGTATGCTCATTAAAATACATTTCAACTTGTCTTTAAACTACTGATAAAACACAAATGACAATGCTGTAGAAAACGTGGTTTCTTCATGTGTTCAGAAGTCTCTACCTATGTCTAGTGGTTAATACATGTGACTGTCCTAAGGTATTAGTTACTCCCTGTATCTTCTGGTTGTTTGTAGGTCCAGCAGTTGCACTCAGTTTCCAGGGGTTGCTTCTTTTCCCAGTGCTCACTTTCTTCCTCCCATGGTTGCTACTTTTGTCCATTGGTCATTCCCCATGTCCAGGGGTATGCCTGGTGTCCTATGGCCACTAATCTAGCCACACATTCCCTCTCCTTTCCTTCCCATGCCAAGTCACACAACTCTTTATATCCCTATAATTTCTTTCAAACTTTATTTACAGCCTGGCTTGGCTATTGGCTTGAGGGTATCTAGACCTAGAGTTAATAGGTTGGATTCACATCTGATTAACTTCTAATCTGATACATCAATAAACTGAAAATCTATGTTCCTTGGCTTTACTTTAGTATTCACCTTAAAATTCCTGGTAATGCAGCACTTGCAAAATATTTCTTTACTCTATACTGATGACTTATCAAACCACTGTTCAGGGTTGAACATTGCTATGTAGCTATTGACCGCCATAACATGTGAATTAACCGCTTGCTGACCAGCCGCCGTCATTTTACTGCAGCAGGTCAGCACGACAGTGTGTAAACACACACTTCCCTGTTCTGTTCTGAGAAAAGTGAAAGATCGTGTGTTCTTATTAGCTAGGAACTACGAGCCGTCACTTCCTCTAGTCAGTCCCCTCCCCCTTCAGTTAGAAACACGTAGCAGGGAACACAATTAACCCCTTGATCGCCCCCTAGTGTTAAACCCTTCCCTGCCAGTGACATTTATACAGTAATCAGTGCATTTTTATAGCACTGATCGCTGTATAATTGTCAATGGTCCCAAAAATGTGTCAAAAGTGTCTGATGTGTCTGCCATAATGTTGTAGTTCCGATAAAAAACACAGATTGCTGCCATTACTAGTTAAAAAAAAAATAATAATAAAAATGTTACAAATCTATCCCCTATTTTGTAGACGCTAAAACTTTTGCGCAAACCAATAAATATACGCGTATAACGATTTTTTTAACCAAAAATATGTCGAAAAATACATATACTAAACTGGGATAAAATTTGCTTTTTTTAAAAAAAAAATGGGGATATTTATTATAGCAAAAAGTACAAAATATTGTGTTTTTCTCAAAATTGTTGCTCTTTTTTGTTTATAGTGCAAAAAATAAAAACCTCAGAGGCGACCAAAAGAAAGCTCTATTTGTGGGAAAAAAAAGGACATCAATTTTGTTTCGGTGCACCGTTGCAATTGTCAGTTAAAGCGATGCAGTGCAGAATCGCAAAAAATGGCCTGGTCATTCAGCAGTCAAATCTTGCAGGGCTGAAGTGGTTAAGAATGTCCCTTCTGCTTGCAGTATTCCTATTTTTTTTATTATACACCTTGCTTGCATTCAGATACCTCAGCATCTGTAGTTTCAGCCTGTGTTTTTAGTGGTCCTGTTGATTCTGTTGACTGACTTCGTCTAATATTAGATCTAACATTCTTTAGCTTGCAAAAGGAACCCCGCAATGGGGTATGGAAGGTAATTGGGACTATACGATACCCAGAAAATAATATTGAGAATTAAAGTAATGTAAAGATAAAAAAAAATTAACATTTTTTATATCATTATATAAAAACCTCAAAAGAGGAAAGACATTTTGACAACATCATTAAAATAAAAAGTCACACTCAATACGATAAATACAAAGGTGTGAGCCCCATGCATGTAAAATACAGCTAAACTAAGCGAACATAAAGACCCCAATGCATTTCAACAAATTGTCTTCTTCAGGGGTTGATGGTGTCCATTTGAGAAGGATATAATGTATCAACTACAATAGCAGGTGTAGAAAGAAACTGTCTGTGGCCTAAGGCGGTGCCATACAAGGTCCAATGGATCCCAAAGGCCAGCACAAGGGATAAAATGGCAGAAGAGGGAAAAAGACTCCATGTAGTAGAAGGAATCCAGGCTTCTATTCTGAAATTGCCCCAGTTAAGGACAAAATATTTTTTTTTTGAGAGTGCTAGACAATGGCCACAGGCCTGAAACTGATCAGCAGTTAAACCAGCGGATGTGAATGCTCCACCTTTCTATAAAGTGTGACTTTTTATTTTAATGGTGTTGTTAAAATGTCTTTCCTCTTTTGATGTTTTTATATACTGATAGAAAACATTTTGTAATTTTTTGTATCTTTACATTACTTTCATTCTCAATATTATTTCCTTGGTATCATATAGTCCCACCTCCCTTCCTCGCCCCATTGCAGGTTTCCTTTTGCATTGTATTACAGGGATAGATACCCTCTTCCTTAATTTTTTCCGGGTCTAGGAACCTTTAGCTTTCAGCTTCAGCTGTGTCCATACCAGTGTCTGACCAGAAGTTTGTCCAAACACAATATCTTTCAATATCTTTTCAATACCTTTCAAAAAACAGTTTTAGCATTGCAATGCATTCCGAATGCTGCCAATGGGTATGATGGGTGGTTTGGAACTTCAGGTTTATACCACCCATGGTACGAGTAACAAACCGCTATTTTCTAATCATCTGGATGGTTGATGGTCAGGTATAGCCTTAGTTTTTGTTTCCCTTTAGTTGAGAGATTTCTAGAAAATATCTAAAGACAAAGAGGTTTAAACTATTCAGTAAGGCACTTTCTATCTCCATAAATCTTTACGGGTGACTAACAGGTCTGTTGCCCTCTCTTTTCCAGATTTCTGGCTGCAGATGTAACAAAACTCTGTCACCATGCTATGGCACCATGTTCTTGCCTTTCTCTAAAGCCCATTAGTAGTACAGGCTTGGCAGGAAATCTAAAGTATGTGGATCCCGGCCAAGCATTGAACGCAGAGAATTTTAAATTGTGATCTAAACTGATCCCTTTAACTAAGTGCTTTTATATAGCACACGGCACAGCAATGACAACACACCATATAGATTTTTAACTCTAGTAGGTTCCAATGTCTCTACAATATTGCAACTTCAGACCTTATAACTTAGTAGTAAAATATAACGTGGCAGCACAGTGCAAACAAAAACAGTCAACCTTTAGGGCCTTTTCACATGCATTTGTGGATTAATATATAATAATATTAAAGTGGTTATAAAGGCAAAAGTTTTTTTTTACCTTATTGCATTCAAATACTTTCAATAGCTGCTCCCCCCAGCGCCCCCCCCTTAAATATTTGCTTGAGCACACCCGATACAGCGTTGTGCCTCTCTTCTCCCTACTCTCTCTTCTTACTGGACACTTGGCAGCAGTGGGAGCCATTGTACTGCGGTCAGTCAAAGCCTGTAAGGATTGAGTGGGGGCGGGGCTGATATGCGCTGTGTTTGTCTATAGACTCACACAGCTTGGATAGAGAGCTAGCCTGCACCTCTGCACCCATAATGGCTTGCTATGGTGAAGCACACAGAAGAGGAGGCGCCTAGAGTGTCAGCAGGGAACTCAAGAAAAGGAGGTTTGGGGCCAATCTGCTCAAAACCACTGCACAAAGCAGGTAAGTATGATGTTTATTATTTTAAGAAAACAAAAAATAATCTTTACAACCACTTTAAAGTGTTAATAAACTCACAACAGTAAAACCAGTCTGTATATGCAGTAAAGCATGCTTGTTCTCCCCCTGTGGAACCTAAGGGGTTAATCATGTGTATTGTGTAAAAAGGCTGTTTGATCATGTCTCCTCTGATCCTCCACTTCTTCCACTATCTCCAATCCATCTCCTGATAAGACAGAGCCTTGGGGGCATGCCGCACGTGCACAGTTTGGTGTGTATTGTTTGAAAGTTTGTTTTGTTTCCTGGGATGATGCATGTGACTGGCACAGGGCCAATCAGCACTGTCCAGACAGAGGGTCAGGAGTCCTTCAGTCTTACAGGACAGTCAGAGCAAAATGAAAGATGCTCCTACAAGCACTGATAGAAGTCACAAGACTGCTATATACTGCTGATGAGAAAAGGTATTTAGCAGTTTATATTTTCTAAAATAATTGTACTTCCACGTTCTGTGTACTGTGGGAGACTAGAAATAGTGAATACAGGGTCTTGGGTTTAGTAACACTTTCAGGTGTTCTGCTTTAAAGGCAGCACACCTTAACAGACACTAAACAAGACCTAGATGATTTTTGGCATTGCAGCCAACAAGGCGTCCAGTGTACAGCACACCACAATGTACATAGCATGTGTTGTGCTGTAATGTACTGTGGATGCATTGTAAGCTACTGTACATGTGTGTTGGGGTGCAATTGTATCTGCAGTGTCAAGCACTTAGTACTGGGAATTGCAGTAGTTTGCGGTAAAGCACACATTTTATCATGCATTACCAACTCAAATAGGTTCAAAGCCAGTCTTAACCACTTCAGCCCCGGAAGATTTGGCTGCTCAATGACCAGGTCATTTTTTGCGATACGGCACTGCGCCGTTTTAACTGACAATTGCGCAGTCGTGCAACGCTGTACCCAAACAACATTTTCCCACAAATAGAACTTTCTTTTGGTGGTATTTGATCACCTCTGTGGTTTTTACTTTTTGTGCTATAAAAGAAAAGAAGAGTGTCAATTTTGAAAAAAGGCAAATCCACTTTGCACTACAAGTGCATTGCAATTGCACTTGGAAGTGCAGTCGCTGTAGATCCAAGGGGGTCATGCAAGGAAAATAAAAAAAAATGAATTTTAGCTTGTATATGGTTGGATAATAAAATCAGCAGAGCTTCCCTCATTTTAGATCTTCCCCCTCAGATTTACAGCGACTGCACTTCCAAGTGCACTTGTAGTGCAAAGTAGATTTGCCTTTCGTAAAAAAAAAACCCTATCTTTTACTTTTTGCTATAATAAATATCCCACAAAAAAATACACATTTTTTCCTCAATTTAGGCCGATATGTATTCTTTTACATATTTTTGTAAGTACATGCTGTTTTAACAATGTTTAACCACTTAAGGATGGGAAGGATTTGCCCCCTTAATGACTAGGCCATTTTTTGCGATACGGCACTGTGTCGCTCTGACAATTGCACGGTAGTGCGATGCTGTACACAAACAAAATTTACGTCTGTTTTTTCCCACAAATAGAGCTTTCTTTTAGTGGTATTTGATCACCTCTGAGGTTTTTATTTTTTGTGCTATAAACAAAAAAAGAGCGACAATTTAACCTTTTGCTATATAGCCATAAAATTTTTTTTTAAAAATTGCTTTCTCAGTTTAGGCCAATATGTATTCTTCTACATATTTTTGGTAAAAAAATCAATAAGCAGGACGCGATATTGCGACAGACAAATTGGACATTTTTGACACATTTTTGAGACCATTGACAATTATACAGAGATCAGTGCTATAAAAATGTACTGATTACTGTATAAATGTCACTGGCAGGGAAGGAGTTAACACTAGGGGCGATCAAGGGGTTAACTGTGTTCTCTAGGTGTGTTCTAATTGTGGGGGGGGGGGTGAGAGATCAGTGTTCATATTTAGTCAGATGTTTGTGGCCTAAAAGCGCAACTTTTTTTTTTGTGTTTTCAGCCAACATCTCACTGGGAGTGAGTGGTGTCAGCCATCCCATTTGTCTTTTGTTAGGTTGCTTAAGCCCTTCTCCATCCTATTCTTCACAAAAAAAGACACTAATCATTTTGAAATTATAAGATAATAACTAGGAGGGCTAATTGAAATAACACAGGGAGAGAGCACCAGACAGCTCAGAATTTTCGATAAAATCAACAACTTTTTTTTGATTAATTTTTTTTTGCACTTATCGAACAGATCTAAAGCAGGCAAATAAATTAGTGTTTTTTTTCCCCTATAAACCAGTGGGTTGAACAAAAAAAAAAACCCAACACCCACAACTTTGTGATGGATAGGGGATCACTCCCCCTTAGCTATTGTGTTCTATCTGCAGGAAACTTCCCCACCATCAGAATACACTGATCAGCACTGCCGGCTATAGCCGGTGACGCTAATTTGTGGAAATTTTCCAACAGGCTGATTGTACAATCTACCAATCAACTTCTGTACAAACAGCCAGCCCATACATGTATCAAAATTCCGGCTGATCCTTGCTGAACCAGACAAAGTTTGATCCATGTATGGCCGACTTAACAAAACTCTTTCAATGGTGTATCTAATCTAAATAACAGAAATTAATTGTTGGGGTTTACATAAACTTAAAGTAGACCTTGAACGGGTACATCCGAGCAACTACTTTCTGTGTCAGCCTCAAGAACACAGCACTCATCCTGGGAAGTCTCTGCAAACCTCTATGTGCAAAAAAGGGAGAAAGGCAGGTGAACAACAGTCACAAAAGCCAACGCATTTAAGCCATCATGCTTCAATCATGGCTAACAAATAAGTGACACAAAGCAGCTAAAATAATGTAGACCAGGCCCTCCAGCTGTTGCAGAACTACAAGTCCCATTATGCCTCTGCCTGTGGGAGTCATGCTTGTAACTGTTAGCTTTGCAATACCTCATGGGACTTGTAGTTACGCAACAGCTGGAGGGCCGCCAGTTGACACCCGTGGTGTAGACTAAATTCCTAGGGTCACATGACCCAGAAGAAGAGGTGGCGGCAATTATCAAAACATACAAAAAAAATACAAAAAAAGAGCACTATAAGCATACAATCGTACAAAAATGTATATAAAAACATGTATCACGAAAATAAAAAAGAACAGCATGATTAAACACGTTAGCCATAATTAAGGGATGATGGCCAAAATGCGTTGGCTTTTTTGACTGTTGTTTACCTACATTAATGAAACAATGTTTTAGCCAAATTCCATGGCACCAGCCTTTCTCCCTTTTTTGCACGAATAAAGTCGACCTTCACTGCATTTTTCAGCTTCTGAGTTATACTTTTCCTTCCTCCCTCCTTTCCCACTATTACAGATAATATTTTGTTTGATGGAGGAAATTACCTTCATTACCTGCAGCCCAGGTTTCTGCCTTGAACGATGTAGCTCCAGCTGCTCAAAGCCTACTGGGATGGTATCCCAGGAGGCTTCATGGCCATTCAAAATACACGGTTATCGATGATCATGAACCAGTCATTCCAATTCAAAATCAGAAGGCAATCTGTCTGGTGAAGTGCTATTTCTTCACAGCAGCAAAAGGTAGAAATCTGTTACAAAGTACATTACCCATAGGATTTGTTTTTTTTTCTTAACAAAATTCGAGCTACCCTAGAGTTAATCACTGTTCACTTTATTATTATTCACAATTGCAAAAATGTAGCTGCTAAGAATGCATAAATACAGCAAGGCACCTCCTCATTTTTACTATAGAATGAGAATCTCATCTACAACAGATGTATTTGAGGTCTGGATGCAGATCAGCTTTTACAGTATATAAATGTAAACGCTCATTTATTACATTTACTAGTCACTTGTATCAAAAGGTTTATAATATAACACAGCTAAAAATATCACAAATCAATACAAACCAGTGCCCTTCCCACCTTCTCTAAACTATTTTTATTGCCTAAGGTGGGTCTAACAATACAATAGGTGTAGCTAATATATACAAGACTGACCTCACTGCCCCACCAGAAGTTTGTCTGCAGAGGATATGAGATCATGGAATAATGCCGAGCAGACACATTTTGGTGCCTGACTCACAGTCCAAGCTGAACAGCCTAACGCCACAGCTCCCAGACTGAATTATATTCTGTGTTTAAATAATGCACAACAGGTTTTTCTTAGAATTTAATGAGGTTAATATAAAGGAATTTCATTGTCAGTACAGAAGCATATTTTGATCTACAGTAGGGACGGAAAGTATTCAGACCCCCTTAAATTTTTCACTCTTTGTTTTATTGCAGTCATTTGCTAAAATCATTTAAGTTATTTTTTTTCCTCATTAATGTACACACAGCACCCCATATTGACAGAACAACACAGAATTGTTGACATTTTTGCAGATTTGATAAAAAAGAAAAACTGAAATATCACATGGTCCTAAGTATTCAGACCCTTTGCTCAGTATTTAGTAGAAGCACCCTTTTGATCTAATACAGCCATTAGTTTTTTTGGGAAAGATGTAACAAGTTTTTCACACCTGGATTTGGGGATCCTCTGCCATTCCTCCTTGCAGATCCTCTCCAGTTCTGTCAGGTTGGATGGTAAGCGTTGGTAGACAGCCATTTTTAGGTCTCTCCAGAGATGCTCAATTGGGTTTAAGTCAGGGCTCTGGCTGGGCCATTTAAGAACAGTCACAGAGTTGTTGTGAAGCCACTCCATTATTTTAGCTGTGTGCTTAGGGTCATTGTCTTGTTGGAAGGTAAACCTTCGGCCCAGTCTGAGGTCCTGAGCACTCTGGAGAAGGTTTTCATCCAGGATATCCCTGTACTTGGCCGCATTTATCTTTCCCTTGATTGCAACCAGTCGTCCTGTCCCTGCAGCTGAAAAACACCCCCACAGCATGATGCTCCCACCACCATGCTTCACTGTTGGGACTGTAGACTGTATTGGACAGGTGATGAGCAGTGCCTGGTTTTCTCCACACATACCGCTTAGAATTAAGGCCAAAAAGTTCTATCTTGGTCTCATCAGCCCAGAGAATCTTATTTCTCACCATCTTGGAGTCCTTCAGGTGTTTTTATGCAAACTGCATACGGGCTTTCATGTGTCTTGAACTGAGGAGAGGCTTCCACTCTGCCATAAAGCCCCGACTGGTGGAGGGCTGCAGTGATGGTTGACTTTCTACAACTTTCTCCCATCTCCCGACTGCATCTCTGGAGCTCAGCCACAGTGATCTTTGGGTTCTTCTTTACCTCTCTCACCAAGGCTCTTCTCCCCCGATAGCTCAGTTTGGCCAGACGGCCAGCTCTAGGAAGGGTTCTGGTCGTCCCAAACGTCTTCCATTTAAGGATTATAGAGGCCACTGTGCTCTTAGGAACCTAAAGTGCAGCAGAATTTTTTTTTGTAACCTTGGCTAGATCTGTGCCTTGCCACAATTCTGTGTCTGAGCTTTTCAGGCAGTTCCTTTGACCTCAAGATTCTCATTTACTCTGACATGCACTGTGAGCTGTAAGGTCTTATATAGACAGGTGTGTGGCTTTCCTAATCAATCCCAATCAGTATAATCAAACACAGCTGGACTCAAATGAAGGTGTAGAACCATCAAGGATGATCAGAAGAAATGGACGGCATCAGAGTTAAATATATGAGAGTTACAGCAAAGGGTCTGAATACTTAGGACCATGTGATATTTCAGTTTTTCTTTTTTAATAAATCTGCAAAAATGTCAACAATTCTGTGTTTTTCTGTCAATATGGGGTACTGTGTGTACATTAATGAGGGAAAAAAAATTAACTTAAATGATTTTAGCAAATGGCTGCAATATAACAAAGAGTGAAAAAATTAAGGGGGTCTGAATACGTTCCGTCCCCACTGTATATACTAATATGTTTATTGAAAAAAATCCTATTCTAATTGTATAACAAAAAATGAAAATGATCATGTACCTGTCCCTTTTTTGCAATTATATTCAGCAATAATTGAGGCAAGTTTAGAAAAAAAATGATAATAAATATACTGTATGCTTAGGGTTCTCGCTTATTTCAGGGTACAAGACAAGCCGCTGGACTTTAGAAAATTCCAGGTCTCTAAACCAGAGAGTACTGATAATCGTCCTCTCCAACCAAACTACGCCAGAACCCCTCACCCTGCATGGGTGAGAATCCATGAGTACTGAACAATGTCTTCAAACCACCTCCCTTAAAGGGACCACAACCCACATAGTGCAGAAATATACCTGCCTTCCAGGACACACACCCAGCGTCCTGAACATATCAAACCCCCCCCCACACACACACACACACATACATACACATTAACGTGGAGGTTGCAGAGGCCCTGTAGGACACCATACAGTGTACCCTGTAAGGAGAATCCACATTATGGTGTTGCTTCCCATGCCTGTGTTCTACCACAAACTTGAGCTCTTGTAATGCCAGGAACCATCTATTTACCCTGGCATTTGTGTGCTTGTTCTGTCTTCCAGGTCAGTGGGGTATGGTTTGACACCAGATGACACAAAATGAAATTAGCAGAGTGAGTCCAGAGCCCACCAAATAGCCATGTACTCCCACTTTACCGTGGCATAATTTCTCTCGACTGCTGTCAACTTTCTACTAAGTGTTCCTCCCGACTGACCTCTTGGGACAGAACATCTCCTAAGTCATCATTGGAGGCACCTGATTGGACAATAAACTTTTTAGAAAAATCCAGGGCAACTAGAACTGGATACTGGCATAAGGCTGTTTTAAGCTCCCAGAAAGTCTCCTCAGCCTTGTCAGTCCACTTGACCATGACTGTCTTCTTACCCTTTGTCAAGTCAGTCAGTGGTACAACATGATGAAGTTGGGGAAAAACCAGCAGTAGTACCCAATAATGCCTAAAAAATCTCAGACCTGTTTCTTGGTGACTGGGTCAAGTCTGAATAGCCTCTACCTTGTTTATCTGGGCTTTTACAAAGCCCCTGCTCAAAACATAACCCAGGTACTTGGTCTCTTCCATAGCAATGGCCCTGGAATAATGATAGACACCTCCTTCTTTGGGGAGTGCAAGACACCCTCCACTCAGGGAAAATGGAACTCCCAGTCTGTGCTAAAGATTACAATGTCATCTAAATATACTAAGGTTTATTCCCAATGAGGGCAAGGTGTCTTTTTATTATTATTATTATTATTATACAGGATTTACATAGCGCCAACAGTTTACACAGCGCTTATACATTGCATTCTGAAAAGTAGCTGGAGCAGAATGCAACCCAGATGGCATTCTCTTATATTGGAAATTACCTTCTGGGGTGGAAAATTCAGTCTTTTCTCTAGCTTCCTAGTTAAAGGTATCTGCCAGTAGCCTTTGGTGAGGTCTAAGGTGATAATGTACTGGGTTGGTCCCAACCTTTCTATCAGCTCATCTACTCAGGGCATCAGATATGAATCCTCCATGTGGCATCACATTCCATGGGTTCCTCTTTAGGGGACACTAAATGTGGACATGACCCTAAGAGTGACAACACCAGCACAGCACATTCTCATTCCTCGATTCCAGAGCAGAACTCTGGAACGCTGGGGTGGCTACTACCCAACTCTCCAGAGTGCTGCTACCCAAACCCATGGTTTGGTTCTCCTCGCAGGCAGGGGTCCTCCACAGTGTACTACTCTACAATCTCCACTAGTCAGTCCATAAAACATACCATTTATTTCACTATTTTCATCCTACAACATTTTATCTCCCCCAGCCCCCCCCCCAATGTCAGGGACCTCCATGCCCATTCCCTAAAAACCAACCACTTTTCCCATATTCCCAGATCTTCTTCTCTACTGTTTGGCTTCATATTATATATGTAATCAGTCCTTTTAAACCATTCCTTTACTGTAGGTCTATCTTCTACCATTTATTGTTTTGGTATTACTCCTTTAGCTGCATTCAATAGATGTGATACTAGTGTATTTTTGTACTGTTTTATTGTTTTGTTTGTATTAAGGAATAGGCAGCTCCACAGATCATCAAATCATCAGATCATCAATGACCTCCTCTTCAGTAATTTCCTTTGGCATTCCCACCAAATGTGTGTCATGGTACCCTGTAAATTACAACCTATCCAACACAATGGGGATTTTCCTACTTGGTATTTATGTGCTTTGTCAGTGGTAATATACCATCTGGCTAGACATTTATAATTTGTTTCTATACTTCTGATATCTACCAAATAACTGTATACAGCTCTTAATATTTTCTTGAATTGATTTTCTGTTAACCGTGTTCCAAATTCCACTGCATTTAACTTTTCTTTTGATCTTATCAGTTATGGGAGCGTTGCTACAAAGTGCTTGAGCTGCAAATATCTCCATTCATTTAATGTTATCATATCTCCCATGTGTTTCATTTCCTGCAGTGAACTTAGTTTTCCTTTTTTTATGATATATTTTAACTGTGTTCTTTACCCAGTCTCCAAATTGTGATTTATTCCTTGGTATAAAAAAAATGTGCCCGATTCTGCCTCCCCTTATGCCTTTTATATCTACATTATATCTACATTAATTCTTATGATTGCCAAAATTCCAGCGACAGAACGAACAAAAGGGGCGAAAAGTTTGTGATATATTTTATTCATTAATTTTCACTGTGGCCCTAGGACGATTGTATAGTACTTTAATCCACCCAAACATCCTAGGGCCCAGTCCTAAATTCTCTAATTCTCTAAATGTTGTTATCATAAATCTCCAATCTACTCTGTCAAACATTTTTTTGTCAATCGACCTTTCTACTTTTTAATTTTTCCAACAGCAATAAGGTTCTTATTGCATTATCCTTCCCTTCCCTTGTATCCATTCAGGCATCAGTTCTTTCAATCTGGTAGCTAGCACCTTTGCATACAGTTTTGTATCTGCGTTCAACAGTGCTATTGGCCTATAACTGGAGTATAGAGTTGCATCCTTCCCTTCTTTAGGCATCACCATGACATGTGCCAACAGCGATTCCTTTCTCATATTTTTTCCTTCTAGTCCATTCATATAATTGCATAGTTTTTGTAATATTTTATCTTTAAGTCATCTGGGCCGGGGCTTTATTTTATTTTAGTATTTTTTAGCAGACAGCCACAGTCACCCCAAGGTGGGCTAAGACCTCCCCCGTGAGTTTATAATAGTCCTTGGCGTCAGGCCCTGGCAGCTCATAGCAGGCCTTTTGTGGTTCCCCTGAAAGCAGTGGTGCAATGAGGCTGCCCCACTGGTCCTGAGGCCCCCTCTCTCTCAGGTGTACGTTCAAACATGTCATCATAGGGCATAAGCTTTTGTAAAAAAAATGGCTACCCCTCACTTTCGTGGGTTGCTAGGAACAACAGTCCCTTTCAGACAATTCACTAGTGCATCCAACTGGCCCTGGACAGACTTCTTTTGCAACTCCAGCTGTGCTGCCTGGATCAGCTGAGCCTGTATCACCAAGGCCAAGGTCTGTTTCTGGCATGCCTGAGCTTCATAGTGGCAGTTAGCTCCCATGGAGGCAGCCTTCAGCGGTTTTCAGTGCCTGCTCTGGTCTGACCTGGGACAGGCAAAAATGGGCATTGGCCCTTTAAATGTCAGATTTCTTTTTGATTTTTTTTACTTCAAACTGCTTTACAGCTGGATTGCCTGCATCCAAGCACCAATTGTCATATGGAAGGTCCAAGATCAACAGCAAGCCACTGGTAAAAGTAAACAGTCCATCAGCTACAGGTGTGCCATCACTGAAAATTTTCAGAAAGGGTGAGGGTGAGGCAAGAATAATCACAGATAATGTTATCTTGGCTAAAGGGTGCGCCACTGAAATTTAAGTTCCCACTATGTATGTCACTATGTCAGCTGCCTTTTAGCTTTATTCTGATCTAACAGTCATACACTACCATTCTTTTAAATAAAGAAATTATGGATGGGGCTGAAGTTTGCTCTGCTTATTCAAGAACTCATGCATAATGATTGCAAAAACACAGAATGACGCTTGACTTTCACGGATACTGAATTTGAAAAAAAAAAGTCTATCCAATTTGCATTTTGAAATCGCTCTTTTAAGTTATTTTTTATATACAATATACTTCGATATTTAGAGTCTTTGGAGTTTAAAGGAGTCTAATTACAATTTGCTGTATTGAGGAATGATTGTAACAGTATAACGTTGGAAACTGGAAAAAAGCCATGACAAGCTGATCAGCCAGGATCTCTATGTGCTGCTCTAGTACAAGCAGGCCAATTGTTTCTCTATTTAAGATGGAGAAAATGTACAAAATCCCTGTCAGATTTTGTTTTTTCCCCCTTCATTTTCTGGCCTGTAGAACCAGTATGTGAAACCATTATTAACCACTTCAGACCCAGAAGGGTTTTCCCCCTTCCTGACCAGGCCATTTTTTGCGATACGGCACTGCGTCGCTTTAACTGACAATTCCAAGGTCGTGCGACATTGTACCCAAACAAAATCAACCCTGTTAACCACCTGCTCAGTGAGCAGAAGGCCCCTTTTAAGGTTGTTAGTTCTGCCCAGTGTTTCAACTTGCTCCTCCAGATCTCTAATGTAAGCTTCTAGAATACTGTACATACATACATGACAGCTTCCCAGTACAGACATGTCCCATAGTTAGTACTGGAGTACCTCTGCACAACAGCTCAGAGCTGGTCTTGCAGCCAGTTTCCCAATCTGATAACTGGGCTCACATCACATGTATTTTTGCTTGATGCATTTTCTATTGAAGTTAATGGAAACACATCAAATTGCATCTCAAAGCTTGAGTATCCAAGTGCATCATGACAATTGTAGATGTGACTTAATGCATATCAGTCGCATTGGTTTATGATGACATGCAATACAAAGTGAATTTCACCAAATGTTGAAAACGTACAACAATGCATGTTATTGTGCATCAATGTGTGTTGATATTGATTTTGATGTGCATTCATTCATTTATTGAAAAGAGAAAACATACGGTTGGAAAATGCATAAGCGTAGTAGACAAAGCGTAGTTCCAGAGGAACTGGATTACCTAACTGTGACCCTCTGTCTGCCCTTGATTAGACAATTCTGTTTTGATACCAACATCCAGAAATATTTTAGATTTTTGAAGAAAATATCTCCACATATCTCAGGCCTACCCTTAACCACTTGCCGACCAGCCGCCGCAGTTATACTGTGGCAGGTTGGCATGGCTGCGCAAATAGCTGTAGCTATACGTCAGCTCTTTAAGACTTTACAGCAGGCGCGTGCGCCCGCAGCCTGTTCCCGGAGCCAATGCGCATGCCCGGCGATCGCACTTGACAGAACGAGAACGGGGATCCGTGTGTGTAAACACACAAATCCCGGTTCTGTCAGGGATTTGAGGTCCTGCAGGCTTCTCTCCATTAGACATGTTCCTATTTGGAGTATCTCACCAAAAATTACATTTTGGTCCCAGGGGATGCCGGAAATCTGACTTGTATCTTAGGCAGACTTCTGCGAAAATCAGTGAACCAATCACACAAGCAGGAAATGATGTTTCTGGGGAAAAATTCTGTACACATCCTGGTGGCCATACTGCATTTCATTTGCAGAAAATTACAGCAGCTGCAGATTGAAAATGAAAGGTCATTTTTAATACCATTCAATTACAATATGACTTGTGTGGCAATTGTATATGCTATATTATTTTTTCTTCATTTGCTATTTTTTCCCCCACGAAAGTGGAGCAAATTTTCATCAATGGTACTCGAGTAATACTCGAGTATAAGTCGAATTTTTCAGCACATTTTTTTGTGCTGAAAGTGCCCCCCTCGACTTATACTCGAGTCAAGCACTTTTCTGCAGCAAAAAAATTTCATTTTCCGAACCGACTTTGGGGCCCCGTATCTCAGGGCCACTTGGTGCTAGGAACCCCAAATTTGGTGTGCTAACCCAGTGGAACTGGTACCACAACATAGCCAAAGCTAAAGTTCCTAGCGCTAAGTGGCCTTGAGATACGGGGCCCCAAAATCGGTTCGGAAAATGTCATTCTGCTGCAGAAAAGTGCTTGACATTTTCCGAACCGACTTTGGGGCCCCGTATCTCAGGGCCACTTGGTGCTAGGAACCCCAAATTTGGTGTGCTAACCCAGTGGAACTGGTACCACAACATATCCAAAGCTGAAGTTCCTAGCGCTAAGTGGCCCCGAGAAACGGGGCCCCAAAACCGGTTCGGAAAATGTCATTCTCTGCTGCAGAAGTGCTTGACATTTTCTGAACTGATATTTGGGGCCCTGTATCTCGGGGCCACTTGGTGCTAGAAACCCCAACTTTGGAAATGTTTTTGCGCCAGTTCCACTGGGTTTGCATACCAAATTTGAGGTTCCTAGTACTAAGTGGCCCCGAGATACGGGGCCCCAAATTTGGTCAACTGTGTCCATCTGCAGCAATGTCATTTCGGGACCCTTTGGGTTCAGAGACCCCAAATTTTGGCTGCAGCTAGGGGGCATCTAGGAACCCTTAACTACCAAGTTTGAAGTTCAGGGGACCTATGGCTGCAAATGGGCACAGCGAGGCATGCAAATGGGCACAGTGAGGCTGCAAATGGCATTGTTGACCCTCTTTTCCACTTACAGTAGCTGTGCATTGCTCACCCTCGTCTTATACTCGGGTCAATACGTTTTTCCCATTTTTTTTTGTGGTAAATTAGGGCCTCGACTTATACTCAGAACGACTTATACTCGAGTATATACGGTAAATACCTTCTTCAGCTCTGTGTATAAAAAAGGGGATGGGGAGCTCATGTCCATAATGGGGATGCTATTGACATAGCCTCAAATGATCCACAGTGGCTCAAAATTGATAAGGTCCAGAAATATTTAGACAGAATACAGGTGAAAAAAGCTCTTTCGGACTAGAATAGTACCACTGGATTGACGTAAGGCCAATGTGGTGTCTATATTTAAAAACGGATCAAAGTCTTTACCAATTAACTATAGACCTGTTAGGTTAACTTCTATTGTCGGGAAGATACCGGAGAGTTTATTAAAAGACCACATAGATGAGTTCTTGCTGGGAAAAAATATTTTAAGCAACAATTAGCATGGATTCATGAAAGACAGAAGTTGTCAGACAACAGATTTCTTTTTATGAGGAAGTAAAATCTTAGACAAAGGAGTGGTTGTGGACGTAGAATACTTGGATTTTGCAAAAACGTTTGACACAGTTCCCCACACAAGGCTAATGTATAAGGCTAAGTCTACATGTGTAGGTTATTAGTGGTGTACCCCAAGGATCAGTGTTGGGACCCTTGCTTTTTAATACACTCATAAATGATATAGGGTCTGGAAATAAAAATACAATTTCAGTCCTCACAGATGACATCAAGCTATGTAGTGGAATAACATTGTTACAGGATGTCTCCAACTTAACTCTCCAAACCGACCTCAATGCACTGATTAATTGGGCAACTATGGGGCAAAAGAGGTTTAATGATGATAAATGTAAAGTTATGTACAGTGTCGGCCCGTGCATTGTGGGGGCATGGGCACCACCCCCCTATCCCTGCCACCGCCCTCCCTATCCATGCGCCCAACCCCTTTCAGGATGCCGGATGCAGGGACTCCTATGACGGGGTGGGAGGGAATGTTTTTTTTTTTTTTAAGCACCTGATTAGAGCCAGAGGCTCAAATAGGGTTGGCTTGGGGAGCAGAGAATGCGCCCTGATCCCACCCAATTGAGTGACCATAACCGCTATTTTCACACTACAGTGCCTCCCCGTCAATCAGGAGGCAGGTCAGTGAGACCCGTTTCTTGATTGGCCAAAGCGCCAGGCGGTCCTATTGGATGCCCAGTGCTTAGGAAGAGGAGACATGCAAAGGAGGCACGCGCTGGAGGAATGGACACCTCCGCCGCCACTGCTGCCTGCACTTTTGAGGAGACACAGGAGAGGACACCACAGCCCGGTAAGTGAAGGGCCGGACCTCCGGAGGGTTGCCTTTAGAGTACCGTAAGTACCGCGAACCCCATGGGGGGGTGGTTGCAGACAGAGTACCGTGAGCCTGAGGGAGGTGGTTGCCCTGAGAGTACCGCTAGCCATGCAGGGGAGTTGTGGTTGCCTTCAGAGAACCACGAGCCCCGCAGCGGGGGGTGGTGGTAGTTGCCTTCAGAGGGGGGGTTGCTGTCAGTGCAGCAAGCCTGGGGGAGTGGTTGCCCTGTGAGTATCGCTAGCCGCATGGGGGTATTGTGGTTACCTTCAGGTAACCGCGAGCCCTGCGGCGGGGGGTGGTGGTAGTTGCCTTCAGAGGGGGGTTGCTGTCAGTGCCGCGAGCCCCCAGCTGCCCCTGTCCAACCAAGTCCTGTGTGCTGTTACCAGGTGAGCCCTGCACAGGGACAGGGAGCATATCAATCCGGACAGGAGAGATTGATTGCAAGCTACCGGGATGGGGTGACATGAGCATGGCGACAGGAGCAATCTGATCGGCACACCACTCATCTCATCCACAGTGTTCATGATCACTGAGGCTGTACTATATACCGTGATCTGTGAGGCTGCGCTATATACCATGATCTGTGAGGCTGCGCTATATACCATGATCTGTGAGGCTGCGCTATATACTCTGTCCTGTGATGCTGGGGCTATATAATCTGTCCTGTGATGCTGAGCTGTATACTCCTGACACTATGGGTGGAATACAGGGGACGGAGTGGGTGGATTCTATAAGGGGTGAGCCTAAAGAGAAGTAGGAGGGGTCAAAAAGGAAGGGCGGGGTCTGGCACCCCCCCATCCTAAAACTTCACCAGCCGCCACTGGTTATGCACTTGGGGCTAAGAACATGTATGCATTATACATACTCGGAGAACAGCTGGGGGAGTCAATGGTGGAGAAGGATCTGAGTGTTCTGGGCTCAAGCTGCAGTTTCCAAAGCAAGCAAAATCCTTTCTTGTATTATGAGAGGTTTCGACACCAGAGAGAGAGGCATAATTTTACCCGTGTTCAAATCATTAGTAAGACCTAAAATTTCCTTTTTTTTCCCCCTTTTATTGGTTGGACTGGATGAACTTATGTCTTTTTTCAACCAGACTAACTGTCAGAAACCATGAAATCAGGCCGAGACAGAAGTACAGTTAAATCACACTTGTTTAATAATAAAAGTAAAAAGAACAAACGTAGTCAAAACATAGCCAAAGTTCAGTAACCGGAAGGGATAGTCAGCCAAACCAGAAGTCAGGGATTATTGTAGTCAAACAGCAAGCAGGATCTGGAGCCAGAAGGGATGTCAGCAAAGCAAGCCTTGAACAGGATCGCAGGAGATAGTTTCTGTGATGTTGACCAAGGCGAAGGCAGAGATCCTATGGACTGGATGGCTTAAGTAGGCAGGATTGACGAGCAGGATATCATCAACAGCTGAGTAACTGTGGAGAGATAGGAGCTGACAATTAGCTGACAGCTGAGCGGCCAGCTCAGAGAAGGAAGGGCTGGGCCCAGCCCTGACAGTACCACCTCCTCAAGGACCCCTCCCCCTCGGAGGACCACCAGGCTTGAGGGGAAAACGTCTATGGAAATCTCAACCTGTGCAGGGCGAGGACGTGGCACCGATGTGGTAAAGCGGTTGCAGACCAAAGGTTTTAATAAGGAGACATGAAATACATTTGAAATATGCATATTAGAAGGAAGGTCTAATGCGTAAGCCACTGGGTTAATCCTGCAAAGAATACGGAAAGGCCCAAAAACCAAGGTGCGAACTTCAGTGAGGGAACAGGAAGTCGGAGGTTGCGAGATGACAGCCAGACCCTGTCCCCAACCTGGTAGGAAGGCGCAGGCAGGAGTCTGCTGTCAGCATGGAGTCTGTACCTATCATTAGCATGTCGCAAAGCCTCCTGGACTTGTGCGCCCAAGTGGAATGAAGACCACGGAGATGCTCCTCTAATGCAGGAATACTCTGCGGAACAAACGAGTCATGCAACATGCAAGGTTGGAAACCATAATTCGCCATAAACGGGGACAATCGGGAAGCAGAATTCAAGGCACTATTGTGAGCAAACTCTGCCCATGGTAATAGGTCTGACCAGTTGTTATGATGGTCAGAAATATAGCAATGTAGGAATTGCTCAAAGGACTGATTGGCTCATTCTGCGGCCCCATTAGACTGCGGGTGATACGCAGAGGAGAATTCCCAACTGTGCACAAACGTCTCACCAGAACCGAGACACAAACTGACTACCCCTGTCCGAGACTATCACCTTGGGTAGACCATGTAAGCGAAAGATCTCCCGAGCAATAATGGAAGCCAGTTCCTTAGAAGTGGGCAACTTCTTAAGTGGAATACAATGACACATCTTTGAGAACCAGCCAACCACCATAAGGATAACTGTGTTGCCCTGGGAGTTGGGTAACTCCACAATGAAATCCATAGACAGGTGGGTCCAGGGCCTCTCTCCATTGGGTATGGGTTGTAGGAGGCCCACTGGAAGGTGTTGTGGAGTCTTACTCCGAACACACATGGAACAGGCAGCTACGAACTCAGTTACATCAGAACGTAGACTAGGCCACCAGAATTGTTGGGAAATGGCCCAAAAGAGTTGATTCTTCCCAGGGTGGCCAGCAGCCTTGGGAGAATGGTAAGTTTGGAGCACGGCAGTACGGAGACCCTCTAGGACAAAGCAGCGGTCACAAGGTTTCTCAGGAGGAGCATGGACCTGAGCAGCAAGAATTTTGTCACCCAAAGGAGAAGGGAGACTGGTGCGAACCATAGCCAGATCAAGATCAAGAGGAACCGGAACCGACTCCAACTTGGACGTGGAGGAAAATTGACGTGACAAGACGTCAGCCCTTACATTCTTAGTACCGGGTAAAAATGAGAACCGGCACAGTGGAACTTTTGAGCAGATGTCTCCATTCTTTCAGGGTTAAAATGATCGCCAACAGCTCTCTGTCGCCAATCTCGTAATTTCACTCTGCAGGTGACAATTTCTTGGAAAAGTAGCCACAAGGATGCATGGTGCTCTCAGAGGTAGGACGTTGAGACAGAAGGGCATCAACACCAGTCTCAGAAGTATCAACCTCAAGGATAAAAATTAACATAGGAGCAGGATGTGCCAACACAGGAGCAGAAACAAAGGCAGCCTTGAGACTCTCAAAGGCCTTAATGGACTCTGGAGACCAACTCTGTGGGTTACCGTCCTTTCTGGTCATATCAGTCAGGGGCTTGACCAGAGACGAGAAGTTACGAATAAACTTCCGATAATAGTTGGCAAAGCCCAGGAAACGCTGCAGAGGATGTAAACCCATGGGTCGGGGCCACTGTAGAACTGCCAAAAGTTTCTCTGGGTCCATCGAAAAACCAGCAGTGGAAATGACATAACCCGGGAATTTAACCTGTTCCAGATGGAACTCGCACTTCTCCAGTTTACAATAGAGATTGTTCTCTCTTAGTTTCTGAAGCACACAACAGACATAACTGCAACAAATCTAGGAGGACATCGTTAATAATTCCTGGAAAACTGCCGGGGCGTTACAAAGGCCAAAAGGCATTACGAGGTACTCATAATGACCTGTTCTGGTATTAAACACAGTTTTCTACTTGTCGCCCTTCTTAATCCTCACAAGATTGTATGCCCCTCCCAAATCAAGCTTGGTGAAAACCGTTGCTCCCTTGAGGTGGTCAAATAACTCCGTAATCAACGGAATCAGATAGGCATTTTTAATCGTGAAATGATTGAGACCCCTATAATCAATACAATATCCCAGTTCACCACTCTTCTGCTTCACAAAGAAGAAACCAACAGGAGACGAGGATTTGCGGATGAAACCTCGAGGAAGGGGGGCTGCAACATACTCCTCCATGGCCTTATCCTCCAAGACCGACAAAGGGTAAACCCGGCCACGAGGGGGTATGGCACCAGGATGAAGGTCAATTGCGCAATCATATGGCCGGTGTGGAGGCAAACTACCAGCTTGACCTTTGTGAAAGACATTGCTAAAATCGCGGTAATCCTCTGGCAGGGAGGAGAGTGAAGAGGTGCACAGGACCTTGGCTACCTTCTGGAAGCATGTCTCACTGCATTGTGGTGACCAGGAGAGAACCTCAGCATGGAGCCAATCAAAAGAGGGGTTGTGCCTCTGTAACCAAGGATAACCAATAATCAGTGGAAACTTAGGTGAGGAAATAACTTGGAATTGGATTATCTCATGGCGAAGAGCCCCTATGGCCATGGATAACGTAACCATCTCATGAGTCACATGGGCAGGCGGTAGAGGTCTCCCGTCAAGAGCCTCAATGGCAAGTGGAGTGTCACGCAGCTGCAGCGGAATCGAGTGCTTCGATACAAAGGCAGCATCAATGAACAGGCCTGCAGCCCCAGAGTCGATTACAGCATGTATCTCGACGGACGACTCAGCCCAAGAAAGGGTGACCGAAACTGGGGATGAAACAATGCCACCTAAAGTCTGTCCGTGACAGGACCTCAAGGTTCGTGTGTTCCCTGGATGGGTAGGACAAGATTTCAAAAAGTGACCTGCCTGACCACAATAAATGCACAATCTCTCCCTCCTCCTAAAGGTTCTCTCAGCAGTAGAGAGACGCGTGAAACCCAAGTGTATGGTTTCACCTTCACTGACTGACTCGGTACCAGGAGGCATGGGAGGTGAGGGAGGCACGGGTGAGACTGCAAAGCTCGGAGAAAAACGTACAGGAGGCTTCACGCAAGCACTCCTTAAAAGAGAGTCTTTCTCTGAGTCTGGAGTCAATGAGTTCAGTGAGTATCTCCAGTTCAGTGGGTATATCTCAGGCTGCTATCTCATCCTTGATGGTATCTGAGAGGCCATGAGAAAAAGCAGCCACGAGGGCCTCATTGTTCCACGAAACGTCTGCTGCCAGAGTACGGTATTCAATGGTGTAGTAGGCGACAGTAGTGGAGCATGCGAGAATGTCAAATACCCTTTTAAACAAAGCCACAAACTCAGGATAACTCAAGACAACAGGTTTTTGCGTCTCCCATAGAGGGTTGGCCCAGGCCAACCCTCTATGATATCACATAACCTACTTTGCTTCTGTCCGTGGGAAACACCTAGGGCAGCATCTCAAAGTATATCTCAACCTGGTTGAGAAACCCTCTGCATTGGATTGGATGGCACCCAAATCGCTGGGGAAGCGGAGTGGAACCAGACATACCTCTTATAGAGGTAATACTCGAGGCGGGTGCCTGCACAGAGACTGGAACAGCAGCAGGGTCGGCCTGCAACAGAGGTTGTACCAGGGCGGCCACAGTGAGAGATTCCAGGTGAGCCGTACGACTCAGGAGCGTTTGTAACGCCATGGCAAACTGATCCATGCAGTGATCCAGTTCATCCAAACTGGAAAAAATATTACCAACAAGTGGATTGACTGCATCTTCTGAATTCATGGCCTTCGCCTACTGTCAGAAACCATGAAATCAGGCCAAGAAAGAAGTACAGTAAAATCACACTTGTTTAAAAAAAAAAAAAAAAAAGTAAAAAGAACAAACACAAAGTTCAGTAACTGGAAGGGATAGTCATCTAAGCCAGAAGTCAGGGATCAATGTAGTGGAACAGCAAGCAGGATCTGGAGCCAGAAGGGATGTCAGCAAAGCAAGACTTGAACAGGATCGCAGGAGAGTTTCTGTGATGCTGACCAAGGCAAAGGCAGAGATCCACTGGACTGGACGGCTTAAGTAGGCAGGACTGACGAGCAGGATATCATCAACAGCTGAGTAACTGTGAAGAGATGGGAGCTGGCAATCAGTCGACAGTTGAGCAGCCAGCTCAGAGAAGGAAGGGCTGAGCCCAGCCCTGATACTAAACATGTAACGATGTATGTGAAAGTTTCCTGTATAGTACTGTATCCCCAAGGCCCATTCAGCTAACAGTTTTAAGATACCCCGGACGAAAGCTAAATGTTCCATTTTTGGGAAATGCCTTTTTACTGGGTGGGTGGAGTCACTGGCAGTGGTCAGACTCAAAATCTGCTATTGCTCTGAATAGCGGCTATGGCTATGACTGCCATGCGCTGTCGGTTAAAAGTAAAGCGGACCTGATGGGCAACTTGGCTTTCAATTTCCTATCAAGCTCAGCCTACCCCAATACAAAACTCATTGGCCATGCATCTGTTTGTGTGACAGGTACAGTGGCCAGGGAGGAGAGAATGCTCTGAAAAAGCCCAGTGTGGACACTCCTTCATGTACCTGTCCATGAGAGTTACATGAACCATGCGCAAGTTCTGACACTTTCGGTGCTGCATCCCCTACGCCACCCTATATGAATTTCCCTAATTGTGTTTTGATGATAACAGTAAAACAAAAGTAACATTTTGATATAGAACATTGGGGGAAAACAGTGTATTATGCACATTAAATGAAATTAGTACAGATCTGGTTTTACTTCCTGAGTTTTATCATTTCATTTCAGGAAATCATTTACACAAATTTGCAATGCAAATAATAATATCTAGGCCTTCACCCTGAGAAGCCATTCCTTTTTTTTAATGGGACAGTGGGGGGGTTAGTGGCCCCACCTGGTTGTTAATGCTGTCTGTGTCTCTATTAGTGAAACTCACCCACATTATTTTTCCCATTTTCGCTAGAACTAAAATTCAGGTACAGTACAGGAAGTTAAATCTCCACAATGGCACACAAATAGCAAAAAATGTGAAAAGGGTTTTCAACCCTTCCCTACTGGAGGGGGGGGGGGGGGGTAATATGATTTGTTATGAAAGTAAACGCTTTAAACTATTTCCTTATTTTTTTTCTTTCCTTCTCAGAAAATTAAATCCCATTTTCCTTCAGCTGTTTATCTATTTTACTACATTCTGAAACTTCACAATATTATTTCATTGAATACATTGTACTTTTAGCATTGGTTATATACAGTATACTGTATTACACATGTGATGTCCTAACAGAAATGATTTTTCAGTTACAAAATCTTTTCATGGTGTTCTCCAGGAACATCATACGTATTAGGCATTTTCTGAATTCAGAGCAACCAACCAATGCAATACATAAGGAAGAGATAAGTACATGCAGATAACTAATTATATCTAAAGTGTATTGATGCTTTAACCCATTACACATTATTATAGGTTTACTGGGCCCCTAAATCCTCTTAACATAGCAATAAGCAATTCACTAAGCAAACAACAGCTGATCATAAATAAGATGAAAATGTATGCATGTATCTGCCCCTAAAACACAGAGCCTTGGAATTTGCCACTCGTGTCTTAGGGGCCATGTTCAATGAAATTACCTCAAAGGCAATGGTGTCACGAGTGTCTGAGGACAACATCACTGTGACACTAATGACGATAATGTGGGACATTCCAGAGACTATGCTGATAATCAGACAGGCACGCATCCCAAGGGGCAGCATGGTATACACAGAGAACGTTATAAAGAGGAAGAATGGCACCTAGAAAAAGCAAAAACATATATAAAATAAACATTTTATACAATAAGATATATAAACATATAATACAGCAATAAGATAGCATTACTAAGATAATATACAGTATATAATTTGCTTTGCTTTACTTTACATTTCGCCTTCATAATTAAAATATTTAATACATTTTCTGGAAAATTTCAAGCAATAGGAATTATGATTCAGGTTTTAAATCTAAAGAGCAGCTATGAAAATTAGGTCTACAAAGAACTACAAACAAATTGGAGAAAAACTAAGAGTCATAGCAAAAGCCACATAATACTGTAATATAGAAGTGTTTGGATGCTTTTTCGATATGAAGTGAAAGCTACATCAAACCACCCAGGCCTGCCTAAAACTGACTGCACGTAAAAACTGTAACCAAAGTGATATGTGCGATACAACAGGTAGGCCAACGATCACTTTAAAGAGATTACAAAGTTTAGTTAGTGAGACTGGAGTAAACATGCATTAGTTAACCGCATCAAAAGCCCTTCATGACATTAACCAATACTTATAACTAACTAAAATAAACACGCAAAAGAAAAGACCCAGTTCCAAAATGTGTTGAGGTGCTGATGTCAAATATGAATGTGACTAAGGTAGAGCTTTCTGCCAAGGTTCACAGTGATATGTTTGGTGCACATCCAACACTGAGCTAAAAAAAACACCATTCCTACAGTGACGTATGATGGAAGTAGCAATGTGCCGCAATAACGGTTTTCGTCTGCAAACAAGTGAGTGTGCTTTTAATTTAAGACATAAAGTGCTTTTTTTGAATGCTGAAAAGTAATGTTTCTGCCTTCAAAAAGTTTACCAAACTTACATTGGTGTGGCTTATGTATGTCCTACAATGCCACATTCAATGCCCTAAGCTCAACCTAAACAAAAATCTGTACCACTATTTTAATAAATGCAGCACACAAGCATAATTCACCTAATGTGAACAACCTGGAGCACATCTCCCTAGACAGGGTAAAATCACTCCAAAGCTGATTCATATTAGTACTTACAGTATGAAGATATATAACATATTGTCACATATTGTACTTGTACTCGGGCAAATGCTCCCGATGCTTCTGCCGATACCTGGCCTGTCAGCAGTGGTGGGCGCGTGGGGGAGTTACAAGCTTCTCCCCCCGCGGCTTTCAGCTGCTTAGTGACATAAAGCGGTGATCGGTGCTTGTAACTCCCCCACGCGATCACCGCTGACTGTCACTGCATCCTCCTCCATGCCCCCTCCGTTCCTCTGTCCCCCTCTGCTGTCCCCCCTCCGTTCCACCGTTCCCCTCTCCTTCTCTGTCCCCTCCGTTCTGCTGTGCCTCTCCGCTGTCCCCTCCATTCAGCCGTTCGGCTGTCCCCCTCCCCTTCTCTGTCCCCTCCGTTCTGCTGTGCCTCTCCGCTGTCCCCTCCGTTCAGCTGTTCCGCTGTCCCCTCCGTTCTGCTGTGCCTCTCCACTGTCCCCTCCATTCAGCCGTTCCGCTGTCCCCCTCTCCTTCTCTGTCCCCTCCGTTCTGCTGTGCCTCTCCGCTGTCCCCTCCGCTCTGCTGTGCCTCTCCAATGTCCCCTCCATTCTGCTGTCCTCCTCCTCCTCCCTTTGTGTATGGACAGAGTCAGCTGACTCTGTCCATTCACATAACTGAAACATTGTAATCTCTTGTGATTACGATGTGCCAGTTTATGAATGGAGAGGAGCCGCTGTCTTCTCTCCATTCATTTTAAGTGCAGCTGAGGCTGCAGAGAAAGGGACTGGGGAATCTCTATCCTCGGTCTCTTTCTCTGTCTCAAGGGGGAGATATCAGAGGTCTGTTAAGACCCCTGATATCTCACCAAAGCCCCCAACAGGGCTGATTAAAAAACAAAACACATATTGCAATAAAGAATAAAAAAATATTATTGTAAAAAATAAAAATTGTAAATAATAAAAAAAAAACAAACAAACACAGACACCGTTCACCCCCCCCCCCCCTCGAAAAAAAATAAAGCATTGTTAAAAAAAAAAAACACTGTCACATGACATTAAAAAAAAAGTATCGGTATCGGTGAGTACTTGAAAAAAAGTACTTGTACTCGGTCCTAAAAAAGTGGTACTGGGACAACCCTAGTGCATAATCTAGTTAATCTGTAATGTTCAAAAAAAAAAAAGACTATTCTTGAATATTTGTATGCAGTGGTTAATATAATATAAATAACCAGCTATATTGGTTACGGAACAAAGTGTCTAATCCACTCTAAGGCTACATTCACACCTCAGGCTTTTGTAGCCTGAACCTCCAAAACGCTGGAGGAGAAAAAAAATCAATTATTCTCTATGGAGTTCACATCTCCACTCCAAGTTGCTTGAAGCAAAACCCCTGAAGCTCAAAAAAGTTCTGGAGCTTTTATTGTAGCTTGAATCGGGCAGATTTGAGCATTTTTGGCACTTTTTATTCCCATAGAAATGAATGGTAATGCACTATTTGTGCAATTTGTTGCATGTATTTGCGCAATTTTTTTGCTCAAATAAAAAAAAAAAAACATAAAATAGAATGATATATGAATAAATAAATGTAAAATAAATACACAAATAAACTAAAATCATCATACATAAAAAAAAATAATGAATAATACATAAATAATTAACCCCTAACCTTAAAACAGTATTCAATTATTACGTATTTATTTTGGGTTAGGATGGTTATTTTTATTATATTATTTTTTATTGTTTTAAGGCTTAAGGTTAGGGGTTAATAATTATTATTTATTGAATATTATTTTTATTTGTGTATTTATTTTACATTTATTTATTATCATTATTATTAGTAGTAGTAGTATTATTAAACACCCCAACAAAAAATAAATAAACCGTAACCCCTAATCCTAACCTTAACTCTAATCCCTTACCTTAACGAAAAAAATAATAATTCATAATAGAAGAATAAAAGCTAATGGAAAAGCTAAAAAAGATGAAATGCCTAGCAGTAAATTATAGTTTTCTCTATTGGCTAATAAAAAAACAAACGCGCAAAAAAAACACTGTATAAAAACGTGCAAAATAAATGATGGAAAAACGCTCAATGACACTACTATCAGCTGTGTGTGCAGCCTAATGCCCCGTACACACGGTCGGACATTGATCAGACATTCCGACAACAAAATCCTAGGATTTTTTCCGACGGATGTGGGCTCAAACTTGTCTTGCATACACATGGTCACACAAAGTTGTCGGAAAATCCGACCATTCTGAACGCAGTGACGTAAAACACGTACCTTGGGACTATAAACGGGGCAGTAGCCAATAGCTTTCATCTCTTAATTTACTCTGAGCATGCGTGGCACTTTGTGCGTCGGATTTGTGTACACACGATTGGAAATTCCGACAACGGATTTTGTTGTAGAAAAATTTTATAGCCTGCTCTCAAACTTTTTGTGTCAGAAAATCAGATGGAAAATGTGTAATGGAGCCCATCGTGTGTACGGGGCATTAGAGTAACAGAAGAGATGTACATTTTTGTTTAGTCAAAATTTGCAAACATACAGCTTATTAAAAACATATCTACATATATATTGTACAAAAAAAAATGATAAACAAACAAAAACAAGCGTACATCAGCAGATAACAGAATTTTTTTTTTCAGAAAATAACAAAAAAAAAACTTTATACAAACAATCATCATTTTATTATCAGTAAACTACTAAATTACGCAAAACACAATCCTACCTCAACCTATACACACCCCCAGGTTAAGAAACCATTAAACATTTAAACCATGCATTTCCCAAAAATAACTGTTTACAACTACAATTATAAGTACAACTGATTATGGAATAACAGTAGTGCAACCAAAATTAATATAACAAAAATATACAGTAAACAGGTAATTCACTTTGACTAACAAGCAAGGTAGAGTAGATAGGCATGCAACTGAATCCTGGAATCTCTGTTGGCCGATGGTGCAGATTTGCAGAGGGGGATAAAGGGCACAGCTCAAAATCTGTAGCCAGGATTTTGGGGCCTATTCAGGGTGGATAAAAATCGATGATTTAAAAAGTTTATTCAATTCAAATTTTTTTGATTTTTATCAAATTTATTTTAATAAAATGTTTTTTGGAGTAAAAATGTATATAGAGATAGTTTTCTAATTAAGATACATTAATAATTTTGTTTTTTTTTAGCATTAAAAAAAAGGAGCTTAGTTATGTAGCATGAGGCTGTATATTCCGCAATATTTACATTTTTCGTAAACTCATTTAATGAATCCAAGCTCTGCAAGCTGAGATAATATGCACTGTATTGACGCATTCACACAATTTCACAGTAACCATATGATAAAAAAAGTTCAGGAATATTCCTTTATCCCATTGTTTTGAAAATCTATGTACACTAAAAACTGAGAAACAGGGGAGGGTGGGGAAATGGGGGCCTTTGCTGAAGCTGACCATACAAATTATTCCCACCCAAATGGTTATGGTGAACTATCTCGGTACTGATAAACAACAACGTAGTTCTTATATAAAAATAGGATTTTTATAACAGCTTACCTGTAAAATCCTTTTCTTTGAAGTACATCACGAGACACAGAGCCATAGTAATTACTATGTGGGTTTAGGCCACCTTCAGGTGATGGACACTGGCACACCCTAAGACAGGAAGTCCACTCCCTATATAACCCCTCCCACTACTAGGAGTACCTCAGTTTTTGTAGCAAAGCAATACACGTGTGTACCAGAAAGAGGGGGGGACCTCTGTGTCTCGTGATGTACTTCAAAGAAAAGGATTTTACAGGTAAGCTGTTATAAAAATCCTATTTTCTTAATCGTACATCATGGGACACAGAGCCATAGTAATTACTATGTGGAATGTCCCAGAGAAATGCCAACTGAGGGGAGGGAGACACAACAGAATTAGGGCAACATGAGACTAGAGAACTTATACAACTGCCTGCAACACACTACGCCCAAAGGCGATATCCTCATGCATTTTTACATTCAACTGATAAAATCTGGTAAATGTATGGACTGAAGATCAAGTTGAAGCCTTGCAGATTTGAACCATGGAAGCTTGGTGATGCACTCCCACGAAGCATTAACAGTCCTAGTGGAGTGCACTTTTGATTTGAGAGGGTGGAATCCTCCTCTTTAAACCATAAGCCTGAACAATTACTTGCTGAATCCATTTAGAAATAGTAGATTTCCATGTTGCCTGTCCTTTTTCTAGGACCTTCAGGCAACACAACAAAACATCTGTTTTTCAAATCTTAGCAGTCGCCTTCAAGTAGACCTTGAGTGCTCTCACCACATCAAGAGAATGTAGTAATTTCCCTTCCGTAGAACAGGGTTCTGGGAAAAATGAAGGTAGAACAATATCCTGGTTCGGATAAAAACTAGACACTACCTTCGGTAGAAAGTTAGGATGAGGACACAATACTACCTTATCCTTGTGAATAATCAAATATGGCTCTTTACAAGAAAGAGCAGCCAACTTTGATACCCTTCTTACAGAAGATATGGCTGCCAGAAAATTAGTTTCCTTGTCAAAAGGACCGAGGGAATATGCTGTATCGGCTCAAACAGGCTGTTTCAGCAATGCCGACAGAACTAAATTCAAGTCCCAAGGGTTCAGGGGTGACTTAACCTGAGGATTAAGCCGCGTTATCCCCTGAATAAGCTACAAACCAAAGAATGCGAAGCAAGTGGTTGTTGAAATAATACCGATAAGACCGAAACCTGGCCTTTGATAGTAACCCCATCTACAGAAGTCAAAATTCTACCTATGACATACTTCCTGGGGTGCCAACCCCTGGATTCACACCAGGAGACATATGCTTTCAAGACTCTATAATCTATGATTCTGGAAGCCAGCTTCTCTGCATTAACCAAGGTAAATACCACTGGACCTGACAGCCAATGCTTCTTCAGAATGTGGGTCTCAATAGCCAAACCATTAAATTTAGCGTTTGTAAGGTAGGATAGAATACTTTGCGAGAGATGGTCTGGACGTGGTGGTAGGGTCCATGAATCCCCTACCGCCATCTTTATGATCTCCGCATACCAAGATCTTCGGGGCCACAAGAATCACCGATTTCCCTTCCTGCTTGATCCTGAAAAGCAGTCGTGGAAACAGAATAGGAGGAAATGCATAAATCAGTGAGAACTGATTCCCCGGGAATACTAAGGCATCTGTTCCGCATGCTAGCGGATCCCTTGTTCTTGACACAAAGTTGTAGATTGTCTTGTTGAACCTGGACGCAAACAGATCTACGTCTGGGATCCCCCATCTTCAGGGCATTGCCAGGAAGATATCAAGGTGAAGGGAACATTCTCCCAGGAACAACTGCTGGCGACTAGTAGTCCGCCTGCCAAATTTGGAAAAATTGGAGTGAGCAAAAGGGGTAAGAAGGAAAGAAGGGGGGGGGGAAGCAGAGAGACTGGGAGATTGAATAATAGGGGATGATGAATAATGAATAAAAATGTAAATGGTAGGGGATGGAAGGGAAGGGGAAATAAAGAGGGGAAAATACGAAGGGAGGGAGGGAAGAGGGGGAGGAGAGGAAGATTCCTCCCGGTAGACCGATCGTTTCCGTAATAGGTTAACTTACAGACAACACAAGTAAATTTCATAGATGCTTTTTTTATCCCCCATGTGCGCAGTCTCCCCTCTTATATCTGTGATACCACGGATCTCTTGAAACACCTTGAGGGGATCCAGATCCCTCTGGACACCCTGCTCGTGGCCATCGATATCTTATACTCGAGTATCCCCCACGAGCAGGGTGTCCTGATGGCTGGCTCCTTTCTTAGAGAACAAGAACAGACCTCTTGGCCCCTTAAACAATTTATCTTACGAGTTCTTCGTTTTATCCTGAGTAAGAACTACTTCACGTTTAACAATCAAATGTATTTACAGACTCAAGGAGTCGCTTTGGCGACTTCTTGTGCCCTGGTCTACGCAAACTTGTAATTGGGTGGGTGGAAGAGACACATGACTTTAGATGACCGATATACAGAATTCCTCAAACATGTACTAATATGGTATAGGTACATAGATGACCTACTCATGATATTGACCAGCACCAGAGATGGACTGTTGGAATTCATTCAGTGTTTGAACGACAACAGTTTTAATCTCAAATTTACATTCAATTTTGACAATAGTCAGATCCCCTTTCTGGATCTTTATTGTCAAACAACCATATGGTACAATAGGCACTGATCCATATCGTAAACCAACCGGCCGGCCGGCAACACTCTGCTCCACGCATCTAGTGCCCAACCTGATCCACTAGTGCGAAGTATTCCGTACACGCAATACTTGCCCCTATGAAGAAATTGCACACTAGAGATCAATTTTAGGTTCCAAGCCAATGCCTTACATGACCATCTATTACTCAGAGGGTATTCACGTACAAATTTAAGAAAAGCATTCAATAAAACATTAGCTCGCCCTAGAAGCTCTTTACTGTACACCCAACCCAAACCTTCATCGAATGATACAGTGAGATTCATTACCACATACTCTGCCCACCACAAACAACTCAGAGTAATACTATCGAATTATTGGCATCTACTTGCGGAACATCATGTCCTGAGTAGACATGTCAGATCTATTCTGGAACTGGTGTTTCGCAGAACTCCCTCTTTAAGAGATCGTTTGACGAGTAGCCATTACTCACCTTCCAAAAGACCAAGGTCTGGACCTAATGGCACCTTTAAATGTGGGGATTGCCCTCCCGCTGTCCCTGGATTTCTGGGGGTAGGAGGTTTCACCTACCCAATGGTGAGATCTTCTCCCCACATACCTTTTCTAACTGCGGCACTATGGAGGTTATTTACCTCATGTTGTGTAAGTATATAGCCTTTTACGTAGGTAAAACAATCCAAGAACTGAGACAGAGAATTGGGGACCACTTATACTACTCTGGCAATGGTAAACTTACCACTATAGGTAGACATATCGGTCTATATCACCGTTATGATGTTACAGTTGTCCAATTTTTGGTCCTTGAAGTTATCCAACAGAGCCGGGGGGGGGGGGGGGTTGATACAAAACGATCCTTCAGCAAGAGAGTCTTCAGATCGAACGTCTCAATGCCACCTCCCCCCAGGGCTCAATGGGATGTTATCTTATAGATCATTTTTGTAGGACGTACCTTTTCCTTATCCTCCCTGTTTCTTCTTCCCTTTCCCCCTCCTTTTTCCCTATCCTATTGGTTGGGTTCCCTACTGCTCTCCCTGGCAGTCTGTGTGGTTAGGCCTTTGCCTTGACATCACGGTGACTTTTTGCCCTTTAACCTAAACATATTGGCAATTCCCAAGTGATTTATCTGTAGTGACTACTACTGACGGGAGTCTCATACTCTCATTGTTTATAATTTTGTATAGTTTTTGTACATTATGTTGTAATTGTTTTATTCCCTTTTTTTGTTTATTTGTACAGAGTTGCCCCCCCCCCGACTGGCCGGCTCGATGTCTCCTGGCTGCTTGACTCTCTTCCCCTGTGGCGGACTTGTGATTCCCCTGGTTAGGATGCTCTCCTATGGAGCCCATGCCTCTCTTGCTCCGTCTGAGGTCTGGGCCCCCCCACCCACTGGCTCGGCCGGAGCGCATTTGCGCAGTGGCGTGGTTCCTCTATGGGTAAAAAAGGTATGCAAGCAATGCAACAAAGAGATGTAAGGCCTGGTGGCCCGAATGAAACAACATCATGAGAAAATGTGCTGTGATGAAAGAACAGTGTTTGAAGTTTGTTTGTTCAAAGATATTTTGTTTATGCACTTCAGTTACTAAACATCGATGTTTAAGCAAATACAAGAAAATGTAATATAAGGTTATGGCTTTAATAAAATAATTTGAGTAGTTCAACTATGTGTGATTAACCTAAAATCATTTCTGATATTGCCGTTTTACTAACCTGACAGCTTATTATTCTAAATAGGAAACCTTAATTTTGTTTGCAAACATTAAAGATAATAACTACTAGTAAGAATGAGTCCTTACATTTAAAGAGCACCTGTCATTTCAGATCCATCATGGCAGCGCCTGTTAGCGGGCATCCACTCACCTGCTGCCGCCACGTCTCTCACCTTGTTGCATCACTGCCACATCACTATCCATCCCATTAAAGTGAATGGGATTGTCAGTGAGCCACCAGTGGGTCAGAGGAGGAGCCGCTGCAGGACAGAGATGACAATTGCTCTTTAAAAACTATGATTTAAACCAAGCCTTTTTTTTTACTAGTGATTTAAATCGACTTGAATTAAATCAAATCCACCCTGGGCCTATTCATTTAAAAATTTAAAATGATAGGATAGCCAGGTCGCATGCAGCATATAGGATATGTGGGAGTGCTGTCATTGGCAAAAGATGTAGCAAGCCATCCAGAGGTAATGATGTGTAAGGTGAGCCAAATCATAGGTGGAACAACAGATGCCTCAGTGTCAACTGGTGGAAAGTCTTGTAAGTAGATACAGGGCCTTGAAAAAGTATTCACACTCCTTAAAATCTTCCACATTTTGACATCACTGTCATTACAGTGAGGGAAAAAAGTATTTAATCACCTGTTGATTTTGTACATTTGCCCACTGACAAAGAAATGATAAGTCTATAATTTTAATGGTGGGTTTATTTTAACAATGAGAGACAGAACAACAAAAAAATCCAGACGCATTTCAAAAAAGTTATAAATTAATTTGCATTGTAATGAGTGAGATAACAATTTGACCCCTTCGCAAAACATGACTTAGTACGTGGTGGCTGACGTTTGATAACTCGAACCTTCAGCTACCGCCACATTTTCTATGGGATTAAGGTTTGGAGACTGGCTAGGCCAATCCAGGACCTTAATGTGCTTCTCCAAATGTTTCTTGAGCCACTCCTTTGCTGCCTTGGCTGTGTGATTTGGGTCATTGTCATGCTGGAATACCCATCCATGACCCATATTTGCCCTGGCTGAGGGAAGGAGGTTCTCACCCAAGATTTGAGGATACATGGCCCTGTCCATTGTCCCTTTGATGCAGTGAATTTGTCCCTTAACCTTAGCAGAAAAACACCCCAAAGCATAATGTTTCCACCTCCATGTTTGACGGTGGGGATGGTGTTTTTGGGGTCATAGGCAGCATTCCTCCTCCAAACACGGCGAGTTGAGTTGATACTAAAGAGATTGATTTTGGTCTCATCTGACCACAACACTTTTACCCAGTTCTTCACTGAATCATTCAGATGTTCATTAGCCGACTTCAGACGGGCCTGTACATGTGCTTTCTTGAACATTGGACATTGCGGGTGCTGCAGGATTTCAGTTCTTCACGGCCTAGTGTGTTACCAATTGTTTTCTTGGTGAATATGGTCCCAGCTGCCTTAGGATCATTGACAAGATTCTCCCCTGTAGTTCTGGGGTGATTCCTCACCATTCTCACGATCACTGAAACTCCACGAGTGATATCTTGCGTGGAGCCCCAGACCAAAGGAGATTGACAGCTCGTTGTCAACCGTTGTCACCCTCTCACCAAGCTGCTTGGCATTGGTCTTGTAGCCCATTCCAGCCTTGTGTAGGTCTACAATCTTGTCCCTGACATCCTTGGACAGCTCTTTGGTCTTGGCCATGGTGGAGAGATTGGAATCTGATTGATTGCTTCTGTGGACAGGTGTCTTAATCTCTTAATCTGAGCTTGTTACCTGTATAGAAGACACCTGGGAGCCAGAAATCTTGCTGACTGCTAGGGGATCAAATACTTATTTCACGCATTAAAATGCAAATTAATTTATAAAACTTTTTTTGAAATGCATTTTTCTTAATATTATAATATAAAATTATAGACTGATCATTTCTTTGTCAGTGGGCAAATGTACAAAATCAAAAGCAGGGTATCAAAACTTTTTTTCCCTCACTGTACAACCAAACATGTATTTTATTGGGAATTTATGTAACAGATAAATACAAAGTGGCACATAATTGTGAAGAGGAAGGAAAATGATAAATGGTTTTAAAATTTTTGCAAATAAATAACTGAAAAGTGTGGCGTGCATTTGTATTCAGCCCCCTTTACTCTGATACCCCTAAGTAAAATCTAGTCGAACCAATTGCCTTTAGAGGTCACTAGATTAATAGAGTCCACCTGTATAATTTAATCTCAGTATAAATACAGCTGTTCTGTGAAGCCCTCAGGGGTTTGTTAGAGAACCTTAGTGAACAAACAGCATAATGAAAGCCAGGGAACACACCAGACAGCTCAGGGATAAAGTTGTGGAGAAGTTTAAAGCAGGGTTAGGTTATAAAACAATATCCCAAGCTTTGACCATCTTGTTCACTGTTCAATCCATCATCTGAAAATAGAAAGAGTATGGCACAACTGCAAACCCACCAAGACATGGCTATCCATCTAAACTGACAGGCTGGGCAAGGAGAGCATTAATTTAGAGAAGCAGCCAAGAGGCCCATGGTAACTCTGGAGGAGCTGCAGAGATCCACAGCTCAGGTGGGAGAATCTGTCCACAGGACAACTATTAGTCGTTCACTCCACAAATCTGGCCTTTATGGAAGGAGTGGCAAAAAGAAAGCCATAAGAAGTCCCGTTTGCAGTTTGCGAGAAGCCATGTGGGGGACACAGCAAACATGTGGAAGAAGGTAATCTGGTCAGGTGAGACCAAAATTTTACTTTTTGGCCTAAAAGCAAAACGCTATGTGTGGCAGAAAATTAACATTGCACATCACCCTGAACACACCATCCCCACCGTGAAACATGGTGGTGGTAGCATCATGTTGTGGGGATGCTTTTCTTCAGCAGGGACAGGAAAGCTGGTCAGAGTTGATGGGAAGATGGATGAAGTCAAATACAGAACAATCTTAGAAGAAAACCCGTCTGCAAAAGACTTGAGAAACATACAGCCAGAGCTACAATGGAATGGTTTAGATAAGTGGTCTCAAACTAGCGACTCTCCAGTTGTTGCATAACTACAAGTCCCTTCATGCCTGTGCCTGATGGAGTGATGCTTGTAACTGTAAGCCTTGCAATGCCTCATGGGACTTGTAATTTTGCAACAGCTGGAGGGCCGCCAGTTTGAGACCCCTGGTTTAGATCAATGCATATTCATGTGTTAGAATGGCCCAGTCAAAGTCCAGACCTAAATCCAATTGAGAATCCGTGGCAAGACTTGAAAATTGCTGTTCACAGATGCTCTCCATCAAATCTGACAGAGCTTGAGCTATATTGCAAAGAAGAATGGGCAAAAATTTCACTCTAGATGTGTAAAGCTACTAGAGACATACCCAAAAAGACTTGCAGCTGTAATTGCAGCGAAAGGTGGTTCTACAAAGCATTGACTCAGGGGGGCTGAATGCAAATGCACGCCACACTTTTCAGATATTTATTTGTAAAAAAATTTTAAAACCATTTATTATTTTCCTTCCACTTCACAACTATGTGCCACTTTGCGTTGGTCTATCACATAAAATCCCAATAAAACACATTTACATTTTTGGTTGTAACATGACAAAATCTAAAAAATTTCAAGGGGTATGAATACTTTTTCAAGACACTGTAAACAATAACATACAGGAGCCTTCCATTATAAACACATCAGTTTCCCTGGGACTTACCGGGGTTCAGTAGAGACAAGAAACAAGTGGAACAACATCCGGTAACCAACATATAATATAACCCCATGGATGTCATCTAACCTTGTCAATATTAGGGTTGTGGGATATCACACTAACCACTTCAGTCCCAGTAGGATTTACCCCCTTAATTACCAGGCCATTTTTTGCGATACACCACTGCGTTGTTTTAACTGACAATTGCGCAGTCGTGCGATGTTGTACCCAAACAAAATTGATGTCCCTTTTTTTCCCACAAATAGAGTTTTCTTTTGGTGGTATTTGATCACCTCTGTGGTTTTTATTTTTTGCGCTATAAACGAAAAGTCAATTTAAAAAAAAATATATATTTTTTTTTTACTTTCTGCTATAATACATATCCAAAAAGAAAATATAAAAAAAAAAATGTATTCACCAGTTTAGGCCAATATGTATTCTGCTACATATATTTGGTAAAAAAAATAAAAAAAATGCAATAAGCGTATATTGATTGATTTGCACAAAAGTTATAGCGTCTATAAAATAGGGGATAGATTTATGGACTTATTTTTTTTTTAATTGTTTTTACTTATAAAATGGTGGCGATAGTAGGTAAATTTGATGTTGATGTCCCTGGGTGGGCCCCAGTGCTCTGTGTATGCTCTATGCTCTGTATATGGTGGGCACCAGAAGGAAACTGAAAGACTGCCGTGGTGTTAGAGGTGATATTGGTAACAGTTTCTGCTTTGGGGGCGCAGATTGCCACTGCGGGATCTGTTCTCGAAGTTCTCGAGACATAGAGCTGTTTCCAGCTCCTTTCTGCTCCATTTTGTCTTTTAGGTCATTGGTGCTGTTCCCCAATTCTCTGATCTTCTTGGTCAGGTGTGCGGCAAGCTTGGAGGTAGCTGCCGAGAGATCGCTTTGTAATCTGGCTTTAAAGTGGGTCAGCAGCTCTGCATCTTTCAGTCAGGGATAGCTGCTCTGGTAGGGCCTCTGTGGTGCGCTCTGCATTACAGAACGGGCTCAGGTCGCCCAAAAGCAGTGGCGGGGAGGGCTCCAAACCACAGTCCAGGGCTTCAGACATGATGGCTAGCGGGAAGGCCTTGCTGTTGGAGTGGTTGGCCACTTTGGCACTTGAAGCGCGAGTGACAACCATTTTCTTTTCCACGGAGTGCAGCATGGTTCAGGGAGCAAAGCTCACAAAAGGGAAAGTGGGAATGCTCTTCAGGAAGCTAAAATGTTAGTTGATGTGTCCAGGGGTTTAGGAGGGACATCACAGAGCAGCCATCTTGGTTCACTGCTCATGTGTGTCCCCTAAATTTGTTTTAAACTTTGTATGTTATATTTCTTCAGCAGCTTCCTGGTTTCTGATCTAGATCAAAATTCCCAGGAATCCTATTTTTTTTCTTTTATATGGAGGAGGGGCTTTCTCAGCTAAGCACACCCTCCTGCCTGCATGCCTGACCAGATGGATTCCAGGAAGAACCTTTCTCACTTGTATTATCTTGCACGGACATTCCAAGTGTAGCAATGCTGCAGAATTTCTAACATTTGTAATCTGCCTATGCCTAAACAACGTCTTGGGATAAACAATAAACATTCCTTAAAGTGTCACTAAAGGTAACACTTTTTTTATTTTTTTTTATTTTTGATAGAGTAAGGGAGGGTTGTAATCCCTGTCAGTTTTTTTGTTGCCATCTGTGTCCCATTGTGGAGATTTCCTATCACTTCCTTTCCCTTAGCCAAAACAGGAAATAAGAGGAAATCCCTCCAAAGTAAGGGAATCATTCATAATCCAGTAAGCAGGCCAATGGTAGAAAAGCAATACCCAGAAGCTAAAGAGCCCTCCAAGCTCTGAAAAATTGTGTCATAATAACTCCTTGTCTATATGATGTGATAATACTGTGTAACTGCATAAAATTTAAAATACGGTATATTTTGACAACTCAGACACTTCACTGGCAATATAATTTATATAACTGTTTGGTCAGTGCTCTACTTTAACATAGGCAACCAACTACAGTTCTGCTGGGCAGCTGCATTTTAGACTTTAATTCCAGACTTGAAAATCAGATTGGACATATTCCAAGTAGACAACACTATAACAGTAGAATACCGATACACTTTACGCATTACCAGCTGTTTGTTATTCTGGTAACTGTTAAATAATTTTACAGTCTGTAGGAAGCAATAATTTTGGCAAAGTAATACTGTCAAGCGCAGATTTTGTCCGAGACTAAACAATGCCCTCGGATCACTGCTGAACATTTCAGTTCTAATGCGTCCAATTGTCCAACTGTCCACTGATTAAATCAGAACTGTTCCAGCTTTATCTTCTCATAGGTAAGTTATGGAACTTTGTTAATCAAAAGTAAGTGTGAACAGTAAACAAAAAACAACACTAGCATTCATAATTACTCTACATATAGTAAGCAAGAGCCAAGGGGACTACCCAGCCAAAATCACTGGATAGGGGCTAGGTTGGCATAAGACTGGCAAGGGAGGCTGACAGTGGAAGAAACTAAAAATGACATGTCCTGAGACATATAGGACACAAATAGGGTGAAATCTCTTAAAAAGGAACACATACAGTAATAAAAATGTGGCCAAGGATCTAATCCTTCTCTGCTCTATCTCAAAAATGGCTGGCTCATTAATGTACAGCAATAATACAAAATTATGTTTGTAAAACTTTGTACACAGCTATTTAACTCTTTACAGAGTAAAGTAAATACCTTCTTGTAAATGCAGAAATGTGTAGGCAAAGAACACACCACTGCTATGCCACAACTTACACAGACCATTAAGAATTATAAAAAAATGCTGATTGGTTAGATTCAAAGGGGCTTTTTTTTCTTCAGTGCTTTTTCTTAATTTTGGTTTAAAGAAACAACTGCAATAATTTAGAGGCTTGATTAAAGGTTTGGGGTAGTATAACATCACACATTGTTCATCCCTCGTAAAAGCAACGTTAATAAAAAAAAGAATAGTGTAAAAAAATGCACTTAAATGAAATTTAAATTTAAAAAGAAACCAGTTTGAAAGTGTCCCTATCCCTCTGTGCTCACAAGCAAATGTGAACATGTAGGTCCTACACACATATATAAACGGTGATTGCACCACATATGTGAGGTATCGTCATGAAAATCAGAGTGAGACAAAAATTCTAGGGCCAGATCTATTGTACAACTCTAGACTGATAAAGTGTGTGCCTATGTAGATTTTTAGGTACCGTAGTTTGCTGCTCCACATGTGTACACAAATTTAAAGCATGACATGTTAGGTATCTTTATTTGGCGTAATATCATCTTTTATATCTTACCAAAAAAGTGGGTGTTATATTGTGTTTGTGTGCACTATAATTTATTAAAGTGTATTTTTTCCTCAAATTTTGCATTTTGAAATGGCTGCAAAAGACATAAAAAACAACCACCATTTTATTCAACAGGGCCTCTGCGTAACAAAATAATTTATATATATATATCGTATTTATCAGCGTATAACACGCACCCCAAGTTTAGGAGGGAATTTTAAGGAAAAAAAAACTTACACTTAAATTGCCATCAATGCAGCCTTATCAGTGTCCATCTGCAGCCTTGTTGTGTCATCTGCAGCCTTGTTGTGTCATCTGCAGCCTTGTTGTGTCATCTGCAGCCTTGTTGTGTCATCTGCAGCCTTGTCGTGTCATCTGCAGCCTTGTCGTGTCATCTGCAGCCTTGTGTCATTTTCAGCCTTGTGTCATTTTCAGCCTTGTGTCATTTGCAGCCTTTTGTCATCTGCAGCCTTGTGTCATCTGCAGCCTTGTGTCATCTGCAACCTTGTTGTGTCATTTTCAGCCTTGTTGTGTCATTTGCAGCCTTGTGTCATTTGCAGCCTTTTGTCATCTGCAGCCTTGTGTCATCTGCAACCTTGTTGTGTCATTTTCAGCCTTGTTGTGTCATTTTCAGCCTTGTTGTGTCATTTGCAGCCTTGTGTCATTTGCAGCCTTTTGTCATCTGCAGCCTTGTGTCATTTGCAGCCTTGTCCAGTGACACTGCAGCCTTGTAGTGTCATTGCCGTCTTTAAATATGGTGCCGCCGAGACTCTCGGCGGCTCTCGGCTGCTTTCGGCACCTCTCAGAGCCCTGTGGGCGGAGCCGAGTGTCGCCGACATTCATACATAGCCGAGTGTACTCGGCTAGGTTTGGCTAGCTCCGCTCACAGTCACGCCCAGTCCCTGTGTTATGTCCATCTTAGGTCGGGACTGGGCGTGACTATGAGCGGAGCTAGCCGAACCTAGCCGAGTACACTCGGCTATGTATGAATGTCGGCGGCGATCGCTCCTCCGCTCACAGTCAGCGGGGGATCGGCGTATAACACGCACACGCGATTTCCCCCTGATTTCAAGGGGAAAAAATGCGTGTTATACGCCGATAAATACGGTATATATATATATCTATATACATATACACACACACAGGGGGAGGGGTTTAGGGATTGTGGTTTTGAAAGGTTTTTGTGCATTCTGTTTTGACATTCTAATAAACTTTTAGGATAATGCAGCGTGGTTCTGCTAAAAAAAGAAGCTTGCACACTATACTATTATATTGTTATGCCACTGGCCAATTTTATTCATTTCTATTGCCACTCAGAATGGGGTGCTATATATATATATATATATATATATATATATATATATATATATATATATATACACATATATACACATATAAATCTAATTAAATCAATATGATAGTAAAAAAAAAAAAAAAATCAATTACACATCCAAAATATGTAATGGCAAAACATGCACTGCCATCACTGGCACTGTCCATAAAAATAACACTGGCAGCTGCCAAGCACATAAAGGATTGGTGTTTTGCTATCACCTTCAAAGTCACTTTTCTTTCTTTTTAAATGTCCCCCACGGCAGTGCCCAGCTCCCCATTCTCTTTTTGGACAATAGCTTGGCTATTAGCCTTGAATATAGGCAGAATTTAGTATATAGACTTAAATTGGGTTCACTGAAAAATTCAGGTTTCACTTATTTCAAGCAGGATTTGACCCAAGAATACAAATATTATGTATCCTATTTTGTTTTGCATCCGTTTACAGGTAGATGATACAGATCACAGGAAAAACTTCCCATATACCTGTAGTAAAAAGCCACTTATGTTTTCACCTCTTACACACTGGAACCCTTTGGCTGGGTTCACACTGGTGCGACACGACAGCCGTCCTACTTTGGATCCGACTTTGCCCTGCGACATGAAGCCGGCATGTGTCCGACTTTCAATGAACGGGGATCCGACTTGGATCCCCGTCAATGCTCGGCATTGTGTTTGGTATGAATCTTGAGGGGGAACTCCGCGCCAAATTTTAAATAAAAAACCGGCATGGGTTCCCCCTCCAAGAGCATACCAGGCCCTTGGGTCTGGTATGGACCTTAAGGGGAACCCCCTACGCCGAAAAAACGGCGTGGGGGGTCGCCCCCAATCCATACCACACCCGCTCTGCTCTGATTTATATAGGCGGTGACCCCGCCCCCTTAAGCCGTCACAGTCCCTGGGCATGCTGGGACTGTGACGTTTTAGGGGGCGTGGTCATCACCCGATGACCACGCCCCCTTATGCCGTCACAGTCCCAGCATGCCCAGGGACTGTGACGGCTTAAGGGGGCGGGGTCACCGCCTATATAAATCAGAGCAGAGCGCACAGAGAGCATTCTAGCCCCAGAGAGCGTCGTGTCAACATCAGGAGAAGAGGGCAGAAGGCAGAAGGCAGAAGATTGAAGACCAGGCTCCTCCGCTTTAGCAAAAGAGCGGCAAAAGAGCAGAAGAGAGCGGAGGAGCCCGGCAGAAGATCCGGAGAGCGTGGAGAAGAACCGGAGAGACCCCCGAAGTCGGAAGAAGACCCCCGGAGCTGTCTAATAAAATGCTTTAAAAATCTGTGTAGTGTTTTTTTTTAAATTGACACTTTTTTCCTAGGTGAATGGGTAGGGGTACGCTGTACCCCATACTCATTCACATAGGGTGGGGGGCCAGGATCTGGGGGCCCCCTTATTAAAGGGGGCTCCCGGATTCCGATAAGTCCCCGCCCGCAGACCCCGACAACCAACGGCCAGGGTTGTCGGGAAGAGGCCCTTGTCCTCATCAACATGGGGACAAGGTGCTTTGGGGTGGGGGGCCGCAGCGCGCCCCCTCCCCCAAGGCACCAGCCCCCCCCATGTTGAGGGCATGCGGCCTGGTACGGTTCAGGAGGGGGGGGGGGGCGCTCGCTCGTCCCCACCCCATTCCTGTCCGGCCGGGCTGCGTGCTCGGATAAGGGTCTGGTATGGATTGGGGGCGACCCCCCACGCAGTTTTTTCGGCGTAGGGGGTTCCCCTTAAGGTCCATACCAGACCCAAGGGCCTGGTATGCTCTTGGAGGGGGAACCCATGCCGGTTTTTTATTTAAAATTTGGCGCGGAGTTCCCCCTCAAGATCATCTGAGCACAAGTCGCGTGCCGAAGTCGGATCATGCAAGACGGCAATCCGACTTTGATCCGACTTCAATGATAGTCAATAGGCTGAAGTAGGATCAAAGTCGGACCAAAGTAGTACAGGGAGCATTTCTAAAGTCGGAACGACTTGTGTCGGACCAGTTAGGATGGCTCCCATAGGGAAACATTACATTTCACACGTCATGCGACATGAGCTCCCAATGTCGGAGCGTTTGTCGGACCAGTGTGAACCCAGCCTTAGTGTAAATGAGTACAGCCGCATCACCCTTATGGTCATGGAGAAACCTGAGCAACTTATCTCCCTCCTAAATGACAACACCTGTTTCTTTCATGAAAGAATTACTGTAATGGATGAGTAAGAATGTTGCACTATACAGACAGGAATAAACTAAGATTTCTTTCACTTTAAGCTTTAGAAAATGAACTGAATCTGATTTTCGAACACTTTTGTAAACCTTATATTTTTTTTTAATCAATACGTTTTTATTGGATTTTCAAGGTGTAAATTTTGGAAGCAGTTCAAGCAAACAATGTCACAGAAAAGATTAAATATATTGCATAAAAGTTTGCAATAAACAAATATTGCAGTAAAACATAGTACAGTCTATACACTAATAGATCAAGGCGTTGGAGAAGGAACATAACAAGAGATAACAGTCAAAATATAATTGTAGGCAAAAAAAAAAATACAAGAAGCAAAATAAATGGTGTTACATTACAGGGGGAAGAGCTCGGGTTGCATCCCTTGCAGTCCAGGGAGACACCCACACCCGAAAAAGAAAGAGCAAAAATAAACAAATAAAAGGAGGGGGGAGGGAAAAGGAGGGGAATAGAAAAAGGGGGGGTGGAAAAAGAGGGGGGGGGGTGAAAAAAGGGGGGATGGAAAAAGGGGGGATGGGAAGGGAGGTGGAGACATTTCTACAAGGTCTTCAAGCCTCTTGCATGCAGCCATTACAAGATCAATGACTCAGCAAGGAAGGTGGCATATAGGACCAGGGTGACCAGACATTCCCGGGCTATTGTCCCTGGACCACATCCCCGGATAGGGTTGCCACCTGTCCGGTATTGCCCCAGACAGTCCAGGCTGCGCCTCTCTGTCTCCTCCTCCTGTTGCCTCTCTCACCCCCGCCGCCTCCATGATCTCCTTTGCAGTCATTGGTTGCTGTCCTAGCAATTAATGACATGCTTTTTCTGGCGCTCACACTGCTTAGTGGGAGGTAAATAGCCCTAGAGCAGCTCCATCTCCCAGCTTGGCTCTCACTCTTTCCTCCTTGGTTGCAGTAGCTCCCGGGTCCCGATGGTAAGGCAATCTGAATGGATGTGTTAAAGAGGGCAGGAGGCTCTGATATAAGGCAGGGGTCTCTTTTATCTCTGGAGGTCTCTAAGGAAGGGGGTGGGGGGGGCACTGATATAAGGGGACTGTGAGCTAATTGGGGCCTCTACTAACTGCTGATCTAATGTTTGGTGATCAACTATTAGATCAGCAGCACCCCCCTTAGAGAACCCCATTAGCTCACAGCTCCCTTATATCAGTAATGCCCCCACCCCTTCCTTATCAGTAATGCACGTCAGTGACACCTGTCAGTGTCCATCATTGCCACCTCATCAGTGCCGCCTGCCAGTGCACATAATTGCAGCATATCAGTGCCTATCATTGCCTTCTATCAGTGCTGCCTGTCAGTGCCCATCATTGCTGCAGTACTGCCTGTCAGTGCCCATCATTGCTGCATATTAGTGCTGCCTGTCAGTGCCCATCATTGCTGCATATCAGTGCTGCCTGTCAGTGTCCATCATTGCTGCATATCAGTGCTGCCTGTCAGTGTCCATCATTGCCACCTATCAGTACCCATCATTGCCACATATCAGTGCCACCTATCAGTGCCCATCATTGCTACATATCAGTGCCACCTATCAGTGCCCATCATTGCCGCATATCAGTGCCCATCAGTGCAGCCTCATCAGCGCACATCAGTGAAGGAGAAAAATTACTTATTTACAAAATGTTATAACAGAAACTAGGAAAAATTCTTTGTGTTTTTTTTGTTTGCTTGTTTAGCAAAAAAAAAAAAAAAACCCAGTGGCAATTAAATACCACCAAAAGAAAGCTCTGTTTGTGTGAAAAAAATGATAAAAATATCATATGGGTACATGTTGTTACAATGCATTCTTTTGAGCTGGGTTTACACTGCCACAGGGAGCAGCTCACAGCAGGGGTTCGGCACGTCCCTGTTCACCATTAAAAGGCAGATTTTTTGGCAGAATTCAGACCTGAAACAGACCAGAAGACGCACAGGACTCCTGTGCAATTTGCACTGGAGCTGCTCCGGAGATGTGTGAACTGGCTACATAGAGAGTCGGTCACAATCTCCTGACATGCAAATTAGATGCAGAGAAATCCAATTCACAAGAGTGTGAACCCAGCCTTACTGTTCTGAATTGTTCATTTATATTGTTATTGTTGAACCGAAATTCTTTGGTAAGAAGAAAATACAAAATATACATTGAAAAAGTTTTACTCTATCTTATCTTCTTAACATTTGGTAGTCATATCCCAAAAAATTCTAAGAGGTATCTTTTTTTCATCTCATGGACGAAATGTGAGAAATAACGTATATATCATACAAAAATCATTCCATAAACACATACCAATACACTGCAGATATAATTTGATGAAAATATGCTTATAAAAAACAGTTTACTATTTACCAATAAAAAAAAAAAAAAATATGTCTCCGGATTTCATTTTAAAATTCTGGTCAACTGCTATAGGACTCAATCCACCATGGTTTCCATATTTTTCAAAAACTTTTTTTTGTAAACTTTAATATCTTTTCAGTACAGAATGATTGTGTAGGTATAATTAGTCATAGCATACTTGGAAGTATAGAAATGTATGTTTTTTTTAAAGCTCAACTAAACTCTTAAGAAATTTTCACCCATCTTTTCAGAGTGTAAATAAATGACAGGTTTTCATTGTCTTACTTGTCATATCAGTGTAAGAATGCCCATCTGCCACTAATACAGAATGTCTCCGCCAATAGTCTGTAGCTAAGGACTGTTGCTCCCTCTGTAAGAGCAGTGATCTTGCTGCAGTGGTCTAAAAGTCATGTTCCCTGCCAATTGCAGGGCTATTGGCCTGACTTTGCAGGAAGGGTGTCAGATCACTGAGCTGTGCATACTTGCAACAGCTTTGGGGCATGCTGCAGATGCAGTTTTGCCCTAGCAAACCTAACTTGCCATTTACAAGATACTTTTTTGAAAATGTTCAGCTTTTCATATTTATAAAGTCAACAAAATATGAAGCCTAGCTAGTGATGTGAACCAAACCAAACTTAAAACAATTGTAAACTCAACATTTCAAATTCCTGGTATGTGCCTACTGTAGCATGATCTTGTATGAAAAAAAAAATCCAGTTTTCTTTGTTTTGCTTCCTTTGTGTAAACTCCCTGGTGTTCCTGTCAGTCCCTCTGCTTTCCTATTAAAAACTGACTACACTAAGCAGAACACACCATGCTCAGGTCTCTAGCTATGCTGGGAACTCAGCCTGCTCTCCTCCAATGATCAGACTTGTCCTGATAGCCTCCTGCACAGCCTTTCACTGAGAAGCTCAGTGTACTGCAGTTTCTCCTCCCCTACCTCTTACGCAGCTGAAAACAGAGGGATTGTAATCACTTTGAAAAAAGGGGGAAAAGGTATTTATAATGTTTTTATATCTATGCACAAATGTTTTGCTGAATGGGTTGCTTACAAGGTGAGGGTTTACAATACCTAAAGGCAAAACTTTTTTTCTTTTCTTAGCTTTTGATAGAGTGGAGAGGGATTAGAACACCAGTCTGTTTTTATTGCTGTTAGTTGCCTGATTAATTTTAGTACTTTGAAACGCTGACCTGGAACAAGCATGCAGATCAGGAAAGCTAGCCTGATATCAGAACTCCTGATCTGCAAATATAGGGATTTGGAAAGTACCAAAGCTTTTTAAATTGCATGATGGCCAAGTAATAGCATATTTTTCTGAAAGAGAAGTCAGGAATGGCAGCCTACATGCCTCCTACTTTAAGTACTGGCCTTTTATATAATAAACTGTATATATATTTTTCTTGCCCATATCCACTCATCCTCAGCATCGAAAGGCTGAATATGTCTAAAAAAACTCAGGTGAGGTTTACTTGCCCAGCTCTCCCGTGCAGCATCATCTACTGGAGACCCGAACATAGGTTCTGATGCTTAATGCAAGACTGTATAGTTGCTCTTCCATTCCAAGGCAAGTAGGTTAAAATTGCTTGTCTACATTTAAAAAAATATTTTCCAGACTTATAATTAGACTAATAGCTGCCTTCATTGCATGCAGGATTCAATTTATTGAAAGATCGCACTTTGACATAAATGTTCATGTTGCATCCTGTCAGTGTACATGTTACTTTGCTTCTCTAAAAAGAACCATAAAATTACACATGAAATGTAAGAATTAACTAGCAAAGTAAAAAGCATAACAGAAACGTACCTGATCCCATGTCTGGACATTGCTTGGATTTTCAAAAATTAAAACATATCCAATGGCAAGCAGGCAGGCACAGATCACCAGAGAAAATACCTGAAGCCATTTTCGCACAAATGATTCTGTGTATACCAACACATACAAAGCACAGAATATCACCAGGGCCATGAATACTGTGATGATGAAGGCAAGATTTTGAGATGGGTCCTGTGGGAAGAGGACATTGATGTCAGAGAAGCAGGATTAATGCACACAATTATATCTAGCAGTCACTCACTCTCAAATGACAGCATAATAATCTCTGAATGAATCAGCAGTTTTTTTGTTGTTTTTTACTATAAGGCCTCATGTACACTGCAGCTGATAAGCAGATGTTTAGGAGCAGTTGGGCGTTTTTTTTAACTGCTCCTGAACTCTCCTCTATGTGATCTTATCAGTAAATGTACACAGGGTCATTTATAGTCATTTATAGGCAGTTGAGTTTAGAAGCATTTTTTGGAAAGCAAATAAAATGCGATCAGGATGGATGTTCAGGGGCATTTGAAATGTCAAACACCTGTAACAGCTTGTAAACATGTGTAAACGCGGTAACTCGCATTTAGCTACGTTTCGTTTGCAGGCGTTTTCCATTTTTGACTATTTGCAAAAAATGTTTTTTTTTAAAACGCTTCTAAACGCAAACGCAGCTAAATGTGGTATGTAAACGTGGCAAAACTGACGTTTTCAAATGTCATTTACGATCAGTCAAGTTAAATCGTTCTGGGGAAGTTGTAAAACGTTCCGTGTACATAAAGCCTAAACCAGTCACAAAACTGTGCTATTCAAAGAGAGTACATGATGACAATTTTAAAACATGACATGTTAGGTATCTATTTACTAGGTTTAACATCATCTTTTATATTTTACAAAAAAATTGTGGGCTCCACAAGACAATATCTGTTAAGTTCTTATACAGACTCTGCTTAAATGTCAAAACGTGTCAAAACTGCTGGAGTATTTTACAGTATTCACTTTTTATCATACATTTTTAGTTAATCTTTCATTCATTTACCTGTTTGTCCTATCAAATGTTCCGAACCATATTTCATACACAAAGAAGTAGGTTCTTCCAATCTCTTTAGATTACCTGTTTTACTGTCTTTCCAAGTGTCAGTGAAAATCTACTACATGCAGTCCATAGATTTGTATTGTTATGGGGTATTTTAAAATAATTATGATTAAAATTAATCAATTACATTGTTTTTAATTCAAGTACATCTTATAGCTCCTGTGTGTCAGGCACAAGTCTCAAAAAGTTTCCCCCTTTAGAGTAATTGTGCCTCAAACGCTCCTCCTCCAAGACACTGCAGCTCCCAGTGGAAGGATTTCAGTAGCAGAGGCAGTGCTGTCAATCCAGAGAGCAGTGGATAGGACTACATGTGACCAGGTACAAGCTGCAGGCTTGTAGATCAGCAGTGAAAAAGCTCATAGCAATGCCCCCTGCAACAGCTTTTCATCCCACTGTAGATGAAGCAGATATAGCTTACATGAAGGTGACAATGCTGCTTCGAATTCTCGATAATTGCAACAGTATTATTACCCTGTCACTGTAAGCTGCACAAAGACTTCACTGGCAGGATCAACAAGTCTTTGTGAAACTTTGCAGGAGAGCGAAGGAAAACATAAAATGCAGATGATGCAGCAGTTTGTTTTTGTTTTTTTATGGGAGGCCACAGTTCTACTGCAAGTCTAGGACATTATACATATTACCTAAAAAAAAAAAAAAAAAAAATTCATCTATAATAAGGCAAATGTATATCTTCCGATGGTCCAAGATGTAGACATGCGAAGGCTGGGGCCCAAGGGGCTCCCATTGAGGTGCCACGTAATTGTTAATAACGTGTTCCTAAAATTTGAAAATAGTTGTTCTGCAATAGGAAATCAAGTAATTCACAAATAAATTAATTCTGGGCCCCCCCATTTCTGGGTATTTAAGTTCCAATAAATGTTTTAGAGCTTTTAGACCCCAGTTGTGCACTATCAACGTATAAAGTGATTCTACGTCAACACTGACAAGAAGGGTGTCTTCTGGTACCGATAGTCCTTCCAGTTTTAAGACTATATCTTGTGTCTTGTAAATATGATGGTAATTAACTAAGTCATCTCTTTGATCATATCATCCAGGTATTTACCTATGTGTTCCAGTGGGCCACCTACCACAGATACTATCAGCCTTCCAGGTGGTTTGATTGGGTTTTTGTGAATTTTAGGTATCACTGAAAATGTTGTAACATTGTACATGTCTACCTTTAAATAATTGTATTCATTTTTGGGTATTAAATCAACCTCGAGTGCCTCATGTAGCTTGCAGTTCAGCAAGTCCACTAGAAATGAGAAGGGATTTGTCAATAATTTTAAGTGTCACAATTAGAGAATGGTTTCTGTATCTCTTCTTCATAGTCGAAAATCATTCATTAGGACAACATTCCTTCCCTTATTACTTTTTATAATGATATGGGGTGCATTTTTTAGTTCATGGAGGGTTACTCTTTCCTCTTTGGGTAGATTATCCTGTCCTCTCTTCTCCCAGTTAATCTGAATAAAAGGTCTAAATGTACCAGATCTAAAAAAAAGACTTAAATTAAGCATTTTCTTTGATTTTGTCTTTAGTTTGGTTATTCTTTTCCAAGGGGATGATTCTATATTGCCTGAATTGCTGTCATCTGAGTCATTTTCATTTAATAAGCTGATTAATTCATTTAAAGCCTGTTTCACTCTCACTGACTTCCTCTGTATCATTTATGATGTCATTTTTTTTATCATGATGCATGACTCCGAGGATTATTTTTCTTAAAAATAGATTTAGGTCTTTAAAGACCGCATATTCATCAATTTTAGATGAAGGTGAAAAGTAGAGTCCCTGTTGAAGAAGTTTAATATGTTTTTTCTCTAGTTTAAATTTTGATAGATGAAACTATTTTTACTTCATTGGATGGGGATTCATTAGGAAGTTCAACCTTGTTTAGTTTTTCTGACTTCTTGTCTGTCTTGGTGTTTTTGTTTGGGAATTTCCTTAGGCCTCTACAGTGTTTTTTGATTGTATTGCTCCCCCCTTTGGGGCCTGTTTCTGTGAGGAACTTACTTTGCCTTCCTGGTTTGCTTTCTCTTCTAAAAAAAATGACTGCTTTCTTTTGACTTTCTTCTTCACTGTCTGATGAGGATGGTCCTCCTCGATTGTGGGTGAACCTTCTTCGTCTCGATCTACTTTTACCTCTGACTATTGTGAGTTCAAATATCTTTCCTTTATTCCAATCCTCAAGATTCCTTCTAAATTCTTGTTGTTTAGAAATAAGTAATAATAATTTCCACTTTAATGTGGAAATAAAATTACAATTGTAATGTCGTTCTCTAATTTATATGCCATTCCTTTCTGTAGATTAATAAAGTAAAGTTTAAATATAAAGTATCACCTTTATTGGAAGGTTTCATTTGACCAAAATGTCAATTCAATGATTACTCTCTAAGGCTGGGTTCACACAAGTGCAAATTGGATGGGGGTTTCCCCATTCAACTCACATGACAGGAGAGTGCGCCTGGCTCTCAATGGAGCCAGTTCCCACATCTTCATGTCGGCTGCCGAGCAATGGGGTTTTTGCGTCTTTGGCTCAGTTTCAGATCCGAAAAAAGGCAAAAATTCAGGCCTGCGTCCCTGTTTTCCATTTCAGAGATGCACTGAACCCCTGCTGTGAGCTGCTGTGAGCCGCGTCCGCACCAATACTACTTTCACACTGAGGCGCTTTACAGGCGCTCTAGCACTAAAAATAGCGCCTGTAAAGTACCTCTCCTGTCACTCCAATGTGAAAGACCAAATGCTTTCACACTGGAGCGGTGCGATTGCGGGATGTTAAAAAAAAGTCCTGCAAGCCGCATCTTTGAGGTGTTTAGGAGCGGTGTATACATTGCTCCTAAAGCACCCCTGACCATTGA